>OX637697.1:43470649-44720649 GCA_951802165.1 Adalia decempunctata
GCATTTGAGGCTGCCGTCAGAAACCCACTGGTCAAGGCCACCCGAATAAAAACAAGACATAAGGCTGAAGATCTAGCCGTATTGGATAAAGTAATTCAAGATCATCTTCACGAGACCTGTTCACTAGAAGATGTGGTGGCTGCAGTGAGAGCGGCCGCTTCACTTCTATGTCCACCGAAAAGTACAGCTACGAAGAACGATAAGCATAGGTTAAGGCTCAGTCGGCTTGACATCAAAATAAAATCAATGAGGCAGCAGGCATCTTGGTACCAATGTATCATAGATGTTCTGAGAAGCAAAATTGAGTCAAGCAAGAAAATGAAGGAAATGATTGAGGAGCTTCGTTCCATACATCATAGAGTAGACTTGCCCACCGTCCATCTACTGAAGCAGAAAGCTGTAGATGAAATAAGATCACTTGCTACAGCGCGAAAGAAACTTATAAAAAGGCAAAAATGGATTGAAGATAACAACACCTTCACCGCAGAACCATCGAAACTATTTCAGTCCCAATAACAAAAGGCACAGAACCCAACATCACCTCAAGAGGTCGAAGAATTTTGAAAAGCCTGTACGAACAACAAGCAGAAATCAGGGATACTCCAGCACTTCTCAGATTCCAGCAGATGTGTGATCAAAACCAACAGCAGAACGATGAACTTTCTGAAATATCAACCGAAGATATTAGACAAGCCCTTAAGAACAAGCGTGATTTCACGGCACCTGGACTGGACGGTATTCAAAACTACTGGTGGAAGAGTTTTCCAGCTACACATCAACACCTGGCAAGATTATTCAGCGGGATGCTGACTCGCCGTGAGCCAATTCCGTCATGGTTGGTGGAGGGTAGAACAGTGCTGATACCAAAACCAGGTGATTTAGGGCAATCCAAGAACTATCGCCCAATCACTTGCCTCAATACACTGTATAAGATCCTCACAAGTGTAATTCAAGATCAAATACTGAGGGTTATTGGACCAGTGTGGAACAGTATCTACGAACAGAGGGGAGCAAAGAAAGGAGTGCAAGGATGCAAGGACAACTTGCTCATAGTGAGTGTGAGTGCCCTTGGTCCAGTGGTTAGGACGTTGGATTAGGACCCGGCAAGTCCGAGTTCAATCTCGAGCTAGAGGAAAGAAATTTTCTAGTCTCGGTAGGGGCCACCATTTCACTGTTGGGTCAAAAATTAACAGTGCTGTGCCCAAGGTGGCGTATAAGGACACAGTAACAAAGCCTATACACAGAACACAACTGCTTACTCCGAACTCGGCACAAGTTACAAGCTTCGAAGCTTGTAGTTTCAGAGGGGTCTCCTCAGGAGATCTAGGAGTAATCAGGATAAACAATATATCATATCAGGATAAACAATATATCATAGACAAGAGCGTATGTCTAGACGCCAGATACTACAAGCGCGACCTACACACATCATGACTACGCGAAAGCATATGACACCTCGCCGCACGAACTGATAATACGGCTATTAAAAATGCTGAAAGTCCATCCTAAAGGGTCGTTTATACTGGCCCGTAACTTATGCCTTAAAATTTGTTCTCTTTAAGGGAATAAGTTAAAGTTCGAGTATAAACCATAGCATGAAATTTCTATGTTTCAACTCTTAGGGTAAGGGAAAAGTTTAAGTTAAGGGCCAGTATAAACGACCCCTAACATCATCCACGTGATAGAGAACATCATAGCGCTGTGGAAAACGAAGTTTACCATCCGAGCAGAGGGTCGAACCGTATATACGGGATGGGTGAGAGTTTTTCAGGGAGATTCGCTAAGCCCGCTATTATTCTGCATAACACTCATACCACTAACAATTGAGTTGAGGGAGAGCAAAATAGGATACAAGGCCGGACCACCAGGCAGAAGGTACCAGATGATCTCTCATCTCTTATACGTGGACGACTTGAAGCTCTACGCTCCCTCCGAGTCCGCACTACAGCAACTACTGAACATCGTTTCAGACTACACCTCAGCCATAGGAATGTCATTCGGTTTGGACAAGTGTGCTGTATTTCATCTGCGCAGGGGAAAAGCTGAAGATGCAGGAGAAGATATTCGACTGGAAGATGGAATGACTTTTCGACATCTCGAAGACGGAGAAACTTACAAGTTTCTTGGGATGAAACAGAGGGGTGTACTGGAGACAACCCAGATAAAGAATGACCTAACAGCCAGCTACAAAAAGAAGCTGAGAGACATTTGGAAATCACAGGTGTCGGGCAAGAACAAAGTGTCTGCTACAAATATGCTAGCCATCCCGATTCTCACCTACTCTTTCGGAGTGGTGAACTGGACGGTAGACGAACTCCTCGATCTTGATAGGTTAACAAGGAAAACGATGAACATGAATCGTAGCCTACATCCCAACAGTTCAATACAGAGGATATACCTTCCCCGAAGCCAGGGGGGTAGAGGATTGCAATGTTTGGAATATCAACACTATCAACAAACATTGGAAATGGCAGTAAGGATTCTAAGAAGTGAAGATCCACTTCTGAAATTCGTCGCTCAGCATGAAATTGCGAACCATGGAGCCTTCCTATTCCGAGCTGCACAAAGGGCCCTGGAGAAGCTCAGCATAACCGGCGTATCGATCAATCCTGAGCTCGCTGGAACACCGATCATTCAAGCGGACCAAAGAAGCCTAGCAAGACTGATCCGAAAGTCTCAGTCAGATACATTACTCGAACATCATATGAGTAAGACCTTGCACTCCATATACAGGGTCTTTCACGAAGAACCTCACCCATATTTATACGGGAAACTACTGAACGTATTTTCATGAAATTCAGCACTTATAAGTATTTCACGATGCTGATGAAATCTAAAATATGCATGAGCACCTCCGGTTTCTCCGGAAATGACGTCAACTTCCGTTTTTCAAATTAGAACACCATTTTTTTATTGCAGAAATAGATTCCTTAGAAAATTTCAAGTTATTTTGATGTAACATTCTTCAGTTTTGGTTTGAAAATTCTCTCTGAGCGGGAAAATTCGAAAAAAAAATCGAAAATAGAGCTCCGCTGAAACAAGAATAACTTCGAGGTTTTTGGATGGAAAATTTTCATTTTTGGGATTTTTCAAGATGTAAGATTGATGTATCCACTTTGAGAATCGAAATCGCGATTCATGATACAGGGGGTGAAAAAATCGCTTTCAAAGTTAGGGATGACAAAATCGTGAAAAATCAATTTTTTCAAATTAGAACCCCTTTTTTTTTCATGGCAGATATTGAATCTACGTTAAAAAATAATGTGAGTGTATGCATCACACCCTTGCTCTAAAGTGGATATTTTCTGAGTTATTCACAAAAAACTGTTTTTCGTCTTGAATTTTCAGCTATTTCTTTTCCCTTCACGCCAAAAAGATGAAATTTTCAGGAACTGTTACTTAAACCGTGTTTTAGATTTTACTACCCTAATATGCAAGAGAAAAAAGTTACAGGTTGTTCCTAAATAGATGGCGAATTTGGATTCGAACTGTATCGGAAACCTCTTTATTTCAACTAATCGGCCATCGGTTTTCTCTCCAGTGATAAATAAATAATTCCTTATGAACCATATGCAAAAACTTACCATGTTTTACATTTTTTTTTTAAATGATAGATATCATTAATTACATGCTACTGAATAAAGAGGAATTTGGCAGATGTAATTAATGATATCTATCATTAAAAAAAAAGAATGTAAAACATGGTAAGTTTTTGCATATGGTTCATAAGGAATTATTTATTTATCACTGGAGAGAAAACCGATAGCCGATTAGTTGAAATAAAGAGGTTTCCGATACAAATTCGAATCCAAATCCGCCATCTATTTAGGAACAACCTGTAACTTTTTTCTCTTGCATATTAGGGTAGTAAAATCTAAAACATGGTTTAAGTAACAGTTCCTGAAAATTTCATCTTTTTGGCGTGAAGGGAAAAGAAATAGCTGAAAATTCAAGACGAAAAACAGTTTTTTGTGAATAACTCAGAAAATATCCACTTTAGAGCAAGGGTGTGATGCATACACTCACATTATTTTTTAACGTAGATTCAATATCTGCCATGAAAAAATAGGGTTCTGATTTGAAAAAATTGATTTTTCACGATTTTGTCATCCCTAACTTTGAAAGCGATTTTTTCACCCCCTGTATCATGAATCGCGATTTCGATTCTCAAAGTGGATACATCAATCTTACATCTTGAAAAATCCCAAAAATGAAAATTTTCCATCCAAAAACCTCGAAGTTATTCTTGTTTCAGCGGAGCTCTATTTTCGATTTTTTTTTCGAATTTTCCCGCTCAGAGAGAATTTTCCAACCAAAACTGAAAAATGTTACATAAAAATAACTTGAAATTTTCTAAGGAATCTATTTCTGCAATAAAAAAGTGGTGTTCTAATTTGAAAAACGGAAGTTGACGTTATTTCCAGAAAAACCGGAGGTGCTCATGCCTTGAAAATATTTTAGATTTCATCAGCATCGTGAAATACTTATAAGTGCTGAATTTCATGAAAATGCGTTCAGTAGTTTTCCGTATAAATATGGGTGAGGTTCCTCGTGAAAGACCCTGTATTTCAGGAGTTTAAAAGACCAGGACCTGTCTGAAGAATTGTCTTTCGCCTTTCTAAAGTCAGCTAGCCTTAAGTCAGAGACAGAAGGATTTGTGATGGCGTGTCAAGATGGAGTACTGAATACGAGATGGTATAAAAAGAACATCATGAAAATGGACACCCCAACAACTTGAAGGGCTTGCCATGGGCAACAGGAAACGATTATGCACATCCTTTCCGCCTGCAGAGTCCATGCTCCATCAGGGTATGTAGAGAGACACAACGCGGCACTCCGAATCCTATACTTCCATCTGAGAGCCGCGTATGGGATAGACAAAGAACCGGTGC
The DNA here is from genome assembly GCA_951802165.1 of Adalia decempunctata. Taxonomy (NCBI): domain Eukaryota; kingdom Metazoa; phylum Arthropoda; class Insecta; order Coleoptera; family Coccinellidae; genus Adalia; species Adalia decempunctata. The sequence continues at coordinate 43,475,542 of OX637697.1, forward strand.
TACCATATGTCCCTCTGGAGATCGAAGTGGTGGTCCAGAACGATAGAGCTCGCATATGCTGGAACTATCCTGTCTCAACAACACGGCAGATCAATGCTGTTAAGCCAGACATACTTCTGCTGGACAAGGAGTTGAAGGAGTTATTTGTCGTGGAATTCTCCTCCCCTGGTGAAAATAATGTTGTGATGAAGAGGCAAAAATACAAAGACCTTGTGTTCGAGCTTGCATCTTTATACCCAGGTCATAAAATTAGGATGGTTGTACTTATCATAGGATGTCTCGGTGAAATGAGAGCTAACTACGCGGATGAACTGAAGATTATCCCGGTCTGCAGATCACTGGCCGAGGTATTGGCGCACAGAATGCAGAAAGCAGTGTTGCTCGGTTCACTCCATATCATCAGGTCCCATGAACTCTAGAAGCCACTTGCAGCTCATCTCTTTTGTTAAGGGACGCTGCGAGGGCAGGATGAAGAACTCCTCCATTGAAGTGTGAGGGGTTTTTAGTGAGTAACCACACAAGATCCTGGATTCTCACACTACCGAGAGTGCGGACCCTCTCGGTGCCCATAAAGGGTTTTCCCCTCACACGGACGTTCAAAAAAAAATAATAATAATACTAATCCTTTATTCAATTGAGACCATTTACATGATATTGGAAAAGTCAGTTAAAAAAGAACACAAGACATATTATAACATAATTAATACATATATTACACTAAGAGATACAAGAGTATCAAAAGTTGCATTCCATAAATTCATTCAGATTGTAGAATGAGTATTGCAACAGGAGATCTTTGAGAGATTTCTTAAATGCATTAAGATTTTGGATTTCTCTTATAGAGATTGGTAGTTTATTAAATAACTGTATACCAGTATAAGAAGGACTTTTTTCATAGAAGGTTGTCCGATGGGGCGGTATGCGAAGAAGCCTACCGTGCCTTGTCTTATATTTATGACTGTCAGCACTCTTAGTGAAGTCGTCCAGATTTTTTCTAACGAACAGAGTAAGTTTATAGATATAAATTGAAGGTAGAGTTAGAATTCGGTTTTTTTTAAAGTGGCTTCTACAGGAAGTTCGCTTATGAACACCAAAGATGAGACGAATAATCTTCTTCTGTAAAATGAACAGTTTTGTCGAGACTCTAGAGCTGCCCCATATTATAACATTGTAAGAAAAATGAGAATATACCATCGCATAGTAGATATTTATTAGTTGTTGTTGGGTGAATATATTTTTCAGTTGTAATATTGCATAGTAGCTGCTACATATCTTCTTAGAAATTCGATCAATAGACTGAAAAGAAAGTGAGGAATCCAGGAAAGTTCCAAGGAATCTTGTTGCTTCAGAAGACGTCGCATCAATATTTCCAGTATGCACTTCAAAAGACCTGTTGGGATCATTCGTTACATTAAATTTCATAAGAACCGTTTTACCATGATTTAGAACCAAAGGATTGTTTAAACACCACTCGGCAAACCTATCACAAAGCAAAGTTAAATTATCTGCCAGTTCTTCAGGAGAATTTCCACAAGTAGCAAATGAAACATCGTCCGCATATATAACCTTACACTTCGTTTTCATGAATTCTGGCAGGTCATTAATAAATAATATGAATATCAGTGGACCTAGCACAGAACCCTGTGGAACACCCAGGTTAACAACTGCCTCATTTGACTGAGTTTGATTTATTTTGACTACTATTTTCCTATATCTTAAGTATGACATCAGCCAAGTCAATATGTATATTCCCACGAAATCCCAAAGCATACAATTTCTCCTCGACAAAATCCAAATTTAGGCTATCAAATGCCCTAGTAAGATCAAAGAATAGTGCACCAACCGTTTTCTTATCAAGTTGTTTATATATAAATTCCACAAATTCATAGACAGCCCCCTCTGTTGACCTCCCAGGGTAGAAACCATTTTGACATTTTGTTACTATATTGTGTTCATCCAAATAATCAATCATTCTACACTACTGGAAAAAATCAAAGGATCAAAAAAAAATTCCAAATTTTTCGGCAATTTTCAACATGCCGTAACTTTGAGAGGAATGGTCGTACAAGGAATTCAAAAAAAGGAAATTGTAGCTCCAAGTGTCTAGTTTTTGGATTAGAACTTCAAAAATTTTAAGTTTTAAGTGGTTTTCGAGTAATGATAGAAAAATCAGCAACAAAAAAATTCTCAAAATTTTACCACTTTTTTTTTTCTTGTCTACGAGCGTGGTAATTTTATTTTTGCATAATCGTTATAATGATGGGATACTTTGTTAATTCAGCTTTAATTTATTTTTTTATTGACCTCAATACGTCCACTTCTCGCCGAGATATCGGTCTTCAAATGGAAAAGGATCCATTTGTCTTTGATTATCGATTTCTCAGCAACCAATGATCGCACAGAAAATTGAAGGGGGGTTTCAAGACCTTAAATGAACTCCCATTAACGAACAACCATTGCTTATTCATAGAAATTTTTTTTTCTTAATGTCGCATCAATATGAAAATTTAACAAAAAAAGGGCTTTTGGTGGTTTCTTGGAAAATCTACCGCTGGATCGAAAATGTTGTGGAAACCAATAATGTTAAGTGTGACTTTCACAGTTAAATATGTTGATAAAAACCTTACGAAGAGCCAACTCAATTCAGCGAGCCGTTTTTTTGTTTGACTCGATTGAATTTTTGAAAAAAAATAAGGATCACGTTTTTTGCTCTGAGAAGCTCGTAATCTTTAAAAAAGGCAAAATAGTAATTTACGTAACAAGTCCGGAAAATAGGGTTTTTTTGGACGAATAGACAAGATTCTAGGACGAGCCGGAGGCGAGTCCTGGAAGTCTGTGAGTCCAAAAAAACTATTTCCGGGCGTGTTGCGTACAATATTTTTTCGGCAACCGTGAAGAATTACAAATCAATGAGATGACACTTCTCTTTATTGATTTTGATTCATATTTGAATTAAACAGAACACAGAACAGAACTGTCATCCGTTATTTCGTTGCTATTGTGATGATCATAACAATGACAACAACGACGTGTTTTTCCGGCCTAGGCCGGGAAGTACGTACTTTCCGGCCTAGGCCGGGAAATGCTACTTTCTCAAAGAAAAAGCGTCCGGGAAGTGGGTACTTCCCGGACGGTTGCCGAAAAAAGAATTTTCTCGAGCTTTTTCCACATTTTGATTGCAGATAGTTCATAAATTTCAAAAAAAGAAAAAAAAAAACAACAAATAACATTTTTATTAATTTAATAACGGGTATTGTTACCGCCTGCATTAACATGGCTGAACGTTTGAGAGCCGTTATTGAAAACAGGGGTGGCAATACCCGTTATTAAATTAATAAAAATGTTATTTGTTGTTTTTTTTATTTTTCTTTTTTTGAAATTTATGAACTATCTGCAATTAAAATGTGGAAAAAGCTCGAGAAAACTCTTTTTTGCCTTTTTTAAAGATTACGAGCTTCTCAGAGCAAAAAACGTGATCCTTATTTTTTTTCAAAAATTCAATCGAGTCAAACAAAAAAACGGCTCGCTGAATTGAGTTGGCTCTTCGTAAGGTTTTTATCAACATATTGAACTGTGAAAGTCACACTTAACATTATTGGTTTCCTCAACATTTTCGATCCAGCGGTAGATTTTCCAAGAAACCACCAAAAGCCCTTTTTTGTTAAATTTTCATATTGATGCGACATTAAGAAAAAAAAATTTCTATGAATAAGCAATGGTTGTTCATTAATGGGAGTTCATTTAAGTTCTTGAAACCCCCCTTCAATTTTCTGTGCGATCATTGGTTGCTGAGAAATCGATAATCAAAGACAAATGGATCCTTTTCCATTTGAAGACCGATATCTCGGCGAGAAGTGGACGTATTGAGGTCAATAAAAAAATAAATTAAAGCTGAATTAACAAAGTATCCCATCATTAAAACGATTATGCAAAAATAAAATTACCACGCTCGTAGACAAGAAAAAAAAAAGTGGTAAAATTTTGAGAATTTTTTTGTTGCTGATTTTTCTATCATTACTCGAAAACCACTGAAACTTAAAATTTTTGAAGTCCTAATCCAAAAACTAGACGCTTGGAGCTACAATTTCCTCTTTTTGAATTCCTTGTACGACTATTCCTCTCAAAGTTACGGCATGTTGAAAATTGCCGAAAAATTTGGAATTTTTTTTTGATCCTTTAATTTTTTCCAGTAGTGTATTATAAACAGACTTCTCAACAACCTTACCAATCACATTTGAAACAGTTATCTGTCAAAGTTATCCACACATAAACGATCATCTTTTTTATAAATAGGAGTAATCAGCCCAGTTTTCAGTTCTTCCGGAAATTGACCAGCTTCAACTGAGATATTTAGGTATCAATTCAGACAGAGGCGGTGTAGTACCCTGGGTAATGAATAGAAATTATTTCATCTTGAAAAAGAAAAATATTCAGTTTTACCATAATTCGAGAGGGAATTTATTCAAACTTGTGGGATCAATCTCAGACACATAAATTAAAATTTCGACAGGCGTAAGTTGTGAGGGACTCTGATAAACAGTTCAAGGGGTCGCGTAACCCACGGGAAGCGTAGTCAACGGTTTTTTTGCTTATCATCAGATTTTATGGTTTCTTAACCAATAGTGTAAGACCACGTCGTCTCAAACGAATTTCTTCTAGAATATTCCAAGGGGTCCAAGAGTCAGGGGGGAGTTCGATTCAAATAGGCAAATTTTCAAATGTCTATCAGAAATGGAGAACGCGACAATATGTCGAGTGCAAATGGCTACTGACTTTCGAATTAGGTATTCTCGTGAACTACTCGACAGTGGGAAGTCACTCGACATTTTATGTCGAGTAGGGATATCTGGCAACTCTGCATTGAGAATCAAAGAAGAATATAAAGTTCGTTGAAGCATTCAAATATATTAACTCAATGGTTTAAGTCTAAATAATTTAAAGAAAATTTCATTGCAATCGAGGTTCGAGGTGGAAACTGCTAAGAAAACATATTGCTCGGCAAAACAAAAATCAAAATTAATTCAGATACTGCAAAATGAAAAAGATACGCGTTTCGATGTTACCATTTCTTCTAGATTTAGTGCAGACTCATTAGTCCTAGGTTCCACATAGGGAGATAGGGTATCTGTTAAATTTCTTACTAAATCTTTAAATATTCGAAATCTCTCAACAAACATGTTATCATTTAATGTCCTGAAATAGTCATAATAACAATGGGTATGCCTAACAAATTCTGTAGATTCTTTATTATCCCCCAGGTTTTGAATAGCTTGTAGGATTTCTACTTCTTCGTTCATCATTTTCAAAAGGATTCGCAAACGTACAAAGCTTATTTCATTCGCAGAAAATGACAATGTCGAAAGTGAAAAAGTAAACAAACACACTGGTCCGATCTTCCATGTGATGATTCTTCTGTTCTTCAGGTGTTCGAAGAACGCTACAGGCCCCTTATGTTGGGGGATCATCTCCCATAGATTAGAGTGGTTGTTTTTAGCGAAAAATCAGCAAAAAAGCAAGAGCAAATTGAAAACAATTCTGACACTTCATTTTCATTTTTGACAATAAGGTTGATTAAAGCAATGTCGAGTGGCTCCCACCCACTCGTCTTCATGTCTATCGATATTTGTCTAATGCGACATTTGAGAATACCAATTTTTGATTTCATTCGACAATCTGGTGATGTCGCATGCGACATTGACCCAATAGACATTTGAGAATCAGGCCCCAGGGAGAACCGAAAGAGATTTTGACGGGAGTGCCGACAGTGGCGTGAAGTAGGCACAGCGTGTGCATCGCGAAAAGGGAACATGCGAATTTACAAAAAATTCGTAGGAAGTACCTATATTAATTGGAAGTAAAGTTCGGTCGGTTTTTCAAGATTTTAAAAGTAAATTAACGGTAATTTGGAAATTAATCAATTTGTTTTATTTTTGTGACTATCAGTGTTTCGGGAGTGTTTGGTCTGGTAAGAGAGACATTTTCTTTAATAAATGATTATTTGAGATAGGTATACATATACCAGAAGGTACTGCGTCGCTCTCTATTTTATTGGTTTTCGGTATCATTGTTTTTCTTTATGCTTACTGTTGGGTTTTTGAAAGGTTAGAAACATAGCAGCTTTGTTTTTTTTTGCTCAGTAAATGTAGAAGAGATATTTGGTTTAAATTATTATATTGTTGATTTTAATGACAGTTTGTTTCATTTCATCCCCTCTCAGAAAACGATTGAATTGTTCATAAGACCTTGCGTTTGCTCAAGGCACGAATCCAGGTTCCTTTCGGCTGGAAAAGTGTGTAAGCTTGAAAAGGTAAGGTTTTCTTTTGAAATTTCTTATTTGCGGGGTACAGGTGTGTTTAGAAACACCCCGCAGGTACTACATTTTGGTGACAGCGGCGAGATTGAATATATCTGTTTTCTGAGAGTGTGGGTTTCACAATAAATTAGAAAAGAATAATAATTCTGGTTCAAAAATTTTGTAATTCTGGTTGGGGAAACAAGTGTAAATTGAATTCGACAATTGTGATTCGTTCTACTGGCGATTTAAACGGAGTAAATGAATTGAGTTGAGCATGACATGCTAATAGGTCTGTTTGAAAGAAAAAATATTGGGAGTTGGGACGTTTCGGTAATTTAATTTTGTTCTTGTGTTTATAGGTAATGGTCATCGTCATCGGAAAGGTGGATCCTGCGTGTGATTTTGGAACATGATATACTGATATAGCAATATATATCGTTTTTCAGGAATTAAATATTCAATTTACAGGATACCTACTATTCATTGGAATCTGTTTGTTCGTGTTGTTCATGATATTTTCTCAGGAAAGAATTGATATTTTTTTTTAATCGAGTGGACGTTTAGATTGACCTGAATTTATATTTTGCTTATGGTGGTGATTGTTTTTCTTTTTAATTATCAGGGTAGGCGGTAGGATACTCTATTTTCAGGTTCAGATCGTCTTAGACTGCAGATCAGACATTTTGAGCTTTAGAGGAGTCACAGGTAGGTGAAAGATATAATTTATTGCACGGAAGAAATAATCAGATCATAAAATAAGAATGTCGCTTTCAAATTCTAACGCAAATCTATCACTAGTTTCTAAATTCTCCGGTACCTCAATGTTAGGAATGATATCAATGACGTTAGAAGATTTTTCGGGTGAAGACTGTGAAAAATATTTTGATAAATTGGAATTGAGATCGAAATTAGATGGTTGTTCGGAAGACGATACTTTAAAACTGTTAAAATTCAAATTCAATGGGGACGCCTATAATTATTTTAAATCCGACGCAACACTAGATAAACTTCAATATTCTGAATTGAAGCAAAAACTTCTGAGAAAATACACACCCTTGAAGCTCCCAGGGGAAAATCTGTGGAACTTATACCGTTGTGTCCAGAGACAAGACGAGGACGTATCTTCGTTTTGTACGAGGTTGCGCATACTTGGTAACAATTTATTGCATGAGGATTTATCCAAGGCCACAGCAGAAGAAGAAGCGGGATTAAGGAAACTAAATAGAGAACTGATTTTGAACCAGTTCAAAATGGGGCTAAGAAAGGATTTGATGAAGGACATTGGAATCTGGTTGTTGAGGGAAGACAACTTGAACTTAGAAAAAGCAGAGGAAATTGTCAAATTACAGGAATCAATCTTAATGATGGTACAGGGGTACACATCGAATATGAGGTTTGCGACAGTGGGTGTTGGGAATTCATGCGGAAGAAAAGGGTATTTTGCAAGGGAAAGTTTTCACAGAGGTAGGCGAGAGGGTCCGAGAAGAATTAGACCGAAAAAATGTTTTTCTTGTGGTCAGGCTGGGCACTTTGCCCGGGACTGTCGAAATTCGGGAATAACAGGTAGTACTGCACAAAGTATTATGGTTATTCCGGAAGTAAATATCGACGAGATGGAAGATATCCCGCATTTAATCGAGGCAAGGGTGAACGGTACACTTACCAGATGCTTGGTTGATACAGGAGCGGCTGTCACACTTATTCGGCGGGGTTTGGTTTCGAGGAGCGAAATCAATCCGAACGAAGCAGACAAATATCGGCTTTCGAGTGTGTCAGGACACTCTATAAAATCTTGGGGTACGGCCCATATTTCAATGGGACCCGAAAACGAAGAATGGAGCTCTACCTGGACGGCCGTTGTATGTGACGACATGATTTTAGGGAATGTCCAAGTTATTTTGGGCAGAGATTTCTTGTATGCGAATCATGCACATATAGATTATGTACATGATCCATCTGTGACCATAAGAGGGACCGTGTTCAAACTTTTGGGGAAAGAAATTCTCGCTGAACATACGTTTCAGGACGTTAGAGAGATCGGACAGATCGCCAGACGGGAAGAACAAACGCAGAGAATTGGGGGTAGGAACACTTACGGGGAAACATTTACCCAAAGTGAAAATATGGGAGCCAATACTGACGTGGAGATTCTGAAGAAACCAGGGGATAGTGTGAAACCAAAAGTTGGAATAATTTGTGTGAATGCATACACACAAACTGAAAAACATTTTGGAAGACTAGAAAATGGCTCGGAAATTTTGGATAGTGAAAAACCAAAAGTCGAAAAAATTGGTGTGGATACAGAAGTTCAAAGCGAACAATATATCGAAGAAACCGTGGAAAATCCAAGAAAGAAGAAGAAAAAATGTAAGGTGATGGAGCGCGAAAAATGCGAGTCACCGAGGGGTTTTGGGAGCGAGTGCCTTATGACGGATCACAAATTCAAGTTGGGAGATAAGGTACTCTTGAAAGAAATGCGTGGGTCATCCAAGGAAATAGGGGAAAGCTGGATTGGGCCCTATCAAATAACAGGATTTCGAAGATATGGGACATGTAAGACAAAGGAATTTAGGGGATACTGAGGAAAAGGTTGTCCATGTCGATAGACTGACAATTTACTTTGAATCAGATGAGGAGCTCGATAGCGATGGGGAAGACTGGATGGAAGAACCAGTCCTAGCTTTGGGAAGGTCCAGAAAAATTGTACGTCCACCAGACCGATGGACCAGGTGTTGAGGAAACACTTTTCCGCACGGAGTGGTTTGAGTACCATTGGACAGTGACGACCCCACGTTCCGAGTTAATAAGTACCTAATCATGCGAAGGCCATTTAAGTCATTTTTGATTTTTTTTTATTTGTAAGTTTAACAGAGGCAATTCGGGTTTTAGTAGCCCAATTTTTTTTATTGAGATTCAAAACTTTTAAGGTTCATTTCCGTCGAAATAAACTTAGTAAACTTTGTGGATAAAAATAAATATAGCTTTGTTTGGAATTTTTAGTAATTATTCAGAAGAAGCAGTTGGGTACATTTTTTTGAGGCCTCAATTCGAAAATTTGAAAAGAGTATTGGAAATTTTTTTTTTGTTGATTCACGTCATGCTTTTGAGTATTTTGAAGTTAATTTGATCAATTTGAATTGGAGGGTGTATGAAGATAATCTGAAACAGATTATAAGGAAGCGTTTTGGTCGCTGGCTAACGCGAGCACAAGGCCTTGCATGTTTTGGATGATATTTTGATTTATGATTTTTTTTGGAATAAGTTTCAGATTGTACTGATACCATTATTCTGATGTGATTGATTTTTTTTGTATGAATTTTCATTTTTTTTTGTGTGAGGATGTATTTGTATTTGAAATTTAAGTGAACGTTAGAACAATGTGCGCATAAGGACAGTAAAGACAATCAATGAAAAGTTTTGTGACCGACAAGAAGGGATTAAATCATCAGGCAATCATCCGACGAATAATCTTCCTGTTCAGCCCTACTTTATTATCACGTTACGCCAGGCGAGATTTCCATTGAAGAAAACATATCTTGTTAAAAGTTATTCAGGGTATAGCAAACCATAAAGATCTAAATATTCAAAGAGTAAATGGTTACAATTTCATCTTCCGGAATTGAGTACGACAACAACGACGCTAGACGATTAGGTACCACCCTCATCAATCAACGAGAAAAGAAGAAATTCGATATGTGTTCAGTTTTATCGATACTGCGGCGATGTACCATGGCACCAGGGGTCCTAAAGACAACAAATTTGGACGAACGATGACAGGGCTACAGGGCATAAACAATAATAATGCTACCGGTGCGAGATTGCGAGATAAGTAAAGGTAGAGCAGTGGCGTAACAACAGCATGGGAGACTTTGGGTAGGCTGGATATGAGGAAGCGAAGGTTATCCTGAAACAAAGGACCAGAAGCTACAGCAAAAGGGGACGTGAAAGGGACGCGAAAAACTTAGAAACAATTCGGGAAAGGTGCGCGCAAGACAATTGTTCGAAAGTGTTCAAGGACAATCGGGAATCATTAATTTTGGAAATTTTTTAATTTATAGAGCATAGATTTTGCGAATTTTTGCTAATGGTAATTTATGTTTCATATGTCTATGTGCACGTAATGGTTTTTTTTGTTGTTTTTTAATTACAGGCAGTAATAATGTTATTGAACTGGAAAGAAATGGATGCATGTAAGTTAGTAATTCTATAGAAATAAAACGTTTGTTTCATGACAAGTAGGATAGTGAAATGTTATATGTATGGGTAAGAGGGAAAAGTTTTGGCAAAGTGGAGCCAGAAACTTTTTCATTGGAGAGAGTGTTGTAGTACCCTGGGTAATGAATAGAAATTATTTCATCTTGAAAACGAAAAATATTCAGTTTTACCATAATTCGAGAGGGAAGTTATTCAAACTTGTGGGATCAATCTCAGACACATAAATTAAAATTTCGACAGGCGTAAGTTGTGAGGGACTCTGATAAACAGTTCAAGGGGTCGCGTAACCCACGGGAAGCGTAGTCAACGGTTTTTTTGCTTATCATCAGATTTTATGGTTTCTTAACCAATAGTGTAAGACCACGTCGTCTCAAACGAATTTCTTCTAGAATATTCCAAGGGGTCCAAGAGTCAGGGGGGAGTTCGATTCAAATAGGCAAATTTTCAGGAACAGGGAGAACCGAAAGAGATTTTGACGGGAGTGCCGACAGTGGCGTGAAGTAGGCACAGCGTGTGCATCGCGAAAAGGGAACATGCGAATTTACAAAAAATTCGTAGGAAGTACCTATATTAATTGGAAGTAAAGTTCGGTCGGTTTTTCAAGATTTTAAAAGTAAATTAACGGTAATTTGGAAATTAATCAATTTGTTTTATTTTTGTGACTATCAGTGTTTCGGGAGTGTTTGGTCTGGTAAGAGAGACATTTTCTTTAATAAATGATTATTTGAGATAGGTATACATATACCAGAAGGTACTGCGTCGCTCTCTATTTTATTGGTTTTCGGTATCATTGTTTTTCTTTATGCTTACTGTTGGGTTTTTGAAAGGTTAGAAACATAGCAGCTTTGTTTTTTTTTTGCTCAGTAAATGTAGAAGAGATATTTTGTTTAAATTATTATATTGTTGATTTTAATGACAGTTTGTTTCATTTCATCCCCTCTCAGAAAACGATTGAATTGTTCATAAGACCTTGCGTTTGCTCAAGGCACGAATCCAGGTTCCTTTCGGCTGGAAAAGTGTGTAAGCTTGAAAAGGTAAGGTTTTCTTTTGAAATTTCTTATTTGCGGGGTACAGGTGTGTTTAGAAACACCCCGCAGGTACTACAGCGGTGCAATATGCTGGGCTACACTTTTAATAATTTTGGTTGATATACAGTCAATACCACTCGAGTTAGTATTTTTTAAGCTGACTATTATCTCAAAGATCTCCTGTGCTGTAACAGGGGTAAAAAAGAACGAGCCACTATGATTTAGATCACATCTTGTGCAAGACGATACAGAATTTTTAATTTTTTTTTCGTTTTATCACTTAACTGTGCCGTGTGGTAGCAACTATTATATTGTGTTCATTGTACGAGATGCTTGCGCAAGCCAAACTGTCGTGAAGCTTGAGCGTGTGCTAGGCCCATTAGAGTCCTCGTCAGATCATATGTTATCGAGTCGATGGTGTCTTTTTGTGCTCTTTATCGAGCCATAAAGCTTTATCTAATGATTTTGACTGCCTTGGCTTGGACGACATATATGATCCCTCTTCAGTTTTTTTTTTCATATTTGAATATTTCCAGTAAATCCATCATACTTTCATCATATTTTGATGGTTCCATGACCACCGCTGCAGTGCCGTACTTGTCATCATTGATAATCCTTATAGCATTCTCTGAGCGTTATGTTGCTCTTCGGCAATTTGGCGTTCCTGATGAATCTGTAAGCCTCAGCCGTCACTTCCTCAGCTGTGACCTATGGCTATGATGGTGAAGTGCGTATAACTGCTTCAACATTGGCTACGATATCATCCACAGGTATATTATGCTCATTTCTAAAGAAGAAATGGTGTCCTTTCGCTAGAATTGGATTCTCCTAAATTGTCGAAGCCCTACTGAACAAATTGACAACGGTATCTTTTTTGTGGGGTACTGTAGAGATAGGTTTTTCCTGCAAGCGCGAGAACTTCTTTCAAGGCGCTGTTATAGTATACATCCGCCCATTCATGGATTTTCGCGTGATGCTTTCAATCGTTGACTTTTCTTTGGTCGCAGGCCCCGGCTAAGTGTAGTAGGCGCCCTGGGCAAATGGTGTACTGGCGCCCTTTGCTCATCTAATTTGTATCTAGCCTTCAACCTCCCCTGAATTCCAGCGCCCCCGAAAATTTAGCGCCCTGGGGAAATGCCCATTTTGTTTGGTCGTCAAAAAATCAGGTAGATTCTTCAATACGAAGAACTTGCTCAGCAATCGTCAGGTACGTCTGAAGATGCCTATCGCAGTTGTGGGTGAAAAGCTAGGTGACAATGACATTCCTATTGGACCACGACTGTAATACCCGGAATATTCTAATTTTGAAATGATCAATGTACTTACCGATATTGTAATATTTCAACTTGAAAATATTGAACAGGAGCTTCATTGAATGATGAATTGTCAATCTATTCAATACTATTCAAACATGTGAATTCAAATCATCAATATCTCAAGACGATTTCCAAACACAAAAATATTGTGGTAATCAAATTTTAACTCGAAAATACTGAACTGGAGGCAGGCGCGTACCCAGAAAGGTGTGTTGGGGGAGCTCAGCTTTTATCCAGTGTAAGATGTAACAAAAACAGTTAGGTTTTCAACCATGAGAAATCAAATCATAAAAAACAAATAAGAAAATATTAAAGCATGCAGTTGACCAGTTTTCAGTTATTGAATAAAAATTATTTCTTGTACCTGAATATGAATCTTTAAGAAACGAAAAAAAACAAATATTGAATCATCCAAGGGTTTATTAGTTTTCAGTTATTAAATAAAAGTTCCAAGCGCCAGCATTAGCAAATCTGGTCACAACCATTTCTGTATCTAAAACTCGAGCGGTTTTCTGCCATAGTGGTTCTGAGCCAGGTCTTGAGAAAAACTGCGCTCTGATTCAGCCGTTGTTACGGGAACACGGGAAGTACAGTGTGTACCATTTTGGTTGAGACTGCTCTGTGTACCATTTTAATTGAGACTGCTCTTGATCTCAGCTATTATTGAAGTTAGAGATATGCGATTTTCGCGACCCTGTATCACTTTTTTGTAAAACTTTCAAAACCACAAACAGAAATATTCCAACTACTCTTGTTCCTGAAATACAGGGCGAAAACGAAAATTTTCACTTTTGGAGATGTAATTATTTCTCAGGCCCTGTATAAGAAAAAATGAAAACGGTTTATAAGAGATATTGAGAGTCCTGTTTTTAGGATTGGGCACAAACTTGGTATTTTTTAAATGGAATACCCTGTATATTTAAACGTCAAATTTTTGCAATTTTTTTGAATACCTTGATGTATCACAAATTTATCTTCAATGAATTATAGCTTCAAAAATCAAAAAAATCCATATTTATGTTTGTTTTTTAATAGTAGGTCATGAATTATTTCACACCTGCATTCAATTATTACTTTTTCGAAACGCCAAGTGATTCAAACCTTTTTATTCAATTATATTTCGAACATCAACTCAAAATATCACTCTTCAACATAAACTTAAAAATGTTGTAAACAAAAAATATATCGGTACAGATTTAACACTGATGTAATTACAAGATTCAAATTAGACAATTTATTACATAAACGAAAAATAAACATATCAATCCAAGGCCGTGCCCAGGGGGGGAGGTCCGGGGGGCCCGGACCCCCTCCCCCCCCGAAAAAATGGATTAACACTAGATAAAATCGGCAAACATTCCAAAGATCAAAGAAATTAATCTTTTCAGTATTCTCACCACGCAGCGCCGGCCCTGTCGGCTTGATTTTATATTGTGAATTCACTGAACTGGAAATTTGAGGTTTTTGTTTTGAAAACGAATATGTTAGTACTGTGTTTTCAGTGGAGGGCTTTTCCCGTGCCAATGTAATGGTAATTAATTAAATTTGAATTAGCAGGTCTTTTTTATTGAGACCCCCCCCCCGAAACAAAAATCTGGGCACGGCCTTGTATAAATCTAATGAAGTTGTTCAAACTGTCGTCCATTTTGTCTTATACATAAACCACACAGTTTCAATTCGACATTTAAAATTATTAAGGCACAAAGACAGAGTTTCTGAATGCTTCTTTGGTTGGGGCTCGGAGCTCATCTATAATATAGATGAGCTCCGATATGCTTACATTTTATATTTTCATATAATATTTTTCAAATTTTGAAATTCCATGTTTTCACCGTCAGCCATCATCATTGATTTGTTTTGACTCTGTTTGTGAATCAGTTTTCTTGAATGCAATAAACAAAATATTTTTTTATGCATGTTCAACTTTTATGCACGTGTGTGCCTAGTATCAAAAACATCAATTTGGATTTTTCTGATTTATAAAGTTAAAACTTATTGAAGATTGGGTTGTGATACATCAATGTATTCAGAAAAAAAAATCAAAAATTTGACGTTGAAATATAGAGGAACAGGGTGATCCATTCGAAAATTACCAAGTTTGTGTCCAATCTTAAAAAAAATTTAAAATACGGCACTGACTTCTTTGTGAAAATATATAAGCAGTATTCATTATTTTCCTATCTTATACAGGGCCTAAGAAATAATTACATTTCCAAAAGTGAACATTTTCGTTTTCGCCCTGTATTTCAGGAACAAGGAGTAGTTGTAATATTTCTGTTTGTGGCTTTGAAAGTTTTACAAAAATGTGATACAGGGTCGCGATAACCGCATGTCTCTATCTTCAATAATAGCTGAGATACACTGCAGTCTCAACCGAAATGGGACACAGTGTACCCAAACATTTGAAGCAATATGTACAAATTTGGATAGAAATCTCCGCTACATTTCTCTAGAGCTGAAAGTGCAGATGAAGCACGCATGATTTGGAATCATCCGGTGTTGAAGTAGCCCACTTTTTTCCATCTTTTCAATTCACTGGAAAGAATGAGGCTTTCGCCTGAGGCGAAAGCCTTGGGGGGGACTAGAGCCCCAATAGCCCCCCCTGGATACGCGCCTGACTGGAGGAAGCTTGAGTAAATGATGATGCAGAATTACCTCCGATAACTGACAAAGAAAACTGGAATATCCTTGGGCATCCCTGAACATCCCTTGGACATCCCTGGACATCCCCGGGACATCCCTGGACATCCCCGGACATCCCCGGGACATCCCCGGACATCCCTGGACATCCCCGGACATCCCCTGGACATCCCAGAGCTTGTACACCGGACATCCCCAGCGGTTTAGCCCTCGCCCTGCAATAAGAATTTAACCGAGTTTATCGGCTACTGTTCAGCATTTTTTTTTCGGCAAAACATTTCTGGAAATAGTGGAAATAGACGGAAATTCATATAAGTACTATCATATTTAGCATTCACGTCTATAAAAGTAGTAAAAGTACGAAATACGACAAAAATTCGTTTTAAGCAACTTTTATCTCTTATAATTTGTGAGATTGAACGAAAACATCGCATTTTCGATTATGAAAAAGCATTAACTAAATCGCGAATATAATATTTATCATTATCTGAATAAAATTCCAACAGAAATCAGTCGAGTTAGAATTGTTTCGTTTCATCCGTATTCGCCTTTCATTGATCCAGTACGTCGGTCCCCAGAAAGCGTTCGATGCTTGGCGCTCTTGTCTTCCCGTACCGTAGTTACACACATTTCGAACTGATTTGGGTTGACGAAACGGCGCGGCGTTGAGATTGGAAGAGCGTATTTTCAAGAAGTTGAAATATTTCAGTTATATAATTTTTAGAATTTTATTCACATAGGTATTGGGAAAACAATAATTATAATAAATTTGGTAATTTAACAGAAGAAAGTAGTTTTTAACAAAAGAGCAATGGACTATATAAAGAATAATTGAAAAATTGCGACTTACCCAAATATCCGGATTCGGTTTCCCCTCAAGGTCACCAGGTATTTTTGAGGAAGGAAGGAAAGGATTACCTGGATCGTCTCAACTTAACTATAAAACCCAACTTAAACTGAAACAATTCGCCAAACTCTAGAGTTCGACGTTTATTAAACTCGAAATCGTTACTTTTTCAAAAAACCAAAATTCGATTGTTTTCCTACGAACTCTGTCTATCGACTGTACGTAGCATTTATGTGGTACAAGACAGATCCGCATTATTTCCCAACAAAAAACCCGAATTCTCAATTGTGCAGAACTGGCCTCAACAGAAAGAGTAATTTAAATTTTGGCTGAACACAAAATATATAGGGCCGGCAGTGCCGACCCTGCCGTCCCTGACGAGCCGCCACTTCAATGTCAACTTTGAGCAATATTCTGACACCTGTGGTAACTGGTAAGTTATGCGTGACATTTGAAATAACGGTTTCTGGTCACATCTTAGTATTTTTTAGAGCACAATACAATTGTGTTCTAGAATTCTGAAGAAAAAAATTCAAAATTCGCCCGAAATTGTTGGAATTTTTAATGGTTGGACGAAATAGGTCCAAAATACGTACTGGGGTGAAAACAAAATAAAAAAATATCCATTGGTTTTTTTTGTAGCCTTCCCAGGTGGCGGATAGGGGAACGCCTCCTAGATATAGGTGGTACCGAGGAAATTAAATACTCGGGGTGGACCAAAACTAGCACCTGATGAAAGGCAGCAGTTTCATCAGTACCAAAGCATGGCGTAGGAAGATGAACTTCTCAAAACGGTGTTACTTTGGACGCGAAGAGCGCAGCTGAATCAGCCCTACCGGTCTTCGCACTGCGGTGTGGAAAGGAAACGGAACTCCTACTACACTAATTTATTTCCAAATTATCTAAATGGCTAATACAAACACAAACACGGCCCTCAGTCCGGGGCACCCCTTAAGTGGGGAGAGGGTGCTAAGAATCCCCCCGTCAAACACAAACAAACACCAAATATATAACAAAACAACACGAATTGCCACATGGAACGTGCGAAGTCTATACATGGCCGGGAAGCTTGCCAATGTTGATGCAGAGATGAGTAGACTGCATATCAAAATATTAGGTCTCAGCGAAGTTCGGTGGCCCGGCTCAGGAAGAGAAAGAACCAAACATGGTGTCATGTATTATTCTGGCGGTGATGACCCCAAACACTGTTATGGGGTGGCCATCATGATCACGTCCGACTTGGAAAAATATGTTGTGGACTTCATACCAATGGGAGACCGAGTCATGCTGCTGAAGCTGAGCACCACACACCGCCACATGAACATCATACAGGCGTATGCTCCAACCAACGATAAAGCAGATGACATGGTTGAGGACTTCTATGCCAGGCTCGATGAAGCCATGAAGTTGACAAAAAAAGGTGAAATAACAATGGTTCTTGGAGATTTCAACGCAAAGATAGGATCCGGAACTGATGACGGTGACTTGGTTGGAAAATATGGTTTGGGAGAACGAAATGCAAGAGGCGACCGACTGGTACAGTTTTGTTCCGAGCGACGACTAGGAATCGCGAATACTTTTTTCAAACTGCACATGCGACGTTTATACACCTGGCGTTCACCTGCTGATCGCGACGGACATATTATGAGAAACCAAATAGATTTCATTCTCATTAGACAGGAATATAAGAAGTTCATAAAATCAGTCAAAACCTACCCTGGAGCAGACATCAACAGCGACCACAACCCAGTTGTGATGGATATCAAAATTCGTCGCTTTGTCAGATGCGAACCGGTCCCACGGCAAAAACGCATAGACTTGGGAAAACTCCAGAATCCTGTGGAAAGAGCGAAAATCAGCCAAAAACTTGAGAACAGGTTGAAGGAATTAGAGAGCTCTAGAAGCACTCAGCCAGAAGAAGACATCGATTCTACATGGAAAGAGCTGAAGGAGGCGTTAATTATGACCCAGGAATCTGATATTGGATTTGCAAATAACACCAAAAAACAAGAGTGGATGACTGATGAAATTATAACATTAATGAATGAGCGAAGAGAACAGAAACAAAAAAATTCAGTAAAATATGCCACAATAAATAGGTTTATCCGTGTGAAATGCAGAGAAGCCAAGGAGGCATGGCTGGCGGATAAATGCACAAGAATGGAAAACCTCCAGAAGAAACACGATCACTTCAACTTACACAAGGATATCAAAGAGCTTACGGGCAGGCAACGAAGGGGTCATTGTGGGGTGTTAAGAGGATCCAACAATGAGATACTTATAGGAGTGGATGAGAAGCTGAAACGGTGGAAAGAATACACGGAAAATCTTTTTAATGACATGAGACCGGACTCACTCCCAGATCCAGACGAAACCAATGAATTTGGACCTGAAATTACCAGGGAAGAAGTTAAACATGCAATCAAACTTCAAAAGAACGGAAGAGCTACTGGTCCTGACAGTGTGCACGCGGAAACCTTCAAATTGGCAGCTGCGGAGGACGGGGTTGGTCTAAATCTTATCACCACAATATTCAACCGTATGTACAGAGTCGGAAAAATACCCTCGGACTGGCTGAAATCCACTTTTGTAACTCTGCCAAAGAAGAGCAATGCATCACAATGTGACGAATACCGCATGATTAGTTTGATGTCCCACGCCCTGAAGATATTCTTACGGATCATTCATACACGCATATACAAAAAGTGTGAGAGCCTGGTTGATCGTTCGCAATTTGGATTTAGAAGCGGAATGGGAACTCGGGAAGCTCTCTTCTCCTTGAATGTGCTGACTCAGAGATGTAGGGACATGAATGCTGATGTATTTGCATGTTTTATTGATTACAAAAAAGCTTTTGACTGTGTGTCACACCAAAAAATGATCAGCATCCTAAAATCAACAGGGATAGACGCACAAGATCTAAAAATCATAACGGGACTGTACTGGCACCAAACAGCAACAGTCAAAATCGAAGGGTCCACATCGGAGGAGATAGCAATAAAGAGAGGTGTGCGACAGGGATGTGTGTTGTCTCCCTTACTGTTTAACCTCTACTCAGAAGCAATATTCAGCGAAGCCCTCGAATATGCAACTGCAGGCATAAAGATCAATGGAAGCCGTATTAACAATCTCCGTTACGCGGATGATACTGTGGTGTTGGCCGGTAGCATACTGGAACTCCAATCTCTTATGGACGTTATTGTGGAATATAGCGAACGATTCGGCCTTTATATGAATACGTCCAAGACCAAACTATTGATATTCTCGAAGATGCGAAGAGACGCCACCCTAAGACTCCATGGACAGATCATAGAACAAGTGTCATCTCTGAGATACCTGGGCACAATCGTCAACCAACAATGCGACCCAAAAATAGAAATCAGATCAAGAATTGAGCAAGCGCGGAAAACTCTGAACGACATGAGGGCACTTCTGACAAACCGC
Organism: Adalia decempunctata; assembly: GCA_951802165.1. Lineage (NCBI taxonomy): Eukaryota > Metazoa > Arthropoda > Insecta > Coleoptera > Coccinellidae > Adalia > Adalia decempunctata. The sequence goes on from OX637697.1 coordinate 43,495,327, forward strand.
AACCTCAGCCTGGAGCTCCGGACCAGGATACTTCGTTGTTACGTCTTTCCTGTTCTTCTGTACGGATGTGAAAGTTGGACCATGGATGCGGCCACAGAGAGGAAAATCGATGCGTTCGAGATGTATGCCTACAGGCGGATGTTGCGGATATCTTGGACGGAACATAAAACAAACATAGAGGTCCTGCAGAGAATGGGTAAACTTAAAGAACTTCTCACGACAGTCAAGGAGAGAAAGTTGCAGTACCTAGGACATGTGATGAGAGGCGAGCGATATGAGATTCTCCGCCTGATAATAGAAGGGAAGATCGAGGGAAAACGGTCAGTCGGCCGTAGGCAGAACTCATGGCTGAGAGACTTGCGTAGATGGCTCGGACAGACATCTATAGAAATTTTCAGAGCTGCAGTTTCTCGTACGACAATGGCTATTTGGATCGCCAACCTCCGTAGGGAGACGGCGTCATAAGAAGAAGAAAGGTTACGCTCGGAGTAGGTACTTCCACAATTTTCTTCCAACAATTTTGGGCGAATTTTTTTTTCACTGAAGACGTGAAACAAAGTTGAATTCGAATTTTGGAAAAATTTCTCCACGGAAAATTTTAGAAAATCGAGTACGTTGAAATGATGCTTTCCAAAATACTAAGATGTGACCAGAAACCGTTTTTTCAAATGTCACTCATAACTTACCACAGCTATCAGAATATTGGTCAAAGTTGACAAAAAACAGCCTGTATCTCGCGTATGCTTCGAAAACGACGTATATGTCGCATGAGGCGAAAATGACTTTCTCGGTGTCATCCACAGAACACAAATAATGTCATCTACAAGGGCGTCCCTAGCTTTTGAGCTTGGGGGGAGGGGGAGATCAGAATGTAAAAAATAAACTGGAGGTAGGGTAGGATGAAATATAATTTATTTTATGTTTCATCAGCATACAGGATATTCCTAAAGAGGTGTATCAATGGTCAACTGTAGATTTCTCATGAAAAAACAATTTTTTTTATCTCTTCCATTTATCCTCCGGGTCTTCGTTTCCGAGAAACAGGGTGTCAAAAATTTATATATTTTTTCAGTTTTTTGCTAATTTCTCAGGAACCGTTCTAATTACAGACTGGAGTTTTAAAGTAGTCACGTGACCTATAAGAATAGCTACTTTCTTGTACTTTATTCGGTTTTATTAGACGTACCAGTGGCGGAGATATTGAGTTTACACAAAGGTTTTACCCCCCATTTTTTACACTACTGTTGGCAACTCGTGAAGATTCTGTACGATATTTGAATATGATATATCAAAAATCAAAGTCATCTATTGACAAATGAATGTTGTCATTATTAATTAATTAATTTTGAAGTTGTAATTTCAATCATTTTGAAATATAATTCATTTCACTTGAATTTAAACAAGCATCATAAAAGTGGCGACGTTGATGGGATCTATCACATAAGGACACCACCCTACTATCCCAAGTTGAAAGGTTTGTCGATACATTCAAACGAGCCTTGAAAAAAATTGGAAAGGGAGGACAACCATTGGGACAACGGATTCAGACATTTTTAGCAACTTATCGAACCACTCCGAGTCGCTATATACACCGAATGGAACATCTCCAGCCGAAGTACCTACTCATCGGTAGAAAAGTGAGAACAACTTTTGATCTGTTGTTACCACCATCTCAAAAAGAAGTTCAGTCACTCAATGACAATTATGCTTTGTCCAAATCATTTAAAATTGGTGATATTGTTTATTGTCAAGTTCATCGTAACAATATACAGGGTGTCCCAGAAGTCCCGGACTTCCTTGAGGGGATAGAAAGTGAAAAATATTCTAAGCCCAAATATTCATGTTTGAAATTTTTTGATGAGGTATAGTTAATCAGTAATTAATTAATGAAAGTGACCAATCAGGAGCGCGCTATAGAAGAATGAGTAAGTAGTTGGGGACGCGAGAGAGAGACGCCAGAGCTGCTGCCGGCTTTTCACGCAGTAAACCGAGACTGGCGTCTCACTTTCGCGTCCCCACTACTTACTCAATCTTCTGTAGCGCGCTCCTGATTGGCCACTTTCATTAATTAATAACTAATGAACTACGTAATCAAAAAATTTCAAACATGCATATTTGGGCTTAGAATATTTTTCACTTTCGATCCCCTCAAGGAAGTGCGGTACTTCTGGGACACCCTGTATACCAATGGAAACCTGAAAGGATTACCGACAAGATGGAAATGTCATGTATGAATTATCCCTCAATGATTCACAGAGAATTTTGAGAGCACATGGAAATCAGCTAAAGAAAAGATGTGTCGAGGGTTCTGAAATTGAGAATGACCCTTTGCCACTCGATATTCTGATGGAATCCTTCGAGATATCAAGAAACCCAAGAGGAAATACACCTTCGACTTCATCAATCGAGCCGATAGATATTCCTCCAAATCGACCAAATCTGCTGATTCCTGAAGTATTCCCAGATCACGTTGTTCACGAGAGTCAACAAGAATTGGAAGTATCTGCGCAGAGCCTCAACGTGAAGTTAGACCGACTAGAACCAAACCAATTCCCAGTTACTTACCTAAAAGACTTTGAATTGAGAAGGGGAGATGTTGGCAACTCGTGCAGATTCTGTACGATATTTGAATATGATATATCAAAAATCATAGTCATCAAGTCATCTATTGACAAATGAATGTTGTCATTATTAATTAATTTTGTTGTTGTAATTTCAATCATTTTGAAATATAATTAATTTTACTTGAAGAGTTTCCATATTTAAACAAGCATCATAAGAACTACAGACTACAGTACAAATTTGCATTTGCACAGCCAATTCTGATGCGCTTAAATATATTTAACATAAAAACGTACACCTTTTTCATCACGATGAAGTGAACCGTTTTCATAAAATCATAAATGCCAGTTTCCTAGAAAACGGTTCACTTTAGAGCAATGAACCAGGAGTGCCTTTTTTTATGTAAAACACATTTTGGCACATCTGAATTTGCTGTGCAAATGCGAATTTGTCCAATGTGTGAACGCTGGGGGGTAAAACCTTTGTCCAAATTCAATATCTCCGACATTGGCACGTCTAATGAATCCGAATAAAGTGCATGAAAGTAGCTATTATTAGTGACAATGTGTGTGAAGTACGTACCTATAACTTATTTCTGTAATTCAATCGGTTCCTATGAGATATTAGCCAAAAACTGAACAAAATGCCCCCCTCCCCCTGTATGCGCCAGTGACCGGAGCGGTCTTCACTACTTCACTCCTCAGTTATTTTCGCGATGGTGTCGATTGACAACGATGACGCTGTTGAATTGCTTTTTATTTGTAAATGATAATAATTTGGAAGGTGACTTTTTGACGATCTTTTATTTTGACAACTTTTTCATGTCATACTCACTCTTTTGTCATAACCACGACAACATACTTCAAAAATTATAACATGTACACTATGATGAAATAAATTAAAACAAGTCCCAAGATTCTCCGGCCCCAAGCTTATTTCTCGTACACTATGATAAAATAAATTATAGTAAGTCCTAACATTCTCCGGCCCCAAGCTTATTTCTCGCCCAACCTTGCTGGAACCTTCAATATTCGACCAAACCTTGATCTTTCGACTGGTTTCTTATTCTTCTCTTCTTTTTTCTTTTTCTTCTGTTTCGATTCTGTAGTTTTCGAAGATGATTTGGCAGCAACATTTTTCGTTTTGCTAGAATTTTTGGAGGTGGGAATGCTTCTTTTTTGGAATCTCCAGATGCTGCTATCCTTATTTCCCTGTTGGGTTTTTCCCTTATCTTCTTTAGGAAATTCAGGTTCTAGTTCGCAGGGCATCTTCGTTCTTGTGGGCGCTTCGCAAGGAGCACTTCTTTTTGAAGGAATCCTACAAGGCTGTTTCTGGTTGGGAAATAGTTTATCGAAAATTTTCTGCCTGACGCAGCTTCCTCTCACATCACAGTCAACTATTGATCATTGTTTCTTCACCATGAATGAAGAGCGTTCCACTATTCTCATACAACTCTCCTTAGAACAACTGCCAATTTGAATTTCTTCCTTATCCTCTTCCAAGGCCCATACTTCGAGGGAGTCCCAACAGACGCACTGGCATTGATGATTTTAAATTACAATTTTCATTGAAAGACAACACTTAAATGCTTACTCACCAATGATGAAAGCTACTGTAACTGTACCTATTCAGAAGAAAGAATGATAATTATGAAAATTGTTGTGAATGATAGGTGAGATAGGTTTTCCATAGCATAGCCTTGCTGGAAAATCATGATGTCAATAAAGGATTCTACTGGAATATTAAACATTTATTCAATATATAACAAGTTAGATTTAACAAATATAGTTAAACAAATTATAGACAAATAATACTGTGAATACATAACAACAAAAACATATCAATAATTAAGAATCTTTGGACATCAACAATAATATATTCGAGAGCGTGAAGTAAATTAAATATGAACTAGCCCCATTCATAGGTGAGCTGTTTTTCTTCATAAATTTGTGTTTCCCTGGAAAAAACAATAAGATAATTTCAATTTAGTTGGAATATGATGATGATTCTTTTCAACGAAAAAAGTGTCTTTAAGGGGGGTTAAGAAGGAAAGTAAATAAAAAGTTACACACTTACACAATCTCAAAACGTGCCTATCACAACAGCAAGATTTTCTTATGTAATATTCCTCACAATCTGCTGCTATTGGCCTGCAGAGGGTTGTACCGGAATAACATGTGTGCGGAATGAATGGTATTGATTCTGAAACAGATTTTGATTTTCAGTTGAAATGATCGATGTGCAGTTAGTGCAGTTACCGAATTTGGGCTGAACCATAGACATTAAAATACTAAGCGGCATTTTTATACAAATATTTTCTACGAATATGAATTCGCCTATTCGTACTATGAAATTATTGAATTTACACAATATTTCCTCAAATTCCCACCTTGAGATTTGGATAGTCTTATTGTTTTTCAGCACAATAACACGCTCAATATTGCTTTCTTAATCCAAAGGGCAAGGAAAAATGGGTCCCTTGAGAAAAATTTCTGCGGACGCCCATGGCCTGATGAGATGAGATACCTACCTCAAGAGATAATCGACCATCTCATTAGTGGTTTGTCCAGTGCATAGGAGAACACATTATTAATTTTTCACATTATATATACAGGGTGCGTTAGCAATGCGTACGGCTAAAATAGTGCCTAAACTATATCGTTTCGAAAAAAACTTATATGAGTTGGTTGTGAGTTTGACAAAAATATACAAACTAAAAATAATTTTTCATATACAGGAATATAGGGTGCGTCAAAAAAAAGTTACGGAAAAATATGTAGTTTCTTCAAATGGAACATCCTGTATTTATCTCTTTCATGGAATTTGTTTTTCCAATGTCTACATTTCTTGCGAAGTTTATTTCACGTTTTTTAAAAAAACAATCACTTTGTGAAAAATGTAGACATTTGAAGACAAATCTCATATACAAGAGAAAATACTGGGTCTTCCTTTTGAAAAAATCGAGTTGTGACATATTTAATTTGAGTAAATTGGTAAATTCATATTAGACACTCAGATGTATACCGAATGATGAAGCGGATACCTAAAGCTATAACTACTGTGAAAATGTTGTTTATCTAGATTCTAGATTGAACACAGGGGCTGCTATAAGAATTTCGATGAACCCCTTAAACCACTAAAAATACTGATTATGTGGTAACGTCGTGATTCAATTTGAAAAATGATGAGGTAAGTATAAGTGTTATTGTCCTCAAAATAATTATGCCATGAAATACAGGTTGTTCCCCCTAAAAAAATAAAACTACAAACATAACTTTTTTTGACGCACCTTCTATATGTAAAATTACTTTCAGTTTGTAGATTTTTGTCAACCTTACAACCATATCATATAAGATTTTTTCGACACGGTATAGTTTAGGCGTTATTTTATCCATACGCCTCGCTGACGCACCCTGTATTATTATAAAACACATCATCTCAGCTTTTGGAACCATAAAAGTATCGCTAGTATAAATTGATAATATATTATTAATCAGAAAAACGATCGAATTATATTTCTAGCATTTTTTTTACCGATTTCAACGAAGCAAATTCGTCATGAAGTCCATTTTGCGTGCTCTCTGATTCTCGACAAATAATAATGAGAAATTGCTCAGTGTTCTTCTCGCCATTGTGCATCGCTAATAACATTGTTCCCCCACTTATAAATACAAAATAGTCTACACTACAGATAAGCAAAATCAATCAAGAAATTCAAAAAAGAAATATGATATGATAGAAAAATGGGCCACTAAAGCACAGAAAAGCGGGAGCTTCCGAGTTCTTGTTCATTCCCTTCGAAAGTAGATCCACCTTCTACGTAGATTAGCATTCAAAATCCGAGAAAAATTTAGTTGTTAGATATTTGGTCATGCATTTCCCTGGATGATTTCACGATTTCTATTGAAATTTTGGTGTTTGTCTATCGGAATGAGGATTGCCATGAATCGACGTTTTTCCGAAATGAAACACCCCTCGAATTCAAAGATTACTTAATGATTTAGATGAGTTGAAAAAACAAAGTATCTTTTCTTCTCGCAATTATGTTTGGTAAAAGCAATTGCAACTATTTCATACGAACGGCATTTCATTGAGCATGAACAGAATCAAGAAACTTTCCGAGACATTGTGGGTTAGATAAAAATTCCAAAACCTATTTGTATGCTATAAAGGAAACACAGATAGTGTAATTCAGATTACACTTCCTCTTACTCATCGTAGGTAAACCACCTTCTGGAGTTTCACGACCTTTACAGATCCGACTTTCAACAAGTCGGATTCCTTCCAAATACATGATGAAACTTTAGAACTTAAGATGCAGAACTAGTGGAAATACATGTAGTTTGAGCTGTGCATTGAATAGTTTAATTTACGTGATTTGATTTCAATGGAAAAATATTTCCATTGAAAGAAACCACCTGTTCTTCCTTAATGGAAATATTCGTTAGACTTGAATAGAAAATGCGACTCAACACCTTCTAGAAACTATCTGAACATTTTTTTTCATTATTTTTCGAATATTTATTTCTTGTAACATTCTAACAGTAATACATCAACTAAATTATTTCGTTTGTAAGCTACTGTCAGCATCATTGTACAATACCAACTGTCAAATACTCTTGATTGAAAACAGGCTCAAGATTTGTTGACTAATGTAAAGTAGAAAAAATAGGTGTGATGCTCTGCATATACATACATGCGAATTTGTTCGAAATGTTAAAAATAAGTGAAATTGAATGAATTTCAAAAAGAGTACCTGTAGATATATGAAATCTTATGAGGTACCTATATAAGGACCAATTTCAGTAGGAACGCTAAATTTTCGTGGGAAAAGGCCTTAGGAGAACAAAATTTCGGAAATTGACTAATAGATTTGGACATACAAGGGTAACTACCCCCCCCATGAGTATCGAAGACCTGAGAAAAACGTGGTGCACATAAAATATTTCATACATTGTGTACCTGATTTAATGGTTTTCAATCGTTCCCCCCCCTCATGATCGTTAATACCCCTCCCATGAAAAAGAGCTATATCCGCCCTTGTGGACATAGGACATCAACGAAAAGAGTGTTAATTTCGTGGTTATTGTAACACAAATTAGTAAGTTGTAAGTGTACCTATGTAGTAGTTTCAATTAAACGAAACGAAATAAAAATTAAAACTTTGAGACAATTGAGTAAACTGAAAAACGCTACTCATGTTGGCAAAAAGAGCTTAGTCTGAGATTGTATAATATTATACCTTTTATAGAGGCTACCCAGGTATATCAAATGACCTTTTAAAAGTGCCTATAAGTTTTATACAGGTAGGTATTCGTTTTCTACCGAAAATTTCGATAACTCTTATTGAACTATCATCCAGAATCAATTGAAATTTTCATGGAATCTTATCTTGAAGTTCCTGCAGGAACCAACTTGTTAATAATCCTGAAAATAGAGGTCTCTTTCTAAAAGTTTTGGTTATTTTTGTCTCTCGCAAAAATTTCATTCTGTGTAACATTAAAAAATGAACCTTAGTTATTAGGGAGGAAAACTGCAAAAACACTTTTCCTATCACTGTTGTAAGATGCTTAGTTGAATAATGAATTTTAGTGATTAAGTCAAGTAGGCTGGCGAATTTCGAAAGTAGGGCTTATGAACTATTATATCTGCTAGAGTTTACTAGCAGTGAAATTTGTTTTCAATCATTTGAACGACTTTGAAAAGTCGGTTGCTTTATAATCGACCTCGAATTTTTTCCGCACTCGAGATATTTCAACATTCAAATTCAACGGTCACTGTAATGTTGCAATTATTGAGAAAAACCATAAATACGTAGAAAGATGCATATTTCAAATGTTCTTACCAGAAAATCGTTTATCGCAGCAACAATGGTCATTAATCAAGTCCGATCCTGTACAATATCTAATTTCTTCATCAGTGCAATTCTGACATCCTGGAGGAACGGTGACTGCAAATGAGATGATTATTGATTAGGTATCAGTATCAATTAAACTGATTCATGATTCAATAAATCAATTCTTCTAGGATAGGTTAGGTTAGGCGAGGTTCGAACTGAATTTGCTCACGAATCGCATCCAGTGGATTGAGACCATTCCCAGCTCGAAATTCGATAAATACAGACCTCGTGACGAAATGATATAGACCTCGTTCAAGTGAAACGAGTGCTAAAAAAACAACATTTTTTACACTATTTTGATGGAACCTACTACCTACTGATGTCCTCTCTGAAAAGACTTATTCATCAGGGGACAAAACGTATACTCCATTCCCTTTTATAAAGTATCGTCGTTAGTTATTATTTAGGTTTATCAAGTTCTTCCACTTGAAACTGACGTAGGTTGGCATTAGTGAAAATCAAGCGATATTTACTCTTTTTTAACTTTATAAATGGAGTTAGTTCTTCTAAGGTTTAAGGTTTAACTGTGACACAGGTTTCGCAGTACTACTACATTTTCATACAGCATACTGGAGTATTTCAAGTTGTGCAAAAAGGTATTTAAATATCTTCTGTAGGTATTTCTTGAGAATTTTTAAAGGTGGGGTATTCTATAGTTTCGTCTGTTCCGTTCGTTTTTCTGGGTTATTCGAGTACTTTTATTCTTTTTCCGAATGAACTATCACAAAGTAACGGATTATTCTGTACATTATTTTCCACTTTTCCAGTGAAATTTCAACACTCGTTTCTTGATTTCCGTAAAATGAAATAGCATAACTGAATCTTCCAACCATTTTTTATATACGTGAATTATTTCCAGTATTAACAGAGAAAAAGTTTCTTCAGCATCCGCCAGGTCTTTCAAATCATTGAATTCACATAATATTTCCTCTAATTCATTATTTTCTCAAAGTAAATTAACATTTTGATAAATCCGTAATTACTACGATTTTAATGCAGAAACGACAGGCGTTTCTGACAGGAGAATGGCCATAACCTAACATTTTCAAAATAAACGCTGTGAAATGTGTCAGAATTTCATGGCAAACCGCGATACTTTATAAAAGTGAATGGACTATATGTCAGTACTATAAAAATGTAGTAGAAAATGTAAATACGTTTTTCTTTTATAATGTCTTTTAAAAATAATTTCTACCAAGCTACGGCTCAATCAATCAAATTTTACACACAAAAAGCGTTAGCATTTTTTATTGACATGTATAGGGAGGGTAAAATTCGTTGTCTACTGAAGAGATCTCGAGAAGTATAGAAGCTAAAAGAAAACTAATAATAGATCAATAGATTCAATAATGCTGAATAACTCGCTTGCTTGAACTCGTATTCGAAATCTTTTGTTAGGTAAGACCTTTTTTAGGCGTATGAAAATTAGGAAATATAAGATGATTACATTTCTCAGTTTAGCTATTTTCGAGAAATGATGATTTCAAAAATGTATCATATGTTGCTATTCACATGAATATTACATGTGAAAAAAAAATTATTAGTTTTGTCTTGCTTTTCAATTCACTGTTGAATTATAAAAGGGCTGGCGGTACCATTGAACAAACGATGATTAATTAACCATAGAAATTGGCGATGCCAATCATAAATTAAGGCTGAAATTCACAAAAGATAATGCATATTCAACCATCACTATGGTAACGCCAGCCTACTTTTAGTTCAACAGTGAATCGAGAAGCAAGATAAAAGTATCACATTTTTTTCTCGTGTGATATTCATGGGAATAGCGACATAAGATACATTTTTGAAATCAATGAAATCGGCAAAACTACTCCCAAGAAAGTGCCTGTAGAATGTAACAATAGATTTCGAATATAAGTTCAAACAAGCGAGTTATTATGTATGATACGAATACGATAAAGAACGGTTACTACTACTGCTAAATTTTCGTTCATAACTCGAAATCTATGAACGATAGGCTGGATCTGTTTTAAGATTAGTCAGGAAAAAAGGGAAATAGAGAAATAGGCTAAGCAATGTGAGGCCGAGTGTTGTCATGCTGTGAAATCACTTTATCGCTCCTCTGATAGTATTGTCGTTATCAAATTAAGTCGATACCTTTCCTCAGTATTGATTTCACTCGGTCCCAACAGCGACGTGGACGCGTTCTATTTACAGGGCGTATTTTAAGAGAGAGAGAGAGAGAGAGAGAGAGAGAGAGAGAGAGAGAGAGAGAGAGAGAGAGAGAGAGAGAGAGAGAGAGAGAGAGAGAGAGAGAGAGAGAGATAGAGAGAGAGAGAGAGAGAGAAAGAGAGAGAGAGAGAGAGAGAGAGAGAGAGATTTATTGGTATTTTACAATACAATGTTGTTTACACAAGGTGAGGCTTTTCTTTCGACAGGTGATTATAACCCATCAAAATAAGTAATTCTACCGGAAATTTCTTATATGAAATGTTCAATTTGAAAATTTCATAAAAATTTATGCTTAATACTACTCTGGCCTGCATCTCTATGATCAAAATATCTCTACATCTCTGCACCAGGTTTATGAACATCAGCGAAGTTGGGTGATTTCTTAGCGGAAATTTTGTTCTGTATAACTTATACGCTGAACTGGCATTTGTTTTGATTCGCCATAAATTGAAAGCATATCAACAAGTTCATTATTTGAATAAACGTGTGGCATTTTCGAAACAAAACACAGGTACAATCTACATTGTACCGATCGAAGATCACTGATCACAATCGATATTCTGTGTCATGTATGATAAGAAGATGTTGATATCTACTGAGAAGCAGGTGAGGGATCAGGTTCGGACTGAGGAATTCTCTGATTCACCTAGGAACTAGAAAATATTCTAGTTTCATTTTTTACGTTATAAAAGTGAATGGAGTACACCTACGATTTCTAGACAAATTTATTTTGATTAAATTTGATTTATCGACTTGTTTAATTTAATGCTTAATCAAAATCGGCACGGTGATAATTGAGACTCTCAGCCTATAAAAAATTTTATTAGTTCCTTTCGTAACTGAAACTCACTTCGAAGATATTGAGAGTGAATTCTAATTTTGAATGTAAGTGTCCAATCTCCAGTAAACAATGAAAACAAGAACTTAATTAACAGCTCGCCAATGATACTTGTCAGCATAGTTCCTATTCACGAATTAACTGTTATTATTCAATTTAAGTTGTTGAATGCTCCGGTTAGTCATCGCCTAATCGATTAAAATACTGCAGGATTGATACAATATTCTATTTCTTAGGATCTAATTTCGTTTTTTGTATTCTGGATACCAGTTCAATGGGATAATTTTATTCAAATATCAAAACCATAAACTTTTTTGACATTGGAGATTATTGTTGGCTTGATAAAGGGTGGAAACTCATCATATTCCATTGAAAACATGATCTCACAAAATCATCTAAGCTCTTCTCTGAATATCAAAACGAAAGTTCCAATCCATATTATATTTCTGGATAGGTCTCTTGTATCAACAACCTCGTTTGAACTTATAAGAACATAGGAAATTAAATATTTAACCTTTAGCAATAATTAGGTCGAAATGAAACGTTTCGATTTCAAGATACGCTATACCCTGTTATAATAGTTATAAATAAACCAAAGTAAGGTGAAACACGAAAAATATATCGATTGAAAGTTTTATCAGTCAATGACTTCTGTTCAAGGAAAATACCCTTGAATGCGAAGATGAACCTTTACTGAAAGAAGGAAATTCAATCGCTTCAGGATTTCAAGATTCCGACGGTATCATACCGTCTATTATTGGTGCTATTGATTGGGCATTTGAAATCAACTTATGCTATTGATTGATTTCGTCTCATCGTTCGGTCGGATGTAGGGAGTGATACTCCAAAAAAGGTGAAAGAACTAATAAAAGTTAACAGAATACTAAGAAAGAACTACAGGATGTATAAAACAGATATTGATAAAATCAGACTGAATGGACATAGTCAAATACTCAAAAACGCACTAAGGGAGCTCAGAATGAATAGATGAAATTAGCAAATCAGTGAACTCAACACAGAGCATCACTGCATGGAAAATGCAGAAAAATTTACGCAATGAAAAATCGCAAATTCCACCACTGCATGGAATTCAGGGGATGGCATATTCAAAAAGCGATAAATCTTACGCTCTTGCCGCGATACCATAGAAAGGGAGTCAAGAATAAATTATTGTGGAGAAGACGATGAGGACCTAGAAGAATTAATTGAAGATAATGAAGAAGAAATGAAAGAAGCACCACCGGATGGCAAAATCCCCCACCCAACATCTCTGGCCGAAATCAAAGACATAATCAACATTTTGAAAACAAGAAAGGCTCCTGGAAAAAATAAAATTACAAATCTCATGCTGAATATAATGTCAAAGAAAGGACAGCAGCTCTCAGTAGCATAGCAAACGGTGGGATGAGAATAAAGTACTTTTCAAAAAGATGGAAAACTGCCGAAGTGATTGTTTTCAATGAACCAGGTAACGACAAAAAGTTTCCATAGAACTATAGACCAATAAGCCTGTTCCCAGTCCTAGGAAAAATGGTGGAGAGAGTATTAGCCAGAAGACTTAAGGGGCAGTATCACCTTTTGAATCGTGGTAAATCTCCATTCAAAAGTGGTCTCTTCATTTGACGAGTAAGTACCCTAATTTACGACGTAGAGACTTGATTTTTTTTTAAATGAAGTTGGAGAACGTCCCGAGGGCAAATAGTTTTCGTTTTTTCGATTTAATTAGTTTTTCAATAAAAAAAACCAGGGTAATCGTTAGATCTGGGGTTATTGAATATGTTTTTCGATTTTCATGAGGACAAGCTATATTTTTGAAATAATAATCATGAAAATTTTTGTAGTTTATAGAAAATTAAATTGCCGAGGGCAAATAGTTGCGATTTTTTCGATTTAATCAGTTTTTCAATTAAAAAAAACAGGTTGAACATCAGCGTTTTGGAAACTACACTCAATGATTTTTTTCCGACGGTTATTCATCATTTTTTGGAAAAAATCGCAACTATTCGCCCTCGGCAATTTAATCTTCTATAAACTACAAAAATTTTCATGATTATAATTTCAAAAATATAGCTTGTACTCATGAAAAACAAAGAAACATATTAAATAACCCCAGATCTAACGATTACCCTGTTTTTTTTTAATTGAAAAAACTAATTAAATCGAAAGAAAAAACTATTTGCCCTCGGGACGTTCTTCAACTTCAATTTAAAAAAAAATCAAGTCTCTACGTCGTTAATTAGGGTACTTACTCGTGAAATAAAGAGACCACTTTTGAATGGAGATTTACCAGGATTCAAAAGGTGATACTGCCTCTTAATGAAGAAGCCGAAGCCCTGGCGACGATACCAAGTAAACAATTTGCTATTTGTATTCCGAAAACAACGTTCAACTGAACAACAGCTCCTAAGAATGACCGAGTATATCACAGAAGGATCTCAGAACAAAGAAGCACTACTACTTCTAGATGTAACCAGAGCTTTCGATAGATTATGGCAAGAAGGACTAGCATATAAAATGATAACGCAGGTTATTCACCCAAGATATGTAGAATAATAAGAAATTTTCTGAGGGATAGGAATTGTGTGAAAATAGATGATGTTCATTCCACACTCAGATATTTAGAAACAGGAGTTGCTCAAGGATCCATACTAGGACCGCTACTCTATAATATACCCACATGATATACCAAGAAATCCAAGATGCCTGCTTGCTCTATACGCAGACGAGACGTTCATAGCAATTAGGCACAGAAACACAAGAATAATTAACAAAAGACTGCAAGAAGCTGCAGACTATATCAGTCATTGGTGTAACAGATGGAAAATCAAAATCAATGGAGAAAAGAGTCAAGCAATACAAAAGAGAAGGCTGAAGATGGAATCGGAGATATCCATAGACGATAATGAAATAGAATGGCAGAATGAAGCTAAATACCTAGGAGTAATATTAGACAAAGGACTAACGTGGACACAGCACATCAATAATGCAGTATGCAGTGAATAAAACGAATGTAGCAATGAAAAAGTTATACCCGATTATAGGAAGAAGAAGCCAAATGAACAGAAACACGAAGTTGAGGATTATGAAAGCAGTCGCCAGACCGCAGCTAACATATGGATCAACAGCATGGGGCTATGCAGCGAGAACCCATATAAAGAGAGAAAACAAATTTCCGAGATATGCATTAGACGCTCCCTGGTTTGTTATAGGAATGAACAAATCCGAAAAGACATAAAATGGGAGTCCATTACTACATTCATCAAACGAAAAGCTGCAAAAGCCTATGAAAGAGCTAGTGAACATCCAAATGACGACCTCAGAAGGTTAGTTGACTATGACCCCGCTGCTTAATATGATTTCAGACTACATGCAACCTCTATACTCATTCGAAAAACCATTCAAAACACAGCTCGACTGGAACAGATGGGACTCGAGTATAGAATCACAATTATCTGCAGAAATAGTCTGGTACACAGACGGTTCTAAGACAGATGAAGAAACAGGAGCGGGAATACATGGAGTGAGGCCAAGAAGGGATTATATAATACCTCTCGGCAAACACGCCACGATATTTCAAGCTGAAACACATGCCATTAGGACATGCATACAGAAGAACCTGGAAAGTGGCTACCAAAGAAAACACATCCACATTCTCTCTGACAGCCAGAGCGCCATCAAAGCTCTCAACTCGACACAGATAAAGTCTAGACTCGTCTGGGAATGCCTCCAGGACCTTCTGGAGCTGGCTAAACACAACAAGGTCACTCTGATGTGGGTGCCAGGTCACAAGGGAATAGCGGACAACGAAAAAGCAGACCAGTTAGCAAGACAAGCATCTGAAACGCCATTCACAGGAATCACAGGGCCAGAACCTGTGCTTGGAATCAGCAAAAACCGATGCAAGACCCTGATTGAGGAGTGGATTAAACACACCGACAACACTGGGAACAGAGCGACGGGCAAACACACAGCAAAGCCATGGTAGGACGCACAAGCCAAACCTTGACAGCTGACTTTTTGAATCTAAACAGAACAAAGGCACGTATAATAGTAGGTCTACTGACGGGACACTGCGGCCTTAGAAAACATCTGAACACCATAGGAATACTTGGAGAACCCGTGGATTGCAGACTCTGCGGTGAAGAGGAAGAAACAGCCTCTCACATAATTTTTGAATGCGACGCCTTGGGAAGAAGGCGCCACAGAATCTTCGGTGAAATCAATCCGGAAACGGGAATGAATCCGAAAAACCTCATAAAAAGGCTACTGAACCTGATAAAGGACACAAACCTATTCTCGTGAGGAACCACTGACGAAAGGGTGATACAATAGACCCAAGTTGGTCGCAGTGTCACAGGGAGGCCAAGCGCTAAAGCGGTCTCTTGTTTGTCAGCTTATCAATCAATCATCATCAATCAATCATGACCCCGCTGAAGAAAAAACAGTGAGAATTTACCGCAAAAGACCCAGAGACCAATTGCAAAAATGAAGCTGTAAAACTCTAAACTTCGAGAGATATCCAATTGAAGGATGAACACAAACACTCAGCATAAAGAATGCGAAAGAGGAACTAACAGATAAGAAGATGGAAGGTTTATAGGCTTTTGCCCGGAACCAACCGCAGGAGAGGTATTTAGTCGGTAAGAATCCGACAATACCCAATACATAAAATCAAAGTATTTCCCGAATTATTCAGAGTGAAAAATATCATTCTGTTTCTAATGACGCATTGAAAGAGTAGGAATCTATCGATTGAGCTATTATTAAACAACTTACAAGAAGAAATGGCGATCGTTAAAGCTGAATTCTTCGCTTGAGTCGCTGAAATTTCATGTTCTATGACGTATTCCTCATAACGCACTCTCCTATCGTTTTTTATCAAAGGAGATGGACATCCCAGATGGCACACTGTGGTTAAGATGATGCACGAGAATATTTTCAGCATGGCTCATTTTCATGAAATTACTGCAATTGGTCTTCAAGAACATTTCATCCTCTCAATATTCTGAAAAAGATGATTTCATATTTAGTTATTAGGAAATTTTATGCTTTATAGGACAAAAACAACTGAGGTCAGCAGAGAACCAACTAAACCTTTCGTTTTCGAGATGTAGGGTGTAGGTACTAGGTGTAATAGGGGAATTTGAATGAAAATGATGTTGGACAGAGTGAATTAAATAGTTTAAATTTATTTTTATACCAACTGGATTTTTTTGAGAATTTTGAATCGTTCACAATTTTTCCCTAAATAGAGGCAGATAGATACGACAAAACCATAAAGTTCCGTATAACAACGAAGCTTCCTTTCACAATTTTTTAGGTTTATTAAGTTTTTTTACTTCAAACTAACGGAGGTTGGCACTCGTGTCAAATAATTCTGAGCGATGTTGCTAAGGCTACTTTCTATTTAGGTACTCTTTTCTAACTTTGTTAATGGAGTTAGTTATTTGAGGTTTCACTGTGACACAGAATTCGTAGTACGAGTATGTACTGCCACATTTTCATACTGGAGTATTTCAAGTTGTGCAAAAAGGTATTTAATTGTCGTCTGTAGACTTATTTCTTGAAAATTTTGAGAAGTGGGGAATTTCACTGTTTTTCTGTCGAGTTATTCGAGTACTTTTATTCTTTTTTCGAATGAACTATCACAAAGTAACGGATTATTCTGTCCATTATTTTTCACTAAAATTTCAACACTCGGTTCCTGATTTCCGTACAAGAAAATAATATATAACTGAATCTTCCATCCATTTTTATATTCGTGAACATTTCCAGTATTAACAGAGAAAAAAGTTTTTTCAAGATTCGCCAGGCTTTGAAATTATTGGATTCACATAATACTTCCTCAAATTCATTGTTTTCCCAAAGTAAATAAACATTTTGATAAATACGTAATTTCCACGATTTATATTTATATGTAGGAACGCCAGGAACGGTAACGTGGCGTTTGTATCTGACAGAAGAATAACTATAACCTAACATAGGAGCTTTTGAGCGCTCGTTCATCCATCTTGTGAGACGATCCATCTTGTGGAAAGATTCGCATTTAAAAATGAAAAAAAAAATTGACAGCTATCAAGGAAATCGTCCATGATACCGCCGGATATGTTTACAGAAAAACTGAGAATTTTTCTTGTCAATAACTCGCTAGCAATTAATTGAGATTGAATTGAATAATATGATTCTGGTTGAGCGATCAGGACAAAATTTCCGTCTAATTGCAACATTCCATCTCGATCGAATCTGTAGTTTTGAAATTATCACGAAAACACAAAGTTCCTAATTTTTCCACAAGAACGATATAGAAACGATGAAAAAGTACTGGTGCTTTTTCAAAGAAAATAGTGAATTGCGTCAGGCACAACAAATTCATTTTTCAGAAGAAAAATATTTGGCAACAAAATCCTGAAACATGACAATTTTTGTTTCACTTTTACCAAATTTTTATGCATTTTTGAAGGATTTTTGTTGCACCCTGTGCCATCCCCATCAACCCTCAAAATTGAATAGGGAAAGTGGGTCATGTGGTACTTTTTTGGCAAAGTCTTTTTATCTTCTTTACAGATGTGCAGAAATTTTCAAGAAATTTTTTGTTTTGAAAACGTAGTTAGTTCAAAGAGGTTTTCAGTATGTGCACTTTGTCATGGCCGAATAAAAGTCAGTTTTGTTCATGCACAACTTTAAAACCATTTCAATCCCCTCACGTAAAAAATTAGAATGTGTGAAACACTGCGCTTCAGTACCTATAGAATGAATAAAAAGGATATTCGCCATTATTTTTGGTTATTTTGTAACATTTCCACCATCAAAACGAACAAATATTTTTGTGTTTTTTCGTTTCAGTATTGAAGTCTATCATTTAGTTAATCAAACGTCTATCTCATTTTTCTTTCAGAATATACCGTTTTTTGTAAATAATATTACAAAAATGTGTTGTTTCCGCGAAATGTATTTCCTTGAATTTTTTTATTCGAAATGATAAATATCCATTTTTATCAAAGACATTTTATTAAGGTTTGTTTTAGCCGTCGATTAGTGAAAAATAATTGTTTCTTACAATTGTGGTCTGTGGATTCTTACATGGAATTGAATTTCTTTTAAATGAAACGCCCGCAGGTATCTACTCCCAGATGACTGGTGAAGGAAAATTAGTGTATTATACAGTCAGTGAGAATAGTGAGATCTATTTCAGGGTAGGATTTCTTGTTAATATTCCCTGCGCCCCAACATTTGTTCTATTAAGCTGAATAATCCACTGAATAAAAATTAATACACTGCACCGCCATCTGGCGGTCAACGTTTCCTATTTTGAAGGCTGAAGGACTCTTAAGTAGGTATGGTATTAGTACGTTTCTAATGATGTTGAATCTTTTCGATAAAATATTTCAATTCCAGGAAAGAGCCATAACAAAGTGTACCTACATACTGAAAACCTCTATGAACTAACAAATTTTTCAAAAAAAAATTTGTTCTTGAAAATTTCTGCACGACTGTAGAGAAGATACAAGGACCTTGCAAAAAAAGTACCACATGACCCACTTTCCCTGTTCAAAAAATTCAGAGGGTTGATGGGGATGGCACAAGGTGCAACAAAAATCCTTCAAAAATACATAAAAATTTGGTAAAAGTGAAACAAAAGTTGACCTGTTTCAGGATTTTGTTGCCAAATATTTTTTTCTGAGAAAATGAATTTGTTCCATAATTTTGATGCGCACTGTTTACAACAAAATCAGTAGCCTTCAAACAGTTCACACTCAAAAATTTTCTGCTCTCGATTTTAAAATTGTTATTTTGGGTTTCAGTTGTGCCTGACGCAATTCACTATTTTCATTGAAAAAGTACCAGTACTTTTTCATCGTTTCTACAGTTTCTTTTCTGCGGAAAAATAAGGAACTATCGGAGTGCTAGATAAAGAAAAACAATTGAAAATCAGTCGATCCCTTATGAAATAATGGGTTGTCGCTACGTGAATTGCAATACTTATATTAAGTTCTTGGTGTAAAAATATTTATTTGTTTCATTTCATATTTCAATTCAAATACATTGTATATCGCTCAGCGGAGAATATTGATGTGCCAATGGAAATTTCCAGTAAATTGAACGATGCACTTTATTTTTATTGAATTCTGCAAAACTTTGTCATTATTGGATATTGAAAAAGATATCGATTTGTATGAATTCAATAGATGCTCAATATGATGTCACTGACTGGAGCTGATAATGACCAACCAACATTCGAGAAGCCAGTGACGTTACATAGGTATACTAATGTAAAAGCGTCCTGCCATTTCTAATCGCTCGCATTAAGTAATTTTTTTTTTATATACTATGATTATAGTGTACCATTATGCTGTGTATATGTGTTTCATTTTTGGTTTTCAGGCCTGATGAAGCAGATGAAAATCTGCGAAACGTCGCCAAATATAATTTAAGAGTTTTTTTGGATTGTCCTTTTTCCCACTAGGAGACTTTTCCTTTCTGCCCTTATTGGGTAATTTTTTTTTTACTGTTCAAAATTCATGTTTTTTGTTTCGCATGATACCACAAAGTTTTCTTCTGAGAATGGTGCAGTAACAAAGAAGAACCAGCCCTATGACTTTACCCACTTTCTCTGTGGTTCAGATGGGTCGTGCCATAGGTTGTTGAAAATGTCTTTTTCTTTTTTATTATTATTATTAACAAGAAATTGGAGCTGAGGCTAGGCCTATGGTAGCTCTTAATGTAAAAAATGATATCAAATAAAGTTGACAGTACACTCCCTAGTAAGAGATAGACAGCAAACACAGAGCAAGATAATAAGTTCACCTCACGAATAAGCAGTCATACATATTCTTGAACGAGTTCACTGAAGAAGCATCAACGATCTCGGGAGGCAGACGGTTCCAGGCGTCGAACACTCGGTTAGACAGGAAAATCTGACGTGGGGTGGTCCTGAACTTCTCCTTTTGTAGTTTATAGCAATGTCCCCTCAGGTTGCCAGTATTGAGTGGGAACAGAGATGACAAATCCGTGCCAAACTTGCCATGCAGAGCTCTGTAGGTCACAATCAAGTCTCCCCTTTCGCGTCGGTCCCTGAAAGTTGTTAAGCCGAAAATTTTGAGACGCTCGTCATAACTGGGGCGATCGAGGCCATATGGGGGACGAGTAACAGCTCGCTGAAGTTTCTCCAGTTTATCCATGTCACCCTTGAGATTCGGACACCACACTGGTCCCGCAAACTCCATAATAGGCCTTACATATGCTTGGTAGATTCTGCAGCAAAACTCGGGGTCACAACCATGGAAGGCCTTGGAGATCATGTAAATCACCCTCTTTGTCCTGTCCTTTATCTTCTGAACGTGCATCGACCAGGAGAGATCGTCCGTGATTGTCAGACCCAGGTCATCATGGCTTTTGGATGTAGACAACGTTTTTCCATTCAACGTGTATGGTTTCCTCGGGTTCCTTTTTCCGATATGCAGCACATTTGTATCCAAATTGAGCGGAAGCAGCCAGTCTTCACACCATTTTTTGAATATGACAGTCAACTCTTTTCAAGATCTGATTGTTCGTGTCCGTTATATTCGGCTTTGAAAATGAAACAAAACGAGGTTTCTCTGAAGATGCCTACCGCAGTTGTAGGCGAAGCGTTAGGTGAAATTCCTATTGGTCCACGAAAAAAAAAAACGCGAAATACTGTAAATTAAAAAAAAGACCTCTGTTTCATTTTCAATGTGACACTATGTAGCGAATATTCTTCAAGCTTGGTTCAGCCTGTATGCCTCCTGGTTTCCATGTCATTACATCCAAACAGGCATGACGGTTTATAGCATAATTCGAATAAGTAGGTACACGATTTAAAATAAAATATTAATTTTGTTTCAGAAATTCGAAGGCTGTGAACCGTAAAAATATAAACAATAGTTTTTTTACATGATAAAATGACTATAAAACACGAATTCATTATTGTTATTAACCAATTTGGAATGAAAAAAATTTAATTTGGTTTATTCTATTCAATCTGGTATCACTCATGACTGATTTGATTGTTTATGGAGGGAGTCAAGGAATGCTCCAAATTGAGCCTTTTTTTAGTACTCTCAAATGTGTTTGGTACATATTGAAAAATACCGAAAATATTATGAATTAAATATTCTAATTTGATAGAATTGCATATGGTTCTGATGGAATCCATCATTCTCCATTCAACCGCATCGATCGATCGTTTTGCCCATTAAAGAATATAACCGCGGCATTCGAGAATCGAACCGACCCTGAAAATTTCGAGGTTTTTCCGTTCGAGTTCATCGTGTTTTCGGACGGCGGGATAGAATTGAATTTGACCACAGATTCGTGATGAGTGAGTCGAACCTAGTTAGAGTCTACCACATTTTTCCTCTGTGGAAATTTTCGTAGTCGCGCCCAATAAACACAGTAACCATTAAGAAACGTTGTATTTTTTAGGTAACGTTACTATATTTCATCGTTGAAAAAACGGTAAAATGTCGTTATGAAATACGTTTCTTTTTGGTTTCATCGTAACGTTTTCCCTGCACGTTGATTCAACGTTGCAAACCTCCTATTGTCATAAGTAAAATACCGTGATATAACGTTATTATTAAGTTTCAACGTAACGATGTATTTTCGTTTCGGAAATAACGTTGATGGTATACGAATTCTCAACGTTGATGTTTATGCCTAAATACCACAAATATATAACGTTCATTTCAAGTGTCAAGGTAACGTTGATTTTAGGGAATGAAAATACCTTGATATAACGTTATTTTTAAGTTTCAACGTAACGACGTATTTTCGTTTCGGAAATAACGTTGATGGTATACGAATTCTCAACGTTGATGTTAATACCAAAATACCACAAATATTCGACGTTCATTGCAAGTGTCAAGGTAACGTTGATTTTAGAGAATGAATTAATCTTGAGTAAAAATATTTTTGAATTGTTATTATTTGAATTTCAGCATAATTTGTCCTAAACTAAGGAAACTTATAAACCTTTGTCATCTACATCTTGAAAAATATTCTAAAAACTTTCAAGATATTCAAATGTTTTTTTCATGAATATGAAAATAAAGAACAGGAAATAAATTTTGGTCCAAATTTTAAATGAAGTATTATCACAAGAAATGTTTCTCATTGGAGATATAATTTTGGTCAGATATATAGGTGTAGTTATCGTTAGTAGTACAACATTATTTCTGTGGACTCTTGTTATTTATAATGGGTGAAAAATTTGGGAAATATTCAAGTACTTATCTATTCAAGTGGACAACAATTTCAAAATGCTGACAATTAAACACAGATTCATCAATATTTTGTAATAATAAAAAAATAAACAGAATAAGTAAAATATGAAAGAAAAAACATAACTATAAATATAAAGAGAACAAACAAAAAAAATTAAAGATTTTTAAATGTACCTACATATTAAAAAAAATGTTTAAATTTCATTTTTTTTCTTTACTTAATGCAGCGTCCTTGAGTCTTCTTTCGCAAATTCCAGCCAATCTTTTGTTGCGTCTGCAATTTTTAGGTCTGTGGCTGCCGCAAATTCTTTCTTGACAGCCACTGAAAAAACCCATAATGCTCATTAGATATTTTGAAAATATAGGTCTACAAAATGAAGCCTTACCATAAATGAGTTCCGTCGACTTCTTATCTCTAAAAGGTTTTTTCTCCTTGCCCTTCCAATTGTATTGGCAAGCTAAATCATTACTCAATATGAATCTCAGAATTCTTCTGGTATGGTCCTCGGGACCATTACCTCCCATTGACTTATATCGGTTAACCTTGAAAAAAACGAGAATAATTATTTTTACAGGGAACTGGGGTAATAATTTTAGCATTGCTATATCAATTTATGCCTTCGTAAAAAAACAAACTAACATTATTTATGTAACAAATTTCACAATTAACTATGTTAGGAATGACAAAGCTTTCATATTATGTAGATATGTCCAAAAATTAACATTTATTCACAAATTATTTCGGTATCCTCTGCTGATGAAACAGGAACTGATTCATCCAAAAAAATCGGTTGTGTTAAATGTTCCATATTCGAGTTCTCCGATTCTTCAGAAGAGCTCTGGAAGCTTTCCAATCTTCTTTTACCAATCAATAATCAATATGAAACTTTAGGGTACTGATAGGTACTTACCAAAATCTTTGTTGTCGCACTTCTAAACAAATCAGATAATTTTCCTAGCAAACTCGATTTACCACGTCGAAAATAGCGAAGGGAACTATCGGGTGACTGCGGCACTAGCTCTTCAATATGTGGAATGCACGAATGCAGGATTCAACTCAACTCGATCACAGCAGGATCGCCGGCGCCGGCCTATATGGCGCCGGCACTATCACGTATCACGTCATCACAACCCCTGCCGACTCTAGTGCACCGTTGCCAAGGTTGATTAATTATTATCTTTCAAGAAACTTCATAATTTTCTATTAATTGATTTTAGCAAAGACGATGTAGGTATGTTACGAATATAAGGTTATTACTAATAATGGGTTTCATATTTTGAGCGAATAAAAAATTCAAAGTAAAGAATGCAGGAAATAAGTTCGGACATTTCGGTAGGTATGAAATCACTATATCACTTCACATTAAATGATAATATTTCTCCATCCTTTCGAAATGAAAGATTTTATAAAAGAAACATTAAAAGCGTTTCAAAAACGTATATTTAGGTACCTACCTTCATTATAATATGCTGTTAAATATTCCTTCGAATTAATAAGAAGCTGATATAATACAATACATGTAATAAATAAAAAATGTAATAAATATACGTTTCATAATGGTGGATGAATCAACCAGTTGAATTGGGTAAGTATATTATATGTATAATCAACGTTCCGTTGAATTTGTGTTTCGGATGTAATAAGTAGAATTGAAGTGGGTTAACGTCTGAGTTGATAAAAAGTAACTCATTTAACGTTTATTCAATGTTACTGAGCTCACGTTGAAAAAACAATTAAAAAACTGTAATGAATATACGTTTCATAATGGTGGATGAATCAACCAGTTGAATTGGGTACGTATATTATATGTATAATCAACGTTTCGTTGAATTTGTGTTTCGGTTGTAACAAGTAGAATCAAAGTAGGTTGACGTCTGAGTTGATAAAGAGTGACTAATTAAACGTTTCTTCAATGTTAAAGAGCTCACGTTGAAAAATCGTTTGAAAAAATACAATAAATATACGTTTTATAACGGTTCATCAACCAGTTGAATTGGGTACGTATATTATATGTATATTCAACGTTTCGTTGAATTTGTGTTTCGGATGTTATTAGTAGAATTAAAGTTGGTTTACGTCAGAGTTGATGAAGAGTGACTCATTTAACGTTTATTCAATGTTACTGAGCTCACGTTGAAAGAACGTTTGAAAAAATTTAATAAATATACGTTTCATAATGGTGGATGAGTCAAACAGTTGAATTGGGTACGTATATTATGTGTAAAATCAACGTTTCGTGGAATTTTCGTTTCGGATGTAACGTAGAAAATTCAACGTGTAACGTTAAATCAACTTCAGCCACTAGAAATAAACGTTTATTATACGTTTGTGTGTTTATTGGGCGGCTTTTTTTCAGCAAACCTCTCGTTAATCGACCATATTTTAAATTTTTTTTTAATCATTCTTTTTTCGCAAAATGCAATCATTAAAACAATCTGGGGGAAATGAGGTAACATGATTGTCCGACAAAATCGTATGGTTTTGAGCGTGTCTACCAACATGAACATGACTGAAAATTGCATTTTATCAATTTATTAATGCCCTCCTGATTCTTTCAGAAACGGTTGATATAACCATATTACTTAATATGAAAATGCAATTGTCTGACAAAAAAAATTTGGTGTTTTTCTTTTCCGACAAATGAAAATCGACGATTCTTTGAGTTTTCAAATTCATTAATATTCGTCGGACAAGAATGAATTTATATTTTAGATTGATTCGTTTTATAGAAAAACAACTGTCCACCAAACAAAATGCGGCAAAACCTTGGTTGGACAAAAAAGTACTTGAAAAATATGGTTTTGTTTCAGAATCGATTATTATTGAAATGAAACTATTGATTTTAATTGAAACTGTATAATTCAAATTGTTTACTGGCATTTTTATTCAAATCTAATAAAAAAAACAAAGGAAATATCCCTTCCTTATACATTGAATTCTTCGTATAATGAGACGAAAGGTATTCAGTAAAAGCATCACACCAATCGTCAGGTAGAATGACATCTTTATATACAGGGTGTTCTATTGGTAAATGAACATACGGTAACCTGAGCTAGAGCTACCTTAGACGAGTCCAAAAAACCGATATATGAAAGGTCTAATCAATTCCATAACCGAGATACAGGGTGGTTTATGTATTCACCAAAAATTTCAATTCTTCATAACTAAGCAGTATTGTCGGTTGAAATTTGGAACGTATGATTCACTTCTACAGGTCGATCGATTTTCTTTTGAATTTACAATAAATTCCAGGTCCGTATTTGAAAAATATGGGACTTCTTCCAAGCTGAGATTCAACACCCTGTATATTGAAATTTTGGGATTTGATTGAGATATTTGAAAAGAGCAGAAAATTTTTAATGGGGTTCAGTAGATTTCATTGTCCCGCACTTCATTTTGCTCAAAGAGAGCTTCAGGGAAAGATTCAATTGAATATTGGAATTCCACAAAATTCTCAGAAAAATCGTACTAGAAGAATTGCTCATGCTCTGAACGTGCCACATGTGACTGTATGGCGTAGATTGAAGAAAAATAATCTTTACCCTTTTCATCTCCAGAAAGTACAACGATTGGAACCAGGCGATGAAATTAGAAGAACTAACTTTAGTAGCTGGATTTTACGAAAGGAAAGAATGGTCAACAGAATTTTATTTACCGATGAAGCCATATTCACGAGGGATGGGGTCTTCAATATGAGAAATTCGCATGAATGGGATGAAGAGAATCCGCATGCAGTCAGGCATACGAAATCCCAATACAAATTTTCAAAAAACGTATGGTGTGGCGTTTATAAAAATCGATTGATTGGACCACACGTCCTACCAAGACAGCTTACGGGTGATCTTTACTTAGATTTCCTCCAAAATCATCTTCCTGTATTACTCGAAGGTACGGGCATTGCAGAAATGCATTTTCGGCATGATGGAGCTCCATCCCATTTTAGGGTAATGGTCAGACAATTTTCAGATCAGACATTTCTAAATATGTGGATAGGCAGAGGTGGATCGCATGCCTGGCCCGCTAGGTCACTTGATTTCAATCCTGTTCATTTGAGGTTATTTGCAATGTTCAGTATATTAATCTGAAATAGGAAGTGAGGATATCCCCATGCAACGTATCGAAGTCGCCTGCAATAAAATACGTAATAATCCAGACATGATCAAAAAAAGTATCAGACATAATTTTAAGAGGGCCAGAATGTGTATTGAACAAATTGGTGGTACTTTCAAGCACCTTCTGTAATTCACGTTGAGTTTTTATGTTTCTTCGGTTATTTATTCATCTTTGTTGACTTCTAATGAATTTTTCTCGATGAATAATGTTTTTTCCGGAAATAACTCCTAATGATTCTTCAGAATATTATGAAATTCGAATGTGCAATTAGTGGGACAGAAAAAATTCAATTTGATCATAATGTACGATTTTCCTGAGAATTTTGTGGAATTCCAATATTTAAATGGATTTTTCCATGAAACTCTCTCTGAGCAAAATGACGTGCGGGAGAATGAAATCTACTGAACCCATTGAAAATTTTCTGCTCTTTTCAAATATCTCAATCAAATCCCAAAATTTCAATATACAGGGTGTTGAATCTCAGCTTGGAAGAAGTCCCATATTTTTCAAATACGGACCTGGAATTTTTTGTAAATTCAAAAGTAAATCGATCGACCTGTAGAAGTGAATCATACGTTCCAAATATCAACCGATTATACTGGTTGGTTCAAAAGTTATGATAAATTGAAGTTTTTGGTGAATACATAAACCACCCTGTATCTCGGTTATGGAATTGATTAGACCCATGGGCGTAGCCAGCTATGGGCAGGGGGGTGCAGCTGCCCCTCACACCTCCCCTCCCGAAAGAAAAAATAAGTTAAATTTGCCTATTCTTCTTATCCTAAATTTTTACATTTTGAACGACCATGGACGATGACCATGGTTTCCCCCCCCCCTCCTGTTATAAATCCTGGCTACGCCCATGATTAGACCTAGAATAGAAGAAGAATTATCTGAAGAAGAGAAAATTCGGCAACACACTATAATTCGTCTACACAGTTTCAGACTGCAGAGGTCTATGGTGCAAAACCGAAACAGCACTCATTTTTATAGGGAAAATTAC
This sequence comes from Adalia decempunctata, assembly GCA_951802165.1. Lineage (NCBI taxonomy): Eukaryota > Metazoa > Arthropoda > Insecta > Coleoptera > Coccinellidae > Adalia > Adalia decempunctata. The sequence goes on from OX637697.1 coordinate 43,523,179, forward strand.
CAAACTATTTTTACAACCCTTGGTATTCCGCAAACGGAATTCCATGGAACTGCCATTTTCTTTTCGATGAATTCGCGACTTCGACCTGGGGTGGAGATTCCATATTCAACTGGACAGAAAAAAATCAGCTTGTGCATTTTTATTCTGATAGTCCATTTTCTCATACAGAAAAGGTGTCCCAGGTACCTTCTACCACTTCGTGCCACATTTCTCTTTTAGAGTCGAATATCCGTATCCAATAGATTCTGGGAATTCTTTGAGGCATGCAAATTAAATTAGCTTCACGAAAGCAACCAAAAGTAAGAAAAAAGGCAACTTTCATCAAAATTTAAATTTCAAATATAATGATTGCAAATGTAAGTTATGAAAACGAAGTCTCACGAGAACAATAACTTTCATTCGGTGGACTGAGAAATTGCCGAATTTTTTTCGTCGGACAGTTGAATGACAGTATTCAGCAGATCCTTCTTAAATGATCCTCCAAAAATCAAATATTTATTTATAACATAAGCAAAGTAATATCCGATAAATGCATATAGTCCGTCCATTCATACCCGAATGATAGAGCATTGAATTCTTTAATTTTCGAATGAACGCCACATTTTTTTTGTCGGATAACTGGTGAACTACATTGTATTTTCGAGGTGAAGAGAGAATAAAAAAAACATTATTCATAATAGAAAGATGATTCATAATTTTTTTTATTTAAAAAAATCGTCGTTTTCCATTATTTGTCGGACAAGAAAAACGCCACATTTTTTTTGTCGGGCAATTGCATTTTCAAACTTCATATGGTTGTATCAACCGATTCTGAAAAAATCAGGGAGGTTAATTTAAAACAAAGCGATTTTCAATCATATTCATGTTGGTAGACACGCTCAAAGCCACAATGTTTTTGTCGGACAATCAGGTTTTTTCATTTCTCCCAGATAGTTTTTATAGTATATGCGTGATTCAAAAGAATTGAAAATATGGTCGACTTGCGAGAGGTTTGCTGGAAAAAAACCGCGACTACAAAAATTTTCACAGAGGAAAAATGTGGTAGACTCCGCCTATTAAAGCTATACAGAAAACAAAATTTGCAATTTGTCCCACCGGCACCCAGCCTAAATGTAAGTACGGAGTGCAATTATTTAAGGTGAAAAGGAATCTTTGAATCCAAAGCATCCTTAGGAATGAGAAAAACAAACCTACGTGATATAGATTTTTTTGATCGGTGAGGGGGAGTAGAGAAAATTGTACCGAAAAAGGACCTGTTCAAAATGTGATATATGATTATTGCAATAATTTGATCTAATTGTGTACGGCGTTCAAAAGAAGGATTGATGGATGTTTGCTTTCAAACTGTATTAATGGACTCCGATCGACAAAGGCTATTCAAGTAGATAATTACTTGGTATAGCAGGTTCTTTATTGTGTAGTGATAGGAGTGGTACACTTATGGGTGCGTTATTCAAACCTGCCAAACATGCAATTTTCTCCACCATGCATAATATCGAAAAATGCCTCAGATTTCAGGGAGAATAGAAAACCATTTAGATACAACTTCAATTGCTCCAACAAATTTCAGACATAAGCGAGGATCCAACCCGAGTTTCATCAATCTTCTTGGAGAACATAAATAAAATCATTTATTTATAACCAACCATAGTTCTGTTTATAGCTTTTATAAAGTAGGAAGTTGTTTGTAGGAAGTTTCATTTTCTAAAAGATTTCATCTTTACTTTTTCGACTCCTCCAAAGAGAAATTCGAGATAAGCACTGGTTTCCCGAACTTTTCAGCATAAACAGGGTATTTCACCATAAACTGATGGACAAACATATACATATTGCCGTGTAGATAACTTCGAATTTGGGAAACATTTTTTCATGGAAAATCTTAGAAAATTGAGTACGTTGAAATAAGGCTATCGAATTCGGCCATCGAAAATTCAAAAATTCCAACTTTGCAGGTTTTCCACCATTTTGAATTTTTTTCTAGAATTCCACACCACAATTGAACTGAGCACTAAAAAATACCAAGATGTGACCACAAATCGTTATTTCAAAGGCCATGAATAACATATAGACAACAGGCCCGTGTCGAAAACTGATGGGTCATTTGAACCAGAAGATGACCTATCTAGAACGATAGAAGGACATAAAATAATAAGATTCAGCACTATGCCGTCACTTGTAAGCTGTCCAACTGAGTACAGGTGGCAATTCAAAAGGACAGGTAGACTGGGTACATTTGGGTCATATGACTTTTGACGGCATTCTTACCATCGATAGCTCCATGGAAAATAATAGGAAAACGGGCAGTGCCGTACAAAAATGATGCGCCATATATTCGGAAAAATTTTTTGATTTTCCTAAAATTTCCATGGTAAAATAGGTCATTTGACTTTGTACGGCATCAGTTTTATACGGTTGCCATACATCTTCTAATCCATTATTCAGCAACGCCGTACAAAAATCATGCGACAAAGGGAAAAAATCGAGGGTTGCAACCCCCTCTCTTGCCGTGCTCCAGGGGGTCATTTGAAAAAGTACGGCTTCGGTTCCAAAACATTATCCAGCACTCAAAATTACTATTAAAAATAAGGCCGTCAAAAAAAAATTGTTCATTTCGATGTTATATCAATAATTATATTAATTTCATCTTATGCTTGACCCATAAAGCTCTAAAGTCATTTGACTTCGTACGGCAACTTCTTTTTTTACATGATACTTTAAGATACAATTCTTATATTATATTGCCGTTCAAAAGAAACTGTTCTAAAAAAAATTATAGAGAAATACAAAAAGTGAAATTTTTCATATTATTGTAAAAGTTTGGAACTCATAGATTAATGATATACAGGGTGTTTGGAGGGTGAGTAGCCATAGGTAAATGGTGGATAGCTGATTCTCTTGGCTACTTGTTGCGCCTAATAAAATAACATTTTGCCCAAAGTTCAAGGTGTTATAATTTTTTTACCATTTTTCTAGAAATTTCCCATTTTTCTCATTAAAACCTTGAATTTTTTCAAATTTAATGCTCGAGGTGCCTATAAAATGATTTATTTCCTTAGTCTAGTCTTGTCTTATTCAGATTGAATCATAATTTCATACAAACGTCTTCAAAAAACCTGACAGCGTCGTATCAAACATCGAAATGAAAAAAAAATAATGTTGTGTCCACTTTACAAAGTGAAATAAAAAAAAAATTTACATAGTGTTGGGTTTTAAAATGGCTTTAAAAACTTCTCTAGTTAATACTCTTTGCAATGGTATGTAACATGTACCATTAATAATCGGATAACTCAACAAAAAACCGTTTTGTCTTCAAGGATGCCTTGAGAGGATGACGACAAAACTATTTCATTGAGCAGGCAAAATCTTTTCTCTCATTCTACCACAGCTAAAAATAGCGTGCTCTCTCTATCATCGGCTAACAATACTCGCAAGGGCGTGGCCAGGGAGGGAGCAGCTGCAACCGTGCCCCCCCCCTCAATCAGAATATAAAAAATGAACTGATTTTCGTATATTATGCTATTATTTCATAAGTTTTTAAGGGATTTTTGAGCTCTAGGGGGGGCAGCTGCCTCCCCCAGCGCAAAAGTAATTACTACATTTGCAAGTCATTTCAAAGGCCTGCATTAAAGGTGCAGTAATACAGTTTTGAGTTCACTAAACATTTCCGTAAACGTTTGGGCAGGGCAAATTGGCAACTCGCTCATTGGTCCACATTATCTACCAGACAATTTGAATGGAGATAATTATCTGTATTTTTTAATAAATGAATTGCCTGAACTAATGGATGGAGTTCCAAATGTTGAAAATGAAGAACCCATTGTTTTCCAACAAGACGGCTGTCCGGCGCATTGGACGTTAGCAGTCCGGGAAGCATTTTTCCGTTCCCTATACAGTCAGCGCGACAGGTCGCTCTCACCGTATAGGAAACGGAATGCACGATGGAACACTCCGTTTCCTAGCAGATATGCGCGATGTGCTCACTGCCCTAGTCTTCTGGGTGCCGATGGGACAAATTGCAAATTATTAATAAAGTTTTCTTACTTTCTGTATAGCTTTATTAGGTAGAGTCTACCACACTTTTTCTCTGTGAACATTTTTGTAGTCGCAGTTTTTTTTCAGCAAACCACTCGTTAGTCGACCATATTTTCATTTTTCTTGAATCAAACATACTCTTTTTTTGTAAAATGCAATCATAAAAACAATCTGGGAGAAATGAACATGATTGTCTAACAACATAAACATGACTGTAAATCGCATTTTTTTCAAAGTATTAATACCCTACCGAATTTTTCAGAATCGGTTGACACAACCATATGAAGTATACGAAAAAGCAATTGTCCGACTAAAAAATGTGGCGATTTCCTTGTCAGACAAATGGAAAACGAAGATTTTTTGGGATGAAAAAATTATGAATAATGTCTTTTTTCTCTCATTTTCTCTCCACCTTGAAAATACAATGTAGGGCACCAGTTGTCTGACAAAAAAAAATGTGGCGTTCATTCAAGAATTGAAGAATTCACTGCTCTAATTTGGTTATGAATAGAGTATATCCATTTATCGGATATAACTTTCCTCATGTTACAAATAAACATTTGTTTTTTTGAGGACCATTTAAGAAGGATGTGCTGAATACCATCCAGCTATCCGACCAATAAAGTTCGGCAATTTCAGTTGTTGGTTGTTGCCGATATAATATGATGGAGTGTTTTTTGTGCAAACATTTAAAATATATCCGTGGCTTTAAGACGAAAAAGGAGGAAGTGCAAAATATTCTTGGCATCAAGAGAACATCATTATCACAAATATAAAGATGTCATTTTACCTGACGATTGGTGTGATACTTTTACTGGATACCATTCGTCTTGTTACAACGAATTTAATGTGAGGAAGGAGTATTTTCATGGGTTTTTATTAGATTTGAATAAAAATGTCAGTAAACAATTTGAATTATAAACTTTCAATCAAAATCAATAGTTTCATTTCAATAATAAACGAAAAAAGATTCTGAAACAAAACCATTATATTCAACTAGACTAAGGATTTGCCGCATTTTATGTGGTGGACGGTTGTTTTCTCTATGAAACGAATCTCTCTAAAATATCAATTCATTCTTGTCCGACAAATATTAATGAATTTAAAAACTCAAAAAAATCGTCGATTTTCATCTGTCGGACAAGAAAAACGCCACATGTTTTCTCATTTTTTCCAGATTGTTTTCATGATTGCATTTTCCAAAAAAGAGTACGTATGATTAAAAAAAAAAGAAAATATGGTCGACTTACTAGAGGTTTGCTGAAAAAAACCGCGACTACAAAAATATTCACAGAGGAAAATGTGGTAGACTCTACCTAATACCCTATACAGAAAGTAAGAAAACTTTATTAATAATTTGCAATTTGTCCCATCGTAACCCAGAAGACTAGGGCAGTGAGCACATCGCGCATATCTGCTAGGAAACGGAGTGTTCCATCGTGCATTCCGTTTCCTATACGGTGAGAGCGACCTGTCGCGCTGACTGTATAGGGAACGGAAAAAATTTTTCCGTTCCCTATACAGTCAGCGCGACAGGTCGCTCTCACCGTATAGGAAACGGAATGCACAATGAAACTCCGTTTCCTAGCAGATATGCGCGCTGTGCTCACTGCCCTGTTATAGTCTTCTGGGTGCCGATGGGACAAATTGCAAATTATTAATAAAGTTTTCTTACTTCCTGTATAGCTTTATTAGGTAGAGTCTACCACATTTTTCCCCTGTGAACATTTTTGTAGTAGCGGTTTTTTTTCAGCAAACCTCTCGTAAGTCGACCATATTTTCATTTTTCTTGAATCAAACATATTTTTTTTTGTAAAATGCAATCATAAAAACAATCTGGGAGAAATGAGAAAACATGATTGTCTACCAACATAAGAATGACTGAAGATCGCATTTTTTCAAAGTAAATACCCTCCCGAATTTTTCAGAATCGGTTGATACAACCATATGAAGTATAAAAATGCAATTGTCCGACCAAAAAATGTGGCGATTTCCTTGTCTGACAAATGGAAGACGAAGATTTTTGGGATAAAAAATTATGAATAATGTCTTTTTTTTCTTATTCTCTCTCCACCTTGAAAATACAATGTGGGTGCACTAGTTGTCCGACAAAGAAAAATGTGGCGTTCATTCAAAAATTGAAGAATTCACTGCTCTAATTTAGTTATGAATAGACTAAATGCATTTACCGGATGTAACTTTGCTCATGTTACGAATAAACATTCTATTTTTTGAGGGCCATTTAAGAAGGATGTGCTGAATACTATCATCTAGCTGTCCGACGAATAAAGTTCGGCAATTTCAGTTGTTGCCGATATAATATTGCTAGTAGTGATGGAGTGTTTTTTGTGCAGACATTTGAAAAATATCCGTAGCTTTAAAACGAAAAAGGAGGAAGTGACATCCTTAAACTGTGCAAAATATTCTTGGCATCAAGAGAACATCATAATCACAAATATAAAGATGTCATTCTACCTGACGATTGGTGTGATACTTTTACTGGATACCATTCAGCTTGTTACAATGAATTCAATGTGAGGAAGGAGTATTTTCATTGTTTTTTTTAGACTTGAATAAAAATGTCAGTAAACAATTTGAAATATACACTTTCAATCGAAATCAATAGTTTCATTTCAATAATAATCGAAAAAAGATTCTGAAACAAAACCATCATATTCAACTAGACTAAGGATTTGCCGCATTTTATATGGTGGACAGTTGTTTTTTCTATGAAACGAATCTGTCTAAAATATAAATTCATTCTTGTCCGACAAATATTAATGAATTTAAAAACTCAAAAAATCGTCGATTTTCATCTGTCGGACAAGAAAACATCAACATTTTTTTTGTCGGACAATTGCATTTTCATATTTCATATGGTTATATAAACCGATTCTGAAAAAATCAGGAGTGTATTAATAATCTGAAAAATGCGATTTTCAGTCATGCTTATATTGGTAGACAATCATGTTTTCTCATTTTCCCAGATTGTTTTTATGATTGCATTTTACAAAAAAAGAGTACGTATGATTAAAAAAAATTAAAATATCGACTTACGAGAGGTTTGCTAAAAAAAAATCGCGACTACAAAAATGTTCACAGAGGAAAAATGTGGTAGACTCTGCCTAATAAAGCTATACAGGAAGTAAGAAAACTTTATTAATAATTTGCAATTTGTCCCATCGGCACCAAGAAGACTATAACAGGGCAGTGAGCACATCGCGCATATCTGCTAGGAAACGGAGTTCCATTGTGCATTCCGTTTCCTATACGGTGAGAGCGACCTGTCGCGCTGACTGTATAGGGAACGGAAAAATGCGTCCGGGAACACTTAGATAATGCATATCCCAACGCTTGGATTGGCAGAAATGGCCCTATCCCATGGCCTGCAAGATCGCCGGACTTGACAACGCTTGATTTTTATGTCTGGGGTCGTGCTTAAGATCTAGTGTATACGGAAACCATTGACACAAGAGAGCAATTAATAGAAAAAATAGATAATGCATTTGTGATAATGAAGCAAGAAACTGGACTAAGCTATACCACAACGGAAATAAGAAAGAGATGTTACGCATGTATTAAAAATAATGGCCAACAATTTGAACAAGATTAAGAATTAAGAATTAAAATAAATGATTATAAGTTCTCTATCTTTAGTTTTCTACAGAATATGTTGATGAACCACCGAAATGTTGAGTGAACTCAAAACTGCACCTTTACTGCAGGCCAATAAAATGACTTGCAAATGTAGTAATTACCCCCCAGCTTTTGAGGTGGGAGGGGGGGACACGGGGGGCAGCTGCCTCCCCCCCCTAGAGCTCAAAAATCCCTTAAAAACTTATGAAATAATAGCATTATATACGCAAATCAGTTCATTTTTTATATTCTGATTGGGGGGTGGGGTCACGGGGGGCAGCTGCCCCCTCCCTGGCGACGCCCTTGGCAGTATTGTTAGCCAATGATAGAGAGAGCACGCTATTTTTAGCTGTGGTAGAATGAGAGAAAAGATTTTGCCTGCTCAATGGAATAGTTTTGTCGTCATCCTCTCAAGGCATCCTTGAAGACAAAACGGTTTTTTGTTGAGTTATCTGATTATTAATGGTACATGTTACATACCATTGCAAAGAGTATTAACTAGAGAAGTTTTTAAAGCCATTTTAAAACCCAACACTATGTAATTTTTTTTTATTTCACTTTGTAAAGTGGACACAACATTTTTTTTTTCTTCATTTTTATGTTTGATACGACGCTGTCAGGTTTTTTGAAGACATTTGTATGAAATTTTGATTCAATCTGAATAAGACAAGACTAGACTAAGGAAATAAATCATTTTATAGGCACCTCGAGCATTAAATTTGAAAAAATTCAGGTTTTAATGAGAAGAATGGGAAATTTCTAGAAAAATGGTAAAAAAATTATAACACTTTGAACTTTGGGCAAAATGTTATTTCATTAGGCGCAACAAGTAGCCAAGAGCATCACCTATCCACCATTTACTTATGGCTACTCACCCTCCAAACACCCTGTATAACAATTTTCTACATTTTATCCCTTGTTTTGAATAGTAGCAGGAAACCGTAACTAACTCAATGAGTTATGTGTCTTCATTCTCAAATCATTCTTCCAAATGCGAATGAAAACACTGTAAATATTGAATAAACAGACAAACAGTATATCCAATATTAACAACTCAGAGGTTGATTCGGATAGCGAATAATTTCAGTTATTAAATTTGAGTTATTATCACCATTGATAGTTATAAATATATAAAATTTTTCTAGAGAATAGTTGATTTATTCATTCACATTATTACAGTGAACAATCAATTATATATGTATCAATAATGTTTCAAGTATACCTTTTTTGAACCAAAAAGTATACAAAACTGTTGATACTTGGATTGACGGTTTCACTTGTTGGGTATGATATAGACACTTCAGACGGTATAATGATTTTGTCATTTTTACAATTTTTCTCTTCAAAAATATGTTGATGCCGTACAGTATCAAATGACCATAGAGTATCCTCAAAATGTTAGCGCAATTTTCATCATCCTAAATGATATGGTCTGGATAAGAATGTACGGCATCATTTGTTCCTAATTTATTTACCTTAATACTATTCAAAACAAGGGATAAAATGTAGAAAATTGTTATATATCATTAATCTATGAGTTTCAAACTTTTACAATAATATGAAAAATTTCACTTTTTGTATTTCTCTATAATTTTTTTTAGAACAGTTTCTTTTGAACGGCAATATAATATAAGAATTGTATCTTAAAGTATCATGTAAAAAAAGAAGTTGCCGTACTGGGTCAAATGACTTTAGAGCTTTATGGGTCAAGCATAAGATGAAATTAAGATAATTATTGATATAACATCAAAATGAACAATTTTTTTTTTGACGGCCTTATTTTTAATAGTAATTTTGAGTGCTAGATAATGTTTTGGAACCAAAGCCGTACTTTTTCAAATGACCCCCTGGAGCACGGCAAGAGAGGGGGTTGCAACCCTCGCATGATTTTTGTACGGCGTTGCTGAATAATGGATTAGAAGATGTATGGCAACCGTATAAAACTGATGCCGTACAAAGTCAAATGACCTATTTTACCATGGAAATTTTCGGAAAATCAAAAAATTTTTCCGAATATATGGCGCATCATTTTTGTACGGCACTGCCCGTTTTCCTATTATTTTCCATGGAGCTATCGATGGTAAGAATGCCGTCAAAAGTCATATGACCCAAATGTACCCAGTCTACCTGTCCTTTTGAATTGCCACCTGTACTCAGTTGGACAGCTTACAAGTGACGGCATAGTGCTGAATCTTATTATTTTATGTCCTTCTATCGTTCTAGATAGGTCATCTTCTGGTTCAAATGACCCATCAATTTTCGACACGGGCCTGTAGTCTAATACCATAATTATCAGAATATTGCTCAAAGTTGACAATAAATACCCTGTATCTCGCTTAGCTTCGAAAACGGAGTGTACCTATGTCATAAGACAAAAATGGTTTTCTTGGTGTCATCTACACGGCTATACAGGGAGCCCAAGATGTTCCAAACAGCCAATATCTCGGCTCTCAGACAAGGTAGAAAGTTCAAACAAAAAATTTTTCAAATGGAATAAAAAACTCTACCAGAATCTTTCGTTAAAAAATGTTTCCAACTACCACTCCTGAAAAAACTACCTCCAGATATTTTTTTCAAATGGCACAATTATAAACGATTTCTTAGTGAAAGAAGAAATATGTTGAAACAATTTTTCATCATTTTACATAAATTCAACCCTCAAAAAAATGATTATAATTTCCGGCACATTCACCATTTTTCTCAGTCCATTCTCTATTTGTCTATATTCTAGGAGAAAAATTGTGAATGAATTTATGTAAAATGATGAAAAATTGTTTTAACGTATTTCTTCCTTCACTAAGAAATCATTTAGAGTGAGAAAAATACAAGTTTGCCATTTGAAGAAAATATCTGGGGGTAGTTTTTTAGGAGTGGTAATTAGAAACAGAATTTTAACGACGGATTCGTTCTCGAAAAAACTGGCATTTTATGGTCAAAAACAATTTGCTGACGCATTGTGAATTTCTTGTAATTCGAAAAATAGGTAGTGATAATTAACAAGTTTATTAATTTCAACAAATTCTGACAACTAGGTTTTTAAGTTTAAATTGCAAAGTTATTTTTCATTATTTTCAGCGACCATAGTTAACAACATTACAAGAATTTTTCCAATTACAAGAAATTTATAATTCGTTAGCAAATCGTTTTTGTTCATAAAATGCCAGTTTTCTCGAAAACGGTTTACTTTAGAGCTTTTGTGTAAAACAAATTGGCGCATCAGAATTTGCTGTGCAAATGCAAAGTTGTATAGTGGTGTTAAAGTTGTGCAAATCCAATATTTCAGCTACTGGCACGTCTCATTAAACCGAGTAAAAAGTGCAAGAAAGTAAATATTATTGGTGACAATGTGAATACAGAAACTCAATTCCGTAATTCAAACGGTTCCTGAGATATTAGCAAAAAAATAAATAATGGACAGAATAGTCCGTTACTTCGTGATAGTTCATTTGAAAAGAGAATAAAAGTACTTGAATAACCCGACAGAAATACTTCTAAACTAACAGGCAGATCTATGGAATTCCCCGCTTTTCAAAATTCTCAAGAAATAAGCCTACAGACGACATTCAAATACCTTTTTGCACAACTTGAAATACTCCAGTATGAAAAGGTATTAGTACTGCGAAACCTGTGTCACAGTTGAACCTTAGAAGAACTAACTCCATTTACAAAGTTAAAAAAGAGAAAATACAAATTACGAATCATTTGACTTTCCGAGTGCCAACCTCCGTCAGTTTCAAGTAAAAACAACTTGATAAACCTAAATCATGGCCAATCGGGATACTTTATAAAAGTGAATGGAGTTAACGAGGTTTTATCCTCAACATTCCGAAGTTTCTATGTTTTTTGGTTCGAGAGTTGTCCTGTTCATGAACGGACAGAAATGAGTCAGTTAAACCTTACACGGAAAGAAATCTATTCTCGTACCAAGTGGATAATATTTGATTGAAGTAAATGATAGATTCATATATGAGCAAGAATAAGATTTAGTCGATTCAAGTGTACCTTATTCTCCGAATTCAAATAAAATAATTATTTCGACTAAGTATATCATATACTTGAATTTAATAAATCACGTATTTTTGATTCAAGAATATTCATATATTCCTTGTGAGTAAAATGAGAATTTTGAAATGAGTATTCGAAATATTTCATCTAAGGAAAACATAATCTCAAATGGAATTATTGTACATCTTAATCTCAGTAGTTTCTTCGTTCGAAGCAAAGATACCAAATACTTGAAGGAACTCAATAATTTCACTCAATCCAACATCAGAAAATTGTTAAATTGAGTATATCATATTTTCAAATCAAATTTCATTCAATAATGGTTTTGAGTGAATATTAACTTCAGATTTAGTTTTCGGTCTACTTACAAGAAGTAAATACCTGTTTGGTCAAAACCATTTATATTCTCACTCTGAACCAATGAGAATTCTAAATATTCAGTTTCAGTATATTATATTCTCAAGATGAATAATGAGATTTATTTTATGCTTGTTTTGACAAATAGTGAAATTATTTGAAATACGATAATCGTTTAACATTGCTGTGATTTCAGGATGAGTATTATATTCATAAAACGAGGCTTATAAGAATTGAAAACAAATTTATTATACTTCTGAAATAATTATAAACAAACAACAGTATGAAAGTGATCACTGAAAACAAATAGAGAAAATGCTAAATTCAACATATAATCAACTGGACTAGGTACAAATAAACCCAATAATAACTGATGTGAAAAAATAAGTACCTACCACAAATAAAAACTCTATCCTATAAGACAAATCATAATCCTAAAAATATTATCACATATAAATAAGTATACAATCAAGAACAGAAGAAATATCAGAAGAACCACAAATAAAAAAAATATATATGTACACATCGCAGTATAATCACATAAAGGTACTGGCACTGAAAGGGATAATCAACATTCAAAACGTGAAACAATTTGAAAATAATTTTGAATGCCTTACGTGCAGAGGAGAACTGATGGTAGAGGTTCTCAACAATAATCGAAAAGCTTTTCGGTTCTAATAGAAACTGTCCCAAAACCAACAAATAGGGCGGCACCGTTCCTTTCCATTGTATTGTTTTCTGCCTCTGCTCTTGGTCCTTGGATAATATTTTCCATATCTCCAAACCTCTGCAAGAAAAATGCTTATAAATTCTGTATCCTCTGAATTATTATCCGCATTCTATAATGAGTGATATGATGAGCTATTCCCCCCAAAAAAGATACAACAGTACGGTACGATCGAGATATTCTTGATAATGGGATATTTGTTGAAACATTATTTGGGCTGTTTCCATTATCTATGCGGTCTATTCATAGTCCGTTGCACTAGTTATTTCCTGTATTTTGTTCCTGATGTTCGTGCATTGTTGTGTCAATGTGGCTTTGTTGAACCGATGTTGGTTGAGTCTTTCCCTTATCAGTGCTAGGCTCGCCCTATTGGAAATCCTGTCAGCCCTCCTGCCGCTTATTGGGAGTTTGACTCTGAGGCCTTTGGGAATCAGGTTACGATCTCTGGCAAGGTGTAGAAACGTAACCTGATTCCCAAAGGCCTCAGAGTCAAACTCCCAATAAGCGGCAGGAGGGCTGACAGGATTTCCAATAGGGCGAGCCTAGCACTGATAAGGGAAAGACTCAACCAACATCGGTTCAACAAAGCCACATTGACACAACAATGCACGAACATCAGGAACAAAATACAGGAAATAACTAGTGCAACGGACTATGAATAACCGCATAGATAATGGAAACAGCCCAAATAATGTTTCAACAAATATCCCATTATCAAGAATATCTCGATCACAATTAGAAATTCGGTATGGGCCCGAATTATATCAAGAGGTCAGAAACTATGAGAGAACCTCGATCAAACTTGCCAAAGAAACGAACCATCTGACGTTTCTACACCTTGCCAGAGATCGTAACCTGATTCCCAAAGGCCTCAGAGTCAAACTCCCAATAAGCGGCAGGAGGGCTGACAGGATTTCCAATAGGGCGAGCCTAGCACTGATAAGGGAAAGACTCAACCAACATCGGTTCAACAAAGCCACATTGACACAACAATGCACGAACATCAGGAACAAAATACAGGAAATAACTAGTGCAACGGACTATGAATAAACCGCATAGATAATGGAAACAGCCCAAATAATGTTTCAACAGTACGGTACGAGACCATTTCAATCTAATTAGTAATTATTCAAAATTCGTGAGTTACATAAGAAAATATGGTATAACTGGTTGATTATCGCTCTTTTTTTTATTTAACGATGCTTGTACAGTATTGTGTAATTCGAAAAATCAGTTTTAGAAGTAGTAAAAGCGAATTCATTTGATAAAAATAAAAAATATTTCACTTACTTCAGAATTCATCTCTTTAATTTTCCTTGAAATCAGTTTTCATTCCTAAGGTAGGTATGAGATCATGATCATTGAGATTTTTTAAGAGCTCTAAGGAAATATCTTGTTCTGAAAAATTGATAATCCCAATGTAATAGGATTTTTGAAAATGAATGTTCTTAGAAATGTAAGAGATGCGCACTTAGAGTATTTTAAGTATTAAATTTATCGAAAAAGAAAACAGCTTGGTGATTCAAAACGTATAAGATTCAAAGTAGAAATTAAGTTTTTTTTTAAATCTCAATATAAATTTAAATCAATACATAGCTAACATATCTTACCTTGAAATAGCTCGTTAACACTGCCCGAGCTTCCCTATTGTCTCAATAATTTTTCCACATTTCACTAAAAATTGGTTAAACTTTCTTCAACACACTGAACTTGGACGAAAGACGCGATATGAACAAGTCGAATCAAGATCGAGAGTGATATCCCCTTTTGGGCACTGAATAGAGGGCGCTTTTTAGTATATTGTTGAATAATTTACTTGGATCTAGTGGATTGAGAATTTCATATACTTGGATTACGATAAAACCTAACTACCGGAAGGAGAATTGGCGTATTATAGTTTATCGCTGAATATCATACTCTGACCAAGTGAATAAAAATTTTGTCAAGATTAGTAATATATAGTTTCTCTTGAATTTTTAGTTATATAGATTTGTTCTACTTTTTTTTTCAAAATTTTGGAGTTTCTGAATGTTCCAGATTTGATGATTTCTGTTTACATCTTTCAAGAAATATTTTTTCAGGATACTTTGATATTTACCCTTATGAAAATTTACTCAAAACGAAATATTTCATACTACATACTTTAATGTAGAAGAATATGGAAAAATTAGATACATTCTCTTCAATAAAAAATCATTAAAAATCAAGTTGGCTCTGAAATAACCTTGAAAAGGTTAAGGTGAAAACAAGATGTGATATCTAACAATTTTCACTTGAAACATATTCTTCTAAAGTTGATAGTTTTTGAGATAATTCACAGTCTCAAGTTTAATGCCTATATAATGAAATCGAAGTCAAAATCAACAAGTAAGGGTGCTATAGAGCGCTTATTAATACTAGGCCCTTTCTGGGGTTGCAACATCCTCGAACGATTTCGACACCACATTCAATACCAATACTTTATTCGCATAAATACAGAAGTAGAGAGGTTGAGCATTGTTAACCCAAAGACGGTATATTGTCGAATAATTCACTTGGATCTAGTGGATGGAGAAATTTATATACTTGGATTACGATGAAACTGCTCGCAAACGGATCACGGTTCCTCTTATTCATGCATGTTGCCTAACTACCGGAAGAAGAATTGGCATCTTAGTATATTCTGAAAATTACACTTGGATCGAGTGAATGCATGTCATTTCACTTTAATTTACAAATACGATGAATTTTTCAACAACTTCTTTCTTTCCCTTTCAAAATTATGGAATTACAATAAGAGAAATTTTTTACAGAGTGTAATATATTTGGTGATTTTTTTTTTCTATACTTAATGTTTCACCACATGATTTTATTATAAATCGATTTGTGAAAAGTACCTAATTGAAAATTTCTTTCGAATTAAATTTTCACAATTTTTTTATAATTTCAACTTCATATTTCAATCCATACAATGTATATATTTTGAAAGGAGAGTCTATCTATCTCAATGGTAACTTTTTTCAGATTTATAACTTATCGTATACATATAATCTAAAATTTGAACGTTAACCTAGCAATATTTTATTTTCGGTTTTATTCCATTTGGCGAAATATTCTCGAATCATTATTGATTGATTAATTAATTATTCAATTCATAATTTTATGTCAATTCATTATTTCATGTCAATCGAAATTATTATTTCAAGAAAACCAATTTCTTGAATATAACACATGGAATGAGGATATTCCAATTCTCGAACTGAGAACATTATATTTTCGAAGTTAAGATATCATATAGTTACCTGAAATATAGAAGTACTCTCGAATTGATAAAAGTGAATAGTTTGGATTGAATAAATAATTTACTCCGATGGAGAATTTCATTCTTCAATCAAGTATATATTTTTTGAGTAAAATAAATTCAATCCAAGTATACAAAATTTCCCTTTTTACTTGTTTTGATTCTATATATACTTGAAACAACTCTAATATTTCAAGAATATTGGGATTCTTGATTTGAGGATAGATTTCTTTCCGTGTGGCAAATTAGAATTCGTCATAGATTAACTAAACCACTAAACGTTGTTTGTTCTATCTATGATATTTATTTCCGAAGCTATCTATGAATTCGAAAAACGTCAAAAATTTTGTCGCTGAAAAACCAACATGTTGGTTTTGCCGGCTTGAAATTTTTTTCGGGATGAAACGATCGTTGCTACGGAAACTTCCTCAATAAAAATGAAAAGAGTGGAATAGTCATCGAGAAAACTTTAAGCTTCAGTTGTCTATTCCTCCTGAAACATCTTGGGTTTGGATAGTTGTGAAATCGCGAATGAGGATTCTCTGACATATGAATGGATATCATTACCATTCTCATAAGTCATAACTGCACTAAGTTAGTATTCAATATACGCGCTTTGATGTATCGTAAGATATCCGGTTATTGTGAGATTCCGTGAATTTTCATTAGAAATTTTCCTGAATCTGAATTTGTAATGATTCATAATTGTGTTTTGAGTATGTAGTTATTCAGATTTATGTTTTCATTAATCCTACAAACGAAGAGAAAATCCCAAAAAACTACCTGTACACTATGCTGTCGTTAATATCAAGAGACAAACCTTTAATTATTATTAGGTACAAAACGTTCAAAATTTGTGGCGTTTGATTCACTTTTATAAAGTATCCCGGTTGGCCATAACATTCTGAAATATTTCACCGTGTATATTTTGAAAATGTTAGGTTATAGTCATTTTCCTGTCAGATACATACGCAATGTTGTCGTTTCCGCATAGAGATCGTAGTATGTAATTACGTATTTATCAAAATGTTTATTCACTTTGGAAAATAATGAATTTGAGAAAATATTATGTGAATTCAATAATTCCAAATACCTGGCGAATGTTGAAAATACTTTGTTCTCTGCTAGTACTGGAAATGTTTCACTATACAAAACATGGTTGGAAGATTCAGAAAAATAGTCTGTTACTTTGTGATAGTTCATTCGATAAAAGAATAAAAGTACTTGAAATTCCGACAAAAAAACTTCTAAACGAACCGACAGACCTATCGAATTCCTTACTTTTCAAAATTCTCAAGAAATAAGCCTACAGAAGACATTTAAATACCTTTTTGCACAACTTGAAATACTCCAGTATGGCAATGTGGTAGTATTACGAAACCTGTGTCACAGTTGAACCTTAAAATAACTAACTTCGTTCACAAAGTTCTTGGGAATCTATGTAAATGAAACACTGAATTGGAAAGAACATATTTATGCATTTCAGATACTTTGTCTCTGCTCCTTCAAAACTACCTTCGGCATTTTTAATTTCCAATCGTGATGATTAAATTGAGATTGAGACTATTGAGAGTGGAAATTAGTATTGGCAACGTCTTTGAGAATTATTTTGACATTGTCGATATTTCATGAGCGCCAACCTGCGTGAGTTTTAAGTAAAAAACTTGATAAACCTAAATCTTGGCTAAACGAGACACTTTATAAAAGTGAATGGAGTTTATACGCCCCATTTTATGAATATTCAGAAAAAACAATACATGAAAAAATGGGTCATCTTTATTAGGACTGACGTGAAGAGAGAAGCCTTTGAGCCCTCTTTCATCCCCCTTGTATGTAGATTCGCATTCAAGAATCCAACGGAAATAAATTTCATGTCGATCGAATTCGTGGTTTTGAAATTATCAGGAAAAGAAAACTTCGATTGGCCTTGGCGAAATTTACGGAACCCCTTATTGATTTTTACCCATTAAAGAACAACGCACATTCAATACCTAGATAACTATGATTTTTCGCGCGCCTGACGCATGCATAGTTATATTTTGAACAAAGATCTAGCTCAAATTTCATGTTTTGCATATTTTTGTCGTAAGTTTAACCTTCCGTGGTGTGAAAAAATATGGTGCCACATTGAGAAAGAGCCTGTTTCATTGAGATTCCGAAATGGTATAACTCACTGCATTTCCAGCATTTAATACAAAATTAATTCAAGAAAGTATTCTGAAATAAAGCACATACAATTTGAAGAAATGGCTAAAGCTTCATTGTGTACTGAAGAAAATAGCTACCATTATTTTTTTCCAAGATTATTTCGGTCTCTGCTTTGATGATCATAGCCTTCAATTTTCAATTTATCACTTGCGACCCACAAGTCATAGTTTTCATTCGATAGCGCATTATTTCCAGGAATACTATCCAGAAATGAAATTGAAAAATTCCTTCACCAAAAAGAGTGGCAAAAGAGTGTAATTATTTCGAATTTTAAAAAGTGTCAAATACCTCGAAAACATAAAACATATTTTTCTGAACAGTCACAAAGTCCTCTACCTGCAGCCTGCAGGTACTCATATTATCCAATTCATTACACCACACCCTGTATAAATCAAGATCTTGTAATTTCGAAGAGGAAAGATGGTTTGCTAACAAATATTTTTTCCATGTTTTCCAGTTTTATGTGGCAGCTAACGAACAGAAAATATAAGAAATGCATCCCTGCACCGCACTGGCTGGTCAACGAAATCAATTGGTCTGCATGAGGGACATTTGAAAACCCAAAAGCCGTGGATGCATGAATGCGGAAAATGAAATTAAGTTGTGGAAAATAACCGCAATATGAAATAGTTAACGTTTATTGTTTACCTTTTATGAAGCAAATTTTCACTTAAAGTAGATCAGATAAAAAAATTCATCGACCTTTCCATAGTTTTCCAGAGTTGCATAAAAGCTATAGTTCTTGGTTTAATTTTGTTTTTGATGATTAGTTACTAGTATTCATACCAAGTTGAACCTAAATTATCAATTTTTCCAAATGTTCAGTTTGGCACATGAAGAATGAAATTAAATATTATATGATTTCAAGAGCATAAACTAAAAAATGGCAATGGGATGGATTTCTGATAAATATTTGGTCAACTCACAAAAAAATCTTGAGCGAAGGGCGCCGAGTGGAAATCGGAACAAGATAAATCCTGGAAAATCCTCCCGAACAATATATTATCTCCAATAACAAACGCAGTTAACTGAAGGAAAATCGAGTCACCGGCGAGCGTTCATTTGTTGCGATGTCATGCGCGGTCCTCACATAAACGCTGTACCTACTTACTGAACCTCGAAAATGTACGGAGCAAAATAGCCGGTGTACGGAGGTCGGAGAATAGGAAAGTACTTGAGTACTGAAAGAAGTATGTGTATGCACTGAAAGACAAGCCTTTGGCATATTGATTAACGTTAATTAAAAATGATCATTAACAGTTGACTGACTCAGTAAAAACGTAATACTTAATTGTGTTATTGGGTGAACCTTCAAGTGTTGAGAATTACTAGTTTTTGAGAAGATACGTCTTGAACTTTGTTGTTGTTTTCTATACAGGGTTACATTATTATTCAGAAATTCAGATACTTCATTAAAATTCATATATTGCTAGAATTAACAGCGCAATGATATTTTTACTAAACTACTTCGGAGGTTTTGAGCAGTGGCGGCTTGTCCTATGAGGCAGGTGAGGCAGTGCCTCACCAATAAACGTCGAAAATTACACGTATAAATATCATATATTTATTAATTATTTATTCAATCAATTAAAATTGTTTTCATTATCTTCTTCCATACGCATTTATATCGAAATTTCCCTTCATTATACAATAGCAATAAAATGCGTCTCCGGTTGGGTCTAAGTTTCCGTATCTCACGATTTCTAGGTAAACGGCAGAGGCACGCCTCACACTGCCTTTCTTTACGCGTCATTTTACATCATAGGGAACGGACGGCAGGCGAGAAAACCGTACCCCTAAACGACAAATATTACGTTTAGTCTGAGGCTAGCCTCTAACTAGTCTTGATATTCTCTCGCGAAGGGCAAACTGTAATTATTCTGCACTATTCGGGAACTAGTTCTTTAATCTATGAACTAGGGTCAGTTTTCGAATTGGGTTCGATTTGTAAAAATAGTTTTATCTGTTTTTCGTGTAGATTTAGGTTTGTCTCAGTGTTCATAATATGATGTCTTTCAATCTTCTTACTGAATTCAATTTCCATCGGAGACCCGAAGGCGAAATGTATTTAACGGGACCGATGGGACGTCTCGAATTCCCCAGTTAGATGTAAACGCTCGAAAGATTTGTGATTTTTTTGATTTTTCAGCTAATCAGCAAAGTTTTTGGCGTAATTCTTATGGGGATAAATCATATATAGTTCAAGAAGTAAAGCGATCTATTCCAGATTTGAGTGAATGTCTTGAGAATATTACGCAACTGACGAAGAAGAGAGTTCACTAGAATTAGTTGTTTATAGGTATATGTACATATACAGAGTGTCCCATTAGTGCAATGAAGTAGATAATCTCATTACTTACGTCAGTTACGGAATAATTTTACTGCAAAAATGGTTGCTCTAGCACTGATATATCAGCCTAAAATAATAGTACCGGCCACAGGGTGTTCGTTTGAAGCGGTATTACTGGTATCAGAATTAGGTCGGTTTGTTCTAATGGTAACCACTTCATATTATTTCATCTCTTAGTGCCAAATTAGTATTTCTATTCATTGGCATCAACATTTTTCTTAATTTATTCGGCGTGGCTAACATATAACGAAAAAATTATGGGAAAGTGGAAGATTTTACTTCATTATCAGAGTGGCATAAACTTCAATATTCTCAATGTTCTAGTTAATAGGTGTTTCAAATCTGATGATATGATGAAAAGCAACTTGCTTGTAGAGGATGTTCTTAACAAGGTCCAAAATTGAAGAATTTCAATAAGGATGCTCATTTTCTTCAACTGGCTTCAAATTACTTTTCATACGCACCCTTTAAAATGTTTAGTTTTCGAGTAAGATAATTCTTCATCGCTAGAAGTAAATATTTTACGAAGCAAAATGTTTGTCGAAAAAGATGACCTTGATTATGCTAGCGATAAAGAATTATTCTAATCATCAGTTTTGCAATAGTCTTTTTCACGGCAACGCCACGGCAGGGAATCTTTTTTCTCCGATGTGCCTCACCACCTTGAACTGTCACGAGCCGCCACTGGTTTTGAGAGTGACATGAAACAACATGAATTAATTAGTCATTTTATTATGATGCACCTTTTCTTGATTAGGTTAAATTTTAATTTCAGGATAACTGCAAGGTCAGGTTTAGAAATTTAAAAGGTAAGTGTGGTCAGAAGAAGAGCAATCTGCAGAAGGTCCAAAATTTCACATCTTTTCTGAGTTTCAGAATCATTGGCATCAGTTTCAGAGTTGTTCCATTTTGGAATATCAACTGCCAAACTATGGTGAAGTCTTTCTCGGTACTTTTTCTAGCAGCCTTCAAAATATCAACTGAAATTTGACCACAATCTTCAGTTATTCTCCTCTTGAGTTCTTCTTTTTCGTGGACGTTGTACGCAGGGTCCTGCAACAGAGGCGCGAAACAGATGGAACCATAGACATATTATTTGATAAGTCTAAGGATGGAACTCTAATTTTTTATGATGTCGCCGTATTGCTCGAGTTCGACAGAAAAAAAATATTTTGGTTCACACAAGGAAAACCAGTTTTTATGGCTGATTCCAACTTAGTCATTTTGAGAGCTCATTCTAATTGAACGAGGACTATATTTCTCGACTTTGAACAGGAAATGGTATCAATCGACTAGGTTCGACTCAATGATAACGAATTTGTTGTCAAATTCAATTCTGCCCGACATCCGTAAATGCGGCAACTTTGGAATGGATAAGACTAAAGAATTTTCAGGTAAGTTTTTCCATTTTTTTTGTGGGCTCTTGTTTGTTTTTTCTATTTTTCAGCAGAGAATGGTCTCAATAGACTAGGTTCACTGATTGAGAATTCGTGGTCGAATTGAATTCTGTCCACCCTCAACCCTGTCTGTACGTCTGCCAACACTACAGGGTGTCCCCAGATCGAGTGCATGTTAGACATTTCTAGAGAACTGGACATATTTGAAATCTGAAAATTGGAATTATCATATTGTTCGAAATTTTCTACTCAGCTAAAATATTGTTGGAGCCTGAGCACTTCCGGTTATACTGGGAGTACAACATAAAAACAGAAAATCTCGAATAACTCAGAAATAACTGAATTTAGGAGCAAGAGCATTTCAGAGTGGTATCATTATTTTTCTTCGCAGAATCCAACGTAATCAATAAAAATAGGATTCTAATTTGAAAAACCTAACCAATTTTCGATCACAGTTTTCGACACAAAATTTTAAACACCCAGTGATGATATTTTTGAAATCAAAGAATGCATAACCTTTCGAAATTCTTCTTCTTTGCGTTATGAGAACGGTTTACAGTCAGGATGTTGAGAAAAAGAAAAATGGACATAATGACTACTGATTTGACCTTTTTCCTGTTTTTTCTCGATATTTAGAAAAATATTTTAATATATATAATGGTTTTAACAGACATTTATTCAGCATTGAATATTCAATTATATCAGAAACGATAAAATTAAAAAAAAATTCAACCAATTTATTTTCACTCCCTGTATAACCGGAAGTGCTCAGGCTCCAAAAATATTTTAGCTCAGTGGAGAAGTTCGAACAATATCATAATCCCAATTTTCAGAATTCAAAAATGTCCAGTTCTCCAGAAGGTCTAACAGGCACTCGAATTTGGGACACCCTGTATATCTCGCGAACGGAAAAACCTAGAAAATGGATGTTTTCAGGGTAAGTTCGAATTTCGAATGCCGCAATCAAGTTCGACACTGGGCAAAATTTGGCCAGGGTTCCGTAAATATTTTCCTGATAATTTCAACTATGAATTCGATATTATTGTAATAGGTATCAGATTGAAAATCTATTCGTTGGATCTTTGAATGCGAATCTACCTAAAAGGTGGGTCTACTTACAACGTTGATGAATGACCGCTATGAAGCCCTTCACTTATTCCAAAAACTTAAGGGGTTGCTTTGGATACTAAAGGCCAAAGGGGTTGTGTGACTAGCCTTAAATGGTGAAGTGTTTCAGTTAAAACTTTCCATATATTCATTGCTATAACTTCCTTAATAATCTATATATATAAAAGAAAGATGTTGGTTACACCATTTATAACTCGAGATCGTATGGACTGTTTGTTATGAAACTTCATATATGGATTCGTCTACGGTCTGGTTATTATAAAATACAATAAAACTTTGAAAATATCGATGAAAATTTTACTTATACAGGAAATGCTTTTCCTCCTTTTGAGTAAGGCCACTAGATGTCGCTATAGTCACAGTTACGCTACCGCTTATTCGTTGGTACTTCATTTGATATTCTCCGCGTTAGATGGCGATATAAACAAATAGTGTGTACAGTGACTATATTCCTTCTATAGTCACTGTAACAGTGTGTAATTTGAGTTGCCTACAACTCTGCGCCGTTGGACAAAACCAAAATGTCTTAGCGTAGGGGTACAGATGTCTAAAATGATTAGATTTCGTCGAGATATGAGAAAAGTTTCGTTCTTACCACTTCAGATGGCGCTATTCACACATTATGACTGATGATTATTGGTTATTTTTATAGTTTTATTTATTCCAAATAACGTAATCGTGAAGGTTCTATATTTGACATTATCACAATTAAATGACGATGAATTTGTTGAGGCTTTCGCGGCCATCGATTGATGTCATCTGTTATTTTTTCGAGCATTTCGGTCGTCGTGGTTTGAAATGGTCGAAAAAAGAACATATGACATCAATTACCGTGTAATTTACATAGGGCTTATAGTACCATGAAAGGCTATTAACAGATCAAAAAGCGGTTGAAATTTTTATCGAAATTTCAAGTAAATCGGATTTTGGCGATCAGTTTCAATCGTGAATTGTCCGTTCTCATCTTTCCTCATAATTTTTGAAACGTTTTTGAATTTCTGTTTGGGTAATAAATATATTTGCCGGGCCAGCTAGTATTATATAAATGATATTGTACTTTAGGGGGACTCTATTGTCTATTGGACATTGAAGCCAAACCACTGGGCCAAAAAGATAATCATAAATAGATTTTACTGGCTACATGTCTAACAACAAAATTCATTGAAAGCAAAGATATGGATAAGAAAAACTCGTTAGCGATGGGTGTATAAATGCTGCGAGAATGTTTCCAAATGTTGAAAGCATACACAATGGCTTTGGTGAATGGCGGTTTTATCCTAATATTCGTAGTTATGGTTTCTTTGGCAACATCTTTCTCTAGTGAAAACAGAATTGTTTCGAGGAGAGGTATGTTATTATTATTATTATTACGAAAGTCAACATTTCTCCCCGACCAAAACCAGTCGACAATTTTTCATGCAGCTTGTCTGCTTACATCTATATTTGGCATTGAATACATTCTTCAACTGTTGAAAAAACTGGGCTTTTGCGTTCTTGGCATGATTTTTTGGTATTAATGTAAACACCTCAAATTTGTTATTTCTTGATTGAGATAATATTCTGATAATTGCCGCTAAAATTTGGAATAAACCTTAGACTAAGAAATAGTGAACGCGCCGCGCCTTTCAATAATAAATTGTGAAGCTAATTATCAAAATTATCAGAACTAATACTAAACTGGTTGACTGTAATAATACGAAATCAAAATGTAGCAGAAATGTTTGCGACGTTGTGATGTTCCTAGATATTTCTAATAAATAAACTCTCAATCAAAATGAGAAGTAGGAGCGAGGGACTTGTTGTAACAGTTTTCATGAAAACTAATATATCTTGAGATCCATTGATTGAATTGCTACCGAATGAAGATGGATGGATGCTGTAACTCTTCCTCTACCAAATCGAGTGAAAATAATACCAAAACTATTGTTCATTATTCCACAATCAATTATTTTCTAGAAGAAGTGCGGTGTCACAACTTACCTCGTGCTTGGGGCAAGTTGCAACGTCTACCGGGGCAAGTATAGTAACTTTAAAAAAAGACAACAATAATGGCTGTGATCATATATTCTTTATTTATTTTTAACGAAATTAACATCTTTCTAAAGTAGATTTTATGTACATAATTCCTATATAAAATCAACTTGAATACACTTTTTTAGTAATCAACACCTAATAATTCAGTAATTAACAGTTTCATTCTGATGAACATTCCTTATAATCATCATGGCACCTTCAAATCACAGAAAAAATAATGAAATTATTTATAATTGAGGTATGCTTCGTAATTATCTCCTTTTAATATCTATCAAACAAAGTATTGCACATATAAGAATCAACATTCGGCTGGTTTCATCATAATTAAATTCAGTCTTCATCGGAGCTACAATTAATACGAATAAAAGATATTGTGTCTCCTGTAACACATCTCAAATGTGCCCACATCTTACAAATGATACACTCGACCAACATTCCATATTTGAATCTGTGTAAGCTTCACCACATACAAGACAACACCACACTTCTGATTCAGTTTATGAATCTGAACAATACATTTTTTGTTGAGCTCTGACCACTCCGGTTTTATTTTTTGTTGATTTACCTTTGCCTTGCCCTTCCCTTTACCTTTTCCTTTAATTTCGTCATCTTTTTTCACTTTCTACATCCCCATCATAACTTGGGGCATGTTGTAACACGTTACAACAAGCCCCGGGATTTTGTTACAACTAACCCCATGGTATGTTTTTTCAAACAATTTAGCAATCTTAAAAACTGTTACAAATTATCAGAGATAGACAAATTCGAGTGCAAATAGGCTACAGAAAGTTTGACATTAGTCGATAATATTGATGCAAACCAAAATTTTACGACAGTACAATTTTACATCACCTGGCAAAAATGAAGCACGAGCACACTTCCGTTCACTGCGCAGGCTGGCAGGATACTTGATATGGCGACATCATGCGTCGTGGTTTATAGGTAAAATCGATTCAAAGAAATACGCCAATAAAGTTTAAGATCCTATTGAAAAAAGCCTGTTACTACTTGCCCCTGTTACAACAAGCCCCTCGCTCCCCTACTTCCGATTGAAATTAATTTACACATTTGTGCGTGAATGTCATAAATGAGTTTTTGTTTCTTCAAATATTGTGCATTCTTCCCATTATACAGGGTGTCCCAGAAGTCCCGCACTTCCTTGAAGGGATCGAACCTGAAAAGTATTCTAAGCCCAAATATCCATGTTTGAAATTTTTTGATAAAGTAGTTAATCAGTTATTAATTAATGAAAGTGACCAATCAGGAGCGCGCTACAGAAGGATGAGTAAGCAGTTGGAGACGCGAGAGTGAGACGCCAGAGCTGCTGCCGGCTTTTCACGCAGTAAACCGAGACTGGCGTCTCACTTTCGCGTCCCCACTGCTTACTCATTCTTCTGTAGCGCGCTCCTGATTGGTCACTTTCATTAATTAATAACTAATGAACTACGTTATCAAAAAATTTCAAACATGGATATTTGGGCTTAGAATATTTTTCACTTTCGATCAAGGAAGTGCGGGACTTCTGGGACACCCTGTATATACTGGAATGTTCGCGAAACGGCTCGGCCGTTTTTGCCTCGGATAATGAATGGGCACGTTATGGCAGCATCGTTTTCTGAATCTGTGGCCAGTTCATTCATTCATTTCGTACCACCATTTTGATTTTGTGTCACTAATGTAATGACGTTTTGAACAGTGTTGTCATCACGATATCGCGTATAAAAGTAAAATTTGGATTTATTTCTGAATATAATTGACAAAATACGTTGCGAAAAGGGTTCGTATATGTGTCTCGTTTGTGATAAATTGGATATATGTTAAAACACAAGATGAAATTATCAATTCACTGGAAGAATGTTTTGGCCAATATTTGGTAGGAATGTACCTATTAGTTTTAAAGAAAGGATTATATAAATTCACTAATATGTATTGGGTCCCATGTGATTATAATTCGAAGCATACTGACAACAGTGGTGCATGATAGTTTTTCGATGATATTTTAGACAATTCAAATTCCAGGACTTCATCTAGAATACTCAGAAATACTTATAGTTTTTAAGAAGTCGGCTAGGCTAGAACTTTGATGCCAGATTAAATAGAATGAATAATTCGCCGAAATTCAGTTCATTGGGAATGATTGCGATAATAAAAAGTAGTAAAGGTAGTGCTCTGTATATGAAGAAGACCAGAAATAAAGGTCGAAACGTCGGCATCTCATAAAGGATTTTTATTTCCCCAGTCCTCTTAGCCACTACCTTTACTACATATTTGAAGAATAGGACACGAACACTGAAGATGAATTCTGATAATGATCAAGAAATTTTCATTCCACTTCATTGCTACATGAACCATCCATTTTAAAAGCATATGAAGTCACGGAAGTGACATTCGGTCTTTAATGCGTAGGTACTGTGAAAGCCAGGAATTATGACCGTACGTATTCCGCATGCCGCGCAACCTTTGTCACAGCACAAAATACCGTCTCGGATCGGGGAAGACCGCGGAGCGCGAAATTGAAACCACGACTAGAAACCACTGACGTTCGAGACCTTCGCGGATGTTCGGGCCATGGATGTTGGGTCCGCATATGACCAATACCAAGAGTTCTGTTGGTTTACAAGGACATCAAAAAAGCCCGTTTTTAAAAAGATTGATTGAGCTTTTTATTCTCATGATTTCAAATGACCACGAGCCGGCACTGACAGCAATCGAGACGTGATCAACAAATTCAGCAGGTTTCGATTTCAAGTGCAGGTATTGTTTACTCCTGATTTACTTTTCATTTCTACTGTTCGTACCGGAGTCTAGACGAAGCAAAATAATTAATTATGAAACAAGCATCGGTTATGCGTATCATTCTGGTTGAGAAATGTTATCGATACTCACCATATTTTATGGTAAATGAGCAAAATCAAGGATAATTCAGTCTTGGTTGCGTCAACCTTCACTTTTTGATAAGTGATACACTGATACAGAATATTTGTTTCTGGTAATTGGAAGGGTATTATTTCCTTTAGCTGATGGATCTGAGGTATAAGACATACACAAAAGATGCAGGGTTTTTTATTTCATATAATTTATGAATTATTTGTGCTTTTTACGGTTTTACACTGAACTTATGTGACGTTTCATTTCCATATTCGGAACGAAGGGACGATCAACCCTACTAAATCAATGCTAAGTAAACGTTTCTGGTTACCAAAAGAGGCATATATATGACTGATTCAAGTAACTGGTTGGAGTGGTTTGTGCTCCCCCAATTCTACCACACTATTTTATCGTAATATTAGTTTTATGGCAATTTTTGGATTCTGCAATGCATTCTATGAATACGTAAATATCGTACCCTTCATTAATTGCGATAAAGTCAATAGGTATTTTTCGAGATATTTCAAATTAATCATGAAGCTGCACTTTTATTTAGATGTGTATTAATTAGTTCGGTGTTTTGGATCATCAGGATCAGATTAAATTTTAACTCAAATTCAACCGCAATCCGTATTAAAAAAACTTAACGCTATTTTCATCGAAATCCATTGAAATGAATACACACAGACAGAAGACACATTTTATCGAGATGATTTGATGAGTATTTTGGGATCAAGATTCTACACTCTGCAGGGTTCCCCATAATAGACTACCCATATGCATGAATTTTTCAGGGGTGGGGTGCATGCATTTTTTCAGGGGGGCTATGAATTTTTTCAGGGTGGAGGTGTGCCATGAATTGATAGGAATGTTCTACTAATATTATAGGAGTTAAGACTTCAAATGAAATTTTTTTATTTAAAATATTGGGGATCGATGGAATTCAAATAGAGGGGGGGGTTGTGCATATTTGTGTGGTATGTCCCCCCTAACAACAATAGGATCACGCGCCAAATCGTAAAACTGTAAATGATGAACCACTTTTCATCCAATATTGAAAAATGTGTTGGAGTGGGTGGAGCAGGTCATTTAGAAGATATTTGTTTTGTTAACTAAAAAAATTCAATGGGCGTTTCCAGTGATTTTCAGAAAAAATCATTTCAGTAATATTTGACCCTCAGAATCTCGTAACAATTTTTTTTCTGTTGCCTATTTTTCGAGAAAAAAATTATTGAAAATACCAAAACGAACGTCAAATTGAAACGAGTATAAATGGCGGCAATCATAATTTGATTGGTTGGAACAGTACAGCGTTGCCAGGTCGCCATCTTCCTAACTATCCGGTCTTCTCTATCACGGAAGATTCGTTCTTATCATGGTTCTAATTTATCAAGAAGCCATGTATGCTTCATAAGTTTCTGCGGTTTTATTTCTCCTATTTTGGACGACAAAATAGAGTTAGCGGCAACTACGCCTTCTTGATAGCTTCCATCACAAACTAGATTGGTCATGGATGTGTGCGTCATCACGGCAGTGTCCAATGAGGTTCCGAGGATAGCTACGTCATCATGGCGTTAATTCGAATTTCAATAGTTTATTAATGGTAATAATAGAAAAAATGCGCAAAATTGAAAGTGAAAAATTGGTTAGGATTATGTTTTGGACTACTCTTAATATATTTATGTAAAAAAAATGGATTTCTTGATGTACTGTAAACGCCCATTCAAATATTAAATTGGGTAGCCTATTATGGGGGACCCTATATATAATTGAAAAATTTCCAATCACTTAGGATTGCCATTTTCATTATAAACATGTTAATCAGTATTGTCCAAATTACTAAATTACACGTAGTGGCATTTTCATCAAATTTTTCTTTCTTGTAATATGAGAGAAAGAAGGTATGTGGAGTATTTTCGTTTGATTTACTTTAATGGGAACTCGCTTCAATTTTTATTGAATTGTAAATCAAATATAATATTTTCAGTGCACATTCCCATGCTTGGTTTTGGTCCTTCCTGTGACGGATGTCCTGATAACTTCTGCGATGATGATCCAGCAATAATACATGGTTATTGTTGCGGTTGCGCTAGATTTTACGGTGAGCTATAATTTGAAAAAAAAAGTAGTATTGCATGGAAAAACTTCTCTTGAAACATATTAAATTAGCATCTTTTCAGATAATTTACCGATAAAATGCAGTACAAGGATGGAGTGTCCTTTGAATTTATATGGATTATGTCAAGATTATGAATACATGATGCATTGCTGCTGTTGATATGGATAACTATGGAGAAAATAATAATAATAAATACTTCATTCAGTAATAGTAGTAGGCTTCATTAACGTCAGTTCACAATGTTGAAGTTTTACGAGAAAATACCTTTTTGAGCGCTCACTACTTTGTGTACGTCCACGCTTTGCCGACAACAAAATCAGTATTGTAAACTTCTGATAATTGGAAAAATGAGTGGTGATAATTAACATATAGGAACTTTATCAGACGTTGTAATGCGTGCATTCAAGCCAACAGGCGTAATTTCGAGAAATTCTTGTAATCTCGTTGACTATGGTCGCTGAAAATAATGAAAAATAACTTTGCAATTTAAAATTAAAAACCTAGTTGTCAAAACTATTAATAAACTCGAATTATATCACTCATTTTTCTAATCAGAAGAAATTTACAATGCATTAGCAAATTGTCTTTGATCATACAATGCCAGTTTTCCCGAAAACGGTTCACTTTAGAGAGTACCTTTTTACGTAAAAAACATTGGCGTATCAGAATTTAGGTAGGTACTGTGCAAATGCAAATTTGTCCAGTGGTATAAAAGTTGGGGGTTATAACCTTTGTGTAAATTCAATATCTTCACCACTGGCACGTCTTATGAAACCGAGTAAAAGATATTTCAGGTTAGGTTTGGATCTCGAATGTCGTTAAGGCCAAAAAACATCCAGGTTTCCGAAAATATATAAATTTTGTTTCTCTCCGAACACATTATTGATTCCTTTTATTTCACAACGGTGGGATTTTTCCGAGAATTTGAGCAATCACAAACCTACCCCTAAGTAAACAAAAAATTGTTGTCAGAAATTAATTATTACTGGATGCTCTTTCTTTTTATCCATGCCCTTCAGTATATTTACTGTTTGTTTAATTTCTTTATGAAAATCTGAAATCAAAATGTTGAATATTCTTAGTGCTAAGAATGAAAAGAAGCTAGTGGCCAGATTTCGATGGTTTCGTAAAAAAAATTGTTATTGCTTCGAAATTTGAGCAGACGCGAAAAATCCAATAGCATCCGCTGAAAAAGATTAAAAATAGTGCCCGATAGATTTCGAGAGCGTAGATCCTATAATACGGAAGTTATAGTCAATTATGATTAGAGAAAGATTTTAACGGCATGCAGACAATTTTTTGAAATTCCGAAAAAAGTTACACACCCAGCAGGAATCGAATGTGCGTCTCCCACTTGCCGGGCGGGTATTCTTGCCTCTAAACTATCAGTGAGTATGATACCTCGCACTAGTGGGAGACGCAGGTTCGATTCCTGCAAGGTGTGTAACTTTTTCGGAATTTCAAAAAATTTTCAGCATGCCGTTGAAATCTTTCTCTGATTATTATCACAAACGTTAAAACCTATTCATATCGTCAATTATAATAATGGAGCAAATAGCAAAATAGCCCTGTAGCTCGGAAACTAGACGCCGCCGTAGCTACTTGAGGTTTTCAGCAATTTATATTTCTCGAAGAATGACAGAAAGAGGACGTAACAGGTATATTACTTTTTCTCCATATCTAATATAGTTTAGGTGTTTAGTGCTGAACCATAGGAATCTGGCCATCCTGTACAAATAGCTGCACTGACGTAAAGAGCTTAATTTTGAGCGTTTATTCATCCATCTTGTAGGCAGATTCTCATTTTGAAATCCAACGAAAACATTTTTTGATAGCTGTCGAGTTTGTCATGCCAGTACAGGGACATTGAGAATTTTTTGTCAACATTGTCAACAATACGCTATTATTTTATATGGTTCTGGTTTTGGACAAAATGTTCCACGTAGCTTGAATACGTCTTCTGCATCTCAATGCAATTTTACCTCGATCGATTTATCATTATCAGGAGAATAAAATTTCGAAAGTCCGTATTTACGGAAATCCTGGTTGAATTATGCCCATCACCACGGTTTCGAGATCCGAACTTACCCTGAAAATTTCAAATTTCTAGATTCTTCTATTCGGGAGTTATCTTGCTTTCGGGGGGACGGACTGAAATGACTTTAACCATGGTTTCATCATCAGTGAGTCCAGTTTAGTTGATTGCGGGGGCCATTCTCGGCTGAAGGCTCATAGTATGCTTTCCAAAAAAATTATTCCTTAAATTTTTCTGCACCTATAGAATACATTTGTATCTAGAATGTATGTAGAATATATTTGTATCAATAAAAAATATCTTCACCTACTCCTGCAGGGTAGTCCGCAGAAAAATTGAACAAATTCTCAATGCATTGAATTCTACATATAATAATCATGGGGATATGCAAAAATGCAACGAGGTTTGACAATTTGATCAAAGTTCAAGGGCTGAAGCAAAGCAAGAGTTTTTTTAAGCTACTGCTGCAAGGAAAAAAATAGAATCACTTTGATAATTGGAAAATTACCAGTTTCCATCTGAAATCTAATCTGAATATAAAATCCAGAATATTGGTATATTTGTAACGACATGAGAATAAAAAATGAATATTATCCTGTTTCATTATCTTATCACTCCGTACAAATATTGAACCAGACAAGAATCGGACAGTGACATATTCAATGGGTACTGCATGGCTCTAATGTATGATAATTGCGTCTAGAAAATCCACACCTGCCCTTTCTGCCATTTCTATGAGAGAACAACGTGAAAGAATCTATACTTTGATGCATACCTACCTACCTTCAGAGCGAACGTTAAAATTTGATAAAATTTTCATGACCAAATGAAAAAAACAGAATGAACAGTATCATTCACACTTCCCTGATACAAACATGAAACAAGCATTTACTTATATCATGTCGCAAGACAAAATCAGCCACAGTGGTGGCCATACATCTTTTTGAGCGCTCGTTCGGTCTGAACGATGGCCAAATCATTTAGTCACGATGCCCGTATTTCTCGAATTTTAAGCAGACATCCAGACGAATCAGTGTTCGAGTTTAATTCTGTCCGCCCGTCAGGCCGTTAACCTAACACGAAAATTCTCGAACCGATGAACTTAGAGAATAAAAATTTTCCGGGAATGTAGGGATCTTGAATGCCGCGGTTATATAAGTTGGTGAATTTGCTAAATTCGACCAGGGATTCCAATCAAGAGACCTTGCTATTAGAATTCTTTGTTACATATTAACTTAAAACAAGAAATAAATCACTTTATAGTTAAACAATAGATGAATTCATTTATTTTAGAGTTCACACTAATGAGATTATTTATTGAAACAAAATCGTTACAAGTGTTTAAAATGCTCCTGACAATAAAAATTTACTTCTGACTAATGGGAATAAGAACGTAAACTGTCTTTTTATGTAATTCTTTGTATTAATACAATGTTGTAAGAAATAAATCCAGTAGGTGACTGTTGCAAACCTGATTGGAAGAAATAAATTGCTAACAAAAAAGTACTTTTTGTTATTTTTGTACGCTCAGTACTTTTTTGCACCTCATAATCAGTATAGGTTACCGCAGCAATGAAGTTTAACATTCTTTAAAACTTATAAGGTGCGTTGCAATCTTAAAAATATTCACTATCTATATCGTTTAATACCGTTTGCGGAATAAATAACAGGTTTTATTGAAAAACTTTCTGTGGTTCTCCTGCAACGGCCATCCGAATTGCGATTCGCAAAAAAACGACTGAATTTTCGTGCCTTTGTGAACACGGCTTAACGATTTCAAGTTTCATTTCATATTTCGATTTCGACTGTTGGTAACATTGAAGACCTTGAAATCATATGTTCCTGAAATGAAAACAAAAAACATTGAATTTGACATTACAATTGATAGATGTCAATGTCATACAATCCGAAGTTCAGTTAAATTTTTAAAAGGATTAAATAATTCACCTGAATTTATTTGTACTCAGTACAATACGGACAGTATAATGTAGTTGGGAGATGCGTGGATACATATTGCACTGCTCAAGTTTTGAACCAATATAACCAAAGTTTGTGACAATCTAGAACTTTTTCCTGATTCCATTCATACAACCTTGATTCTAGATATTCGACCGACAAATTCCATGTCAAAATTTTCCTCAATAAATTGTTTTATTCGACTAATTCATTATGTCAGCATTAACTAACACTACTGCAGGAAAGACCCAAAAAAACAAAAGGAGCGTTTTAAATCGTCCTGCCAGCAGCAGTATACTAGAAGGGGATTTTTTTCTTTCATCCAAAATAGATATGGAGAACGATGGTGTTACCCCTGCTTATAAATCCAAATTGCTTGCTTTATTCAAACAAATTGAAAAGGAATTTGATTTATTATATCAGGAAAATCAAACCCGTGAGTAATCATTGAATGATTAAATTTATTTACTTCTGAATATTTCATTCATTTCACTATTTATTGGTCTAGTCGATTCATCAGTCCTATGAAATAGTCTTTTGTAGACTATCCTCAACCTAAATTGTGTCCTTCCTTTTAGATGATGAACGATACATACACGATTTATATAGGTGATTTTGAACTGATTTACTCAGCTTACTCTACTTCTAATTTAAAACGGAATCAAAATTGTCAGACACACCTTCATTCGCAAAACTTATAGATTAAAATTTTTAGAGATACTGCATGTTGCATGTAAGTCAGGTAGAATGCCTGAATGATTAGGACTTCTGGTATCAGTCTAAAACTAGATAATTTCTGATCGATCTCTTGGAAGCTTGTTAATAAGTTGTATGTATTGTATCGTCCAAATTTTAATTAATTCTGTATAATTGATTAGGTGAAAATTGACAATTATAGACAGACAGGATATTCGATCCTAAGGATCTGTTTTCTTTCATCTTCCGTATTTGTGTCCTATTCTTCAAATATATAGGAAAGGTAGTGGCTAAGAGGACTGGGGAAATAAAAATTATTTATGAGGCTGATGTTTCAACCTTTAATTTGGTCTTTTTCAAGGCTTGAATAGAATAAAATTGAGAACATAGGGCGAAACATAAATTCAAGTTAACACAGATTGTCATAAAATCCTTTACAACAAAAACTATTAATGCAAAAAGTAAAATCATAAAAGACAAGCAACCGTACAAGATAGGAAGTGACACACATAGAACACATTCATGTTTTCTGGAACACTCTTCAGACCATCTCATAAAATTAAGAATTGTGATTGCTGAACAATAGTAATAGAAAAATAGAAATTTGTGTCCCTGACTGGAGGACTTGCATCTTCCAGTTCATTACAGAGCGTAAAAACTGACAGAACTACTTGTATAATCTGATAATATCTGCTCTTTTATCATACGATGATCACTTCACATTTCTTCTGTTGATACTAAGATGTTTAAGGTACACAGGGGCTATATCATTTCGTCACAATGTGTTTTTCGAATTTTGAGCTGGGAAGTGTCCCAAACTATAAGGTCATAGTCACTGGTTACAAATCCATGCTCAAATTCTATTCTGTCCGTCCGCCAGGCCGTGAACTTTCAAACGGATAAGCCCCTAGACTTTAATTTACAGGAAAGTCAGGATATCGAATCCCGCAATTGAATTCGTTAATGGACAAAATTCGACTAGGTGTTCCCCAAATATCCACGTTCGAAATTTTGTTTTCGTGATTCAATGGATTCGACCGCAATTAACTTTTTTATTCAAGAAACATGCAAAATTTTGACCTGATCGCGTAAATAGAACCATTTGAAATTCTAGCGAAATATCGGAAAAAATCCCAATTTTTTTGTAACAGATCCGGAATCATTGACGATTTCTTTAACAGTTGTCAAAGATTTTTCTCAATTGTTTTTTCAACCGGAAATGCGAATCTGCCTACAAGGTGAATGACGAATCTGCCTATGAGGTACTGACTTCATGTCAGTGCTTCAAGTGGCCCATTTTTTTACAAGAATATTATTAAATTATCATAAATTAGAAAATTTCAACCCTCATTCGTACATGTTGCAAAAGCAAGAACGATCAATTAATCAAGATCCTTTTACCGAATTTCCTCAATCAAGTCTTTCAGTTTTCAAAAAATCGACGGACTTTTTGACGCTTCTATCATGAAATCAAAATTAAATAATTACAGTCTGAAAGAATGTTATTTTGTAACATATTTGAGTTTACTCAATTTCAATTACACAGTGAATATTGCACATAAGACAGATTTTCACTAATTCAGAGTTCATTAATTTGTCAATGGAACAAACCTTCTTTACATTTCAGTTTCTATTTTATTGTGAATAATAAGTAAAGCAATGGTGTTTACATAGCGAGAGTTCTCAAATCACCTTCAACTTTTGTTAAATTGTTGGGACTGAGATGCAGTAATTATAATTATCATTTGATTCAGCATCATTGCAAATTACTAAGAGCAAAGGTAACTTCGAATCACTTTTTAATTGTCTTATATTTCAAGTAACATTGTGTTCAGTCTGTGTAAGATGACATAAAATACAGAATATTTTATATGCTAACTTCTGAAAAAAATGGGTTGTGCGATCGCGAAAATGAGAAATGTTTGGCAGGAAAACTTATGGAAACGAAAAATAGATATATACTCCAGCTCTCCAAAAAATAAATCTAGGAAATATGTAAAATTCATAGAAGTTGTAAACATTAAAGGTCCAATTTAAACTAGATCCTATGACTTCGATTTATAATATTCTATTTTGCAGTGCATGACAAAATTGATCTGTTGAACGAAAAATTGGAAAAAGATTCTTATGATAAACCAGATTGTATAGACTTCGAAAATAACATATCTAAAGTTCTAAGTAAGAAGTGTAAGTATAGATTAGATGATATTTTTTTATTATGATCTTCATAGCAATTTATTTCAGTGAGTGCTGCTTCTCAGAAATCTAAAACTGCTCATAAATTGAAAGCTCAAACCAGTAAGATAGTTTCTAGTTTCAAGACTCCTAGTTTTAACTGTACATTGGTGAAGGATTATTCTGGACACAAAGATGGGGTATGGGAAGTATCTGTAGCAAGGCCAGGTGTA
Source organism: Adalia decempunctata (assembly GCA_951802165.1). Taxonomy (NCBI): domain Eukaryota; kingdom Metazoa; phylum Arthropoda; class Insecta; order Coleoptera; family Coccinellidae; genus Adalia; species Adalia decempunctata. The sequence continues at coordinate 43,560,415 of OX637697.1, forward strand.
CCAGTTATTGGAACTGCATCTGCTGGTGAGTAGGCTCTCAGAGTTCTTATTGATGCACTTCTTCTCATTAAAAAAACGGGATGTTGATATAATATTGTTAATAACTTGTAAGTAGATAGGAGTCTCAGTGTGTTCATTTTAGGAAATGCAAGTTTTCCTCAACTAATGATCAATCTTTGTCAAAATGTCCCTTATTGGTTTTGGAGTGAACGAATTTAACAGTTTGAAAAATGAAAATGATAGAGAAATAAATATTACAATTTTTGAAATTACATGTTGAAAATTGATATTTTGATGATATCTAAAACACTTTTTTTTTAATGAAAAATATCCACAGACAATTTTTGAGACGAGTTGTTACAAAAAAAAAAAAATTGTACTCTGAATTTCCAATTTAACCCATTTCCTTGATGATTTATTACAAGATGTTGATGTTAATTGTCAACCAAGTTCACATGATTCAGCAGTTTGGGGCTATTTTCTATGGGGTTGTGAAAAATTGATACAATAATTTCAAATTGTTGCCTATGCTTAATTCTATTCATTTTATTGATGAGATGAGATTAAACCAAAAATATGTCAACATTATACTGAAAATTTTATTCCAGACCATAGTGCATATATCTGGGGAATAGAATCAACGAGATGTCTACTGCAATATCAAGGTCATTCTGGCTCTGTGAATTCTATTAGGTTTCATCCTTCCAAAGACTTGGTTCTAACCGCTAGTGGTGACTGTTCTGCTCATATTTGGCAAGCAGCCTTGAACTGGGACCTGCCAGTAAGTTCATGGCTCATGCACTTTGTTCATCACTCCCAATATTATTTCCATTTACTATCTGAAACCATCGAAAACTATTGCATTTACATACATTTAATAATGTACCTTCTGAAAGAAATAGTGATTAAGTGTATAACATATGTATCTCCAGAAAGGCCATTCTTCTGAAGAAGAATTGGAGGACGAAATGGAAGACAAGATTGACTCCAAAATACCAGCACTGAGGACGCCTGTTAGAGAATTATTTGGTCATACAGGGGCGATCTCTGGTGCAGAATGGATAGCAGGAGCTGAACAGATAATAACTGCATCTTGGGATCGTCTAGCAATACTACATGACATTGAGACAGGAAGTGCTCTAGTCCAGCTTGCTGGTAAGTTTTAACAATTAAACTTGCAATTAAGATATATAAAGCGCTTCGAATGACTAGATTCTTGATTTATTCCATTAAAATGGCTTGAGAGGGTCTCACAGAGGTTATAAGTGAGATATGCTTCTTGAAAATCATCACTTCTTAGAAGACGAAATGTGCGTTCAGCTTAGGAGTTTTTGTGTTATACTATTGTCACAGAAAATCAACTCTACTAGAAGCAACATTCCTTCTATTCGATATTGACCAATTTTCTTTGAACATGATCGACTTCTTGGTGATATTTCGCTCAAATTTTTAATCTCCCATCGTCTTTTGATGAGTTGTCTTGTTGAATTTTTTGGTTAACCCACCGCCTTTTTTCAAACAACCAATCAAAAATTTACTGATGATGGCAATGCTAAGATCAGAGCAGGGCACAAGGTCACCCATTTTACTATTTTAGGTACATCAAGGTCATAGTGCTGACACAGTACAGAAGTGTCCCTTCTAGTGGAGTGGAGAGACTTTTATCTGGAACATATCTTTTTTCAGTAGTATAACAATCTATTTTTTCCGGGGAAAATGTCCGAAAATACCTGTTCTTTTACTAGGATTGCTGTTTTTTCGAACTATGTACCTCAATTACCATTACTGAGATTACCCTATTACTGGAGATGCAAATGTATCAAGCAATATTTTTCGAGGAACTATTTTAGATTAGTTTTCATTTTCTATGAGTTGAACTCAGTCTATGAAGAGGTAGATATTCAGTTCATAGGGTACACATTGTTTAATATTGAAATGGAGATACGTTTGTCTCAGTGGCGGGAGGATATTTCGACCAATCACCATTTCAAATAATGAGATTCATATTATGCATAATTCAAGAGAGCTTTGTTGTGTTTGCCAGGCTACAGTAAGTTATATTTGTGGTATAAATACTTATTTTATTTCGCGATCAAACGAATATTATCTTTGCTAATGTTCTCAACGAAAAAGTGATTCAAATCCATTAGTAACTCTCTGCAGTATGACAGAATCAAGTAAAATTCATACTAGACCTTTTCGTATTTCAGGTCACGATCAGGAGCTTACCTATACTGCTTCTCATCCATCACAAAAATTGGCAGTTACCTCATCTAGGGATACTACTTTTCGCTTATGGGATTTCAGAGAAAGTGTTCACTCTGTTTCAGTATTTCAAGGTCATGCAGAGTAAGTACTTTCAATTTGTATGATTAAAATGGCCATTTCAACACATAACCCTTACAATATAATTATTTTATGGATAACCATTTTTTCGACTCACTATACAGTTTTCTTAAAAGTGCTGAAAGATGTCCATGATCCTTTGTAAGATTTCTTACAATTAATGTGTCCTCTGTTTTATGAAAATTTTTTGCTGAACAAAAGCTAGCAGGTTCCTGATGTATGAGCTTTATTATATATCCTAGCATCTATTCAACATTTATTTGGCTACAATGAGCAGCTATCAATTTTTAAATTCTTTCGGAAGGGAACCGTTTCAAGGGGTATATTTTTATTTAAACAAGTTTTGGGTTATTCAAGAAAGCTGTATTGCTTCTCAGTGCAAATAAGTTATTTTTTGTCTTAGAGTTATCTGATATCTTTTATTTCACTATTTTCTTTCGCTTGTTTTGTGAGTAAGCCAAAAAAGGCCTTGGCCTTGATGCTATGTCCCTCTCTTTAGTTAGCATGAATCTTGATAGGCTAGATTCTAACATTTTGCAGAAAGCAATCTGGATTCTGGTCATGGGTAATGATTCCTTGATGACAAATGATTGAAATCAGTGTCAATCCTAATTGTATTTAGAAAAAGTTTTGAATTTAGTCCCATTGTGTGAATATCCTCTGGATGAGAATGGATAAAACACTTATATGTCTTCCCAAGCAACCTACTAACATGGACAGTCATGATGGTGCTGACATCTATGGATTCTCACAGTTGGCTTTCCTTTAATAATTTTCATTTTGGGATATATAAAATTGCATTTTGCAGAATCCAATGAAAAATATGTTTCAAACCATTCGATCAATGTAATGATACCATTCTAAATAATTTTTTATTTCATTAAGGAGTGTTACTTCTGTGGTGTTCGCGAAGGATGAGAAGTTGGTATCAAGCTCTGATGATCGAAGCGTTAAAGTATGGGATCTGAAGAATATGAGATCACCTGTAGCCACTATAAGACTCGATTCGGCAGTCAACAGGTTAAGTGTATCTACGAACGGAATTATAGCCATACCACACGATAACAGGAACGTTCGTTTGTATGATTTGAATGGTCAGAGGTTGGCAAGACTGCCGAGATCCAGCAGACAGGGCCACAACAGAATGGTTGCGTGCGCTGCATGGGCGGACGAGGTGATAAATGGCATAAATTTGTTCACCTGTGGTTTTGACAGAAGGGTGTTGGGTTGGTCTATTTTGTCAATGAAAGATCTGTAATTTAGCATTTTATGTATTTAAGCTGTAAAATGTTTTGTGATAGGTATTTATTTTTGTTTTTAATAAATATGATTGTTTTCCAAAAAAGTGTTACATATTTCACTCAAAGATACCCAACATATCGAGTATATATTTTACTATGTGATAATTGGCAGATCAGGGCGATCAGGCAGATAAAGATAGGCACCAATACATTTGGGAATTTCACCATCTTGTAGGCTCTTTACATTAATGTATCGAGTACCTGTGTCAGAGATCGAATCAATTGGTTTTTAAAGTTGTTACCAGTGGCGGCTCGTGACAGTTTGAGGTGGTGAGGCACATCAGAAAAATAAGATTCCTTGCCGTGGCGTTGCTGAGAAAAGGGCTGTTGCAAAACTGATGATTAGAATAATTATTTATAGCCCGGGAGCCAGTGATACTTTTTAGTCAGTCATTTTAACCCTGGCCACAATTTGTATATAGCTTTGGTTGTTTTCTTAGCCAAAGTGACCGTCAGCTGGCTCAACAGTGGTGGGTTCGCCAATGGGAGCAACGAAAACATGTAAAAAAAATATTGAGTTTCAGTCATTTTAACCCTGCTAAAATTTACAGAGATGGTAGTTTGTAATAATTAGTCGAATAAAAAAAATCGTCCGCTGGCTGTACGTTGGTGGAAAACCCGTCCGCTGGACATGGAAACTTGTAAAAAAATTTCGAGTTTCAGTCATTTTAACCCTGCTGAAATTTACAGAGATGGTAGTTTATATAATTATTCGAATAAAAAAAATCGTCCGCTGGCTGTACGTTGGTGGAAAACCCTTCCGCTGGACATGAAAACGTCCGCTGGACATGAAAACTTGTAAACAATTTTTGAGTTTCAGTCATTTCAACCCTTCTGAAATTCACAGAGATGGTTGTTTATATAATTATTCGAATAAAAAAAATCGTCCGCTGGCTGTACGTTGGTGGAAAACCCGTCCGCTGGACATGAGAACGTCCGCTGGACAAGAAAACTTGTAAAAAATTTTTGAGTTTCAGTCATTTTAACACTTCTGAAATTCACAGAGATGGTTGTTTATATAATTATTGGAATAAAAAAAATCGTCCGCTGGCTGTACAGGGTGGGCAAAATTGGTGCTACATGTATACGTATGACATATGATACATTTCTGAAACGGAAAAAAAATGGCGATTCTTTCTGTGTCATTTCAAACTACTGTTTCCATTAGAAAAAACACAACTTTATGTTATAACTCAGCAAATAAACCTCTTAGAAAAATCAGAGTACGCCACTGGATTGCTATCAGAAAAGTGCCTGTATAATGTTCTTGTTTCAACATCCTAGTATAAACAGAAACGGAGATAATGACGAAAGTTGAAATCGCCCAAATTTCAATTTTGCCCTATAACTTGGAAACGAAAGAAGATAGAGGAATGCAGTTGATGGCATTATCAGTTTCTCGAGAAAAGGGGACTATAAGGGCCATTCATTTTTCTCTATCTCCTCGGGTTAAAAAGTTTTAGTTCATGTAGCACCAATTTTGCCCACCCTGTACGTTGGTGGAAAACCCGTCCGCTGGACATGAAAACTTGTAAACAATTTTTGAGTTTCAGTCATTTTAACCCTTCTGAAATTCACAGAGATGGTTGTTTATATAATTATTCGAATAAGAAAAATCGTCCGCTGGATGTACGTTGGTGGAAAACCCGTCCGCTGGACATGAAAACTTGTAAGAAAAATTTTGAGTTCCAGTCATTTTAAACCTGCTGAAATTTACAGAGATGGTAGTTTATATAATTATTCGAATAAAAAAAATCGTCCGCTGGCTGTACGTTGGTGGAAAACCCGTCCGCTGGACATGAAAACCTGTAAAAAAAATTGAGTTTCAGTCATTTTAACCCCGCTGAAATTTACAGAGATGGTAGTTTATATAATAATTCGAATAAAAAAAATCGTCCGCTGGCTGTATTTTGTTGAAAAACAAGTTTTCATGTCCAGCGGACGGGTTTTCCACCAACGTACATCCAGCGGACGATTTTTTTTATTCGAATAATTATATAAACTACCATCTCTGTAAATTTCAGCGGGGTTAAAATGACAAACTCAAAATTTTTTTTACAAGTTTTCATGTCCAGCGGACGGGTTTTCCACCAACGTACAGCCAGCGGACGTTTTTTTTATTCGAATAATTATATAAACAACCATCTCTGTGAATTTCAGAATTGTTAAAATGACTGAAACTCAAAAATTTTTTACAAGTTTTCTTGTCCAGCGGACTTTTTCATGTCCAGCGGACGGGTTTTCCACCAACGTACAGCCAGTGGACGATTTTTTTTATTCGAATAATTATATAAACTACCATCTCTGTAAATTTCAGCAGGGTTAAAATGACTGAAACTCAAATTTTTTTTTACGAGTTTCCATGACCAGCGGACGGGTTTTCCACCAACGTACATCCAGCGGACGATTTTTTTTATTCGAATAATTATATGAAATATCATCTCTGTAAATTTCAGCAGGGTTAAAATGACTGAAACTCAATATTTTTTTTACGTGTTTTCGTTGCTCCCGTTGGCAAACCCACCACTGGTGCGCCAGCTGACGGTCACTATGCTAAAAGACAAATGCAAATTAAGCTATATACAAGTTATGGCCAGGGTTAAAATTGGTCACCAAAAACTATCACTGGCTCCCGGGCTATTATCGCCAGCTTACTCAAGGTCATCTATTTCGAGGAACATTTTGCTCTGTAAAATTTTACTTTCAGCGATGAACAATTATCTTACTAGAAAAACTAAACATTTTAAAGGGTGTGTATAAAAAGTAATTTGAAGCCATTTGAAAAAAATGGGCATCCCTATTGAAATTCTTCAATTTTTGGATCTTGTTAGGAACATCCACTTCAAGGAAATCGCTTTCCACCATATCAGATTGGAAACACCCATTAACCAGAACATATTGACAATATTGAAGTTTATATCACTCTGATAATGAAGTGAAATCTTCCACTTTCCTATAATTTTTTCGTAATATGTCGGCAACGCCGGATAAATTAAGAAAAATGTTAATGCCAATAAATAGAAATACTGTTACCAATTAAAAAAATTTTGGCAGCTATAAAAAAAATTTACAGCGGCTGTCAAGGAAATCGTCTATGATTCAGCATCTTTTGTTACATTTTATGTGGTTCTGCTTAAGCGATTTTAAGATTTTGCATATGTGGCTTGAATATATCACTTACAAGATCTCTCATTTGTTGCTTTGGTTTTGATGCTGTGAAATACACCAGGGCTACTGATAGGCTACCCACTATTGCATTGGCATTTTTTTTGGAGTGCGTGAAGCATCCCAGCTTCTCAAGTGAATGAGCGCCTGCTAAACGAATTTGTTCACTATTTGGAACACTTTGGGCAAGACATCCAGGGATATACCGGTGCATGAAGCACAAAAACGCGCCTATTATCAGGAAACAATTACCCTCTCACATACATCACCCCAGGAGCAGGAATCCCCGCACTAGATAGAAGAATAGTGTTATCATCATTTATCACTTACGTTGTAACATTGTGTTCTGGCCCCTACACTGCCCCGGAGTACATTTGTGACAATGGAAAAAGCGCCACCCCCTTTGAGAGGAATGAAGAATAGATCAAATACTCAGACTATCGTTCGACAAGAAAGTTTCAAACGAAGTCTAATGAGTGCCAACAGGTAGAACATATTTCGACATAATGTTTACAGTTTATTTACAAGATGCTCCATCACGAATAAAATTCAATGCGAAAAATGAAACTTTGGGAAAAAGAGATCTTTTTTGGGTATTATCCCGACAAACTACGCTCTGAACAATTCTATCGAACGGGTGATAAAAGGGGCCAATTCAATAGAGAATGATCTATATCAGTTATCTTTTTTTAGACTGAAAAGATATTTTGAGGGAATTTAAATGGATTTATTGTCAACCGTTTTTTTGTTTTCTCCATAATTCTAATTAGATTTCGATATAGAATAGTTCTCTACTTTTTTGTGATAATAATATTGCAGAATAGTTGTAAATTGGCTCTGCCGTTTACATTAAATAAATGAATAAATAATTGAATGAATTTTCTGAGAAAGAATGCCAAGCAAATGTGTGTGTTCAATAGTACAAACGAAATTCAGTGTAAAACTTTGGTCCGGATCGAAAAGTATAAAATACGTTTAGTGTATAGAAATAAAGAATAAATTAGAAGGAGGATTTTCACACAAATCCAAGGAAATTCTGTGGATTTTCATTCAATCTTAATTTTTGCTGATCAGTATATTCATAGTTTATAAATATACTGTGTGACGAACCGTTTATTCCTGGAAATAAATCAACATAAGTTAATTGTACCGATTATTTCTCATTAGAATTGAACTGTAACCTTTTGTGATATATCGAATAATATTCTTGTTCATCACTCTTCAAGGAACATCTTCTTTAAACACAATGTTTTTGTATTTCAAAATGATGTGAGTATTTCCTTAGTAAATGTTAGCAACTAACAAAATGGGCTTGAAATAATCCATTATTCAAATTTCACTTAATTTAGTCTAGGTAAATCAAATTTACAATTTGTTAATTTGGAATTAAAATGAGAGTTCTTGTATTTTTTGGATGCTGCTTGCAACTAGCAGTCTTCAATTATCGCTTATAACTACGATTTCAATCATTTTCAGGTTTGGCTTACTTCTTTTCATTGCAATATTGTCAGTTGTGCATTCAACACATTTCATCACTAAAGTGAATGAAACTGTTCATCAAAACGTTGTCCTACAAGAGGATGAAGCCTGGAATCCCGAAATGTATGCTAAGAAAATAATTTTGAAGAATTTGACAGGAATGATAACTTCCAAGAGTTTTTCATTGCTTCCAAAAGTGGAAGAAATATATTTCGCGCATAGTAGTATAGTAGCTATAAAACAAGATGCTTTCATATCAAATCCAAGACTGAAAATACTTCAGTTTTCATACAACACCTATCTGCCAGTACTAACCAATGAAATTCTAAAAAGCTGCAAAAATTTAAAGAAATTCATTATGGGGCATAACAAGAAAATTGGAGGAATAAGTGAATCCTTGTTCAGTGATTTGCATAATCTAACTCATGTTGAGGTAACGAAGGAAAATAAGGTTCCAAAAAGATTAACTAAGGCTTTTTTCCAAAATTCGAAGTCACTGGAATCGATTAAATTGCATTTTTCGAACATAACAGCAATAGATTCTGATGCTTTCGAAGATTTGAACAGACTTCAGTTCTTGAGCTTAGTAGAGAATGAAATAGTTGAAATTGGCAAAGATGCCTTCAGAAGCCCCAAATTGGTTGAAGTATATCTTGGATGGAATAAACTGGACACTTTCAGTGGAAAAGAACTTTCGTTTCTGAGAAATCTAGAAACTTTGGATATTTCCTTCAATCCACTGAGGACTATAGACTTCGAACGAATAAAAGATAACGCACCAAATTTAAAAATGTTGTCTGTCATGAAGACGTCCCTAAGCTGTGACGAGAAGCGAAACATCAAAATGGAAGAGAGGGCCCACTTACAAATACAAATGGATCTGATGGAAATAGAAAAATGTGAAGCTTGAAATTCATCAACTGAGAAAGTTAACCCAAATATCCAATTGAAGAAGAAGTGCTAAATTTGTGGATTGTAATGAAAATCCCTATGTTTCCAACTTTGATGTAATTGCGATAGTATTAGTTTTTTCCCAATAAAATCTTGGTTTAACCTTAGCATGCCTATAAACTCATAAAAATGTCACGAATTGTAAATTGTGGTAGTATTTTCAATTTTGAACCTTTGCGAGTACTCTTTCTTGCAGAAGTCCTACACCCCCATGAATTCTCCACTGGAATAGTATATTCTAAAACTAGTTGCAGAATGGGCTCCTATTCGTCGCTCGTTTTCGAACGCATGAGTATTAGAATTGCATTCTGCAACGAGTATTAGACGATATTTTCTCTATTTCACTCAAATTTTATGAAATAATTGAAAAAATTCGAATTATAGGTCCTAGTGACTTTCATATTGTATCTTGGCAGTTGGTGTGAATGTTAGGAAATACGAAAATTGACATTTCCATTGCTGACAACCACAAAACGAAAAATGTTACTGAAAACGATTCTGTAATGAATTCATTACAGCACTGTTTTTAGTACTGTAATGAACACATTACGATACTGAAATAGAGAAAGATATTTGCTGCACATTTTTATTTATTATGTTTGACAGTGTCAAGTGGAAATGGAAACATGACGTTTCGATTAGGATTTATCGACTTATGGAACATCTTTGGAAATTACTTTGGAGAGCATCTTAAAAAAATTAATAACTTTTTCTGAAAATTTCTATGGACTTTCAATAATTAACAGAATTATTATCATAAAGATAGGAGCATGGTTTCTATTCCTTTGCCAATAAATCATTCTTTTGTTTTCAGTTGGTTATGAAATATTTTTCGTGCAGAAGTACTTTTAACGAGACATAGTAAATGAAAAAGAACCGATATGAAGTCAGTACGCAAGCTGATGCCATTCTAAACTCTTGTCCTCGGAGGTGAAGAGTTTCCTTTTTCTAATCTTTCTGAACTAGAAGTCCTGACTTCAGTGAATTCTGATCGTTGAACCTCTTTCTTCTCCTCTTGATCATGATGTCAATCAACATAGAAAAATATGTCTAAGATTTCTCGTTTTAATAGAGATGATGAAGCTTTATTGCAAATACATACATGAAAATTTACTTGTATACAGGGTGTCCAGGAAAATGTGGGAAATCTCTCGGATTCAAATAAAACATTAAAAAATAAGATGACAAGTTCCCATAATTTTTTTTCCTAGCGGCCCTCTCTACGGAGATACAGCCTCTTAAATGACGTCACTGGAAATCCATTTTACTGGAATACTTAATATAATTAAAAAAAAATGATATGGTGAACAGTAGTGAGGACCTCTTAAAATACTGCCCTTAAATTTAAATAAGCTCTTTTAGTTTACCAGGGGCGGACAAGGTTGTACATTTCAATGCTTACATTTTCAACACCCTGTATGATAAGGAGTAGAAAAAAACAAATTTGGATAGCTTGAACATTAAGCTAAAAAAAGGTACTCTTGTTTATCTATATATATAAAAGAAAGATGTTGGTTACACCATTTATAACTAGAGATCGGATGGACTGTTTGTTATGAAACTTCATTTATGGAATCGTCTTCGGTCTGGTTATTATAAAATACAATAAAACTTCGAAAAAATTGATGAAAGTTTTACTTATGCAGGAAATGCTTTTCCTTCTTTGGAATAAGGCCACTAGGTGTCGCTGCCGTTGATGCGTAGTCGTACAGTGAATAGACAAGTCACTGTACGTAGTCGTAGGTTGATATTACCGCTGTTAGATGGCGATATATGTGATTCGCATAGAACTCATGGTAACACGGAAGTCTATTGCCAGATCAAAAAGCGGGTAAACTTATCTCAAGTTGGTGGAACAGTGAATTTTTACCGAAAGAACAAGTATCTGATTTTGACGATCAGTTTCAAACGTGATTTGGCTATCTTCATCTCTTTTCTTTATTTTTGAAATGCTTTCGAATTTCTGTTTGGGTAATAGATATATTTGCGGAAATAACTGAATCCAAAATTGCCCATAATTAGTAATTGACATATTATATTCGTGTTTCTGTTCGCACAGAGACAGTATTGTAAGCGTCAATAATTTTGAAACGTTTGCTCATCGGGCTTTCACTTATGATATACAATAATGTTTCATGGGTTGCCTAATCTGATCTGGTCGAATGACCATCAATAAATTTGAATATGAGTTCAACATAATTCACAGTGTTGATAATTTTGCCGTGTCGATCGTACCTACTATCGACATTTTTACATCTCGACTTGTCTTCTAACGAGCTTGATATCGTCAACTAAATTGAACAAATTGAAGAGAGATTGACAGCTCATATCCATGGAATAATGAGAATCGCGCTGCTCCACCAACTGAGATGTTTACACATTATTTTGAGCTGTGTGTGACCACTGATTAGATTCTGAGAATATAAGAAAAGTTTTGTTTTTGCCACTTCAGGTTGGGCTATTAACAAATGACTGATTTTTTAATTCTGGTCGACGGGCTGTGTTAATAGTCGATAGTTCATTAAAGGAATAATTTATGTTCATATTCTTGACATTTTGATTCATATAAGAGGAAAGGTATAATCTGGATTATACTCCTGCTATTCACAGTCACATGAGGTACTGCAAAAAGAGAACTGTACAACAATTAAAAACAAAAAGTTATATGTTCAAGTTCAACAATTAGTTACCGCTTAAATAAAGAGAATTCTTTCCATGTGAATTGCAAAAATTATTAAAATTTTGTATATTTTTAACTTTAATTTTGCCTAATTTTTTTCCTGCTTGAAAAAAAGCAATGGTAAGTTTATACAACTTTTAAGTATAATTCAGGCGGTACAAAGTTCGCCGTTCCAGCTAGTTGTCGATAAAATGAACCGTTTTCGAAAAACAAAATTACAAAGATCCTTAACTATGCACTTTTGGCACAGAAAGATACGTTGAAAAATTACTCTTATGAAGTTTTTAATAGATTATTTTTTACAAGCAGGCCGTCCCAGCTTCGCCCGAGTAGAAATTCGTTTCACGCGGCGGTTTCATCTTCAAAACTTTGTAGTACCTGCGGGGTGTTTCTTAACACACCTGTACCCGCGAATAAGAAATTTCAAAAGAAAACCTTACCTTTTCAAGCTTACACACTTTTCCAGCCGAAAGGGAACCTGGATTCGTGCCTTGAGCAAACGCAAGGTCTTATGAAAAATGTAATCGTTTTCTGAGAGGGGATGAAATAAAAGAAACTGTCATTAAAATCAACAATATAATAATTTAAAAAAAATATCTCTTCTACATTTACTGAGCAAAAAAGAAACAAAGCTGCTATGTTTCTAACCTTTCAAAAACCCAACAGTAAGCATAAAGAAAAACAATGATACCGAAAACCAATAAAATAGAGAGCGACGCAGTACCTTCTGGTATATGTATACCTGTCTCAAATAATCATTTATTAAAGAAAATGTCTCTCTTACCAGACCAAACACTCCCGAAACACTGATAGTCACAAAAATAAAACAAATTGATTAATTTCCAAATTACCGTTAATTTACTTTTAAAATCTTGAAGAACCGACCGAACTTTACTTGCAATTAATATAGGTACTTCCTACGAATTTTGTATTCGAATGTTCCCTCCCATAGATGCACACGTTGTGCCCCTCTACTACACGCCACTGTCGGCACTCCCGTCAAAATCTCTTTCGGTTCTCTCCTTAGTTCCTGAAAATTTGCCTATTTGAATCAAACTTCCCCCTGCCTCTTTGACCCCTTGGAATATTCTAGAAGAAATTCGTTTGAGACGACGTGGTCTTACACTACTGGTTAAGAAACCATAAAATCTGATGATAAGCAAAAAAAACCGTTGACTACGCTTCCCGTGGGTTACGCGACCCCTTGAACTGTTTATCCTAACAGCTTACGCCTGTCGAAATTTTTATTTATGTGTCTGAGATTGATCCCACAAGTTTGAATAACTTTCCTCTAGAATAATGGTTAAACTGAATAGTTTTCTTTTTAAGATGAAATAATTTCTATTCATTACCCAGGGTACTACAACACTCTCTCCAATGAAAAAGTTTCTGGCTCCACTTTGCCAAAACTTTTCCCTCTTACCCCTACATATAACATTTCACTATCCTACTTGTCATGAAACAAACGTTTTATTTCTATAGAATTACTAACTTACATGCATCCATTTCTTCCCAGTTCAATAACATTATTACAGCCTGTAATTCAAAAACAACAAAAAAAAACCATTACGTGCACATAGCCATATGAAACATAAAATACCATTAGCAAAATCTATGCTCTATAAATTAAAAAAAAAAATTTCCAAAATTAATGATTCCCGATTGTCCTTGAACACTTTCGAACAATTGTCTTGCGCGCACCTTTCCCGATTTGTTTCTAAGTTTTTTCGCGTCACCTTCCTCGATTTTCACAACACATCCCCTTTTGCTGTAGCTTCTGGTCCTCTGTTTCGGAATAACCTTCGCTTCCTCATATCCAGCCAACCCAAGTCTCTCACGCAGTTGTTACGCCACTGCTCTACCTTTACTTATCTCGCACCGGTAGCATTATTATTGTTTATGCCCTGTAGCCCTGTCATCGTTCGTCCAAATTTGTTGTCTTTAGGACCCCTGGTGCCATGGTACATCGCCGCAGTATCGATAAAACTGAACACATATCGAATTTCTTCTGTTCTCGTTGATTGATGAGGGTGGTACCTAATCGTCTAGCGTCGTTGTTGTCGTACTCAATCCCGGAAGATGAAATTGTAACCATTTACTCTTTGAATTATTAGATCTTCTTGGTTTATTATACCCTGAATAACTTTCAACAAGACATGTTTTCTTCAATGGATATCTCGCCTGGCGTAACGTGATAATAAAGTAGGGCTGAACAGGAAGGTTATTCGTCGGATGATTGCCTGATGATTTAATCCCTTCTTGTCGGTCACAAAACTTTTCGTCGATTGTCTTTACTGTCCTTATGCGCGCATTGTTCTAACGTTCACTTAGATTTCAAATAGATACATCCTCACACAAAAAAAATCAAAATTCATACAAAAAAAAATCAATCACATCAGGATAATGGTATCAGTACCTATAATCTGAAACTTATTCCAAAAAAATGCCATACAAAAAAATCATAAATCAAAATATCATCCAAAACATGCAAGGCCTTGTGCTCGCGTTAACTAGCGACCAAAACGCTTCCTTATAATCTGTTCCAGGTTATCTTCATATACTCAAATTATCCAAATTAAATTGATCAAATTAACTTCTAAATCATCAATCGCGAACCGTCAACTACCAGAACAAAATTTTCAATACCCGTTTTTTTTTCTTTTGAATAGAGGCCTCACAAAAAAAATGTACCTAAACTGCTTCTTCTGAATAATGTACTAGAAATCCCAAACAAAGTTATATTCATTTTTATCCACAAAATTTACTAAAATTCATTTCGACGGAAATGAACTTGGAGCCTTAAAATTGAATCACAAATTGCAACAAAAAATGGGCTACTAAAACCAGAATTGCCCCTATTACCTGTACCAACAAAAAAAATTAAAAATGATTTAAACGGCCTTTGCAATATTAGGTACTTATTAACTCGGAACGTGGGGTCGTCACTGCCCAATGGTACTCAAACCACTCCGTGCGGAATGTGTTTCCTCAATACCAGGTCCATCGGTCTGGTGGACGTGCAATTTTTCTGGACCTTCCCAAAGCTAGGACTGGTTCTTCCATCCAGTCTTCCCCATCGCTATCGAGCTCCTCATCTGATTCAAAGTAAATTGTCAGTCTATCGACATGGACAACCTTTTCCTCAGTACCCCTAAATTCCCTTATCTTGCATGTCCCATAACTTCGAAATCCCGTTATTTGATAGGGCCCAATCCAGCTTTCCCCTATTTCCTTGGATGACCCACGCATTTCTTTCAAGAGTACCTTATCCCCCAACTTGAATTGGTGATCCGACATACGGCACTCGCTCCCAAAACCCCTCGGTGACTCGCATTTTTCGCGCTCCATCACCTTACATTTTTTCTTCTTCTTTCTTGGCTTTTCCACGGTTTCTTCGATATATTGTTCGCTTTGAACTTCTGTATCCACACCAATTTTTTCGACTTTTGGTTTTTCACTATCCAAAATTTCCGAGCCAGTTTTTAGTCTTCCAAAATGTTTTTCCGTTTGTGTGTATGCATTCACACAAAGTATTCCAACTTTTGGTTCCACACTCTCCCCTGGTTTCTTAAAAATCTCCACGTCAGTATTGGCTCCCTTATTTTCACTTTGGGAAAATGTATCCCTGTAAGTGTTCCTATCCTCAATTTTCTGCGTTTGTTCTTCCCGTCTGGCGATCTGTCCGATCTCTCTAACGTCCTGAAACGTATGTTCAGCGTGAATTTCTTTCCCCAAAAGTTTGAACACGGTCCCTCTTATGGTCACAGATGGATCATGTACATAATCTATATGTGCATGATTCGCATACAAGAAATCTCTGCCCAAAATAACTTGGACATTCCCTAAAATCATGTCGTCACATACAACGGCCGTCCAGGTAGAGCTCCATTCTTCGTTTTCGGGTCCCATTGAAATATGGGCCGTACCCCAAGATTTTATAGAGTGTCCTGACACACTCGAAAGCCGATATTTGTCTGCTTCGTTCGGATTGATTTCGCCCCTCGAAACCAAACCCCGCCGAATAAGTGTGACAGCCGCTCCTGTATCAACCAGGCATCTGGTAAGTGTCCCGTTCACCCTTGCTTCGATTATATGCGGGATATCTTCCATCTCATCGATATTTACTTCCGGAATAACCATAATACTTTGTGCAGTACTACCTGTTATTCCCGAATTTCGACAGTCCCGGGCAAAGTGTCCCGCCTGACCACAAGAAAAACATTTTTTCGGTCTAATTCTTCTCGGTCCCTCTCGCCTACCTCTGCAACAACTTTCCCTTGCAAAATACCCTTTTCTTCCGCATGAATTCCCAACACCCACTGTCGCAAACCTCATATTCGATGTGTACCCCTGTACCATCATTAAGATTGATTCCTGTAATTTGACAATTTCCTCTGCTTTTTCTAAGTTCAAGTTGTCTTCCCTCAACAACCAGATTCCAATGTCCTTCATCAAATCCTTTCTTAGCCCCATTTTGAACTGGTTCAAAATCAGTTCTCTATTTAGTTTCCTTAATCCCGCTTCTTCTTCTGCTGTGGCCTTGGATAAATCCTCATGCAATAAATTGTTACCAAGTATGCGCAACCTCGTACAAAACGAAGATACGTCCTCGTCTTGTCTCTGAACACAACGGTATAAGTTCCACAGATTTTCCCCTGGGAGCTTCAAGGATGTGAATTTTCTTAGAAGTTTTTGCTTCAATTCAGAATATTGAAGTTTATCTAGTGTCGCGTCGGATTTAAAATAATTATAGGCGTCCCCATTGAATTTGAATTTTAACAGTTTTAAGGTATCGTCTTCCGACCAACCATCTAATTTCGATCTCAATTCCAATTTATCAAAATATTTTTCACAGTCTTCACCCGAAAAATCTTCTAACGTCATTGGTATCATTCCTAACATTGAGGTACCGGAGAATTCGGAAACTAGTGTT
Organism: Adalia decempunctata; assembly: GCA_951802165.1. Lineage (NCBI taxonomy): Eukaryota > Metazoa > Arthropoda > Insecta > Coleoptera > Coccinellidae > Adalia > Adalia decempunctata. The sequence continues at coordinate 43,577,270 of OX637697.1, forward strand.
AAATTTGCGTTAGAATTTGAAAGCGACATTTTTATTTTATGATCTGATTATTTCTTCCGTGCAATAAGCTATATCTTTCACCTACCTGTGACTCCCTTAAAGCTGAAAATGCCTGATCTGCTGCCTAAGATGATCTGAAGCTGAAAATAGAATATCCTACCCTGACAATTGAAAGAAAAACGATCACCACCCAAAGCAAAATATAAATTCAGGTCAATCTTAACGTCCACTTGATTAAAAAAATATCAATTCTTCCCTGAGAAAATATCATGCACAACGCACGAACAAACAGATTCCAATGAATAGTAGGTATCCTGTAAATTGAATATGTAATTCCTGAAAAACAATATATTTTGCTATATCATGTTCCAAAATCACACGCAGGATCCACCTTTCCGATGACGATGACCATTACCTATAAACACAAAAACAAAATTAAATTACCGAAACGTCTCAATTCCAAATATTTTTTCTTTTAAACAGACCTATTAGCCTGTCATGCTCAACTTAATTAGTTTACCCACTTCAAATCGCCAGTAAAACAAATCGAAATTGTCGAATTCAATTTTCATCTATTTCCGCAACCAAAAATACAAAATTTTGAACCAGAACTATTATTCCTTTCTAATTTATTGTGAAACCCACACTCTCAGAAAACAGATATATTCAATCTCGCCGCTGTCACCAAAATGTAGTACCTGCGGGGTGTTTCTTAACACACCTGTACCCGCGAATAAGAAATTTCAAAAGAAAACCTTACCTTTTCAAGCTTACACACTTTTCCAGCCGAAAGGGAACCTGGATTCGTGCCTTGAGCAAACGCAAGGTCTTATGAAAAATGTAATCGTTTTCTGAGAGGGGATGAAATAAAAGAAACTGTCATTAAAATCAACAATATAATAATTTAAAAAAAATATCTCTTCTACATTTACTGAGCAAAAAAGAAACAAAGCTGCTATGTTTCTAACCTTTCAAAAACCCAACAGTAAGCATAAAGAAAAACAATGATACCGAAAACCAATAAAATAGAGAGCGACGCAGTACCTTCTGGTATATGTATACCTGTCTCAAATAATCATTTATTAAAGAAAATGTCTCTCTTACCAGACCAAACACTCCCGAAACACTGATAGTCACAAAAATAAAACAAATTGATTAATTTCCAAATTACCGTTAATTTACTTTTAAAATCTTGAAGAACCGACCGAACTTTACTTGCAATTAATATAGGTACTTCCTACGAATTTTGTATTCGAATGTTCCCTCCCATAGATGCACACGTTGTGCCCCTCTACTACACGCCACTGTCGGCACTCCCGTCAAAATCTCTTTCGGTTCTCTCCTTAGTTCCTGAAAATTTGCCTATTTGAATCAAACTTCCCCCTGCCTCTTTGACCCCTTGGAATATTCTAGAAGAAATTCGTTTGAGACGACGTGGTCTTACACTACTGGTTAAAGGCCTCTTGCAACGACAGAGAATTCTCGCGAGAATTCTCTGCCAAATTCACTGACCGAAAATTCTCTGCCGTGGCATACGATGGAACAATGGAATTCCACAGAGAATTCTACCGAAAGTAGTATGCAACGGCAGAGAATTTTCGGTCAGTGAATTTGGCAGAAAATTCTCGCGAGAATTCTCTGTCGTTGCAAGAGGCCTTAAGAAACCATAAAATCTGATGATAAGCAAAAAAAACCGTTGACTACGCTTCCCGTGGGTTACGCGACCCCTTGAACTGTTTATCCTAACAGCTTACGCCTGTCGAAATTTTTATTTATGTGTCTGAGATTGATCCCACAAGTTTGAATAACTTTCCTCTAGAATAATGGTTAAACTGAATAGTTTTCTTTTTAAGATGAAATAATTTCTATTCATTACCCAGGGTACTACAACTTCAACCTGCCATATCTTTTGATGTACTCGTTGTAATTGTATGTTGTGAAGAGCAATTTTGTTCTAAATTAAATACTGGGGATAAATAACGTATTAGGTTGGATTAGGATCAATACCCAATTCATAAAAACACACTCCCAAATAGTGCATAATTTTGGAAAACATCTGATTACCATAAACAGGTAATAGCAAGTCAATCTTGAGAGATAGATACATGATATCGCGGACTTTTTTGTAGAACTATTCAAGAGGTACATTTCCGTCATACATTGCATCCACGTAAGTCTTACGGTTTTTGCAGCGCACGTGAAAATAGCTTATTTTGGCTGATTTTTTTGTAATTATTGAAGTTATAGTAGGTACCCTTAATTTTTTTCGGGTGAAAAGTATAGCCTATGTCACTCAGGGATAATGTAGCTTTCAAAGGGTAAAAGAATTTTTGAAATCGGTCCAGTAGTTTTTGAGCCTATTCGTATCAAACAAACAAAAATACAAATCTTTCCTCTTTATAATATTAGTATGTATAGATATAGATAACTAGCGTATTCATATTCAATCGTTGCAAGCTTTAGTGAGAGTTTTTGTGAACGTGCTTTTCTATGCCAAAACAGCATAGTTAAGGATCTTTGTAATTTTGTTTTTCGAGAACGGTTCATTTTATCGACAATAAACCAGAGTACCCCTTTTATAGCTTAATGTTCAAGCTATCCAAATTTGTTTTTTTTTCTACTCCTTATCATAAAGGGTGTTGAAAATGTAAGCATTAAAATGTACAACCTAGTCCGCCCTTGGTAAACTAAAAGAGCTTATTTAAATTTAAGGGCAGTATTTTGAGAGGTCTTTAATACTGTTCATCATGTCAATTTTTTTCTTAATTATATTAAGTAGTTTGAGATTCATTCCAGTAAAATGGTTTTCCAGTGACGTCATTTAGGAGGCTGTATCTCCGTAGAGAGGGCCGCTAGGAAAAATAAAGTTATAGGAGCTTGTCATTCAATTTTATTATGTTTTATCTGAATTCGAGAGATTTCCCACATTTTCCCGGACACCCTGTATATTTTTTTGGGAATACCCTATACAGGGCGAGTCTTTGACTTGTACCTACATATATTTTAACTGTAGATTCCTCCAATCAAAGTAAACACTATTTTCCTATACCATTTTTCAAACTACCGTTTCGTTTGAAAGATACAAGGTGTCGAAAATCCATGAAATTATTACTCTTCGGTACCGTTATTTTAAATGAACTGGAGTTGGGTTGAGTATTACTCTAAAGTTACCGCGTAGCCGATTGATAAATCCACGCTAAAATACTATGAAAGTACTTGAGAAAAGATGAACGGTTCATATTTTCGAATGAATATTTTAGAATTTTTTTCTAATAAAACGCGTTGTGTTCGTGTTATTTCCAATTTAACCCTATAAATTTTGACCAAAAAATAAAAAATCTTAAGAATATTCTGGATGCTTACCTGGATTTTGAATGTCATCGAATGGAGAGTAAATTAATATTTCTCTGATCGAAGTACAAGTACAAGTACATTCTGACAATATTGGTCAGAATGTTTATCAACTTTTCATTTGGAAATCACTGACCTACTAAGAACTTAAATCTCTATGATGGAAAAACGATGTAGAGATGTGTAATAATGAAATCCCACAAATGTGGCAGATGAAATTGAATTCTGAAGAGCATGAAATTTCGCAAAGATACTGATAAAAGTCCACCTTACGCCACAATCGAAAATTATACCATTATGCCATTTTCAAAACTTTACATTTTATACGTCCAGTTTCTATTGAAACTTTATTGTTACTGATCCATCCAAATATGAAGAATAAATGCGAATGAAATACAAAATTCAGAAATATGAATCATGAATGTCGATAGAAACCGAGTATTGAATTGAAATTAACGAAAAAAAAGTTACTTAGCAATAAGTAATCTGTGGCAATGTTTCTATCTGAACAATGTCTTCTGTGATTCCCAAAAATCCTAACTGCAGCAATGAAACTAGGACAAACTATGAAACAATTTCTTCACGAAAAATGTCTCATCTAAGTTTTTTAGCAATTTTACACAAAAAACAACACTATGGCTTTTCAATTGCAGATATAATAAGACAAAACTACTTGTTAAGAAATATCGTGTTATATTGGAAAATAAATGATGAGCTACTCCGCTACTGGATGTGAGGATGGCTACAGGCGCATTCACCAATTTGTGAAAGTGAGTGCATTTTTAATGCAATATAATCGGTGGACTCAACAATACTGGGAATTGTTGGTTGATTTCACCACATAAGTGAACGAATTCTGTTTCAGTTTTATCGCACGCACTGTTAAGCTCCAAATGGCAAAATTTATATGAATATTCGAGAAAAAAGTGCGCACCAGACTATTGAAAAAGATGCTATCTTCGGCTAGGCAGCCTTTTCGAATGTCCAGGAGTGGAGGGTCATCATAGGTTTTTTCTGGAAAAAGCTGTTTCAATTTTCAACTCGCCTTCTGATCCGGGGGCGTCAATAATTTTATTTTTTTGGGAGCGTAAATAGAAGAAACATGCTGCAAAATGGTGAATGAGCGGGGAGCGGGGCATCGTAGGTATATTGCACTGAAAAAAGGTGATAGTTAACAGCACCCTCTCTTATTGCTTCTGATTGGCAGTACCTGACTTCATTTTGTCTTAATATCGAATAGAGAAAATTGCTTATGAGAAAATTCTTCATTGGAATTCCATGTTGACATGCGATTTTTTTTTATTTATTTCTGATTATTCTAAAAATGGCAAGCGAAATTTATCGACCGATATGATAACAATGTGACCATGTGAAGTTCTTTTTATGCGAAAACAATGAATTCATTGTCAATCGACCGAAAAAATAATTTATGAGAACAGGACCCGTATGAATAGAAAATGCTTCGTCATACATAATTATAGGTATTCCAAGTGGAATTCAAGAAATACAGTGTTGCATCCAAGAAAAGAATTACTTCGGCAGCTGTCCAAAAAATTTCGACAGCCACTGGTATAGAAATTATCCATGATGCTGGATCTGCTACAGAAATATTGGGAGTTTTTTCGATAATTCGCCAGGATTTTGAATGGTTCTAAATCTGCACAAAATTTTGGATGTTGCTCGAATACGTCACTATTGACTATTCATCTGAACACACAATTTGGTCTCAGCCGAATAGCTCAAAAGAGGCAATATTCTGCAAAAGTATATATATTTTTTCAATTGGCACGTATTCCAACATATGACGAAAATTTTGGAAGAGATTCTAGAAAAGTCCACCTTTTCTCGGAAAGTAAAATCATTCATGAAATTCCCATTCAGTTCTGAAGAAAAAAGTTTACGTGAAATAATAAATCTGACGACAACACCGAAGTTAAATTACTTCATTAAAACCTAGCCAATTCATTTTTTGTCCATAATTTTTCTTCATTGCTGCACCCACCACAGCATTCAGAAGCCAAACTCATCTCGTCATTTTTCCGTCAGACACAATTTTTAGTAATTACTTTCTGTGATAACTTGATCAACGGATCCAAAATACAGGGTGGGTCAATAGAGACTACAAATTTTTATCACGTATTGATGCTTCTCAGGTGAAAATCAAATAACCATTTAAAAGTGGCTTCTCTTCACAAGTTTCATACAGTGTGATTTCAGGTTTTCACCGAAAATTTCGATGAGTCATAACTTTTGAACGGTTATCATGAATTCATTGAAATTTTCAGGGAATATTTTCTCGAAGTATCTTCAGGAATCAACTTGTTCATAATTCTGAAAATGCAGGCCCAGCTCTGAAAATTCTGGTTATTGTCTATCGCAAGAATTTCACCCTGTGATGAGAAATATTCAAGCAATCGAAATCAAGAAGGGAAACTGCCAACAAGATGTTTCTTCACACTATATAGGATTTTCATTTAAATAATGAATTCCAGTATGTAATTACTTGCCCAACATCAAATCACAATTTTCTAATCGAGTTCAGTATAAAGAGCAAGATAAGTGTCATCTCTACACATCATAATTTTTTGCCATTTTCAGGACCGGTTCATGAAAACTTCCAAAAATAATATGTACAAATACTTAGTATTGGAACATGAATAACAGTTAGAAATCAGTTTTTCTACTCAGCACTAATAGATCGAACAAAGCAAGAGAAAGTGTCCTTTTTGTGGATTAAAATGAAGTAAGAATTGAGGATGCTGTCAAGTATCTGGGAGTATACAGGGTGAGTCTTTGACTTGTATATATATTTTAACTATAGATTCCTCTTTTTTCAAAATTCGGTTTCGTTTGAAATATACAGGGTGTCGAAAATTCAAAAAATTAACACTTTTCTGCAAGCTTGTTAAGAAGATACAAAGTCCTTGCCAAAAAAGTACCACATGACCCACTTTCTCTATTAAAAAAATTTAGAGGGTTGATGGGGATGGTACAGGGTGCAACAAAAATCCTTCAAACATGCATAAAAATTTGGTAAAAGTGAAACAAAAATTGTCCTGTTTCAGAATTTTGTTGACAAATATTTTTCTTCTGAGAAAATGAATTTGTTCCATAATTTTGACGCGCACTGTATAAAGTATCCCGGTTGGCCATGATTAGGTTGATCAAGTTCTTTCACATAAAACTGACGCGGGTTGGCACTCGTGAAAGTCAAATAATCCTGAGAGACGTGGCCCATACGTTTACTCTATTTTAACTCTGTAAATGGAGTTGGTTCTTTTAAAGTTTGACTGACTGTGACACAGGAATCGTAGCACATACTACTACTACATTTTCCTACTGGAGTATTTCAAGTTGTGCAAAAAGTCATTTAAATATCTTCTGTATGCTTATTTCTCGAGAATTTTGAAAAATGGCTCCGTTTTCAACACTCGATTCATGATTTCCGTACAAGAAAATAGCATAACTGAATCTTCCAAACATGTTGATATTCGCCAGGTCTTTTGAATGATTGAATTCACATAATATTTTCTCAAATTCTTCATTTTCCTAAAGTAAATTACTATTTTGATAAATACGTAAATACTAAGATCTCTATGTAGAAATGACAACGTTGCCTATGTATCTGACAGAAACATAATTGAAACCTAACATTTTCAAAATATAGGTATACACAGCGAAATGTGTCAGAATTTCATGGCCTACCGGGATACTTCATAAAAGTGAATGGAGTATAGAGACGTGTAACAATGGAATCCCACAAATGTGGGCGATAAAAAAAAGAGCATGAAATTTCTCAAAGATCCTCATAAAAGTTCTCCCTACGCCACACAACGTTTTTTTTTTCGATATGTATTATACATTCAATACGTCCAGTTTATATCAAAAATGTATTGTTACTGTTCTATCCTTCAAGAAATTATTAAAAATAAATGTCCATGAAATACAAAATTCAGATAAATGAATCATGAATGTCGATTCAATAACGTATTGAATTGAAATTAACGAAAAATAAAATGATACTTGGCAATAATTAATCTGTGGCGATGTTTCTATCTGAACAATGTCTCTGTGATAATTTCCAAAAATCCCAACTGGAACAATGAAACTAGGACAAACTTTGAAAAAACTTCTCCACAAAAAATGTCAACTAGATGCAACATGTGCATTAAGATTTTCAATAACCTGCCTGATTCATGAAGAGGTTGAGTAATTTCAAACCTTTCAAGAGAAAAGTGTATTTTTGATCAATTTCATAATGATTATAGATGTGTTACGACAAGATTGGCTCAGGGCTTAGTGCTTAGTAATCCGCCCAAGTACTCGGGATCACTTTTGGGATCACAAAGCACTAAGCCTTTTGTTGAAGGACTTCGATTACTAAGCACTAAGCACTGCTTCTGAAAAGTGCTCGGAACCACAGTGCTCCGGTAGCATTTTTCCGTTCCCTAAATAGTCAGCGCGACAGGTCGCTCTCACCGTATAGGAAACGGAAAGCACAATGGAACACTCCGTTTCCTAGCAGATATGCGCGATGTGCTCACTGCCCTGTTAGTCTTCTGGGTGCCGATGGGACAAATTACAAATTATTAATAGTGTTTTATTACTTTCTGTATAGCTTAAATAGGTAGAGTCTACCACATTTTTCCTCTGTGAACATTTTTGTATTCGCGGTTTTTTTCAGCAAAACTCTAGTGAGTCGACCATATTTTCATTTTTTTTAAACATACATACTCTTTTTTGTGAAATGCAATCATAAAAACAATCTGGGAAAAATGAGAAAACATAAACATGACTGATAATCGCATTTTTTAAATTATTAATACACTCTTGATTTTTTCAGAATCGGTTGATATAACCATATGAAATATGAAAATGCAATTGTCCGACAAAAAATGTGGTGTTTCTCTTGTCCGACAGTTGAAAATCGACGATTTTTTTGAGTTTTTGAATTCATTAATATTTGTCGGACAAAAATGAATTTATATTTTAGAGAGATTCGTTTCATAGCCTATCCACTCTTTTCATTTTTAGTGAGGAACTTTCAGTTGCCACGATCGTTTAAAAAAACTATCAAACCGGCAAAACCAACATGTTGGATTTTCAGCGATAAAATTTTTGACGTTTCTCCAATTCATAGTAGATAGCTTCGCAAATAAATATCATAGGGAAAACAAACAACGTTTAGTTAATCTATGAATTCTAATTTGCCAAATAGCGGAATCCGTGTCAAATGTGACCATATTACTTTTTCTCGCGAAATAGTCATGCCGAACACCACCCGAGATGAAATTTAAGCAGGTAAAATTTGTCTCTTGTAATATTCAAGTTTGTTGCTTTTCGGAAATTTCGCTCATGACATTTTTCATTCATTTTTCATTCACGAAATTTCCGAGCAACAAACTTTCATATTACAATCGAGAAATTTTGCCGGCAAAATTCCATCTCTAGTGGTATTACATATGACTAAACAACTGTCCACCAAATAAAATGCGGTAAATCCTTATAGTCTAGTTGAATATAATGGTTTTACTTCAGAATCTTTTTTCGATTATTATTGAAATGAAACTATTGATTTTGATTGAAAGTGTATAATTAAAATTGTTTACTGACATTCTTATTCAAATCTGATAAAAAAAAAACAATGAAAATACTCCTTCCTCACATTGAATTCATTGTAACAAGACGAATGGTAAGTAAAAGAATCACCAATCGTCAGGTAGAATGACATCTTTATATTTGTGATTATGATGTTCTCTTGATGCCAAGAATATTTTGCACAGTTTAAGGATGCCAATTCCTCCTTTTATCGTTTTAAAGCCACGGATATTTTCAAATGTTTGCACAAAGAACACTCCATCACTACTAAGAATATTATATAGGCAACAACTGGAATTGCCGAACTTTATTCGTCGGACAGCTGGATAATAGTATTCAGCACATCCTTCTTAAATGGTCCTCAAAAAATCAATTGTTTATTTGTAACATGAGCAAAGTTATATCCGATATATGCATATAGTCTATTCATAACCAAATTAGAGCAGTGAATTCTTTAATTTTTGAATGAACGCCACATTTTTTTTGTCGGACAACTGGTGCCCTACATTGTATTTTCGAGGTGGAGAGAGAATAAGAAAAAAAAGACAGTATTCACAATTTTTTTATCCCAAAAAATCTTCGTTTTCCATTTGTCGGACAAGGAAATCGCCACATTTTTTTGTCGGACAATTGCATTTTCATACTTCATATGGTTGTATCAACCGATTCTGAAAAATTCGGGAGGGTATTAATACTTTGAAAAAATTCGATTTTCACTCATGTTTATGTTGGTGGACAATCATGTTTTCTCATTTCTCCCAGATTGTTTTTATGATTGCATTTTACAAAAAACAATATGTTTGATTCAAGAAAAATTAAAATATGGTCGACTTACGAGAGGTTTGCTGAAAAAAAAAACACCGCGACTACAAAAATGTTCACAGAGGAAAAATGTGGTACCTAATAAAGCTAAACAGAAAGTGAGAAAACTTTATAAATAATTTGCAAATTGTCCCATCGGCACCCAGAAGACTAACAGGGCAGTGAGCACATAGCGCATATCTGCTAGGAAACGGAGTGTTCCATCGTGCATTCCGTTTCCTATACGGTGAAACGTGAGAGCGACCTGTCGCGCTGACTGTATAGGGAACGGAAAAATACCTCCGGCAACTTGCACGAGCACAAAGCATAATTGCTTTGGCACAGCTTCGATAATTATCTTGAATTCCGATATTGATAATTGATCAACAAAACATAAAAAATTGAGGCATTCGTTCACCTCACACGCGGTTCACAACACACCATTCAACTGTCAAATGTTGGGATACTGAAAACGAGGACTTACTTATAGCGGTCTTTAGATTTATCCACTTGTAAGGACACATTTGACAATAACTACTTTTCTAGTGAGAAAATGAAAAGACGTTTACAGACGTGTTTATAAAGATAATAAGACAAAAATAAGATTGGAATAAGAATAGAATAAAAAAAAAGCAAAATGAATTGGTTTATTGAGATTACTAGAATAAAATAAGAAATAAGAATGGACCAATAAAATCGCAGCTTTGTTGACAGTTGTCGATTTCTGAGATGCGTATCATTACTTTCCAAATAAAATAAGATAAAATAACAAAAAAGATGAAAATTGGATATCTTCTGTTTTTGTTTCTTGTTTGTATTTTATCTATGTCCAACACAAACGCGCATGTTCATATTTCTCATTCTTATGATATGCTGGGAAGTTATGATATAATCCACTTTATTGCACTTATGCCTGATGGGACACTCTGTAAATCTGGGTGATTAACGAGTTAACAACACTATGAAAACCAATGTAGAGGAACGAAAATTGAATCACGATTATATAGGTCTTGAGATTTAATCATCTTATCTCAACAGAATTTACTCGACTGAAGTCCATTTCATAATGAGGGAAATGATCAACGGAAAAAAATAAAAATGTTAATTCCAACAAAAGGTTTAACATTCTATTAGTTTTAAGTAATCTGGTGTGAAGTGTGATGAGGTTGAAGAAATCCGTGTTGCGAAAACTTGAAAGGGTTGTTTTCAATTGCTTAAGTATATTTAACGATATACCCCATGTCGAGTTTCTTCTCGGAATTAGCCTAGTTATGCAACAATATCTACGAAACTAATGACGAACGAGGTGGGCGGTTAATTTCTCGGGTGATTGTACTTTTGAAAATCTTAGACAACCTATCCAATTAAATTTTTGCCATGTTTACGTCCATAGCTGTACCCAACTCCCACGCTATGTCTAACTCATTATCAACCCTTTTTCTGTCGGACGCAATTCTTTGCAATTACTTTCCCAGATAACTTCGTCAACGTATCTGAAAGATATCAAATCTGATTCATTACATATCCTCACTATCGGTCCACTCTGACGGCGAAAAATCGATGGCGTCTACGTAAGCAACGCCGTGGCGCTGAAAACGACGTCGGACAGAAAAACTAAACTTCCATTCAGTTTCGTTGTGGCATCTGACTCGACAATGCCTCTGAAACCGAGGCTTCAACATTTGCTTCTTATAACAATCTTAGGCCTCACCACTGGTACAGACCTTTTCAGCAATTCGTTCTTGGTTAGGTTCAAGAAGGATGTCGACAAGGACGAAGCTCACAGGATCGCCCAAAGGCACGGATTCGTCAGCATGGGTCCGGTAAGTGATCTGCTGAGGGAAACAGCTGTTTTTCGATGTCAATATTCGCGCTGATGCTGACTTCAAGATGAACCAATGATGTTTTATGAATCAAGGTTGCTCAACTGACTTAAGGAAACGTGCTTTTAATGTCTTCGAGTACATTTTTGAACATATTGGAACTTGACATTTTGAGTGTATGTAAATAAACATGCAAGTCCCATTCGATAATCACAAACAACAATCAACATTCATAAGTAAAATTGTTATCTTAATTATAACTTTTTTGTGCTAACTTTCCGAATATTATTTTGATTGATATTTTTTAGTTCTTTTGTTTTCGCATAATATAAGGTAAAATGAAGACAGTGGAGTTTTTCGTTGTATTGAGGAAAATCTTGTGGAATTTGGGAGGATTTGTCCCAAATCAATTCGTCTTTGAAAGATGATGATGATATGGCACCAAATACATCAAAAGTAATTTGTAATTTTTCTGTTTTATCAGAGTATATCAGAAATTATAATATCTGGGTGAGTAGGTACATGACATATGGTCGAGCTCATTGACATGGGAAAATCAAAATCAAGTATTAAATAATATCGTGTAATGAACTTCCGATGTTAAATTTCTGACTATTCTGGCATGTGGTATTGGTTTTTCACATTCTTGAAAATTCAAAGGGCTGCCCATTAGTGACGAGATATTGTTTGAATGAAATGAAATACAAATCACATGAGACCTAAACAAAACATTTCTACATTGCGTGGTTGTTTTTGTGGAGAATGGCGTTATTATTTTACATAAATGTCTGTAATTATAAAATTGTTGAGCCGAAAATTTTAGGAAACGATTAGGTAGAAAAAAATCTAGAATCTTGAGGTTTAAGTTCATAATTGGGAAAAATTGGTCTTATATGATTTCAGATTTATTAATTTTTTTAATTTACTTTATCAATACATACTTCAAAACAACATATTCGAATGGTTTGAAATTTGGTGATGAGCTGAACGAAAAGGTGGAGAAATTTCAGTGTTCATGTACAGAGTGACCGCTTACTTTACAGGAAATGACCAAAATTACTCTACCTGAGTTTTTAATTTTTGAAATGGAGAACAGAAGCGGTCAAAATATGTGATAACTGCAAACATAAAAAATAAAAAACGGGTCACCTTGACTACTAACGTGAAGTCAGGAGCATTTGAGCGCTCGTTCATTGACCTTGTAGGTAGATTCAGCTTATAGGTAGATTCACCTCTTTGGTAGATTCGCATTTGCCAGTGCAACGAAGCAATTGTTCAAGTTCAAAGTTATCCTCTTATGGCAATTTTTTCCGTTTATTACACACAATATGTTTGAGGTTCGATAGATATATTTCTATAACTCCTTAAACTTTGTGCTGATTCTTGCCTTGTCATATACAATAGTTAATGCGAATCATTTGAACTATTATTCTTTTTCAAATAGTTCATTTTATTATTATTTTTATCTTTTTTTTTAATCATGTTCAACATGTTTTCTTCCCACCGATTTTCAGCTCACGCGAAGATCACGATACGTACCTGACCAGCTACAACTGCTGCATTCGAACCTATCCTGGAAATTTGAAATATTTAGGATCAACTGTTCGAAAGTTATCGTGTTCGCAGACGGACGGATATAACTTAATTTGACCACGGATTCTCGATCAGTTATGCGGACCTGGTCGATTGAGACCATTTCCTAAATAAACAAGTACATATCTAACAAGAAAATATTTTGACTGCTGTCGAAAATTTGACAGCAGCTGCCAAAGAAATTGTCCATGATCCCAGATATGTTATAACAGAAATATTGGAAATAATTCGCTAGCATTTTATACAGGGTTTTCCTGAATTGGATTATTCAGTGATCAGTTTCATTTTATTTTTCATTAATTTCAATTTAATACGTGGTTTGTATCGACGTTCATCATTCATAAATATCTGAATTTTGTATTTTATTGATCTTATTTTGAATTAATATGTGAACGTTCGTGGGAGTGGAATTAAATTTGGAAGAAAAGACGTTAATTCATTTCTTCAAGCGACGTTTCGCAACTTCATTGTTGCTTCTTCAAGGCTCTACAACAAAACACATAGATAATATAAACTACAATCAATAAAAACAAAGTCACATAATGATACCTCGGAAGCGGTGAACGTCCCTCAATCTTCCATTCAAGAACTTGCAAACCTCGAAATTTCATTTAATAAACAATTAATAGCACAAGTCAGTTAATTTCTTAGTCAAATGATAAGATTAATCAATAATTTATTTACGTCCTTCGCTGGCGTACAGATGTAACAAAACTGGTTCACTCATTGTCGAACGTACCGAAATATGGGACGCCCCCAGCCCCACAAGTAAAATATAACAGCGCTGAAATAAATAAATGAAACACACGCAAAAAAAACACAGTTGATCGAAAATAAAATGTGAAAAAAATATAATATAAAAAACCGTAAAATGTCTAAATCCTGCGTCGGGAAAATAAATTAAGAATGTTGTGGTAGATAGCACTTAAACCTAAGCAATCAGTTCTTAAATTGATATTATCGGTCAATTGAATTTGTATCATTTCCCCTATGTTGCGTTTAAACTGCACAGTATTGAAGTGGTGTAAAGCTAACGCTGTTTTATTAGCTTTGGCCTGATTGTGATTTTTGCAATCGTTCTTATGTTATCCTATTCTCAACTTCAAATACTGTTTCGTCTGTCCTATGTATGATTTACCACACGAACAAGGTATTTTATAGATGACGTTAGATAAATTGTTAAATGGTGTTGGGTCTTTTAACCTTGTAAATAGAAAATAAGTCGTTTTTATATTGTAGTATGCTAAATGGGTGTTGTGATTGAGAGCCCCATTGATTGCCTGTGAAAGACATTGTACAAAAGGAAACCTAAAGTAACGGCCATTTGAAGTAGTCTCTTGAACACCTACGGGACGATGATATGTGAAAAACGAATGTATGCACAAATTTTCTGGGATAGTTGTTGTTTTTTTAAGATGGTTCTAATTCGGTCTATGTTGTTGTCATGGTGGGAAAAATGACTCAAATTTACCATCCTGTATAATAGGCTCTTTATTGTACTTACTCATCTTATGGTTTATTGGATTGTTTGAGTGAAAATTGAGTAGTCTATCCGAATTGGTTGGTTTGATATACCAGTTCTCCACCTTCAGTCCTCTGCACTTCCACATCCAAGAACGCTATTTTTTTGTTCTCTTCTTTTTCTATGGTGAACTGTATCTTTGGGTGGAAGGAATTGAAAACCCTAAGTATAATATCGTGGTATCCTTCAGGTATCGCCATTATTGAGTAGTCAACATATATCCAGAAGAACGGAACCACAAATGTCAGGCCAGCCATCAGTGAAGAAACTAGTTCGTCCAATATGATTTCTGCCAAGACTGGGCTCAGAGGATTACCCATCGCGCTGCCATCCAACTGTTGATATATAGTCCCCTTAAATTGAAAGTAGCTTGACTCCAGGCAAAAATCAATCATCTCTATGAACAGTTCCCGAGGAATATTCGTGTAAGCCAAAATAAATTTCCATCTCTTGTTGAGTGTACTTCGAACCAGTTGTTTAGGTATATTCGTAAACAATGAGATGACATCTAACGAGATTAATCTATAATTCGGAGGTAGTTGTACGTGTTTCGAGTTTTTAACGAAATCAAAGGAATTCTTGACTTCATAGGTAAAGGTTGTCGTCAACGGTAGTAAGATGTTGTGTAGGAACACTGCTAGCCCATATGAAGGAGCGTTAATGCAGCTAACAATTGGCCTTAGCGATGAACGAGTCTTTGTGGGTCTTCCTGAGTCCATATATTTTTGGTGGAAAAGAATTGTTCGTCTTTATTTTCTTACTTTGCATGTGCTGCACTAATGTATTCACCTTCGAGTAGTACCTTCACAAAACCAATGACACGGTCTTGGATTTTTTTTTTTGGATCCCTCGTAATTGATCTGTATGTTTCCTCCTCTGTGAGCATTTCAATCATTTTGTTCTCATATTCAGTCTTCAGCATAAGAACCTTTGCCGGACCTCCCCACCAAGATGTTGTCATGATTTTTCAGAAAACATTTTTTCTCCACAATGTCTCTCATAAGACCTTTGTTTGATTTAGGTATTTCACATGTCAAGTAAAAATTTGTTATAATGTTTGTAGTCCTTGCTCTGAGTCTGTTTCTCTCATCTTCGTCTTCATACTGACTCGAAATACAATATTCCAGATCGTTTATTATCGTGTGAATAGGGATGGCCTTTTTCTGGAGGGGCAAACCAAATTTGGGTCCTAAAGATAGGACTCTTTTAACTGGATTAGATAAGTCTATCTGCGTGTAATTATAAATGAAATTTCCGTGATTTTCTGAGAGAAAATTGGTGTGTCCATTTCGCAGGTTTTCAATCTTTTTGACATTTATCCTCTTGATTTATTGAAATCTCTTTTCGAAATGACTGTTGTTTCTGTTATTCACTTCTCGAAAAATGTTCTCCGGAAGAAGTGTTCTCAACTGGTCCATCAATTGTTGGATGGATTGTAATAGTTGTTTGTATTTCCATATAGTTATATCGATTTCAACATTTAAAATCGATTTCTTAAAGTTTTGAGCAATGTTCCTCACTTGGTTTCTGAAGGGATGTTTCTCAATACAAGACAACCGATGTTGTCTGTTATATGTTTGGGAAATATATTGAGCCATCTACACTGTAACAGAAATATGCGCCTATTTTTCAACGAAGCCAATTTCATAAGATCGTTCGACCATCTCTTCAGTAATCTATGTACTCTGTCACCATATATGTTCTTGATGTCATCGTGAAACCCCATAATTCTTCTAAATAATTCGACTATTTCGTATTCCTTATTCTTAAATTAATATGTGAACGTTCGTGGGAGTGGAATAAAATTTGGAAGAAAAGACGTTAATTCATTCCTTCAAGCGACGTTTCGCAACTTTATTGTTGCTTCTTCAAGGCTCTACAACAAAACACATAGATAATATAAACTAAAATCAACAAAGTCACATAATGATATCTCGGAAGCGGTGAACGTCCCTCAATCTTTGTTGATTATAGTTTATATTATCTATGTGTTGTGTTGTAGAACAATAAAGTTGCGAAACGTCGCTTGAAGGAATGAATTAACGTCTTTTCTTCCAAATTTCATTCCACTCCCACGAACGTTCACATAATAATTTAATTTAAGTATTTTGTTTGATGGGAGGAATCTGCAGTTAAAATATATGTACAAGTCAAAGATCAAAGACTCATTTTTTATATGGTTCTGATTCGCGATCTGGACCAAAATCTTATCTCGAATACATCATATATTAGTCATTGTCCATCTAAATCCGAAATATAATCCCGATCGAACGTGTAGTTTTGAAATGACCGGAGGAACAAAATTTCGCACAGTCATATTTACGGAACCCCTGGTCGAATTTTGTCTGTTAATGGACTAATTCTTCAAATGATCCACATCAACTACTATGTATTTGAATGAAGAAGTTAGAAAAAATAATAACATCAATAAATTATTTAAAAAAGTTTTAAATTTTAATGCGCATCAACAACTTAAATTTATATAAATACTAGCTGACTCCACGAACTCCATTCCGCCTTAGAGGCAATAAATAAGCAGTTTTTCTTATACCACGTTCTCGTTAGGTTAGGTAGAGGGGTGAAAATTAAGGGGGATGAAAAATAGATGTTGGCCGATTCCCGGTCCTACCCGATATGCACACAAAATTTCACGAAAATCGGTCTAGCCGTTTCGGAGTACATAGTTCGGCCACAAAGTGCAAACAGGGGAATTTTATATAATAGAAGATATATTAATCTAACCTTGCATATCTACCGTATAACAGAAGAAATTTCCATAACAGGATAACTTTGAAGTGAATCAGGTTACCAAATTTCTCATTAATTTCATTCCATTATGTGAACTTTCCTAATGGGGGTATTTGTAGGAATTCTATTTTGTATGAGGTAAAGATCTTCAAATAAATATTTTTTGCCAAAGTTAGGACAAATAAGGACAAATAGGTACGGTAGAAATTAAAAATGGAACTAACTCAAAGCGTTGATTGAATTTTAACACCCACTGTCATTCGAGCTCTTGAAATTCTTATTGAACGTTTCAAATAAGCACTGTTGCATCCTGTTCGTGATGTTCTATGATTTGTGCGTATTGATATATGCTCATTCGTAATCCCAAACCAAATAATAACAGTGATCTCAATGCCGAATGCCGGAATGCCCGATAAAGTTTTATCCGAACAGCAGTATATTTCTATTTCCTTTTCATTCTGACATTTGCTTCCAGTAAGAACATGCTGCTACCATACCGTACTTCAATTCTCATTGAGATAATATGACGTCGTTTACGTTTTTTACAATCATTTTTATTGAACCTCTGGTCGGTAGCTCGGAAGATGAAAAAGTTTTCAAGTAAGGGTAAAACTCGCGTTACGCACAATCTTTCTTTCCGCAATATTTTGAAGGCTTTGGGTTTTTCTTAAAACGATTTAACAATTTGAGACCAATATTAACATTAATTCTGAGTATGTTCTGGATGTATTTGTATAAATAAAAGGTGTTATTGAAGTGGCAATAAGTACAAACTAAAAATGGAGATTCCAAGAATAATTAAAAAAAATATCCCCAACATGTGACTCCAAAAGTTGCGATTCAGCAAACAGGATGTTATAGTTTGATTTTTTTTTCAAGTTTTTTTTCTCAAAGTATCTGCACTTCACAAGATATTCAACTGAATTTGGTATTGATCTCAGACCATAGAAAGAGGAGACACAGCATCTCATTCATAAATTCGAGAATTGGTGAAGCCAAAATTTAGTCAGTTTTCTATGAGTGGAACGAAGAAAGCAATATCATTAGATACTGTCGTGGCAACATTGCACAATTTCACTTTGGAAGACCCAATGCCGGGGTGTTATCGGTAGTGCAGAAAGGAGATAAAATTACAAGTGAATACCTAACTCTTTTCGACGAATTCTTACAATGTTTCGAACATTGAAAGAGATTCAGAGTTAGGTAGGTACACAGAGTCAGCAAAATTCATAACTAATAACCAAATGTTTCTCCTCTCAATATCAGAAGGGAGTCTGAAAAGTGGAATTTTAACAATAGCAGAACCTACGCCACTGTCACTTGGAATGATCATTTCTGGCATTCACGCACAAATGAGTGAACGAATTTCAATTTGAAGTATACTCATCATTTTGATTGAGAGTTTATTTCTTAGAAAAATCAAAGGGCGTCCCATGGGAGTTATGCGAGGAATCTCCCCTCTTCGGTTGTAACTACCTCCAATTTAGTAACACCTTTCATATTATAGTCATGATTCCAACACTTAATTTTTTATATACGATATTAAATAAATATGTAGGTACCAGAAAATCATCAAAATATTTTGATCTTTACTCCTGCACATATTCAGTTGGAGTTTTCCTTTCACAAGCTGAAGAGTTTCATTTTCCTAATCTACGTTTATAAGTGAAAAACATATAAGCATATTTCCATCTATACTCCATTCACTTTTATAAAGTATACCGGTTGGCCATGGAATTCTGACACATTTCACCGCGTATACTTTGAAAATGTTAGGTTATGGTCATTCTTCTGTCAGTTGAACAAGCAACGTTGCCGTTTCTACATTTATGTCGTAGTAAGTACGTATTTATCAAAATGTTTATTTACATTGAGAAAATAATGAATTCGAGAAAATATTATGTGAATTCAATAATTCCAAAGACCTGGCGAATGTTGAGGACACTTTTTTCGCCTAATTACTGGAAATATTTCACGTATATAAACATGGTTGGGTGATTCAGTTATGCTATTTTCTTGTACGGAAATCAAGAAACGAGTGTTGAAATTTTACTGAAAAATAGTCCGTTACTTTGGTGATAGTTCATTCGAAAAAAGAATAAAAGTATTCGCATAACCCTACAGAAAAACTTATAAACGAACAGTGGAATTCCCCACTCTTCAAAAAATAAGCCTACAGAAGAAATTGAAATACCTTTTTGCACCCCTTTAAATACTCCAGTATGAAAATGTAGTGGTACTACGAAACCTGTGTCACTGTTAAACGTTAAAAGAACTAACTCCATTTACAAAGTTCGTGGAAATCTATGAGAATGATAGGTAAACCGAATCAAGAAAAACGTATTTCTAAACTGGGATGAATCTTAGCTTCAGTCTGTTATCTTTAGGTGTAATGACAAGATATCTGGATAAATTCTGCATGAAAACCATCTATCATACAGTATTCGAGTCAAAAGCAAGATATGGAATTATGTTTTATGGACATACTTCGAAGTCAATTCAAATATTCAATCTCCAGGTGGGTGTTATATCAACAGGCATATAATGATTGGATACGAAACTTGAGAAAACGGTAACACAATAAAGAAATTGGGTTTGATACATAATAAAAAAAACTTCAACAATTTTCCATCACAAAACAATAATTTCTAACATCGTTACATGTATATGTTTCTTTTTGAGAAAGAGCATTAGATTCTTTAATGTATCAAACAATATGGTATGTTCAAAGCAATTACAGTATTAGGAAAACAGATTTGAACAGGACGCCATACATTTTTACCTATGATAGATGAGCACAAAGATAAAAACCTCTGAATAAGTATAGAGATTTTGTAATTTTTTCAAAGAATAGGCTGACATATTCATAACGGACAGAATCTTCTTCAGGAACAACATTTCACCTTTCTTTTGGATTGACACTGACAAAATATCTTGAAATCTGCAACAGAAAAGGAGATAGAAAATCATCTGGACATAGTATTTAACCCACATTTGGTCCTTGACAACGAAGGTCTTCCGACCATATCTGGTCCTCCAAGCAATTATTTTCGAGATCCTCAGGTTTACGAAGAAGCTTTATGTCCCTTATAAAGAGAAGGCCTTTCCCAAAGTTTCCCAATTGGTCATTTTTCTATCTAGGTGGTTTGCAGCAACTTCCTCTTCCATATCCATTATAATTCATTTTGTTTGATTCAGTTGAACCTCCTTGATCGTAGAAAATCTTCGATACAGTACTAGTTTTATAAGGAGGGTATTCGACATTTTTGCAATACTAGAAAACCCAAATGTTAGGTCTTTCACACTGCATAGAGGGTTCTGTTGAAAAGGCAGCTCTTTCGCAAAAGTGAGTAGTGTATCAATCGAAAAGTGTTCATTTTTCAAATTATAATTCTAAGTTTGTCGTTGCAGATCCTTCTTCAAAATAAAGTCTTTAGTCAGTGTCTTTTTGGGTGCCCCAATAGTAGGAAATTCATTGTCGTCTCTTTCACTTAAAATCCTCCTAATTGTGTTTATGTGCAGCTAAAAAATGAATATCTATTTATATAAAATATAAAACCTTGGTTTTCACTCACTTATACGTCGAAAATGTTGGATAGCTGGTCATGAACTGTCGATACCAAATTATCAGGATTACTTTCAGAATGCGCAGATTTCAATTCTAAATAGCACTTCCTGATACTTTACCTCTGCTTTTTCGAAACTACCTTCGGCATTCTTAGTTTCCAGGCTTGATAATTAATAATTAATAATGAAAAATAAACGCCGGCAACGTCTCCGACATTTATTAATTGACGTAATGTCATTCACAAGTGCCAACCTGCGATTTTTTCAGGTGAAAAACTTGATAAACCTAAAACTTGGTCTCCCGGGATACTTTATTAAAGTGAATGGAGTATACGTTTGCTAGATATGGATTAAGCGATCACTTACAATCTACATAATGTCATGTTTCATTTGAAATTTTTTTCTAGGTTTTGAGTTCCACCAAGGAGTTCCACTTCGTCAACCACGCTCTTCCATTAGCCAGAAAGAGGCGAAGTATTTTGCACACAAGAAGACTGAAAGTTGATCCTCTGGTGAGTACTAAATGCTTGTAGTTCGAAGATCGAAATCTTGTCATTTATTGTTGGTAGTAATACCGTTTTCTGAAATTTCGAATTTGGTTAGTTTCATTTTTCCTTGGTTTTTCATGTTCCTCCAACTGATATGTCTAACCAATTTCTGACCTGGTAATAGCATTCCATGTTACTATAAGTTCTATGAGGGAACCCTATTAGAAGCTGAGTTCCTTACGCATCTTCTACAACAGGGAATGTAATTCGATTTGGAGATTGTTCCTAAATACGGTCAACTGTAGATTCCTCATGAAAAAATAGCATTTTTTTTCCTTTTTCCTCCGGAACTTCGTTTTCGAGAAACAGGGTGTCAAAAATTTATATTTTTTTCAGTTTTTTGCTAATATCTACAATTGACATATTATTGTTTTGTGATACACACCATAGAAACCATATTTCTAAGCATCTACGTTTTATGTGGCAGCTCATTTCCTTAAAAAAATGGAAAGGTGCTTCACGTCCGAGCTCGCGAGCTCCCTTCAAAAATTGTGCTTTTTATTTCCATGATATCTCAGTTCGTATGCGGCGTAGACCAACAATTTTTTTTTAAATTAAAGCTTAATCAATCCTCTAGAATGCGTATTACTCGCTTTTCCGTTTTTCTTCGTATATTAGAAAAAAAACCTGGTGAGCTGAAATTTCATAAAAATCTGGACAAACGATTTTATCTCCATGATATCTCCGTCAATTTTCGGGATGAATGTATAAAATTTTCGGTATATCTACAGGCGGAATGATATTTTGCAGAATGTGTATTAATCAGTTTTTCAATTCATTGTCCACTGAATTTTTAAATAAATTATAAAGTAGGAACATTATTGGTCATATTTCAACCAGGTTTTTTCCTAATGTACGAAGAAAAACGGAAAAGCAAGTAATTGTTGCATCTAAATCTTCACAAAAATGCGATATCAATTTGGACGAGGCATGCAGAGCTTAAGAAGAGACGAAATCAAATATAAAAATTTATAGGAGTGACTTCGAGTTCTTCAAGTGCAAGGCTCTAGAAAATGCCATAGCATATGCTATAGATCCCCATTTCGAAGAAAAGAGACAAAAAAAGAGTTAAAAAACATTTCGATGAATTAGCTTCCGATCACCTATTTCGAAACAGACAAGAATTTTTCAAAATCAATATTTTCTACATAGTGTTCGATACAATAATTTTACAATTAAATGCACGTTTCAAAAGTATGACAAAATTTTGAATTTTTATCATCATTTCTACTAGATGTAGAGGAAAAAACTGTAATTCAAAGATGCGACCAATTTCAAAGTGCATATTGCAACATGGGCGCCCGCAGAAACCCGTAGAAATTTTTCTCAGGGGGGGCCAAAATAGAGATTGGAAGGTAATATTGAGGGCCATCAAAATCTCAGCCCCCCCCTGCGGGCGCCCATGTATTGCAATATGATAGGGAACAACTTTTCAATTTAATTTCTCCATATTCACCTATTTCTGCCTGAATTGAATAAAGCATGGACAATTCACGAATTCGGTATGAAAATGATAAGGAAATACGGAATGCTGAAATGCGATATACCAGAAGTATTCACAGCAATATTACTGTTCCATAAAATTCCTGTCACCACTGTAGAAAATGAAAGTTTTTTCAGCAAATTAAGAATAATTAAAAATAAATTATTTGAGGAACACTATGGGCCATGCTCGACTGCTACATTTATCGCTTATATCAATTGAAAATGAAGCTGCATCAAGTCTAGAGAGTCATTGGATCTTTTGCAAAAAACCGTCTAGAAAGAGGTTGTAAACATATTTTCTCTATTTCAGTATCGTAATGAGTTCATTACAGTACTAAAAACAGTGCTGTAATGAATTCATTACAGCATCGTTTTCAGTTACATTTTTCGTTTTGTGGTTGTCAACAATGACTCCCGATCCTATCAAATTCCAGCAGACGTCAATTTGGAAATGTCAATTTTCGTATTTCCTAACATTCACTCCAACTGCCAAGATACAATATGAAAGTCACTAGGACCTATAATTTGAATTTTTCATTGAATTTCACAAAATTTGACTGAAATAGAGAAAATATCGTCACTCGTTTTCGAATTTCGCATTCATATTGGAATAAGAGCCCATTCTACAACTAGTATTAGAATATACTATTTCCCGAAGGAATCAATGACTTGAAATCTCGACTTGATGGACCTCTAGGTTCGAATTCAATAATCAATTTGAATAGATTCCTAATAATTTATTCTTATCGTTATTTTGCCAAATAATCTAGCATATCAATAAAAAAGTCCAATTGGAGATTATGACAATGCCTGCTTATTTTTCGTAGATATTTGTAAATATATGAAGTATATACCTACAAAAACTATTTTCGAACTTCTTTTTTCATCCACATAAATTTAATATATATATATATATATATATACTTACTCAAATACATAAATAAACCTTTCGAATATCCTATTTCTTTGCATTGCCTAATTGCAACTTCATCTATTCAAGAATAATCCTCAACTGTACCTTCAGTAAGTAGCTTTGCCTCTTCGAAGTATCTATATTTCCGCTTGATAAAAACCAAACAATTCATTAAGGGGCCCCTCTTAGATTTTTGCACCAGGGCCCCTGACTATCTAGTTACGCCACACTGGAACCAGAGTATTCAGAGGATTTTGAAAATACATCGATTCTGATCGGTGATTATAATATTGTGAACAGATTTCGAATCATCCCAACTTTTTATATTCAGCATGCTTCTCCGACTCTCCGAAATTGTCAACTAACATAACTGTAGATACTGATTCAAACCTTAGAATTATTGATTCAGAGAAAAAATGAATCTCTTATCTCAAACATAGCATTGTGGAAAATGTCTTCCTTTATCAGAAGAAATTCGAAATTCTTCAACCATGAATAAATGTTTATTTTACCCCCGATGTCATCGACTTGTCAAACGTGCACGCAGCACGAAAAGAATGCAGTATACCTGAGTTTCTTTCATTAATTGTACCATTACTCTCCCAAAAAAAAAATTATCGACGCCCCTGTACGATTAATTATAAGTTCAGATTAAGGTTGGCGTTTAAAGCGAGTTGGAAAGCTCAGCCGATAGAGGCGCCACCGTCCATTTTATGGATATCTCTATAGAACATGCACTATCACTAAGGCACTATAAAGATAGGTATGCTAGATAGACCTGGCTCTATGGTTGATTGGGTCCAACTGTTCAGTTCCTGGTCAAAGATCTGCTGAACTAGTATTTTTTAGTAAAAAAGTCGGACGTCCTTTCAATCTTTTTATTCAACCTTGTCACAATAATGTCAACTCGCTTTCTTTTCATATCCTAACTACGATCCTAATTCAACAATAGTAAAATCAAACTAAGGAAATTCTGACATTCTCCCAAGCCGAAAATAATCAGTTTTCAATTTCCAATCTAAAAATTTTGTGAACAGATCGCCTAAATTTGCCATAATTGGTTTTGACGTCAACCACTCGCACTAGATTTAATAATTCCTCTGCATTTCTTATTATTCATGAACAGTTTCAAAGCTGATCGATCGCCTTCTATATTTTTCAGATCCAGGATCATAAATTATCATGACGAATGATCGATCCATAACATTCGGAGCTGACCTGCTCTCAAAAGGCGAAATTATATTATTGAAATTGTCGTCATCAAACATTTCCTCTTTCCCCATTTTGTCCATGAAGGCTTTCATACAATCTTGTATATCATAGTGGTACTCCTTCAGACACTTCGTGTATGCTATTGGGTTTTCTGTCAACATCTCTGTGTGGTCAGTTTCATTTAAACCCATCTTGGAAATATTTTCTGTTAGTTTTCTTTGTCGAGAGTAATCAACTAAGAAAAATTCATCACTACCCTTACTTTCCAGATCATTGTCGTAACATTTCAGTTCACAGTTCTCTCTTTGATCTGAATCTGATACTTTGAATAATTCAGATTCTGTCACATTGGATCCAGAATGGTTCAAATACATTGGTTCATCATTAGTGGAAGTTTGATCGACATCTCTCGGAGGATCTCGTTGGACCATCCCGGTATATTTCGAATCAAATATATTATTGACATTATGGCGATCGGTACATTTTTCTTTTATATCTTCTGACAGAGACTCATCAATACAAGTTTGATACCCTTCTTTTTCAGATGAGATTTTATCGCTTTGCGTATTTTGGCTGTCGACTTCATTCAAAATATTTCTTTTGTTTTGCTGATCAGATAGAACTGAATATTCATCATCATTGATTTTCAAAGATCTTAAATATTTTGTGTTATTATTTGTACTCTTATAACTTACATCTAGATCACTATCATCAATACTGTCACTTTTAATATTTATGACGTCGTTATTGTGCTTCCATAATGTTTTGTTTTCTTCTTCAACTGATTCTTCCACTTTAGCTCCCGATTCAACTTCTTCTTGTCTATATTCACTTTCCAATTGTAATAGTTTTAGGGCATACTGAATTTCCTGCTTCTTCATCTCTAATTCTAGTTTTTTCAATTCATCCTCCAGATCAAGTTTTTTCTTGGCCTCATTTATACTTGTCGTTCTTGTCGTTCTGGGACTTTTTCTCGTTGCCAATTTACTTATTGTTGACATACGACAGTTTTCTTTTCGATCCTCTACGCCTTTGTTTACCTCACTATTGTCTTGAAGTCTGAAATTCCCAACTAAAGGTTCCTTTCTCAACATCGTTCCTTTGTCATGCCGCGTGAAGTTGGCGAAAAAATGTCGGCACAAATTCTGAAATAATCCCCAATATTTAGTGCCCAATTTGTGCCCATTTGTGCCGTATGAATCAATTTCAGCACCATTATGGTTTTCGAGATATTCGAGTTTGAAGTTTTTGGTGCTAGCTTCACACTTGGCACCAACATTTTTCGATTTCGAAAAACTTTTAATGCCAATATTTAGTGCCCGATTTGTGCCCATTTGTGCCGTTTAATTGACCTCATTATCACTTGTAGTTTTTAAGTTATTTCAGTTTGAATATCTTGGTGCCAGCTTCACACTTAGCACCAACATAATCCAACTTTGAAAAAAATTTTATGCCAATATTTTGTGCCCAATTTGTGCCCATTTGTGCCGTATAACTGACATTTCTACCATTTGTAGTTTTTGAGATATTGACTGTTGTTTTTTAGCCGGCGTGAAGTTGGCACCAACATATTCCAACTTTAAACAAATTTTGATGCCAATATTTTGTGCCCAATTTGTGCCCATTTGTGCCGTATAAATGACATTTCTACCATTCGTAGTTTTTGAGATATTGACTGTTGTTTTTCAGCCGGCGTGAAGTTGGCACCAACATATTCCAACTTTGAAAAAAAATTTCCGCCACTATTTAGTGCTTAATTTATGTCAATTTGTGCCGTCGAAATGGCTTCGATATCTTGGATAGTTTTCGAGTTATGAACAATATTGTGTTTTATTAACGGCGCCATCTATGGGAAAAAGCAAGTATTGTTTCGCTTCATAATAGGTCAAATATGTCGGCCTCACATATGTGAATTCTGTCACATAATAACTTCCCATGAACTTATAAATAGACCCCTGATTATTAAGCAAACAATTCCTTGCGTTAATCGAACAATCTATCCTTTTCGATGGAAAAAATATGTTGAATCGCGAAAATTGTTGAGTACTTATTGAAGGAATATAGAGTTGTTAGGAATGATGTTTCCGTGAACCCTCATCTGCTTCTATATACAATTTGAATATAGCATAAAGCCTTTTTGTCAAAAATTGTTGATGATATTTGTTTGTTATAAGTATTTATTTATTAGTTGTACATAGTGATGATGTAAAGATATGAAGTGTAATAAAAATTTCATTTTTTTTTCTATTCTTTCTATTACCTACTGTTACGAACTTTGTATTAGTTCAAGTATATCACGAAGAATAACCTTAGTTATGCAATAATTCCTGGGGTGCTTCGGGACTTTAAACTAAAATTTGTGTCACAGTTAAAAAAAAAACTGATTTTCAACCCGGTTCAATATTCCATCTTTAACCTGGGTAAGTTTATCTGGGAGTCTGGGACCAAGCCAGTGGCGGCGCGTGGATTTATATTTTGGGAGTGCACATGTGGGCAGATACCGGGGGGTCTAGAGGGTACGGACTACATGGGGAAGGGGGGTTCTGGGGAGGAAAAAAATGTTAGATAAAACTTCGAATCTCGCAGTTTAGAGCAGTTTGTGATGTTCTTTGGCCTTATCTTGGAATAACATTCAGAAAACCCCAAATTCTCACAATAGGGGTACCGTCTGCTGAAGCATAACGGCAAACTATAACCATTTGGAAAATGTTTGAAATGTCAATTGTTTCATCACTTATCACGGACACGAATTTTGAGGCAGCAAGTTCTTTCTTAATGTGTGCATGACACACAGAAAGCAATGAAAGCATACAGTCCAACTATTCATTTTGAATGTCTTTGGATGTTCCGCTGAATACTGTGGATTGATCCAAATGATCCCTGAGTGCTAGATCTAATTCAGACGAAATATTGAAAAGACCAGGACAGGCAATTTTGATTTTTGTTTTTCTTTCTACTGTCAGCGAATTTGTTTTTGAATATTGTACGCTAATGCTAATCGGATTCCCAAAATTTGCGGCCATAATTGCGCGAAATACAACCAATTGAATATTTTTGTGTGTTCTCTTGAGTGAAATATTATTATTTGCCTTGACATTAATTCATGTAGATAACAAACATTTATAAATGAATAATATTTAACTCCTATATAAGACTTTGATTTCAATCACTGGTGCTCTACATTTCAAGCTTTTTATAAGATTTAGTGATGGCTTTTGAATACAAATAATCATCGTATCTAATGAACTTGAAATTTGAAAAAAAAATTTATACAAATGGTACATAAAACCATGTCCCTTGTTTTTTCTACAAAACCGCGAGATGACGCCTCTGTTTTCTTACGCCGATATCATCTGTTAGTATTAACGACCGAGTATACATAGCGCAAACACAATGAACAGAATTTGAATTAAGAGTTGCCTATCTATAGCTTGTCTATGCAACAGACGACCGTACACATTCTGGATGTGTACCTATGTCAGCTAAATACTATGGACTGTTACGGGGAGCGAGGGACGCGAAGGGTAGCGGCTGCTCCAATGAGGGATCAGTTCGAGAGTGCAGTGTACGGGCTACGCGTATTTGCATTGACCGTTGGCGTTCGAAGTTGTGACTGTTGTGAGTTCGCCCGCCGTCTGTTTATTGTTTCTATAGTAGTCTACAGTAGAACGTGAACTGGAACATCGGAAATTAAAAATAAAATTGAATACCCAATAGAAAACGTTACATTTACGTCGAACACAAAAATAAATTCCTTTAGATGAAGATATTACTTGGGGGTACACGTGCACATGTGCACATATGGAGGAGCCGCCACTGGACCAAGCTAAATTCGATTTCAATTAATTCAGAAAGTCCGTAAATTACCAAAGTGAATTAAATTCACCAGTAAATGTCAGATCAGAGAAATCGCCGAATATGCCGTAGATGCCATATCGGAACGTCCTTTTAATAAAAAATTTACGCTCACGAAACAGCCGTTTCAACTAGGCAAGCACGTGTTAGATCGCCCCGTTTGATGTTTGCCGCCACACGCTATCTGCTTTTATGCAGGAAAGTGAATCCATACAAGTAATTGTAATAAGGAATATATTTCTAATTGTATTTATTGAATTTTAAATTCCATATCGAAATAAAATATTATTCAGAAATAATATTACTCAACAATTTTCCCGATTCAACATATTTTTACCATCGAAAAGGATAGATTGTTCGATTAACGCAAGGAATTGTTTGCTTAATAATCAGAGGTCTATTTATAAGTTCATGGGAAATTATTATGTAACAGAATTCACATATGTGTTGCCGACATATTTGACCTATTATGAAGCGAAACAATACTTGCTTTTTCCCATAGATGGCGCCGTTAATAAAACACAATATTGTTCATAACTCGAAGACTATCCAAGATATCGAATCCATTTCAACGGCACAAATGGACACAAATGCAGCACTAAATAGTGGCGGAAATTTTTTTTCAAAGTTGGAATATGTTGGTGCCAACTTCACGCCGGCTGAAAAACAACAGTCAATATCTCAAAAACTACGAATGGTAGAAATGTCATTTATACGGCACAAATGGGCACAAATTGGGCACAAAATATTGGCATCAAAATTTGTTTAAAATTGGAATATGTTGGTGCCAACTTCACGCCGGCTAAAAAACAACAGTCAATATCTCAAAAACTACAAATGGTAGAAATGTCATTTATACAGCACAAATGGGCACAAATTGGGCACAAAATATTGGCATAAATTTTTTTTCAAAGTTGGATTATGTTGGTGCTAAGTGTGAAGCTGGCACCAAGATATTCAAACTGAAATAACTTAAAAACTACAAGTGATAATGAGGTGAATTAAACGGCACAAATGGGCACAAATTGGGCACTAAATATTGGCATTGAAAGTTTTTCGAAATCGGAAAATGTTGGTGCCAAGTGTGAAGCTAGCACCAAAAACTTCAAACTCGAATATCTCGAAAACCATAATGGTGCTGAAATTGATTCATACGGCACAAATGGGCACAAATTGGGCACTAAATATTGGGGATTATTTCAGAATTTGTGCAGACATTTTTTCGCCAACTTCACGCGGCCCCTTTGTCATGCCCCATCAAGTTCTTTTTCCTTCCAAACTTGTCAGGCCAAACGAAGTCTTGAGATGAACTCCTATTTATTCCAGCTCCACTTCTTTGAGGTCTCTGTTTTTCTTCACGGCTCATAATCACGTCGGGGTCACCAAATGTTCAGTTCCTGGTCAAAGATCTGCTGAACTAGTATTTTTTAGTAAAAAAGTCGGACGTCCTTTCAATCTTTTTATTCAACCTTGTCACAATGATGTCAACTCGCTTTCTTTTTATATCCTAACTACGATCCTAATTCAACAATAGTAAAATCAAACTAAGGAAATTCTGACACCAACCATAGACTCGAAAATTACAGATCTCTTCGAATGAAATGAAATCTATAATCGAAAGAAATGAAATCTGTAACCTTATGAGCATATTTTTGGGATGAGAGATCTTGTGGAGACTTTTTTCGGCATGCCCACATGAAAAACATTGGAAATAGGTTAGATTCGTGGTGTTAGAATAATGTCGCGGCATCTAATAGTCAAATTTATAATAATTTATTGTTTATGTTGGTGTATCACCCCGATAGATGGCGATGGAAATGTTGCGAATCCTGTAATTTTCGAGTCTATATGGTTGGACCCAATCAACCATAGAGCCAGGTCTATCTAGCATACCTATCTTTATAGTGCCTTACTATCACTATCAAGTTCTATGAATATCTCTCTAATCATGAATGAAATGTACAATGGCGCTCTCTATCCGAAAATCGCCGAACTATGGAATAAGCGAATTTGTGGGTAAAGCAGGAACTTTTTCCCGCCAAAATTTGAATTTGGCCATTCTCTGCCAATTCCGTATTTCAAGTTAATCTTCTGAACGAAATTATCAGTAGATTCCCTTTTAATCGGAAGTTGAACTATTTTCATGGGTCTTTCTGTTGAAATAAAACAGAAGCATGGGTTGGCTCATTTTCTTCTATTTTTGAAAGAAAAAAAATTGACTGTCGGAATGAAATCGATTAAAATTATTTCAACAAAAACCCTAATCCTTTCTGAGTTCACCCACAAAATTTCAGTTCTCAAAGTGAAACCGTTTTCGAAATCAACTTGAAATAAAAACACACTACATTGAACGCCCACCTTAATTTGCTTCTACAGTGTTAGTCAATATTGAACTTCAATTTCAAAAGTTTATCAATTTCGAATGTCCGAAGTCACCGAAAGACTACGGATGGTATATGTAGAGTGTATAGACTTTCCATTGAATTATGCTTTTTCGTCTTTTTCGGGGTATATTAGCTCATGATAGAACAGAGTGAATTTAATCCATTTTTCGTAAGTAGTCAATTATGCTTCAAGTGGGGATCTATAGATATTGGGGAAAGTTGAGAAGGAAGACTTTGAGTATTCAACCTCAATTTTGATCGGTTTCATTGGTTTGAATGTTCGACGTTTGGTTCTGAATAGGTTAATTAATGATTGGTTAGGTAAGATTAGTTTAAGCTTGAACAGTGTAATTTCAATCAGTTTCGTGGATTGAATGTTCGAAGTTTCTATTCAGAATAGACTGATTGTTGCTTGGATTAACGATACAACAAGGTTTCTATGAAACCTCTCGGAACTCCAGAGAAGTTATCAGGGCCTGTTTCTCGAAATAGCAAGTTTAGACTTGTTCACAGAGGCACGAAACTTCGGGCATATTTTGCGGATCGAAATTCGGACAAAAATTGTCGGATGTTCGTCCAGTAAAATACGAAATTCGTCATTGCGATTTTATGCTTCACTTGTCATTTGTTTCGAAAAATAAAGGACCCCCACTTTTCTTATGTAAAGTCAGTGAAGTATCGACCGGTAAAATTTTCTGAAAGTTTGGTATGTTGTTGTACCCGACTAAGTAAGCAAGTGTCGATGGGCCCAATCCTATGGCTAGTTTTCTAATTACGGGGTATTAAAGTTGAAAGTTGCCCAGATTTTCGGATTTATTTTTTATTTTGTGGATACGTATGATTGAAAATACATATTTATATTTACATGGTGATTCACGGTAGTTCTTTGCCAAAATTCACTTTTTCTACTGTGACGTCGAGGAGGCTAGGAGGCCTGGAGGCATATTTTTGAAACTTTCTCTTCGATATAGTGTTTTGACGTGAAAATTTTGCACAGGACACATTATTTATACTGGGTGTTTCACAGAGAGAACCACTTAACATAATTATTTTTTTTAGGATGAATTCGAAACCCTGTATTTATCGATTGATTTTTGGGAAAAGTTAAACCACAAACATAAGTGTGTCTCCAATCTCCAAAATATATAATATATAGGTGGTTTATTCAGCGAAAGGTATTCCATTTTGGGAAATGTAGAAAAAACATGAACAACCTGTATTCAAAAATTTGTATTTGCTCACTACATATACATATATTGATTTTCATAACATCTTCAGGGGTATGAATTCCAAATTCGATACTATGACCAGTTTTTTAGAAACAGAACGTTATAAAGTGGGGAATTACTGATTTAATCATTTTTTTCTTTAAATTGAAAAGCTGAATTGATTTTTTTTATGTTTTGCCTATAAGTTTAATATGAATTTCGGTCAGACGACATGGGAAGGTTCAGCTAAAAATATTTACTGTTACAGGGTTATCTATATATATAAAAGAAAGATGTTGGTTACACCGTTTATAACTCGAGATCGGATGGACTGTTGGTTATGAAACTTCATATATGGATTCGTCTACGGTCTGGTTTTTATAAAATACAATATAACTTTGAAAGAATCGATGAAAATTTTACTCATACAGGAAATGCTTTTCCTTCTTTTGTGTAGGGTCACTAGGTGTCGCTACAGTTACGCTACAGCTTAGATTGCGTTAGATTGCGATGTAAACATATAGTGTGTAATTTGGGTTGCCTCCAACTCTGCGCTGTTGAACAAAACCAAAATGTCTTAGCGTAGGAGTACAGATCTCTAAAATGATGAGATTTCGTTGAGATATGAGAGAAAATTCGTTCTTACCACTTCAAGTGGCGCTATTCACACATTATGACTGATTGTTCTATACTATACTAAACTGGTTATTAGTTATTTTTACAGTTTGTTTTATTCAAAACAAAATAAGTTAATCGTGAAGGTACTGTAGGTATTTGATATTATCACCATTAGATGGCGATGTTTAAAACTGATAGTACCATGAAAGGCTATTACCAGATCAAGAAGCGGATGAATATCACAGTAAATTTTAATCGAAATGTCGAGTAAATCCGATTTTGGCGATCGGTTTCAATCGTGAATTGTCCATTCTCATCTTCTCTCATAATTTTTGGAATGTTTTCGAATTTCTGTTTGGGAATGAATATGTTTGCCATAATTAGTAATTGACATATTATTTTTGTTTCTGCTCTGTGTTTGACAGCCCATATCCATGGAAATCTCGCTGCTAGCTCCACCAACTGAGATGTTTACCAATTATTTTAAGCTGAGCACCAAAAGGCTAAAATGTTTAAAATAATGGTATGGGCACTAATTAGATTTTGATTAGCCAACATTGAGAATATTACAAAAGTTTCGTTTTTTCAACTTCAGAAAGCGCTATTCACAAAATAAGCAATTTTATTAGTTGGTTCAAATATTTGAATTCATTCTGGTGAACGTCAAGAAGTCAAGAAGGAAAATGAGAAAACGTCTTAGCGTATTTGTATTCTGTGAAGTGAAGTTAAAGTACCATACACAAAGTACTTCAATTCAAATTTTCAGCGTTGTATTGGTAGAACTAAAGTGGTTTATACACTTATACAGTGATCGAGTGATCAGAGGTAATTCATCATTGCAACTATTTCTCATCCATACAATTCGATCGTGATTTATATTTGCATTCGTGGTGTCATTCATTACAATATAGGTACTGCACTGACAGAACAGTAAAGCATTTAAAACAAAATATTATATGTTCAACAATTAGATACCACTTAAATGAGGATAATTTTTTTCGTGCGAATAACAATGATACTAAAATTTTGTATATTTTGCCTAATTTACCTGCTTGGAAAAATAGCAATGATTAGTTTATCCAACTTCAACGGTAGGTTTCACAAAGCGTAATCACCGGTGATCGGAGCTTGATCTAGCACCAACTAGATTTGACAGTTCAACCGGTGATTACGATTTGTGAAATTCACCGTAAGTATCATTTAGGCGGAACAAAGTTCGCCGGGACAGCTAGTTCACGAATAAATCACAATAGTTCTCGCAAACACTCAATAATTCTACATTTCCGTCACATAGAAATTATTCCATAAAGTTAATGCCTAGTCGTTTACAATTTATGAGCGCGCTTACCCATTGCCATATCGCCACTAATCACTATCACCCCCAAAAAGATGTTAATTATCCATCTTCTTGTGTAGGTATAATTCGAGCCTATTTGTATAGGTAGGTATTTCACAATATACGTTTAGAGTGAGTTATATACTATTTTAATTTAGGATTATCTACGCATGCAGGAATTGAACCAAAGGTACAAACGTATATTTAAAATTCTTTCGGGTTAAGCATACTTGATGTAATGTTGTAGAGTTACTCAAAATTCACTAAAAAAGTTATCGTTTCAATTATTTCAAAGCATAATTATTTTTGGTATGTTTGGGTGTATGGCTCACCCTGTATGAAAAGTAATCATAATGAAGTATTCAAGACTCAAAATTGTTAACGACTAGGTATTAACTTCATGGAATAATTTCTCTTTGACGGAGCTGTAGATTTATTGAGTGTTTGCAAAAGCTATTGTGATTTATTCGTGAATAACCCTGTAACAGTAAATATTTTTAGCTGAACCTTTCCATGTACATCTGACCAGAACTCATACTAAACTCATAGGCGCAACATAAAATCAATCCATTGAAGAAAAAACTGATCAAATCAGTAATTCTCCACTTTAACGCCCTGTATCTCGATAACTGGTCATAGTATCGGATTTTGAATTCATACCTCTGAAGATGTTATGAAATTTTTGTACAGGCTGGTCATGTTTTTTGTATTTCCCAAAATAGAATACCTTCCTAAGAATGAACCACCTCGAATATTTTGGAGATTATAGAGACACACATATACTCCATTCACTTTTATAAAGTAGCCCGGTTGGCCCTGGAATTCTGACACATTTCACAGCGTATACAGGGTGAGTCTTTGACTTGTACATATATTCTAACTGAAGATTTTTGAGACCAAAAGAAACCTTTTTTTCATTTTCCATTTTTCCGAATTCGGCTCTGTTAAAATGATATAGCCATTTGAAAAAAAACATTGGGCTAAATACGTCCCTGAAATGATACTGTGGAATTGATTCAAAGTTCATATTTCTCGATAGAAAATGAGTTTATACATTTAGGCCCAATTTAGGGAATACTCAAGTAGTCAAGTACTAACCTTATTGCAATAAAAATGTTGCAGACACGATAATTTCAACAAAAACAGTTAGTTTCATCGGATTATATCTGCAACTAAAAAGCCACATTTATTCCACCAAAATAAGTTGCTTCTTCGATTTTTCTGCAGATTAGTTTGTAAACACTAATAACTTGTTCATATTTTCCTCGAAATTCCCAAACAATATCATGAAGAGAGACTTTTCATTCAGATTTATTATTAAACAATCTAACCTAATCTAATTTGTATCGATTTTGTGAATTTTTGCACAGAAATTTCAAGAAGATGTTGTCAGCTTGCTGATATTTTCATTGTGGTTAAGAATTTTTTACGAAACATAGTATAAATCACGAAACATTCGTGTACCGTGGTATAAATATCTATGAATTCTGCCGTTTCCATCATAAATCGACTTTGCCGCCAAATTTTACCACGCATGCGTAGAGCGAAAACCGATGTATGGTTATCTGGAGACGTTAAACAATAACAAACCAGAGTCTCTGAACAAACTGTTAACATTATGTGAAGTTCTGAATAATCTGAATACATTCAGTGACTTATTGTTCTAATGTGATTATTATGTGAAGTGAATTAATATAATTTCAACCGTGTCGAGTTTATAAAATTCCAAGAGGATGTTGTTTAGATAGAAACATCGCCACAGATTATCAGGTATCGTATTATTTTTCATTAATTTGAATTTAATAAGTAGTTTCTATCGAGATTCATCATTCATATCCGAATTTTGTATTTCATCGACATTTAACTTCAATATGGACCGGTAACTATGAATTTTCAATAGAAACTGTGCGCATATTAAATCCTCCTTATCTCCCACATTTGTGGGATTTTGTTATTAAAATATCTCGACAAAGTTGATAAATATTGTGACAACATTGTAAACTCGTTTAAAGACCAGAGAAGGAATAATATTCGATGATATTTAATTCAGAGACGCATTCAGGTTATTCTTGAAATTAATGAATTTTTTCGTCAAATTTCTCCGGGTAAAATTGGAAATAACTCGAAAACGACGCGTTTTATTGAAAAAAATAGGAATACTTTTAGTTTCTTAAATGATTGATTCTTTCGAAAATATGAACCGTTTATCTTTTTGAAGTGGTTTTATGGTGTTTTAGCGTGTATTGATGAGTCGACTACCATGTAACTTTTATGTGTGAAGATTGAATAGGTTTCGATTGAGGAATATGCACCATGAATAGAGTAAAAACTCAACCAAAATTCAGTTCATTCGAAATAACGGTTCCGAAGATATAAACAGAAAAGTGTTTTTTTCATGGATTTTCGACACCCTGTATCTCCCAAACCAAACCGAATTTTGAAAAATGGTATAGGAAAAAAGTGTTTCGTTTGATGAGAGGAATCTACAGTTAACATATATGTACAAGTCAAAGACTCACCCTGTGTATTTTGAAAATGTTAGGTTATACTCATTCTTTTGTCAGATATGAACGCAACGTTGCCGTTTCCACATATAAATCGTAGAAATTACGTATTTATCAAAATGTTTATTCACTTTGGGAAAACAATGAATTAGGAAATATTATGTGAATTAAATAATTCCAAAGATCTGACGAATATTGAAGAAACTTTTTTCTCTGTTAATACTGCAAATATTTCACGTGTAAGAGTATAAACATGATTGGAAGATTCAGTTATGCTATTTTCTCGTACAGAAATCTAGAGCCGAGTGTTGAAATTTTACTGAAAAATGGACGGAATAGTCCGTTACTTTGTGACGAACAGAATAGACGGACGTATGGAAATCCCCACTTTTCAAAATTCTCAAGAAATAAGCCTACAGAGGACAATTAAATACTTCTCTGCGCAACTTGGAATACTCCATCAGTATGAAAATGTAGTAGTACCTACTACGAAACCTGTGTCACAGTTAAACATTAAAAGAACTAAACTCTATTTCATTGAAAAAGAGTAATTAGAAAGTAGACTTGGCAATGTCGCTTGATTTTCACGATTGCCAACCTGCGTCCGTTTTAAGTAAAAGAACTCGATAAACCTAAACCATGGCCCACCAAGATATACTTTATGAAAGTGAATGGAGTATATGTTTGTGGTATTATTTTTCCCAAAAATCAATCCATAAATAGTTTCGAATGAATCCTAAAAAAATGATTGTGTCTAGTGGTTCTCTCTGTGGAACACGCTGTATAAAAATGTGTACTGTGCAATATTTTCACGTCAAAATACTATACCGAAGGGAGGGTTTCAAAAATATGCCTTCCTGACGCCACAGTAGAAAAAGTGAATTTCGGCAAAAACTACCGTGAATCACCTTG
This sequence comes from Adalia decempunctata, assembly GCA_951802165.1. Lineage (NCBI taxonomy): Eukaryota > Metazoa > Arthropoda > Insecta > Coleoptera > Coccinellidae > Adalia > Adalia decempunctata. Next base: position 43,615,248 of record OX637697.1, read on the forward strand.
TAAATATAAATATTTTCAATCATATATATACTCCATTCACAATTATAAAATCACAACTCTGGCCTTGGAAATTTGACACATTCCACTCTGTATCAAAGTTATGACGTTTTTCAAAATATTTTTATGTTCCAAGTCAACACTATGTTGCCCTTTCTACATTCTTAGCGTATTTCTCAGAATGTGAATTTATTCGGAAAATGAATGAATTGGAAAAGATGTGTTTTGGACGAAAATAATGAACGTTTATATGAATTGATAGAAAGGATTCCTTTTCTAGTTATTTGCATGAAAAATACAAGAGATCACTGTTGAAATATATCATTTTTCGCCATGGAAGAAAATTGCATTGCTTTCACATAATTTTCATATGCATGCTTGTGAAGATTTAATGTTTATTATCCTCTTGAACTGAAAGTTCAAGACTTGACGACATCAATTGTTGAATCAAGAATAATGGAACATTATATCCCTCTATTTGAATCCAAATAGTTGAAGGGAGTTCTGATGCAAGAGGAACTTTTTCTTGTAACATAACCTTAATAGCTAACTTAATAAAAATAAAAGTAGAAGATATACATTTCATTTATTTGATCTTATGAACAAGGAGTAAAATATTCTGACTGTATAGTAATTTATTAGTTTAAAAAATATTCATACATTACAACCACAGTAGGTTTGTACAAATAAAATGGAATAGGTCAAACATATGCTTCACATTTATCATTCACCTGTTCTAAAATAAGACAAAAACTCCTCCACATTATAGGGTCCTCACAGCATTAAAAGCTTGTGTCTCTTTTGAAAGAAGTAGCACTAGATATAATATATTCTTTCGATTAAGATCAAATGCCTACCGTTGAATGTTACATGCACAAATTTCTTCAAAATGGGCTTATACTGAAACGTTAAAACGATCAACAATAATCATTTAGTGACCGATGATGGCCATCCAAAACACGTTTACTTACGAAAATCGTGCAATTTCATTCTGCAAGTTCTTTCCTCATAATTCCTCGAAAATCCTACCTGAACCATATTTTCCGGTCGCTTTCGTGAGAAGATCCTATGAGGAAGCCTTTTTTGTCCATTCACACATTCAAAATAAATATTGAGCAACAAAAACGATACCGAAACTAACCAAACTTCTGGGGGACCGGAATTTCGTTTGAAATCTTTCCAAACGGCCAGATACCTGAAAAAACTTCGTTATCAAGTGTAAAAAAGGCGATTAGTACTTACTTTTGCTTTATTTATGCTTATAAATTGATTTTTGGTCCAATTCAAATTTGTCGTTTGTGCCCATGCCAAAATATCTTTGATACTTTTACTTTGATGTAAACAAAAAAACTGGCAGCGTCGTTTTGTCATTAACGATATTTTTTGTACGCGCACAGATTTTTTATCAGGGGCACCAACTCATGAAAACGAAACCATGACCTCCTATGTGATTAAATAAAAGTGAATGGAGTATACGTATCTCCTAATTTCATTACTATACCTTTTCAACTTCAAATTGAGACTTATCACATACAAATTGGGATTAAACAAATTCAAAATGAGAATATGCAACTTCAAAATGGTAAACGAAATCAAATTGGGAATAAACAAATTCAAAATCAGAATAAGCAACTTCAAAATGGTAAACACAATCGAATTGGGAATAAACACATTCATATTGACACTAAACAATTTCATATTGAGAAAAGTCATTTTCCGTTTTATTTCATAGGTCAAGAGAATTGTTCTGAAGTAACTAAGAATTCAAATGAGGAAAAAATTTATTTTACAATGCAGAGGTGTTGATAAACTTAAACTATATAATGCTACTTTATAAACAAGTTGATAAATGTGAGAATCGATACGATAAATAAAAATATTTCTTCAACAATGAAAATGACACAACCATATCAACTTAGTTCAAAACATCAGGAAAATATCGTTGTTTATGTGCTACATATCGCGCACAGTTGTTAATATTTATTATATTTATATTATCACGCAATATGATTCACGCAAGCGGAACTGGTTTTGAAGAAGATTTGTCCTTTCTTCACCAGCCAAAATCTGTGGCATCCTGGTAGACATTGCCCTTTTAACTCCAGATTTAAAATTTGACAACGCAAATTCTATAGGGTTCAGCATTGGACTGTAAGGACTGAGTCTGAGTAGATTATTGTCCTGAAATTCTGGTTCCTGAAAGACCTCTTCTAATCCTGCATGACAAGGAGCTTTATCTACTACCAACACCACATGCGACTGGTGATTTTAGTTCTTCTCTCTCCTCCACGTTGCTTGGGTATTCTATCCTGATTATTGACCCAGCGGTAAGGGGTCGATCGCTTCACTCCAATAGTATTGGCCAATTCTCTCCAATCTCCATTATTATTGAATACAGCACAAATCTGCATTCTGGCATTCGCTGCCTCCGCTCCTTCAATGTAACCTGGCATAGTTATAACACAAAACACTCAAAATGATCTGATCAACAGGTACATTTATTATTGACAATATTTTCGAAGCATCAAATTTAAGTGGAAATGTCATTTCCCAATATGAGATTTTTTAGACCCATTTTGAATATGTTTATTCCCAATTCGATTTCGTTTACCAATTTGAAGTTGCATATTCTCATTTTGAATTTGTTTAATTCCAATTTGATTGTGATTAGTCTCAATTTGAAGTTGAAAAGGTATAGATCCTAGTGACTTTCATTTTGTATCTTGGCAGTTGGTGTGAATGTTAGGAAATACGAAAATTGTCGTTTCTAAATTGACGTCTGCTGGAATTTGATAGGATCGGAAGTCATTGTTGACAACCACAAAACGAAAAATGTTACTGAAAACGATGCTGTGATGAACTCATTACAGCACTGTTTTAAGTACTGTAATGAACTCATTACGATACTGAAATAGAGAAATATATGTATATTTGAACTCAATGGATCCTATCAAATTTCAGCAGACGTCAATTTGGAAATGTCAATTTTCGTATTTCCTAACATTCACACCAACTGCCAAGATACAATATGAAAGTCACTAGGACCTATAATTTGAATTTTTCATTGAATTTCACAAAATTTGACTGAAATAGAGAAAATATCGTGATACTCGTTGCAGAATGCAATTCCAATTCCTTCGTCGCGCGTTTTCGAATTTCGCATTCGTATTGGAATAGGAGCCCATTCTGCAACTAGTTTTAGAATATAGGTACTTATTCAAACATATTCTATCTGTTGAAACATTTGAGTAAGTGGCAAAATTGAAATTTCAAAGTGGAATGTTTCCTCAGAAAATTGCCTTGTCAATTTATTTCTTCTCTTTTGTTCATTTTGTTTTTCTCTTTTTTTGTAACTTCATGCTTTTTTAAGGGGCTCGTTTCCTTCCGTTGTAATTTATAGTGAAAAAGGATCGAACATAATTATTCTTCCTGGAACTCATTCAATCTAGTTTTTTGAAATCTCTGACGATGAAACCATAGTTATCATCAGGACATGACACTAGTATAACTCAATAAATGTCATTCAAAAACATAATGAAAATCATCTTCAGATGAATCTTTTCCATTCATTTTCCATAATCGTCCTTTATGTAACGTTCTTATATCCATGCTCAACCGAAAATGATGTCAGAAAACAAAGGGACCCAAACTTTCTGGAGGTTCAAATCGTTCCAAGGAAAACAGAGAACGAGTTTCCAATGGTAAGGGGGTTGATTATTCCACTAGCCAGTCAAGCAGAGGATGAGGAAAAGGAAGATACGATGAATTATGCTAGTAGTATAGTTTATCCGGCACTTTTCAAAGAAGAGAAAACTTCGGCGAGGCCAAGGACTTTAGTGGCCCCTGTCAGAAAAATAACTTACTATCCCAATTACAACAATTTTTATAGAGGATATTCGAGATACTTTAACCAATACCAACCAGTTGTATGATAATCGATTTGATCATTGTACGATTCCTACGATAAAAATATAGGAAATAAGATTATTATATGAGATCGATTCAATGAGCATGATGGCAGTGACGACAAAGAAAATAGGGTTATTGTTGTTTCGTAGACATTTTTACTTCTGTCTTGTGTATAGCGTAAACCCACAATTCACAAATTACTTCGAAACAGAAATCATACAAACGAAAAGTCAAATAATTCAGTCCACTTCAAGTTGAAGTAAATTGAACCCTATACGTATTTTGAAGTCATCTCCATCAACCTCCTGAAAATAATATCACTATTGCTTTCCAATTTCAATTAATCGAATATCATTGACTCATCAAAGATTGAAAGGGATGTTTGGGAACCTTAAGAAAGAAAAGCTGTCACTATGAAGCTATAAGTCATGCAGATTGTTGTATTCATGTTGTTAAAATCGAACATGAAGAAAAAATTATCAATATTCCATCGTAATTTGATTTGACGTTTCCAACTATTCTTACGTAAAGTGGCGACCGGTCAAATTTTCTAAAAGTTTGGTATGCTGTTGTACCCGGTTCTGTTACCAAAAGTGTCGATGGGCCCAACCCAATCCAATGGCTAGTTTTCTAAATACGGAGTGTTGAAGTTGAAAATTGCCCAGATTTTTTGATTTATTTTTTGATTTATTAACAGTTAGATTGGATTTCTGTCGCATGATGACGTTTACTATATGTTCTATACCTTTTCAACTTCAAATTGAGACTAATCACATACAAATTGGAACTAAACAAATTCAAAATGAGAATATGCAACTTCAAATTGGTAAACGAAATCGAATTGGGAATAAACATATTCAAAATGGGACTAAAAAATCTCATATTGGGAAATGACATTTCCACTTAAATTTGATACTTCAAAAATATTGTCTTTCAAGAACCAGAATTTCAGGACCATAATCTACTCAGACTCAGTCCTTACAGTCCAATGCTGAACCCCTTTAGAATTTGCGTGGTCAAGTTTTAAATCTGGAGTTAAAAGGGCAATGTCTACAAGGATGCCACAGATTTGGCTGGTGAAGAAAGGACAAATCTTCCTCAATCAAAACCAGTTCCGCTTGCGTGAATTGGAAATTATATTGCGTGATAATATAAATATAATAAATATCAACAACGTTGCGCGATATGTAGCACATATACAGCGATATTTTCCTGATGTTTTGAACTTAGTTGATATGGTTGTGTGATTTTCATTGTTGAAGAAATATTTTTATTTATCGTATCGATTCTCACATTTATCAACTTGTTCATAAAATAGCATTATATAGTTTAAGTTTATCAACACCTCTGCATTGTAAAATAAATTTCTTCCTCATTTGAATTCTTAGTTACTTCAGAACAATTCTCTTGAACTGTGAAATAAAACGGAAAATGACTTTTCTCAATATGAAATTGTTTAGTGTCAATATGAATGTGTTTATTCCCAATTCGATTGTGTTTACCATTTTGAAGTTGGTTATTCTCATTTTGAATTTTTTTATTCCCAATTCGATTTCGTTTACCATTTTGAAGTTGCATATTCTCATTTTGAATTCGTTTAATCCCAATTTGAATGTGATTAGTCTCAATTTGAAGTTGAAAAGGTATAGAGTCTAGACTTTGAAATGGTGGGTTTCAAAATGCAAAAAACTTGGGAATATCTATATTTCTTTACAAAAAAGATCAGTTCTTTTATAAATCGTTTATCGTTTTCAAGCAGTAATTTTTCTAGACTAGAATGAATATTCAATTAGGAAATGGTGTGAAAAATTCACCGAAATTCAGATTATTCAAAACGACCATTTCGTATATATGGGCGAAAAAGTGTTCTTTTTCATGAATTTTGGACACCCTTCCTTCAAACGAAGCCGAATTTTGAAAAATGTTATAGAAAAATGTTAAAAATTTCACAAGTTAAAGACTACGGCTAATCAATAATTATTCCAGTTGAATCTTGGCTTGAAAACAAGTCGAGATCAAAACATGAAATCAGGGACACCCTCTTATCGGAGGTAACGTTTCCAATTAACACTCTGATGAAAGATTAGAACTGAACGAAGAGTTCAGCTTTCTTGTTCTCACAGATTCTTATTCGTATCGTATTCTCGGTAAAGTAATTTTCTCCCGGGTTATTTAATTCTCGGAAGCTTGGATAAAAAAATATCTTTTTATTTTAATGAACAACGAACAGGATTTGAACGACTCCTCCCCAATTGGATTTTATCCTATATCCATCTGATATTTTTAATGGAATAAATCTCAACTAATCCTGGAGATACTCTAGACTCTAGAGTCTAGAAAATCTCCATTATAATGAGTGATCCGATCGATATTTCGGCTTGAAAACAAGCTTTTAGATTTAAACGGGGATTTATTCATCAACCAGAAATCAAATCTTCTGTTGTGCATCTGTGTGTGACGAATTCTAGACATTTTCAGCTTTGAATTTACACTATCTATCTATCTATCTATATTCAGCCTTCTTCTATCTATTTACGGATGTAGGCCTCCCTTTGTTCCTTCCACCGTGTTCTGTTTTGGGCAATTCTCTTCCATGCAAGGCTGACGTGTCGTTTTACATCATCTATACATCTCATCTGTGGTCTGCCCCTTGCTCTTTTACCTAGCCAGGGTCGCCAGTCCAGGATTCCTGCGTTCTACCTGAATAATATACACGAGCTCTCTTGGAGAGAAGAAATAGACTATTGTACCAATTCTTATTGCCTCGAGAAATTAAAGAAAAAAATGGATGTTTGATCGAATTGTAAATAAATACCACAAAGTGAACACTGAAGGAATGGTACTTACGTTTGTTCAGATGAAAAGTTACGTATCTGCTTCTGTTTTGGTCTCGTGTGGTGTTGTGCAGGGTAAAAGTTCTTATCACATACGAATTCACTTTGTATAAAGGGTGGCGAACTAAAGGCCGACGACGTGGAAAGTATTTGTTAAGGGCTTCGAGCTAAGCCGTGTAAAAACGATATGCGACTGATGGCAGAGATCTTGTTGAACTGAGCAGGTATATGCTTGTGGGATTTTTACAACAGCCATAGAATCTCACAGAGCACAGAAAATCCCGTTCTTATTCTTACTGAGTAAGCCCATTCTATGTATAGACTTTGTGGTATAATAAAACAAATGTGTGAATTCTGAACACTACCTGTTATCAGTTTGGCGTGCATTGTGGCCTACGAATTGCCACTTCAGACTAGCTATTCTCTCTCGTATGTCTGTGAACTTTTTTTTCTCTTATCCATGTGTTTCGTTTTCTGTCTCTTAGGGTTATTTTTAACATTTGGCGCTCCATGGTCCTTTGAGTTTTCACGAGTTTGTCTACGTTTCTTTTTGTTAACTTCCAGGCCTGGGCCCCGTATGTAATAACGGGTAATATACAACTATCGAATACTTTTGTTCTAAGGTGTTGAGGTATCTTTCGGTTTTTCAATATGTAACCTAATTTGCCAAAGGCCGCCTGTTATGATAAAGGAAGAGATATTATTTGAATATAACTTTTAATGTCTTCCTCCAGTCACTGTCACATTGACAATTCCAGGGAACTATATACAATGCATCACATCTCCCCTTTTTAGTTTCTAATATATATTACATATACTTCATCCCACTTCGGTATTTTTTTTTGTCACTAATTCAACTAAAGCAGTTTTGAGATCTGCTATTTGCCGAGTGAAATGAGATTCAATGCTCTTGAACGATTCTGTTGTTCTTATTTCCAAATTTTTCATCGCATTTTGTGTGGAAGCAATGGAGTTCTCCCAGGGTTCCAATACCTCGTCGACTCCAACTGATCTCCTTCTAGATTTCTTCGATTTCGACATTTTTATACTGCTACTACTGGTTCTCAATATATCGACTGCGCCATGTTATGAAAAAGGAAGAGATATTATTTGAATATAACTTTTAATGTCTTCCTCCAGTCACTGTCACATTGACAATTCCAGGTAACTATACCCCATTCACAATTATAAAATCACAACTCTGGCCTTGGAAATTTGACACATTCCACTCTGTATCGAAGTTATGACGTTTTTCCAAATATTTTTATGTTCCAAGTCAACACTATGTTGCCCTTTCTACATTCTTAGCGTATTTCTCAGAATGTGAATTTATTCGGAAAATGAATGAATTGGAAAAGATGTGACGGACGAAAATAATTAACGTTTATATGAATTGATAGAAAGGATTCCTTTCCTAGTTATTTGCATGAAAAATACAAGAGATCACTGTTGAAATATATTATTTTTCGCCATGGGAGAAAACTGCATTGCTTTCACATGATTTTCATATGCATGCCTGTGAAGATTTAATGTTTATTATCCTCTTGAACTGAAAGTTCAAGACTTGACATCAATTGTTGAATCAAGAATAATGGAACATTATATCCCTCTACTGGAATCCAAATAGTTGAAGAGAGTTCTGATGCAACAGGAACTTTTTCTTGGAACATAACCTTAATAGCTAACTTAATAAAAATAAGAGTAGAAGATATACATTTCATTTATTTGATCTTATGAACAAGGAGTAAAATATTCTGACTGTATAGTAATTTATTAGTTTAAAAAATATTCATACATTACAACCACAGTAGGTTTGTACAAATAATATGGAACCGGTCAAACATATGCTTCACATTTATCATTCACCTGTTCTAAAATAAGACACAAACTCCTCCACATTATAGGGCCCTCACAGCATTAAAAGCTTGTGTCTCTTTTGAAAGAAGTAGCACTAGATATAATATATTCTTTCGATTAAGAGCAAATACCTACCGTTGAATGTTACGTACACAAATTTCTTCAAAATGGGCTTATACGAAGTGGTTCTTTTCCTGAAACGTGAAAACGATCAACAATAATCATTTAGAGGCCGATGATGGCCATCCAAAACCTGTTTACTCACGAAAATCGTGCAATTTCATTCTGCAAGTTCTTTTCTCATAATTCCTCGAAAATCCTACCTGAACCATATTTTCCAGTCGCTTTCGTGAAAAGATCGTATAAGGAAGCCTTTTTTGTCCATTTACACATTCCAAATAAATTTTGAGCACCAAAAACGATACCAAAACTAACCAAACTTCTGGGGGACCGGAATTTCGTTTGAAATCTTTCCAAACGGCCAGATACCTAAAAAAAACTTCGTTATCAAGTGTAAAAAAGGCGATTAGTACTTACTTTTGCTTTATTCATGCTTATAAATCGATTTTTGGTCCAATTCAAATTTGCCGTTTGTACCCATGTCAAAATATCTTTGATACTTTTACTTTGATGTAAACAAAGAAACTGGCAACGCCGTTTTGTCATTAAAGATATTCTCTGTACGCGAACAGATTTTTTATCAGGTGCACCAATTCCTGAAAACGAAACCATGGCCAGAGTTGTGATTTTATAATTGTGAATGGAGTATATATACAATGCATCACACCGCCCATCCTAGTTTCGCTCTTCTTGTGGTTTCTATTTCTTGATTATCTCTATTAAGAGTCAGAAGGCTTATCGGTCTGTAGTTTTCCAGTTCCGCTATATCACACTTCTTATGGAGTAGTATTTCTATAGCATTGTGCCATTTTTCTGGTATTGTACTATTGTATAATATGCACAAGTTAAAAAGCACTCTGATCTTTTCCAGTAGAAGAGGACCACCGATTTTTATTGCATCCACAACTACATTGTCTTCTCCGGGAGCTTTGTTATTCTTTAGTATGATTTTTGTCAAACTCAACAATTTATAATGGAGGGATTATTGGGTTTGGAGTTCAAAGATATATATCACTCAGTGTCGCTCTTTATTGTTCATTCCTAGCTTTCGGCTCTTGGTCCCTGAAGAAGGCCCAAACCAAGAGCCGAAAGCTAGGAATGAACAATAAAGAGCTACACTGAGTGATATACAGGGTGAGTCTTTGACTTGTACATATATTTTAACTGTTCATATTTTCGAAAGAATCAATCATTTAAAAAACCAAAAGTATTCATTTTTTTCTTCAATAAAACGCGTCGTTTTCGAGTTATTTCCAATTTTACTCGGAGAAATTTGACGAAAAAATCATTAATTTCAAGAATAATCTGAATGCGTCTCTGAATTAAATATCATCGAATATTATTCCTTCTCTGGTCTTTAAACGAGTTTACAATGTTGTCACGATATTTATCAACTTTGTCGAGATATTTTAATAATAAAATCCCACAAATGTGGGAGATAAAATTGAACATCAAGGAGGATTTAAAACGCACAGTTTCTATTGAAAATTCATAGTTACCGGTCCATATTGAAGTTAAATGTCGATGAAATACAAAATTCGGATATGAATGATGAATCTCGATACAAACTACTTATTAAATTGAAATTAATGGAAAATAATACGATACCTGATAATCTGTGGTAATCTAAACAACATCCTCTTGGAATTTTATAATCTCGACATGGTTGAAATTATATTGATTCGCTTCACATAATAATCACATTAGAACAATAAGTCACTGAATGTATTCGGATTATTCAGATTATCCAGAACTTCACATAATGTTTACAGTTTGTTCAGAGACTCTGATTTTTTATTGTTTAACCTTGGCCTCCAGAGCTCCAGATAACCATAATTCGGTAAAATTTTGCGGCAAAGTCGGTTTATGATGGAAACGGCAGAATTCATAGATATTTATACCACGGTACACAAATGTATCGTGATTTATACTATGTTTCGTAAAAAATCCTTAACCTCAATCAAAATATCAGCAAGCTGACAACATCTTCTTGAAATTTCTGTGCAAAAATTCACAGAATCGATACAAATTAGATTAGGTTAGGTTGTTTAATAATAAATCTGAATGAAAAGCCTTTCTTCATGATATTGTTTGGTAATTTCGAGGAAAATATGAACAAGTTATTAGTGTTTACAAACTAATCTGCAGAAAAATCGAAGAAGGAACTTATTTTTGTGGAATAAATGTGGCTTTTTAGTTGCAGATATAATCCGATGAAACTAACTGTTTTTGTTGAAATTATCGTGTTTGCAACATTTTTATTCCAATAAGGTTAGTACTTGACTACTTGAGTATTCCCTAAATTGGGCCTAAATGTATAAACTCAATTTCTATCGAGAAATATGAACTTTGAATCAATTCCACAGTATCATTTCAGGGACGTATTCAGCCCAATGTTTTATTCAAATGGCTATATTTTTTTAACAGAGCCGAATTCGGAAAAATGGAAAATGAAAAAAAGGTTTCTTTTGGCCTCAAGAATCTTCAGTTAAAATATATGTACAAGTCAATGACTCACCCTGTATATCTTTGAACTCCAATTCCGATAATCTCTCCATTATAATTTGTTATTCTATGTTCTCCTCAGCGCGAGCTTTATTTAATCCATTGTGACGCATGGCAATTCTTCTGAACCTTGGTTTACAATCCCTTCTTTGGCTGTCACTATATCCGGTTCCGTGATAGTCCTCGAGATATCTTCGTTTTGGCTTGTGTACAGCGTCTGGTAAAAGTCTTCTACTATTTTCAGGATTTCTTCTCTATTTGTTGTTGTTATACCTTGTTTGGTCCTTAGTTTGATTATATGTTTTTTCCCGATTCCAAGTTTCCTTCACATAACCTTCATACTTTGATTCTCTTCGATCGTTTTTTGGATGTGACCCGTATTGAATACTCTAATGTCACGTCTTATGGCTTTCGCCACCTTTTTATTTGCTTCTTTTTGCTCGTTGTTAGCAACTATTTCTGTACTTCTGAGGTCTCTTCTTTCTTGGATCATTTGCCTTGTATTTTGGCTCGATTTTTCTTCCTTTTGTGTTTTTGGGCAGTATTTATATTGGCTTTGAGATTGTTGACATCTTTGTTTGAACTTGTGTCGCAGCCTGCCAATCTATCATCTATAGAGCGCTGGAATCCCTCTATATCTGCTGGTTTCTTCCAAGGTTTATTTGTTTTCTTCTTGGCCATTCTGTGGCGTTCTTTATCGATGTCAATACCTATTTTAGCCCGTACGAGTCGATGGTCGGTTCCTGTGGAGAACCTATTCAATACCGTCACATCCTTAACGATGCGTTTTTTGTCCGTTATAATATAATCTATTTCGTTTTTTGCGCGACCATCTGGGCTTTGCCATTTCCATCTTCCATTCATTTTCTTCGTGTAGAAACTGTTCATCTGAAACAGATTATTCTGTAGCAGATAGTCCAGCATTATTTCACCTCGCTCGTTTCTACCCGGTAGTCCAAAGTTGCCCAAAGGGGTTTCAGCGATGTCCTGCTTCATTCCCATTTTAGAATTGAAATCTCCGCACAGAATCGTATACAGGGTGATTCACGGTGGATGGCACATTAGACGTTTCTGGAGAACCAGACTTCGGATCGGTCTGAAAATTTAATGGAATGCATTATCGGACCTGTTCTACCCAACTAAAATATTTTCGTCAATGCGGTGTTGCCACTTCTATTAGAAAGTAGTAGCAACTTTGCTTTTTCAAATGGAACACCCGGTATATTATATTATTTTTGGAATCTCCAACAACTTCTCGAAAACTTTTATTGACATTTCCCTATACCTATCTGTTGCCGTTTTCGAAATATAAATTATTTTCATTTTTTTTCACCGAAAATCCTGACCTCCAAAAATGCTGATAACTTCGGGTTAAGAGACACTATGGCATTGAAATTTGGTTTGAAGGTAGGTGATACATGAATGCTTCCAATACTCCAGCCTGATTTACGTTACTTCAATACAGGGTGATAAAAAAATACTGTCTTTTCGGTTGCTCCAAAAAGTGACTGAAAGTTGTTTATTTCAAATGGAATGCCCTCTATATTATTGGAAATTAGGAAAACTGATGAAATTCGCTTTCATTCTATGTATATCATGCCTATACCTAACTAGTCAAATTTCGGACTTATGAGCATTTATTTGTCGAAATGTCCCTTCAGAATGGTATTTCCATTCGGTATTTGGTAGGCAGGCCATGATTACTATTTGACAGTACCTTGTGACATTCTCCTAATAATAAAGGCACCAAGAAGCTTGAATTTCGAAATTTTCTTCATTTCAGAAGTTGCAAATACCCTCGAAACGATGGAAGAAAACTAATCAAACGAAGTGCTCATGAATTTGTTCATTATTATTAACTGGAGAGACTTTTTGAAGATCGGTGGATAAGGCGCTTGGGACCATGGAATTGGCCAGCAAGAATACACGATCTTAGTCCGTTAGATTTTTATCTGTGGGGAATGTTGAAAGAAAAAGTTTACAAAACACCCGTGCATTCGAGAGATGAATTGTTGGAAAGGATTACCCAAGCATTTGAAGATTTTGATTTCAAAGAAATACGATCTGCCACGACGAAAGCAGTCAACACCCGCATTTTGAAGTGCTTGGAAGTCAACGGCCAGCGATTCGAACATACTTTGAAATATTCGACATGATTGTTCCACTTTTTAATAATAATTCATATAAATAGTTTGACTCTCAAGTTTCTTGGTGCCTCTATTATTAGGAGAATGTCACAAGGTACTATCAAGTAATAATCATGGCCTGCCTACCAAAAACCGAATGGAAATACCATTCTGAAGGGACATTTTGACAAATAAATGCTCATAAGTCCGAAATTTGACTCGTTAGGTTTAGGCATGATATACATAGAATGAAAGCGAATTTCATGAGTTTTCCGAATTTCCAATAATATACAGGGCATTCCATTTGAAATGAACAACTTTCAGTCACTTTTTCAAGCAACCGAAAAGACTGTATTTTTTTTATCACCCTGTATTGAAGTAACGTAAATTAGGCTGAAGTGTTGAAAGCATTTATGTATCACCTAACTCCAAATCAAATTTCAATGCCATAGTGTTTCTCAACCCGAAGTTATCAGCATTTTTAGAGGTCATGTTTTCCGGTGAAAAAAATTGAAATTAATTTATATTTCGAAAACAGATAGGTATAGGGAAATGTCAATAAAAGTTGTTGAGAAGTTGTTGGAGATTCCAAAAATAATATAATATACAAAGTTGCTACTACTTTCTAATAGAAGTGGCAACACCGCATTGACGAAAATATTTTAGTTGGATAGAACAGGTCCGATAATGCATTCCATTAAATTTTCAGACCGATCCGAAGTCTGGTTCTCCAGAAACGTCTAATGTGCCATCCACCGTGAATCACCCTGTATTGCGTTTGTTTGTCTTTGAGAGCCATAGTTATATCATCATAGAGACTGTAGACTGTCTACCTCTTCGTCACCACAGCTAGTCGTAGGTGCGTATATCTGTATGATCTTGATGTTGTATCTCGCGGTCAGCTTCAGAACAAGGCAGATAATGAGACTATGTTTGCGTTATGACGTTATGGCGTTATGTATTAGGAATCCCGTTCCTCCAATATACCTTCTGTATAAAAAGTACCCGGAATTGTAAAAAAAAACACATAAATTTAAATTTAATCATCAATATTTATTTTGTCTCCTTCAAAATAGTCCCCATTGCTTACAATACAACTATGATATCGGCGAACCCACTTTTCCATGCACCGCTCATACGCCGCCAAAGGTATGGCCTTCAGTTCTCGTTGCGAATTTGTTTTGATGGCTTCAATGGACTCAAAACGCGTTCCACGTAGGGGCAATTTGAGTCTTGGGAATAGAAAAAAGTCGCACGGAGCTAAGTCAGGTGAATACGGCGGTTGTTCGATGGTATTTATTGAGTTTTTGGTCTTGTATTCCTTAATAATTATGGCTCGGTGCGACGGCGCGTTATCATCATGAAAAATCCACGAATTGTCTTTCCATAAATCTGGCCGTTTACGACGAACATTCTCACGCAAACGCCTCAATACACCCAAGTAATACTCCTTATTCACTGTCTGTCCTTCAGGAAGAAATTCTGAGTGCACAACACCACGATAATCGAAGAAAACAGTGAGCAAAACTTTAATTTTCGATCGACTTTGACGTGGTTTTTTCGGACCGTCTTTGAATGATTTGTACCAATCGTATGCTTGTGTTTTTGACATACAATTATCACCAAAGGCTTTTTTTAACATTTTCAATGAATCGGCACAAGAAAATTCGTTTGCAAGACAAAATTTGAGGCAAACTCTTTGATCAACTATTTTTTCCATTGTAAAATTCGCAGAGCACTTTTGAGGTCGACTGATACTGACAGCTTTTGTAAACACACTAGTTGACAGATCGCGCTCAAATTTGGCTTGGTAATAAAGGAAGGTCCTACCAACTTTAAGAAAAAAAAAATTACCGATTCCTTTTTGGCGGTTCATTTAAATAACATTTTCCGGGTACTTTTTATACAGAGAGTACCTGTCCTCTTCGCCCGCATAGTATAAGTTGTGTCCTGATTTTAGATGTGATGAGTGTTCACCGCGCCTTCTGACTTCGCTGAGGCCTATAACATCCCACTTAATATTCTCAACTTCGCACTCAAGTTCGGTGAGCCCTTCCTGTGACAATAGGGATCGTGTGTTGAACGTTGCGATGTGTAGTGTCCGGTTTCTGTTGTAGTGCACCTTTCTCTCAATCAGATGTTTGTCCCCCCCAGAATCCGTGGGACAGACTGATTGATTATCAGTGCGAGATTCCGGAGATATTCTCCTACTCGCCTGGGGTAATTTTGTTTCAGCAACTGACATTTTCCATAGGGGGTATTTAGCCGTAAAACACCTCGCGTGCTAGACGTGTTGGTGAGTTTGTAGTTCAGCCGCCTAATCTGTAACAGACGCTGTCGGCAAGCATTCTGGGTCAGACGCTCCCTGAAAGATTGCTAGTTTTGGTCCGCCCCGAGTATTTGATTTCCTCGGTCCACCCATATCTGGAAGGCATCCCCCTATCCGCCGCCTGGGGAGGCGCACGATAGGGGACAAGCAAACCCCCATTCCATAATGCATGCTGCTAATGAGGCGCGTTTGAGTTTATAACCTGCAGAATCTAAATTGATGTATGAAGCAGAATATCAGAATTTTGAAAACTGGTCTCACTGTTAAGCCTTCAAGGAGAAAATATTGGTATAATACATTTTACTTTTGAAGATGTCATTTCAGCCCAATACACTATGGAGCAAATATTCCATGCTGACAAGTGTACTTGAAGTTGAGAGAAACTGAAGATTTGAGGGCATGATTTTGAACACTCTTCGTTTTAAAGCAGGAATATGTCGGGTACCGTCCGAAAAAAGCCAAAATATTTGAAACAACGAAATTTTTAGATTAATGAAAAATGCACCTGATGAAATTCTCCTCATCAAAGTTGCTACTATTTTTGCATTGGTCGGTGTCTGGTGCAGGCGCGATGAACTCCGCAAAATAATGATTGATCACATAGAGGACACGGGAAATTTGATAGTGGTCAAAATTCCGCACACCAAAAACAGTTCATTGAGAATATTTAATATTTCCAATTAAATGAATCTTCATTTGCAGCTCTATCATGAATATGCGAATTTGAGGAAACAAAATACACGCTGGCATTTTTGTGTCCAATATACAGGGTGTCCCCGGTTCGAGTGCCTATTAGACGTTTCTTGAGAGCTGGACATATTTGAAATAAAATCTGAAAATTGGGGTATGGCATTGTTCGAAATTCTCTACTGAGCTTAAATATTTTTGGAGCTTGAGAACATATTATACAGGGTTATGCAGGGAGTCAAAATGAATTGGTTGAAAAAAAATTATTTTTTCGTTTATGATATGATTGAGTATTCAATGGTGAATACATTTCTGTCGGAACATTTGTATTTATTCAAATAGTTTTCAAAATATCGAAAGAAATCCGGAAAAAACGTCGAATTTTTAGAGTCAGTGATAGATGCATAGAATACCTGGTGTAACGACTCCTTACTAAAAATCGTGACCAAAATTTGTAGATCAAAACGGCACTCTAGATTTCAGGTGCAACTACCGGAATAATCTGCAATATTTTGCGGTCGTGGCGCTATTGCGGCAATGAAAAATAGCGCGACCCCTTTCGGCAGAAATGAAAAGTAGACCCTATCACAGATTTCCGATCGACAGAAAAGTCTTGAACAAAATCTAATCAGTGCCAACACCAGGTTTCCTATGCATCTTGTGAATTATTTATGGGATCATTTATCTTCTATGGCTACAGAATATTCTCATGCAACAGATTAGATGAGTTTGACTCTACATACCTACAACTTAAATCCAGAAAATCTTAAATAACTCAGAAATTACTGAATTTGGAAGCAAAGCAAGAGCATCTTAGAGGGCTATCATTATTTTTTTTCTCGGAATCCATCGCAATCATGAAAAAAAGGGTTCTTATTTGAAAAACTGTTGTGACCAATTTTCGATCACAGTTTTCAACACGAAATTTGAAACACCCTGTGCCTGTGATGATATTTATGAAATTCGAAAGATGCATGCCCTTTGCACATTCTAGTACTTTGACGTTGTGAGAAAGGTGTACACCCGGGATGTTGACAATAAGAAAAATGAACTTAATACTGACGAGATATTCCTTCGTTTTGAACATGATGAATAAAATAAAAGGAATCTAGGCTAACATGGAATTATTTACAATATAGTTTGTACCATGAATAATTGTAAAATTGTCTATATTTTTAAGTAACTGAAGATTTATAATTTTTTTTGTTCGATTCAAAACCAAAACATTTTCATCATCGTCCATAATTTCTATTTTGCTTTCCCATGAGTTGGTTTAAACTTATTTCACTAAATTATTGATTCACCATTAAGATAAGATAAATGATTCAATAATTGAAGAATGAGGCATTTTCAGGTTGCAAAATGGCGAAAGCACCGGTGTCGTTTTTAATTCTAAGACAATGAATATTTGACATTTGTTCCTGTTTTCATTCGATATTTTGAGAACAATTTGAATGAATACAATGGTTTCAACAGAAATGTATTCAGCGTTGAATACTCAATCATATCAGAAACGAAAAAATAGAAAAAATTAATTAGTTAATATTCACTCCTTGTATAACCGAAAGTGCTCACGCTCCAAAAATATTTTAGCTCAGTGGAGAATTTCAAACAATATCATAATCCCAATTTTCAGATGTCAAATAGGTATGTCCGGTTCTATAGAAACGTCTAATAGGCACCCGAACTTGGGACACCCTGTTTAGGTCTGTTTCCCCAAATTCGCATATTTATGAGAGAGCTGCAAATAATATCCATGATTCGTTTAATTGGAAATAACCAATTTTCCCGATGAATTATTTTTGATTCCCGGGATTTCAACCACTATCAAATTTCCCTCGTTCTCGATTCGATAAATCATTATTTTGCATAGTTCATCGCGCCTGCATCAGGCATCGCATCGGCCAACCCAAAATGATAGCAACTTTGATGAATTTAACCTTTTTCAAATATTTTGGCTTTTTTCGCACGGTACCCAACATTTTGCTTCTTTAAATACGATGGGAGTTAAAAATTTGCTCTCAAATCTGAGTTTCTCTTCAATTCAAGTGCACTTGTCAACATGGAATATTTGCTCCATACTTTATTGGGCTGAAATCACTTCTTCAAAGGTAAAATGTATGATACCAATACTTTCTCCTCGAGGTAAGTTTTCAAAATTCTGATATTCTGCTTCATACATGCAATATGGAATGTGGATGATTACTACAAGAACTGTTCATTTCAAAACAGTGTTAACAACGTTTGTGTAGGAAAGAAAAGCTTGGGGTAATGGGGTATTATCATTGAATTCAAATATGCATAAAGGAACAACGCAGTTGAACGCGCTGATGCAAACATTTTTGGAAGTTTACTGCCAACTTTAGTGCGGCACATAGTAGCTACTAGAGGAACTATAATCTGCCGATCCATTTTATTAGCTACCTATTCCTTTACAGAAATCTGTATGATATTTATTTTCCTCAAGTTCTATTAAATCATAGGCAGACTTAGTTATATATACTACTTAAGGTCGCCGCTCGAAGTAAGTAGGAAAACTAATCCGATTGAGGCGCCACCGCACATTTTATGGAATATCTCCATAGAACTTACATTATCACTATAAGTTCTATGAATATCTCTCTCATTATGAATGAAATGTACAATGACGCTCTCTAGCCAGAAATCACTGAACTATGAAATAAGTGAATATGTGGGTAAAGCAGGAATATTTGAATTCGGAAATTCTTAGCCAATTCCGTATTTCAAGTTGTTTTTCTCAACGAAATTATCTGTAGATTCACTTTCAATCGGAAGTTGAACTATTTTCATGGATTTTACGTTTGAAATAAAACAGAAGCATGAGTTGGCTTAATTTCTTCTATTTTGAAAGAAAAGAATTGACTTTCGAAATGAAATCGATTTAAATTATTTCATTAAGAACTCCAATCTTTACTGAGTTCACCCACAAAATTTCAGTTCTCAAAGTGAAACCATTTTCAAATTCAAATTGAAATAAAAACACACTACATTGAACGCTCACCTTAATATCCACACACAGCGTCATCGCATTCGGCTCAGGAAATAGTGCTTCATAATTCAGCTACTCACCGCCAGATGCGGGGGTAGAAATTTTCGATTCTCTGAAACACATCAGTCCCTCTATGAACGGGTGAAGGAACTATAACTAAAATCAGCTTCAAATCGTTCAACTGCGATGTTCCTCTATGTATATTTAAACTAAATGGTATTATACAATCTGAGAAAATATCTAACATAATCATGTATCAAAATATAGATGCATAGAAACCATGGTCAAATGACTCCTAACAAACTTACAAATCGTAAAACAAATGAAATCATAAAATTTCTAACTTTAAATTTGGCTGAAAAAAACAAAGTTGAGCTCGAATCCACAACTATTTTCTTGCAATACATTTATGCCGTTCTCAATCAAACGTTCTTCAGCTGACATAGATCGTTTATTTTTTCTATATATGCTCATGCTCGGGCAGGCGCTCTGATGTGTCGATAATATCATTTATGATGAAATATGGGGGACCTTTTCAAAGTGAACGTTGAATACGAACGTCCTGCTTCACGTTCCTAATGAAATATTGTCTTTTAAGTGCTTTCATTCTGAACAATTTCTGTCAATTATCGAAAATGCCGTTTGTACAGAAAAAAGGAGTGCCTGATTTTATACGAAAGGGTGTTTCGATAAGAGCACAAAATTTGAATTGCGCGTCACGTTTGACGGTCATAAAGTCACATGATTTTGACTTGACATATCGAAAGTTGACAGATGAGAGTTAGTAAACATGAAGCATTACATTGGAGAACAATGCGTCCTGGTTGTGAAAAAATGCAGTACCGGTGAATGGCGAACGTTATGGTGCTATGATAACACAGTTTCTTGTGGATCATTTGTAAGCTATCGATTTTGACGACCTTTGGTTTCAGCAAGACGGTGCCACATGTTATACCGCCCGTGAAACATTGACGATCTTGCCCGAGTTTTTTCCTGGACATTTCCCGATTTGGTGATTACCAGTATTGATCTCCAAGGTCCAAGCTTTTAAGGCTGTGGGGTTATCTGAAGTCACAGGTTTAAGCAACCATCGAAGCATTAAAAGCCGAAATTAGACGCTGTATCAATACCACCACATGTATTCAATAACAATATTGAAGATTTCGCCAGAAGCACATGCCAGCAAAGCTGTGGCGGCCATTTACAAGATATTTCGTTTCATACTCAATTCCCAAATGTAAATTTTCTAAATCAATAAATATTTCAAAACGTAGCTACAGAAAACCATGTTTTAGCACACTGCAATCTTGGGCACTTATTGAAACACCCACAATAGCAATAGAAATCCGGCCCTACTTGACATAGAACAAAAAGTTGGATCCTCACCAAATCCCAATATTGTCTAGATTTTTCCAATTATATTCTCCCTAACGAGTTTATCCTGGAGACCGTATGTGCACAAAAATAAATCCAAAAATAGGAATTATACCGCCACATTTCTCTCTTGTATTTCCCCTGTGTACAAGGACCTTTTTTATTTTCCTCCGAAAGCAAAAATGATTCTGAATGGAACGATGTATAATAGAATATAAGAAGTCGTTAAAATCGTATTCCAGAGGTGTCTCATTTCTGAAAATTCGCGCTGTAGTGGGATGTTGTGCGTTTAATGATCCTCGAATATCACCGGGGAAACATGAAGAACTTTCACAAGAACGAGCAAAAAATGCATTATTGTCATTATACCTACCTCAATTTAAAATTCAACGTAGATGCAAGGAATAGGCGGTGTACTTTTTTAAATTAAATTGGTCGCCAGAAGCACGGACGTAATTCTGGGGCTCTCGTTTATTAACCTTCAAGTTAATTCAACTTGTACGTAGATTCGCATTTTAGTTTCCAACGGTAAAAAATTGACGGCTGTCAAATCGATTCCGACGAAACGAAATTGACAGCTGTCAAAAAATCGACAGTCGCTGCCAAAAAATTGAAAGAAATCGTCCATCATCCCACATGTGCTGAAATATTGATAATTTTTGGTTCTTTTTATACACGATCTGGACAAAATTCTGCTGAAATATGGTATTTAGTTTTGAAATACCAGTGAAACAAAGTTTCGAAAGGTCATATTTACGGAGCTCCTGGTCGAATTTTCTCATCAACGAACTTTGATATAATTACTTGGCATATTCAGTACCTATTATATTTTTTATAAATTGGGTCTTCTGAAGCACTGAACGTTCAAACGCAACGTTCGAGCGCTCGTTCATTCACCTTGTAGGTAGGATCATCTCCTTAATGTAGCTATTAAGTAGATTCATCTTGTAGGAGGTTTGCATCTGCCAGTGACAGAAATCAATTGTTCAAATTCAAAGATATCCTGTTATGGAAATGTGAGGTTAGATAAAATTGTTGCTATACATTCCGAAATGGTGTGTTTTGTTTTGCCTTGTATATACAGGTGGATTTTTTTAAGTGTTTCATTAGACGAATTCGAGGAAGGAATTGCGATACGAATTCAAAATTTTGTATTTTTGTTTTGGAATATATGAACTCAATTTGTAAAATATTTTAGAGCGGAATCTACTTCTGGTTTTACCGGAAACGAATGTGAACTTCGTTATTTCAAATGCTACACCCTGTATATTTATACATATTTGAATTCTTCGTTTAATTCTGCAATGATTTGATGTATTATATGCGCAACCACATCAAGCGATTGTTGAGTTATAGCCTGATTTCGACAGAAAGATTGTCACAAATTAGTGTTTTAATCTCCAAAATCTCTCAAGCCTGCAACGGACGGCGAGCGATATATTATATCTCATATATTACACCAATATCGCTCCTTATGAAAATGCACCAAGCCCCGCGGACGACGCTATAATATATATTCCGATATTACGATATTTTTCCATACTAAAATGACATATGTCAATGCAAAGCTATAATATATAGTCCATCCAAGAATTATTGACATCAGAGCAAGCCTTGAAAGTCCAGTCGCAGCTTTATTTCTAGTTACAAAAAAGTAACTAGAAGTTTTCTGTGTCTGTGCTTTCATCATAGCAATAAAAAAATATAGAAATAACCTGAAAATTGAATGGTATTTTTTCAAAGTACGGCAATCTGAACATGAAAATGTTTCCAATTATCACATACGATTACCTGCAAACTGAATGGATTGGGAAAATTGTAATATATATCAGGACAGAAACAAAAACTTAACGATTGCATTTATTCAATATATGAAGAATTTTGTATGACATTCTAACTTTCAATATTTGTGAACAATGAAGGTGCAAAATATGAAATGTAAATATTCCTACTGTTGTTTCAACAACCACAACTGCTATTTCCTCATCTGGGCAGACCTCATCATGTTCATAATGAAGGATTTTATGTCAGCAACATCCCATATATTTCGACTAATCTTCTCTTATTTCTTTCTATATGTGCTATAACTGCTATGGAAAGCCTTTCCAATTATAAGCTATTATTAACAGCCTCATTCTGAAGATATCTATTTCACTTGCTCAATTATTTGCCGAATTTATTCGAAACATTAATGACAGAACAAAATATTAGTGTTATTTCCAACACCAACCTGAATTCTACAACTCAAAATATCACTGAACGGGCATTACCAACCTAATTTTGATTTTCCAAAGCCGCCCGAGATGTCAATAATTCTTGGATGGACTATATATTATATTATCGCTCGCCGTCCGTTGCGGGCTTTATTGTAAGAAATTATTTTCGCAACAGTGAAACAAGTTAAAGTACGCTGATACTGTTTCTTGTATAAATTATGAGGAAATGTGCTTGATCAATAAAAATAAGTAGGAACGAAAATTCCTAACATAGCCTACTCTGAAAAAAACGTGCACACCAATTAATTTGACTGAGCAAAACCTGGCTTTAGTCGTGAAATTCGAATTTTATTCGATAACGGCAAAACTACTGATTTTGAAGCATGAAATGTTAGGCACACTAACTAGTTTTTGACGAGCAATCGATTGGAATTACAAAATTATATTATTACCATTTGAAAATAATGAGATTTCATGGTTTTATTGAGGCTCACTTTGAAGTCCTGTTTCAGGCACCCTGTATAGCATTTCCTCATGATTTATTCAAGAAGCAGTATCAGCATACTTTCTTTTATTTCACTGTTGCGAAAATAATTTCTTACTATGAGAGATTTTGGAGATTTAAACACTAATTTGTGACAATCTTTCTGTCAACAAAATTGAGAATCAGGCTATAACTCAACAATCGCTTGATGTGGTTGCGCATATAATACATCAAATCATTGCAGAATCAAACGAAGAATTCCAATATGTATAAATATACAGGGTGTTGCATTTGAAATAACGAAGTTCACATCCGTTTCCGGTAGAACCGGAAGTAGATTTCACGTGAAAATATTTTACAAATTGAGTTCATGCACTATAAAACAAAAATACAAAATTTTGAATTTGTATTGCAATTCCTTCCTCGAATACGTTTAATGAAACACTTAAAAAAATTACCTTGTATATTATATATTCTTTTGAAAGAGAGAACTACATACTGTTTTCTTAAATCAAACAATATATGGCATATGGCACGTGTGAAGAAATGGGGACAAGGAACAGATTGTATAAAAGAATAAAATCTGTTTCCCGCTCCAAATCTAAGTGTAAGCAGAGGGAATGTGAACGGGGTACCATACAAATTCTGCATATGATACACTAGAACAAATAAAAACCTCTAAAAAAACTCTGTCTCCCCACTCTCCCCGTGAATTCGTGGTGATACTGAATTTCTTCAAAAAATATGCTGCTATCCATGTTACAGAGCTCCTTGTGCTTGAAAACAAGGCTTTTCATCGAACTGGATGCGAATATCTTGAAATTATATCTGTAACAAGAAAAAAAGGGGAAAAACGAGAAGAAAGCAGTAAAAAAATACTTCACCTTCACCTGTGTTGAAAATCCATGAAAAAGACACTTTTCTTTCCATATCTTCGGAACCGTTATTTCGAATTAAATGAATTTTGGTTGAGTGTTTACTCTTACATGTTGCATATTTCTCAATCAACACCTCTTCAATATTTCTCCTGATATGAAAGATACAGCGTAGATTCTTAAATCCACGCAAAAATACCATAACCACTTGAAAAAAATAAACCGTTCATATTTTCGAAAAATCAATCATTTTAATAAATGTAATCTCATGTTTTCTTATAGAACGCGTCGCTTTCGAGTTATTCCTAATTGTATTCGATAAAATTCGAGGAAAAAATCATGAATTTCATAAATAATCTGGATGCTTCCCTGGATTGAATATCATCGAAAATTGTCACTTTTCTGGTCTCTAGAAAAGTTAACAATATTGTCAGAATGTCGGGACTAAAATCTAGGTAAATGATGGAAAAACGTTGGATGTAGAGATATGTAAAAATAGGATCCCACAAATGTGAGTTGAAATTGAACAAAATGGAGCATGAAATTAAATATTTGATACGCACTGTTTCTAGGAAAATTCATTGTTACCGGTCCATATTAAAAATAAATGTCAAAGAAATACAAAATTCAGATATATAATGATGAATGTCGATACAAACCACGTAGGGGAGGGTTGGACAAAAAACAGGATAGTTCGGTAAAACGGGATATAGGGCAATATTCGAAAATAAGCAGTCATCTGACGAATGATAGTATAACCTAGGTATAACTTTCTGTAAATAAGCAAATATAGCAGGTGATCATTTAGAGGTGAATGGTGAATTTGTAGTGCGTGACAGCGACATTTCGTTTTAACTCTACTTTTGTAGAGTTATACTATTCAGTTTTACCGGTCGCGAGTGAAGAATATTTAATTTACTAATAAAAAAATGGTAACGGTGAGTATTTCAAACGATAATTTGGACAATTGACTACATTTTGTAACATTTCTAGATTGGAAAAATAAATTTTTCTCCTAGAAATTCTGAAAAATATTTTGAAAGACGAGGTCGGGCGAAATGGGATACCAAGCTGTCGGGTAAAACTGGATACTATATACTTGAAAAATCTATAGGAGAGTAGCCTATAAGCGAAAACTTAGCTTGGACAATAATAAAACATTGAAGAAAAATAAAGAAAAAGTGAAAATCTAATATTTAACAATAAGTCAAAAAAACAGAAGATAGGAAGACAAAAAATTGAAGAGGAACACGATGTAACCTGCATTTATTGTACAGAATTTTACTCTAAATCAAATAAATACAAACAAGGATATAGGAAGTAGGACAGCCAGTGAAACAACTTCTTAACCGAGCGACGTTTCGTCTTTATATTTAGACTTCTTCACAGCTAGAAAACAATTGACCATTACAGAATCTGTGAAAAACTTATAGTGGAGACTCACCCTTAGTTAATTGTTGTAGGCTAGCGATATAATGTATAAAACATTGAACACACAGTGTATATAAATAAAATCTTAGTCAAATATTTACAATTAAAATAATAAATTAGGGCGGACATGACATTTGGACATTTAAAATGGGAAATAAACACAACAACAAATGACAACTTCACCTTATCAACAAATTTATGGTAGCGCAATGATAATAGTAAAGGTTTAAAACGAAACAAGGTACACATATTGACATATTTATGTTACTCTCTCTCTCTCTCTCAGCCGGCCTCTATTCACCTTGTATACAGATTCAAAATGTTAGAATACACAGAACTCAAATTTTGTGTATCAGTTCTGTCATTTACAGTGGAGTTAATATTTATATAAATCATTTCGCTGATGCAACTCTCATGGTAAATATTTTCATAGTCCAGTATACGTGTATTTTGAAAATCAAAAGCGTGTAATTCATTGAAATGGTGTCTTGCCAATGCCGTTTTGTCAACTTTACTTTATCACAATTCTTCGTCTGACAATCATATCTATGTTGCCTAATTCTATTTTGGAGATACTGCTTCGTCTGTCCTGTATAACTTTTATCGCAATCTAGGCAAGGTATGTGGTATATCAAATTCGATCTTTGCAATACAGGAGTCCTATCTTTTAACTGATGGAATAATTTATTCACTTTTTGTGTATTAAAGAACACTAATTGAGCCGGAATTTTATTTTTCTTGAACATCAAATTAAGTTTCAATGATAGTGACGGTACCAAGGGAAATTTATAATATTTAATAATTTCATTGTTTTCATCCCCATTAGGTGGATGTGTGTGAATGTTGTCTTCTCTCATGGTTCTGTTAACTAAATTAATGGGGTAGTTGTTAAGTTTCAGTGCCTGTCTCATTAAATCATTATTGCCGTGGTGGAATTGGGGACTACGCAGGTTTTGTATGCTATGGACCAATCCCTTCATTACTGATATTTTTTGTTTAAAATCATGGTTAGAAAAGTAGTTCAGTAATCTCCTAGAACTGGTAGGTTTTCTGCACAAGCAGGTCGAAAGCTTGCCATCATCACATCTATGCACCATCATATGGAGGAATGGAATTTTCCGGTCTACCTCTTGCTCCACTGTGAACTGCATTCTGGTATGAAATGAATTGAAAATGAATAATAGTTCATCTATATTATCTTCTGGAACAGAGAATATATCATCAACGTAAATCTTCAACACAGGTACAGCAAATGATAATTTTTTCAAACATTCTTCAATAACAAAGTTCATGACGAAATTAGCTATAACAGGAGATGCTGGGTTCCCCATGCATGGCTGTTCCATCAAGTTGACCATAAAATTTATCATCAAACGAAAAGTAGCTATTATCAAATATAAAATCAACAATTTTGACGAACATTTCCCTTGTTAAGAGATATGTACCTCCACTTAGTCCTAAACATATCCACCGCCAGCATTTTAGGGATATTAGTGAACAATGATATAACATCGAGGGAAACCAAGGTGAAGTTGTCATTTGTTGCTGTGTTTATTTTCCATTTTAAATGTCCAAATGCCATGTCCGCCCTAATTTATTATTTTAATTGTAAATATTTGTCTAAGATTTTATTCATACACTGTGTGTTCAATGTTTTATATATTATATCGCTAGCCTACAACAATTAACTAAGGGTGAGTCTCCACTTTAAGTTTTTCACAGATTCTGTAATGGTCAATTGTTTTCTAGCTGTGAAGAAGTCTAAATATATAGACGAAACGTCGCTCGGTTAAGAAGTTGTTTCACTGGCTGTCCTTCCCATTATCCTTGTTTGTATGTACATTGCGAAGGACGTGAAAATATAGATCTAAATCAAATACTGATGACGATTGGGTAATGTGCCAGGATTGTCATCTTTGGTCTCACGAAGCTTGTGCCGGGGTGGAGAATGATGGTGAACCGTTGATTGATTGATTGATTGATAAGCTGACAAACAAGAGACCGGGTTAGCGCTTGGCCTCCCTGTGACACTGCGACCAATTTGGGTCTATTGTATCACTCTTTCGTCAGTGGTTCCTCACGAGAATAGGTTTGTGTCCTTTATCCGGTTCAGTAGCCTGTTTATGAGGTTTTTCGGATCCATTCCCGTTTCCGGATTGATTTCACCGAAGATTCTGTGGCGCCTTCTTCCCAAGGCGTCGCATTCAAAAATTATGTGAGAGGCTGTTTCTTCCTCTTCACCGCAGAGTCTGCAATCCACGGGTTCTCCAAGTATTCCTATGGTGTTCAGATGTTTTCTAAGGCCGCAGTGTCCCGTCAGTAGACCTACCATTATACGTGCCTTTGTTCTGTTTAGATTCAAAAAGTCAGCTGTCAAGGTTTGGCTTGTGCGTCCTACCATGGCTTTGCTGTGTGTTTGCCCGTCGCTCTGTTCCCAGTGTTGTCGGTGTCTTTGTTTTATCCACTCCTCAATCAGGGTCCTGCATCGGTTTTTGCTGATTCCAAGCACAGGTTCTGGCCCTGTGAATGGCGTTTCAGATGCTTGTCTTGCTAACTGGTCTGCTTTTTCGTTGCCCGCTATTCCCTTGTGACCTGGCAGCCTGGCACCCACATCAGAGTGACCTTGTTGTGTTTAGCCAGCTCCAGAAGGTCCTGGAGGCGTTCCCAGACGAGTCTTGACTTTATATCTGTGTCGAGTTGAGTGCTTTGATGGCGCTCTGGCTGTCAGAGAGAATGTGGATGTGTTTTCTTTGGTAGCCACTTTCCAGGTTCTTCTGTATGCATGTCCTAATGGCATGTGTTTCAGCTTGAAATATCGTGGCGTGTTTGCCGAGAGGTATTATGTAATCCCTTCTTGGCCTCACTCCATGTATTCCCGCTCCTGTTCCTTCATCTGTCTTAGAACCGTCTGTGTACCAGACCATTTCTGCAGATGATTGTGATTCTATACTCGAGTAACATCTGTTCCAGTCGAGCTGTGTTTTGAATGGTGTTTCGAATGAGTATAGAGGTTGCATGTAGTCTGAAATCATATTGAGCTCCAAGTGAACCGTACTCGTGCAATTTTTGTCGTTGCTGTGTGTTAATTTGTTTTTTATTATAAATATGAATTTCCTCATGGTGTTTAATTCCATTTCCACTTCCATTATTATTTTCATTTTCATTCATAAACCATCCCATTTCACCCGACTAGTATGGCAAAACAGAATACTTTAACTTTTATAACAAATATGACCTTTTCCAAATAATCATCAATCTTTTTAGGAATCATTTATATTTAATCAATAGAATGAACAATGGAGAAGTTACTATGCAGGAGTAGCAGTTATCACTGGCTTGGTTAGAGAGTTGTAGGTTGGATAATGTTAGCTATCCCGTTTTATCCAACTCTCCCCTATTGAAATGAAATGATACTTAGCATTAAATAATCCGAGGCGATGTTTGTATCTAAACAATGGAATTTTATGAACTCGACACTACATGGTTAATAGTACATACATTAATTCACTGAATGTTCTCCACATAATCATCACGAGATCTAGGGAAAACACCTAAAATAATCAATTTCCTCGTTTAAACAACATAGCTCTAGAACAATTGTCCTCCGTATCTCTTTACACTCATAGGCGGTTTGCAAATCGCGCCGGTTGTCGCTATATGCACGCGTGATGCACAGAACAACAATATAGGTTTTGAGATGGGTCGATTCATAGATCTTACAGCATGGGCGTACCCAGGAAGCCCTAGGGGGGGGGGGGGCAGCTGCCCCCCCATAGAGCTTAAAAATCCCTTAAAAACTCATGAAATAATAGCATTATATACGAAAATCAATTCATTATTTCTATTCTGATTTGGTTTTCGCCCCCCCCCCTCTAGCTCAAAGGCTGGTTTTGCCCCCCCCCTAGCTCAAAGGCTGGGTACGCCCTTGTCTTACAGTGTGTCTTGCTCCAGCTATCTCGCACCATAGTTTGAAGAGGAAATTCACAATGTGGCATCGTTTTCCCAAAAGCTCTGTTATAGCTCTGTCACTCTGTCATAGAAGATTTTTGTTAGGTACCTTTGTACGCAAAATGGGTTAGGTTAGGTTAGGGTTGATTATAAATTGGAGGAAAAACCTTTTTTTGAAAGATTGTTTTGGGATATGAACAAGTTATTAGTGTTCACAAACTAATCTTCAGAAAAATCGAAGAAGGAACTTATTTAGTTGGAAAAAATTAGGCTTCTTAATTGAAGATATAATCAGAAAAAACTGAGTATTTTTATTCAATTAAGGTTAGTATCTACTTGAGTATTCCCTAAATGTATCAACTCATTTTCAATCGAGAAATATGAACTGAGGTTTTTGCACAGAATCGTATTCGGCACGTATTTGGCCCATTTTTTCAAATGGCTATATCCTTTTGAGCCGAATTCGGAAAAATGGAAAACGAAAAAAGGTTTCCTTTGGTCTCAAGAAACTACAGTTACAATATACAGGGTGAGTCTTTGACTTGTACATATATTTTAACTGTAGATTCTTCCCATCAAAAGAAACACTTTTTTCCTATACCATTTTTCAAAATTCGGTTTCGTTAGGAAGATACAGGGTGTCAAAAATCCATGAAATTAACACTATTCTTTCCATATATTCGGAACCGATATCTCGAATGAACTGAATTTCGGTTGATTGTTTACTCTATTCATGGTGCACATTCCTCAATTGAAACTTATTTCATATTTCTCCTGGTAAAAAAGTTACAGTATAGTCGACTTATAAATTCACGCGAAAATACTATAAAACCACTTGAAAAAGATAAACGGTGCACGTTTTCGAAAGAATTATTTATTTTAGAAAACATGAGTATTCTTATATTTTTTCAATAAAACGCGTCGTTCTCAAGTTATTCCTAATTGTATAAGATTGAATTAGAGGAAAAAATCATGAATTTCAAGAATAATCTGAATGCTGCCCTGAGTTAAATCTCATCGAATATTATTTCTTCTCTGTTCTCTCAACAAGTTACCAACGTTGCCAGAATGTTTATCAACTTTGTCAAGACTAAAATCTCTATGATGAAAAAATGTTTGATGTAGAGATATGTAATAATAAAATTCCACATTCGTGGGACATATTGATATTGATATCGTGGGACATAAAATTGAATTCTATGAATCATGAAATTATACATTTTATAGGCAGTTTCTATTTAAAATTCATGGTTACCGGTCCTTCAGCAAAATATCTATCGACACCAGAACGACACTACTATTACATCAATTCACTGAAAGTCATTTACATAATCATCACCTGTTTGCTTCATTCTATGTAAATAAATAAATCGTGAACTTCGTTTGTGCCGTGTATGGGATCACTGACTAACGTTTTAGGTTGGACTGGTTGGAGCACAGAACAACGGTCTTGCGTGGCGGCTACATCCACGGCCTTCTGAAGGGAAGGGTAGGCCATGGCGACTGAAATTAGGAACGTAGCGCTATATTGGCGAGAATCAGAACTACTCGTTTGGCATTTTCAAAGAGCAACGCCTAGACGCCTTTAGCGAATAGTTCATCCGCTAACGATAGGGGACGTACTGCTTTCTTGAGTTCGCATTGTGTGAACAGAAAATCAGCAATCTGGCATCGTCTTCTCTAGAGTTCTGTGGAATATCATATCACAGAAGATGAGTTAGGTTAGGTCATTGACCTCGAATCATCTGACTTAGGTTGATGGAGTTAGGATAGGTTAGTGAGAAACCAATTTTTATGAGATCGTTCCAGAATATCGAGGAAAATATGAACAAATTATTAGTGTCTATAAACTAATCTTCAGGACAATCGAAGAAGGAACTTATTTTGGTGTAGAAATATAGCTTTTCAATTGCCGAAATGATCGGACAGAACTAAGTGTTTTGTTAGGAAATATCGTGTTTGTAACATTCTTATACAAATAAGGTTAGTGCTTGAGTATTTTTTAAACGTATCACCCAGAATATCTAATAATCACATAAATCTCAATCGAAAAATATAAACTTTGAGGTGTTTGTAAAGAATAATATCAGGCACGTATTCAGCACTATTTATTTCCAAATGGCTATATAGAGCCGAATTCGGAAAAATGGATTCCTTTAGCATCAAGAATCTACAGTTAAAATATATGTACAAGTCAAAGACTCACCCTGTATAAGTATAAATAAAAAATTATTCCTCGTAAAAGCTTAACTTTATTATTTCTTTTCGAACTTCTTTTCCAATCATGTTCAAGGTGTTTTTTTCGGACCGATTTTCTGCTCATGCATGCGTAGATCTCTATTCTGACTCAGCAAGTCAGCAACAATTGCCACACTCGAGATCCGAACTTACCCTGAAAACAAAGTTTGTAGGTTTATCCGTTCGAAAGTTGGCGTTTACGTAGATAGAACTTAATTTGACCACGAAATCTCGATCACTGATTCGAACCTAGTCGATTGAGACCGTTCTCGGCTACAAAACCAAAAATCCAACAAAAAAATTTTAGACAGTTTAATATTAGTTTATTTCCAAACTCAAATGAGTTGCTTTGGGGAAACACCACTCGTCCTACGGACTCGTGATGTTTCCAAAAACTCATTTTCGTTTGGAAATAAATCGATTTTTCTCCAAATAAACGTTTTCATAATGTCAAAATCACCCGGTTCAAGTTAACTCTGCTATCCAAAGAAAACGGCTCAGGCCTTCCATGAAACGTCTTATTATATCTGTGAAAAGGATACAAACGAATCCCTCACCAAGTTTCCTGGAAAATATTGCTTAGTTCCAGAGGCTTCATGCAAATTAATTGGCTTCGAGTGGTTGCTCTACCATATTCAGCGCCTTGTCTCTGGGGAGCAAGCTTTTATCAGAACTTTGTGAATGTTCTTAAAGATACGGGGGGGGGGAGTGCATATCAAAGAGAAAGAGATATACGCGAAGTTCTTGAGACATTCGACTTTTACATATCCGTACATCTGATTGAAGTTTCAGCAGTAATGACGGCAATGATGAAGAGAAATCGTTTGAGCCTTGGCGCTTTTTCGAGCAAATTGAAGCATTCACGAAAAACTTGCTATGTCGCTTCTTTTTGGAAAAGAGAATTCGAAATACAAAAACTCGGAAAAGCTAGAGACCTTCTTCGACAGTGGGGGTTTTTTATACCTTGATTGGGATTGGAATTGACTGAAAGAAAAACACCAGAGACGGCCCTAAAGGGCTCAAGGCACGTACCCACACAACCAATGAAATTAAAGAGAAGAAATTATGAAAAGAGCAATTTCATCTTATAATTTTATTTTTGAGTTGAGTTTTTCGGACAATACAGGATGTATTTCAAGGTGAGGCTTTTCTTCTGATAGGTGTTAGAACACATCGAAATAAGTCATTCTACCGAAAATTTCTTACATGAAATATTGAATTTGAAAAGTTCATAAAAATTTTTGAGTAAGTATCAATACCTTAAGGTGGGCGTTCAATGTAGTGTGTTTTTATTTCAAGTTGCAATTGAAATTATGATTTCACTTTGAGAACTGAAATGTTAATTGTGGATAAACTCAGAAAAGATTGGAGTTCTTAATGATAATACATCTGTAAAAGAAAGATGTTGGTTACACCATTTATAACTAGAGATCGGATGGACTGTTTGTTATGAAACTTCATTAATGGAATCGTCTTGGGTCTGGTTATTATAAAATACAATAAAACTTCGACAAAATTGATGAAAGTTTTACTTATGCAGGAAATGCTTTTCCTTCTTTTGAATAAGGCCACTAGGTGTCGCTACCGTTGATGCGTAGTCGTACAGTGAATAGACAAGTCACTCTACGTAGTCGTAGGTTGATATTACCGCTGTTAGATGGCGATATGTGATTCGCATAGAACTCATGGTAACATGGAAGTCACTGTACGTAGTCGTAGGTTGATATTACCGCTGTTAGATGGCGATATGTGATTCGCATAGAACTCATGGTAACATGGAAGTCTATTGCCACTATTGCCAGATCAAAAAGCGGGTAAACTTATCTCAAGTTGGTGGAACAGTGAATTTTTACCGAAAGATCAAGTATCTGATTTTGACGATCAGTTTCAAACGTGAGTTGGCCATCTACATCTTTTTTCTTTATTTTTGAAATGCTTTCGAATTTCTGTTTGGGTAATAGATAGATTTGCGGAAATAACTGAATCCAAAATTGCCCATAATTAGTAATTGACATATTATATTCGTGTTTCTGTTCGCACAGAGACAGTATTGTAAGCGTTAATAATTTTGAAACGTTTGCTCATCGGGCTTTCACTTATGATATACAATAATGTTTCATGGGTTGCTTAATCTGATCTGGTCGAATGACCATCAATAAATTTGAATATGAGTTCAACATAATTCAGAGTGTTGATAATTTTGCCGTGTCGATCGTACTATCGACATTTTAACATCTCGATTTGTCTTCTAACGAGCTTGATATCGTCAACTAAATTGAACAAATTGAAGAGAGATTGACAGCTCATATCCATGGAATAATGAGAATCGCGCTGCTCTACCAACTGAGATGTTTACCCATTATTTTGAGCTTAGCAGCATAGCTAAGATGTCTAAAATAATGGTGTGACCACCGATTAGATTTTGAGAATATAAGAAAAGTTTTGTTTTTGCCACTTCAGGTTGGGCTATTAACAAATGACTGATTTTTCAATTCTGGTCGACGGGCTGTGTTAATAGTCGATAGTTCATTAAAGGAATAATTTTTGTTCATATTCTTGACATTTTGATTCACATAAGAGGAAAGGTACGTACCTATAATATGGATTATACTCCTGCTATTCACAGTCACATGAGGTACTGCAAAAAGAGAACTGTTCAACAATTAAAAACAAAAAGTTATATGTTCAAGTTCAACAATTAGTTACCGCTTATAAAGAGAATTCTTTCCATGTGAATTACAAAATTATTAAAATTTTGTATATTTTGAACTTTAATTTTGCCTAATTTTTTTCCTGCTTGAAAGAAAGCAATGGTAAGTTTATACAACTTTTAAGTATAATTCAGGCGGTACAAAGTTCGCCGGGCCAGCTAGTTAATACATAAAAATGAGCCAATTCAAGCTTCTGTTTTATTTCAAACGAAAGATCCATGAAAATAGTTCAACTTCGATCAAAAGTTAAGTTCGCCGTTCAAAGCGCGTTGGAAAACCCATCCGATAGAAGCGCCACCGTCCATTTTATGGAATCTCTTCATAGAACATACATTATCACTATCAAGTTCTATGAATATGTCTATCCCCATGAATGAAATGTACAATGGCGCTCTGTATCCGAAAATCGCTGAACTATGAAATGAGTGAATTTGTGGGTGAAGCAGGAACTTTTTCCCGCCATATTTTTGAATTTGGCCATACTTTGCCAATTCCGTATTTCAAGTTGTTTTTCGGAACGAAATTATCTGTAGATTCATTTTTAATCGAAAGTTGCACTATTTTCATGGGTCTTTCGTTTGAAATAAAACAGAAGCATGAGTTGGCTCATTTTCTTCTATTTTTGAAAGAAAAAAAAATGAACTTTCGAAATGAAATCGATTAAAATTATTTCATTCCACTCTGGGAGTTTACCCACAAAATTTCAGTTCTCAAAGTGAAACCATCTTCAAATGCAACTCGAAATAAAAACACACTACATTGAACGCCCACCTTAATCTACAGATAATTTCGTTCAGAAAAACTACTTGAAATACGGAATTAGCAGAGAATTCAAATATATGGCGGGAAATGTAGTGTGTTTTTATTTCAAGTTGAATTTGAAAATGGTTTCACTTTGGGAACTGAAAGTTTGTGGGTGAACTCAGTAAGGATTGGAGTTCTTAATGAAATAATTTAAATCGATTTCATTTCGAAAGTTAATTCTTTTCTTTCAAAATAGAAGAAATTAAGCCAACTCATGCTTCTGTTTTATTTCAAACGAAAAACCCATGAAAATAGTTCAACTTCCGATTGAAAGTGAATCTACAGATAATTTCGTTGAGAAAAACAACTTGAAATACGGAATTGGCTAAGAATGTCCGAATTCAAATATTCCTGCTTTACCCACATATTCACTAATTTCATAGTTCCTCGATTTTCGGATAGAGAGCGCCATTGTACATTTCATTCATAATTAGAGAGGTATTCATAGAACTTATAGTGATAATGTAAGTTCTATGGAGATATTCCACAAAATGCACGGTGGCGCCTCTATCCGATTAGTTTTCCTACTCGCTCTAAACGGCGACTTTAATACGACTCTGGCCTGTAAGCATCTCTTAATATGATGCAACAGATGTTTCACTTTTAATTTCAAGGATCAAATTATACAGGGTGTTTCTAAATTGATATACAAACCCAAACGAAAAGGGGAGATTCCTTAAGTAAGACAGAAAAAAAAACTTATATTTTCTTCAAATTTTTTTCTCATAGTATCTACACTTAACAAGATATTCAACTGAAATTTGGCATAGATATTACATTTGAGAGTTTTCACCACGTGACATGGCAATTTTGATAGCAGATCTACAGGGTGATATTTTTTCTGGAACACTGTATTCCTCCAGAACTTTTTTTTGGTGAGCAACTCTTAATTTGAAAGACGGTAAAGGGAAGCTTTGTGGTTATACCAAACTTTTCGGTCTCCCCTAGTTTTGTCGTATTTGCCACCGATTTCGAGAAAAAATTTTTGAACGATTCTCCCGAAATCCTGAGAAAAATCCAAATCATGATAAGAAGGCCAGTTTGTAAGCTTGGTGAATGAATTCATTATCATCAGTTTTTATGGAAATCTTCCTGATCTGTAGCGATGATTCATAAAGATTCGATAAACTCGTATAATCATTACAAACAATGTATTACTAGAACACTCTGTATCTCGAAAACGAAACGTTTACAACCCCATGTTTATCGGACTCTTTTTTCTTAGACTTACTTAAGAAATCTCCCCTTTTCTTTTGTACGTTCAATTTAGGAACACCCTGTATAGGTATAGAATAATTATGACATCTAAGCTTCACACCTGTCACACAGAATGAAACACAGAAATGATAAGTCCATTAGTAATAATAGGCAATTCTGGCTGCAATAATTCGCAATTCAAAAATATTTCAAAAATGGAGAAAAAAGATGAAAATTGACAATTCTAGATTGAAACTAATCGTCAGAATCCGATTTACCAGACGTCCGGTGAACATTCTCGATATGGTAAAAGCATTCCATGGCTACTATAAGTTAAATTCACTATGGAAATAGAGAGAGATGGAGCACTACCTCTCCTTGATCTATTGGTTAATACGAACACATAATGCTTTACTTATAATTTGACCCTTGAAATTAAAAGTGAAACATCTAGTGGGTTCTGCCAAACGCCAGTGAGAACTACTCCGCATTTGCGCAAGCACGAAGAAAATTCCATAAGGTATCCATGGATACATAATGACATGTTCCTTCTCTTCGCCGCGACAGTTTACGACGCATGCGTATAGCGATTAGCGACCACTAGCGCTGGTGTTAGGAGGAATGGGGAATGCACTTTTGTATACTCATTAGGCACTACGCTCAAATTCTATATTTTTAATTCTATGACTAGGAAGCACAAAAACAGCTGGCCCGATTATTTTTTCGCCTCCCCCACACTGTCCAACCATATTTCATTCTCAATTAGTGAGGAAAGACATAGTTATAATTCTATGGGGAGGCCTAATCCCTAATGGCGATCCACAAAAAAGTTATCTCGAAGATATTGGCGACATGGTGCATGGGAGCAAAATGCGATGTCACAATTTGGCGAAGGATCCGGTAACATCAGGCGATGTAATGTACTGGTCCTGTGCTCTCACTAGTCATTAAATATTTATTAGGCAGTAGCTGAAGATAACTAGGACAATTCTAAATGATCTCACGACTAGAAAGTGGGTTGAAACGCTCTCTTTCACTTACATTTTCTAATATCTAATTGAGTTCTATGAAGAAACCAGTAAATTGTGTGAATATAGTGGCACTTTCTATCTATGAGTTTGGCGACCGTTTGATACTGATTTTTTTTTCATGAAAATTTACATTTATTTGATGGAAATTGAAAGGAGTGATAGAATTATCGAGTAGGAATTGCAACTAATTGAGGAAATATTAAACTAAAGGTTACAAAAAATGTATAAGAATGGAAATCAATCCTTATTTTCTATTTAAAGAAATAGACGATTTGATGTCTCAATCTGAAAGATTTATTTTCTTTAGTTGAAAATTCAACAAATAAACTCTTCTAACTAAAAGGAATAACTTACGAACCTGAAAGAAATCAAAATCAATGCTATTTCTTCGAGTTCTCAATTTACAATATTTGAAATATAAAAATTACATTAATTAACAATTGAAAAAACAAGGCATTCTCTGAGTTGAAATTAAATGAAACATAGAGGAGAAAATACTAAGTGGTTTTCCTAAAGAAAATGATACTGTTCATTTCTACAAATGTATAACTGCGATGAAATTCGGTAGTATCATTGGTCGCATTCAGCGGACGAAGCACAGAGCGTTTCTGCTTTATATCGGTAGCGGAAACGTGTTGCTGGCGAGCCGTTACTATTTTCTGTCAATTTTTAGTTTTCGACAGGTGTATTTTCATATAAATTTTATTTTGGTGGCTTTTTGTTCTGTTCATCCAAAGCAAATGATTTTTTTTAAACTCAAGTAATGTGCTAAATGCGGTGGTCCTATTTCAATGTTTTGTAAAGAATTACGAGGTGTATCGTGTAACCATGGTTCGTCTTCTTTTACATCCAAGAATAGTTCAACGGTCGTCCTCTCGATCGGAGATTAGAATGCATTTCATTCAGCGATGAAATTGTGATACTTTCACCTGCTGGAAATTGGAAGAGGAATTGGGGATGAAATTAGTAGCACTTCGAAATAATTCTTTTGAATTTGAAAAGCATTAATAATGAGAACACTTGTTTATTGTTCATCATATGGCATATTGAGAACTTAATCCTGAAATGTTTACGGAGATAATTTAGAGAAGGGGTGCATATGTTTCAGTAGATAATTACGGTTAAAAAATGAGAAGTCTAGTTTTTCCTGTATTGTAGTTTTTAGTTATCACAAACTTCGTTGATGTTGAAATCTTTTCAATATTTTTTTTTCAAGGTGCATACTGCAATACAACAGCCTGGCTTCGTCAGGGTGAAGAGAGGATACAACTCCCTGAAAGTGGAGAATTTAGTGAAACATATACGTCCACATAAAGATCCCACGGATCCGTATTTTCCTCTTCAATGGTATCTGAAAAATACTGGACAAAATGGTGGAAAGACGAAGTTGGACTTGAACGTCGAAGCTGCCTGGGCACAAGGATTTACAGGAAAAAACATCACAACTGCCATCATGGATGACGGTGAGTTAATCCCGAAAACTCATCCGAGATTAGCGAGTAGGTTTTATTCGATTCGACAGATATCCTCGAACTGTTTATAACAGGACGATCTACCATGTAAGATCGATTAAACAGTTCATGGATATGATGAATATGTTGATATTTATATCAACGAACGCGATGATTAATGATTAATCAATGTTATTATTGTGTGTTTCTTCGATGGAATTCTACTTTTATTTTGATCTTCCATGTTTCAATGAAAAATTGAATGATGATATTTATTACGAACGTACAATTCACATACAGAGTGTAACAACCAAATGGAATAAATTCGATAACGAATAAATGAGGGCGTGTGGGGAAAAACGCTCGGACACGTCGATTTGTAATTTTAAATGCGCATATTTTTCAAGAAAATAATATTATATAGGGTGTTCCATGTGACCGTGGCCAATACCAACTTTCTTATTTCAAATGCAACCCCCTGTATATTATTTATTTTTTGGATTCTTCAGAGAATTCTAGACACAATTCATGCACAATGTCCTATATCTATCTTTAACTATTTCGGAAGTATTAAGTGTTTTGAGATTTATTGCAAAAATCAACGTGTTAAATAAAAATTATTTTATTTCACAAATTCGGTACATTACACTTAAAACCTAAAAAGTAATACTGATTATTTCTGAATTATTAAAAAAAAACAAAAAAAACATTAATGTCAATGTAGGAAAAGTTCAGAATGCTCGCCGCGAACGTCTTGGCAACATGCTAATCTGCTGTAGAATTGTCTTCTAACGTTACTCAACATTTCAGGTGTGACTGATCTAATCGCAAGCGTGATTCGGTTTTTTAGGTCGTCTCCGTTTGAGGGCTTCGTTTCGTATAAATACTTTTGACATATCCTCACAAAAGAAAGGCCAATGGTGTCAGATCAGGAGATCGTGCTGGCCATTCTATCGATCCGCGCCTCCCTATCCACCGATTTGGAAAAATTTGGTTCAAGTACTGCCGGACATTGATTTGGTAATGGGGCGGTGCTCCATCTTGCTGAAACCATATTATATTGGCATGAACTTGTGGATTTGCTGGATCACGATATGAGTTTATCACTGATCACTTATTGTCATGCATACAGACAACGTGTTACTAAGGCTATGAGAATAAATTAATTTTTTCTCAGTAATGGTTTTTGCTTACTTTCTTCATATCAAGAGGTAAATGGGAAATAAGTATTGAGTGCAATTTATCGAATTTGTGAAATAAAATAATTTTCATTTAAAATGTTGATTTTTGTAAAAAATCTGAAAACACTTAATATTTCCGAAAAAGTTGAAGATAGGTATAGGACATTGTACATGAATTATGTCCAGAATTTCCTGAAGAATCCAAAAAATAAATAATATACAGGGGGTTGCATTTGAAATAAGAAAGTTGGTATTGACCACGGTCGCATGGAACACCCTATATAATTTTATTTTCTTGAAAAATATGCGCATTTAAAATTACAAATCGACGTGTCCGAGCGTTTTTCCTAAAACCCCCTCATTTATTCGTTATCGAATTTATTCCATTTGGCTGTTACACTCTGTATATTCAATCAACTTTACTAGGAATATTAGAGTGAGCACAGATTAGCCCATAATATTCAATGGGCAATATTATACATTTTCGTGATTTTTATGAAGGAACAAGGAACCTATTGGATCTATTATAAAAAAAAATTTAATTCGGTTTTCGAGGACAACATTTTTGGATCTAAATATTGTCATTTAATGAACATAACAAACAATCTCCACAATAGTGTTTAGGTGACCCATTCTCAGACCAAATTGAAATAAATTATTGAAACACAAAAAGATCAGGCTTCTCCATGGGCCAGTGGCGACGCTAGAGGGGGGCAAGGGGGCCCGGGCCACCCCTAAAATTTTGCTGCCCCCCCCTAGATTTTTTTGACATACTAAGACTTTCAATTTTCCCGTTGTATTTCTATTTACTTTGGCCCCTCCTGAAAAATATCGCCCCCCCCCCTGTCTTTGAAAGCTGGCATCGCCACTGCCATGGGCATCCCCAGCCTTTGAGCTAGGGGGAGGCAAAAAAATCAGAATAGAAATAATGAACTGGAGGAAGTGTAGGATGAGATGAAATTTATTTCATGTTTATTCAGCTTACAGAACTATACAGGGTGTTTCTGAATAGGTGTATCAACGGTCAGCTGTAGATTTCTCATAAAAAAAAAACAATTTTTTTATTCTCTTCCATTTTTTCCACCGGGTCTTCGTTTGCGAGATACAGGGTGTCCAAAATTCGTATTATGTTCTTCAGTTTTTTGCTAATATATCAGAAACCGTTTGAATTACAGAATAATTGAGTTTCTGTACACACGTTGTCACTAACTATAGCTCCTTTCTTGCACTTTACTCGGTTTTATTAGACGTGCCACTGGCGGAGATATTGAATTTACACCACAGAACAAATTTGCATTTGCACAGAAAATTCTGATGCGCCAATGTGTTTTACATAAAAAGACACTCCAAGTGAACCGTTTTCGTGAAAACTGGCATTTTATAATAAAAAACAATTCGCTGAAGCATTGTTAATTTCTTGTAAGTGAAAAAACAGTAGTCATAATTAACAATTCTGTTGTTTGTAAATCGACTCTCAACCATCGTATTCCTTAAGGGGCAGTATCACCTTTTGAATCGTGGTAAATCACAACCATCTTGGATTCTTAGCAACAATTCTGTTGTTTGTAAATCGACTCTCAACCATCGTATTCCTTAAGGGGCAGTATCACCTTTTGAATCGTGGTAAATCAAAAGTGGTCTCTTTATTTCACGAGTAAGTACCCTAATTTACGACGTAGAGACTTGATTTTTTTTAAATTGAAGTTGAAGAACGTCCCGAGGGCAAATAGTTTACTTTTTTTCGATTTTCGATTTTCGATTTAATTAGTTTTTCAATTAAAAAAACCAGGGTAATCGTTAGATCTGGGGTTATTGAATATGTTTTTCGTTTTTCATGAGTACAGGCTATATTTGTGGAATAATCATCATGAAAATGTTTGTAGTTTATAGAAGATTAAATTGCCGAGGGCAAATAGTTGCGATTTTTTCCAAAAAATGATGAATAACCGTCGGAAAATAATCATTAAGTGTAGTTTCCAAAACGCTGAAGTTCAACCTGTTTTTTTTTTATTGAAAAACTTATTAAATCGAAAAAATCGCAACTATTTGCCCTCGGCAATTTAATCTTCTATAAACTACAAACATTTTCATGATGATTATTCGAAAATCGAAAAAAAAGAAAACTATTTGCCCTCGGGACGTTCTTCAACTTCAATTTAAAAAAATCAAGTCTCTACGTCGTAAATTAGGGTACTTACTCGTGAAATAAAGAGACCACTTTTGAATGGAGATTTACCACGATTCAAAAGGTGATACT
This sequence comes from Adalia decempunctata, assembly GCA_951802165.1. NCBI lineage: Eukaryota > Metazoa > Arthropoda > Insecta > Coleoptera > Coccinellidae > Adalia > Adalia decempunctata. Next base: position 43,657,820 of record OX637697.1, read on the forward strand.
GCCCCTTGGCCTTAAGGCTTGTTCGGACTAGGCCAGTATTTTAGTCGAGTGGAGAGTCGATTCGCCCACTGACTACTCTACCACAGTATCAAAGACTCTTGAACAGTATAAGGTGGTACATCATCCTGTGACTCTACTCGACTCGATTGCTGGCGTTCGCACACGGAAAAATTACAAAATCATTCGCTACTCGACTAATCTACTGGCCTAGTCCGAACAAGCCCTTAGCCAGGTTTTGTTCCTACGAAGGCTGCTGAATGATCGCTTCACAGTGCGAGTAGTACACGGTAGAGCGATCAAGATTGGTACAACTTTTTCCAAGTCTCAATTTTATACGGATGCTTGTTTTTTGTTTTACTCACAGCTTTCGACAAAATACCGATCTAATGATATTTCGAGTGATCTCTTTTTCTTGTTCAAATTTCAAGGGCTGAGGTTGCTATGCAAAGGGGTGAAATAAAAAGATGATGGTTTTTATTTCAAAAGATGACACCATCGAGAACATAATTAACCTCTCCGAGTGTATTTAAAATTTACATCGTTTCTGCTCGAAACGGCCTTTGTTTTCTTTTCACTTCACATCCCAAAGAAGCATTACAAAATGGAAACAGGAGGAATTAATGAGATAAACCTTTCAGTTTTTTTACATAGAATGAACAACCTACACTGTCTAACCGCCGGAAACTCCAACGATCGATGTATTAAAAACCGAAAATCAGATTGTCGAAGTTGAAAACTGCCTTGTAAAATATGGATCAGAATTATATTCTTTAGATATATTTTTTGTTACTGCAATTTTGTATTTTATGTGGAATAACTTATGTCAGTAACCTTTTTCAGTTGAGGATCGACGTTGCTATCAATTTCTTTTTTGAACATAAACCAGCTGATGTTTCTTGAAAAATTAGCAGCTATTCATAACTATAACACTACTCATTTTTGACAATAGTGGCACGGGGTATACAGAAATCATTACAAAAATCGACGGACTGGTTATACCATATCATTCGGAAGTTTTTGAGTTATAATGTGTTATGGGTTAGCCTATTTTCGATGTAAGTTTTCCAAAACGATGGATTCGACCTTGGTGCTTCCATCTCGTTCTCCGAACCTCGGTTAGATTTTTTCTATGATGTGTCTCACGATGATTACGTTATATGGGCAATATGCTTGCAGGAACTGAGATATATAGGGGAAGATGGGGCAATCGTGGTCAGCAGGCAATGGTGGTCATGCCCACAGCTGAAAAAATTGAAGTTGTCTATACACGCGAAGTGTGGTAATTTCACATAATTCACAACCCTCGAGTCCCCAAACACCCTCGGTCATTCCACACGACGCATTCATATATGACGAGTGTCTGTCGTTTTCGCTCTTAGGGCCGGTTTTATAAAAGCCGAATCGACAGTTGAACCGTGCGCCAACTACCAGATTATGTATTTTTAGTGAGGAATTTGGTTGTTGACGCAACGGTTGAACCCTCGGTTGCCCTTTATAAAACCGGCCCTTAATCGATCTTATATTGATATTGATCATAAGAGTCATGTTCAAACAGCAATAACTCTCAAATTATGTGAGATACAGAAATGATGTGGGTGTCGTTTTGTAGCTGATATCCTTGCGTGTTAGTTCATTGGAAAAAATCGAGGAAAAAATTATACTAAAAAATTCAGTAAATTTTTCGACATAATTTTTTTTAAGAATTTTTTTTAAGAATTTTTTTGTGACACTTTTGAGCTGAATGTTTACATATTGTTCTGTTTTAATAAAAGGTGGTAGTATTATCATTAAAAAAACATTTTTTTTACATCTGTAGGACCTTTATGTCCAAAGAAATCGATATCATTTGAAAGGGTCAACTAAAATAAAAAAATTAATTTCAAATGGCGGCTATTCCAAAAATAGGGGGGCAATCTTCCCAATGTGGGTGTTTTTGTCGATAAAATTAGGTATATTTGATGCCCTTAAATTATCGCTAAGTCAAATCGAAGCACTCTGTATACAGAGAATCTGTATTAAATTGAAAAAGTTGAAGTTATGAAACTGCTTTCAGTTTACAGTCGTAACAAAAGTTGAAAATGTCCCTATACCTTAATAGTTATGGAATTAAATGGATAATCTCATTATGAAAATTCGAATTCACAATGGGGCTGAAAACTATTCAAATGTTGGTTTTGTTCAACAGGAACTTGGACTCTCATTTTTATTACTTATAAGCAGTGGCGGCTTGTCCTATGAGGCAGGTGAGGCAGTGCCTCACCAATAAACGTCGAAAATTACACGTATAAATATCATATATTTATTAATTATTTATTCAATCAATTAAAATTGTTTTCATTATCTTCTTCCATACGCATTTATATCGAAATTTCCCTTCATTATGTAGCCATAAAATGCGTCTCCGGTTGGGTCTAAGTTTCCGTAGTATCTCACGATTTCTAGGTAAACGGCAGAGGCACGCCTCACACTGCCTTTCTTTACGCGTCATTTTACATCATAGGGAACGGACGGCAGGCGAGAAAACCGTACCCCTAAACGACAAATATTACGTTTAGTCTGAGGCTAGCCTCTAACTAGTCTTGATATTCTCTCGCGAAGGGCAAACTGTAATTATTCTGCACTATTCGGGAACTAGTTCTTTAATCTATGAACTAGGGTCAGTTTTTAAATTGGGTTCGATTTGTAAAAATAGTTTTATCTGTTTTTCGTGTAGATTTAGGTATGTCTCAGTGTTCATATGATGTCTTTCAATCTTATTACTGAATTCAATTTCCATCGGAGACCCGAAGGCGAAATGTATTTAACGGGACCGATGGGACGTCACGAATTCCCCAGTTAGATGTAAACGCTCGAAAGATTTGTGATTTTTTTGATTTTTCAGCTAATCAGCAAAGTTTTTGGCGTAATTCTTATGGGGATAAATCATATATAGTTCAAGAAGTAAAGCGATCTATTCCAGATTTGAGTGAATGTCTTGAGAATATTACGCAACTGACGAAGAAGAGAGTTCACTAGAATTAGTTATTTATAGGTATATGTACCTACATATACAGAGTGTCCCATTAGTGCAATGAAGTAGATAATCTCATTACTTACGTCAGTTACGGAATAATTTTACTGCAAAAATGGTTGCTCTAGCACTGATATATCAGCCTAAAATAATTGTACCGGCCACAGGGTGTTCGTTTGAAGCGGTATTACTGGTATCAGAATTAGGTCGGTTTGTTCTAATGGTAACCACTCCATATTATTTTATCTCTTAGTGCCAAATTAGTATTTCTATTCATTGGCATCAACATTTTTCTTAATTTATTCGGCGTGGCTAACATATAACGAAAAAATTATGGGAAAGTGGAAGATTTTACTTCATTATCAGAGTGGCATAAACTTCAATATTCTCCATGTTCTAGTTAATGGGTGTTTCAAATCTGATGATATGATGAAAAGCAACTTGCTTGGAGAGGATGTTCTTAACAAGGTCCAAAATTGAAGAATTTCAATAAGGATGCTCATTTTCTTCAACTGGCTTCAAATTACTTTTCATACGCACCCTTTAAAATGTTTAGTTTTCGAGTAAGATACTTCTTCATCGCTAGAAGTAAATATTTTACGAAGCAAAATGTTTCTCGAAAAAGATGACCTTGAGTATGCTAGCGATAAAGAATTATTCTAATCATCAGTTTTGCAATAGCCTTTTTCACGGCAACGCCACGGCAGGGAATCTGTTTTCTCCGATGTGCCTCACCACCTTAAACTGTCACGAGCCGCCACTGCTTATAAGTACATATAGTACAGGGTGCGGCACGGAGGATGGATGGTTTTAAAAAAATAATAAAAGCGTTAATTTTTACTCAAAAACACATTTATTGACGGAATCAGATTCTCAAGGAAATAGCATTTAAGACAGTCAAGTGTGGAAAATCACATCAGGCATGTGGTGGCCGAAATCGGTGATGCAGTGCTGGAGGCGCTCTTGGAAGTTCGCGTAGACTCTCTCCAACATCGCTCTCTCAACTTGGGCAACTTCCACGCGAATAGCCCTTTTCAATTCGTCCAGAGTTCGGGGCTTGGTCTCGTATACTCTAGCCTTGACCATTAACGCCTTCGAAGAAGTAAGGGCCAATGATGCGAGTTTGCGATACAGCGCACCAAACCGTAACTTTTGGGCTGTGCAGCGGTCTTTCGTGTAAGTGTTGCGGATTTTCATTAGCCCAATAACGGCAATTCTGCCGGTTAACCATGCCGTTGAGGTGAAAGTGGGCTTCGTCACTCATGAACAAAATGAGGTTCTCATTTTGATCGATCAGTGCTTCCATCTCACGTGCGAAGTTCATTCGTTGTGCATAATCTGCGGGGTGTAACTGTTGCACAATGGCCAATTTGTAGGGGTGAAAGCGAAGATCCAACTGGTAAATAAATGCTAGGAACACACGAGTCTAACGGCACCTTCCCCACTTCTCTCGTCCTCAGTGGGGGAAAGTTATGCCCATCTGAAAAACGTCCGCCCTCCGTGCCGCACCTTGTATATTATATTTTGTACTTATTGTAACAAATTGCCTCTTGTTTTATATTCTAGCTGGAAAAAAGAAAGAAACCAGGTCTGAAAGGTTGGTGACGTAATAAAGAGTTTGTATTGCGAAAAAAACAGTCCAAGTTCCTGGTAAAACTTATCATCAACTGTGAGAGAAAATGGATGTAAACATGGATTCAGAACTATTCAAATGTTTTGAAGAAACTTTTTATGGTTTTTCATGGTCAAGGTCAATTTGCCAAAAACTACATGGTAGTTTTGAAATATCCCACCTGAAAAGATCTCATTCAAAATTCCCTGTGAACATTTTGTCAGAAAAGTGATACCTATACTAGAGTAATCGACTCATCGCTTCTTGAAAGGACCTTTGTATCGACCTATGGAGTTCCCGCGGGCAATAAATATGTATTCTGGATCATGATACAATTTTCCTTGTTTTATTATTCTGGATATAATACGAATATGAGGGATATGTTTGTTATAAATTCGAAAAACTTTATTGGTGAGGGGATAAAAAGATTCTGTTGCACACGTGCCTCTATTATGAACTTTTATGAAGCCTGATTATATTGAAGCAATAAACTTCGTACCTGTATGCATAAAAACTGCTCGAAGAGACGAGCAAAATCCACCCGGGGGATTTATGAATAATATTCGTTTTATAAGATACCGTGTCCGCTTGTGCGTCGTTTATCCTCTATTATAATGCTTTCAGCTTTGTCTAATACAATATCCCAATTATTTGAAAGGAACAATTATACCAACTGGAAGAATAAATCGCTGAATCTCAGGAAATAGTCTTTGGAGAAGGAAATGTAAAGGAATTTACCAGAATAATGATGCATATTTATTATAGATATTTAAGTGGGATATCCAGGGTGCCCTATGAAGAACTTGACATACTCCTCTCATTATTATTGTTATTTGAACTGGGGTCGATTATGGCTCAGGTAGCCTTCCGGGAACTGCGACTGGATCTTTTGTTCACAACAGTACTCATTCATTGAAACCCAAGGAGGTCGTCTATGGTGTTGATAAAACCAACAACATCCCTAGGAGCCTTGGCCGTCACCTCGTGGGTATCAAGAACTGGTTTCCCCATATGAATGGTTCTTAGACCAGCCAGTTCTGGACACTTGCATACCATCTGCCTCTGATCCACAGAGTCTACAAATCTCATCTGTTGACTTCCCCATACGGTACAAATGTTGTTTGCACCGGCACTGCCCTGCGATCACCCTAAGCTCTAACCGCGATTGCTTTAAGAGCCTACTGGTATAGGTCGGTGTAATTATCACGAATTTTTTGGACTGAGTAAGTCCAGGAGTGTTACACCAGAGGGTTATTCTGTTGTTCAATTCCATTGTTGAACCGCTGCCTTATAGTGGTCTTTCCCAAGCCCACAGAAAGGCTCACGTCCAGCAGGTGTTAACCTTGATGCACTTTTCGAAAGCGCATCAGCATTTTCATTTCCTTCAACACCACCATGCCCTGGCACCCATGATAGGGTTACTTTATTGTCTCTGGCCAGTTGCTTTATGTTGTTACGGCACTCCCAGGTCAGCAGAGATCCCTGACATTGCGATTCCAGTGACCTCAGCGCGGCCTGGCTGTCCGTGGTGATGAAGATATGCGTCCTATTGAGGTTCATTTTAAGACACTCATGAGCGCATACGTACACAGCCAGTATCTCCGTCTGTGTAATAGAGGGTTCACTAGCCAGGGCTTTAGAGATCCTCAATCTAGGTCCATATATCCTAATACCAGTGCCTCTTTCAGATTTTGATCCATCGGTAAACCATATGGATGACTTTCTGTCCAAGCGATTTACGAAACTTGTTGCACTGTGACGGTCAGCTATGACCGTTTCAAAGGGCGTTTCCAAATCAAAGATTATTGGCATAACATCCGATGGTTCTGCCAAGAGGTTTGAATCCAGTTGATTCAATATCCCCATGTGTCCAACCCAGTTTCCAGGTAGGAGTTTCCCGTTAAGAGATATTCTTATAGCATCCAGCAGGCTGCATTTTCTCACATGTAGGTAGATGTAAGGGAGGCAGATGACCTCAAGCGCTGCTGTAGGAGCTGTACACATAGCTCCCGTGACACCAATACTGGCCAGCCTTTGTAGTTTCTGCAACCGGTTTTTGTCCACCATGCTAAGGAAGCATAGGTGACAATAGGGCTTACCACCCATAGAACTTATAGTAACATGGAATGCTATTACCAGATCAAAAATTGGTTAATGATCTCAGTTGGAGGAGTATCGAGATTTTCATGTTTCCATAGATATGACCTGTAACACAGAACAGAAACACAGAAAATTTTGCTGAAATCGGATTTTGATGATTAGTTTTCACAGAACTTATAGTAAGTTCTGTATAAGTTTCACCATAGTGTTTCTGTTTTGTGTGACAGGTCATATCTATGGAAACATGAAAATCTCGATACTCCTCCAATTTTTACCAATTATTTTGAGCAGAGCAGCAAGGCTAATAGCATACCATGTTACTATAAGTTCTATGGTACCACCGCTGTGTATAACCACAGATATTCCTATCATACGTAAGGTCCATTGTCTTGAACAACAAAACACTTCTTGATCTGTCGATTCTGACCAAAATAAAAAAGTTCTATTTCTCCGCCTAGACAGAGAAATAGTTGCTATGGCTTACTTTTCCCTCCGGCGCGGCGGCAGGAAATTTGTTGTTATGCAAGAGATGAATTTTGCAAGACAACCGTAACTAGGCAAATGTTCCATTTTCCACTCAATTATAACGATCGTAAATGTCAATCCAAAAGTTTATATTCAGATTTCCATGAATTTCAAAATGTTTGAAAATAAGGTAACATATTTAATTCGAAGGAGAAGTGTCATTTCATGGCTCGCTTTCAATTACCCTCAAGCTTGCCTTGAAAAGTGATACTTCTCCTCCTCATGAAATAATATACTATTATTCACCAGAATTTTTGTCACGCCTCAAAATGTCTTCTAATGATGTATACCACTGTTTCAAACTACCCAAATTGCCTTGTGTTTGTGCTGAAAGCATGTACATGAAACAACTAACATACAGGGTGAGTCTTTGACTTGTACATATATTTTAACTGAAGATTCCTCTCATCAAACGAAACACTTTTCTCCTATACCATTTTTCAAAATTCGGTTTGGTTTGGGAGATACAGGGTGTCGAAAATCCATGAAAAAAACACTTTTCTGTTTATATCTTCGGAACCGTTATTTCGAATGAACTGAATTTTGGTTGAGTTTTCACTCTATTCATGGTGCATATTCCTCAATCGAAACCTATTCAATATAATAATAATAATAATAATAATATAATACCGCACGGGTGTGGTTTGGTTTCTGCCACGCCACATGGGGGGTGACGTCCCCACGGCCCGAGTTACCTGGGCCACCAAGGGTAAATGGTGGCAAACCCATGAACGAGAAGTGGAAACCGATATCATGGCAGAAGATCGAGATGCCACTCCACCTGCTGGCTCGACCACCGTGAGGAGGACTGCCCGCAGGGGAGCTCGCAACGCACGTATCCAGTGTAGCCGCGAAATGAATATTGAAGTAATGCGAGCTTTTCATTACGTGAACAATTGCGAGGACAAACCACTTCCTGGATGGAGAAGAGAGATCTTCAAGGGATCGAATTATCCCGGAATATCGCGGGATGTGCACAGCAGGCTGTGGATTTGCAAACCTGTTACATCGTGCGGAAATTTCTGAACTAGTGGGAGGAACTGAATTGTTTTTTCACTGGTTCATAGAAGAATAACCAGCTCGAGCTGAGAACGGGAGACCGATGAAGAATAATAATAATTACATGAACGAGAAGTGGAAACCGATATCATGGCAGAAGGTCGAGATGCCACTCCACCTGCTGGCTCGACCACCGTGAGGAGGACTGCCCGCAGGGGAGCTCGCAACGCACGTATCCAGTGTAGCCGCGAAATGAATATTGAAGTAATGCGAGCTTTTCATTACGTGAACGATTGCGAGGACAAACCACTTCTTGGATGGAGAAGAGAAATCTTCAAGGGATCGAATTATCCCAGAAGATCGCGATGTGCACAGCAGGCTGTGGATTTGCAAACCTATCACATCGTGCGGAAATTTCTGAACTAGTGGAAGGAACTGAAATGTTTTTTCACTGGTTCATATAAGAATTACCAGCTCAAGCTGAGAACGGGAGACCGATGAAGAATAATAATTACGCACGGGTGTGGTTTGGTTTCTGCCACGCCACATGGGGGGTGACGTCCCCACGGCCCGAGTTACCTGGGCCACCAAGGGTAAATGGTGGCAAACCCATGAACGAGAAGTGGAAACCGATATCATGGCAGAAGGTCGAGATGCCACTCCACCTGCTGGCTCGACCACCGTGAGGAGGACTGCCCGCAGGGGAGCTCGCAACGCACGTATCCAGTGTAGCCGCGAAATGAATATTGAAGTAATGCGAGCTTTTCATTACGTGAACGATTGCGAGGACAAACCACTTCTTGGATGGAGAAGAGAAATCTTCAAGGGATCGAATTATCCCAGAAGATCGCGATGTGCACAGCAGGCTGTGGATTTGTAAACCTATCACATCGTGCGGAAATTTCTGAACTAGTGGGAGGAACTGAAATGTTTTTTCACTGGTTCATATAAGAATTACCAGCTCAAGCTGAGAACGGGAGACCGATGAAGAATAATAATACACGGGTGTGGTTTGGTTTCTGCCACGCCACATGGGGGGTGACGTCCCCACGGCCCGAGTTGCCTGGGCCACCAAGGGTGGGTGGTGGCGAATCCATGAGCGAGAGGTGGAGGCCGATATCATGGCAGAAGATCGAGATGCCACTCCACCTGCTGGCTCGACCACCGTGGGGAGGACTGCCCGCGGGGGAGCTCGCAACTTACGTATCCAGTGGAGCCGCGAAATGAATATTGAAGTGATGCGAGCTTTTCATTGCGTGAACGATTGCGAGGACAAACCACTTCCTGGATGGAGAAGAAGAACCTTCGGGGGATCGAGGTATCCCGGAGGGTCGCGGGATGTGCACGGCAGGCTGTGGCTTTGCGGGCCTGTCGCATCGTGCGGAGGTTTCTGAGCTGGTGGGAGGAGCTGAAATGTTTTTTCACTGGTTCATAGAAGTAATACCAGCTCGGGCTGAGACCGGGAGACCGATGATGAAGAATAATAATAATAATAACCTTTATTTCCATAATCAACTCATACATTGAAAAGAAAATACGTCAACTTAACCAAAGCAACTAAACATAAACGCTCAGACTTGAAAACTGGAACTTAGGTACTCATCAACACTATATGGTTCCAGGTCTACTAGTAGTTTCCTAATTAGAGTTTTAAATTTTTTGATGTCCTTGAGATTCTGAATATCCTTCGGAAGCTTATCAAACAGTTTCACGCACATATACTCCACATTCCTCTGTGTCAGTGTGAGTGAACACCTGGGAAAGTGAAAAGGGTGGATGCGCCTTGTCCTGTTGGTGTTCTCATACATCCCGAAATAACTCCGATTGTTCCTCAAAAAAAGCAGGCATCTTAAAACATAAGTTGCGGCAACAGTTAGTATACCCTGGCTTCTAAAATGTCCTCGACAAGATGTTCTCGAGGTTAAACCGAGCATGGTTCTCAGTGCTCTTTTCTGAACCACAAAGATCCTCGAAACATCGGAGCCATTACCCCACGCTATTATTCCATACGCCATAATTGAATGAAAATTTGAGAAGTACACTGTCCTAAGCAACTCATAGTCCGATTGCAACGCCAAAACACGGATTGTATAGAGAACAGAGTTTAATCTACTCTGCAACAAGCTTATGTGCTCAGACCAATTGAGCTGATGATCTACAACAACACCTAGAAACCTGGTACTAGTGGAAACCTTCACTGCTTGTCCGGAGAGAACAACATCACTAGGCTTGTCAACTGTAGAATGCGAAGTACCGAAAACAATACATTCTGTTTTGTTTGAGTTTATGGTAATTTTATTAGAAAAACACCAGTTTGAAATATCATGGAAGCCTTTATCAGCCAACTCAATTGCCTCAGAAATACAAGGTGCAGCAACCAGTAAATTAGTATCATCTACAAACATGACGACCTCAGCCCTCATCCTCGAACCAATCTCACGTGATCCAGACTCCTCTTTCGCAGCGATGCCTCCAACCGACATCATATTCTCGCCAGGTAGTAGTCCCTCATCTAACAAAATGTTTTCTGGGAGATCATTTATATAAAGCAAAAATAGAAGGGGTCCGAAAATGCCTCCCTGAGGCACACCCATCTTCACTTCAGCATCTGATGATACATATTGCGCACCACAAACCTCCAGAGCAACCCTCTGTCGACGATCCCGCAGATAGCTCCTCATAAAATCTAATTGCCTGCGCGGATTCCATAGAGATTCAGTTTTCTCAACAGTTCATCGTGTATGACGCAATCGAAAGCCTTCGAAAAATCGATGAAAAGGCCAGTAGGAACCTTTTTATCCTCCAGAGCATTAAGAACAGAGCAAATTAGCTGATAGACGGCAGTCTCTGTATTTTTGGATTTTAAATATCCGTGCTGGAATCTCGAGAATATTAGATGTTTATTGAAAAAACTCAAAAGCCTATTGACGATTACCTTTTCGAAAACCTTCGAGAAAGATGTCAACAAGCTTATGGGTCGATAGTTACCAAGATCTTCATGATTTCCTCTTTTGAATAGGGGCTTCACTACAGCAATTTTCAAGGACTTAGGAAAAATGCCCTCTCTAAAAGACATATAAATAATATAGGCCAATGGTTCAGCAATGAACTCAACCGACCTCTTAATAACCGACATTGGTATACCATCATACCCAGAAGAATTCTTATTTTTCATCTTCTTAACCGTAGCAATAATTTCGTCTGGTGTAATTTCAAAAAGGAAAAACGTCTTTGGGTTCCGGCAAATAGAAGGGACATCTGAAGTAACGGAGAGATCAGGTTCATGGGCCGCCATTGATGAGGCAATATCAACAAAATGTCGATTGAACTCATTAGACAATTCATAGGGATCATTCGTTTCCATGAAACTTCCGGAATTTTTGTTTTTCCGTCCAGTTACCTCTTTTATTATCTGCCAAACAGTTTTACTTCTATTATTAGAGCTATTTATGCGATTTTTCAAATAATTTTTCTTGTTTTTAATGAGAAGTCTATCATATTGTATTTTAGTTCGTTTGTAGAGATTAATTAGTTCAGGACGAGAGAGAGACACTGTGTAAAGATAATCCAATTGTTTTTTCAATTCCTTCACTTCAGTAGATCTATCAAAGTATTTTTTGTGAGAGTCAACAGTCTTGATCTTTGTCAGAGGAAAAGCATTATCGAAAATGGCCTTGAACCTGCCAAAAAAATTATCCCAGAGACAATTTATATCGCACTGATTCTCCTCAAAAGTGAGACCCTCCCATTCCTCGACAGACAACATTTCCAGGAACATACTCACTGTTGTCTCATTGATAAGACGAACCTCCCTCCTACTTGGACTAGGAACAAATTCATGTATAGGAAAAGAAAACTTTTGGGAGGTGTGATCAGATAAATGAGCCGGAATCACCTCAGACTCATAATCTTCCAAGTTTGTGATAACGTTGTCTAAGAGAGTAGAAGAAGTGGGGGTTACTCGAGTTGGCTCATGCACCGTTACATGGGCACCATATCCCTCCAATAGTGAAATAAAAGTCTGTGTCTCCCAACTAGAATTAAGCAAATTGATGTTGAAGTCACCAGTAATTATGTATCGACCGTTTTCAGATGTAAGCTTCCGAAGGACAAAATTCATCTTTTCGAAAAACAAATCAACATCACGTCGGGGGTAAGAGTTCGGATGGTATATGGATATAACTATGTATTTTTTCGAGCCAACAAGCGCCTCAATTGCAGAGCACTCGAAAACGTATGGAACACTGAGTTTGACCAAATCTGAGCGTTCTGTACAAGATATTTCATTTTTACAATAAATAGCGCTTCCACCATGATGACGAGGTGGCCTACAGTATTTGGAAACTAATTTGTAACCGTACATATGGAGCGCATCGAGTTCGGAATCACTCTGCCAATGTTCTGTGATAGTGACAAAGCATGCGTCTAGATTGTTTACAAACTGTTCTAACCTTATTATGGAATTTCTTAAGGACTGAATGTTTTGATGCAAAACTACACATTTCTGTTTCACGGTTCTGTTGACCGGCTTTTGTTCAGACGGAATAAAAAATGACTGATTCTACTACCTTCAGGCCATAGATCTGGATTCTTGATGATTTCGAATTTCTCTGCAGGAACGGTCAACTTGAATGAAGAATATTCATTGGGTCTGTTTGATTGTAATTTTTCACATATAACACCTGAGAAACCATTGCTGTTGAGATATTTTACTAGCATATCGGGTTGTAGGGTAGGATCCAGTTTACAAACATGTAAGTAACCATATTTAGGTATTCCTTTAATCGACATCTCTTCTGCCTTTCCACTACCAACAATGCTTTTATCTACCCGCCTGGATCTCCTATTTCTTACTTGCTTAAAGCCACCCTCAGATGATTTGTTTTTATCTGACTCGTTGTTAGATTTTTCCTTCTTCTTGATAGAACCGCTATTAATAGAGGATGTTGGAGTCTTGATATTTAGAGAACTGTTTTCACTTGAAACAGTGTTTAAATTTGTGTTTGTTTGGGTTAAGTCTTTTTCTATGTTGTTAGATTCAGTAGAAGTTCGACGCTGGAGTTCCTGGACTGAATTTACTCTGGAAGTACTTTCTGAAGAAGTTTGTATAGGTTTATCATTTAGATTAGCCTTGCATACTTCAGAATATTTCCTATCATTGAGTGGTAATTTGAATTTATCACTACCAATGTATTTTAGAAGTTGAGTGTTTTCAATTTTCAATGTTGTAACCTCTTCACGGAGACTAAGGATTTCCCGTTTCAAGTTCTCCATTTCCGGCACAAATAATTCATTGAATGTTTTGACCATCATATCTTCAATGCCCTTCATCAATCCAGTTTGTTTCGCTTCCGGAGAATCCTCTGTAAATGTCGAATTTTCCTTCAAAGTTTCCTTTTTTGAGGTTATGTCCACTGATAAACAGTCGAAACATATCCAATTCTTGGTTGAGCCCGATTTTCTCATTGCCTCAAGTTTTTCTACAGTAATATCAACACACCGAGTATGAAACAAATGTGAACTGTTGTTAGAACAAGGAATAGAGTCATCATGACGACTAATAGTCTTTGAGCACTTGTTGCATGTAACTGCCATATTTACCAGTATAAAAGTTACAGGGTAGTCGACTCATCAATACACGCTAAAACACCATAAAACCACTTCAAAAAGATAAACGGTTCATATTTTCGAAAGAATCAATCATTTAAGAAACTAAAAGTATTCCTATTTTTTTTTTCAATAAAACGCGTCGTTTTCGAGTTATTTCCAATTTTACCCGGAGAAATTTGACGAAAAAATCATTAATTTCAAGAATAATCTGAATGCGTCTCTGAATTGAATATCATCGAATATTATTCCTTCCCTGGTCTTTAAACGAGTTTACAATGTTGTCACAATATTTATCAACTTTGTCGCGATATTTTAATAATAAAATCCCACAAATGTGGGAGATAAAATTGAACACCAAGGAGGATTCAATACGCACAGTTTCTATTGAAAATTCATAGTTACCGGTCCATATTGAAGTTAAATGTCGATGAAATACAAAATTCGGATATAAATGATGAATCTCGATACAAACTACTTATTGAATTGAAATTAATGAAAAATAATACGATACCTGATAATCTGTGGCGATGTTTCTATCTAAACAACATCCTCTTGGAATTTTATGAACTCGACACGGTTGAAATTATATTAATTCAGTTCACATGATAATCACATCAGAACAATAAGTCACTGAATGTATTCAGATTATTCAGAACTTCACATAATGTTTACAGTTTGTTCAGAGACTCTGGTTTGATATTGTTTAACGTTGGCCTCCAGATAACCATACTTCGGTTTTCGCTCTACGCATGCGTGGTAAAATTTGGCGGCAAAGTCGATTTATGATGGAAACGGCAGAATTCATAGATATTTATACCACGGTACACAAATGTATCGTGATTTATACTATATTTCGTAAAAAATCCTTAACCTCAATGAAAATATCAGCAAGCTGACAACATCTTCTTAAAATTTCTGTGCAAAAATCCACAGAATCGATACAAATTAGATTAGGTTAGGTTGTTTAATAATAAATCTGAATGAAAAGTCTCTCTTCATGATATTGTTTGGGAATTTCGAGGAAAATATGAACAAGTTATTAGTGTTTACAAACTAATCTGCAGAAAAATCGAAGAAGGAACTTATTTTGGTAGAATAAATGTGGCTTTTTAGTTGCAGATATAATCCGATGAAACTTACTGTTTTTGTTGAAATTATCGTGTTTGCAACATTTTTATTCCAATAAGGTTAGTACTGGACCACTTGAGTATTCCCTAAATTGGGCCTAAATATATAAACTCAATTTTTATCGGGAAATATGAACTTTGAATCAATTCCACAGTATCATTTCAGGGACGTATTTAGCCCAATGTTTTTCTTCAAATTGCTATATCTTTTTAACAGAGCCGAATTCGGAAAAATGGAAAATGAAAAAAAGGTTTCTTTTGGCCTCAACAATCTTCAGTTAAAATATATGTACAAGTCAAAGACTCACTCTGTATATGGAAGGAGTATGTGAAGTTCCTCGTTAGATTCTCTGTCATTATATAAAAAAAAATCCTTGAAATTATCGATCTTTTTTGAGCAACTGAAAATAGTTTTCGTATCTTGCTGAGTTTCCGATAAAAAAAGAACTTCTAACCACTACACCTACGATATAACTGATTAAAATTATCACGTATTATTTGATTGGATAATTTTATGAAAAATTTGTACCTATCAGTCATAAAGCGCAGAAGCTTCATCTTCATTTCATTTCAAAATTTGTGTATGGAAATAAAATGAAAAAAAGAGAAACTTGACCTTCTATATCTTAGAAACAATTCAGATTTTTCAGATAATCCTTTTGGCATGATATGACCCCAGAAATTACCCTCTCAAATACTACCGTTTATTTTTTAAACGCTCTGTATATGTCGAATGAATTACATTTCTTAAATACATACTTATTATTCAAATAAAACAAGCATGAGGATTTAAAAATAAATAAATGATACGATCCTGGATTTCAAACCTAATTCTACATATTTTACCAATGAAAAGTGCACTCTGTCCACGAGATACCCAATTCAAAGGATAGAGGTCACTCTCCTTAGTTATGAATGAAAGCTATATAAATGACAAAAGCAAACTTAGCAAACTAACTTCATGATTTCGATGATAATTTTCTTATATTTATTCTTTATACTTACAGGAGTCGATTATATGCATCCAGACTTGAAATTTAACTATGTGAGTATTTTTTGGTTGGTGTATTCTCTGAGGGTCCTTTGATATCAACAATGGGATTTTTATTCATTTTCAGAACTCCAAGGCAAGCTACGACTTCAGTAGTAACGATCCATTTCCGTATCCGAGATATACAGACGACTGGTTCAATAGGTGAGTACTAGGCTAGTTGAATAATTTTGAAAAGTGATATTCAGAAAGATGAATAATATAATAATACGAATAAAAGAAAAAAGTGTGAGGAAGTCGGGCCTTCAAAAATCACCCTCATTCCATTCACTAGAACTAAGAAGGAATCTTGATCTTATACCCCATCAGTGAATTACCAGAATCTGAGAGGTCATATATCTGGTAGTCACACACTATACGGTCTTCGACTTGTACATTTATTTTGACTGCAGATTCCACTCATCAAACGAAACACATTTTTCCAATACCATTTTTCGAAATTCGGTTTTGTTTAAAAGATAAAGGGCGATCGGGTGATCAAATGCTTAATCTAGCGATTCTGTGATAAAAAAAAACCGTAAATTTGAAATTCTATTGGTCGATTTGACAAAAACGTCAAGGTATTCTGTGAATCACTCAATCAACGATCTTTATGAAACCCACCAAAAGGGTGTCGTAAATCCATTAAAAAACACTTTCCTTTTCATATCTTCGGAACTATTATTTCAAATCAACTGATTGTTTACTCTATTCATGGTGCATATTCCTCAGACAAATTTTATTCAATATTTCTCCTGATATGAAAGTTACAACGTAGCCGACTGATAAATCAACGCGAAAATATCATAAAACCACTCAACAAAATATCTTCGAAAGAATCAATAATTTTAGAAAATAAAAGTAATCCTAAGTTTTTCTAATAAAATGCGTAGTTTTCGAGTTATTCCTTATTATTGTGTACGATAAAATTTGAGGAAAAAATCATGAATTTCAAGAATAATCTGTATGCTTCTCTGGATGTTTAATATTATCGAATCGCAGAAAAATTAACCACACTACGAGTTAACAGTGTTGTCAGACTGTTTATCAACTTTGTCGAGACTAAAATCTGAATGATGGAAAAACGTTTGATGTCGCGAATTAGCGATATGTAATAATAAAATCCCACAAATGTGGGAGATAAAATTGAACACCGAGGAGCATGAAATTATACATTTAATACGCACAGTTTCTATTAAAAATTTATTGTTACCGGTCCATATTAAAAATAAATTTCAATGAAAATTCAGATATATAAATGACACATATCAATACAAATCACCTATTAAATTGAAATTAAGGTGGGCGTTCAATGTAGTCTGTTTTTATTCCAAGTTGCATTTGAAATTGGTTTCACTTTGAAAACTGAAATTGTGTGGGTGAACACAAAAAAGATTGGAGTTCTTAGCAGTGGCGCAGCCAAGGGGGGAGGCTTTGGGGCTGCAGCAATTTAAATTGATTTCATTTCGAAAGTTCATTTTTTTCTTTCAAAAATAGAAGAAAATAAGCCAACTCATGCTTCTGTTTTATTTCAAACGAAAGACCCATGAAAATAGTTCAACTTCCCATTAAAAGTGAATCTACAGATAATTTCGTTCAGAAAAACAACTTGAAATACGGAATTGGTAGGAATGGCCAAATTCAAATTTATGGCGGGAAAAAGTTCCTATTTTACCCACTTATTCACTTATTTCATAGTTCATCGATTCTCGGATAGAGAGCGCCATAGTACATTTCATTCATAATTGGGGAGATATTCATAGAACTTATAGTGAAAATGTAAGTTCTATAGAGATATTCCATAAAATGCGCGGTGGCGCCTCTATCGGATTTGTTTTCCTACTCGCTTTGAACGGCGACCTTAATGAAAAATAAAATGATTCTGAGCACTAAATGATCTGTGGCGATGTTTCTATCTAAACAATATCCTCTTGGAATTTTATAAACTCGATGCTACATTGTTAATATTACATTAATTCACTGAAAGTCACGAGATCTAAGAAAAACACCTAACATAATCACTTTCCTCTTTTATAACAACATATCTCTAGAAAAGATTTCTCCTATATTTTTTTACAGATCGCTATAGGCACAGACACTGACGTTTGAGATGGGTCGATTCATACATCTTACGGTGTGTCTTGTGTAGTTTCAGGAATATTGGTGAAGCTTGCAACGTAAACATCGAAATTTCTGTGAAATATTCATAGAAGATTATAATTTTAATTATTTTGAATATATGTGGTTGTTTTGAATGCGAAATGGTTTAGGTCACGTTGATTAATCGTCAATGAGTGAAAACCCATTCTTCATAAGATATTTTTTGGGATATCGAGGAAAATATGAACAAGTTATTAATGTTCACAAATTAATCTTCAGGAAAATCGGAGAAGGAACTCATTTTGCTGGGAGCAATATACCTTTCTAATTTCAGGTATGATCGGACGAAACTAAGTGTTTTTGTTGAGAAATAGAGTGTTTTTAACATTCTTATTCAATGAGGTTAATACTTGAGTATTCCATAAATGTACCCAATTCCAATAGAGAAATATGAACTTTAAGGTTCATACTCAATCGGCCTCCCCTACATCTACATGTTACAAAGTGTAGCGGCGTAGCCTGCGATAGGCATACAGAATCTCATGCGAACTTCTAGTCAGCAACTGGGAGGGACATATGCCACTGCAGTGGATTACGTAAATCGAATAAACAAAAAGCACCATGATGGATCAAAGTCTGCTGAGGGAACAGGCATAAGAGTAAATGGTGCTAAACTGAGACTCTCCGAGCCAATAGATCAAGAACACTCCGTTTTACAAGCGGAAAAAATTGCTGCCCATGCTTGCGTCCAAGAGTGTTTGAAAAGAAACCTCAAAGTGGCACGCATAAATGTTGCAACTGGCAGTCAAACAGCATTAGGAGCTCTGGAATCTGAAAGCCAGTGCTTAATGCTTACCTGAAAATAGCGCAATGCCATAAAGCAAGTGGCCAGAGGCATAATGTGACACTCTTATGGGTGCCAGGGCACTGTGGCATTGAGGGTAATGAGAAGTAAGTAAGTAAGTAAGTAAGTAAAGTAAGTAAGTAAGTAAATATATTCATGTTAGCATACAAAAGTATATACATTCGTCAAAAATTTCAATTCAATAAAGTGACAAAACAAAAATACAACAAATAGACCACTAAAATCAGATATACCTAAAAAGCGGAAAAATCACAATTGCAAAAATCATCTAAATTAAATAAAGCCATCTGTACTAAAATTATCTTTAATTTACTTTTAAAAGAAATGAGTGGAAGCCTTCTCACGTGTGAAGGCAGAACATTGTAAAGTTTCGGTGATAAATAATCGGGCGCACCCTGCGACTTCCTCAACCTGCGAAATGGGACACAGAAATCACTCCTACTTCTAATGGAATAAGAATGGCTCCCTCCACGGAAACTCCACGTACTGGAATTCCTATGGGCATATAACAATAACTCCATCAAGAATATAGATGGAAGCGTGAGCACCTGCAACCGCCTAAAAGAGTCCCTGCAATCATCTCGATAGCCTTTGTTGGCTACAATACGAATTGCTCGTCGTTGCAATCTGAACATTCTCTCAAAACTGCTGCAGTGCCCCCACATGAGTATTCCATAACGTAAATGCGACTCGCACAGCGAGAAATATGCTGTTCTAAGTACATCAACTGAAACGGAGGATGATAACTGCCGTAGTACAAAAATGTTCCGTGCCAGTTTCGCGCACAAGCTATCCGCATGGGCCCACCACGTGAGCTTTGTATCTAAATGAAGACCCAAAAATCTCACACTACGCACCTCAGTTCTCTTCAATGAGAAAACAAATTGTTCAGTTTTCTCTTCACTGACAGTAAGTCCATTGCCCGCGAACCAACTCAAAGCATCCGCACGCACACCAGCAAACAGTTCCTCAGCCACTTCTACATCATCACATGCAAGCGATATATTCGTATCGTCGGCAAATATAACATTATGCGTCAGCTTCATAAAATCCGGGAAGTCATTTATGTAGATCAAAAATAAAATAGGCCCTAATATTGAACCTTGTGGTACTCCTATAGTATTTTCTGTTTTTTGTGACCACTTATTATCAACGAATACAGCTTGCAATCTACCAGACAAAAATGACCGAATCAACCCACAGCTACTGTCACAACAACCATACTTTCGTAGTTTAGCCAAAATCCCTGCATGCGGTACGCAGTCGAACGCCTTGGTCAAATCTATAAACAGTGATAACGAACATTTTCCCGATTCGAAACAACTCAAGATGAACTCGTAAATACTCAAGACAGCATCAGTAGTCGACTTCTTTCTCCTGAAGCCGAACTGGCATGACGAGAAAAGTTGGTTTCTCTCAAAATAATCCACAACCTGAACACACATAACCTTCTCCAAGACTTTAGAAAAGACTGGTAGGAGAGAAATAGGTCGATAACTCTCCGAAGCTGCTTTGTCACCCTTTTTGAAAAGCGGTATTACCTTAGCAATTTTTAGGCAGTCCGGAAAGATATTTTCTCTAATACAGCCGTTAATCAGTTTGGTTAACGGATAAATAATTGTATTTATATTCTTTTTTATCAAATCGACCGACAAATCGTAAAAATCTCTTGATGTGCTATTTTTCAAGGAATTGACGATATCTCGTACTTCAATAAAAGATACTTCCTTGAATGAAAATTTGAGATCACCCGGAACCTCCCTCGAAAACAAAGTGCTCACGTCAGTATTGTGTGTTTCAATACTCCCAGCAATTTTATGTGGAATCGAGTGAAAGTATTCACTCAATGTTTCAACATCCACCCGAATATCAGACTGTGGATCTTTAGCTCCCGACCCCATGCTGATCATTGCCCACATAGTTCGGACCTTGTTGCCAGATTTAGCTATAATCTGATCATTGTGTTCGATCTTAGCATTTCTTATGGCCACTTTATACCTCGTTCTGAGACTTCTCTTTAGGAGTTTCAAATACTCAGTGCCGTATCTATCATATATATATATATATATTCTTATGAAATGGAGCTGTACAGATTTGATTCCAAATATGGCATGTGTCTCGAAAAGGCAACAAGGAACAGATCATTCAAACAAACATATTGATCCATTCCCCGCTCCTAATCTCAGTATTAGCAGAGGAATGTCAAACGGGGCACCATACAGTTCTGCGTATGATGCAAGAGCACAGATAAAAACCTCAGCAAAAACTCTGTCTCCCCGTATAAGTGTAGGGATATTGGATTTGTGTACAAATATTCATATTGGAGGGCATCTTCTTCGAATGTAAATCCTTCTTCATTTCTTCAAAGGGGTTGACAAAGCATTTTTAAATAATCTGAAACAAAAACCAAAGGGAGAAAAAAGGAAAAGCAAAATCCACTAATATATTCAAATTGTTTTGAAGGTACCAACCCATCTCAAAAATGAATCAGATACTGAATGAATAGAGTTGAAACCATCTGAAAATTTATATATTGGACAATTATTGACCAAATGGTCAATAGTTTGCTCTTCATGCCCACACTCACATCTCGGGCTATCAATGGCATTCCATTTGAAGAGCATACTATTACAACGTCCATGACCTGTTCTAAGACGATTCAGAAGACACCAATTTTTCCTAGACAGATGAAAACCGGGAACTTTCTCTGAAGGATCGAGAATTAAACTTTTATTGAAAAAATCATATGAAGTCCATTCCGAACTCCAAATTTCTTTATGATTTTTTTTAGAATAAAGAAAATTATTTATCCATAGAGGCTTTCGAGATTTCAATCTAGCCAGTCTTGTATCTGGCATATAACTCATAATAGGAAATGAATTTGGAAAGGAATGAAATTTATCCCAAGACTTCATGGCAGCAACCTGTCTACGAATATGAGGAGGTATTATATTAGAAAGAACTGGTAACCAAGCTAATGGAGTAGATTTAATGGTTCCAGTTATAATCCTCATAGAAATATTGAGTTGCCCATCAATTTTATGGACATGGGAACTATTCAACCAAACAGAACAGCAGTATTCAGCTGCAGAAAAAACCAAGGCTAAAGCAGCCGTACGAAGAGTGGTAGCATCGGCACCCCAGGATGTACCAGCTAATTTTTGAATTATATTATTCCTCGTCTTCAACTTTAAACGTAAACTTTCCAAATGAGCCTTAAAAGTCAAAGAAGAATCTAGTTTTATTCCCAGATACTTGGGAGTGAAATTATGATTCAAAACTGTATTGTTGAAACTAACCCTTAAAGTTTTATGTTTTTGATGATTATTCAAATGAAAACACGACACCTCTGTTTTAGTGAGACTCGGGCATAAACGCCACTCCAGAAAATAGTTCCTCAAAATTTCTAAATCTTCAGTTAAAGTATTCTCAAGAATGTTGAAATCAGAATGACGGAAGGCAAGAGCAATATCATCTGCATAGATAAATTTATCGGAGGAAGTATCAGGAATATCACTCAAATATAAATTAAAAAGAAGAGGTGACAACACCGATCCTTGGGGAAGTCCGTTGTTCAAAGTTTTGAAACTACTACTATCACCATCAATAAAAACACGAAGTCTCCTATCCGTCAACATATTTTCAATTAAACCAACCATTTTCCCACATTTCAAATGCAAGATTCAGGTCATCGCGAAGAACTCTCAAACCATCATTGTACCAACCCTTGCTGATACTCACCTTCAATTTTTCATTGCTGATGGCTTTAAGGTCGGCGTTTGAAGCGAATAGGAAAGCTCAGCCGATAGAGGCGCCACCGTCCATTTTATGGCATATCTCCACAGAACATGCACTATCACTATCAAGTTCTATGAATATCTCTCTAATCATGAATGAAATGTACAATGGCGCTCTCTATCCTAAAATCGCCGAACTATGAAATAACTTAATTTGTGGGTAAAGCAGGAACTTTTTCCCGCCAAAATTTGAATTTGGCCATTCTCGGCCAATTCCGTATTTCAAGTTGATCTTCTGAACGAAATTATCAGTAGATTCACTTTTAATCGGAAGTTGAACTATTTTCAAGGGTCTTTCTGTTGAAATAAAACAGAAGCATTGGTTGGCTCATTTTCTTCTATTTTTGAAAGAAAAAAAATTAACTGTCGGAATGAAATCGATTAAAATTATTTCAACAAGAACCCTAATCCTTTCTGAGTTCACCCACAAAATTTCAGTTCTCAAAGTGAAACCGTTTTCGAAATCAACTTGAAATAAAAACACACTACATTGAACGCCCACCTTAAGAGGAAAACATTTCTTATATGAATCAGTGAAACCATCATGAAAACGTTCGAATCTTTCATTTACCGATCGATGAGCAGTTTCTTCAACGTTAAAATCAACATTCTCCAAGAAGTAATGAAACTCATTGTATGCTCTCCTCGTACGAGGTCTAAAAACCCGAATAGATTTATCCCCTAACTCACCAGAGATCAGCACTGTTAACCTTTGAGCTTTATGATCTGAAAAATTCACATCATGGACCTCTGCACGGCAATTCGAACAACCAAAATTCAAAAAAATATTGTCCAGGCAGTTTCTCCCCCTTGTAGGCTCAAATATAGTTCGTCGAAACCCATAGGATGACAATAAGTCACAGAATGCACCCGAGTAGTAATCTGAAATATTAAACTTCACATTAAAATCACCACAAATAATGATTTTTTCACCCAAATTTATTTTTCCAAGAATAGACTCTACAATGCTCAAAAATTTATGAAAATCTCCTTTAGGAGATCTATATATAGATATTACCGTCATATTGTAGGAAGATAACTTCAAACTGGCAATTTCACAATGAGTTTCAACAGACAACGAGTCTATTTCAGGACAAACAGAAAACAACTCAATTTTACAGAAAATGACAACACCTCCACGACTCATCGATGTTCTACCGAATGAGTTTGCTGTTTTCCAGCCAGACAATGACAATTTGCTACATAAGGAAGATTTAACAAAATGTTCAGTTACACAAAAAACATCCGCATTACCGACCTCATCAAGAAATAATTCCAGTAGGTTTAACTTATCACTCACTCCCTGTACATTAAGATGCATCACAGAGAAGCATGTTTCACCTTCTGAATTCACAAAATTCATCTCTGCTCGTTTGGGAGTTGTCTGCTCTGAAAAAACCTGGATACTACAGAACCATCAGGCCATAATTTGGGATCCCTCGCCTTGTCGAAGCTTGCCGCATTTATCGACACTTTAAAGGAAGTGTACTTGTCTGGATATTTGGAAGTCAATTTCTCACAAATTGCTTCACTAATTTCTGTTTTAACCATGGCTGTAAAGTCATCTACTGATGTGGATGGAGAAATCCGAGAGACAAATAGCTGAATTTGTTTCTGAGCTGCCTTGGCATTATTATCAGTCCCAGAACCTGTAATGGACCATTTTCCAGAATTTTTAGATTTCTTCTTATTCATAGTCTTCCATTCGGAATCAGCGACCTTGTTATGCGCCTTATTATGAGTATTTACAGCAGTATTATTATGTATTTGAGATGAATTAGAATTATTTTCCGGTCCCTTTATCATTCGGTCAGTTGATGAAATTGTTTGTTTTGATGTCTCGACAGCAGTCATAACATCGACAGATCCGTTGCATTCCTCGATTCTTATCGTCGGCATCCCAGATTGTACGTCACGGTCACACATATTGTCGTCACCATTGATTGTGTTTACTTTAACCTTGTTATCTGTATTCTTCTGTTTTTCATAGGTATTGTTGATCATGGAAATAATCAATTCTTTATCCCTAATTAATTGAGATTTATCTTCAATGATTTTATCCTTCTCAATCAAGAGTTTTTTTAAGTAAAACACTTCAGTTTTCAACCTGATGAAATCCTCAACAGAATATTCTGCTTCCGTCAAATTTTTGCAGCAAGTAACCAAACTTCCACAATCACTGATCTTGATTTTATTATTATCACAGCACCTTTTATGCAAGTGTTTTTCGCAGATTATGCATTTTACTAAGTTAGTTAATGCATTTTTACCGCAAATTTTACAAACATTCTTCGGAGGATTTTGTGAACCAACCGTATTCGGTGCCATCATGTGTGCTGAAGTCGTAGAAAGAAGAGACGGTTTCGAAAATGGTGGCTACTCTTGCTAAAAGTTCTTCAAAGGTTAAACCTGTGAGACCTGAACACTTCTTGGTATTGGAAAAGATCAATTGAGGGCACCGTTACAGCAATAAGAGATGTAAACCCGAAACTCTCCTGGAGAATATCTGCATGATTAAAAGTAAAAAGAGTTTTCGCTGTCAGCAGAAGAAACCACCGACCACATAGTGTGCAAGCACTTGGATCTTGCTTGCCTCTGAAACCTGCACCTATATAAGGTTACTCTTAATCCTCGCGATGTAATTGAGAATGATCCCAGAGAGATCATACGATTTATGAGAATAGTAGATGATCTCCTGAGAAATTTATTCAATAGGGTATAAGAACAGAAGCAGTTCTGAAAGGTTCTTGTGTAGGTGTAGCCAATCGACTTCAGTATACTAACTGACGAAGAAACTGCAACACACAGAAGGAGCTGTTTAAATTTTGAATTTTTTTTAATAAAACATAGATAGTATAGCAAGGAGTGAATGAATAAATTTGGAGAAAAAATCGTGAAGCTTTTTCATTCATTTTGTCCCTTAAAAATTTTTTTTTTTAATCATTTCGAGAAATCGCTAACCGTACGAACAGAAATGCAACTAATGTTATGAGATGTTGTCAAACGTGGTTTGATAATGCCCAAAATCGAAGAAGGGTAGGCACCGGACGCATTTAAACATTCCGTACTCGCGTACGGCACCAAGCGCGAATAGCGCTACGCCATTGGCCTGACGAACTCGAACTGAGAGATACACAACTATTGTTGTTCTCTGTCTATATTTCGGACCTTTATTGGGTCCTTTTTCAGAACATTAGCTGCAATATAGCTGGTTTCTTCACAGCGAGTTGCTCTTGTCTTGACGAAGGACCCAATCGGTCCGAAATATAGACAAAGAACAGCAATAGTTGTGTTTCTTTCAACAAGCCCTAGGCAAGCCGAGAACCTATGAAAACTCACAACCTTAAAAATAACTTATTCTCAAATCGCTTATAACTTCTTTCGGTATCAACGATTTCCTACACATATAATATAGAGGTTCAATAAAGAAAGAATAAAAATAATTCGAACTATAGGTATTAATACCCTCGCTCCGCTCGCGCGTGTTATATCAGTTGATTAAATTACTTCAGTTTGATTACCTATTCTCATCTCCATTTGATTTTTCAATAAGGAAGATAGAGATGTTTTTAGTCTGAACTGTAACCCAACCCACCATACTACTCAAGATTGTATCTTGGATTTTTATGGAAAGTTGGAAAGTGATTGAATTAATCGAATTTTCGTGTTTAGAAAACGTACGAAATGATTGTACCCCATTCAAACTAGACGTTTCCATTTCATTGCTTCAAAATTGAAAAGTTCTTTCTTTATAACTCTTCATCTCAAAAGTATTCCATTTAGATGCAGAATATAAATTACCTATATTACCAGTAAAGATTCATTCATCACTTGGAATAATCCCATTTTCAATTAGATGAATAAAATGATAAATACCGAACTTCAATTATTGAACTACGCTTATTACAACTATTATTATACGATTATATGTTTCGCATTCGAAGTGTTATGTGGTTGGTTTCTCAGTTCGAGTTCGTCAGGACAATGGCAGAGCGCTATTCGCGCTTGGTGCCGTACGTGAGTACGGAATGTTTAAATGCGACCGGACGTTGAAGGGGTACAAATGAAGTTTGAGGTCGACGTCTAAGACTTGGTGTTGGGGAGTGTATAGACAATCGCGGTGGACAAACAATTTATTGAAATAAATTGTGAACCCTTCGTTTTTTTTCTCAAAATTTTAATCATTTACTCTTGCTATACTAACTATGTTGATGTTTTACTAAAAAAATTCAAAATTTAAACAGCTTTTTCTGGGTGTTGCAGTTTTTCTGTCAGTTAATACAATAATAAGAATAAGAATAAGAAATGTTTAAATCACAGAGGTATATAC
The DNA here is from genome assembly GCA_951802165.1 of Adalia decempunctata. NCBI lineage: Eukaryota > Metazoa > Arthropoda > Insecta > Coleoptera > Coccinellidae > Adalia > Adalia decempunctata. The sequence goes on from OX637697.1 coordinate 43,684,925, forward strand.
ATACATAAATATAACCTGTACGTGATATTAACATAATTAAAAACTCTGAAAATTGATCCGTGTAGACAAAAAACAAAAAAATAATTCCAGTATCAGTAAAAGAAACGAAAATACCACTCATCTATAATGTCTTTGCATCTCTTCGAATTAATTTCACACTCATGTAGAATCTGTCAATTCTGTCAATAATAATATGTAATATAGATGCATAGAAATACCTGGTGTTGGCACTGATTCGATTTTGTTCAAGACTTTCTTGTCGATCGAAAATGTGATATTTTGTGCGGCTTTTCATTTCTCCCGAAATGGATCGCGCTATTTGTCGTTGCCGCAGTAGCGCCACGACCGATAAATATTGCGGATTTATTCCGGAACTAGACCAAAATCTGAAATCTAGGATGCCGTTTTGATCTACAAATTTTGGTCACGATTTTTAGTAAGGAGTCGATACACCAGGTATTCTATGCATCTATTATGTAATATACTAACGGTAAGTGGAAATTTTCCATCTGTGATGTTAAACAGTGGTATATCGTGTTACTCAAAGTAGTCAGTTCAGTTCAATGATATAAAATATATATATAATAATGATATTAAACTTGGTTTTTGGATAACAGTTTGTAGATAATAGCTTTTTGATTGCTTACCTGTACGTCAGTACCTGAGCTTTTGATGACACTATTTGCTTATCTACCTTCGATTAAATCTCGAAGAGAAAAGAAAGCTACCCGTAAGAGTAGGAGGAAATAATCCGGCATGGCCAGAGAACAGTTCAGAAAAAGCATCCGCCGACAGATTCCTTAATTGAATTTTCCAATGGCGTACGTCGTTTCGTTCACGACATTCTATCCAATTTTCTACCTCGTTTTGTGACAGGCCGAAAATCGATACCGGTTGATTTCCATTTTAATTGGGAAACATGGATTGGTGACACGGTAATAGAGAGTATGAGCTTCGATTAAGAGGTTAAATCCAATTTGTCAACAAGCCACTTTTGGATCTGGCCATAAATATTCATCCGCACGTCAAACATTAAGTGCCGACTATTTTCGAATACCAAATCTGTGGGAAGGGATGATTCGATGCATATTGTGGTAATTGTCTGCTCTGAATCCGTGTCCCACGCTTTGAAATTTAATAAGGTACAAATTGAATGATGGAATATTCAATAAAAGTTCACATGGAAAAAGATAATTGAGTGCCGGCATGGGAGCACCACTCTTGGATTAGGTATTAAGTGCCGGTTTTGGCACTCGCTAAAGCTGGATGTAACTACCAATTTACCCACCCACAAAAGTTTTTAGCCCATGGGAAACTTCGCTCCATATCTAGGTTCGTTGTTCACCACATTCTGTCAGATTCAATTCTGTGTAGGGACTTCCTGCAAAATAAAATAAATCATCTTGTGAAAGTGTGGATGCGGCTGCTGACTTCAGTCTTCAGTCCAAACTTAGGTACGAGCTTCCACCTACGGAATTGCGATTCTTGTGCCGCCGTCAACGCTGTTGGGTACATAAATCGCAGTATTTTCACTATTTCATCTCTGCCTTATAAAGTCGCGGATAAGCTTTTCATATAGCTTATCCAACAAATATCCCTTAAGGCCGGCCACTCACGTACAGTTAAACTGTCAGTTAAACTGAGCGCAGTTGAAACTGTCAGTCTAAACTGTACGTGAGTGGGCATTTCAGTCTCAGTTAAACGCGATTTTGCCAACTGTGCAGTTTAACTGAGAGAAATGAATTTCTTCATATTTTAAACTGAGAGGACTACCTGAAATGACCGTGTGTGGGGGTTCGGACTGTGCAGTTCTCAGTTCAGTGTATGTCGAGGAAGGGAACACATGACGATGACGCGCATGAATTATAAAAGAAACCCAGTTTTACTCGACTTCATCGAAATACACAGATCTCAAGATCTGCACATCTTTTTTCACAATCAAAGGAGAAACCAACGATAGCAATTTTTGGTACAACTAGTTGAGTCATGCGCAAATAATTGAGAAAATTTAATGGTTCTTCCCCCAACTCTCTCAATAAGTTTATGTGGGAAGATAAATTGCGTTTTTGTAGCCACTTCTTGCACCACTGTTTACGTTTTCGCTTTTTTAATCTTGGTAAAACCGAGGACGGCCAAATCGTCGGACCTGCTCGTATCCATTTGGAACAAACTGAAGGATTGAACTGCTCATGTGTGCACATCTCAGTCCTCAGTTTAGACTGACAGTTTCAACTGCGCTAAGTTTAACTGTACGTGAGTGGCCGGCCTAATAATTGCTATTCGCAGGTTGCACTAGCGGATAAACTGTCGGTTAGTTCAACACCTAGGTAGTGGGTCGCCTGCCTGACAAATTTTTATCCGGTAGATAACTCAACTTTTAGAAGACGAATAGGACGATTTCTTTGTACGTATACAGGATGTTCCTAAATTGAACGTACAAACGAAAGGGGGCGATTCCTTAAGTAAGTTTTAAAAAAAGGTCCCATGAACATGGGGTCTCAAACGTTTCGTTTTCGAGATACAGATGGTTGAAGTTTGAATTTTTTTCTCATTGTATCTATACTTTACAAGATATTCAACTGAAATTTGAGTTCTCACCACGTGACATGGCAATGTCGATAGCAGATCTACAGGGTGATATTTTTTCTGGAACACTGTCACCTGTTTTCCTTCAGAACTTTCTTTTTTGAGAGCAACGGTTAATTTGAAAAACTGTAAAAAAATGCTTTGTTGTTATACTTAACTTTTCGGTTTCTTGTAGTTTTCTCGTATCTGCTACCGATTTAGAGAAAAATTGCACGATTCTCTTGAAATCCTCGGACAAATCAAAATCCAGTTAGTATAGAAAGAAATATTATGAATTATTTTATCGTCTGTGTATTCAATTAAGGAAGATTTTTAGCGGCATGCAGACAATTTTTGAAATTCCGGAAAAAGTCACACACCGTGCAGGAATTGGAGACGCAGGTTCAATTCCTGCACGGTGTGTGACTTTTTCCGGAATTTCAAAAATTGTCTGCATGCCGCTAAAAATCTTCCTTAATAGAAAGAAATTTAAACTTATTAGGTCTGGAGATTTGGCGGACCATATCTGATGGGCACCTCGTTCAATCCACTGGTTTTCATAATTTTCTTTGAAATAATCCCTAGTACACCTAGTACACTCTGTATCTCGAAAACGAAACGTTTGCGACCCCATGTTTATAGGACTTTTTTTCTTAAACTCACTCAAGGAATCTCCCCTTTTCGTTTGTACGTTCAATTTAGGAAAACCTGTATAAGGTCTACGAATTTGATCATTTTTATGAGTATGACGATGAAGATTTTATATTTTCGAAAGAATCAATCATTTTGGAAAATAAAAGTACATATTCTTATGTTTTTTTTTTTCATGAAACGCGTCGTTTTTGAGTTATTTCTAATTGTATGGGATACAATTTGAAGAAAAAATCATGGATCTAATGAATAATCTGGATGCTTCCCTGGATTGAATATCATCGAATATTATTACTTCTCTGGTCTCTGAACAAGTTAACAATGTCAGAATGTTTATCAACTTTTTCGAAACTAAAATCTATATCTAAATGATGGAAAAACGTTTGATATAGCGATATGTAATGATAAAATCCCACAAATGTGGGAGATAAAATTGAACACCAAGGCGCATTAAATTATACATTCAATACGAACAGTTTATATTCAAAATTTATTGTTACCGGTCAATATTGAAAATGAATGTCAATGAAATACAAAATGCTGATATATGAATGATGAATGTCGATACAAAACACGTATGAATTTGAATTTAATGAAAAATAAAATGATACTTAGCACAAAATAAGCTATGGCGATGTTCCTATCTAAAAAAATAACCTCTTGGAATTTATAAACTCGACACTACACGGTTAATACTGCAGTAATCCACTGACAGTCTTCCACATAATCATCACGAGATCGAAGAAAAACACCTTAAATAATCCATTTCCCCTTTTATAAAACACGTAGATTTCTATTTCTGATTACGCAATTTTTGACATTCATGCGATGGGGATTATTGATAGGTATGGTCATGATGACGTCATCGATTTTTTGTTTTTTATGGAAAGTATGCCACATGGCACCTCAAATTGAAGGTTCTTCAACCTACCTATTTAATGGAACCTAGGTATAAATTGTCGTAAGATTTATTTATACAAATATGTTTATTTGTGTCAACCTCAAGTTTCTTTTATTACAGCTCTATTATTTATCATGGTTGTTAAAGTTACAATAAATGCTGTAATTGATCACCTTCCGCAATAATGCAATGAGACAGACAGGCAATTAACTATTCACAGCGTACTATTAGTGTAAGATCATGTCAGTTGCGCTCCATCAGTTGATCTGTAATTTGTTCTATTTTGATACACTTTAGCCGGGTTTCATAAAAGTTGATCGGGTGATCAAATGCTTGATCGAGCGATTCTGTGATAAAAAATCCGTAAATTTGAAATTCTATTGGTCGATTTGACAAAAACGTCAAGGTATTCTGTGAATTACTCAGTCAACGATCTTTGTGACCATTTGCCATTCAAGTGTCTCCATACGAAAAATCCAACGGCGTCAAGCCTGGGGACCTTGGAAGCCGTTCAAATGATCCTCTTCTCCCTATCCACCTATTTTGGAAAACATTATTTAAATATTTTAAATAGGTTCGTCCACACCAAAATGTGGGGGCGCCACCTCTATCACCTCTATCTGGAAATAGTCTACATAGCTCAGGAATTTCTGAAGAAATTATAAGTATCTGGGGGTCATTCAGGGTTCCTTCAAAAGTAGGGTCCTATAATTCAGTTGTTTATTAATTTAACGTTTCTGGATATAATAGATTAATAGAGTAGGCACTTCTCCATCCAATACGGATTTTTCCTTGGTCATTATTGATCTCGCAGAATTCTATTCTCCTGCGTTTCGTCGATTTCGTCTGAAAAAAGGTCTGGAAATGGAATGTTCTGGCCTAAGCGCATAATGGGCTTTGGAATTTAATTAAATCTTTTTCTGACAGACAATGTGAGCGAAATAACAAAGAATTCCATTTGCGTATATTGAGAACATTATTTGCAATCTGCAGTGTGTTCATATTAAGACTGGCATTCCACAAACTTTCCTATTATCAGAATACTCTCTTCCACGCGAAATAACAGAGCTGTTAGTATATTTCAGAGGCGGAACTCGCGAATAGGGTTTTCAACCTTTCATGGTTCTACTTTCAGGGATCATTTTTCCAGCACAAAAAATAGATCTTCAAACGTGGGTTTCTCCCAACAATTAAAGATATGATTTTGGTGAAAGAACAGTCTTCGCTTCTTCAGCTGTTTCCTATATTTCTCGGGAGAGATCCATTACATTAGGTACATACCAAAAGTACTGACTTGAAGTCAGGAGCTTGAAGGTAGATTCATCTTGTAGGAAGATTCACCTTGTATTAGGTAGATTCGCATTTGCCAGTGCGAGAAAGAAATCGTTCAATTTCACAATTATCCTGGTATGTTTTTTTCTGCTTGTTACACGGAAGATATGTGAGGTTAGATCAATATGTTTCTTTACATTATGAAATTTTGTGTTGATTCTTGCCTTGTTTTAAAAGTAGTTAATGCGCATTAATAAAAAATATATTCTTTTTCAAATAATGTATTCACTTTATTATTTTCTTCTTTCTTCCAACAATTATAGATATGATTTTGGTGAAAGAACAGTCTTCGCTTCTTCAGCTGTTTCCTATATTTCTCGGGAGAGATCCATTACTTTAGGTACATACCAAAAGTACTGACTTGAAGTCAGGAGCTTGAAGGTAGATGCATCTTGTAGGAAGATTCACCTTGTATTAGGTAGATTCGCATTTGCAAGTGCGAGAAAGAAATCGTTCAATTTCACAATTATCCTGGTATGTTTTTTTCCGCTTGTTACACGGAAGATATGTGAGGTTAGATCAATATGTTTCTTTACATTATGAAATGTTGTGTTGATTCTTGCCTTGTTTTAAAAGTAGTTAATGCGCATTAATAAAAAATATATTCTTTTTCAAATAATGTATTCACTTTATTATTTTTCTTGAACTTCTATTTCAATCATGTTCTGCTTGTTTTCTTCGCTCCGATTTCGATTCGTAGGTACTTGACCCTGAAACCCTGATATAACGAAATGATAAAACCCTCGTTCAAGTGGAACGAGCGCCCAAAAGCGGATTGACTTTTACACTGAGAAGCTAGGAGCTGACCCAGACTGATCACATAAATTTCACTTATGCTTCCTTGGGGGTTGGAATTCCTACTGAACTAATGCAGCAAATTCATTCGCCGAAATAATACAGTGGTCGAAGCAGTGATAACCGGAATGTCACCCTTATTTCAATAAGACTCTGGTGGGAATCGAACTTTCCAATTCCGGATTGGAATAAATGGTCAAATTAATTACCGTTGCTTGGTAACGAAAACTAATAATTTTCATTTCAGATATCAAGTATGTATTTCATTTTAATGGCAGTGACTCATTTTGTGTACTCAAAATGATCATAAGGGAAGTTCCAGTTTTCCATTGTTTGTTTTGTTGCATTTATTTAATTTTTGTACCAGTTCTCGAAAAAAATGTCAACAAATGGACAAATTTAAGGTCGAAAATAATTCCAGTTGATAATTCTTTTTTCTCCAGAACCTTGAATTTCAGCAAGATATCAAAAGAGATCTTAGGTATTTGTTAAGAATGGATCAGTGTATCGAAAATTAATTCTTTTATTGTAAATAATGGACATAGAAAGAAGTTTCTTGTGAAACAACGTTAAGGGTGGCTTTTTCTACTGTTTGCAATCATAGAGGAACACTACCAAAAATTCTTCTGAGTGGCTACTGGCTCGCATAAAATGTCTGCTTTATTATTATTATTATTATTACAAAAAAATTAGAGCTGAGGTAATCACCTATAAGAGCTCAGAAAAACAGAAATGAACAAAAGAGAAACTACATCGCATGAACTTAAAAATAATTGCTTAATTTAATTTTTTTCAGTTTCTTTGTTTTTGGGAAAAAATTGAAGCGTTTTCGGGTGCCATCTTAAGGGACTGTAACTAAGCAGGGGGTTAAAAAAATTCATGTGAAAGACCCGCCACATTTTTTGTCCAGGAATCCCCACGTTAATTTTTCCGCAACTATTTATACAGGGTGAGTCTTTGACTTGTACATATATTTTAACTGTAGATTCTTGAGGCTAAAGGAAACCTTATTTTCATTTTCCATTTTTCCGAATTCGGCTCTGTTGAAGGGATATAGCCATCTGAAAAAAAAATAGTGCTGAATACGTGCCTGATATTATTCTCTACCAACCCCTCAAAGTTCATATTTTTCGATCGAAATTGATGTGATTATTAGATATTCTGGGTGATACATTTAAAAAATACTCGAGCACTAACCTTATTTGAATAAGAATGTTACAAACACGATATTTCCTAACAAAACACTTAGTTCTGTCCGATCATTTCGGCAATTGAAAAGCTATATTTCTCACACCAAAATAAGTTCCTTCTTCGATTGTCCTGAAGATTAGTTTATAGACACTAATTATTTGTTCATAATTTACACGATATTCTGAAACGATCTCATAAAAATTGGTTTCTCACTAACCTATCCTAACTCCATTAACCAAAGTCATATGATTCGGGGTCAATGACCTAACCTTACCCATCCTCTGTGATATTCACCCACAGAACTCTAGAGAAGACGATGCCAGATTGCCGGTTTTTGCTCTTCAAACAATGATATAGACTAACTCAAGAAAGCAGTACGTCCCCTATCGTTAGCGGATGAACTATCAGAATCGCTAAAGGTCTAGGCGTTGCTCTTTGGAAATGCCAAACGAGTAGTTCTGATTCTCGCGCTACGTTCTTAATTTCAGTCGCCACGGCCTGCCTACTCTTCCCTTCAGAAGGCCGTGGATGTAGCCGCCACGCAAGAAACCGTTGTTCTGTGTCTCCAACCAGTCCAACCTAAAACGTTAGTCAGTGATCCCATCCGAAATTTACGCGATGGACTTTATTTTATTTATTTACAGAGGAGAATGAAGCAAACAGGTGATGATTATGTAAATGACTTTCAGTGAATTGATGTAATGGTTGTGTCGTTCTGGTGTCGAGTTATATTGTTTCGATAGATATTTTGCTGAAGGACCGGTAACAATGAATTTTTAATAGAAACTGCCTATAAAATGTATAATTTCATGCTTTTTAGAATTCAATTTTATATCCCACAAATGTGGAATTTTAGTATTACATATCTCTACATCTGACGTATTTTCATCATAGAGATTTTAGTCTTGACAAAGTTGATAAACATTCTGACAACGTTGGTAACTTGTTGAGAGACCAGAGAAGAAATAATATTCGATGAGATTTAACTCAGGACAGCATTCAGATTATCCTTGAAATTCATGATTTTTTTCTCTGATTTTGAGTAATTTAGTCCCATACAATTAGGAATAACTTGAGAACGACGCGTTTTATTGAAAAAATATAAGAATACTTTTGTTTTCTAAAATAATTAATTCTTTCGAAAACGTGAACCGTTTATCTTTTTCAAGTGGTTTCGTAGTATTTTTTCGTGAATTTATGAATTGACTGTACTGTAACTTTTATACCAGGAGAAATATGGAATAAGTTCCAATTGAGGAATATGCACCATGAATAGAGTAAACAATCAACCAAAATTCAGTTCATTCGAAATATCGGTTCCGAATATATGGACAGAATATTAGTGTAAATTTCATGGATTTTTGACACCCTGTATCTTTCAAACGAAACCGAATTTTGAAAAATGGTGTGGGAAAAAAATGTTTCTTTTGATGGGAGGAATCTACAGTTAAAATATATGTACAAGTCAAAGACTCACCCTGTATACACCCTGTAAAATTTTTAAGAGTTGGAAGGAATATACGCGAATATACAAGAAGAACTGTACTGCCACTACGAACTTCAGGAGTCGTCATTAAATTGTTAATTTGTTTTAGTCATGGAACCAGATGTGCTGGAGAAGTTGCTGCAGCTCGAGACAATGGTATATGTGGAGTTGGAGTTGCTTATGATTCGAAAATAGCAGGTAAATATCATTAAATTTTCGGTTGATTGCATCATACCGAGAACAACAAGGACCAAACAAATTGATCTTTATTAACTAATTCAGAAAAGCCTGCTATTTGCTATAAAACAATAAGACCTGGAGAACTGGTCATTGGAAGATATCGAACGCTTTTGATAACAGTATTACCGTGTTTTCAATTTCAGTTCCTCGCAAAACCAAGAGAATAAATTTTAGAAGTCCTTAACATCAATTTCTCCAGTGAATTTTATTTTTGATTGCAGGCATCCGAATGCTGGATCAGCCCTACATGACAGATCTCATCGAAGCAAATTCTATGGGCCATGAACCAAATCTTATCGACATCTATAGCGCATCATGGGGGCCCACTGATGACGGTAAAACAGTAGATGGCCCGAGGAATGCTACCATGAGGGCAATAGTCAAAGGAGTTAATGAGGTGCGAACAACTTTCCATTCTTATAAACCTTATATTATTACCCTTATTACCCGATCGCTCATTGATCCACAAGTGTAACTTATTGTGATTCTCACAGGGACGGAACGGACTTGGTAATATTTACGTATGGGCAAGTGGAGATGGAGGGGCAGATGACGATTGTAACTGTGATGGATATGCTGCTAGTATGTGGACAATAAGCATTAACAGTGCCATAAATGACGGTCAGAACGCCCACTACGATGAAAGTTGTTCCTCGACTTTAGCATCGACATTCAGCAATGGTGCCAAGGATCCTAATACAGGAGTTGTAAGTAAATTCCTTCTTTCTACTAATGCTATAGCAATTTGGAGCAATGTTTTCCAAATCAATAATTATAATTTGAAGGTGCCACTCTAGAACCATGGGTATTTTCGGAACTTTAAATTCTACTGTGACATTTATCTCCACTTGCCATCTTCGTCCTGAAAGACGATATAATCTAAACCCTAGATACTATCGATTTGAAAAGTCGACTCGAAGAGCAACCACTTCCTCAGGTTTCGCAGCCAGGAGGGACGTCTCCTCCCTACGCCTCTTCTTCCCTGAAATCTTCCTTGCATTATCAGCCGCAACATCTCATATACTTTCCCCCGCATCATGGATCCCAGATATTGCTTTTTGCGCTTTTTCACCGTCAGTACCACTTCTTTCTCCTTCCTCATTCTCTGCAGAAAATTCTCTAATTCGTTACTCTGTCCATCCAACCTATTCTATGAATCCTTTGGTACAGTTACATCTCAAACGCATGAAGTCTTCGAACTTCTGTCTGCCGCAGGGTCCAGCCTTCTATCCATAGAAATCATAATATATATACTTACTCTAGAATGCTATTTCCTTCTAGTTCCGCAGCGAAAAACGTGCCGCATAGGCAACTGATTCACAATGTGCGCATGCTCACTATTAGGAAATTTCACGTAGTCCCTAAATGTTTTGTCGGTTCTATTTTAAGTCAATATTATTAAACAATAAAAATATTCCATTGAGTAACAGACTTATTTTATAGCTCATGCGTGACTTCCTAAGACTATTAGACACATTAATATCATAAGTGAATTGCAATATTTGTGGAATTGGTGAGAAAATTAGAGCAGTAATGTAGTAGGTTTCACTAAATAGATATAGACCACGCAACACCGCTTTTTCTGTCTCATGGCAAATGACTTTGAAATGACCTTAGTGAAAATCTAGGCAGGACCGTGTTCAGTATCAGTCTGCAGCCACAGTTTAGTTTACTGCATAGACAAACTAGTTTACTGGTGCGTAACTATTATTTTCGTGTTTGATATTCTTCGTGTGCATTTTGCTTTTGTTGTGTGTTGTGTTCGATTTGGATTTTTTCGTATCCGATAAACAATGAACTGTATAGTGTTGTGGTGTCCTTGTCTTGACCCGCTCATTTCCCACTTGAGTATGTAAACTATGTGCACCTTTTCATTCATATAAACTGTTAAAAATTTATGACTTACGCTTTGCTTTTCATTCGATTGACACATATCGATCCACTCGCACCATGAGATTGGTTCTTTATATAGAAAAAGAACGCAATTCATCATGAAAAATCCTGAAATCTTGTGAGTAAACCATCTTTTAATGGATAATTCGAACTCGAAAATAAAATATATTCAAGTAAAACTTTGCAGTTTCATTCAGATAAGTTAACAGATTGATTTTGGAATATACCTACTCGGAACTCAAAAAGACAAATGACTTGAAGAATGAATGTAGGTATCAGAACTCATGAAACGATGCAGAGTAACGCATTGGCAGATGTACAATACATTTTCATGTTTCCACTATTTTCAGGAACACCGAAGAATAGAACTGTCCTGAAGGGATATATTAGTATATTTTGCTCATTTGATTTTTTTCTGTACTTTACCAAAAGATTCGTTGTTTGTGAACCAGAATTTGTCTTCCTTGATCCTTGAATTAATTTTAATACCGAAACCGGGTTTTTTCAACGCCTGAAGAGGTTTTGGAATAATGAAAGATTTTCAGCTTATCTTCCAGACGCTGATGATTCCAAATTTACCATTCAAATAGCTGTTGAAAATTATCAATATGTTCAAAACAACTAGTAAGTGTCGAATACTAATTATGAATTGATTAAATCCAACTGCAACAATAACAGCATAAAATTTCATTGAAGCCGACCCTGTTCAGAAACAACCTGATGGCACGTATGCGCATTGTGGACCACACTGAAATTTTTACAACACTTCGATCCAATTGATTTAGCATTCTAGAGTAAGTATATGTATTATGATTTCTATGCTTCTATCCCATAAAAAAGCACATAGCATCGAAAGCTCTGCTGCAAAAGGCTCGTTTCATCTTCATGAAGATTGAAGTTAGCACTTGCCTGATTCATTCTTATTCTAATTTCTTCTCAGCGTCAGCAGAAAATACTATGATTTTTCAGAGTGCCAAGGTATTTATATTTTTCTAGCATCTCTGTTGTTTACTTTTCAAGAACGAGATTCACATGGGTTTGACGATTGTTAGATATAATCATAAACTTGGTCTACATATTTGGTATTCAAAGTCAGTCCATAATCTACACCAGCTCTGGCAAACTTCGCCAGAAGAAACTCATCATTTAATGAGGCCGCTAATATGACATCAGTGTCGTCAGCATATCTTTCCTCGAAGTAAACATTGAATAAGAGCGGTGAGGGTACACTTCTTGTCTGACCCCATATTTTATTTAATTAATAAAGCCTTGAAATGATTCGGATGTCCTTGTCGTTCAGGTTTTTATCTTTGAGGATAGTCATACAACCTTTCTCTCGTACCTACCCAGGCCGTCTCTGAAGCCAAACCAGATTTAACTTATACAAGGTGAGTCTTTGACTTGTACATATTTTTGAACTGTAGATTCCTCTCATCTGAAATGTATCCCGCTAGAATTAATAGGTTCGGTCAATCGTTATACACTTAAGGGATGGTGAGTAACTGAGAAATAAGATGCAGACTCATCAAATGGGTTTATTCACACAGATGATAACTCACATTGAATGGAACTGTTTACTACCGGCAATTACTGTTTGCTAACAATTAATAAATAAACTCTTCTTCATGAATGTCCCTAGCCAATTGTTATATATTCTTTATAAATGTTTCTCTATTTCAGTATCGTAATGAGTTCATTACAGTACTAAAAACAGTGCTGTAATGAATTCATTACAGCATCGTTTTCAGATACATTTTTCGTTTTGTGGTTGTCAGCAATGACGTCCGATCACTCCGATCCTTTTAAATTTCAGCAGACGTCAATTTGGAAATGTCAATTTTCGTAGTTACTAACATTCACACCAACTGCCAAGATACAATATGAAAGTCACTAGGACCTATAATTTGAATTATTTCATTGAATTTCGCAAAATTTTATAAATAGAGAAAATATCGTCTAATACTCATTGCAGAATGCAATTCCAATACTCATGCGTTCGAAAACTCGCTCCCTCGTCGCTCGTTTTCAAATTTCGCATTCGTATTGGAATAGGAGCCCATTCTGCAACTAGTTTTAGAATATACTATTACTTTGCCACGGTATATTATTCTTTATAAGCACTTAGGACTCAAAATCTCGCTTATATGCTGGATGGTCCCAAAGCTCAGTTGAAGATGGGAGTGGGTTATACAAAAACGATATATTAAGGGGGCGCCAAGTGATTTAATATTCACATCCAGCACACTTGCTCTAGTTTCCGAAAAATCACTAAATAAATCTAGATAAATGATCTCTAATAATAAATCTAAAGGGGGAGTAATTACCTCGAGGTCCTTATATAGCGCTATATATGGCTCACACTGTATACATAAATAGATCAACAGTAGCAAATTATGTGCGAAATCAGGTACAGAAACCTTATGAGGTTCCTATCAAAATAGCTTAAATAGGTCTCATACGTTAACCTATTATTGATGATACTAAAATAATAATGCAAATAATGATACTAAATAATAATGCAAATATTATCTGACTTAAACTTAATAAATACAGCTCGATATTAGCGCTGATAAATCCCAGAAATTGATGATACGACCTTTAATAAAGTTCCTCGATCCAAAGGGGAAAGGTAGTGACGATTTAGAACCTCCACGATGTTGAAATCACCAAAAGGTAACTGACGGTAGCAGTACTGATTTTCCTGGGGCTGATTCGACCCGGTGACTTATAAATCGACAATTGATGTTGCAGATATTCCAGCGAAACCACTGAAATGTCCCAGAACAAGGACCCTACGAACACAAATTCGAAGAAATCAAAATGGCGAACTCGCCAGTCAGAAATACCTACCTCTTTCAGAGGGTTCTCTCAGTACCAAATTAGGTACGGTTTCCTCAATGATTATAAATGAGAATGCTTCACCGAAATAGAGTTCCAGCAGAATATTGATCCTGGTTCTAAAATAGAAAGCACAAGTTGCACGAGGCAGAATTGCAGGAATGGGTAATCTCACCTCTCAATATGGTAAATCCCCTTTCAGGTACACAGTAAGATTTCACGAAATCCTCTAAATAAGCTCTGAAGCTAAACGAAAATAATCCCACTGTATAAAACGTTTTCGAAATTCAAATCCCTCAATCAGGTAAGTATTAAAACTCTTCGTCTTTCGAAAAACCACCATTTAACTGAAGAATGCGCAGAAAACAACCATTCGAAGTCCTCATGTGAGTTAAATCTCCCTAACACCGTATTTCAGATTCGACAATCTCAAATAAAATCCCGAAACAACATATCCTCATCCTTGTCCCACAATTCGAAATTTCCAAAATCCATCTCGTTCCCACACCGCAGGCGATACAACAAACAATAAAACATATTCCCCCAATCTCGTCGTAACACAGTGGCGTGACCACGATCAGGGATCGAAAAAATAGCGTTCGCCAATTCCGGACATAACAACTCTCCCCTTACTTGAAAAGAAAAAAAAAAACGATAAAAAAAAAACACTGGCATCCTATTCATCCGGAGGGTGCGCCTTCAAATCTTTCGCATGCCATACTCCACAATTCTTGCCAGAATCATCTCGTAGCTCATAAGTCCACGGAGATACTATCTTGTGAATAACGAATGGTCCCACAAACTTATTGGCTAATTTGGAAGTGAAATTCTTTGTTGCATCCGACAAAACATAATTTCTTTTCCACACCTTCTGATTCAAAGATAATGTGTCGGGACGTCGCCGTAAATCATAATAGCGTTTACCCTTTTCATGCGCTAACTTCAAACGCTTCTGTACGTCACAAAACAAGTTCTTCAACGTAGCCGCCCGTTTTTCAAAATCGGTTTTCCTCTCGATTTCAATGTTTTTCACATCGAGGTTCATATCCTGTGACTGGAAAAAATTAATTTCTCTTCCGATCATTAAAAAATTTGGAGAATATCCGGTAGCCTCATGTTTAGCAGACCTCAAAGCGGCACCTGTAGATGGCAAATATTTATCCCAATTTTTCTGATTATCCGCTACATATGCCGTAAGAATTGACTTAGTGACCCTATTCACTCTTTCCGTAGGATTCGTTTGTGGATGATAATTAGCATTATAGACCACCTTGATATTGTATTTCTCAGCAAAACTCGAAAACACTTTTCCTTTCAGCTGTTTCCCATTATCACATAATATAATTGAGGGAGGACCAAACAACAAAATAACATCATCCTCAAGATGCCTAACGACCAGATCAGCAGTAGCTTTGCGCAACGGGAATAAAAGCGTGAACTTACTGAAACTATCATTTACCGATAGGATATATTGGAATCCTTTTGATGAGCGAGGCAAAGGACCTATCAGATCCAGACTTAAAAGCTGCCAAGGTTCTTTTATGGTGGGTGTTTTACTCAGCATTAGTCCAGCCGGACTTTTCTGTTCTGGCTTAATTTTGAGGCAAACCTCGCATCTCCGAACATATCGTGCCACATCCGACCTCATTTTTGGCCAATAATAAAAAGTTGACAATCTTGCGATTGTTTTTCGGACACCGCAGTGCCCTGCCAAAGGATGATCATGACATCTCGACATCATATCCGCTCGCTCCTCCTTAGGAATTACCTTTTTCCACGATTCCTCCTCAGATAAATCCGGAACTTTCAGTTTAGCATGCTTAAACAGCTTACCATGCTCCACTCTCCAACCTGGGAACTTATGAGGTTTACTCTGCACACTTTTTAGCATCTTTAGATACCAATGATCCCTAAGAGGCTCTTCGGAATCCTGTGATACTTGTACCACTTCATCAATAACCGGTACACTGCGCGAAAGGACGTCAGGAACGACATTATCCTTACCCTTTCGATGTTCAACATCAAATGAAAATTGCTGCAACCTAACTGCCCAACGAGCGATACGACCGACGGGATCTTTTATAGTGTTAATCCATTTGAGACTGTAATGGTCAGTGACCACAGTGAAATGAGTGCCCTCCAAATAGGGTCTCAACTTCTCTATCGCATACAAAACAGCCAAACACTCCTTTTCAGTTGTACTATATTTTCGCTCTTGTTTGCTCAAAGACCTACTCAAATAGCAAACAATTCTCTCTCCCATTTCAGGATGTACCTGATATAACACTGCGCCCAATCCGAAATCAGAAGCATCAGTTTGCACAAAGAACGGGAGATCAAAATCTGGACACGCAAGCACAGGAGACGACACGAGATATTCCTTTATTTTATTGAAAGACCTTTCACAATTTTCGTCCCAAGAAAATACTTTACTTTTCTTCAACAATGAAGATATAGGGGCAACGATAGTTGAGAAGTCCGGTATAAAACGCCTATACCAAGATGCCAAACCCAAAAATCTTCGAACTTCCGAAACGTTACGAGGTGCCGGTATAGAAAGAACTGCCTCTACTTTCTGCGAATCTACATGTAACCCATTCTTGTCAACTACATAGCCCAGAAAACGAAGTTCGGGCCTACAAAACTGGCATTTTTCTTTGCTTAAAGATAATCCTGCCTTTTTCAGGCGACTAAAAACCTCCTCAAGGATCTCCAGATGCCTCTCAAAAGTCTGCGCTACTATAATAATGTCATCTACATAAACGAAGACATAAGGTTCCAATTCAGGTCCCAAAACTGAGTCGATGAAACGCTGAAAAGTTGCCGTCGAATTCGACAACCCCATAGGAAGTCTCTTAAAATGGAAAAGGCCTCTATTCGGAACCGAAAATGCCGTATATTGTTGGGAATCTGGGGCCAAAGGAATTTGAAAGTAAGCTGACTTTACATCTAACGAAGACAAATAGCGGGCATCTCTCAACTTATCAAGTACCGAAGAGACAAATGGCAAAGGATAAGCATCCTTGACCGTGACTTTATTTAATTTTCGAAAGTCAACACATACGCGATATGACCCATCCTTTTTTTTCACCAGTAAAATGGGTGAGGACCATGGACTATTCGATGGTTCTACCACACCTTCCTTCAACAATTTGTCAAGTTCCCTATCTAAATGACCCTGCATTATTGGATTCACCGGAAAGCACCGCTGCTTTATGGCTGGCGAGTCCGTTACTATCTTATGCTCTACCAGATGAGTACAACCCAAACCGTCTCCCATTTCATCGAATGACTTCTTTACTAAATTATCCAACCTCAGACATTGATCAGAGGTTAGTTCTGACTGAGGTTTCAATGCAGACACTGAATTCAACTCACAAGGAGCTTCTGACGAAAATCGCCAATTTCCCCCTCGCAGATCAGGCACAATACCCATATCTCTCCAAAAATCAGCGCCCAATATGAGAGCATGCGGTAATGAAGGCATAACCAAAACATTTATGATACTTAATTTACCCTCTACACTAAAAGGAACGTAAACAGATCCTTTAGACACATGCTTTGTGCCATCGGCCACCACACACGAAACCGGTGGTTCCGTACTCCAAGTTAGCTTCAATTGCTCTACTAACCGTGCTCCTGCTCTACCCATAATGGTACGATTTGCTCCAGAATCCAAAAGACCGACGATCTCTCTATCAAATATTTTTACCGTCAAGTATGGCCTCTCATCACCCTGTGTACTAGCTAGAAGAAAGTCCAAAATAACTCGTTGATTGGACAACAGTTGTGAAAACGGCGGAGAAAAATTATCACAGACCGACTTGTCGATGAAGGTTGAGGAAACTAGGCGGTCATCTAATTCCCTCGGCGGTAGTTTTCCGGACTTCGGTTGCAAAAATCGCAAGTTTTAGTGGTAAATCCCTGTTTTCCACACTTATAACAAAAACGGTTGACTTGTGGTGTTGGGCAATTTGAACGCATATGTCCAGCCAATCGACAATTCCAACATACCGCAGACTGTTTAGAGGACCCTGATGCACCTCTATTCACCTTCCCGGAGCAATCTGTCCCATCAGACACACCACTCGCATTAACGTATGCCAATTGTTTTTCAAGAGATTGGAAATTAAAATGGCGCCGCGTAATAATAACACCAAAGAAATATCTTGTGGAAAATGTTCAAAAGAAGTCAAATTATATATTACTTGTGGAAAATGTGAGTTAAAATACCATCCCAGTTGTGTATTGAAAATTTGTGGGACCTTTGTCAACCAGAAAGGTGTGATAATCTGCTGTGGAAGTCGAAAAGAATGCGAATGTGAGGTTAAAGACGAAGAGATAAATCAGTTGAAATTAAGAATATCTAGCTTAAATGAGTCTCTATTCGATAAATCGCAAGTTCTGGATAGGAACTCCGTCGAGGTGACGGAAATCGACCGAATTTGCGATAATATAAGCAATCCCTCCACAGTTATGGATGAAAAAGCAAGTGAGTCGAACTATCTACAAGTCCTGCTCGATCCAGTGGCGTAGCTAGATAGTCCGGGGCCCTGGTGCAAAAATCGAAGAGGGGCCCCTTAATGAATTATTTTCGAGTCAAAATATAAATACTTCGAAGAAGCGAAGTTACTTACTGAAGTTGAGGAATATACTTGGAATATATAGGAATATATGTTGTTAGTTGTTATTTATGTATTTGAGTAGGTATATTAAATTCATTATATTAATGTGGATGAAAAAAAGGGCTTTAAAAACATTTTTTATGGATATTTTCTATATGTACAAATATTCACAAAAAAATTGTCATTGTCACTATGACTTTCTAGCCTTATTTTTTTATTGATACGTTAGATTATTTGGTGAAATCACAATAAGAATAAATTATTCGAGGAATGAATTCAAATTAATTATTGGGGATTCGAACCTAGAGGTCAAGTCTAGATTTGAAGTCATTTATTCTCTGGGAAAAAATATGATTACAACCTCTTTCTAGACCTACTCTTTGCGAAAGATTCAATGACTTCACTCAAATCTAGACTTGATGCAGCTTCATTTTCAATTGATAAGGTATAAGCCATAAATGTCCCAGTTGAGCTTGGCTCATAGTGTTCCGCAAATAATTTTATATTATTCTTAATTTGCTAAAATATCTTTCAGCTTCTACAGAGGTGACAGGAAGATTGTATAGAACAGTAATATTGCTGTAAATACGTCTGTTAGATCGCATTCCAGCATTCCGTATTTCCTTATTATTTTCATATACAATTCATGAATTGTCCATTCAATTCAGGTAGAAATAGGTGATAAATATTGAGAACTTGAATTTAAAAGTTGGTCCCTTTCATATCGCAATATGTACAATGAAATTGGTCGAAGCTTTGAATTACAGTTCTTTCGTCTACCTATATCTAGTAGAAATGACGGTGAAAATTCAAAACTTTGTTGACTGCAGTCATACACCCGAAACTTGAATTCAATCAATCAAATCTTGATTGTACTCCAGGCTTAATACAATAGCGTGTACTCGTCAATTTTCAGCATAAATAACACATTATCAAAATAAATATGGACATAAAATGAACTTACAGTCTAGAGCAAACTATACTCATATCACAGATAGGTTTGTGTAGCAGAAAAACTCTTAGAGCGAATAATACGCTTTTGTTACAAGGAGCGCCTTCAATTCTCTTTTAAATTTAATGAAACTTAATAGTTTCCAATGATTCGGCAGTTTGTTGAAAACTGCAACCGAAATATAAGAAGGCGACTTCTAAAATTGAGAAATTATTGTATCGAGCACTCTATTGAAAATATTTTTTTCGGAAAATTCTCCCCTGCTTCGAAATCGGTGATCGGAAGCTAATTCATCGAAATTTTTTTTATCTTTTTTTTGTATCTTTTCTTCGAAATGGGGATCTTTACCATATGCTATGACATTTTCTCTAGCCTTGCACTTAAAGGACTCGAAGTCACTCCTATAAACTTTTTTCTTCGTATTCATCTCTTCTAAAGCTCTGCATACTTCGTCCAAACTGACATCGCACTTTTGTAATACTTCAGATGCATAATTGATATCATTGAGAATGCGGTTCATTGAATTGCCGAGGAAAATAAATTCAAAATTCAACATTTTTTAATTTCTGCTTGTTTTCGCTCTTATATGCAAGAATTTATTTTTCTATTTCAGCTAATGCACGAATGATATGAAAAAAATTAAATTTGATTGCCGAAATTATGTTAACCCTACTGTACCATCTAGTCGGATTTAGTTTTTTAGATAGGTGTCCGATTCACCAGTGAATTTTGGCAATAAATCCCTAGATTTGATGATATTTCGGAAAAAACATTTTTCAACAACTGAATATAATAAAAACAATGTTATTCACATAATAGATCACAGACAAAAATCAAAGTTTGAATTTTTTTTTAAGTTCAAACGCACTTTTATGGTCAGCGCTTGGGGCCCCCTGAGGTCGAGGGCCCTGGTGCACTGCACACCCTTGCACCCACGTAGCTACGCCGCTGGCTCGATCAAAAAGACTTGCTGATATCTGAAATGAAAGACAAGGTTGAAATACTCAAAAAACATGTCTCTTTGCTTGAGAGATTTCAAAGCTCAGAATCACAATTAAATCAAAATGAAACACAATCACGAAATAAATCCAATCAAAACAAACCGAAAATAAACAAAACATGGGGAAAATCATACGCATGTGTCACGAGGCACGGGAAGAACACAGATTCTAATAATTCCAACGTCATGTCACCGAAAATATGTGAACGCGTCGAGGATTTTCCGAAAGAAAATCGGCAACCAGAGATACAAGATACTAATGCGCAGGCAGAGCCATCCATGAATTCGCGAACAAACCATGATCTGGAAAACATATCGGAGCCCAGGGTTCCGGTCAGCAAGCCTTCTAGGTATCGAAATAGTTCCCAAATGTTGATGGTAAAGGGTTCCAGAAAAGCAGATGGTGAAGTTCAGGATTTTTCCAGCTCTAGATCTAGAATATGGCTACATGTCGGCAAGGTTGAGCTTCATACCACTGAAGAGTCTATTCAAAAACATCTGAAAAAGGTGTTTCCAGGTCGTGTATTCACCGTTGAGGCTCATCCAACAAAAACTGACTCGCGGAGCATGTCCTTCAAGGTTGGTGGAGACACTGACTTACAAGAGGAACTATATAAAAGCTGTAACTGGCCAGAAGGAGTGACAATCCGACGGTATAAGTTTTTTCGAGGACGAAACCATCATAAAAAGGGGGAAAATCGAAAAAGAGAGAGAGATGATCACAGTTGCGAATTTCAATCTTCAGTCTATGGGAAATAAGATCGATAGGGTTAAACATTTCTTAGAAACACAGTGCATTGACATAGCCTGTTTCACGGAACACTGGCTTTCATATGACATATTCTCGAAAATCAATCTGGGAGATTATTTTTTAGCCACCTCTTATTGCCGACCATCTTCACGTCATGGAGGCACAGCAGTTATCCTTAGAAATGGTACCAAGTACAAGGAGTTGATGAGTGTGAAGGACAAGACAGTAGAAAAACTGATAGAAATTTCGGGTATCAGAATAACAAAGATGAAGTTGATAGTCATTTCAATCTACAGACCCCCTTCGGGAAGTATACCAGAATTTGTTGCAGTACTGACGGAGTTGCTCGAATTCTTGCAGGGGGCATATCCTGCAGATCAGTTGATTTTAACTGGTGATTTCAATATTAATTTTTTGAAATATTCGAGGGAACAACAGCAGCTTCTTGAGGCAGTTGGGATGTTCGATTTGGAGGGGATGTTCTCGGAGCCATCTAGAGTTACACAACACTCAAGCTCTTGTGTTGATAATATATTCACCAACATCACTGTCGGCCCCCTTGATAAGTTAACTTATGAGCCTCATTTTTCAGACCATCGGGCACAGATTCTAAAATTTGCTGTCCGGGGCATGGACCCTGAGAAGGTGGAATACAGACTTATACGCCAATTTAGTGATATAAATACCAAACGTTTCATTGAAGCAGTGGGAGGCGAGGATTGGTCAGCAGTATACTCCTCGAATGCTTTGAAGCAGTTTTCTGGCTTTCATGATCGCCTGTTGGAAGTCTTCCACGCATGTTTTCCTGAAAAGAAAGTCAAGATACGACAAAAAAGGAAATATACTGAAAATAAGAATATATCAAATTTAAGGAGAAAACTCGAAGCTGCTGACACCATCGCTAAAGTTAGAAAGGATAGGGAAAGTAAGGAGCTATATGATGCTGTAAAAAAATCTCTATACCTGGAAATAAGGAATGCTGTTAGGAAGAAGAATGCTCGTAAGATCTCTGAGTCTAAGAATAGATATCGAGCAATGTGGAACCTTATACGAAAAGAGACGAAGAATAACGTTCACAATATGAAAATAGGAAACCATATATCTGCCGAAAGTATGAATGAATACCTTGTCTCAATAGGTATAGGAATGGGGAACCAAATTTCTTCAGGTTCTAATTCAGAGGGGTTGCTCGCAGGTAAATACAAGGCCAATTCCAAATCCATGTTTCTGTTCCCTGTGGAAGAAGAGGAAATCCTCAGTGCAGCGAAAAAACTCAAAAGTAAGGACTCAAGAGATATATATGGTATGACGGTATCATTAATGAAAAAAACAACACCTCTGCTTGTAACACCACTCTGTAGGATCTTCAATGATTGCATAATGCAAGAGGTTTTTCCCGACGAGCTAAAGATAGCCAGAGTGTGTCCAATATTCAAGAAAGGGGACACAGATGATGTTTCAAATTATAGGCCTATATCACTGCTCCCAGCTCTGTCGAAGGTTCTAGAAATGATCTTGAAGGACCGCCTCATTGGGTTCCTTGAGAAGCATTCAATACTTCACGGCTCCCAGCATGGTTTTAGAAAAAATCGATCCACCATTTCGGCGATGGTTGAGGTTCTTGAAGAGATAACAACGGCATTTAACAACAAAGAAAAAGCCGAACTTGTGTGTATGGATTTAAGCAAGGCTTTCGACACGGTCAGCCATGAAATATTATTAATGAAACTGCACCACTATGGTATAAGAGGACAGGCCAATAACCTGTTCAGGTCCTACCTCACAGGAAGAAAACAGGCCGTCGTCTACAATAATCAAACATCTGAGCTGAAGGATTTAAAGTCTGGTGTACCGCAGGGCTCTGTATTGGGGCCGATACTGTTCTTGATATTCATCAATGACCTTCTTCCGAATATCCGTGCGGATGGAGCCTGTTGCTACGCAGACGATACCGGCTTCCTGAATAGGTCGGTTGAGCTTGTCACTCTCCAGGAGAAATCCATGGTGGCTGAAACGGATGCCTGCTCATGGTTCTCAGCGAATGCATTAGTCTTCAACCCAGATAAAACTCAGAAGCTAGTTTTCACGACCACCAGAGAGACCAATGATGACAGTATAGTCTATTTGGGACTTCAATTCCAATCTTCTCTGAGGTGGAGCTGCCATATCGACCAACTCTGTAGGAAGCTATCCACTGCCATATTCATGATTCGTCGAATCAAAGAGGTAGCAGATCTCACCACTGCCAGGCATGTGTACTATTCCGCATTTCATTGTTTGGCAGTTTATGGAATCATAATTTGGGGACAGAGCGGAGATGCGGAGAGGGTGCTTTTAAAACAGAAGAAAGCCATAAGAACATTGTTCAACATGAGTCGAATGGAAAGCTGCAGGGAGGTCTTTAAACGCGAAGGTATTCTTACGATTACATCGGCCTTCATACTCACCTGTGTAAATTATGTCCATGAAAATCGAGAAAAGTTCTCGAGACACACAGAGATACACTCTCACAACACCAGAGGAAAAAATAAGTACGCTCTACCGCGTCTTCGTACGAAAAGAGAAGAACAAGGTCCTAACTATACCTGTCTCAAACTTTATAACAAACTGCCAGAAGATATTAAATGCCTGGGTGTAAGACAGTTCAAGAGAGAAGTGAAGAAGATGCTGCTGATGAACACCATTTATCGCTTGGACGAATTCCTGTGTTGAGTGCACTTGTAACTTTTATATTTCTGTTTGTCCTTGTTGATGTTTAATGTGTGCTTATACTTGTATTTTTTATTTATTTATACTATGCTATATTCTCTGACGTGTCATGTAACTACTTGATGACTAGATATTTCATATATGTGTATTTGCTGTATGAAATAAAGTTGAACTCAGGCTCTACCCATCTTCTAGAACGTGTAGGCGGTGCAAATTTATCAATAGATTCTTTTCTAGCTTCTAACTTTCTACACAAATTAACTAGTTCCGCAACAGAACTGATATCAACCAACCCCAATTGAGTTTGGAAGAATGGAAGCAAATTATTCACAAGAAGACGGACCTTCACATTCTCGGCAATCGGACGCGATAATTTATTGAACATATTAGAAATTTTTGCTATGTAGATACCAACCGACTCATCTACGCCTTGCGTTCGACGTTTGATTTGATCAAACAGTTCTTCATCATAGTAAGGCGATTGGAATTGACTCCTCAGCGCACTCACCAATTTCTCCCAGGTATGAGTATCTTTACGGATGGAATAATAATATTGATATGCATCATCAGAGAACAAATCTGCCGCAGAAACTATTAAATCAGACTTTGATACATTTCGAGAACAACAGTACTCTTCTACAGTTTCTAAAAAGGTACTTAAGGACATACCCGATTTTTTTCCACTGAACTTCAGATTCCATTTATAAACCGGAACTGACTTACTACCACCTTGTGACACATCATTCGCTGACCTATCCGAGACAGGCAAGCTTCTATCAAGAACCTTGTCGTCATCTGATTCCGTCTCAGAAGAAGAAGATCCCAATGACAGATTCGACGCCAACATCATCGAAATATTTGAGGGGTTAGCCTCTGAAACCCTACGTCTCTCAAATCTCCTAGCCCTGCTATTCAGCTCCGCTTGTAAGTTTATCAGAGAAGCCAATAAATTTGCTTTAGTAGCAATATCCTCAGGTTGGACTGGTTTGCTTTTATTTGTCCTTCCTATACAATGCACAATCTTCGTCGAAATTTTTTTGAATATATTGCTCTCCTCATTATTTGAGAAATCGGCAACTAAAACTTTGACTTCGGCAACCTTATCATTTAAATACTTCAAATCATCTGCGAATGTGTATGGGTAAGTTGGATAAGTGAACTTCGAACCCGATCTCTCGAATCTAATAATATTTCTCAAAGTCTTTCTCATGGATTCAACAGTCTTTGGATCCGTCACGCCCCGAAAAGATAATTCGTACGCCAATTCATCTTTTTCCAACCTGTTTATATCAAGTTTCGATTCCATGATTAAATATGCAATATCAACGAAAATTCAAAGAAGAAAATCCCTATCTGAATGAAACAGATACTCAGGATATATCAGAAAACACAAGAAAAAACGAATATTCGCGTAAGCAGACAGAAGTCTCCCACAATCTATATCAACTATAAAAAAAAAAAACAACAAAATTTCAAGTCACCGGTAACAAAACAGCCTACCAACAAAATATCGACCTGAAATCTATCAGAAATTACACCGAAATTACACGTTGGGCGCCATTTTGCCACGGTATATTATTCTTTATAAGCACTTAGGACTCAAAATCTCGCTTATATGCTGGATGGTCCCAAAGCTCAGTTGAAGATGGGAGTGGGTTATACAAAAACGATATATTAAGGGGGCGCCAAGTGATTTAATATTCACATCCAGCACACTTGCTCTAGTTTCCGAAAAATCACTAAATAAATCTAGATAAATGATCTCTAATAATAAATCTAAAGGGGGAGTAATTACCTCGAGGTCCTTATATAGCGCTATATATGGCTCACACTGTATACATAAATAGATCATACAACAGTAGCAAATTATGTGCGAAATCAGGTACAGAAACCTTATGAGGTTCCTATCAAAATAGCTTAAATAGGTCTCATACGTTAACCTATTATTGATGATACTAAAATAATAATGCAAATAATGATACTACATAATAATGCAAATATTATCTGACTTAAACTTAATAAATACAGCTCGATATTAGCGCTGATAAATCCCAGAAATTGATGATACGACCTTTAATAAAGTTCCTCGATCCAAAGGGGAAAGGTAGTGACGATTTAGAACCTCCACGATGTTGAAATCACCAAAAGGTAACTGACGGCAGCAGTACTGATTTTCCTGGGGCTGATTCGACACGGTGACTTATAAATCGACAATTGATGTTGCAGATATTCCACCGAAACCACTGAAATGTCCCAGAACAAGGACCCTACGAACACAAATTCGAAGAAATCAAAATGGCGAACTCGCCAGTCAGAAATACCTACCTCTTTCAGAGGGTTCTCTCAGTACCAAATTAGGTACGGTTTCCTCAATGATTATAAATGAGAATGCTTCACCGAAATAGAGTTCCAGCAGAATATTGATCCTGGTTCTAAAATAGAAAGCACAAGTTGCACGAGGCAGAATTGCAGGAATGGGTAATCTCACCTCTCAATATGGTAAATCCCCTTTCAGGTACACAGTAAGATTTCACGAAATCCTCTAAATAAGCTCTGAAGCTAAACGAAAATAATCCCACTGTATAAAACGTTTTCGAAATTCAAATCCCTCAATCAGGTAAGTATTAAAACTCTTCGTCTTTCGAAAAACCACCATTTAACTGAAGAATGCGCAGAAAACAACCATTCGAAGTCCTCATGTGAGTTAAATCTCCCTAACACCGTATTTCAGATTCGACAATCTCAAATAAAATCCCGAAACAACATATCCTCATCCTTGTCCCACAATTCGAAATTTCCAAAATCCATCTCGTTCCCACACCGCAGGCGATACAACAAACAATAAAACATATTCCCCCAATCTCGTCGTAACACAGTGGCGTGACCACGATCAGGGATCGGAAAAATAGCGTTCGCCAATTCCGGACATAACAACTTGTTTAAATAACATCATAATTGATAAACATAAATGACAATGGTGAGACATTACAGCTCTGGCTTTGCGTGTTAGGTCACACTTCCAAGTGTCCTCATCTCACGTACGAAATATACAGGTTGTTCATACATACTACACATCGAACGAAACACTTCATTCCCATAACATTTTTAAAATTCTGTTACGATTGAAAGATACAGGGTGTCAAAAATCCATGAAAAAAAAACAATTTTCTGTTCTTATCTTCGGAACCGTTACTTCAAGTGAACTGAATTTTGGTTGATTGTTCACTCTATTCATGGCCCATATTCCTGAATCCATTTAATATTCCTTCTGGTATGAAAGTTACAGCGTAGCCGACTCATAAATCCACGCAGAAATACTACAAAACCACTTGAAAAAGATAAACGGTTAATATATTCGAAAGAATCAATCATTTGAGACAATAAAAATATTCCTATGTTTAAAAAAAGGCGTCGTTTTCGAGTTATTCCTAATTGTATATTATAAAATTTGAGGAAAAAGTCATGAATTTCAAGAATAATCTGGATGCTTCCCTGGATCAAATATCATCAAATTCTATTTCTCGTCTAAACAAGCTATGAATATTGTCAGAATGTTTATCAACTTTGTCGAGAATATCTAAATGATGGAAAAACGTGGAGATATGTTCTACATAATAAAATCCCATAAATGTGAGAGATAAAATTGAACCGGTCCCTATCAGAAATAAATGTCAATGAAATACAAAATTCGGATATTAATGATGAATGTCGATACAAACCACGTATGTAGTTGAAATTAATGAAAAATAAAATGATACTCAGCACTAAATAATCTGTGGCGATGTTTCTATCTAAACAATAACCTCATGGAATGTTATAAACTCGACACTACACGGTTAATATTATATTAAATCACTGTCCCTTTCTATAACAACATAGCTCTAGAAATGATTGGTTATTTTGTTTACGTCATTCACATCGCGCCGGTTTTCGCTATAAGTATGCGCAGTTCATGAGACTGACGCATTGCGAGGTATCAGGTATCGATATACAATCCGGCATCATCAAGCTTTGTAAAATATCATAGAAGATAGGTTAGGTTAGGTCATTGACCTAGAATCCTATGAGTTAGGTTCATTATTAATAATGAATAAAGTGAAAAAACAATTTTTCAGGGCATATTTTTGGGATATCCAGAAAGATATGAACAAGTTATTAATTAATCTTTACAAACTAATGTTCAGGAAAATCGAAGAAGGAACTCATTTTGGTGGGAGAAATATGGCTTTGCAATAGCAGAAATAATCGGACAAAACTAATTGTTTTGTTAAGAAATATCGTGTTTGTATCAACTCAATTTAAATTGAGAAAATATGAACTTCGAGGTATTTGCAGAGAATCGTATCAGTCACGTATTTGGCCCCTTTTTTCGAATGTAATCAGAGTCGAATTTGAAAAAATGGAAAATGAGGTTTTTTTGACCTCAAGAATCTACAGTTAAAATATTTTTCGGCAACCGTCCGGGAAGTACCCACTTCCTGGACGCTTTTTCTTTGAGAAAGTAGCATTTCCCGGCCTAGGCCGGAAAGTACGTACTTCCCGGCCTAGGCCGGAAAAACACGTCATTGTTATGATCATCACAATAGCAACGAAATAACGGATGACAGTTCTGTTCTGTTTAATTCAAATATGAATCAAAATCAATAAAGAGATGTGTCATCTCATTGATTTGTAATTCTTCACGGTTGCCGAAAAAATATTGTACGCAACACGCCCGGAAATAGTTTTTTTGGACTCACAGATTTCCAGGACTCGCCTCCGGCTCGTCCTAGAATCTTGTCTATTCGTCCAAAAAAACCCTATTTTCCGGACTTGTTACGTAAATTACTATTTTATGTACAAGTCAAATACTCACACTGTATAGTGTGTACCCTGCGAGGAATAATTATGTGAACAGCTTTCAACGTATAACTCACCAAACTTATTCTTCGATAGTTACTGCGTTTCTTATTAGCGCCAGCTTTTTTTGAAAGATTGAGAAAGTTTGCAACCAGCCACAGCTCAGGATTGTGTTCTGAGCCATAAATTGCATTAAACAGGTTAACTATAGAATGTCAACATGATCTCTATCGATAGGCTTCAAAATTTCCCCTGGAATCTCATCTAGTCCTGAAAATCTGACATTCTTCATAGTTTTACACCGCGTTTACATTAGTCAAGTGAGTTGATCAAGTCAGTTGAATTGAAAGCGAATTGAATGTGTAAACCCCCAATTCGTTTCACTCGATCGTCTTGTAGCGGACGAAGTCCGCCTGAATACGTCTCTGGACTCTCTGATTCCGCGTAGGAATTCTAGAAGCCTTCCAGAGACTATCTGGAGCGTTCTAGAAACAGAGACGTATTAGGTATATAAAGACGCGCACGATTGGGACAGTCAGTTACTACCTGAATAGAGCCGAATCGAATTGTGAACCGCGAATTCCAAGTAGTGAATATAAATCAGCATTATTAGTCGGTGTGTAAATAAATCAGTATTAGTTATTGTACATAAATTAGTGTGATAAGTTAGTGGTATTGAAAATAAATAAACAATTTAATTCAGCAGACGATTTGTTTGAACCCCGAGAACGTTACATTGGTGTCAGGTGTGGGGTCAATTGAACTGCTGTGCTAATTGAATTGTGGACATCATAGTGGAACTTTTGAATGCCGACAACAAGATCGCAAAAGGAGAAAATGGACCAGGCGAGTATGGAATTTTTCAAGCAAGCCTTGGAACAAATGAGTTCAAAATTAGAAGAAAAAATGGATAAAATGGAAGAAAATTCTCGAGAAATGAGCTTGAAAATGGAAGAAAATTCTCGAGAAATGAGCTCGAAATTAGAAGAAAAAATGGATACTACGGAAAATAAGGTGGTGAGTCAAATTGCAAGTACGTTGGATGAGAGAATGGAGGCTATTAAGGATGTAATAATAGATGAAGTTAATGAAAAATTTGAAGAAGTTAATGGAAAATTTGATAAGGTTGAAGAAAAATTTGAAGAAGTTAATGAAAAATTTGATAAAGCTGATGAAAAATTTGACGAAGTAGTTGATGAGGTTAATGGAAGATTTGAAGAAATATCAGGAATAATTGAACAACATGCCAAATTGATAGAGTCCCTGAAGAGAACATCACATGGAAAAGAAACTTTAGCTTCATCACCCAATAACTTCGTGAAATCAGAAAACAACACAGAAATGAGTAAAATGAAGATTAAACCTCCAACTTTTGATGGCAAAACACCTTGGTGCACGTACCAGAAGCAATTTGAAGCAGCAGCGAATGCCAAAGGATGGGGAGCGGAAGAGAAAGCGATAGCCTTGATTGTTGCACTAAGGGGAGATGCATTGAATATACTCCAGACTGTTCCTGCAAGCCTACAAGGTAATTACGAGGCTTTAACAACTAAACTCCAAATGAGATATGGTGATGCACACCTCCAACAAGTGTATCACGCACAGATCAAGAGTCGCCAGCAGAGGAGTACAGAAACGTTGCAGGAATTTGAAGCCGATATAGCAAGGTTGGTGAGACTGGCATATCCTACAGTACCGGAGAGCTTCCTGGAACTGCTCGCTATCCAGACCTTTGTCGATGGTTTGAGAGATTTGGAAACCCAGCAGACACTACGATTAGCCCGACCCAAGACTCTGGATGACGCCCTGGCCGTTGCATTAGAGTTTGAAGCTGCCAAACAAGCTTCGCACATGATACACAGCAAGATGAGCCGCACTGTGGATGATTCCTCGGTCAGCGATGAAATTATAGAAGAGGTTCTATGCCGAGTTCGTCAAGAGCGACGGAAGAGAGGACTTAGATGCTGGAATTGTGGCGGAGAAGGACATATTCGGCGCTACTGCAAAGAGCCAGCTAAATGTCAGAAACGGGAATATAATTCTACTGTCAAACATCGTGCAGGAAAGATTCATGGCAACGCTAACGCATTATCTAGGAGACCATGTCCGTCAGATTGCAAGCACTGTAATAAAGTAGAAGAGAAAGAATTCTGCTTGAGAACGACCATCGTGGATACGGACTGGATGCCAGAATCCCTGAAGCGAGATCTAGAAAGTGACCCAGAATTGAAGATGCTGTTGTATTGGAAGATAAGCGGACAGAGACCAAGATGGGAGGAAGTGAGTCATCTGAATCCTAGGGTCAAGTCCTACTGGGCACAGTGGGATTCTATCATTTTGGAGGATGGACTGCTGAAAAGGTCCATCGAAAATGACGAAGGTACCGCAGCAAGGAAACAGCTGATAATTCCCAGGAGTCGAGTGAGAGAGGTTTTAGAGAAGTTACATGACGGAACTTCCGGTGGCCATTTCGGTATCAAAAAAACGCTAGAAAAAGTTAGAGAGCGTTTTTACTGGGTCAACTGCAAAGAAGATGTTAAAGACTGGTGCCGGAAATGCAGATTATGTGCCTCATCGAATGGCCCGAGGGGAAGTCGTAGAGCTCCAATGAAGCAGTATAACGTGGGGAGTCCTCTGGAACGAGTTGCCATCGATATTGCAGGTCCATTCCCCGAAACCGAAGATGGAAATAAGTACATACTGGTTGCGATGGATTATTTCACCAAATGGGTTGAAGCTTATGCTATTCCAAATCAAGAGGCTTCGACAGTGGCGGATGTTCTGATTAAGGAGATGTTTAGCCGATTTGGTGTGCCTCTCGAACTTCATTCGGATCAAGGACGAAACTTCGAGTCTAGCCTGTTCCAGAATGTATGCCAATTACTCGGAATCAAAAAGACAAGGACAACTGCGCTTCACCCACAGTCAGATGGCATGGTCGAAAGAATGAATAGAACTGTGGGAAAATATCTGGCTAAAGTAGTCTCTGATCACCAAAGAGACTGGGACAGGTATCTCCATCTGTTCACTATGGCCTACAGGTCGTCAGTGCAAGAATCGACTGGAGAGACACCAGCCTGTATTATGTTCGGCCGAGAAATAAGGTTGCCTTGTGACCTGGAGTTTGGATGCAAGCCTGGAGCGGAGATAGCTGGTGAGGACTACGCGAGCCTCTTGAAGGGTAGGCTACATTACATCCATGAGAAGGTCAGACAGAACCTCCAAATAGCGAGTGACCGAATGAAGACTCGGTATGACAGCAAAGCTGCAGAAGGTGGTTTGAATGTGGGAGACCTAGTCTGGCTGTACAATCCCCAGAGGAAGAGAGGTTTATCACCTAAGCTGCAGAAGGATTGGGAAGGGCCATACAGAGTAGTAAAACGAATCAACGATGTAGTGTACCGTATCCAGAAACTACCCAGAGGCAAGAAACGTGTGGTCCATATAAATCGTCTAGGCAAATATGAGGCAGACTACGAAGAACATGACGAAACCCTTCTGAGAAGAACGACTTTTCAGAAAGCGGAGCATGAGAAGATGAGTTTCGACCTATTCATGGCAAACTACGGTGGAACCGGAAAGGCAAGATTCGGAGTAACCATCGAGAAACAGCAAGATCTCTTCTCTGTATCTGAAGACTATTCACTAGCCCATTGTGTCTCGGAAGACCTGCGTATGTCGAGAGGAATAGCATTCGTCTTCCGGAAGAAATTTGGACGTGTACCAGAACTCCTGAAACAACATCCTCGTACTGGGAAAACGCTGAGGTTGGCTGATGGCCAGCGTTACCTCTTCTACCTGGTAACCAAGAGATTCTCCGACAACAAACCCAGCTACAAAAGTATGTGGGACACCCTGTTGCAGCTGAGAGACGAGCTCACCAAGTTGAAGGTGAAAAAGCTAGCTGTGCCAAAGTTGGGTTGTGGTCTAGATCAGCTCAACTGGAGAATCGTTCGAAGTATGCTTGAGGTCATTTTCCATAGGACGGGAATGAAGATACTGGTCTGCAGTTTCAACCCGAGCGGATATACGCCGAAAAAGAAGACAGTGGAATGCTATTTCGGACGACAGGGGTGTTGCAGAAAAGGAGACGCCTGTAGATTCAGCCACACCATCCAGGGTGTTCGGGGACCGAACGTCTTAAGGAGGGGGCAGTGTAGCGGACGAAGTCCGCCTGAATACGTCTCTGGACTCTCTGATTCCGCGTAGGAATTCTAGAAGCCTTCCAGAGACTATCTGGAGCGTTCTAGAAACAGAGACGTATTAGGTATATAAAGACGCGCACGATTGGGACAGTCAGTTACTACCTGAATAGAGCCGAATCGAATTGTGAACCGCGAATTCCAAGTAGTGAATATAAATCAGCATTATTAGTCAGTGTGTAAATAAATCAGTATTAGTTATTGTACATAAATTAGTGTGATAAGTTAGTGGTATTGAAAATAAATTAGACAATTTAATTCAGCAGACGATTTGTTTGAACCCCGAGAACGTTACAGTCTGAATTGAACGGCTTCTAAGTTGGAGCATGGTCAACTTTGTGGAAGTCACTTGAATTCAACTGACTTGATCTACTCACTTGACTAATGTAAACGCGCCATTAAGGTCATATATTACTTCCTATTTCTGGTCCACTGTTCTGGTGTATTTTTTGTGCATCTCTATCATCCTCATGCAGGCCCTTAATGTAGTTGGTCTAAGTTCTGATCTTTTCGTCCACGTTGGTAATGAGCTTTTTTCTTTATCTATTTGAACATTTTTGAATTCCAGTAAATTCCTTCATCTTCCTATGAATTCCAAAAATGTCATGCCTTCTTTGTAACTCTTAATTTTTTTGCCTCCCTTATCTTGTATCGGATGTCTTCTTGAATATGTTTGTATGCCTCCTTGTTGTTGACGGCTCCGAACTGGTGATGTTACTGGATCTACCGCTGTATTTGTAGACGCAGTCCCACCGCCGGCGTGATCGGATGTTTTATCCCCTTCGCTTCTTTGATCTTTTCACGATTTATTTTTTCGAATTAAGTATATTTTGCTGGCACTCGTGTAATAAATGTTCAATTTTCGCTTGGTATAGTCAATACACTTTTGATAATGATTTTATTTTTCCGCAGGCAACAACGGATTTGTATGGAAAATGCACAACCACCCATTCTGGAACCTCAGCAGCAGCTCCAGAAGCTGCAGGAGTTTTCGCACTAGCTCTAGAAGCCAAGTAAAAACTTTGTTCGGTACCATATTTTCAAACAAACTCACAGATATATTTCCAGTATCGAACTCACATGGAGGGACATGCAACATCTGACAGTTCTCACGTCGAAAAGGAACTCACTGTTCGACGCAAAGAATAGATTCCATTGGACAATGAACGGTGTAGGACTTGAGTTCAACCATTTATTTGGTTTCGGTGTATTGGATGCTGGAGCCATGGTGGCACTTGCTAAAATATGGAAGACTGTGCCGCCCAGGTATCACTGTGATGCTGGATCTATTCAGACTGTACAGTAAGTAAGCCTTGCAGATTTCGGGAAAAGTTTATGGAATGGTAGGATCACCAATAACTATTCTGTTTGCATACTCCAGTTGAAATCATCTCTTTAGTCATTTAGTGAATCCATATACTCCATTCACAATTATAAAATCACAACTCTGGCCTTGGAAATTTGACACATTCCACTCTGTATCGAAGTTATGACGTTTTTCAAAATATTTTTATGTTCCAAGTCAACACTATGTTGCCCTTTCTACATTCTTAGCGTATTTCTCAGAATGTGAATTTATTCGGAAAATGAATGAATTGGAAAAGATGTGACGGACGAAAATAATTAACGTTTATATGAATTGATAGAAAGGATTCCTTTTCTAGTTATTTGCATGAAAAATACAAGAGATCACTGTTGAAATATATTATTTTTCGCCATGGAAGAAAATTGCATTGCTTTCACATGATTTTCATATGCATGCCTGTAAAGATCTTGAACTGAAAGTTCAAGACTTGACATCAATTGTTGAATCAAGAATAATGGAACATTATATCCCTCTACTGGAATCCAAATAGTTGAAGGGAGTTCTGATGCAACAGGAACTTTTTCTTGGAACATATCGTTAATAGCTAACTTAATAAAAATAAGAGTAGAAGATATACATTTCAATTATTCGATCTTATGAACAAGGAGTAAAATATTCTGACTGTATAGTAATTTATTAGTTTAAAAAATATTCATACATTACAACCACAGTAGGTTTGTACAAATAATATGGAACAGGTCAATCATATGCTTCACATTTATCATTCACCTGTTCTAAAATAAGACACAAACTCCTCCACATTATAGGGCCCCTACAGCATTAAAAGCTTGTGTCTCTTTTGAAAGAAGTAGCACTAGATATAATATATTCTTTCGATTAAGAGCAGATACCTACCGTTGAATGTTACATACACAAATTTCTTCAAAATGGGCTTATACGAAGTGGTTCTTTTTCTGAAACGTGAAAACGATCAACAATAATCATTTAGAGACCGATGATGGCCATCCAAAACCCGTTTACTTACGAAAATCGTGCAATTTCATTCTGCAAGTTCTTTCCTCATAATTCCTCGAAAATCCTACCTGAACCATATTTTCCGGTCGCTTTCGTGAAAAGATCGTATAAGGAAGCCTTTTTTGTCCATTTACACATTCCAAATAAATTTTGAGCACCAAAAACGATACCGCAACTAACCAAACTTCTGGGGGACCGGAATTTCGTTTGAAATCTTTCCAAACGGCCAGATACCTAAATAAACTTCGTTATCAAGTGTTAAAAAGGCGATTAGTACTTACTTTTGCTTTATTCATGCTTATAAATCGATTTTTGGTCCAATTCAAATTTGCCGATACTTTTACTTTGATGTAAACAAAGAAACTGGCAACGCCGTTTTGTCATTAAAGATATTCTCTGAACGCGCACAGATTTTTTATCAGGTGCACCAATTTCTGAAAACGAAACCATGGCCAAATTTCTATTTCGATAACATTGCTAAACGTCGAAAAATGTAGGAATTTTTAGTTTTACACACAAGAAACATGAAGCTCCATAGAATAAGGCACTTTGAAACCCACAAATTCATTTTCTCAAAATGCGATCGATGCAAATTATAAGCAGGTGCTATAATGTTTTTTTTTTGTTCAGTCGCATTCCATCGAGAGATTCCGTTATTCTGAAGATAAAAACTGACGCGTGCAAAGGACAAAGTACGGAAGTAAAGTACTTGGAACATGTGCAGGCTGTTGCAACGATCAACTCAACAAGAAGAGGTGATCTTGAACTCTTCCTAACTTCTCCGATGGGTACAAGGTAAATTATTGGTGTATGAGGAAAACTGCATCTCACTTAGAATTTTTCAGATCGATGATTCTAAGTAAAAGGGTGAATGACGATGATTCTAAAGATGGGTTCACGAAATGGCCATTTATGACAACGCATACTTGGGGGGAATATCCAGAAGGAACATGGACGCTAGAGGTAATTGTACTGCATATTGGCTTAGCCAAAACGTTTACTTAGATATTAGTTTATTTAAAAGACATAAGTATTAGTATCAGGGGATTTCATTGACTATTTCGCTCATTCCATTTTAAGTGAGGAAGTTTCCACTCTCGTTTCACATCGATAAAACATACAAGCCGGTAATAACAAACAATTAAAACCTAACCATACACTACTATCTTTTACGACCCGCAATCACAAGGATGGAATTTATGATTGCATCATATTGTAGGATCCAATTTCATGGCTAATGAACGTCCTAATACAAGACTAATTTTATGGGAAATAGTTTAGTAGAATTTTACACATCATTTGGCGATTGTACAAACGTTCATGAGTATAAAAAAGATCGAAAAAAGTTTATGGTGTACCTACAGAGATATCTATTAATTTCTTGTGATAAAAATTCATTTTTTGGCAACCGTCCGAGAAGTACCCACTTCCCGGACGCTTTTTCTTTTAGAAAGTAACATTTCCCGGCCTATAGTCCGGAAAGTACATACTTTCCAGACAAGGCCGGAAAAACTCACGTCGTTGTTGTCATTGTGATGATCATCACAATAGCAACGAAATAACGGATTACAGTTCTGTTCTGTTCAATTCAAATAATAATCAAAATGTATAATACAAAAATGTGTCGTCTCATTGATTTGTAATTCTACACGGGTTGCCGAAAAAATATTGTACGCAACACGCCCGAAAATAGTTTTTTTGGACTCACAGACTTCCAGGACTCGCCTAAGGCTCGTTCTAGAATTTTGTCTATTCGTCCAAAAAAAACCTATTTTCCGGACTTGTTACGTAATAGTAATTTACATGA
This sequence comes from Adalia decempunctata, assembly GCA_951802165.1. Classification (NCBI taxonomy): domain Eukaryota; kingdom Metazoa; phylum Arthropoda; class Insecta; order Coleoptera; family Coccinellidae; genus Adalia; species Adalia decempunctata. The sequence goes on from OX637697.1 coordinate 43,722,043, forward strand.
GCAAAGTACGTACTTTGCGAACTAGGCCGGAAAAACCCACGTTGTTGTTGTCATTGTGATGATCACAATAGCAACCAAATAACGGATGACAGTTCTGTTCTGTTCAATTCAAATAATAATCAAAATGTATAATAAAGAATTTTGTCTATTCGTCCAAAAAACCCTATTTTCCGGACTTGTTACGTAAATTACTATTTTATGATGAATATATGAATAACCAATTCTATTATGGGCAGTTACACTAACGTTACTAACTGACAAAAAAACACCCAGAAGGAAACATAGCAAGGAGTAAATGATTGAATTTGGAGACAATCGTGAAGGGTTTTTCGTGTAAACATTTTTTATTACTTGACTATTAGTCGTTTTTTGAAATTTTTTGAATTTCACAACAAATCAGCTGTTCGAGGATATCCAAAGTCTATGATTAGTAGTTGTTAAAGAGCCTAGAGCACGTATACGCGGAATTCATCGCCAAGCAAGTGAATTTGAAACAGGTCAAATTATTGGTCTACGGGAGGCGTAGAAATCGCTAACCGTACGAACAGAAATCCAACAACTGTTATGAGATGTTGTCAATCGTGGTTTGATAATGCCCAAAATCGAAGAAGAGTAGGCACCGGACGTCGAATGAGCACAAATCAAGTTCAAGATCGACGTCTAAGACTTATGGCCATTAGAGACCGATGTGCGATAACTTGGTCTTTGGCTGATGAGTGGTTTGGAAAACAAGGCCATCCAACTGTCCGAACGATTTACCGCCGGATAAGGTCTTTTGGTCTGCAGCATTATCGACCCCTATCTTGTGTTACCTCTGACATTTCACCATCGCCGGCAACGATTACAGTGGTGAAGAAAACGTCAACATCGGAATGTGGAATGGCATCAGTATGCATAGATTCGGAAATATTTCCTCGAAAAAAATTCAGAATGAAATTTCCAAACCCGTAACTCTTATAATTCTACGAAAACAAGAAGGTGTGTGTGGAAACAGATTTCGGAATTCCTGCTGAACATAAAGTACCTACCTACTCCTTAGATCTACGAATGCCCCTGAAAAAACTTGCAGAAATACAGGGTATTCCTAAATATCTGTATCATCGGTGAATTTCTCTTCCAATTTTTCTGTGTCAAAATTGATATTACATCTGAGGGTTAAGCATCGCCGGCAACGATTACAGTGGTGCAGAGAACGTTAACACTAGAATGTGGAATGGCATCAGGTCGTCTTTTCTGATGAATCTCGATTCTCCTTGGGTGCACATGATGGCCGAAGATGGGTTAGACAAAGTCGGGGAAAAGGAGGTGAACCTCAATTTGATGTTGATCGAGCGTCATTTACACCGGACAGTAGGCGTTATGGTATGGGGTGCTATTGCACATGCAAGTAGGCCACCTTTCGTTTTTATTCGAGGAAACATAACAGCTCTACGTTACCTTCAAGAAATAGTGGAACCATATGTTCACCCTTACCTTAACCGGCTCGAGAATCCAATATTTCAGCAAGATAATGCTCGACCTCATGTTGCCAGAGTTAGTTTTTGAAGAAACCCATGTGAATATTTTGCCATGGTCGCCCAGATCCCCCGATCTTTCGCCCATAGAGTATGTTTGGGACATCATGGGTAGAAGGCTTGGAAATTTACCCCAGCCTCCACGGACTTTGGCGGCTTTGAAACATGAAGTACAGGTAGCCTGGGATAGTATCCCTTGAGAAGAAATAGACCATTGTATTGCATCAATGCCAAGACTTGATTGGGAGTGCATAGATAATCGCGGTGGACAAACACATATTATTAACAAATTCATTGAAGAAAATTGTAAACTCTTCTTCTTTTCTCCAAATTTTGATCATTAACTCCTGGCATTACTATCTATGTTTTACCAAAAACAATTAAACTTCTTCTGGGTGTTGCAGATTCTTTGTCAGTTAGTATATTATTTAATCACCGATAACCATCATTGTTCGAAAAACTCACAGGGTGAGTCTTTGACTTGTACATATATTTTAACTGTAGATTCCTCTTATCAAAAACTCTTTCCCTATACCATTTTCCAAAATTCGATTTGAAGGATACCTACAGGGTGTCGAAAATCAATAAAAAAACTTTTTGGTTGATTCCTTCGGAACCGTTATTTCAAATGAACTGAAGTTGATTGTTTACTCTATTCATTGCGCATATTCCTCAATGAAAACTTATTCAATATATTTCTCTTGGTATGAAAGTTTCAGCGCAGCCGATTCATAAATCCACGCAAAAATACTATGAAACCACTTGAAAAAGATGAACGGTTCATATTTTCGAAAGAATCAATCATTTTTGAAAATAAAAGTATTCCTATGTTTTTGTCTTCGAGTAATTCCTAATTGTATACAATGAAATTTGACGAAAAAGCCATGAATTTCAAGAATAATCTGGATGCTTCCCTGGAATAAATATCATCGAATATTATTACTTCTCTAGTCGCTAAACAAGGTACCTAACAATGGGGGGCCATCCCCCCCTTGGACTCATAATATAGTTATAGTGCCCCCTGACAGAGCTGTTATCATCGCGCCTCCTACAGCTCGCCCTCCAGTTCCAGAGATTTGATGAAATCCAATATCTGGGACGGCTTCAAGGAGGATAACTCCCCACTTCTACAAGTTTCTAATCCAAACAGTGGCGGCTCGTGACAGTTTAAGGTGGTGAGGCACATCGGAGAAAACAGATTCCCTGCCGTGGCGTTGCCGTGAAAAAGGCTATTGCAAAACTGATGATTAGAATAATTCTTTATCGCTAGCATACTCAAGGTCATCTTTTTCGAGAAACATTTTGCTTCGTAAAATATTTACTTCTAGCGATGAAGAAGTATCTTACTCGAAAACTAAACATTTTAAAGGGTGCGTATGAAGAGTAATTTGAAGCCAGTTGAAGAAAATGAGCATCCTTATTGAAATTCTTCAATTTTGGACCTTGTTAAGAACATCCTCTCCAAGCAAGTTGCTTTTCATCATATCATCAGATTTGAAACACCCATTAACTAGAACATAGAGAATATTGAAGTTTATGCCACTCTGATAATGAAGTAAAATCTTCCACTTTCCCATAATTTTTTCGTTATATGTTAGCCACGCCGAATAAATTAAGAAAAATGTTGATGCCAATGAATAGAAATACTAATTTGGCACTAAGAGATAAAATAATATGGAGTGGTTACCATTAGAACAAACCGACCTAATTCTGATACCAGTAATACCGCTTCAAACGAACACCCTGTGGCCGGTACAATTATTTTAGGCTGATATATCAGTGCTAGAGCAACCATTTTTGCAGTAAAATTATTCCGTAACTGACGTAAGTAATGAGATTATCTACTTCATTGCACTAATGGGACACTCTGTATATGTAGGTACATATACCTATAAATAACTAATTCTAGTGAACTCTCTTCTTCGTCAGTTGCGTAATATTCTCAAGACATTCACTCAAATCTGGAATAGATCGCTTTACTTCTTGAACTATATATGATTTATCCCCATAAGAATTACGCCAAAAACTTTGCTGATTAGCTGAAAAATCAAAAAAATCACAAATCTTTCGAGCGTTTACATCTAACTGGGGAATTCGTGACGTCCCATCGGTCCCGTTAAATACATTTCGCCTTCGGGTCTCCGATGGAAATTGAATTCAGTAATAAGATTGAAAGACATCATATGAACACTGAGACATACCTAAATCTACACGAAAAACAGATAAAACTATTTTTACAAATCGAACCCAATTTAAAAACTGACCCTAGTTCATAGATTAAAGAACTAGTTCCCGAATAGTGCAGAATAATTACAGTTTGCCCTTCGCGAGAGAATATCAAGACTAGTTAGAGGCTAGCCTCAGACTAAACGTAATATTTGTCGTTTAGGGGTACGGTTTTCTCGCCTGCCGTCCGTTCCCTATGATGTAAAATGACGCGTAAAGAAAGGCAGTGTGAGGCGTGCCTCTGCCGTTTACCTAGAAATCGTGAGATACTACGGAAACTTAGACCCAACCGGAGACGCATTTTATGGCTACATAATGAAGGGAAATTTCGATATAAATGCGTATGGAAGAAGATAATGAAAACAATTTTAATTGATTGAATAAATAATTAATAAATATATGATATTTATACGTGTAATTTTCGACGTTTATTGGTGAGGCACTGCCTCACCTGCCTCATAGGACAAGCCGCCACTGAATCCAAAGCAATATTTCCTTTGGCTTGCGATGGCATAGCATTCCGTAACCAGGTGAATAGGAGTTTCTTCCTCCTCCCCACAGAATCTACACTCATCAGTGTCCGATAAACCCATTCTCAACAGATGCTTCTTTAGGCGACAATGTCCTGTGAGAAAGAAGTGAGTTGGTTTTTACTGAGATCCAGATATTTTTTGGATCTAGCAGTTTCAAAGTTCCGGAGGAACTTTTTGGAGTGATCCATCCCTGGGAGTGATCCATCCGCCAGAGTTTTTCTCTTTCGGTTTTCTCCTTCAGCATAAACTCCTTCTTATAGGTGCATTTTCCTATACCACAGAAGGGTTCTGGGCCAGTGAGTGGCGTTTGTGCGCCCTTTCTGGCCAGTGTATTGGCCTCTTCGTTTCCTACGATTCCCGAATGACCAAGAACCCAGATTAAAAAGACCTTATTCTTCTTGCCTACCTCATTGGACTTATAATGGACTCCTATAATGTTGGTAGAAAATTTCTATCAATTCATGCCTAATGAAATTAGCGGACTCTTATGGCGCTGTAAGACCGTTGCTAGACAAGTGGCAGAAGAATGATGAAAAAACAGGTAGAATGTTTTGTGGAGTTCTGGGTGACTCCACTTAGAACTTCAGACCTCATGGAAAGTGGGTTAATCATAGAGCTCTGGGTCTTCTTTTCACTGGCGGATAACGAGGGGGATGGCATGCGGCCATGCCCCCCCCCCCCCCCCTTGGACCACGAAATTGATAATAATCCCTTTATTAGTAGTCCTATATCGTTGGTAAAAAAATTCTATCTATTGATGGCCCCCGGCCCTTGCAAGAATTAATCCCCCTTCCCTGAAAAAATGTCTGGATCCGCCAGTGCTTCTTTTATACCGACGAAGTCCATTGAACTATGAACTTTGTGGTATTGAAAATAAGATATGAATTTTGAACAGTGGTAATTTCAAACATTCAATATGGTGACAAATAGCAAAAAAAACTACTTACCGGTGGTAATCAACAAATTTATTGGTTACGATCGATTAATTTTTCTTTCTTGCTATTTGTGGTGTATTGCATTTTGCGTTTCGGCGTATACCTTTCACCTATTCAATATGATATTTGATTTGTGAAAAGTTTAAAGTGGTTTGTTTTGTTATATTTATTTGAAATTTTAACTAGTTCTCGATAAAAATGTCAACGTGACATCCGCCTAACTAATAGATAAATTTAAGGTCGAATATAATTGCAGCCTCTACAACTTAGGCGTATTATCTATTAATAAAAAATGAATAAATATTTATTGTGGAAAAAAAATCGAGAAATAATAATTTGAAGTTCTTCATATTTGGACCTTAATAACGGACACCCTGTATATGACAGGTTGATCATTTAGGAACTTTTATATAAAATTCATGTTATACTATCGCTTCTGGAAATCGGCAGAAGACTTTTACCGAACTGCTTTTCCCTCACCGTTTTGCAGTTTATTTCTTCGAATAAGATCTGTACCGTTGGAAAAATGTCTCTTATATTTTGCGTCATGAAAGAGGTATTGAAGATCATTGAATGTTGAAATATATGGGGTGATCCATTAAAAAAATCATCTATTCGTTGAATAACATTTACCTGGGACACCCTATATATTTTCCTGGAATGCAGAAATACAGGTACAAGAGGTCTAGTTTCCAACTAAATCTCTGAGATGTCTGGTTCGGCAGCTATGGAAGGTTTTCGCACTATTGCAGGACCCTGCATAGGAATACCACCAAAAAATTTTTCGAGTGTCTTCTTGCTGCGTTAAATGTTTGCTCATTTTTATTCTTATAAGTTTCTGGTTTTCAAGAAAAAAATAAAAACCTTTTTTTCGTGCGACATCTTTAGGGGGCTGTAACTGAGCAGAGGAGCGCCTCGAAAAAGAAAAGTTTATATGAAAGACTCACCCTAATTTTTGACAAGGAATCACCTCCTAATTTTTTCGACTTCAATAATCTGTAAATTATTTACAAATGCTCCGATTTCAGATAACACTAATTTTTTTAATTTTCTTTCTTGCTTTAGGCTAGATTCAATTCAGGCATACCACAAACAGGATTCATCAAGGAGTGGAGTTTGATATTGCACGGTACAAAAGAACCTCCATATACTGAACTTTCAGTGCTAGATCCCCATTCTAAGCTTGCAATCGTGAAAAAAGCTCATGAAAGTCAGTTGAAGATGTGAGGGAGTAAGTTCTTCGAGGAATTCAAAAACTGATTTCCTCATTTGAACCTTCAACAAAAACTTATCTCTTTATTTTTTGATTTAGTAAGGAGTTGGAATTATTAATTATTTTCGACACAAAAACGTAGGTATACTTATTTTTATTTAGCAGTGCTCAGGTTCTCCTCGCACAGATCGATATATTTGTAATTTCAAAAGTTTTGGTGAAACTTCAGCACAACACAAAACAGATAGCAGAGTAATATGACGTTATGTATTTCATTATTGATTGATAAAGATGTGGCAATGTGAGTTTTCCAATAATAATCTGTTCATATATAACAATTGCAATTCCGTTATTCTGTGTCCCTGAGAACCTAACTTTTTTAAGTTATCTAATGATAACAACCTCAGAGCAATAAAAAATTTTCTATATTACTCTGAGATGACAACTAAATGGTAGAAGTGTGATGTTTATTCAAAATTTCTTTATAATTGAATCAAGATGAATAGAATGCACGCAAGAAATCAAACTATATGTTTCCTGAGTCTGAAGTTTCAAGTAAGATAATTCTAGAAAGCCCAAATACCATGTCAGTTAGGCACCTACTAAAGTTTTATCCATATATGTAATAATCAAGGTATTAGGTATATGGATTTATCGAATGACCGATTTAAACGGGTATTTCAATTGAATTTTTTGTTGCCAATTGTTCCATATGTTGTTACCTACATTGTTCAAATTTAGTAATTATTACAGAGAAATTTAAAATTATTATTTGTTTTTATTTCAGATAAAAATAGTGCATATATATGTAATGTGATGATAATATTTTGACATAGAAACATTGTATTGAATCGTTATAAAGTTTCAGAGTTACTTCATGCATTGAACATGAGTAATTTTTTTCCTACTGTTGTTTGTCGATATGTACAAGGACCATGTTTTATGTCGTTTAGTTATTATGAAACTGTATATCATGGACATTGGACATCATATTATGATGCGTATTTCTAAGTAATAGTGTGAGGGATGATCGCAGAACTTATGACTCATTGTTTGTTAAATACCCATCGTATTCCTTGTTTGGTTACAATAGTCGAACAATTGAAAATATTGGGAATTTTCTTGCATTACCGAAAAATTTTTTCAACGAGTTATGTTAAACTGCATTGAGTAAATGCATCAGGAAGCAGAAAGAGCATGTGCTAAGCTAAGTTCTAATGAAATCATGTGCTTCAAAAATGAGGCACAAGTATCGTATGGTCCGATAAAATGTTCTAGAACTTCTTTGATGATCGAATAATAAATCTCTACTTTGCCGTGATCTATATTCTATACGACCAGATCTTCAGTTGATAATTTCTCACAATGTTAAACAATTCAGAGCTTTGTGAAAATTGAGGTGCAACTGGTTTGTCGGCCTTTGGATCTTAGGGAGGTTGCGAGTAAAAGATATTTTGATCTTTATATATGATTTTTAGTTGAAGATTATAGCTAAATACGCCTGTAACTCACGAAAGTAGTTTTTTTTACTCAAAATGAGACATTTTCCATTTAATTATCAGTTTATGGAAGAGTGCTCTTCCCAAAAATAGAAAGGAAAGAAATGCCCTCAAATTTTACGAAGATTCGGTTTGTTATACCTATATATTTATGTACGCATTTCGCAAAAGTACCTACCAGAAATATGTCTTATATTTGATTGTATAAAAAGATGATGTGAAACCATAACATGTTGAAGAAAGAAAAATAAAATATGTTTTGTAATAACGTACTAGCAAATATTACTTCTCTTCCCCTTGAAACTAAAATATTCATTTCACATACCAAATCACTCACGAAGAGAATGATTCTGTAGAATTTTTAATCTGCATTTGGTGCCATTATTTTATCTTGGCCCTTCATGAGATTCTATGACCGCCCCCGTTTTGAAGGAAGTGAATCAAAGCCTGCTTGGATTTTGTTGAACGAAGAGAGTTTTTGCGAAATTTCCGATATCATGATATATATGTATATTAATTTTTGAAATCGTTGAAAATACGTCAATTTGGAAATATCATTTCTCATTATGGATTCCATTTGACTATTCACGCATTCCATTTTTAGTGAGGAAGTTTCCGTAGCAACGATCGTTTCATCTCGAGAAGATTTTCAAGCCGGCAAAACTAACAAGTTGGTTTTCCAGCGACTATTCCACTCTTTTCATTTTTAGTGAGGAAGTTTCTGTAGCAACGATCGTTTCATCCCGATAAAACTTTCAAACCAGCAAAATTTTTGACGTTTCTCCAATTCATAGATAGCTTCTGAAATGAATATCATAGAGAAAACAACGTTTAGTTAATCTATGAATTCTAATTAGCCAAATAGCGCAATCCGTGTCAAATGTGACCATATATTACTTAATGTTAGACATTTTCCCGTGGAATAGTCATGCCGAATACCACTCGAGATGAAATTCAAGCAGGTAAAATTTATCTCTTGGAATATTCAAGTTTGTTGCTTTTCGGTAATTTCGCTCATGACATTTTTTTACAAATGTCATTCGTGAAATTTCCGAGCAACAAACTTTCATATTACAATCGAGAAATTTTGCCAGCAAAATTCCATCTCTAGTGGTATTACATATGAAAAAAAATTTTTGTTTTAGCTCCGGAAAATTCTCAAATGAGCAGATACAAAAAATCCAATAGCACCGCTGAAAAGTAGTAAAAAAGTGCCCTAAAGATGTGTTCATTGCGAGAGCATAGATCCTATATATGATCATTTAAATGCAAGCTTTTTAAAAAGGTTTTTTTGCTTCCAATTTATTGTTTTTGGTGATATAGGCTAACCAGCACAAGACGTTTTGACAATATGGCAATTACATACACCATAATTATTTTTGAAATTTCAAACAAATCAACAAAGTATAGTAATTAACTCAACAGATTGATACGTCAATGATCAAAGAAACGTTTGGTTAACCAGAAAAACATATTCTAAGAACAAAAATTGAAGGCAACATAAGGAAATGTTTTGATTTCTTTTATTTATGTTTTTTGGGAGAAGTTTTCTTATAGTACCTACTTGAGAAAATATTGCTATTCAATTTTCTTTAGTTTGTAATAAGGGCTCAACAAAAAGGGGCTCATCGTAAAAATAACCGAACTATTCAAGGTGAGTCATTTGAACTAAAAAATTGATTTTTGGAGAAAAAGGTTCATTAAAATTGCGTTTTTCATACACCGTTGTGAAGAGGCTTCCAAGACTTGTCAAATTAAGTATCACCCAAATATACATCAAAAGATGTCCCCCAAACAAAATCATTCTACGTGTTTCGGGAAATTATTCCAATATCTATGGGGGCTCGGCTGAGATGGAACACTCTTTTTATCGCAATGATTCTGCTCCTCCATGAAAGCTTCAACTCTAATGAGTATATCCTGAAAATATTAATAATAATTTTTTTGGATAAAATAATTCAAGATCATCTTAACGAGACCTGTTCACTAGAAAGATGTGGTGGCTGCAGTGAGAGCGGCCGCTTCACTTCTATGTCCACCGAAAAGTACAGCTACGAAGAATGATAAGCATAGGTTAAGACTCAGTCGGCTTGACATCAAAATAAAATCAATGAGACAGCAGGCATTTTGGTACCAATGTATCATAGATGTTCTGAAAGGCAAAATTAAATCAAGCAAGAAAATGAAGGATATGATTGAGGAGCTTCGTTCCATACATCGTACAGTAGACTTGGCCACAGTCCATCTACTGAAGCAGAAAGCTGTAGGTAAAATAAGATAACTTGCTGCAGTGCGAATGACACTGATAAAAAGGTGAAAATGGATTGAAGATAACAACACCTTCACCGCAGAACCATCGAAATTATTTCAGTCCCAACAACAAAAGGCACAGAACCCACCATCACCTCAAGGGGTCGAAGAATTCTGGAAGAGCCTGCATGAACAACAAGCATCAGAAACCAGTGATACTCCAGCACTTCTCAGATTCCAGCAGATGTGTGATCAAAACCAACAGCAGAACTATGAACTTTCTGAAATATCAACCGAAGATATTAGACAAGCCCTCAAGAACAAGCGTGATTTCACAGCACCTGGACTGGACGGTATTCAAAACTACTGGTGGAAGAGATTTTCAGCTACAGATCAACACCTGGCAAAATTGTTCAGCGAGTCCGCACTCGCCGTGAGCCCATTCTGTCGTGGTTGGTGGGGAGTAGAACAGTGCTAATACCAAAATCAGGTGATTTAGGGCAACCCAAGAACTATCGCCCAATCACTTGCCTCAATACACTGTATAAGATCCTCACAAGTGTAATTCAAGATCAAATACTGAGGGTTATTGGACCAGTGTGGAACAGTATCTACGAACAGAGGGGAGCAAAGAAATGAGTGCAAGGATGCAAGGACAACTTGCTCATAGACAAGAGCGTATCTCTAGACGCCAGACACTACAAGCGCGAACTACACACATCATGGTTGGACTACGCAAAAGCATATGACACCTCGTCGCACGAACTGATAGTACGGTTATTGAAAATGCTGAAAGTCCACCCTAACATCATCCACGCGATAGAAAACATCATAGCGCTGTGGAAAACGAAGTTTGCCATCCGAGCAGAGGGTCGAACCGTTTATACGGGATGGGTGAGATACAGGAGAGGAGTTTTCCAGGGAGATTCGCTGAGCCCGTTATTATTCTGCATAACTCTTATACCACTAACAATTGAGTTAAGGGAGATCAAGATAAGATTAAAGGCCGGACCACCAGGCAGAAGGAACCATCTGATCTCGCTTCTCTTGTACGTGGACGACTTGAAGCTCTATGCTCCCTCCGATTCCGCACTACGGCAACTACTGAATATCGTTTCAGACTACACCTCAGCAATGGGAATGTCATTTGGTTTGGACAAGTGTGCTGTTTTTCATTTCCCCGAAATGGATAAAGAAAACTGAACTACTATAATAAATTAAACAGGCTCGAGAAGCATGGCATCTAACCTAATCTAACCATTGGATCATTTGATGGTGTAAGCATCTCGGCCCCCCCGAAAATATTTTTTATATACGCCACTGACTCAGGCGGACCAAAGAAGCCTATCGAGACTAGATGTCACGATTCACGAAGGTCTCCATTTGTATTGTAGCTATGAAGTTTGGTATTACCATGTTTTCATGACTTGGTTTAAAGCTTTCAGGTAAGAGTTGAATCTTGAATCATTGCAAAAAATTAGATTTTGAGGTATGACGTGTGAAGAATGAAGATTTCGACATATGCTGGTGGACAATGAGTCGCCTCATGCAATCGTATTTTACGCGTGAATAACTTAGTTCATTCACCTTTGGTTGTGTGAATATGTCTGATTTCGTGCCAAATAATCCTCATTTGCGAGAATTGTTCATTCTCTTCTTTCATTCGAAGAAAACGGCGTTTGAAGCGCATCGAGAGCTCCAAAAAGTTTACGGAGATAATGGAAGGCCAAAACCTTCTAAATCGCTGAATTGGAGTGTCGTACACATGTAATTCAAAAATAAATTATGAAAATAATAACGAAGTTTATATTTCGATTAACATTGAAAACAAAAACGAAGGAAGAGAGATAACAGTTCCCATTGCCCTGACGTCATTATACGTCCAGCATCAATATCCATACCTACTTCGGAATGACGGTAGAGACCGGACCGAAGACTAGTCAGCGCCCGTAGTCTTTAAAAAACGCCTCTTGTGATTTCGACCGAGTTCTGTGACCGCAGAACAAACGTCAAACGGCAGTTTGTCAGTTAACGGCGAATATTCAAATCTGTTTATATGTTTGTATTTCGAATGCTTTTTGAGTTTTTATTCGTATTTAAGCAGTGTTGAATCTTGCTATAGATGTCCAATTGTGACCTGATTGAAATTCTACAAAGACAAAAGTATTTATTATGTGAAGATAAGAGGATATTAGGACTTGATTCAATTGACGACATGAATGAAAAAGTATGTATTTTCTTAGGAAAGATTATCCCGAAGTCGATAATCTAGAAGGGATCTTTTGCGAAGTAATCACAAGTGACACTTCCAGCACCCCTTAATCAGCACAAATGGCCCATTGTCTTCCAACTTGAATGCTCACTCGAATCTTTCAAGTGGCTAATTGGTTTCTACTTCATGATGTCAAAGCGTATCTGATCATCTTTTTAGTTTATCGTGTGTTTTCTGATGGGCTAGTTGTGTTTCTTATAAGAAAGATAGTTGGTGAGAAAACAGTTCATTATAGCTTATTAATTTCAAGTTAATTAATTCACTTCAGTGTCTTTAGATGATCCAAGTATGTAGTTGGAATTTCTTGCCATTCAAAATAATTTACTGTGAGACGATGATATGAATGGACAAACATTTTCTAGCAACTAACTCTTCTATTCATTCTAGTTTGGGTATACCAAGATGATAGCTAAAGTTAATTATCTAATGCTATTCAATAATACGATATTCTTACATTAGCCGCAGACCAAGTATCAGACTATAGTTGATGTCAATATATTCTTCAAGGATAGATATATGGTGTAAACAAGCATGTGATTTGTTCTTAAATTACGTACAAATTTGAAAAGTAAACAGGAAGAATGATCAGAGTCACAAAACTTACAATTTGCAGGACTTGAAATTTAAGATTCACAGACTCAAAACTTGCATTCATATTACTCTGAAAGCAAGAATTTATACTTTCATGTATTATGTATTTGACTAACATGAGTAACATGTTGTTAAGTTGCATGTGGACTATGGTCGTTTTTGTGTGAAATAGTCATTATTCAAACGTTTACAATTTATAATTTCATAAATCAGTGACAATCGAAAGCAGGCTCTTGAAAAACTATACCAGATGGTACCAACAGTTTAGTTTTGACCAAAATTGGACCCGGATCGTTATTCCTGTGTACTCTTCATTAAATAAAAATTTTCATACAAAATTCACATACAATTCATGTAGGTAGTTCAAGAAATGAATTAACTATCATCAATTTATAAATAAGTGTGAATGGGATTATTGTCTATTGATATGGATGATATCCTCTGGTTTCTCAGAAACCCCTAGAAACCAATGGGTTACGGATTCAGGCTCAAGTTAACCCACCTGTTTTCTTGAGAAACAACATACTGTGCATATTGGAGAGGAAATAATAACTGATAATATTTTCGTTGTGTTTGAGTATTGGCGATCGCATATCTTATTGATAATTCAAAAGTATAAAGCTGTGATGTTATAAAAGTTTTGATTCGATATAATTTTCCATTTGGTTTTTCCTATTGAAAAGGAGGGTTACTAGTGTTACTGTTACTACATTAGATCACTCTTTTCCAAATAGCTTTCTGCAGTTGTAAAATCCAAGATCATAGTTTTTGTACACATGTATCATCACTTGTGTGGTTTATACGAAGATTCAAGTATATTCCATCACTGCTTCTAATGTTCGTGATCACCTTAGACAAGGTGATCACCCACATTCAGTCAAGGTTGAATTATGCAAAGTGTTTCATTGGTAAATAAACATATGCTAACCTTTGCTAGAGCTACCCTAGGCGAGTTCAAAAAACCGATATATGATAGGTCCAATCAATTCCATAACCAAGATATAGGGTGGTTTATGTGCTCACCAAAAATTTCAATTCCTCTTAACTTTTGAACCAACCAGTATAGTCGGTTGATACTTGGAACATATTATGCACTTCTACAGGTCGATCGATTCACTTTTTAATTTCCAAAAAATTCCAGTTCCGTATTTGCAAAATATGGGACTTCTTCCAAGCTGAGATTCAACACCCTGTATATTGAAATTTTGGTATTTGATTGAGATATTTGAAAGGGGCAAAAAATTTTCTATGGGGTTCAGTAGATTTATTTGTCCTGCACGTCATTTTGCTCAAAGGGAGCTTCAGGAAAAAGTCCAATTGAATATTGGAATTCCACAAAATTCTCAGAAAAATCGTACTAGAAGAATTGCTCATGCTCTGAACGTGCCACATGTGACTCCATGTCGTAGATTGAAGAAAATAAGCTTTACCCTTTTCATCTCCAGAAGGTACAACGATTGGAACCAGGTTATGAAATTAGAAGAACTAACTTTAGTAGCTGGTTTCACGAGGGATGGGGTCTTCAATATGAGGAATTCGCATGAACGGGCTGAAGAGAATCCGCATGCAGTCGGGCATACGAAATCTCAATACAAATTTTCATGAAAAGTATGGTGTGGCGTTTATAAAAATCGATTGGTTGGACCACACGTCCTACCAAGACGGCTTACGGGTTATCTTTCCTTAGATTTCCTCCAAAATAATATTCCTGTATTACTCGAAGGTACATTGCAGGAATGCATTTTCAGCATGATGGAGCTCCACCCCATTTTAGAGTAATGATCAGGCAATTTTTACATCAGAACTTTGGAAATGTGTCGATTGGTAGAGGTGGACCGCATGCCTGGCAACTGGATCACCAGATTTCAATCCTGTTGATTATTTCATTCGGGGCAATTTGAAATGTTCAGTATATTCATCTGAAATAGAAAGTGAGGAGATCCTCAAGCAACGTATCGAAGTCGCTTGTAATAAAAAACGTAATAATCCGACATGATAAAAAAAAGTATCAGACATATT
Organism: Adalia decempunctata; assembly: GCA_951802165.1. Classification (NCBI taxonomy): domain Eukaryota; kingdom Metazoa; phylum Arthropoda; class Insecta; order Coleoptera; family Coccinellidae; genus Adalia; species Adalia decempunctata. The sequence goes on from OX637697.1 coordinate 43,737,095, forward strand.
TTGAAGAGGGCAAGAGTGTGTATTGAACAAAATGGTGAAAGTATCGAGCACCTTCTGTAATTTACGTTAAGTTTTTATGTTTCTTGAGTTATTTATTCATCTTTGTTGACTTCAAATAAATTTTTCTCGATGAATAATGTTTTTCCGGAAATAACCCCAATTGATTCCTCAGAATATTATTAAATTCAAATGTGCAATAAGTGGAATTGTGGAATTCCAATATTCAATTGGATCTTTCCCTGAAGCTCTCTTTGAGCAAAATGACGTGCGGGACAATGAAATCTACTGAACCACATTGAGAATGTTCTGGTCTTTTCAAATATCTAAATCAGATCCAAAAATTTCGATATACAGGGTGTTGAATCTCAGCTTGGAAGAAGTCCCATATTTTTCAAATACAGACCTGGATTTTTTTGGAAATTCAAAGGTAAATCGATCGACCTGTAGAAGTGATTCATACGTTCCAAATATCAACCGACGCTACTGGTGGGTTCAAAAGTTATGAGGAATTGAAATTTTTGGTGAATACATAAACCACCCTGTATCTCAGTTATGGAATTGATTGGACCTATCATATATCGGTTGTTTGAACTAGCCTAGGGTAGCTCTAGCTCAGATTACCGTATGTGCATTTACCAATGAAACACCCTGTATAATCCCTGAATGATGGATTTGTACATGAAAATAAAATTTAATTAAATGTGACTTGAGTTTACTTGATAACCACATACCATACTCCAATCACTTTTATAAAGTAGCCCGGTTGGCCATGAAATTCACACATTTCACCGTGTATATTTTGAAAATGTTAGGTTAAAGTCATGCTCCTGTCAGATACATTCGGCACGTTGTCGTTTCTACATAGAGATCGTAGTAATTACGTATTTATCAAAATGGTTCTTTACTTTTGGAAAAATAATGAATTTGTGAATTCTATAATTCTAAACTCTCTGAAGCCCATCAGTGTTGAAAGTGATATACTGTAAGTAGTTAATGTAGAAGTCTAAACACTGTTATGAGAACCACTGTTTATTGTTTAGGACGACATGTTTCGATTTTTACAAATCATCATCAGGTCCATGAAAGCTAAAAAATTCTAAAGACCTGGCGAATGTTGAAGAAACTTTTTTTCTGAAAAGTAATAGACATAATATTTCGTTCCTTGCAAAAAAGAATCCTCGAATAACCTGACAGAAAAATTTCTAAACGAACAGAACAGACGGACCTACGGAATTCCCCACTTTTCAAAATTCTCAAGAAATAAGCCTACAGAGGACATTTAAATACCTTTTGCACAACTGGAAATACTCCAGTATGAAAATGTAGTAGTACTATGAATCCTGTGGCACATTTACAAAGTTAAAAAAAAATAAATTGAATAACCTTGGAAACGTCTCTCAGAATATAGATGCATAGAATACCTGGTGTTGGCACTGATTAGATTTTGTTTAAGACTTTCTTGTCGATCGAAAATGTGACATTTTGTGCTGCTTTTCATTTCTCCCGAAAGGGGTCGCGCTATTTGTCGTTGCCGCAGTAGCGCCTTTGCCGATAAAAATTGCGGATTTAATCCGGAACTAGACAAAAATCTGAAATCTAGAATGCCGTTTCGATCTACAAATTTTGGTCACGATTTTTAGAAAGGAGTCGTTACCCAGGTATTCTATGCATCTATCTCAGAATGAAGGATAAGTTCACGGCCTCCTGTTTATTCTCAGAAAAGAGGGTATATTGATGGGATAAGGCCAAGAAAAAGGACTATCAAGTTGATATCATGCCAACGTTTCGGTCTATTTAAAACCTTCCGCAGGGCTCTGGAATTATTCGATTTTCACGAGTACCAACCTGCGTCTGTTTTAAGTAAAATTACTTGATAAACCTAAACCAAGGTCAACCGGGATACTTTATGAAAGTGAATGGAGTATATTACTAAGTTTGGTTCATGACGTTTTGGATGTGTCAAAATCGACTAGCACTTGCTGGAGCCATCTTTCGACTAACAGCGGTAACCTATAGTTGCGCAACTCAAACATTCATCAACAATTCATCAGCTCACAACAAGAATACACTACGTCTTTATCAGAGTAGGACATATTCTTCAAGTTCAGGTGCACCCGACCAATTTTGTCGAGATCACAAACTCCGATTTCCTCGAAGTCCTGCCCTGTTTTCCAACTGTCCCATATTGATTTTTCCACTACGGAGCCCGAATGATAGGGTGAACGGTTTTCTGTCATCCATAAGCGAACCCTTCTCGTTCAGATTTTACATAATACAAACGTGCTTCCCACTCCTCAGCCGTAAGTTCACACAAAAATCAGAAATTGAAATATTTCCGACAGTTTTTGATCAAACGGGAATGTTTCAGGATGATCGTGCCAAAGATGACGAGGTCGAGGGGCCAATTCCAAGGGTTGAAATCATCGAAAACGATAAATATTTGAATGATTCTCGCAGATCCGAACAAGTAGAAGGCGAGAGCAAGGAAAACTTCTACGGTGGCAACTTGCAGGAGGAAAACCAGCAGCAGATTGAAAAAGAGAGCAAATCGGTGAGCCATGAAAGCTGTTCAATTTACATATTTTCGATGAACAGTCCAACGTTCGTTAAAATCGTTTTGATAATCGAAATTTTTCTTGAGGCATGCAACTTCAACTTTTCCCAAACGACAATTTTATATTTATTGTACCGTAAAATATTCCAATGTTATCGTAACGAGTTGTTAACGACATACTAAAGAGTAGAAATTATTGCATATAAAATAATATTTATATGTACTCAAGTTTGCACAACATATGTTTGGGTTATGGTCCCAAATGTTTGAGGACTTCGGTACTTTTCGCTCATTACGGGATGATCCAATGTGGGTTTCCAATATTAACCTCCAAAAATTTGTCTTGCGTGAACAATTTCTCTTCGAAGGAAATTTTCTTGTTAAAAACTTGAAGAAACTATCTAATCGATATTCACTGAATGTTGTCATAGTCACCAATTTCTTATTCGTGGTTTTTAGATGTTACAAGTCGGGAGAAGCGAATCATAATGCATTTTCGAACAAATTGATTTGATTCACATCCAAATGAAATCATTTTATGAGGATCTATTTTCATGTTTCCATATTTATTCTCATATTATGGAACAAACATCGTGAAAAAATTTGATGGATGGGGATGCTGATGCAATCGTATCAATTTCATGGGAAGAATAGTTCGATGGGAATATTTTACTTTCTTTTATGGATTCCGACAATTTCGCGAATGTTCGTCACCAATGGAAAGTTAACTTATTTCTTGTTATCTTATGTAGTTCTTTCAAAAATCAAACTGGATTTGTTCAGTTTCCCCAAATTCTAAAATTTTGTTGTAGAAATAAAGTCGATTGGAATGGAGACAAAAAGAGGCAGTTGTGAGTAGATCATAAAAAAAGTTTAAAAACTTTCAGTATAATATTTTCGTTACACAGGCTCGTACAAATATTACTAGCAGGACTTGATAAACTCATTTTGAGAAGAACATTTCATATCAATAATACAGTCATGGATTCGAACCCAAATTTATTTGAATCTTAGCCCGTTCCTGTTTCAAATCAAAAAACAATTTATTCAGCTTTTTGGAATAACAAGTTTGCGGTACGTTGAGTACACGCTTTCAATAAATTAATATCAGATTTTATAATTCTACTCAAAAATAACCACTACGATTTTGATTGTAAGAACAATGCAATTTTTTTGACTATTCCTATTTTGATTTTAAATGATATGGTGAGTCTATGAATTGTTGCTCTTTCATTAAACATATCTTCCAAATCAAAAATCGCGAGCATTGTATGATCCATGAAAGTTCATCGAAGTGCAATTCGTCTGTTGGAAAAAAATGTAACCATCTTTTGCTTTCTCTCAAAATTTCAGACAATTCGGAATTTTTTCATATGTAATACCACTAGAGATGGAATTTTGCCGGCAAAATTTCTCGATTGTAATATGAAAGTTTGCTGCTCGGAAATGTCGTGAAAATGTCATGAGCGAAATTTCCGAAAAGCAACAAACATGAATGTTACAAGAGAGAAATTTTACCTGCTTAAATTTCATCTCGAGTGGTATTCGGCATGACTATTCCACGAGAAACTACGATAATATGTTTACATTTGACGCGTATTGCGCTATTTGGCAAATTAGAATTCATCATAGATTGACTACACCACTAAAAGTTATTTTTTTTCTCAATGATATTCATTTCCGAATCTGTCTATACTCCATTCACAATTATAAAATCACAACTCTGGCCTTGGAAATTTGACACATTCCACTCTATATCGAAGTTATGACGTTTTTCAAAATATTTTTATGTTCCCAGTCAACACTATGTTGCTCTTTCTACATCCTTAGCGTATTTCTCAGAATGTGAATTTATTCGGAAAATGAATGAATTGGAAAAGGTGTGATGGACGAAAATAATTAACGTTTATATGAATTGATAGAAAGGATTCCTTTTCTAGTTATTTGCGTGAAAAGTACAAGAGATCACTGTTGAAATATATTATTTTTCGCCATGGAAGAAAATTGCATTGCTTTCACATAATTTTCATATGCATGCTTGTGAAGATTAAATGTTTATTATCCTCTTGAACTGAAAGTTCAAGACTTGACAACATCAATTGTTGATTCTAATCAAGAATTCATTAAAAAAAATCAACCCAAAGATATAAGATGAATTGATGGGTAATTACAAGAATCAAGAATAATGTCAATTTTATTTTGTTGATAACTTCCTTGAAATCAATGTACGGATATAAAACTCGGCTGCGTTTGTTCAAACAACATCTAAAGAATACATTTTTCACCATCTCGACCTTTTAAAGGCGTTTCTTATAGGAGAATTAGGTCTAAGTTCCACCTCATTAGTGAGATACCTAACTTTCGCAAATCTGCTCAGATATCGCCAAATTTCTTGGAAAACCTGAAAAATATCATCCTAATCAACCTCTCGAGAGGCTCCATCCGATCCATCTACTTCGATATCTGTCCAAATAACAGCATGTGTTCTATTCGCCAAACTTATAGAGCACTTCGTGAAATTTATGGTTTACATATTCGTCCATCAGAGCAGATGCAACAATAAGACAAGAACTGTACGTTCCTAACAAAATATCGCTGCTGTGAGAGATAGTGTTAATGAAGATCCAGATTTGTCTATTCGTCGACGTTCACAACAAGTTGGACACTGTATGTTGAATGGAGATCTAGACCTACACCCATAAAAGATGGTTCAATAACTGAAGCCACTTGACCATAATAAGCGTCGTTTGTTTGCTGATTGGGCCCTAGAACATTATTTTGAAAAAAGGTCCAATTAATTGGCCTCCAAAATCATGCGACATAACTCCACTGGATTATTTTCTTTGGGGTCATGTCAAGTCATTGTTTTATGCTGATAAGCCAGAAACAATAGACGCTTTCGAAGCCAATATAACCCGTGTTATTGCTGAAATAAGGCTTGAATTGGTCCAAAATTGGACTGGTCGAATGCGGTTCCTCAGAGCTAGTTGTGGTGGACATAATGCCGAAAATCATTTCTGAAACAATCTTAATTCAAATGTGTTTTATTTCAATTCAAAGCTCGATCGCTCTAAAAATAACACGATACATATTTTGTATTTAATTTACCCTTCTCTGGTAATTTTTTGGCACCCCCGTTTCGTTGGGACCTTCTGATGTATATTATTTGGTATAGGAATAGGCAGTGTTTTTTGTTCGCCAGTGTAATTAGAACGGAAACAAGGACGACTCGAAATATAATTCGCTGTCGCCAATTGAGAAGGTCTATTCAAGGGTGACAAAAACGCTTCAGCATTTATCTTTCATAAAGACGTTTCGCATAATGGTCCCAATCTCGCAGTGATATCATCTATCATTTAGCGATTAATTTGAGTTATCAACGAATACCGCGCCCACATTGAATAATTCTGATGTAATCCCTTTCTGTGTTCAGAGTCCATTGCCAATTTACAATTAAGTTCAATAGAACGTACTAGCAGCTTATTCTATCAGTACTTCTCGAAATGATTTTACTACGTGTTTGTCATTCTGAAACTCTTGAGCAACTTTACCAGGAACTCCTTCTATTTGTCTGTATGTTGATTGATTGCAAATGAATGTTTAAAAAATAATATATTTTTCATCTGGGAAACCGTTTCATTCGCATGTTTATAAAAACGTCGTGTTTTCATTTGAATAAACATCAAAAACATAAAACTTTGAGGGTTAGTTTCAACAATACAGTTTTAAATCATAATTTCACTCCCAAGTATCTGGGAATAAAACTAGATTCTTCTTTGACTTTTAAGGCTCATTTGGAAAGTTTACGTTTAAAGTTGAAGACGAGGAATAATATAATTCAAAAATTAGCTGGTACATCCTGGGGTGCCGATGCTACCACTCTTCGTACGGCTGCTTTAGCCTTGGTTTTTTCTGCAGCTGAATACTGCTGTTCTGTTTGGTTGAATAGTTCCCATGTCCATAAAATTGATGGGCAACTCAATATTTCTATGAGGATTATAACTGGAACCATTAAATCTACTCCATTAGCTTGGTTACCAGTTCTTTCTAATATAATACCTCCTCATATTCGTAGACAGGTTGCTGCCATGAAGTCTTGGGATAAATTTCATTCCTTTCCAAATTCATTTCCTATTATGAGTTATATGCCAGATACAAGACTGGCTAGATTGAAATCTCGAAAGCCTCTATGGATAAATAATTTTCTTTATTCTAAAAAAAATCATAAAGAAATTTGGAGTTCGGAATGGACTTCATATGATTTTTTCAATAAAAGTTTAATTCTCGATCCTTCAGAGAAAGTTCCCGGTTTTCATCTGTCTAGGAAAAATTGGTGTCTTCTGAATCGTCTTAGGACAGGTCATGGACGTTGTAATAGCATGCTCTTCAAATGGAATGCCATTGATAGCCCGAGATGTGAGTGTGGGCATGAAGAGCAAACTATTGACCATTTGGTCAATAATTGTCCAATATATAAATTTTCAGATGGTTTCAACTCTATTCATTCAGTATCTGATTCATTTTTGAGATGGGTTGGTACCTTCAAAACAATTTGAATATATTAGTGGATTTTGCTTTTCCTTTTTTCTCCCTTTGGTTTTTGTTTCAGATTATTTAAAAATGCTTTGTCAACCCTTTTGAAGAAATGAAGAAGCATTTACATTTGAAGAAGATGCCCTCCAACATGAATATTTGTACACAAATCCAATATCCCTACACTTATACGGGGAGACAGAGTTTTTGCTGAGGTTTTTATCTGTGCTCTTGCATCATACGCAGAACTGTATGGTGCCCCGTTTCACATTCCTCTGCTAATACTGAGATTAGGAGCGGGGAATGGATCAATATGTTTGTTTGAATGATCTGTTCCTTGTTGCCTTTTCGAGACACATGCCATATTTGGAATCAAATCTGTACAGCTCCATTTCATAAGAATATATATATATATATATATAAAAACTATTCTCCTGTACCGCAGTGTCTGGTTTCAAAGCTTCTCAATCATTGCAAAATTTTCAAAACAAGCAAATCACGGCCATTTCTGACGGCGTAAAATTTTTCTGCATGTGCGACCAAAAACTCCGTTGTTCTTGTGATTTTACATGAAAAAATTTTGGTTTAATTATCATTTTCTTCCTCAGGAGCACTGCCCAGTTGAAAAACTCGATTTGAGTCAGTTACATTATAATGAAAAAAAGAAGAGCGATTATGCAGATCAAGTAGCTAGTCTAGAGAGTCCATTGATGAGTAGATCGGTAAGCAAGTAAGTTTATTCACACTAAAAATCGCAGCTGAAACCTTCAGGATCTCTAACAATGCGAATTTTTCGACACTAAAATCACCTCATTAAGAGACTGACCAGATAAACAATGAATGTTTTAGATATTTCAGTAGCAGTATAATATTTTTTCACTATCTTTTCAGGATGACAAACACATCGCAATGCTCCGGTACGGGGAGTACAGCCCTAACAATTTGAGAGTGCAGTCTCAACCATTTCTTGGTATAGGAGAGTATGAGCAACAGCAGATATTGCTCAGGGAAAGAAGGAGGAGTGAATACTTAAGCGATACGTCGTCAAAACAGAAATCAAAGGTAAGGATCAACAATGGAATATGTATATCTGCGTTATGTTTCTAATTCTTCGTAGCTTAGCTCACGATGTTCTTTATGAAGTCTTCAAGGAAATATTGTCTTTGTAGGAGCTCTTTCAACAAGAGGTGTCTGTAAGATGTCTTATGTGGTAAAGGAAGTCTGGGGTCTGTCCTTGGGTTCCCAACTTACCTTTCAACATGAAAATTTCCTCTTTTCAGGAAAAAATTGTCTTTGTAGTTGCTTTCAACTCGCACCTCTTGTTGAAAGGATTTAGTTTTAGCAAGTTTGAATTTTCTGTATTTTCCCCTTCATTTCTTCAAGCCACTGTCTGAATAACTTCAGAACCCCTTGCTAATTTATTTAGGTTGTCAGAGTAAAACACAATCGTAACTGAAATTAATAATATATTGTAATGTAATTGGGAGTTGTCCAATGATATTCTAATCGGAATATGATTTAACACTCTTCATGACAGGCGGTATGTTTAATGTCAATTAACAGCCACGGTCATACAGAGTCTGCTGCAGGCCTATAGCCAAAGGGTACTTACCACAGTCATGCTAACAACCTGTCAGTTATATTTTCTGGAATAGTTGATTTAAGAAAAGAGATATTTGACCAGGCAGGGCAAAGATGTTCTAGGCAAGACAATGACCAGCACTTTCCTGGCTATAGGTCTGGTCTGTTGCATTGCTCTAGCAGCTTAAATACAACACTAATAAATATTATCTGTTTTAGTTATTGTAATGAATCTGTTTTTCCGTTCTATTTCCACAATTGTAGTATCTCGGAGTGATCACCTGAAAACTCATTATTCTATAGACATAGAGAACCTATTACATTCCTAACTTGTGTTTTTAGCAGAAAGCTGAACTTCTCAAAGATATTCAAAGGAGTATCTTGCCAGAAAAATACAGCCCCAAATACTCAAAGAGTGTACAGACAGATATTCAGAACATTCTATGTCCCCTTGTAAGTTAGGCTTAGTAGCGAAAGACAAGGCTTGCATAAATAGGTGTTAACTAAAAATGTTGTGCACGTTGGGGGAACTTGATGGTGCAGTAATCAATCAACGGTTATTTGGTATTGGGTATTTGAAGCATAAAAGATGATTCACATTCGATTGCATTGCAGAGGTCATCAAGCTTTATATGAGTATATGTTTAATGAATTTCACAAAACCTCAAATGGGTCAGTTTTATCTTCGAGTGGATCTAATAATTCATTACTCACTGCAGAAAGAAATATTTCTTTTCGAATATCATCCGATTTGTAAGCACATTTTGATCGTAATTTTCCCTTGCTGAATAATATTTAATTTATATGAAGATGAAGTTTGCTATTTCTGCAGAAAGTCCAATTGTTTTCAATCATATATATCTATATCTTTGATATGGAAGAGGGACTCTTAATCACAAGTTTTGGAATGAATCAGAAAAATGGAGCGACATTTCAAATTCTGGAATTTTTGTGTCCCATTTTTATTCATGTGAAATCTGAAAATTCTAAACACTCGTATCACCAGATGATTTTGTTCGAATAAATAGTGCTTCAAATACCTGCATAGTTGGACTCTCACTTTTCTTAGTTGTCTATGTTTCATAACGGAATAATGTACATTTTTGTCACACTAGTGAAAAATAATTGTATCCACCTTTCATAATTTTTATATTTCTATGCATGATGGGATGGTTGACTAACTATTTATTATGGTTAAGTAATGGGACAGGTATTTCAACTAAACTAAAATGATTTTCTTATTGCTTATTTCTCCATAGGATATCAGAACTTTTCATTAATCGTTTTTTCTCAAAAAAATCGGCTACAGCATTTGAATAAAAATTAAATTCTGCATTTTAATTTCAACCTATATGTGTTTTCACAGATCCATCAGTTTTATATTGGGGGATATTGGAATAGTACTTCTGTATTCTAGGAATGACTGAAAATCATGTCATATTTTAGATATAATGTAGTACAATTACCCAATAATCTACAATTTTTTTTGTTATATTGGTATCTCATATGAAAATTTTATAGAACAAAGTATGTTTCATACAGGATGTTTCTAAATTCATGCGAAAAAAATTCAGGTGATTGCTCGTATGAAATGAGTTATAGTTATAGTGAAAAGGGCTTACAGTCCACTGCGACCTTATGGTCTATTGTGCCCCCTGACAGACCTGTTATCATCGCGCCTCCTACCGCTCGCCCTCAAGTTCCATTGATTTGATGAAATCCAGTATCTGAGACGGCTTCAAGGAGGATAACTCCCCACTTCTACAAGTTTCTTGTCCAAACACTCTTTCCTTTGGCTTGCTATGGCATAGCATTCCGTAACTAGGTGAATAGGAGTTTCTTCCTCCTCCCCACAGAATCGAAACTCATCAGTGTCCGATAAGCCCATTCTCAACAGATGCTTCTTTAGGCGACAATATCCTGTGAGAAAGCCAGTGAAGTTGGTTTTTACTGAGATCCAGATATTTTTTGGATCTAGCAGTCTCAAAGTTCCCGAGGAACTTTTTGGGGTGATCCATCCCTGGGAGATTCCGCCAGAGTTTTTCTCTTTCAGCATAAACTCCTTCTTATAGGTGCATTTTCCTATACCATAGAAGGGTTCTGGGCAAGTGAGTGGCCTTTGTGCGCCCTTTCTGGCCAGTGTATTGGCCTCTTCGTTTCCTACGATTCCCGAATGACCGGGAACCCAGATTAAAAAGACCTTATTCTTCTTGCCTACCTCATTGAGTTTGTTTCGGCACTCCCAATTCAGCTTTGAGTCAATGACGTAGGAGCTCAGTGCTTTAACCCTTACTGGCACAGAGATCAGGAAAGATATTTTGCATAGGTGGCACGAGGAATAAAAGTTCGTAATTATTTAAATTTTTTGTGTTTATTCAGAAAGGAATATAAATATATGATGTAAAATCAATGACCCATGCTTTCCAAAAAGTCGGGGGGCTCTATAGGAGGTGGTACATATAGTGTACCACTATGCCTGAAAGACAAAATCAAAGTTACTTGTCGAATCATTCACAATGAGTAATTTTACCTTTGAATGGAAATCCTGGAAGCATGTTTTCGTTTTGGACAAACACAGAGGGACTTTACAAATTGTACAGGTTCATTCAGTTCTGACTAGCTCTTATCTCGAGCTGCATACTGCACATCTCCTTCTGGTGCCTCTTCCAGGCTGATGTGCTGAACTGTCAAGTCTGACTTCTACCAATACTTGAGGTTTATGTTTTTTTATTTCTAACGGACTGTTGTCTCGTTTTCTCTTTAATGAGACAATTTTCTCTGCTACTACAGAGGAATTTCATGATCAGAGTCCCACAAGTCCTCACTGATGTCATCTTCGATATCCCGCACAAAATTTTCGATACAAATTGTATCCTGCAGGCGCAGGGGATGCTCTGCCACGGCAGCTTCGTCCCCATCAACAATAGTTAGTCCTATCAATCTGAATGGCAAATACGGCATTGTATCTGAAATAAAAATTCATGACCAATCTTTATATCCGTACGGCACCGTGGTACATATAAGGTACCACTACGTTCTGGACTTAATATTAAAAAAATGGAAATATACTTACTTGATGAATGCTATTCTTGAAACTTTTAGGGTAAACACACTAAACGAATAAATTAAATGAAATAACGATGGTGCTTGTTCACTAAAAGATTTGGTTTGAATATTTACGTGTTCTATCCTGCAAATGCGTCGCAGAAACTGATTTCTAGGTAATGCAATGTTTACATTTGCGGACGAAATATGCGTATCAAGCATATATCAACGCGATGCAATAGGTGGTACACTTTTAATGCTTCCGTGCCGCATCACATTTGCGATCAAATATGTGGTACGTTATTTGGACCGCTGTGCTGCACTTGTTCTGGAAAAAGTGGTACAATTTATGTACCACCGTTCCAGTAAGGGTTAATAGCAGCTTGACTATCTGTATTATAGCTGTATCGCTTCTGATAGTTTCTTTCTAGATATAAATCTAGACATCTTCCGATTGTAAGTATTTCCGTTTGAAGGACGCTTGTACAGGAGCCTAACGATCGTGCACACTTGGTACTAAGGATGGCAAATTTACCGAATTTGAATTTACCGGTAATTCGATAAATTATTTGAAAAATTACTGGTTTACCGGTATTCACCGGTTTTTTCCGACATGAAAGAAAATAAATAACTAAAGTTTAATTCTTATCAAATGATAACAACAGAAAAGTAAAACTCTAGGACTCTAGGTGAATTGGAAAAAAAATAATATACCTAAGTTAAAGACTAGTAAGAGGTCATAAAACATTCGAAATAGTAATTTAAATAAAAAAATATCTGTCGTTTCTAACTTTTTCAACGACTCGTCCGATCCCTTTAGGCCCTGAGAAAACAAAGGTTATAAGCTTTGTTTTCCCTGGACATTTTTCATTGAACTGAAGGGATCGAAAGAATGTAAATGTGTGAAAAAGAAATAGCAATATTTTTGGAAAGAGGGATTTCAGGGGAAATACTCAGAAATGGCTTTCGCAGCACTCATGACAACTCGGCCTCCTAGTGTGGAGTCCAAAAAAGCCATAACTGCGGCAGGAACAATTATAACAAAGATTAGGTCGCGGCTAAGTGATGAATGTATTGATATATCAATACAATAGGATTAGGTGATTAAAGTATTGAAATATAAATACAATAAGATTAGGTCTCCACACGAGTAGGCCGAGTTGTCATGAGTGCTGTTAAAGCCATTTCTTAGTATTTCCCCTGAATTCCCTCTTTCCAAAAATATTGCATTTCCTTTTCACACATCTACAGTCTACACAATTGAATATTTTACAATCCATCCCGTTCGCGCATTACAGAAACAACGGATCAGCGCTGACATTTTTTTTTACCGAAATTACCGGTAATAGATGTCTGTTTCTTTGTCGGTAATTTGAAAAACATTAAGGGCAGTAAACCGGTAATGCAATCCCTACTTGGTACTTGTTCCGTAAATCCCAGCGCCAGCTCCTGTAGCGGTTTTAGAACTATCTGTATACCATTTCATTGTATTTTCTTTGAGATTGTAGTTGGTGTATTCCCTTTCCCAATCCTCTCTTTTACTTAGCATTGTACTGAAGTTCTTCTCAGTGCTTACTTTCTTGATCATTATATCACTAGGAAGGTTTGCATATGAGGTGTAGTATGAAATTAAGATGGATCTCTCCCATGACAAAATTTCCTCGGCCCACCCCTTTCCGAGATGTCACCCTTCATAGGTGGTGACAACATTGAAATTTCATTGTAGGTAGAATCTTGAAATTCTATAATTTTCGTGCACTCGCACAGGACTAATCACGGGTATTTTTTTCAATATTCCTGCTACATTATACTGGGTTGAAATAAACAACCCTTACTTCATTTCATATCAAAACCTTTTTTTCGAGATGAAGTTTCATGAAGCAAAATTATAACATGAAATCCTTGTTTTATTCAAATCAATTTTTTATTCTTGAATTTTTTTCCCAAAAGCAACGGCTGAAAAGAAAAAAAAAACAAAAACTCAAGTTTAATCAGCACCTTTTAAGGGTCATATCTCGGAAAGGGGTGGGCTAAGGAAGTTTTGTTCTAGGAAAGACCCATCTTTAATGGGTAAAAAAAACTCTACCAGATAAACAACTTAGGTGATTATTAATACCTCAACATGTTTCGAGCTCTATGAAGCTCATCTTCAGGAGAAATCACACATAAGTGAAGCTGAAAACAAATTGAGAAAACATAAAAAAAGCTCAAAAAACAAAGCAAAGCACAAAAACAACTACAAAAATGAAAAAACAATGTAACTTAACGAGCAAAATGACATGACGGAATAATAAAATAAAACAGATCGAACAAAAAATAGTTAAAGAGTAAAATTGGGCGAAAATGGTCAGTACAAAATAGTAAAAAGTACAATAACATAAAATCTCTAAAAGGTCATTAGCATTAAAAAGGTGAACAGAATATCAATGCAAAAAGGTAGAATGTCATGAAAAACTCACATTAAAATCTTCAAGCACGATTCACAGGAAAATTGTCAGAGTCATGTAGATGATTAAAATTGATTCCTCTCGGATATTCCAACTAAAAAGGGGTGGCTTAAAGCACGAAACAAATATACTACAAATACAAATGAACAAAGAAACGAACAAACATGACGAAAACAAAGAGAAGTCTGAAACATCAAATATAATAAAATTCCTACTATCATGCCATCTAGTTGTCCAAGAATGAAACTAGTCCCATATAGGTGAAAAGAGACAAAGGGAACTGCAAACTTGTGACTGCAACAAACAAATCAACAAAACAATCAAATGAGATCGAACAACAAAGACTCGACGTTAAACTCAATACCAGTTCTATTCAGCAGGTCGACGTCTGAGTTCCTTGAATATTTACTAATGTACATACCTTCTAAAATCATTTGTCTGACACCAAAATTGCAGTGATATAAGATCCTGGAATTAATGGATCTATCAAAGGGGTGACTTGTGTCTCTCAGATGTACACCAAACGCTGAGCTGTCATTCAAAAAATTCGTTCTGCTCCTCAAATGTTCGGTCACTCTAGTGGACAGAGCTCTACCCGTTCTTCCCACATACACCGATCCACAATCACTCGATCCACATTCTAAGATATAAACTCCAGAACAATTTAGAGGATCGAGTTTATCTTTATTTTTCACCAGGTGCGATTGTAAAGTGTTGCCGCTTTTAAAGGAAAAAATTATATTATCTTTCTTCAGTATGTTCATGATCGAGTAGGTAATATTCCCGCAGAAATTCATTGGAATATACAGAGTGACATTTGTCTCATCAGGTGTGTTAGAATGACCAATAGGAGAAACAGGTGAGGCGTCAACACGGATGTTGGAATCATTAGGAGCAGGTGTAACCCTAAGTTGTTCAGCTAACCATTTCTGAGAAAACTTATTGAAAAATCTATCAACGAAACCGACAGTATAGCCATTGTTCAACGCTATCTGCTTAATATTGAGCAACTCTTTAGTAAAATTAATTGGCGATAAAGGTATGCTAAATAAACGGCGGAAGAGGAAATTAAAAGAGGCCAACTTATGTGAGTAATGATGGAATGAATCCTGAGATATAATATGATCGGTCTGGGTTTTCTTTTACCCATTATGGATCACCCAGATATTAGGACATTCACTTCAAATATAGACCCATCTTTATTTCCTACGAGCAATCACCTCCTGAATTTTTTCGCATGAATTTAGAAACACCTTGTATATGGCGTGTAAGGAAATGGGTATTCTAGTATTGAATCGTTTTGTGATAATCTCCATAATTTTCAGTATAAACAATATTTTTTATCTCGAACTTGTCTAATTTCGTGTCGACAAATCGGAATTTCCGCAAAACATTTTGTTTCCATTTGAGTAAAATTGCTCCAAAATACACATTAATTACTTCATACTACTTAATTACACCAAATGGACATATGATGTCTCCATTGAATACTACAACTATAATATCTAATGAAAATGCTACTTATTTAGAATTTCACCGATCCATGTTATCATTCTGATTCAATGAATAGGATCTATCTACCGAAACTAATTACTTTTGTATTATCTACTCCTCATCTTTTTACATTCAGTTCACGCTTGCCGTTCATTTTGGTACCTGATTGTGGTGATGGCCTTAGTTCTCTTATTGTATATATCATGTGGAAATCACTGTCGTAGTCGACCTTGCGAATTGTTGTAAATACACTAGTGTTTGTAGCAACTGATCAAGTCGTACGTGAATTCCTATGTTTGAGTTTTGTTATATTTTGCCCTTGGGTGTTACAACATAAAGTTGTAAAAAATTTATACAGTATTCAGTAGGGTGAATTCTATCTCTTCTGGCACAATTATCGACTACGTGGATAGCATTTTATTTTTTGTGAAAAGTTCAAATCACTAATTTATGATTGTATATTTAATCAACCGAAAATATCCGTCTGGACTGTTATATGTGGGCCAGCCTGTATGTATTTTCTAATTTTTTCTAGATTAGTCGCGACATTTATTGCAACTTCTTGTTGGGTTATCCTCATCAAGTCAACTTACTTTAATAGGTAATTCTAGAATATGCTTTGTATTGAAATAACTTTTAACCAAGTCAACGCATCTATCTCGCTTTCTTCCTTTCTTCGCAACAGTTGCTACAGACGGCTTCAGCACTAATTCTTCAAGTCTTCCAACCAAGAAACCGCAACTCAAACTTGATCACTCAAACATTTTCGATTATTTTTTCTTTTCCAAAGATTCAGTACGATCGACAAAATCGGAACGAGGCGCAAAAAGAACTAAGTCCACAAAGGGTTGTAAACGAGAATTGCTCGCCCAATAATCGAGAATTAACGTCTTACAGAAGAACGGTGGATCAGGACCTGACGACTGACGCTGGTAATGGATCTCTGAATCCAGATATGGACAAGCCCAAGGGGATCTTGACCAACAGGAAAACTGGGAGCCCGAGAGGTAAATATGTTTCAAGGAAAAATTACCCATCTATTATGCGTGAACGCGCAAAACCTAACCATATGGAATCATTCAGCACATTACAGAAAGAAGTATTCACGATAAAAAAATCGAATATATTGTATAACACATGCGCTGGAAAAGTCCCGGGCCTAACAAAGAAAACACGTTTTTTTTTTAATTAAACGTGCTCTCCATCAAAAGCAACACAATCATTCCAGCGCCGCTCTAACATTTCAATACCACGTAGAACGATTTATCTTTTGCCTCAAAATAGGCCTCAGTTTCAGCGATAACCTCTTCATTCGTGCGAAATTTCTTACCGGCGAGCATTTTTTCAGGTCTGTGAACATCCAGTAGTCGCTGGGAGCCAAATCTGGCGAATACTGTGGATGTAGGAGCAATTCGAAGTTCAATTAATGCAGTTTCGCCATTGTTTTGATCGACTTGTGACAAGGTGCGTTGTCTTGATGAAACAAAATTTTTTTTCTTTGCCATATGCGGTCGTTTCTTTGCAATTTGGGCCTTCAAACGCTCCAATAACGCTATATAATATTCACTGTTGATGGAATTTTCTTTCTCAAGATAGTCGATGAATATTGCATCACGCACATCCCAAAATACCGAGGCCATAACCTTTCCAGCCGCTTGTGCTTCCGGCGCTTTGGACGAGGTTCACCAGTTGCTGTCCACTCAGATGACGATCGTTTTGATTCCGGAGTGAAGTGATGGATTCATGTTTCATCCATTGTCATAAATCGACGCAAAAATTCCGGTTTGTTACGTTTCAACATGACCAAACACTGCTCAGATGCATCAACACGTTCTTGTTTTTGGTCAACAGTGAGCAAACGACTTTGAACAGAGCTTTCTCATATTCAAATGCTCATGCGATATATAGCCAACACGTTTTTTTGATATCTTTACGATGTCAGCTAACTCACGCAACTTCAGTTTTCGATCATTCAAAACGATTTTGTGGATTTTTTTTTATGTTTTTTGGTGTTACCGCCTCATTTGGACGTCCACTGCGTTCTGCATCATCGGTGTCTCTACGACCACGTTTGAAGTCAGCAAACCAACGTTTTATTGTTGTTTCGGATGGAGCGGAGTCCCCATAACACTTTTGAAGCCATTGCTTCGCTTTAACGGTATTTTTTCGCATCAAGAACCAGTGTAAAATTAAAACACGAAATTGTTTTTGATCCATTGTTTTGAAAATGAAAATGGAAAGAAACTCTTAGCACAATAACTCACAAACTAATGAATAGAATGTCATGAAATTTTAACAGCTATCTTTTGAAGGTTAGTGTTAACTGAAAAAAGGTGACTGCAATAAAACTAGCGCCATCTATGTGTTAGTCCCGGGACTTTTCAACCCATGTGATAATAATAGACAAAAATGAAATTAATTCCATTAATAAGATATTCAATTTTATGAAAGCACTACTATTCTTGCCCTGTCAAACTGAGAAATTGGATGTCCCGGCATTTTCCACGGAATATTCTCAATATTACAACATTCATTCGCTGAAAATTGACTAACTTCGAATACACTTGTATTCTCCCGAACAAGAAACATTTTTTGCTGTTTTATTGTTTTCATTTGAGTGATAAGATAGTGAAGATTCCACACACAAAAAATTGTCATGTTACATTCAACAAATTGAGAGTAGATAGGGGGGGGGGGCATGGTGTGTTTATTTTACTCGAATGAAGTCTCCATTCATAATAAAAGGATACCATTTTTGAGGTAGATGGTTTTACTGTAGATTTTTACTCAACCCTTCTGATGATAGCATTGCTGGATAATTCTGAAACTGATGCTCTTATGAGGTGGAGAATTCTCTGATGTAGTTGTACACATCTTTCTCCATTGTTTTTAGTCAAAACGATGTAAGAGAGATAAGTCTGAGACGTTTGGGGCTATTCCAGTCTTTCTTGCATAATTTTGGTATAAAAGTGACACTTGCCTTTGCCTTTTTCCTGTTATGTGGTCCATGGCTAAGCTGATTCTTGTTATTTTGATAAGGGGTGGCGTTGTTCTTCTAGGTCTCTAAGCAAGAGTATGGGACAAATTCTTAAACATCCTCTTCTGCACCTTTCACAGTTGTAATACAGAAATTCAAAGTTGAATTTCAGAAAAGGGAACATGTACTTCGGAATAGCAATATGTAATTCAGAATATCAGAATAGTTGTAATATGTAATTCATAATAGTATTGAGCTAGGTATCAAGTGATGCAACATAGGAATCTATGACAATGTGGCATCGAACTCGTCTTAAGTATTTGGTATTTTCAAATTTGGTTATTTCCTGTTTTCGTTTTTGACTGTATATACATATATCTTTATGTTTTTCTTGGAAATAAAGTTATTATTATATTTCTTGCTTCTATGAAGGTATCTACGTACTTTGAGAGTCGAAAATGACCTCAAGAATCATCCTATTAATATTTTTCGCCACCCATTTCAAATGAAATCATGTCTCCATTTGAATTACATACATAATATTAGAGTGGTTTGGGTACCAAGCAGTTGAATTACCATTTCTTTTTTCTGAATTACAATTTCGTTTTTCTGAATTGAAATTTCCCATTTCTGAATTTCAAATCACCAATTCTGAATTACAATTTATACTTTCTGAAATTCAAATTACCGTTTCTGAATTGCAATTTCCATTTTCTGAAATGCAATTTACTTTTCTGAATTACATTTTACGTTTTCTGAATTACAGTTGGAAAAGGTGTAGTGATTTGTATGGTTCGAAGGTGTTTATTGCCCATTTTCACCATTGCTAAGTCAAAACTCCTTTGGTAATATCCCAGCCCTCTTTATGAGGTTTCAAGGTGCAAGTTATTACTACTCCCGCGATTGTCTTTATTGAAAGTTTTCGAGGTTTGGCAGTTTCTCGTTCCACCAAGGAGCTTCCTCACTTCATCAAGCAGTGCTTGAAGTAAGTCATTTTCCAGCGCTCATTTTGACTTAACGAGAACTATATTATTTCGTTACGATGTTGTCTGCATTTGTAGATATTTGAGACTGGAATGGTCTAAATCGACTACTGAAAAGGTGGATTGGGATAGTTCACAAGCTCCCTTGAATTTTTCAAATTTCATCCAGTCAGAAATGAAATGACACTATCAATCTTTTTTCAGATCGCTATATGAGCAACTTGAAACACTCTTACACACCAAGTTTCATGGATGGATTCAGTTATACGGATCGAACAGAGGACCTTGAGAGAGTAGGAAACAATTTTAATTTATTTATTTTTAAGTATTCGAAATAGAATTTAGTTGAAGTCTCTTGAGTTATTTGAAAAAAAAAAACTAGTTAAATCGTTCATTCACGGTATTCAGATATATTTGTTCATCAATTTTCATATATCTTTGGCAAAACCAAAGAATACATAGCCTCAATACTGGGTTTCCCTAAGCCTTGATCGGATAATCTGGCAAAGAATTGTGCCATTGAGTGCTTGATGCTGCCATTATCACTTCGTGCAACTCAGCATCGTTTTTCGTTATTGTTACGATCAGTGGCTAGCATTAAATGTTTTTTTTGTATAGGAGAGGAAGAAACGAGAAGTTTACAACCATGATCTCAGGTTACAAATAGAAGAGAAAAGAAGGATGCAGGTGATGAAAGATGAACAAGAGCGAAGGGAGCAAGAATTGGAGAACAAAAGATTAGAGCAGCAGTTGCTCCGAATGCAAGAAGAAGCCTTGAACGATGATCATAGATCCAGAGATGAACCGGTAATTTTTTGTCAGAATTTCTATTGTCTACTTAATTCCAGCCAATGTTTGGACCTTTCAAGAGATTGAGTAATACATTTACAGATTATTCTTGTGCGCTTGTTCCTATAGACAAGAGCTTTATTATTTCGACCAATTATCTGCAATTGAATTTAAATTGGAATGAATAGAAGGATTGATAATGACGATAAATCATAAATTATGTGCAATGTTGTAATTCCTGGAATAATGTGTTTCATTTGTTTTTCAGGTTAGAAGACACAGCGACGATTACGCTCGAAGAAGAGTAGACCTCGGGATGCGTTCCGGTTTCCGAAAGCACACCGATTCCGAAAGCAGCGTCCTTGGAACTCGGAACGCTCTCTCCCATTATTCACCCCCCGTTTCAAGACGCACCCCCTTTTCCCTAAACGTGCCCCAGAGCTCCAGCTATTCGGATCCCCTCACCACCAGGTTTGTCTACTTTTAGATACATTCGTTCAAGCTTGAGATTGAGTGTTGACCTCGAACACTTAAAATTTCCTTTTACAATTTTCGTTGTTCAATGTTAGCCCTGTATCGAAATTTCAAAGTTCGAAATTGATTGGGTGTTCTACGTTAAATGAAGCATCATCATACAGGGTGAGTCTGAAGTCTTGTTTTCTTGAGGTTAAGGCCCGGTTGTACAGTGCTAGCTCAATTCCACGCTCTCTGCTCAATATTGGGTCATTCGGTTGTACAGGTTATGTTTGAGGCGAGCTCAACTAAACTTTCCTTGAGTGCAATCCTTTAGAAAATGGCACCATCGCTTCCTTTGGGACATGCGTTTTCGATACGAATTATGAAAAATTTTGGACAAATGAAAAGGGGGGTAAGAAAAAATATGAACATGCTTCAATGAGAAGAGCGCGAATATAATAATCAGAATTTGAATTGTTCCAATTTAAGGTCGCCATTCAAAGCGAGCAGAAAAACTTATCCGATAGAGGCGCCACCGTGAATTTTATGGAATATCTCCATAGAACTTACATGATCACTATAAGTTCTATGAATATCTCTCTAATTTTGAATGGAAGGTACAATGGCGCTCTCTATCCGAAAATCGCTGAACTATGAAATTAGTGAATATGTGGGTAGAGCAGGAACTATTTTCCGCCATATTCATATTTAATTGAATTTGGCCATTCCCTGCCAATTCCGTATTTCAAGTTTTTCTGAACGAAATTATCTGTAGATTCAGTTTCAACCGGAAGTTAAACTATTTTCATGGGCCTTTTGTTTGAAATAAAGCAGAAGCATGAGTTGGCTTATTTCCTTCTATTTTTGAAAGAAAAAAAATGAAATTGATTTCAACTCCATTTCTATCAATTTGAGGTAAACAAATCTGTGTTTTTGAGTGAAACACAACTCATTCACGAAAATAAATAATACTAGCAAGCGAAAGCGGGGCGTTTCAACTTTCAACTACATACTTGACATATAACCTATAAATTGATAATTTGAAGTGACATTTCAGCTGAACCAGGCTTGAGCGCCAGATTTCGGTGGCTCACTTGAGGCTTGAACTCGCACTGTACAGGGTGGGCAAAATTGGTGCTACATGAACTCTCTCCAAAACTGGGGCGGTCATAGAATTTCATGTCTTATTTATTTTCACTTATCAAATTCGATTCAGGTTTTTCATTGTTGTTGTATCGTCTGGCGCTTCTAAAGTTGTCAAGTTCAAAGAATTCGGTATCTCACAATTATTGTGAGCTTCCAAGTTGATTCAGGAAATATTAGCTCTATTATTACTCAGACCAATAGAGGGGTTTCGCGAAACTTGTTGATTTTAGTATGATTTCTCTGCTAAATTGAAAAATGAAAAGCATTAAAATATGTACTTGGATGGTGATAATAACGCAAAGTTTCATGTAGCCCGTTGGAAAGGTAATGAATGTTTCCATGAGGGGCAAAATAAAGCTTCATCAAGAAGAAATGAGGTTTATTTGAAAAACATAATATTCACAACAAATGTGCAAATGTTGTCCATTCGAGAAAATACATAAATAACATCTTTTAATGTGATATAAATAAGAACTTTAGAATCGCGTTATGATTCAACAATGATGGAACTGAATTGACAGGTGAACATAAATAAGACATGAAATTCTATGACCGCCTGAGTTTTGAAGGAATTGAATCAAAGCCTGCTTGGATTTTGTTGAATGAAAAGTGTCCGAAGTATATAATGATATATATTTTTCAAATCTTTGAAGAAAGAGGAATTTGGAAATATCATTTCCCACTATGGTTTCCATTTGAAAACAAAAATTTTTGTAATAGCTCCGAAATTTGAGCAGATACATAAAATCCAATAGCACAGATGAAAAAAGCGCCCTAAAGATGTGTTCATTTTGAGAGCGTTAATCCCATAATACGGAAGTTATAGTCAACTTTACTAGCAACCCGCCCTGGCTTCGCACGGATGCAATGCTGATACTAAATACCTACTACAGAATGTCCTTATAAACAACGTTTACAGCTTTTTTGTCATTAGACAATACAAACATATTTTTGAAAGAGGACATATAATTGACCATGAGAAAAACACTCAACGCTCAAAATCTAAGCCCGCAACGTTGAAAGTTTGACCCTGCGATTTATTAATGGTCATTGCGAAAAGTTGTCTTTACCGGAAATTGTAGGCTTTTAAATTGGAACGGTTAATCTGATGGTATCAGCGGAATTCGGCGAATTAATACGTCTTCTCCGGTACCACATCCGATGAGTATTGTGCACTCACTCTATTATGAACGTTTTTACTGATTTTACTAGCAAACGCATTGCAAAGTTTAGGTGGACTCAGGTTTCTTAATAAAATAACAGGACAACCTACTTTCAACACCATTTCATGAGAAGGGAGTCCAGACGGGTTCAAAGAATTGAGAAATTCTGTAGCGCCGCACCGCTATGTCCCTGCAATTTAAATCTGTGATATCTTCAGAAATATTCATTTGAATTACATGCTGTAAAGGGTTATATCATTGAGTTTAAATATTCTTAATATATAATATATTTAAACTCAATGGTTATATTGATCTATATTGAATGGACAATGTATTTAGGTACTTTATCGGATAAGGATTGATGCTGTATTGCTTAAAAAAACTTCCTAAATAAGCCATTTTATAGTGAAATAATGTGAAAGATAAAAAAATGGTTATTGTGGGTTATCCTTAAGAGATAGACATATACCATCGCGGATTTTTTTGTTGACCTTTTTTAGGTGTGCAATAGCGAGTTCATTATTTTGATTTATCTCGTGGGGTTCAGTAAGCGTTTGCAATGTAAGCGCAAAGAAATGTGTTTATTTACGACACATAAAAAAACTTTTCAATATCCTTTGCGTAGTTTTGAATATTTAAGCATACATAGGGACAGACTGCGATAGCGATTTTGTTTTATATTATGTATTGATTATAAAAATGGACCAAATACCAAAATCACCCTGTAGTTTGGAAACTAGACACCGTAGTAACTTGGGGTTTTCAGAAATTTATGTTTCTCGATAAAAGAGAACGTGACATTTATATTACTTTTTCTCTATCTCTTATAATTCAAGAGTTGGAGTACTAAACCATCGAAATCTGGCCCTCCTGTACAACAGATAGTTCTGGTTGGAGTGGGGCTCAGTATTGAACTTGGTCTAAACTCGGACTGTACAACCTGGCCTTAGTCATGGCACAGTATAGGTGTCAACGTCTATGATCCACTTCATTCACACAAAAGATATGGCGAAAATAGTTTTTCTTATGTACTTCCAAAAATCTATCTTTCAAACGAAGTTTAGTTCTGGAAAAAGTATTTCGTTCGATAGTGAATCCAAGACTCACCCTGTATATATTTAAGTAACCGGCGAGCATATTCATATCATATCCCACGTACCGTATCGCAGCTCGGAGTCAGCCGAAGCTGACGCGATAAACCACGTGCGTGATCGCATCTTATTTGGCGATATCAGTCGTGGAATATGAATTGGGATTATACGTTATAATGATACCCCGATTCTTTTATTTTTTTCAGTTTAAATAATAACGATTAGATTTTTTCCATATTCACGAATGATAACGGCTACCTCTTATTCAAGAGTGAATGCTTTCAAGTTATGAATTTATTGGGATGAAGAAATAAGTGAATTCAGAATAGATTTCATACTGAAGCCAAAAGAATGATCGAAATCCCCTCTTTAATGGTATATTTTCTTAAACTTTTTGAGGGGTGTTGGGTGTTCTAATAGTTGTTGTCATTGATCGAGTTACTTTCGTTGCATTCATAAGTTCGGCCTCCCAATTCTGAAACGAATTGACAAAATTAATCTTAATTCACATAGCTATCAAGCTAATTGAATTTTGTGAGTAGGTACATATTATATTCCGTTGATGTTGCAAAGATACACAAAGTAAAAAGCCGTTGAAAAGAAGAATCGCTGAGCTTAAAAAATTAATAAAAGAGTTATGAAGTTCAAAAGTTGTCAAAAGGAGAATGGTATCAAAAAAGAATATCACTTAATTGAGATGAGTTGATTAACATACAAAAGAGAAAAATAAGGATCGTCGTTGCTTGGAAATATTTGTTAAAGTTTGAAAGTATGATTGGAAGACTATTCAATGCAAAAGATCACTCCACATTTTTCTCAAATGGTATAGTTATATCAGAAGTAAATTTGGGAATACCTTATTAACAACATCCAATAACCCTGTCCAAATGATGATTCAGATTGTTATAACAAAATGTAGTTTGTAAGGAGTGAGAGTAACCCTATTTTACCCGAATGAATAAGAAAATGAGAAGCTCAGAAATTTTTGTGGGTATGATATTTCAAGATTATTAAAATCTTTTCACAATTACCTTTTTCACAATTATTTCCATTCATCAAATAAATGATTATTCTTTATGTTGATTACTTTATCCATTCAGAAACTTACCAATTCATTATTCAGTCTCCTATTTCATTTCAAGATTTGATTTTTTTTAATTGTAGTTAAAGAGATCTTGATGTAATTCCCTCTCGTTTTTTGATTCAGTAATTTTTCGAATTGCTACTATGGGAATATTACGCAAAACCCCTCACCTCAGTTTCAATTTCCCCTTCTGATGGCTATTTGCGTTCTTACTATTTAATCATCGATTTGCAAAAAAAATCTGCGCTTATTTTCTTCAAAGACTCGATTTGGTAACAATGCGATAGCGATCCCATACAAGTCATAAAATACGTTCAAGATCGCAGGAACGGATGCGATCTCTTACGTTGAGTTTACTTCGGCTTCGGGTGAATTCGGACTGCGATATGGTACGTGGGATATGAATATGCAACCGGCTAACGTCTCTGTCTTGTCTGCTTTTTTGAAAATTTACACGAATCTGTGTACGATTTATGGTGTTTTGTTTCAGGTACAGTCCCCACTCCCCGCGTTACGATTTCGATTCGCGCTACCGCCGAGACACCTTGAATCGGTTGGACTCGTTGAACGTCTATAATAGTTTATACGATAGTTACGATACCGCTAGATACAATAAGAAAAACGCTTTCGCTCGTTTCGACTCGTTGAGTAGGATAGATTCGTTAGGCCCGCGCGGCGACCCCTTGAACAAGTTCGAATCGCTAAATTTGCAGGACGACCTCGGACGCACCCAACGACGGCACAGCGCCACCCAGCAGGACCTGAGCCTGATGCGAAGAAGTCCGAAGCTGCAGAGACGGAGCAATTCGAGCAGGTTCGACGATCAGTTGCCCATACCCGTGTTGAAAGCGCACTCGCCAGTCGCGAGGGAACTGAAAAATTCCGTCCCGTTCAATTCGGGAAGGAATTCTTCAGAGGCATGTCGGAAACTAGAGGATAAGTGGCAGGTAGGTTCGTTAGTAGAGTTGGGAAAAAATAGTTCGCTAACGGGAAAGCTTTTTCTTGTTTGTCGCTTCTCGGCAGAGCAGTTATTTTGAATAGTTAGCAGCTTTCGGTAACGTATCAGTAACAAAGAAGCTGGTGATTGGCAAATAACTGCATTTAACAGAAATGACCGAATGCTCAGAACACTCAGTGTATGTTGAGTTAGATGTCTCTGAATGATGGCAGTTATTTTTATGAATTCATATCCTATGCGTTTGTTGGTTTATTAAGGAATCGCTCCCAAAAGTACAGAATAGTTGTTGGGCGATTAGGAAGATACCCAACCATTCTCAAATGAACGAGACAAAATAAACTGCTTCACATGAGTTAGGGATATTGGCTTAAATTGCAAAAAAAATATAGTTCAAATAAGATTTTTTTGATGAAAATTCATGATTTCAAGTTAATTTATGTGGTTAAGAAAAATCGAGTAAAATAGCGAAATTTTATTCCAAGAGAATTCAAGCATTTTAAGACTATCAATACAATGTATGGCCTCCACGGGCAGCTTGATATCTTCTTTGCATACTACACACGAGGTTGTTGAACATTTCTTGAGGAATTTGGTTCCATTAACGGGGCAGAAGCTTTCTCAGATCATTTAAGGATTCTGGGGTAGGTTGATGATTATCTAATCTTCTTTGGAGCATATCCCATGCATGTTCTATGCAATTCAAATCTGGTGAGTGCGGAGGTATTGGTAAATGTGGAATACCAAGCTCCTCGCGCGAATTCTCAACTATGGCTGCACGGTGCGGTCTAGCGTTATCGTCTAGAAATTGAAAAGTTTCACTAATAGCAGCGTGAAAATTTGGCACAACATTGTCAGTGACATGCTTCTTATAGTGTTAAGGTGAATACAGACTATTCTGACGTGACGTGATTCCACGTCACGTCAGACGTGTATCAGTGCTTCCATTGGCCTAATTTGAACGTGAACGTCACAATTTGAGTGATATAAAAAATTCAACACATCGTTCTGTGCGTTCACGTTCATATCAGGCCAATGGGAGCACACCTTTGAGGTGAATACAGACTATTCTGACGAGACGTGATTCCACGTCACGTCAGACGTGTACTGTGGCCTGATATGAACGTGAACGCACAGAACAATGTGTTGCATTTTTATATCACTCACATTTTGACGTTCACGTTCATATTAGGCCAATGGGAGCACAGTACACGTCAGAATAGTCTGTATTCACCTGAAGGCGGTCATATTCCCAGGACAAATGTGTAGATCTGTGCGCCCGTTGAAACATATCCCTTAACCTTAACACTACCCCCTCGGAATGGATGGAATTCTTGGACATAGCGACGATTACGGGGTATGCGTGGGATTGTCCATTCCCTTCTAGAATCTGAAAATCGTCCATATCTGGATTCATCAGTGAAAAGGACACTACGCCATTGATCGTTCCAATTGATATGTTGCCTTGTCCATTCCAGTCTTTGACGCTTATGGTCACGTATTAATGGAACTCCTCTTAATGGACGTCTAGAACCTAGATTAACCTCTCTCGAATGTCGTCTGATGGTTTCGATGGAAACTTGGACCCCACCTGCATTTTGAAGAGTATTCCGTAGCATTCTACACGTAGATGTAGGGTTTCTTCTCGCCGAAACGGTGATGAAACGATCCTGAGCAGGTGTTGTTTTTCGTCGCCCACCAAGCCTTGGTCTTTCCAACACGGAACCTGTCTCCCTGAACCTATTCCGAAGTCGAGATATCACACTTTGGCTGACTTGGAGCCTTTCCGCTACAACAACCTGAGTTGGGCCACCCTGTATCATTCCGATAGCCCTATTAGCCTCAGCGTTTGTTAATTTACGTCTCGGCATTTTCAGAAAACTCGTTTCAAATCGAAGCCGTTGATAAACTGACTTCATTTCAAAATAAGAACATTCATGAACCATATGCAAAGAACCAAACTTCAGAAAAAAGGCGACCAGATTGACGAAATGTCTCATACTGATTTTTATTGGATCGATTCAAGTTGTTATTGAGTTTTAAATGATTTTACAGCGATTTTCTCGAAGATTACATAATTTTAAAAACGATTGAATACGATATCCCTAACTCTTGTGGAGCAGTATATTTCAACAACTTATAGATAGCGCTTGGAACGAAAATATACATAGTTCAACAAAATGACGTGCATTTCGTATTTAGTTCATTAGAATTAGATACATGCCTATCACTGTTAGCCTTTATGTGCAACAACCAAAGTCGTCTAAGTACTCTAAGTAACGAGCGTTCAAAAAAATTGATCTTGTGTGCTGACGTGCTGTGGAGAAATTCAAGTTGTATCATGTCGTTCTCCGGTTTCAAGTCTAAACTTAATATGCTAGGAGGATGGAAGAAGAATGGAGATGGTATCTCTAAATAACATGGGGCCCGAGTGAGGGGATATTAGGACGATGTTACGCCCTTATGGCATCAGTTTGTTGGTATTTTATATCGTCAATTGAAATCAAGGGGGAGACATGTTTCTTGGTGCTACAGAGCAATGAAAAGAGGTAATTCAATGTCAAAAAAATGATGTGAAGTTATGGCTTAGCGAATTTAGATATTTTGGGTATCTTCCCAAATAAAACTTTAATGAACGAAATGGGTTAAAACAGCTTTTCATTTTTCGAAACTTCATTTCGATATTTTCCATGACCTAAAAAAGTAAAGTAGGTGTAAGTACCTATAGCTTGTTCCCTGCGTGAAGTAAATTGCAGGTTGCAATCATATCGACTCTCTGTAAAAGGACTATGCCTTTAGGACTGAATAATTTTTCTACGCGTTAATAAGGAATCATTTCTAGAATAATACACTGCGCAAAAAAATTAACGCACATTATGGAAATCTCAAATTTATTCTACAACTGAAGGTGTTCTCAATGATAATTATTTTTATCAGAATTATGCATGCATATGTTATCCACTTTCAACGTTTTTCTTCAATACAGATGTTTTCTCCCAGCAGGAATAAAAAAAGATGATATTATCAGATTTTGAATGTATTGGCTCCATTCTAAAATCAGTTGTTCTCGATCAATTCTAGTGATCAATAGTTTTTCTTTCGTTTGATTTTCTACACTCGATCGCTATGCAACGCGAAAAACGCAATTTGACCCAAGGGGAATGTGCCCAAGCGGTAGTTTTGCGAGAAGAAGGGTGGACATACACAAGAATTGCAGAAAGGTTTGGAGTTTCCCATACAAGTGTGTCCAGAATGTTGCAGCGATTCAGGGAGACAGGTATGAATGTCCGAAGACCAGGACAGGGTAGACCACGGGTAACAACTGCCATTCAAGAACGTTACTTGAGAGTATCTTCGTTGAGACAACGGTTTGCAACCGCTCGCCTCCTTCAAAATCAGCTTGAGCAATCTCATGAGGTGCAAATTAGCACTCAGACAATAAGAAATCGCCTCAGAGAATATGATTTAAGGCCTCGTGTCGCGGCAAGAGGCCCAGCTCTTACCCCAGCCCATCGAAGGGCGCGTTTGGATTTTGCGAGAGAGCATATCCATTGAGAAGAGGCCGATTGGGAAAGAGTTCTCTTCACAGATGTGTCTAGATTCTGCCTCTACCATTGTGATCGACGTTCCCTTGTATACAGACGTCCACATGAAAGATATGCTCAGTGCAATTTCCTGAATAGTACTGGTTTTGGGGGAGGATCGATTATGGTATGGGGTGGAATATCTTTGACTGCTCGCACAGACCTTGTGGTCGTTGATAATGGAGCTATGAATGCTGATAAGTATATAAGGAACATTCTTGAAGAGCATGTAGTGCCATTTGCCCCATACATTGGTGAAAATTTCATTATGGACGATAAAAATCGTGAAGAAAATTTGTGGATCAAAACGGCACTCAGGACAAATGCTCAGATTTTCGATCGACAAGAAAGTCTTAGACAAAATCTAATCAGTGCCAACACCAGGCATTCATGCATCTATGGAAGATAATTAAATGAAATCAAAGGAGTTCGTAAATTATTAATTATTGCTTTCATAATTTTTATGCTGAGAATTGATGGGGTTATGAAAAAATCGTATATGGATGAAATATTAGATGTACAAAGAAGAAGAATTAATTGCTGCTGCATTATAGCGGGTATCTCCCAAAGAGCCAATGCCCTTACAGTGAATCTTCCACATGATAAGGAAACCTAAAAAAATGGACAAAAAAAGTTATTATTGTTATCACCATTTTTCAGTTGAAAAAGCAAGAAGACATTCTAAATAAATTCAAGGGACGGAAATATACAGGTAATCATTAGAAAACGACTTTTAAGAGAATTAACAAGCTCTACCCAAGTAGAACAGAAACGCTGGATGATCGTCTTAAAACCGACGATAGAAGAATTGCAAAAGGGCTTATCTTGACTGTCTTATATCTGTTGACCGACGAATTCCTGTTTTGGGGACAAACCACACTTCAACCGCCCTAAAAACTCTGAAACTGAAAGAAACACTCCTGATCTTATTCTAGCAAACTCCGGACTCGACAGAGATACCTAGATTGGATGCTACATGCCATACTATGGCTTACGATAGGTTTTGATGTGTATAAGGGTTGATCGCCAAGAATGCCTAGGAGACAAGAACCTTCATTCCATCGAACATTTATGACATAAAGAATTAAAACATTTGAAACAAATCGGAAAACAGAGAGCAACGGATTCAAGAATTTCCTGAAGAAATGCATAGAAACCCTGGTGTATCAACCCCTACTAAAAATCGTGACCAGAATTGTAGATCAAAACGGCTCACTTGTTGCAGTTCCGAAATCATCCGCGATATTTGACGGTCGTGGAGCTAATTTTTGTATGAAATAGGTTATGTTATGTCTTTAGAGAGATGACAGATGTCTTAATTGTGTTTAGGAAGTGCATTGCAAAAATTCCATCAAAACCTTAGACTTCCTTGGTACTTATACCAATGACATCAAAACATGAATTAATTTTGAATAATTGATATTTTAATCGACCGTAAAAAGGATAATATGTGGAAATTTTCAAACAGACCGCAACACCTGGAAATTTCCACATATTAATTTTGAATATCATATTAGATTATGGAATAAAAGCGCGACCCCATTCGAGAAAAATAAAAATCAGCACAAATACCCTTATTCTTTATCGAAAGTCTTAAACAAAATTTTATCATTACCACAAAATCGACGTATATTACTCAATAATTTCCAATTATCACAAGAGGTCGAAGATAGTTCTAATTTGGCGAATTCCTTCAATTTGGTATTCTCTCTGTTCTTCTGACTTTGCTTCATTGAGCAACTACGCTCGGGTCGCCATGTTGGAACAAAAGGTCAAAAAAGTCATTTCAAAAATTATGAAGCATTCGTGGTCTTTCAAACTTAATTATTCCCACGTTGAAAGCAGCAGAGTAGTATCATAACCGCTAAATGCATGCGAGAACAATATGTTGTCTGCCACTATTTGTCCATACCTACTGTAGACTTTGGGGAGACTAGATTTTTCAACAATCTGACTCCTGCCTGGTTTGGTTTGATATGATATGTATGTGGGGTTTGAACAGAAGCACGATTGGGATTAATTCAGGAGAAACAATTAAAAGCCAACCAGCCAAGCCAGTGTGAAATTGGCTGGACGATGGAAACATGAAAGAGGGCATCAAATGGTCTTTCTTCTGTTTTAGAAGTATCCTTTCCGCATCACTATTCTGTGATGATTAAGACGAACTTTACTCATAATCTCTAGTGTAATGCAATACCTTCTTTTTTCCAGATCCCTGCAGTACAAAAAAATATAGTTAATCACAGTGGTTCGGTACGCGACGGCCACAACCGAAGTATATTAACCCAGCTAGGTGCCATAAGAATGCAGTTGCAGCAGGAACAGTTGAGGATGGACGAATCCTTACGTAAACGCGGCATTACACAATCAAAGGCTGTTGATTTTAATTAATAAGTCACATTTTACATCGAGTTAAATAATAGTTATTTTATATATTGTTAGAGTTCATCTTTATATTTATATATATTTAACTATTGAGAATAGATAGAAATGTTGACTATGAATTAATTGCCTTATTTATTCCCTCTGTATGTGATAAACTTGTGAAACAATAATTATGAAATGTAATAAATCAATTCTCATTATCATGTGATTCTTTAAATTGTCGTATGCAAAAAACTATTTGAGGATCATGTTTTATCGAAAAATTCGAGAAGTCTGATGTTGCGTCCACACCTGTCGTATTGAGCATCACGTGAACAAGGTTTTATGTATAGTCCATCCAAGAATTATTGACATCAGAGCAAGCCTTGGAAGTCCAGTCGCAGCTTTATTTCTAGTTACAAAAAAGCAACTAAAAGTTTTCTATAAAAATAACCTGAAAATTAAATGGTATTTTTTCAAAGTACGGCAATCTGAACATGAAAATGTTTCCAATTATCACATACGATTACCTGCAAACTGAATGGATTGGGAAAATTGTAATAGATATCAAGACAGAAACAAAACTTAACGATTGGATTTATTTAATATATGTGGCTGAAGGACCTCAGGTCGATGGCCGTGAATAAACTTTTCTCTCTCTCTCTCTTTAATATATGAAGAATTTTGAATGACATTGTAACTTTCAATATTTGTGAACAATGAAGGTGCAAAATATGAAATGTAAATATTCCTACTGTTGTTTCAACAACCACATGTTATTTCCTCATCTGGGCAGACCTCATCATGTTAATAATGAAAGATTTTATGTCAGCAACATCCCATGTATTTCGACTAATCTTCTCTTATTTCTTTTTATATGTGCTATGGAGAGCCTTTCCAATTATTATCTGTACACTCTTCAACAGCCTCATTCTGGAGATATTTATTTCACTTGCTCAATTATTTGCCAAATTTATTCGAAACATTAATGACAGAACAAAATATTAGTGTTATTTCCAACACCAACCTGAATTCTACAACTCAAAATATCACTGAACGGGCATTACCAACTTAATTTCGATTTTCCAAAGCCGCCCGAGATGTCAATAATTCTTGGATGGACTATATGTACTGATTTATCTTTCAGTTTTCATCAATGAAATCGTTAAAGGTTTGGAAAGATTATTGAAAGCTTCATGGGGGGGATTTTTGATCTTTTGTCTTCACAAGTTAACAACTATCGACCACGGGATTTTCAGCTACGTAAATTTAATATTATTCCTATTGCACAATGGGTAGAGGTTGAATATAAAGACTGGTTCCGCATGGAGCATACCAAAGACCGGCTGCGAAAAAAATATTGTTTTGATAATTTGCTCCTAATCCTGGTTAGTTAGGAGTATTTTCGTATCCTTTATTGTCGTGCTGAATCCGAGGTTCGACAACGAGGAAAAATAATATTTTTGTAGTTTTTTTGGCTAGAAAATGGGAAAATATAAACTTCCTAACTAACCTCTCTATATTCAAGATAAAATCTCATTGAGTTGACTACCTATACTCAAGATAAAATCTCATTGAGTTGACTACAATTTTCATTTCACTCTCCGAAAGGACAATCCTTGAATGTCGTTCAAACGATGCCAGTTAGCAAGGGCATTGAGTTCAAATACAGGGTTGGGATAAAGTTTGGCACCAAATTAATATCTTTAAAACGAAACGGGCGATATTTTTGAAATTTGGCAGCTGAGTGTAATGGACCACAATGCATCTGATGAGCATTTTTTAATTAATGAGATAATTCCGGTTCAACCGGAAATGACAAAAAAATTTTTATTTAAATGGGACACCTGTATATTTCTGCAGATTCTGAAAGTGCACCTTGTTTCGGATATCCGGGTTCCATGCTTTTCATGACGTATTTTTTATGAAAATCTATAAAGAGAAGAAATACAGTGCTTTTACTAGTAGAAAAAATTTATTGAAAATAATTAAAAAAAATCATTTTAAATGTTCGAAGTGCTTGCCATTCACTCAGCTGCCAAATTTCAAAATTACCGTCCGTTCCGTTTTAAATATATTAATTTGGTGCCAAACTTTATCCGAACCCTGTATACATAGAGGTACAACCCCCTTGAACGATTTGACGCAAACATTTTCGGCAAGTAAGTTGGCAAGTAAACATTTGCCAACTTTAGTGCCGGCACATAGTAGCTGCTGAAGGAACTATAATCAGCCGATCCATTTTGTCACTAGGTACTCATTTATAGAAATCTGTAGAATATTTATTTTCCTCATGAATCATGGGCAGAATTAATTGTCGTTTTATTGCATCCAAAAAATCAGGTGTGATGAAATACTGAACATACAATATTTCTTACGCCGTTCCTGATCGTCATCGCATTTGGCTTCGGAAATAGTGCTTTATTCAGATACTTACCGCCAGATGCGGGAGGTAAAAATTTTCGCTTCTCTGAAACACACTTATTCATCTATGAACCGGTGAAGGAACTACACTAAATTCAGCTTCAAATTATGTCTCTATCCTCTATGTATATTTAAACTCAATGGCAAGGGTCTACGATGCCCTAATCGCTCAACTTACTATGGGATATGGCGAGGCAGGGAAATCAAGAAAGATTGCAAGAATTCCAGGTGGACTTTTGGTGAGCTACAGCACTGGACAGATTCCTAGAGCTACATCAAGATTGGCTAGACCTAAGACCTTCGACGATGCCCTGGCCCATGCATTGGAGTTTGAAGCTACCAAACCAGCCTCGCAGAAGGGCAACAAGGTCGTGCGTCGGGTTCTTCAAGAGCGTAGATCCAAAGTACCCAGCTGCTGGAATTGTGGTAGGGTACGACGTTGTAGGAAGTCCGCCAAATCAACGCAAACAGGAAAAATACTCACCAACGCTGATATTCATCTAGGAGACCTTGTCCTGTAGATTTGACAGGAGGAAATGTTGAAGAAAGACCAAGAGATTGATTGCGACTTGAAGTGGATTCAGGATTGGAAGAATGAAGGACGGGGCCAAATTACCTAAGTGAGTCTCATGAATCCTAAGGTCAAGACAGCAGGCACAATGAGATTCCTTGATACTGAATGGTTATTTGCTAAAGAGATCTCTCGAAAGTGAAGATGATACCGGAACAAGAATCTATAGCTACTTGTACCCAGAAATCGAATACCAGAGGTGCTGCAAAAGTTGCACGACGGAACCTCCGGCGTCAAGAAGACTTTGGAAAAGGCCAGAGAGTGTTTTTATTGGGTCAACTGTAACTGTACGTTAGGGAGTGGGGCATATAAAGTGCATATCATGTGCTTCAACCAACGTGTCTAGGGGAAGCCGTAGAGCATAGATGAGGAAAAAACGATAGGCATCGTTAAAAACGTGTAGGTACAGATATGGCGGTTCCATTTCGAAAAACCGAACAAGGAAACAAATACATACCTACTGGTCGGCGATGGCAATAAACTTCACGAAATGGATTAAAGCATACAGGGTGTATTTTAAGGGGAGGCAGAACTCATCAAAATAAGTCATTATACATTATACCGAAAATTTCTTATATGTAATGTTCAATTTAAAAAATTTACAAAAAATTTTGGGCATCAATACCTTAATACCACTCTGGCCTGCATCATATCTCTACATCTCTGCTCTCTGCACCAGGTTTATGAACATCCGTGATTTCTTAGCGGAAAGTTGGGTCGTTTCGTAGCGGAAATCTTATTCTGTAAAACTTATACGCTGAACTGGCATTTTGTTCTGATTCACCATAAATTGAAAGCATATCAAAAAGTTCAAACAAAACCTTCTCAATCTACACCGTTCCTTCGCCGTAACAGGATCGACTGATCACAATCGGTATTCT
Source organism: Adalia decempunctata (assembly GCA_951802165.1). NCBI lineage: Eukaryota > Metazoa > Arthropoda > Insecta > Coleoptera > Coccinellidae > Adalia > Adalia decempunctata. The sequence goes on from OX637697.1 coordinate 43,773,217, forward strand.
GTGTGACGATAAGAAGACAAAACAAAAGATGTTGATGTTGAATCTACGGAGAAGTAGCCGAGGGAGCAGGTTCGGACTAAAGAATATTCAGATTCACCCAGAAACTAGAAAATATTCTAGTTTCATTTTCTCGAAATAGGGGCATAATTCATATAGAAAATTTTTGGCAAAATGACTCATTTTGATGAGTTCTGCCATCTGCCAAAAGAAAAGCCTCACCTTTAAATACACCCTGTATATGTCAAGCAGAAGTACTGGTAAAGGAGTTGTTTAGTCATTTCGGGGTTCCGTTGGAATATAGCCATGGTCGCCCGAAGAAACTTTTCACAGGGGGGGCATTTTGTGTTGCCGTTTGGATTAAGAAAGTAATATTGAGGGTGGGGTGCTAAAAAACAATAAGTGAAATTGAAATTTTTTTCGACCTATGACTGGGTTCTTTTTCCTGGGCGCCAGATCAAGTCAAGAGGCGCCAAATATAAATATCTCTCATTGTAAGGGACATCCATAATTTTTTTTGAGGAAGGTGAAGACTAAATTCATAAAAAGAGCATGCTGTAATATAGTACTCCTCGTACTATATTACAGCATGCTCTTTTTATGAATTTACTCTTCGCCTTCCTCAAAAAAAAATTATCGATGCCCCTTACAATGAGAGATATTTATATACATTAGGTACTGTGGCGACTCACTGTCCACAGAGGGCGCCACCTTCGCACCGTGATTCGACCGGAGATAAGTTGAGCCACATCCTTCCATATGGACCCTCCGTTCGCTTCGAGCGGGTCAACTCCAACATCTAAGTCATTGTCAGGTTCTTCGGCTCATAATAGACAATCTGATGAGTTATATGAGCGGAGCTAAGACGATTTTAATCTTATAGCAGTGGCGGCTCGTGACTTATTAAGTAGGTGAAGCACATTTCAAATCCAACCCATAGTATGACTCCCTCCTCACTTTGGCAATAATTAACTTCAAGGAACGTAACAAATTCATGATTACAGTAACAAAGCCATTTTGAAACGACTATACGAAATTTTAGGTGAATGAGTGCTTCACTTGTTGAAAGAGCGAGCTGCCACTTTCTTATATAGTATTACATTTTTCACAAGATTTTATTTAGTTTCACCTGTCCCGGTGTCTGTTTGTAATCAAATCTTGATACTTGAATATGACACACATATTTTTCTTGCTCGGCGATCTAACTTAATGGAACACTTGGCACATCACAGCAGTTATTGGTTAATTTGAAAATCAGAATTTATGATTTTGTGGTTTCGAAATTTAGCCTGTGCAACGTTCCATTAGAGAACAAATACTTTACTGTGTGCGACCTTAGTTCAGGTACAGATGTTAGGGGTGTTGAATAATTGAAAAGAAAATAATTGCATTGATTTTATTTACAAATAAGTCATATAATAATATGCTCATAACATTATATACACGAATAAACTTATATTTATATCAAATACATACATATTTATAGTATAAATACATTAAACATTGCAGCTCCATAATTTGTAAAAATATCCTATCATGTTATTCGAATGCACGAAACAAATTCTTCAAATAAAAATCGAAACAATGTGATACATCTAGAACATAACAGGTGATCTCGAAACAAGTCAACAAGTTCTATAATTATATTTTACACTGAGGTCATACATACAAGTCATTTTTACAGGGTTTTTGTTTAATTTAATTTATAGTCATCTCTTCGCGGTGCAAATCCTATCTCAACAGTTTATTTTTATCAAGATCGAATGCGTTGAAGGTGAAGTATTTTAGAAACAACAATTTTGCAGATTTTCTTTTTGGTGAAATCGTAGATATAAATTTCAAGTTTTCCTCATAAATGAAGACCATTTGCTGGGGATTCTAATAATAGGCTCCAATTAGCATAATATTTACATGGTAGGTACAATACTAATTGAATTTGAAACAATTCCGTGTAATTCATCCTTTTTTGTACTTTATTGGCGATTGGATGACGCGACTCGCCTTCAGAACGCATTCGATCTGATCACAATCAATTTTTCATTCATTCAGGATGGAATCCAAATTCTTACACCTCTTCCATCGAGTTTTTCCCTTGGTTGATTTCAATTATCGAGCTGCGCGTGTAAGAATCTTCTCTGATGGTACATGATGAAGGATGACAGGGCAAAGAGAGCGTCTGGTCGAAGCTAGCCGGGTAAAGGGGGGCGTTAGGGGCTGGCTGGAAGGCTGTCATCGCTTTCTAGATAGGTCACATAGCTATCTGTACTGTCTGGATGGGTCATGACGTCTGGTGGTGGAGCTGAATTACCTAGTAGGCCTGGAGGTGGACCCGGTGGAGCTCCTGGTCCCATTGAGGGCGGTGGTAGATCGTAACCGTGCATCTGTAAAGAAAAATAGGATATTGGTCATCGAGAATAATTATGGTGGAATTCTTATGAGTAGGGGCAAGTATTTGATATTTGAATATCTCGATACAGGCAACAATTGCTTGGTCTTGAATCTTGACGACATCTACGAATAAGCTAGAAACTGAGGCTAACTTTAGCTCGAACGAATTGATAAACGGTTTTCCAATAAGAGGTAATAATTTGACGTTTAAAGAAAAATGCCATTTTTTGGATAAATGATCGGATGTTTATCACATTATAAAGAGCAAGGTCTGCCGTTAATAATGGAGAATAACACCACCCAAATGACCACAACGACCACAGGACCATTATATAGGTACTTTTCATGAAAATCTCCATAACCAAATCGCAAAGTGGCTGCCCTATATCCTCGATATCTTATCTTCAAGGTCTTGAATCGACGCTGGGCTCTTGGCACACCTCATTTTTCAAATAGCCCCAAGGGAAGAAGTCGCAAGGTGTTAATTCACCAGATCTCAGTGGCCTATTGTGATCACCTCTTCGAGAGATAACACGGTCCGGGAACTTTTCCCGTAAAAGATCAATGGTTTCGTGTGTGGCACGCAGCGCCGTCCTGCTCACAAAAACGTTGTCCAGATCAATACAATCCAATTCAGGCCATGAAAAATCAAAAATCATCTATCCATTCACCGTCACTGTTGCTTCAGCCTCATTCTAGAAAAAGTAAGATCCGATTTCCCTCCGGACCATAAACCGCACCAAACAGTCACAAGTGGAGGATAAAGAGGCTTTTCGAAATAACTTCATATTAGGTTTTCCGAGCCCCAGATTTGATGTATGACATGCGCAACCACATAAAGCGATTATTGAGTTATAGCGTGATTCTCAATGTTTTTGACAGAAAGATTGTCACAAATTAGTGTTCATATCTTCAAAATCCCTCGTTGCAAGAATTTTTTTTTGCAACAGTGGAACAAAAGAAAGTACGCTGATATTGCTTACTGTATGAATTATGAGAAAATACTATACAGGGTGTCTGAAGCGGGGTTTCAAAGTGAGCCTCAACAAAACTATAAAATCTCATTATTTTCAAATGAAAACCATATAATTTTGTAATTCCGATCGATTGCTCGTCAAAAACTAGCTAGAGTGTGCCAAGCATTTCATGTCTTTAAAATCAGTAGTTTTGATGTTATCGAATAAAATTCGAATTTCACGACTAAATCCAGGTTTCACTCAGTCAAATTCATTGGTATGCATGTCTTTTAAAGTAGACTATGTTAGGAATTGTTATTCCTACTTATTTTTATGGATCGAGCACCATGCACAACATGCAATGATAATTAGGTACACTAGAATGATTCATCAAATGTCTGTCCTCTATTTGCGGCGAATGTGACAAATAAAAAAAACAGATAATGAACGATGACCAAATGGTGCTCGATTAATGAAAACAAGTGAGAATAACAATTCCTAACATAGTCTACTTTGAAAAAGACATGCGTACCAATGAATTTGACTGAGCGAAACCTGGATTTAGTCGTGAAATTCGAATTTTATTCGATAACATCAAAACTACTGATTTTAAAGACATGAAATGTTTGGCACACTCTAGATAGTTTTTGACGAGCAATCGATCGGAATTACAAAGTTATATGGTTCCCATTTGAAAATAATGAGATTTTATAGTTTTGTTGAGGCTCACTTTGAAGCCCCGCTTCAGACACCCTGTATAGTATTTTCTCGTAATTCATTCAATAAGCAGTATCAGCGTACTTTCTTTTGTTCCACTGTTGCAAAAAAAATTCTTACAACGAGGGATTTTGAAGATATGACAATCTTTCTGTCAAAAAAATTGAGAATCACGCTATAACTCAATAATCGCTTGATGTGGTTGCGCATGTCATACATCGAACCATTGCAGAATTGAACGATGAATTCAAATATGTATAAATATACAGGGTGTTGCATTTGAAATATCGAAGTTCACATCGTTTCCGGTAGAAACTTCCGGTTCTACCGGAAACGATGTGAACTCTAGAACAAAAATACAAAATTTTGAATTTGTATCGCAATTCCTTACTCGAAAACGTCTAATGAAACACTTAAAAAAAATCACCCTGTATACTCAATTTCAATAATGCTAGTAGGTGTAGCACTGGCGGATCCATATAGTTTTTCAGAAGGGGGGGGGCATGGAATTTTAAGGGGGTACAAATTTTTTATTGAAAATATTGGGGATCGATTGAACCTTTTTTGAGAGATTATTTTCAATTTCGAGGTCCAAGGAGGGGGGCATGATTCCCATGGCCCTCCCTCTGTATCCGCCAGTGAGGTGTAGATGCTGAATAGAACTAGAGGGAAAACCAATATGGTAATTCCTTACATGGGAAGATTGGCAGAAAAAGCAAGTCAAATGGTGGTAGACAATTTTCGATGTACACACCCAATAAGAAGTGAAAGTATCAGAGAATGCGAAGAAGCGACATAGGGTCCTCCCAAATTCAGAAAATCAAAAATTGACGATAAAAGAAGAAAGCAATATCTTGAGATTCATTTTTGGGTAAATGGTTATGTAAACAAACAGAATTGCAGAAAATTGTCGAAGAGTAACAGTCAATGGAGAACGATACAGAACTATGTTAAGTGATTTTTTCCTGCTGTTGTTGCGAATAATCTGGAGGATGTATAGTTTCAACAAGAAGGTTACACCTACCACACACCCACCTTCACAATCGATTTATTGAACACATGTGATTCCTTTCTTCAGTTTATGCTGATAATCCAACAACTTTGCAGATGAAAATCAACATTTAACGTTCTACTGATGAAATACATCAAAATTAATTAATGTGAAAAATTGGTTTGGCAGAAAGTAGTATGCATGGAGAATTCATTGTGGTCATTTGAATGATGATATTTTGCATACATAATGAATTAGTTTAACTTCAAATAAAAAAAAAATATGTTTCACTCAATCATTGAGTTTGAAAATAAATCTAAACTCAATGACTCAATAAAGCATGTGTTATTTTCCCTGAATGGTATCATCGCTATTGGAAAGTGTTATCCAAAATTCTCAGGTTTTTTTGCTTATTTAACTACAGGCATATCTACTATATACTAAACGTTTTGCTATTCCTACATACCGATAGATACATATCATAAGATATACATGCCTGGCGAATTTTTCCTCGAAGAAAGGATTTTAAATAAATAAAGGATGTTTAATCAGCCTGTAGAACAATGCAAGATTCAAAATTATGGGCGAATTGATGGTGGGTACCTAATCAATTATGTGCATCTAGATCGTTACATGCCGCATACTCTTACGGTCGAGGAAGAATAAAAGAATCAAACGAATTTCAAATACCCGCTTCTGAATGTTTCATTTGATTCTTTTCTACGTCATCGACCGTCCTAGTATGAACACTTGATTACTCATGATCATTTTTCATTACGCGCATCTATTGAATCTTCTACTGTTCGACTGGACAGACCTGTAAGTAGGGTATACATTTCCACTATTCATTACTTAATATATTTTTTGCATAAAGAATTCCTCTACTAGATTAAAGTTAGTGAATAATTAATTACTAGTCGGAAAAGATACCTAATAACAGAACTGTACCTGTAGTATTCCTCTGAAATTTCTCTGGGGTTCTTTGCTTCTATCACAGTATAATCTCTTTCTTTTTGCTGATACTAACTCTTCATCATCATCAAGGAGGTACATCTTCATCATAAAAATAGTTTTTGTTTGAGATTACATTTATTCAGTACAAATTTGGTTCATTTCCATAAACAAATAGAAGAGTGTCGTAACTAACCACACATCAGTATATTTCGGTTTTTCACCTAAAGTAGATATAGAAGCGTCTTGTCAAGATTCAAGAACATTGATTGTAAATTAAAATATGTTACTTTCGACAAAACTAATGGAAGGTATAAGAGGACATCTTATGAAGAATAATTATCTTATAAAAATAAAAGATTTCACAATGGAAAAGATATGTTTTTGAATTGAACAAAAGACGGAATATGTGAGAAAAAATTCAAGATTAATAGCTAGCAGCAATAAAGAGCTGTTATAATAGCTCGTATCATATTCTGATAATATACTAACTGACAAAGAAACTGCAACACCCATCAGAAGGAGCTGTTCAAATTTTAATTTTTTTTGGTATAACATAGATAGTAGGTACTTATGCCAGGAGTGAATTTAATTCGAAGAAAAAAATAGTGAAGGTTTTTTCATGTGAACATTTTTGTTAAAATATTGTAGGTATTCAAATCTAGACGTTAACGTCCTTAGGACATAGAATAATCAATGAGAGAAATGTACTATAGTATACTTTGGAAATTAGATCTCTACTATAGTCCGTTCAAATATAAGAAGGAGGTTTGTAAACAAACCGAATCGTCTGGTTTGCGCACAATAAAGCTCGTATTGGTCAAACGTTCATATTCATAACAACGCTCCCTTGGACCGCCCTAGGAGACTGCCAAGATCGTACTCCGGTACTCGGAACGGACTGTGGATGGTACTGGATAGAAATGATTCAATAATTTGAGTCAGCAATTCCCACATTAGAACTTTATATGTTTAAACATATATTTCACTTAGATGTTTTGTATGAATTGCATTCGTATAATAATATTCAGTTTAAACTGAACGATTGTGTGAAATCTCCTCGATTCGACTCTGGACGGAAAGTAACTATACGAAGGCCCTCCTACGGCTGCGCCAAACTTGTTATTGCTCCTTCTCACATTTGAACAGAGTAGGTATAGTCCATTTCTCTCATTTCAAGTAGTCGTTTTTTGCAAATTTTCAAAATTTTTATCCCACCGTACCTATATCTGAGGATATTTGATTATTGAGTGTAGGTATACATACCTGGTTGACAAGCTGCTGAAAGGCCGGTTGGTGAGGTTGATCTAGATCTGCATGCATCGCGAAGTCCGAGAGTGCCTTCCAAGGTGGTTGATAAGCTTGGACTTCTAGCGGGTGGACGCCCAGTGGAGAGTCATGACGAACAGGCGACGATGCTACCATTGGTATACCTTGCATCGCCCCGTATCCCAGCTTGCGGCCATCCTGCGCATAAAACTATTTTTTGTTAGACTAGAGAACATTTCTTTTCACGAAAATTAAAATATGTATCAACTGAAGATTACGAAACCGGTAATTACAACATTACATTAATTCGAACATGACATTTTCAGTGATTCATTGAGTTGTCATACAAAGAGTCCTGAAAAAGGACATGAAGAACAATATAAACGTAGAGAAATTACCAGTTCAACAAAAACATTTTATGAAAACTCATGGGCAATCATTGAAAAAAAATAATATTTTTTTTTCAATTTTGGAGGGTGGAATGTCAGTTTTTGACTAGCACATTTTTTCAACTGTTGATTCTTCTCATCAAACGAAGCATTGCATTCCTATCAAAATTCGGCTTCGATTGAGAGAAAGAGCTTGTCGAAAATTAAAAAAAAATACCTTTCTGCAGACATGCCCATATCTTCCCATCAACCGCTATCTATACTAATATTAAAAGAGGAAAGATTTGTATTTTTTTGTGTATGATACGAATAGACTCAAAAACTACTGGACCGATTTCAGAAATTCTTTCACCCTTAGAAAGCTATATTATCCCTGAGTGACATAGGCTATACTTTTCACCCGAGTTAAGGATACCTACTATAACTTCAATAATTACAAAAAAATCAGCCATAATCAGCTATAATCTAAGCATAATGATAATAATCTTTTTTAAATATATTGGCAAAGTATTGAAGATAAATGGACCCAAAAATATATGACTCCGCTGCCCTATACAGGGTGTCTCAAGTTCGAGTGCCTATTAGACGTTTCTGGAGAACTAGACATATTTGAAATCTGAAATTTGGGATTATGATAGGTATTGTTCGAAATTCTCTACAGACCTAAAATATTTTCAAAGCCAGAGCACTTCCGGTTATACAGGGAGTGAAAATAAATTTGCTCAAACATTTTTTTTTCAATGTTTTCGTTTCTGATATGATTGAATATTCAATGCTGAATACATTTCTGTTGAAACCAGTGTATTCATTCGAATAGTTTTCAAAATATCGAAAAAAAACCTGAAAAAAATTTAAATATTCATAGTCAGTATTATGTTCATTCTTCTTATTCTGAACATCCTGAGTGTAAACCGTTTTCACAACGTCAAAGTAGAAGAATGTGGAAAGGTCATGCATCTTTTGAATTTCATAAATATCATCACAGGGTGTTTCAAATTTCGTGTCGAAAACTGTGAGTAGAGAAACAAAGCGGGTTCTCCGCCGGAAGTGACGCAATAGGTCTCCTATACGAGCTAGGTGAATATTTCAAAATTGCGATTTGGCGCAATCGCTGATAAGGATGACCACACCTGACCGCACACTCACTGACGACCTTGTTATCGTGATGATATGTAATTTTTAAAAAAACTCTCGATTCCCCCGTTCGGATTCGAACTTGGACTTCCTTTGTCTGTATTCTGACGTCAGCCTGTTGGATCTCTCGGCCACCTCGACGACGGTAATATCTGTACGAAATGTGTATGTAGAACGATGGAGAAAGCGGGGGTGGGGTGGGGTCTGAGAGAGAGAGAGAGAGAGAGAGAGAGAGAGAGGCTAGGGATCGCGCGCTCGGGCACAGACAGGCAGACAAGAACCCCAATGAGCCACCCCCACCCCCCGGGGGACCCGGCGGACCCCCGGTGACCGGGTAATGGGGTGATCTGCCCCCCTGGTGGTCTGGTTTTCCGGGTCACCCGGAAATCTGGCCACCGGGCGACCCGGTGCCCGGTATTTCGGGCAGTTGTAAATATAAACACAATAGCCTTACAATAATCTCTATTGATTTCAATATATTACATATTATTATCACGTTCATATAATAATCATAAAAAAAAAACTGATCGATCTTATTACAATCTTAATATATACATTTAAGAATAAAATAGTATTAGAATGGATTATTTATCATATTCAAGTAATTTGTGTTTGATTAATTCCTACTTGGTGTCACTGATAATTATTTGATTCGATATGATCCTGTTCAGAAGATTTTTCAATTGCTGCAGTAATCCCTCTGAATGACAAGGTAATTTCAGTAGGGCTTCTATTTCAAATTTATATGATCCTGTAGCCTTGTTAAAAAATTCATTGAATTCATATATCATATTATCTTTAATAAAATAGATTTTTCCATCGATATATCTGAATACTGATGAAAAATTTGACGGTATTCCAGGGAATATTTCACTAATATATCTCACAGATTTCCTTGATAAATTGCATTCGTCAATTTCAACACAATATACATTATTATAAAAGATATATGTTTTACCTTTATAGGTATTCAAAACCCCATGAACTATCATATTACGGGGGAGACCCATTCGATTATACTCATAACTTGTTAGCACACCAAAATTACTCGAATCAATTCTATAAAACTTATTATGATGCAATAGCCCGATTTCATCATTCGGTCTCTGATAAATGTGGATAGAATCTTTTTTGAAATCTATATTACCTATGGGTATATACTCTAGAGCTCTCAATGGTGGATGTATGATCTTATTTTCGAGTGAAATCACCCACACCCAGCCTTGATATAGGAGATAAATGTGATTATTGATAATGACAATCCTTTCTATTTTATTCTTTACTTCACATAAATTAGGTTTTATATAACTTCCGACAGGTTCCTGTGTAATTCTAGTTGTTTTCATTGTGGTTTGTGTTGTTATGATTGTTGTAGATTGGGTTGTTGGATTATTATTATTTTCGAATCCATATAACGATTGTATTGCATTCAAATCGTCTTGAGGTAATATATTATTTTTTATTTCATCTTCTGAATAATAAGGGCTCATAATAGCTTTATTATCTGTAGAATGAGCTAATCCTAGTGCATGACCTATTTCATGAATTAAAACTAAATATAGAGAGGTGAATCCTGAAGTTGGAGACCCAAGTTTCTTGAACCATTTTTCATCATTATCAATATGAATTTCAACACATCGATCATTATCAGGAAAATATGCATGTGCCAATACTGTTCCAGGGCCATCAAATGAAAATGGACATTCACGATTACCATCACATTTTTTAGTCATGTTATGTTTACTCGAACTGTATTTGATGAGAATATCAGGGTTCTTATCATTTTTTAAAAATGACAATCCTGAATTCACATCCCAAATTTCAAATGCTTTAGATGCTATATCCTCATCATCCTGATTACCTCTAAGGAATTTCCATTTAATTTGTTTTTTCATCCATTTATTCCTAGTTACGTAAGATTGGGAGAAATCGGAAACGCCGCATCTTGGCTTTTTCATTAGTTTGATCGTTTCACCAGTCAAGGTACCAGTCTCAGAAAGTTTGAAATACTCTTGAAATTTCAATATCGAATCAGTCAATCTGACAGATTCTGTTTCTGAATTATTATCCTTTATTAGATATCCATACTTTGTCAAATATGTTTTAGCAATTTCCATTTCATCATTAGATGATGTAAAATGAAATGAAACTAGTGAAAACAAAAAAGCTGTGAGGAACATTGTGACCCAATGAAATCAAACTGTATACTGATGAGTATATTCAAAACTCGAGGTATTTGAACATTAGTCTTTGAATCTTTCGTTATAAATTTTTTGACGATGTTCAGGTTGAAGAAATCGAATCAATACACTTTCAAAATGATTCGCTCTGCGTCTAAACCTTTCATTATCTCTTGCGAATTGTTCCCAAGTGATAAAATTATTCAGTGACAATCAAAACCATAATCTTTCACCATTTATTACAAAAAAATTACATAATCTATTATGAAATAACGTAAAATCAACTATGATATTTTATTTAATGGAACACGTCTAGAGGTACTACATCTTAATGAGGAAAATCTATTTCTATCATTAAAAACTCCATTCCATTTATCAGTAAAGTTTCTTGCAATCATTTTATTATCAATTAACCATTGGAACAATTTTCTGCAATTATTTATGCTACAACTTTTCGAATCACTTCGATGAGCCATACATTTAGGTGTTTGCTTCTCAAATTTTTCTGGGTTTTGATCCTCCAAATTAATTATTATTGTCCTGGATCTAGATATTTTTTTCAACAAATCATATTTTTGGTGGCCTTTCACATAAACAGTATCAACTCCGTACAAAATTTCACGAATAATGTTATCCAGATCCTCATAGTTCACAAAACCTTCACTATATTGTATTCCGTGATGAAAACGTTCCAAGTATCTAACACTGGTTTGATCTTTATTTGATAACATTTCGAAGTCTATCGGTGGTTTAAAAATGAAATGATATATTTGATATCCATTTGATGCGGCCAATTCCTTCACTATGAATTCTTTGTTAATCACAAACCCTTGCATATCAAGAACAATCATTGTGCTCATATTGATGTCAACTTTCGAACTGTTTCAGTTAAAGGTAAATTCTCCATTATACAGTCGTATACAATAATGCAATAGGCTCTGGTTGAGGAGGGGAAACCTGATCTAGACTCTATCTCAAGTTTTATATCAACCGTTGATGATTTGAAAGATTCACTACGTCTTGAACAGTCAATAACAAATAAGCATCTGTTTTTGAAGTCTGAATATTGAATTAAAGGATTGATTTTTAAGTTATTATAACTAGTCGAAAATTCGGTGTAATTATAATAGGCTTCACCATAATCATTTTTCTTGAAGTTCAATCTTGAATTTTCTTGAGGAATAAATTCACCGTTCAGTAACAGTCGAACATCAGAAACATCAATATTATCAAATAATGTAGGATCTTCTGTACTTATGTTTTTCTTTTTGGTTTGAAAACAGCATATAATAAATCTAGGATAATCAATAATAGAAGTAGTCTTAACAGTCCATATTTCTGTTAGAGAGTTCGTTGTTAAATTGGGCAATTCATGAATTTCCCATTTTCTGAATGGAAATAATATTGGTCGATTTGATTTCATAGATTCAAGTAATTCAATCTTCAAAACATCATTGGGATGAATATGTTTGACTTTCAATTCAATACTATGGATTTTGACTTGCCCTTTTGTAACCCCAACAGCTTCTCCAGTTCCAGCAGTAATTTTCATGGCATTATTATCATTTTGTGATCTTATGAGTCGAATGGTTTGTTTTCCACAAATAGCTAAATGATAGTCGTTGAAGAAATTCAAAAGATGTTTAAGAGGTATTCTGAATATAAAACTTCCATCAGCATTTATTTCTGGATCATTAGGATATGTCCATCCAGCTGTTTCTAGTTCTCTGACGGAATCTTTGTCGTAGCACAGATATCCTTTTATTGTACTTATCAATCCTGGTTCTCTAACCGAATCGATCTCAGTTCCATGTAATTCATAGGAGATCGAATCGAAAAGGAATGCTCCACAATTCGGAACCAACTTAATTGTTCCATTTCCTGCAGTTTTTTCAAGTTGACCTTTAATGATAAGTACTGCATCATGCATGAAGAGCCATGTATCTGATCGATTTATTGAAACTTCGATCGAATCGTTATTATTGAAAGATTTGATGAATGGTAAATATGTTCTTGTTTCCACTTTGCTGATGGATTCATCGTTGTTGATTGGTGAATAAAGATTGAATGTCTGGTTGGATAGCATATCCGATAGATTTTAAGAATATTTTATTTCTTAAGGTGACTTTTCCACCCAACTTCTTGCACGACTTATTGACTACTGATTTCACAGGAGTGGGGTACATATACTTATATGATGATGATGATGAAGAATTGAATATTAAGACCATCTTTTCAATTCTAATCGTATAATTATCTCTTCACCTCTGAAATTAACAAGTTCAGAATCTTGATCGAGCACCTTCAATGTGATATTGTAGATTCTTGATGTAGTCAATGGTAAATAAATTAAATTTCTAGGCACTTCGTCAATGCTATAGCCTGGATCAGAATCTAGAGAAAATTCATAAATTGTATGTGTGGGCCTATTGTTATAGAAAGCTCCTTCTGTAATATTACTATCTATGTGGATAGTTTGAACCTTCACGATATCTACAGTTACATCAGATTCATGTATCTGATTTGGATTAAGAATTCTCTTGGAATATCCTAAAACTTTACCCAAAGTATCGTCCTCTGAAAAATCAATTGAAAAATGTTTATGATATATTTCGCTCTTTAGTGTATTCAGATTAGGACGTAAAAAAAATATGTCTTCACCTCCACTTTTATACTGTTCTTCTGAGAGTAGTTTCTTCTTCAAGAATTCTTCAATATCACCTATTTCATAGGCTCCTGTGGGAATAACAATTACTTTCCTCTTCTCTTTCAAAGTTTCTCCAATATCACTTTTCGGTTTCACTTGTGGGTTAGACGACAGTTTTGGTATGAAATTTTCTGAATGGAGTTGTTCATTAATGCTTCTCTCATAAAAGTAGAATTTATTATTAGTTTCATCAATATTTGGAATTGAATTGAAAGTATGGAAGCCAATCAACGCTAGACCATAATGATAATTTGGATCTAATTCTATTGGAGTAGGTAAGTCGATTGAAAGTATCGGAGATCGATCTTTCAATGTGAAGAGCATAGACATGACTGATGAAATGAAACAAAGTATCCTTTTATTTATAACATTTTCGACGTTAAAAACTTCAAACACAAGTGACCACAATTGAATGAATTCGATTTCTGATAATCGGTTCTGTTATACTTAATAATAGAGTTTTTGAAATAATGAACCAATTCTTGGGGTGGTTTCAAATTTCCATAACTATCAAAATATTCCACGTAATTTCCGTTTTTGACATATGCAACCCAGTGAGTTCCTGGACCATTTGAACTGTCTAAATTCACAACACCACACTCTCTGCCTTTTATAGCGGTTGGTAAAGTATTTCGCATGAACACTCCTCGAAAATATGGAATACTCTTACAATATTGTAATATCTCATAATCATATAATGCTCTTGGAGGCAAACTTTTCAGAGGTTTTTTTTTTTTGCTTCTTCAAATATAAACCATAACCTTTATGCATCTTTCTCAAAAATAATCCGTGTCCAATAGATTCCATCGCTTTATTATGTCTTTTTTCTTCTTCCAACTTTTTTCTCGCACTTCGGGCATTTATAACAACATTTGCGACTGTACCACTTCCTCCTAAAACTGACCCTAATGCTCCTAAGCCAGCTAAAATACCCAATATTGGTAATACTCCTCCAGATTTACTTTCAAATGGTATAATTCGTGGAATTCTTATTTTACTTTTTCCACCGGCTTTTTTCACGGCCGCTCTTGCTGCTCTCAGAGCTATGGAAGCAGATTTCTTCAAATCCCCAGGTTTCGATTTTCTGAGTATTTTATTGATTGGATTGAGTACAGCAGTTCGAAAAGATTTTCGATGTCCCATTCCTAATTTTCGTTTAGCTTTCATGGCACCGGTCACTAAAAGTGACGCAGTTTTCTCTCCTAAAGAAGCTTCTTTTGAACGAAAACGATTCCAAGCACTATCTTCTAATTGTTTATCTGCTTTATGTCTTTCTCTCAAATCGTTAGTTTTGCTATAGGCAATATCATGAACCTTACACGCTTGATCTAAAGGGTTGACCCCCAAATCACCTCTATCTAATCGTTTCTGTAGCTTAGTACCTGGACCACAATATGAATATCCTGAAAAAAAAAACATGTATATGAGAATAATATTTACAGCATCATGAATAAATCTACATACCTGGTAAATGAAGCTCAATAGGAAGCTTATTTATGATGGAATTAATGAGGCCCCCACCATTCACAAAAGTCAGCATGATACTGAGAAATCATTCGAAATATTTGTATATATAAATATAAAATTGTATAAAGTGAGTATTGCCTCAGTTGATTGTAAGATGGAAATTGAACAACAACAAACCGTTTTATCAGTGGATAATTTAGATATACTGGAAAAAGAAAGACCCTCGAAACATGGTGATTTGTTTCCTGATAGTTGCAGAATTTTAATGACAGGTCCAAGTGGATCAGGTAAATCAAATGCTCTTTTGAGTTTATTGTTATCACCAAACGGATTACGTTTCAAGAATATCTATATTTATTCTAAAAGCCTATATCAACCCAAATATCAATTACTGGAGAAGGTGCTGAAAGGTGTGCCAGAAATAGGTTATCATCCTTTCAAGGAGAATGATGATATAATTGATCCCAATGACGCCGAAAAAAATTCAATCATTATTTTCGATGATGTTGTAGGAGACAAACAAGATAAGATTAAAGCATATTACTCTATGGGTCGGCATAAAGCAATCGATGTTGCGTTATTATGCCAGACATACGTGATGGCTAGCAAACATTTATGTCGTGATAATATGAATATTATTGTGTTATTTAAACAAGATGAAACTAATTTGAAACATGCATTCGATGAACATGTCTCTCCAGATATGACCTTTGAAGAATTCAAACATCTGTGTGCGTTTTGTTGGAATGCAAACAAGTATGGATTTATTGTTGTTGTTAAAAACTTTGATATTAACGGAGGACGCTATCGTCAAGGGTTTGATCGATATATAAAAATTTCCTCGAAACAATAAAAATGACTTATACCGAAAAAATCGTTTGATATTTAAAATAATAACCCATTATTTACTATAGTGGATGACAACGATAATAAAAGTACATAAATATATTGACTTCTATGAATCACATTCAGTATAAGTGAATCCTAGTCAAAATGAAGAGTGATCTTGAGAATCAAAGAAAACGTAAAATACAACAACTTGTGAAGGATGTGAGGAAGAAGTTTCTTACATTCAAACTAGGAAAACATGAAGATGATAAAGCAATCTCCCAATTATTTCAACCAATTACCAAACAACTACATAGTATAGAAGATAAACAAAGAGCCGGTTTATTGAAAACAACACAGCTCTATACAGGTCCAACACAGCTTCATACAGCACACCTAGCAGATCCAACACAGCTTCATGCCAGTCCGGCACAGCTTCGAACAGCTAAGCTGACAGGTTCAAATCTGCTTCAGAAAGGCCCTCTGACAGTTCCACCTCATTTTTCATCTAGCTTTCTGAGCCCCAAAGTTGTGTCACCAATTCCACCCCTTCAGCATACATTTCACGCATTCAGTTCATCTACACCTACAACAAAAACATCATATCCAACTTCAGCTTTCAAACCTGAATCATTATTCCAAAAACCCTCGTATAACAAATCTCCTAGATTTCTACCCACAAATATTGAAGCTGAAACTGATGAAGAAGAGGATGTGTTCCCTGATAACACCAAAGAAGAAATTCAACAAATCCAAGATGATGTAGGAGATCATTCGATTGTCGATGAATACTTAGAGCAGTATCCAGCTGAAGCAAGAAAATACGTTTCATCAATATGGTTATTAAAAGATCAGAGTAATTCAAATGATCCAACATATGGACCTAAATACGATGCAAAAATTTCGAAATGGTTTCTAGGTAGCAAGGTTATCAATTTCGATAAAAAAACTAGTGAAATAATCATAGACAATAACGAACGACTTCCAGGCACAGCAGGGCTCTACAGTTTAGTATTCGATAAACAACCATCCGATTTTACTAAAGATGATTTACAATATTATAAAACAATTTTGAATTTAACGAACGTTCATAGAAGAAATTTCGATGCTACAAAGCAACGACGTGGAACGGTTGGATATAAATGGCTTGAAATTATAAAACCTCTTACTTCCAATCAAGGAGGAAGTTTGATGACATATAACGAAAAACCAATCGAATATATTTATTATGATGATGTGAACGAGATAATTGATCGTTTGCGATTACTTTATGCATCGAAAGAAGCAGGTAATACATCTGTTGATAATGAAATACAATCTATAATCGAAGAACTACATGAATCCAATATTATATATTAATAATGGAAATAAAAAAGTAATCTCAGTTTCAAAATGCCTCTTAATAAGTTTGGAAGTACCTCTCATGCAGGAGAAAATAAATTTAAACGTAAACGTTTTGAACATCCCAGTTTTCCCTTAACAGCTGAAGGAAATTATGATTTCGGTAATCGTAAACTATGTAATGTTGAAATACCCACAGAAAAAAAAGATGTGGTAATCAAAGATTTCCTTGATCTTGAGTTGGTCAAAGTTACCAGCTCTTTGAAAGCCATTGAAGAGAAAATTATGCAAAACCATTTTGAAAGTGTCAGTCTGAATTCTGAACTGGAAAACAAATTCGTGAGCTTGAAATACAATTTAGAGAAAGACTTCGAAAAATTTGTTGAAACATACAGAAAAACAATGACAGTAAGTATGGATATGAAATTGAATCTGATAAGAAATGAATTGATGACTCTAAAAAACAGGATTTCCACTCCTTATTCAATCACCGACAATGAAGCATCATCACTCTAAAGAAAAAATTCAAGTGGTTAGTGAACTGCATAGACCTGCTCGAAAAAATTTTTTACGTAGACGTACAATCATTAAAGGTATAGATGATTTATGGCAGGGTGATTTAATAGAACTAAGTATTTATGCTAGTGAAAATGGCAATCATAAATTTATCCTTGTTATAATTGATTGCTTCTCCAAATTCATATGGGTTAGAGCATTGAAAACGAAAGGTGCCGAAGAAGTATCTCGGGCATTTGCAGAAATATTGAAGGAGAGTGCACGAAGTCCTAAAAACTTACAAACAGATCAAGGAAAGGAATTTTTCAATAGCAAGTTCAAAAACCTGATGAAGAAATATAATATTAATCATTATAACACATATAATGTGAAAAAAGCTGCAATTGTTGAACGAGTTATACGAACAATCAAAGAAAAAATATTCAAAACATTTAGTTTGAATGGCACATACAGATGGTTAGATATTTTACCTACTATCATTCATGAATACAATAATGTGAAACATAGAACAATTGGTATGAAACCTAGTGAAGTAAATGAGACAAATGAACAATTTCTCCTCAAGAATCGATACAATCATATTAAAATTGCCGCTCATGGTAAATTTAAAGTTGGAGATATGGTGAGAATAAGCAAGTTCAAACATGTTTTCAGTAAGGGTTATTTGCCGAATTGGACAACTGAAATATTCAAAATCAGCAAGATTCAAATTACCAATCCTGTTACCTATCTCCTTGATGATTTACAAGGACAACCTATTAGAGGAGCTTTTTATGAACCTGAACTCCAAAAAGCTAAATATTCTGATGTATATTTAGTTGAAAAAATTTTACGTAAAAAAGGAAATAAAGTTCTGGTCAGGTGGTTAGGATTCGATAAATCACATGACTCCTGGATTAATAAATCAAACAAATTGTGAATGAAGCTATCATTCCAAGTTTTGACTTCGATTGAACATCATGTTCGGTTATCAGGACACAGCATCATTTGATACAGTGTATGATTCCATAGTAATGGATATGGAAAAAAATTTTGTTTTGAACACAAATCTTACAACGACTGAACACGTCATTGATTGTGGATTAAGTGGTGTAAGAAATTTTGAACCATCTGTAAGGATATCCAATAATGAAGACTCACAGAACTTAGGACGAAAAGTGTCTATATCATTCGATTCTAAGCAATGGCTGCTGTTTATTGAGATCCTCAAACTGAATGAAGCCAACGACATCAGATTTATTGAAGACATTTCTATTGTAACTACCACAGTAAATGGGTTCAAGATATTACATGTTTCGAGGAATGATAATAATTTATATTTTATTTCACAAGATGTATCGAATATTGTAGAACTTCATGATCAATTTATAAAATCTAGATTAGAAATGTTATTGAATCTCAATTTTCAAGCCTACTATAAAAAATTTTTGAATGCTATAGTTGCTATGAAAAAACATAGTGTACAGTCTATTGAGGAATTAATTACAATTTTTAGTAATCTCAATTCATCGATTGAAAATTTGATTTTATGTGAATGCATGATTTTCATCAAAGACAAAATACTCAATGAAATTGAATATGTAAACTGAATACGTTATAATAAATAAAATTTTTCCTTGATATCTCTTTGTTTGAAAATTATGTCCCAAGACTAACCACAGCATCCTCATGTAGTCATAGTGAAGATTTTCAATTCCTGGTTTGTGAAATAGGTCTGAAATTAGGAAATAGTACTTATTTTAAGCATCCTAAGATTGTCTGTGGTTTCGGTGGAAAAAAAAAAAACTACCCACCCATTTCACTGATATAAAAGCTGAATAAACTGAGTAAATTCATCAGTTGATGTTGATGAATCAATAACAAAGTGTTGTGTTGATCTCTACCAAATCAAATGTGAGTATTATCTGCTTTTTTATTGAAAAATAAGGAAATCTATTTTTTTCTACCTTTTTCAGAAAAAAAGATGGATCTTAATAAAATTAATGAGATGGGTGCTCTTTCAGTTAAGA
Organism: Adalia decempunctata; assembly: GCA_951802165.1. NCBI lineage: Eukaryota > Metazoa > Arthropoda > Insecta > Coleoptera > Coccinellidae > Adalia > Adalia decempunctata. The sequence continues at coordinate 43,793,057 of OX637697.1, forward strand.
ATAAAGAAGTTGTGCCTTTGAACACATTGGAAGTCAACTGCATTCATGCAATATTGGATGCAAAACTGGTAACGACCGTGTATGGAGATTGTATTCTTCTAGAACTTGAAGATAATAAGATTTTTTTACCAAAAAGAGCAACGTTAGTTTTGAAAGAACATTTGGATGAGCTGAACAGTCAGAAATATGGCATCAAATTTATTGGAATGAAGGAGATCATAGGACTCACAACATCAACACCGCTGTTCCAGATTGAGTTGATGGAATAATGGAGGTATGTGACATTTCTCTATTCCATAGAGCTATGCAACTTCTTGTTCGTGAGAAAGACATAAATATAATAAGAACTTGGATACGTTTGATAAATAAGCATATTTGTTTATTCAATAAAAATATTGTCAATAATGTGGATCATGGACAGAAAATCAAAATTCAAACAGCTTTATGTCATTTGAAACGATATAAAATCCAACTGAAATCTTCTATTAATTATAAAGGAGCCGGAATCAGTAGAAAACGGAGCGATCGAGTGAAATGGCAAGATGTTTGTTCATCTTTCAAGTGTCGGATAAGAACAGGCGTAGTAATTAATTTAAAACATATACTTTTCACTGAATTTCTACAAGATGCATTTCACCTCTTGAAACGAAGAGTACAAATTGCTTTAAAAAAAAATGATATTGTTAAAATTAATACTGTTTTTTGTGGACAATTTATTAAAAAAAGAGGTGATGAAGAACTGATAGATTTCAAATATTTTCCAACTAAAAATGAAATTATCGATAAAAGTACAAACTTGAAGGAGTGGTATGAAAAAAATGTAGTAGATCCAATAAACATTAAACTCCAATCGTTTCAAGAGAAAGAAAGCGGATTTGCACTTCATTCAATAGTTGCATTAGAAGTCAATATGAATAAAGTTGAAATAGGAAATGGTGGAAGTTCATTTATACGTTTACCTGAAGAAATAGCATGCAAACGCGCTTGTATAAATATTCAAAACTATGATGATGAGTTTTGTTTCATGTGGAGCATCATCGCAGGTTTATATCCAACATCTGACTCACACAATTATAGAACATCGTCCTATCCTCATCCGAGAACTATCTTCAAAATTAATGATATTGAATTTCCAATAGCATTTAAAGATATATCTAAGTTTGAAAAACTGAATGAATTATCAGTAAACGTGTTTTCTCTGCAAATGGATAAGCATAAAAAATTCACAGTAATTCCCACACGCATTTGTACTTCGAAAATTCCAAATAAACATGTGAATTTGCTACTCATACAGAATTACTATCAACCTGAAAATGTTCGAGAAGACAATTCAATCGATAGGGAGATAAAATACCATTTTGTATATATAAAAAATTTATCCAGACTAATAGCAGGTCAAGTGAACAAACATAAACGTAAGCTATGGATATGTGATCAATGCTTGAATTATTTCTCTTCTGATGAAAAGTTGAATAACCACATCAAACTGTGTTCAAAACATCAATCCTGTCGCATAGAGTTTCCAGAAAAAAGTCATATTTCTTTCACTAACTACTGTTATAAACAAAGAAGCCCCTTTGTTTTATATTGTGATTTTGAATCTTATTTAGAACCTATGAACGAAGTGAAATTCAATTCGATTAGATATCAAAAACATACGGCTATAAGTGCAGGATTTTATTTGAAAAGTATGTATGAAGAATTAATTCCCTCATTTTTCGACAGTTATACTGGTGTGAATTGCATGGAGTGGTTTTCTTCTAAATTAGCGGAATTAACAGACACTTTATATCAAAAAATTAAATTTGTGGAACCTATGAATTATTCATATGATGATGATGATTGTGATGATAAAACTATTTGTCATATATGTAGAAAAAAATTCACACCAGACGATATTATTGTTAAGGATCATGACCATTTCAATGGAAAATACAGAGGACGAGCCCATAATAAATGTAACCTGAATTACAAAAAAAGTTTCGTTATTCCAGTAGTGTTTCACAACCTTGGAGGATATGATGCACATTTCATAATAAAAGAACTAGCAAAACGTGGTTCTGTTTCTCTTCTACCTTTGAATATGGAGAAATATATTAGTTTCACAAAATATGATTCTGAAACAAAAATACAGCTTAGGTTTATCGATAGTTTCCGTTTTTTGAACAGTTCACTTGAAAATCTAGCTTCATATTTGAAATTAGATCAGTACACTGAGTTGAAAAATCAATTTTCTAATTTGAGTGTAGACAACTTGAAACTGTTAACTAGGAAGGGTGTTTTTCCATACGATTACATAGATAGTATAGACAAATTATGTGAACCCTGTCTGCCATCTAGAGAAAAATTTTATAATCAATTGAATTATGATGGGATAAGTGAGGAACAATACCTTCATGCTCAACAGGTTTGGTCCACATTCAAGTGTCATACAATGAAAGATTACATAATGCTATATCTTAAAACTGATATATTACTTTTGGCTGATATCTTTGAACAATTCCGTGATAGTTGCATTAAAGAATATGAGTTAGATCCTATTCATTATTATACTTTGCCTGGATATACATGGGATTGTATGTTAAAAATCACGAATATTGAATTAGAAATTATTAAGGATATTGATATGTTACTCTTCATAGAAGATGGAATAAGAGGTGGTATTAGTCAATGTTCCAATAGATTATCTCATGCAAATAACAAATATATGGGATCTAAGTATAATAAACAGGAAAAAGAAAAATACCTGCTCTACCTTGATGTGAACAACTTATACGGATTCGCTATGAGTCAATTTTTACCCTATGGGGGATTCGAGTGGGTTGAAACAAATATTGATATCTTAGGTATACCTGATGATGCTCCTGAAGGTTATATATTAGAGGTCGATTTGGAATATCCTCAGCATATTCATGATCTTCATAAAGATCTACCGTTTTGTGCAGAATCGCGCATACCACCAGGTTCAAAAATAAAACAACCCAAATTACTAACAACTTTATTTCCAAAGAAAAATTACATTCTACACTATCGAAATCTGAAACAAGCTCTTAGTCATGGACTGATACTCAAAAAAATTCATAGGGTCCTTAAATTCAAACAGTCTGCCTGGCTTAAAGTTTATATTGATAAAAATACACTTCTAAGACAAGCTGCGTGTAATGATTTCGAAAAAAACTTATTCAAATTGATGAACAATGCTGTATTTGGAAAAACTATTGAAAATATTAGGAAACATCGAACTGTTAAATTAGTTAATCAGTGGAATGGAAGATATGGAGCGAAGAATCTTATTGCAAGTCCCCTTTTCAAATGTAGAACAATATTAGATGATGATTTGGTAGCAATCGAAATGCAAAAACGACTACTTATATTTGATAAACCAATATATGTTGGAATGTCAGTATTAGATATTTCGAAGATATGTCTATATGAATTCCACTACGATTATTTCTTACCTACCTTCAAGGATTGTATATTGAACTATGTAGATACCGATAGTTTAACATATGAAATTAGTAATCAAGATCCATACGAGAAAATCAGACAAGATTGTCCTACTCGATTTGATACATCAGACTATCCTCCTGATAATGTATACAATATTCCAAGAGTGAATAAAAAAGTTCTTGGACTCATGAAAGATGAAAACAACGGTTTGATAATGACAGATTTCGTTGGATTACGTTCAAAAATGTACTCTTATTGTGTGGACTCAAAAGAACTTAAAAAAATCAAGGGAATCAAAAAGAATGTTGTGAAAAGTTTATCATTTAATGATTTCTTACAGTGCTTACTGAATGATAGTGTAATGTATATCAAACAGAGAAATATAGTTTCTAAGTGTCATAATGTCTTCTCAGTAGAACAGAAAAAGATTGCTCTATGCTATAAAGATGACAAACGTTACATAATTCCACAATCACACAACACACTGCCTTGGGGTCATTATAGCATTAAACAATAAAAATACTATGTATTTTTTCTTCCATAAGATGAAATCATTCATCTGCAACATTGGAGAAGGTGCCATACGAGATTACTTCAGCTTCCAACCTGAACTTGTTGAAAAATTCAAAGAAGAATTCCCTCTCGAATTTGAAGAAGCTAACGACATCCCTTGCAAAACGTGGGTACTTATGGGTAAATTTATTGCCTTCTTAAAAGGTCAAGCAAATTCATTTCATTCCATAAATCTAATTGTGTTCGATTATAATGATGTTATATTGAACTACTTCGAGAGAAGCAGAAAATGGAGATCAATAAATGAAATCTTAATATTCCCCAATCGATTTCAAAGCAAAAATTCAAAATTAAAGGTTTGTCTTGCAAATAACTTTCCATTGAAAACACCCAATTTTTTGATAGATGTTTTTTGTTATGTAGATCTTTCATTTCTGCATCATTATAGTAAAAAAATGTTACATTTAGAATCAGGTCTATCGATTGATATCAATTATGGTTATGAATCTGAATATTACCGTCAAAAGGAAGACCACTTGAAAAATAATACAATAACGTACAATCCTCCTACACTGAAATTTCTTTCTATGTGTAAAATCTGTACAAATCTGGCCATTCAAGATACTCTTAAGCACCCTTTGTTATATTTTTTTAAAATAAAAAGTGATGATTTGAAACCGTATGTTACAGATATTGATTTAATGTGTTATGAATCTATGCCTCCAGCAGATGAATAATAATATCGATACAAAAAATTGATATGAAGTTCAAGTTTTCTCACACCTTTTTGAATGTTGTTATTATTTCTATTTAGATTAAGAATATGTGTATGTACCAATAGTAATTGAAACACCTTGTAATGTTAATAAAATATTTAATAAATATATTTTACAAACTCAATAATTTTTGTTTTATATATTCATATACTTCAGTATTACTATGGCATCCTGAAAATCCAAGTTGTTCATCATGAAAACATTTTCCTGCAATACCATGATTTTGTAAATTACTCATTATCTTCTCATGAGTAATATTATGCTCAGGATCAAAATTGAAGGAAATTCCATGATTCTGCAGTTCATCCAATAAGTCACATACCAAGGTAAATTCACCACAATATGAAGCTAGTCCAATTATTTCATCAGCAAATGCATTCAACGGTTTATAATTCGAGCAAATATTAATTATAGGATGATATATATGGAAATCTGATACAGCCAGGTCCTTTTTTTGACATGATCTATTTAACAACATCTGAACGTTCACTATGTCATATGGCAACAATCCATTTCCAAAATCTTCCAGAATATATTTCACTTCACTCAATGTCACTTGTTGATTCAATAAAGATGATTGGAGATCGTCGATGAACGCATCATTCTTCTTTTTATGATCGAAAACTTGCTTTATAATTGTCCTCGGTGCAACATATTGTACGAGTTCTTGAAAAACAGAGTTTGGTGTGAATAATCCTATATCAGATAGAATTCTCGAAAATAATTCACTGTCATGATACACTAGAGCAAAATGCAACTCTTGACACAGATATCTATGGAAAATTTTAGATTTTTTAAACTCGTACACTTCCATTTTTTTCAAGCAGTTGCCGGGTACTGATCGAGTTAACTTCTAAATTATATTCATATATATCTGTTCCCCACACACTCATCAGTCCCCAAAAAGTCTATGTTTTTTATCATTATCACTAGAAGAACCGCCGGGCACCGGGTCGCCCGGTGGCCAGATTTCCGGGTGACCCGGAAAACCAGACCACCAGGGGGGCAGATCACCCCATTACCCGGTCACCGGGGGTCCGCCGGGTCCCCCGGGGGGTGGGGGTGGCTCATTGGGGTTCTTGTCTGCCTGTTTGTGCCCGAGCGCGCGATCCCTAGCCTCTCTCTCTCTCTCAGACCCCACCCCACCCCCGCTTTCTCCATCGTTCTACATACACATTTCGTACAGATATTACCGTCGTCGAGGTGGCCGAGAGATCCAACAGGCTGACGTCAGAATACAGACAAAGGAAGTCCAAGTTCGAATCCGAACGGGGGAATCGAGAGTTTTTTTAAAAATTACATATCATCACGATAACAAGGTCGTCAGTGAGTGTGCGGTCAGGTGTGGTCATCCTTATCAGCGATTGCGCCAAATCGCAATTTTGAAATATTCACCTAGCTCGTATAGGAGACCTATTGCGTCACTTCCGGCGGAGAACCCGCTTTGTTTCTCTACTACTGTGATCCAAAATTGGCCATAACTTCTGTTTTTCAAATTAGAACCCTATTTTTTTATTGTTGCGTTGGATTCTACGGAGAAAAATAATGATAGCACTCCCAGATGCTCTTAGTCACTTAGTCCTAAATTCAGTTATTCCCGAGTTATTTGAGCTTTTCTGGATTCATGTCGTACGTAGAGTAAAATTCATCGAATCTAAACAGATTCGATGAGTATTCTCATTAAACCATAGTAATAACAAGTAATAGTCAGAACAGAACTGTCACTTGTGAATTATTAATGGGATCATTTATCTTCTATGGTCACAGAATATTCTCATGCAACATATTCGATGAATATTTTTATGAAACCATTGAATAAAATCGAAAAGTAAAGATAAAACCTAAAATTAGACCTGTCACTTGGGAATTATTTGGGAAAACTTAGGTATCTTCTATGATCACAGAATATTCTTAAGTAAAAGATTAGATGAATTTGATTCTACGTACAACATGAATCCAGAAAAGCTCAAATAACTCGGGAATTACTGAATTTAAGAGCAAGAGCATCAGAGAGTGCTGTCATTATTTTTCTCCGCAGAATCCAACGCAATAATAAAAAAATAGGGTTCTAATTTGAAAAACAGAAGTTATGGCCAATTTTGGATCACAGTTTTTGACACAAATTTGAAACACCCTGTGATGATATTTATGAAATTCAAAAGATGCATGACCTCTTCACGTTCTTCTACTTTGACGTTGTGAGAACGGTTTACACTAAGGATGTTCAGAATAAGAAAAATGAACATAATACTGACTATGAATATTTTACCTTTTTTCAGGGTTTTTTTCGATATTTTGAAAACTATTCGAATGAATACAATGGTTTTAACAGAAATGTATTCAGCACTGAATGCTCAATCATATCAGAAACGAAAACATTGAAAAAAAAATTTTTGAGCAAATTTATTTTCACTCCCTGTATATAACCGGAAGTGCTCTGGCTCTGAAAATATTTCAGGTCTGTAGAGAATTTCGAACAATATCATAATCCCAAATTTCAGATTTCAAATATGTCCAGTTCTCCAGAAACGTCTAATAGGCACTCGAACTTGGGACACCCTGTAGTTTTAGTTATCTTGGGTACTACCGTACGCTTTACAATTTTACATAGATTGCGTTAAATAAAAGCGCAAGATTTGAATTGCGCGTCATGTTTGACAGTCATATTGTCATCATGATTATGACGTGACATCAGATCGAAAGTTGACAGATGGGAGTTAGTAAACATTGAGCAGTAGACGGTATAAATTGGACCGTTTTTTTTCGATAACAAAGAAGGTATATAGATAGATACTCCATTCACTTTTATAAAGTATCCTGGTTGCATGGCCATATGGTTTCGGTTAATCAAGTTTACTTAAAACGGACGCATCAGGTTGGCAATCGCGAAAGTCAAATATAATATTGAGTGGAGTTGCCAAGGCTACTTTCTATTTTGTGAATTTTTCTTTTTAACTTCGTGAATTGGGTTAGTTCTTTTGTGGTATAACTGTGACACAGAATTCGTAGTGCTACTACATTTTCTTACTGGAGTAGGTATTTAAAGTTGTGCAAAAAGGTATTTAAATGTCTTCTGTATACCTGGGCTTATTTCTTGAGAATTTTGAAAAGTGGGGAATTCCTAAGTCCGTCTGTTCTGTTCGTTTAGAAGTTTTTCTGTCGGGTTAATGAACTATCACAAAGTAACGGACTATTCTGTCCATTATTTTTCAGTAAAATTTCAACACTAGGTTCTTAATTTCCGTACAAGAAAATAGCATAAATGAATCTTCCAACCATGTTTATATAGGTACGTGAAATATTTCCAGAGAAAAAAGTTTCTTCAACATTCACCAGGTCTTTGGAATTATTGAATTCACATAATACTTTTTCAAATTCATCATTTTCCCAAAGTTAATGAACATTTTGGTAAACACGTAGTTACTACGATTTTTATGTAGAAACGACTAGGTTGCATTTGTTTCTGACAGGAGAATGACTATAACCTAACATTTTCAAAATATACGCAAAATATATCTGAAAAGGGGAACTTTTATGCTTGACTGGAACCCACTAAGTAGGTACTAGACTTTTTATGAAAGCTCGTTGTGTCGGCTCCATTCGACTGAATCCCGCTTCACAGGTTATAAAAAAATTAGGGGAACCTGGTAACAGGAGTATCAGATTTTTGTTTCGTCAAAAAAGTGGTAGATATAAAAAAACTTATGTAACGCTGAGACGTTGCTCGCCTCTCGTCCACTTTCCAAGTATCAAATAGAAACTGGGTAGGTCCTATACGTCTTGGTAACTCCAATACCAACACCCAGTCAACACATCAGGCGCCAACAATCCCCGTAAATTACCGTTCGCGCCTCCTCTCCTACGTCCACCATTTTCGTCCGCCTCGGTCGGTAAAAAACCGCCGATCACGAGACCTTCAAGGTCAAGGAACCAGTCCGTACCGACCGGATCCACAACCCGCTGCGAGATGATCCGCAGATTAACCGATTGCCAATGGGGGCGCCATACGCGTTCACGTTCGGCACGGCATCCCGCGAGGCATCGATTTAGAGGTGGAGGCAGCCGCGTCCCCGCTCCAAGTCATTGGGCGCGATCAGCTGAGCTACGCCTCCTGAGACGCGGAAAAGTCGGCGGTGGAGGGAGCGAGCGAAGGAAAGAAGGGGCGCGCGATCCGTCTTCACGGATGTTTCTTGTGTGGTTGCTCGGAGAGGAATCAATAAATTGGGATGTGGGATCTCGTAACGAATAATGAATGAGCGGTGAGTTCGGATTGTGGATGATGGAAATTTATCTGAAGTGGAAAAGTTTTGGTGGAGTCGACGGCACAGAGAAAGGCTTCAATTGTCCATTTGTTTCGAGACTGATATCGGTGTCTCGATTTCTTTTTTTGAGGAGTCAAGACGAGTGAAAACTATTCTGTTTTATATGACTGTTCTGATTTCGAGCAATGCATAGGGTGAAATGAACAGCTTTGAACAAAATTGTGCATCCCGGAATTATTGACATCAAAGCAGGCCTTGGAAGTCCAGACGAAGCTTTATTTCTAGTTACAAAAAGTACATAACTGAGAATTTTTTGTGCTTTCATCATAACAATAAATACATATATAAATACAGGGTGATTTTTTTAAGAGTTTAATTAGACGTAGGAAGGAATTGCGATACAAATTCAAAATTTCGTATTTTTGTTTTAGAGTACTTAGATACATGAACTCAATTTGTAAAATATTTTCAAGCGGATTCTACTTCCGGTTCTACCGGAAACGAATGTGAACTTCGTTATTTCAAATGCAACACCCTGTATATCTATACATATTTGAATTCTTCGTAATTTTGCAATGATTTGATGTATGATATGTGCAACCACATCAAGCGATTGTTGAGTTATAGCCTGATTCTCAAATTTTTTGACAGAAAGATTGTCACAAAGTACTAAAGTAGTGTTCATATCTGTAGAATGTCTCATTGTAAGAATTTTTTTTTCAACAGTGGAACAAAAGAAAGTATGCTGATGATACTGCTTCTTGTATAAATTATGAGGAAATATTATACAGGGTGTCTGAAACGGGGCTTCAAAGTTAGCCTCAACAAAACTATGAAATCTCATTTTTTCCAAATGGGAATTTTGTAATTCCGATCGATTGCTCGTCAAAAACTATAGCTAGAGTGTTCCAAACATTTTATGTCTTCAAAATCACTAGTTTTGCCATTATCGAATAAAATTCGAATTTCAGGAATAAATCCAGTTTTCTTTGTCCAATCATGAGTTTATTGATAATTTTCAAGTAGGCTATATCCATAGTTCGAATATGTCAGTTCATTTTTAATGCACTGTTGAGAACTGTCATTCATACTTATTACTTGTTTGAATTCGGGCAAAATGCAAAATCACAATTACAGTAACAGTGATGTATTGAATATGTTCTTCACTTATGGTGAATGTAACAAAATAGTAGAAAGGGTGGTCAAAATTTGTAACGAAAGAAATCCACATTTAACACCTTTAACAAAATCAAAGTTCTTAGAAGAATCAATAAATGTTTGGAGGAAGGGGGCCAAATTTTGAAAATTTATTGTTATAGCGATTATTGATTTTTTTGTTAGGAAAATTGTTGTGATAGTTTCGAACTTATTTTTTTTATTTCTTTTTTATTCAAGCATAATTCATTATCTGCTTCGTTTATTTGTCACATTCGCTTCAAATAAAGAGCAGGCTTTTGATATAGGATATAGGTACTTATTATTCTATCCCAGAGTACCTAATTATCATTGCATGTTTTTCATAGTGCTGAACATTAAAAATACGTAAGAATGACAATTCATAACATAGCCTACTTTGTAAAAGACATGCATACCAATGAATTTGCCTGAGCGAAACCTGGCTTCAGTCGTGAAATTCGAATTTTATTCGATAACAGCAAAACTACTGAGACAGAAATGTTTGAAACACTCTAGCTAGTTTTTGACGAGAAATTAAATGGTATTTTTACAAAGTAAGGCACTTTGAACATGAAAATGTCCTCAATTATCACATAGGTACCTACGATTACCAACGTTGAATCTGTAACCAGCAGTAGGATATCATTTTCATCTTGTATTTATTGATACAATTTCGAGCGATCAATTATGAGAGCATACAGCACGGAAATTCTGATCCGATACCGAAGAAAATCGTGGATGATTAAAAAGGATGTTCATGCCAAAGGTCAATATGAATATTCGCTAAACCAGAAAAATCTAGTTGAGAATTTGAAGCGTGAAGCTGCAAAGTGAATGGGTTGGAAAAAACTTAACGAATGGATCTATTTAATAAATGAAGAATTTTGTCATGACATTGTAACTTTCAATATTTGTGGACAATGAAGGAGTAAAATATGTAATATCAAAAATGTAAATATTCCTATTATTCTGCTTCAACAACCACTCATTTGGACAGAACGTCATGTTCATAATTAAAGGCTCTACGTATGTCAGCAATATCATAACATCCCATATATTTTGACTAATATTCTCATATTTCTTTTTCTAGGTTCATGCTCTCATGTTCATGCTCTCCATATGTATTAGCTGTACATTCTTCATGTATGTATAATAATTACCCATATTACATAATAGGGTAATTATGATGACATTTTCAGTTAAATATAACAAATGAACTTTTGGTGATAGGTATAACAAATAATAAAGGTAAGTGAAACCTCGATTTTCGATTGTTAATATCTCAAAAACAGTTCAACGTTTGCCTGTGATACATCAAATTAATTGTATTTTTAAGGAGAATCGAAAAACTGCAAATTATACAGGGTGTCCCATTTAAAATAAGCAAGACATATGTGAAAAATCGGACAATTTTGACATCAGATTTGGACGATTCAGCACAAATATCTACTATTAGGTACAACTTTGCTAATTTGAACTATACAGGGTGATCAAAAATAACGGAGATAGCCATCTGGTAATTCATAATGCGACACCCTGTACCTAATTTTTAGTGATAAATTGTTATTTGTTGAAATTTTTTTTCGTCCAAAACTGCGCAACAAGGAGCTTTTTCGAAAATAATCAATGGATGAAATTTCCTTAAAATTGTACGAGTAATAACCTCTTCAATTTTATCCGCATGTTCACCCTACACCCTATATCAAGAAATTTATAATGCTTTACGGTTTTTTTATGAAAAAAAAATAGTATTACCTATACTGAGGTTCATTAGGTATAGACCGGGAGCGGTTTGCTTACGTGGAATTGATATTTCTGGACCTGATATCTTGTATATCGTGTTTGAAGATCCCAGTAGAATTATAGTGATTATTGATTAAAACTCGGATTAAATTGAGACTACATTCCGAGGCCTTCATTAAAACGACGTGATCTTGCTCGAAAAACATAATTAACCAGATTATACACATTTTATCACATCAATAGGCAGGCGTACACATATAGAGAAAAATTAGGTAGATATAGCTGTAGGTAGTACATACAGGGTGTATTTTAAGGTGAGGCTCTTCTTTCGACAGGTGATAGAACCCATTAAAATAAGTCTTATTTTATATTTCTTTTATTATGGCATGTTCAATTTAAAAAAAATTGGGCATCAATACCTCAATACTACTCTTGCCTGCATCTCTCTGTTCCAGGTTCATGAACTTCCGCAAAGTTGGGTGATTTCTTAGCGGAAATCTTAGTCTGTACAAGTACAACTTATACGCTGAACTGGCATTTTAGGTTTTATCTTTACTTCTCGATTTTATTTCAATGGTTTCATAAAAATATTCATCGAATTTGTTGTATGAGAATATTCTGTGACCATATGAGATGAATGATCCCATTAATAATTCACGAGTGACAGGTCTAATTATTAGTTGTTACTATGGTTTCAAAAGGATATCCATCGAATCTGTTCAGATTCGATGAATTTGAATCTACGTACGACATGAATCCAGAAAAGCTCAAATAACTCGAGAATTACTGAATTTAGGAGCAAGAGCATCTGAGAGTGCCATCATTATTTTTCTTTGCAGAATCCAATGCAATAATAAAAAAATTTGGTTCTAATTTGAAAAACAGAAGTTATGGCCAATTTTCGATCACAGTTTTGGACACGAAATTTGGAACACCCTGTGATGATATTCATGAAATTCGAAAGATACATGACCTTCTCACATTCTTCTACTTTAACGTTGTGAGAACGGTTCACACTCGGGATGTTCAGAATAAGAAAAATGAACATAATACTGACTATGAATATTTGACTTTTTTTCAGGTTTTTCCTCGATATTTCGGAAACTATTTGGATAAATACAATGGTTTGAGCAGAAATGTATTCAGAATTGAATAGTCAATCATATTAGAAAAGAAAAAAAATGAAAAAAAATTTTTGAACAAATTTATTTTCCCTCCCTGTATAACCGGAAGTGCTCAGGCTCCAAAAATATTTTGGGTCTGTAGAGAATTTCGAACAATATGAAAATCCCAATTTTCAGATTTCAAATATGTCTAGTTCTATACAGAAACGTCTAATAGGCACTCTAACTTGGGACACCGTGTATATGACGCCAAAAAAACATGGATATGTCAGAATTGACCAACACTTACATCTGGAACCAACTATTGACAAACATCGGGAACTTAGTTGCGCAGCCAATAATGAATGATGCAGGGTGTATTTTTTATGACAAAAAATCACGACCAAAATCTAAAACCGCTATCTACAACCCTGAAAAAAAAAGAAACTCATAAAGCACCAACCTTCTCCTGCTGCATCTGCTGCTTCATCAGTATCGTCTTCTTCTTGTCCTTACACCTTTTGTTCTGGAACCAGACCCTGATGACCCTGGGGCTCAGGCCTGTCATCTCCACGAGCTGCTCCTTCATGAGGGCGTCGGGACGCGGGTTCGCCGAGTAACAGGTACGCAACGTGTGCAGCTGTTTCTCGTTGAGGACGGTGCGCACGCGCGTCGGTTTCCCGTCGCTGCCGCCCCCGCTTCCCGCTCCGCCGCCGCCGGACTTGCGGGGCGCGCCCCCTCCGCCGTTCCCGCTGCCTCCTTTGTGGGAACCGCTTTCCGATCCGGAATCTGTAAAAGAGATGGATGGGGTGAGTTAGTCGGGGGTGTTTTGGAGTGGTGCGTCGCGCATGCTGGGGTGGCTGGGCGTTATGTTGCGAGGAGTCGGCTGGATATGACCATTGGATACAGACAAATGGAATCTTTGATAAACCAAAGATTGTCGTCTCATTGAATGTAAAGGGTGTTTTTGTTTAGAGTGATATAACTGTTATCTGAAATTAAACATCATTTGAATTAAGATTGGAGTCTTCAGCCTTCGAAATAGGAAACGCATACCGCCAGATGGCAGTGCATTCATTTTTATTTATTGGATTATTCAGCTTAATAGAACAAATGTTGGGGCGCAGGGAATATTAACAAGAAATCCTACTCTGAACTAGATCTCACTATTCTCACTGACTGTATAATCCACTAATTTTCCTTCACCAGTCATCTGGGAGTAGATACCTGCGGGGCGTGTCATTTAAAAGAAATTCAATTCCATGTCAAAATCCATAATTGTAAGAAACAATTAATTTTATTTCCAAACGTACGATAACAACGTCAGTTCCCGACTGACAGGATCATCGAAAAGATCTATTTCTCCGCCTAGGCGGAGAAATATTTACTTTTCCCTCCGGCGGCAGGAAAAGTGTTGCTACGAAAAAGATTACTTGGTTACCATGAACAATATGAACATTTTTATTTGATAAAGTTACAATATAAATGTACAATTTTCATGAATTTGAAAACGTTTGGAAATAAAATAGCATATTTCATTCGGAGAAGAAGTGACTTTTCGTGGCTCGCTTTCAATTATCCGCCTCACTCCGTTCGGCGGATAAACTCAAGCTCGCCACGAAAAGTGACACTTCTCCTCCTAATGAAATAATATACTATTCACTAATCGACGGCTTATAAAATCCTTAATAAAATGTCTTTGGGAAAAATGGATATTTATCATTTCGAAAAGAAAAATTCAAGGAAATAAATTTCGCGAAAACAACACATTGTTGTAATATTATTTACAAAAAAACGGTAAATTCTGAAAGAAAAAGGAAATATACATTTGATTAACTAAATGATAGACTTCAATACTGAAATGGAAAAACACAAAAATATTTATTCGTTTTGATGGTGGAAATGTTACAAAATAACCATAAATGATGGCGAATATCCTATTTTTCATTGAATACTAATAAAATATTTTTTTTAATATTTTTATCCTTATACACTCATACATCCCTTCATCAATCAGAACAAAATAAATCGTTTCTGACTCCCTCTTCTTCAGCGACGTAGACCCTTAAGATTGAAGCTATTTTTTCTCCATTCGAAAGATAATTTTACGACATTTATGTTTTGAAAATAATTTCCGGCATATGTCCACCACTACTAGCTCTGAGGATCCGCATTCGACCAGACCAATTTTGGACCACTTTTTCGAGTATGTAATTCAGGCCTTAATTCAGCAATAAAACGAGTTATGTTGGCTTCCAAAGCGTCTAATATTTCTGATTTATCATCATAAACAACACTTGACATAACCTCAAAGAAAATAATCCATTGTAATTATGTCGCATGATCTTGGAGGTCAATTCATTGGACCATTTCTCGAAATAATTGTTATCGCCATATATTCATTTCAAAAATCAATTGTTACGGTAGAAGCATGAGGTGTAGCATCATCTTGTTGGAACCAAATCACTCTTGAGTCGATGCCATTCAAATTTGGAACAAATAATCATTGATCATCGATCTTTAGCGAACATTCACTGTATAACATTAGCTCCAGCTTAGTTTTTGAAGAAATGTATACCGATGATGCCTCCAGCTTGTAAAGCACACCATAAAGTGCATTTTTCAGGATGCAATGGAACTTGCCGAACTTCTTGAGAATTATTTTTTTAAGGGTCGTTTATACTGGCCCGTAGCTTAAACTTTTCCCTTACCCTAAGAGTTGAAACATAGAAATTTCATGCTATGGTTTATACTCGAATTTTAACACATTCCCTTACCATTGTTTAAAGAGAACAATTTTGAGGGCATAAGTTACGGGCCAGTATAAACGACCCTATACTCCATATATGGCAATTTTGCTTCTCAATGTGAGTTCGGATCACGAATGCATCAGTTATGTCCGATTATGGGCATAATTCGACCAGATATGAGCGTTCGAAATTTTATTTTACCGATAAATTCGAAACTACAGATTCGACCGAGATCAAATTCTGTTTTAAGATGGAGAATGACGTATTGGACGTAAAAAAATTATCGAAACAAAATTTAATCTTTCTGTGATATCAGATACGAGATCATGGAGAATTTATTTGACAGCTAATGTCAAAAAGTTCTGTGACAACTGACACAAAAAACCCTTGCGTAATAGAATGCGAATCTACCTATACCTACTCCATTCACTTCTATAAAGTATCCGGGTTGGCCATCATGGTTCAGGTTTATCAAGTTCTTTTACTTAAAACTAACGGAGGTTGGCAATCATTAAAATCAAATAATTCTGAGCGACTTTGCCAAGGCGACTTTCTATTTACTCTTTTCTAGCGTTGTAAATGGAGGAAGTTCTTTACAGGTTTCGTAATACTACTACATTTTCATATACCTACTGGAGTATTTTAAGTTGTACAAAGAGGTATTTGACTATCGTCTGTAGGCTTATTTCCTAAAAATTTTGAAAAGTGGGAAATTCCATAAGTCCGTCTGTTCATTTGAATGTTTTTCTGAAGGGTTATTCGAGAAGGTACCTACTTTTATTATTTTTTCGAATGAACTATCACATCAAAGTAACCGTCTATTCTGTCCATTATTTTTCAGTAAGAGTAAGATTTCCGTAAAAGAAAATAGCCTAATTGAATCTTCTAACTCCTAACCCTTTTTACAGGGTGACAAGAAAAACTTCGGATGAATTTTGCTGTGGTCTGGAACAAAAGTATTTCGGCGCATCCAAATAATTTTTATTCTCTTGGTTTCTCTACACTTTCCTGTAGGTACTTATATGTGAATTTTCAGTTTGATATTATTTCATTTCACAGGGTTTTAGAATGTCAAATAAACGTAGTGCGATTTCGGAGCTGCTTCGTCAAGGTAGGCGTCAATGCGAAATTTTTCGTTTGCTCAATGTGCCTCGACAAACCGTGTCCGATGCAATTCGTCGTTTCAAGGAGCTTGGCCATGATGGTTGTCGTCCAGGAAGTGGTAGAAAACGCACTGTGAATACACCTAGCAATCGCAACATCGTCAAGAAGCGAGTCAATCGAAATCCGAGGGCTTCCATGAGGAAAATAGCCTGTGAGACCGGTAACAACCGCGAATCAGTCCGTCAAATTGCCAAAAAGGAGCTCAACCTCAAGCCATACAAGCTCCAAAAAGTTCAACTCCTCACGGAGGAAAACAAGCGCGTACGACTCCAAAGGTGCCGCCAACTGCTTCGTCTCGCCGCCGGTCAGCAATAGGAGCGAATTCTCTTCACAGACGAGAAGCTTTTCACCGTAGAACAATCCCACAACCTGCACCAAAACGACAGAGTCTGGTCCGTAATCCGTCAAAATCCGCAATCCGTCATGGTCTGGGGCGGAATTTGCGCCAGTGGTATAACTCCCTTAGTTTTCGTGGATCTAGGGATCAAAATCAATCAAGAAGTCTACCGCTGCGACTTCCTCGAGGCCGTAGTACTTCCGTGGGCCAAGCAGCACTTCGGCAATACGCATTGGACCTTTCAACAGGACTCCGCTCCGGCTCACAGAGCGAAAATGACAAGAATGGTGTAAGACCCATTTTCCTTGTTTCAACTCATCTGCAGAATGGCCGCCCTACTCACCCGATCTCAACCCAATGGACTACAGCGTGTGGTCGATTTTGGAGCACAGAGCTTGTGCTAAAAAACAAAAAAATGTGGAGTCGCTGAAGCAATCTCTGCGCCGGGTATTGAACCGATTAACGCCCGAGGAACTGATGCCCATTGCCGAAAATTTCAAGAAGCGTCTGAAGCTGTGTATCGCCGCCAAAAGAAGCCACTTCGAAACGGCTTGAATATATTATGAACAAATGTTCAAGCTATTATTATTTGTTGTTGTTTTGTTCAATTTCTTCTGTTTAATAAAGTTAAATGAAAAGGAGTTTGTCCGAGGTTTTTCTTGTCACACTGTATATACGTGAAATATTTCCAGTATTAACAGAGAAAAATGTTTCTTCAACATTCGCCAGGTCTTCGGAATTATTGAATTCACATAATATTCCCTCAAATTCATTGTTTTCCTAAAGAAAATAAACATTTTAATAAATAAGTAATTTCTACGATTTATATGTAGAAACGGCAACTTTGCGTTTGTTTCTGACAGAAGAATGACTATAACCTATCATTTTCAAAATATACGCGGTGAAAGTTCATGGATTATAGAAGGTGAATCTATTTACAAAGTTGATGAACGAACTCTCAACAGCTCATGACTTCACTTCTTTGCTTTAGAATTCAGATGACACATTTTTTTCAACCTGGGTTCGACGTTTTATCCGCCGTAACTGAAGTATTCGACACGAAGCAACTACAGAAGATACAATAAATGAGCAAGCTTGGTTACAACCGTCTTCGATCTCTGAAATATTCAGTTTTATTCAGAACGTCTTGTTTCCACTGACAAATTCAATGAATAGAACATGGCTACAGAAGCCCACTCGCAGTCCAGAAAAACGATTCGCGGCAGCGAGAGAATAAAATTCTAATTACCCTAATGGTTTCAGCGCGACGGGCGCAGCGAGTGACCCTCGGAACAACACACACGTAATTATCTAAATCTAACGCAAACTGAAAAGGGAGTGTTTTATGACAAATCTCCGGATTTGTATCGGAGAAAGGGTGAAAATAGGGGGTCAGACGTCCGGTCGGGATTGTTTTAGTATGCACAAAGGCGGCGAGCTTAAGCTTCCGCTGGCCAATGTTTAGCACCTCCCCCGCTGGACAACGGATGCCAGGATTAGCAAGCATTTCGCTAATGGAGACAATGTCTCTTCTGGAAGGATTAACGGGATATCGGGAATTATGAAAGCGGATGCACATGTTAATGCTTCTGTGCCTTTGATATTAACGACGAGCAGGAGTATTTAACATCTCTGGACCTAGTAAGTCCAGGGTATAAGTCTCTGACTTGTACATTTTGTACTGTGGATTCTCGAGGTTGAAAATTCGTTTTTTCATTTTTCCGAATCTGGTTTTGTTATATGGATCTTTAGATATGGATGTAAAAACCTCGAATTTTATATTTTAACTGACAAAGAAACTGCAACACCCAGAAGGAGCTGTTTAAATTAAATTTTTTTTTTGGTAAAACAGATTCGTATAGCAAGGAGTGAATGATTAAATTTGAAAAAAAAATCGTGAAGGTTTGTTCATGTAACCATTTTTTGTTACTTGAATATTGTAGTCGTTTTTTGCCAATTTTCTAAATTTTACTGTTCGAGGAGATCCAAAGTCGATGTTTAGTTAATGTTAAAATGCCTAGAGCACGTGTACGCAGAATTTATCGCCAGCTAAATGAATTTGAAAGGGGTCCAATAATTGGCCTACGGAAGGCGGGGTTGTCATTTCGATAAATCGCTAACCGTACGAACAAAAATCCAAATACTGTTATGAGATGTTGCCATGCGTGGTTTGAAAATGCCAAAAATCGAAAAAGACTAGGCACCGGACGTCGAAAGGGAACAAATGAAGTTCAAGATAGACGTCTAAGACATAAGAGATCGATTTGTGACAACTCGATCTCGAGCTGATGAGTGCTTAGTAGAACAAGGCCATCCTGTAACTGTCCGAACGGTTAACCGCCGGATAAGGTCTTTTGGACTGCAGCATTATCGACCCCATCTTGTGTTACCTCTGACGGTTTAGCATCGCCGGAAACGATTATAGTGGTGCAGAGAACGTCAACATTGGAATGTGGAATGGCATCAGGTCGTCTTTTCTGATGAATCTCGATTCTCTATGGGTGCACACGATAGCCGAAGAAGAGTTAGATGACGTCGTGGAGAAAGACGTGAACCTCAGTTTGATGTATAAAACGTCATGTACATCGAACAGTATACGTTATGGTATGGGGTGCTATTGCACATGCAAGTAGGTCAACTTTTTAGTCTTTATTCGAGTTAAAATGACAGCGTTGCGTTACGTTCAAGAAATAGTGGAGCCCCATATGTTCTCCCTTAGCTTGACCGGCTCGAGAATAGAATTTTTCAGCAAGATAATGCTCAACCTCATGTTGCTAGAGTTAGTTTAAACTTTTTTGAAGCGACCAATGGGAATCTTTTGCCATGGCCGCTCAGATCCCCCGATTTTCCGCCCATAGAGCATGTTTGGGACATCATGAGAACTGGTAGAAGGCTTGGAAATTTACCCCAGCCCCCACGGACATTCGCGACTCTGATACATCAAGTACAGGGAGCTTGGGATAGTATATCCCACAAAAAGAAATAGACCATCTTATTGCATCAATGCCAAGACCTATTGGGGAGTGAATAACATACACGAGCTCTCTTGGAGAGAAGAAATGGACTGCTGTACCAATTCTTATCGCCTCGAGAATTAACGAAAAAATGGATGTTTGGTAGAAAATAAATACCACAAAGCAAATACTGAAGGAATGGTACTTACGGTTGTTCAGACTGGAAGTTACTTATCTGCTTCTGTCTAGTTTCGTGTGGTGTTGTACTGGGTAAAAGTTCTTATTACACGAATTCACTTCGTTAAGGTGGCGAACTGAAGGCCGACGATGTGGAAACTATTTGTTAAGGGCTTCCAGCTAAGCCGTGTAAAAACGATGCGACTAATGGCAGAGATTTTATGAACGGAGCAGGTATATGCTGCTTGTGGGATTTTTGTAACAGCCATAGAATCGCACAGAGCACAGAAAATCTCGGTCTTATTCTGAACCGAGTAAGCCCATATCCTATGCATAAACTTTGTGGTATAATAAAATAAAAAGTATGAATTTTGAACAGGTTGAGTGTATAGATAAGCGCGGTGAACAAACACATTATTAACAAATTTTATTCATTTACTTCTTGCTATACTATCTATGTTTACCAAAAAAAAAAAATATTAAATTTGAAAGCTCCTTCTAGGTGGTGCAGATTATTTGTCAGTTAGTAGGTATATTTCTTGATTGAGACTGATTGAATACATTTAGGGAATGCACCAATACTATAACCTCAAACTGACAACATTATTGCATGGTTTCGAAAATAATTCAGACAATTGAAATTCCAGGGCTGCATCCAGAATTGTATTCGAATTCAAGACTTCTTCGAAAAATCTTATCGGATAAAATGGTGATCTCATATTTTCCAAAATGATCGGTTTCTCAAAAAACGCTGATCGTTTTCAAGTAGGTAGTCTAATATTATTCTTCTTTGGATTTAAGAGTCTGTGATTCTATATACAACATACAAAATATTCAATAAGTGTTGATTGAGGAATATGCACCATGTATGTATAGTACAGCAAACATTTCAGAAAAATTCATTTCATTCGAAAGAACAGTTCCGAAGATATGGAAAGATAAATGTTTTTTCATTTATTTTCAACACCCTTTATGTTTCAAACGGAGCCGAATTTAAAAAAATGGTGTGCATGGGCAAAGAGAGCTCATTTCAATAAGAGGTATCTAGTTAGAAAAATATACAAGTCAAAGACTCACCCTGTATAGTATAGCGAAACTTGAATAACGACCGGTAGGTACGACTTTACGGTTCATGTGATTTCTTCTTCATTTTTGTGAATTCGTTGGGAGATGGCGGATTTTATACAGGCTGTTTCACATAAAGCAATCCAGCTAGCCCAATATTTACCAAAGTTTCAGATTTTCGGGAAATGCAGACCGCCTAATTTTTGTAGGAGACACCTTAAGATAGTAGATTCCCAGGGTGGCAAATCCCTAAAGAATCTCAAATGGCAATAGTGCTCGAGTAACAGATCATTTTGAAGGTTTTGCCTTTCTTTTCATGAATATATAAAATAAATCACTTCAAGATCCGTTCCTGTGTAAAAAACATACCTAGTCGAAATTGATGGGCCTTATGTGGTTTAATTTCTAAACGAATCTTTAGTACTGAGATGTTGAAATTGTTCATCATTTTCTCCAGAGCAACCAGAGTTGGTTGATATTGCTGATCACCCCTGGAGTGCTACAAATGTTCATAAAAACATTGGATAATAATTTAATAATTGTC
Source organism: Adalia decempunctata (assembly GCA_951802165.1). NCBI lineage: Eukaryota > Metazoa > Arthropoda > Insecta > Coleoptera > Coccinellidae > Adalia > Adalia decempunctata. Next base: position 43,815,071 of record OX637697.1, read on the forward strand.
TAGAGCAATAACAATTTCAATACCTCAATTCTTCTTCGTACAGAAACTCGACCACTCATCCGCTATCCACTAATTACTAGGTGACGAACATCTGAATCCACATAGCTCTTCAACAATGGCGGCACGTTTGACGAATACTCTTAACTAAATATATTACATATGCCGTTTATAAACTGGTAGCATCCTGATGGACTCATGTATATGTGTGGGCTATTATTAATTAACATCTATGTTCTAACTTTCGGCTGAATTGTCAGAACACACGCAGTTCTATATTCAAAGGGGTGGAAGGGGGGCCCCCCTCCCGATGTCCCCGGGCCAGGATTGCCACCGACTGCCTTTGAAGTCCACATAAGCCTACCGCAAATATTTACACAGTAAAAATGCCCAGTCTTCGCGGTTGAAGTCAAACAAACCTCTGCAAACATGTACTAAAAAGCTGTTTAAATCATTGTCGTTACTGACCGTTCACTGTTCGTTCCTCTCTTCGAGAATGGCAGAGATATTTCATAAATTATATTCGATGACTGGTTTTTTTTAAATGAAACTATTGATAGATAGGTTAATTTCGCTGAAAAAAAGGTCATGATCAAATCCTAATTGGACAGAATCACTAACTGGAAAAAAGGAGCATGGCTATTTTTGAAAACTTTGCCAACGTCACAGATAACAGAAGTGTTTCTGTTATCTGTGGCCAACGTTTTAGAAGAAAGTCAACAACGTCAATTTCTGATTGAAGGACACACTCTTTAACTTTTTTTAACATATTCGCGTCTGAATAATTGAGTAATAGTATATTGTTCTATGAGCGGTAATGTAAGTCATAACACACGCAGATGAATTTTGCAGCCCGAGCCGTCAGGCGAGGGGTGTCATTCATCAAGTGTGTTATGACCATTACCGCGAATTGAACACTATGCTTTATCTTCGACTTCTTCAGTAAAATTCGAATTAATCTGCATTTTCAAAATTGACAACAGTTGTCAAAAGCTATTTCTGTGCTCGATAATCGAATCGATATCGAATCCCGTAGAAAACGTAAAAAATTCACGTATTCCAAATGCAATTTTTGGATATTCAGACCTAAAAAATCGTAGAAATGGATGGTGAGAACGTTACCTTGATGTCTGATATAGAGTTCCCCATTGACCCGACTCTTTTATTCATTTCGTAAGCTACATTTTTCCTATTTGTATTAGAGTGAGTTATAGGCGTGAGTTATTATTACCTCACACTATTGGTTTATAGAGACTATATTGCAGATGAAAATCAGTTGAATAATGGATATATTATTCTATGGGAGTAGATAAATAGAATTTATCAAAAAATTAGCATAATCTCTAATTTTCCTATTTCGCGTGAGGAATAATTTTCAAATTCAACAGGGATGTTGAATAATGGATATCAATTATATAAAAATTTTGGAATTGATATACTCGTACAGCATTTTTAACTATAGATTTTCTCATCAAACACTTTTTATCATACATACCATGTTGCAAAATTCAGCTTCATTTGAAAGATACAGTGTGTCGAAAACGAAAAACACATTTCTGTCCATACCCTAAGATTTAGGTATTCGCGGCATTCGAGATCCGTAACTATACCCTGAAAATTTCAAATCTCTAGGTCCATCCGTTTGAGACATAACGTGTTTACGGTCGGGCAGAATATAATTTGGCAAGGAATTCGTGATCAGTAAGTCGAACCTAAATTGCTCAAAATCCGACACTATACAGACATCGTGACGAAATGATATATAATATAGCCCTCGTTAAAGTGAAACGATTTTGGTAAAACATGCGCCAAAAAACGATAAACATAAGGAACAATGCATTCACTGTGTGAATTTCACGTGAAATTGCAAAATTGATTGATTGGTGCACGAAGAAACATTCTGCACAATTACAATAAAAACTTTAAATACATTGATATTTCCCGCGCATTCGCCATTTTGTGAAATTGAGTTATTCAGCCTTCTGATCTTCGGATATTGGAATATTGATTTCAAACTGAGGTACGAATTTGATGAAGCAAATGACCAATTTGAAAGACCAACGGGAGAAAGGTTTGCGGAATAAGATGAGAATGTGTTATTTTTTCAATTTCAATGCAGGGTGAGTCTTTGACTTGTATACATACATTTCAACTGTAGATTACTCCCATTAAACGAAACACTTTTTTCCTATACCATTTTACAAAATTCAGTTTCGTTTGAAAGATACAGGGTGTCGAAAATCCAGTAAGAACACTTTTCTGTTCATATCTTCGGAGCCGTTATTTCAAATGAACTGAATTTTGGTTGATAGTTTACTCTATTCACTGTGCATATTCGGCAATCAAAATTTATTCGATATTTCTCCTGGTATAAAAGTTACAGCGTGTCCTACTCATAAATCCACGCAAAAATACCATATAAAATCACTTGAAAAGATAAACGTAAACATATTTTCGAAAGAATCGATTATTTTAGAAAATAAAATTATTCTTATGTTGTTTCAATAAAACGCGTCGTGTTCGAGTTACTCCTAATTGTATACGATGAAATTTGAGAGAAAAATTGTAAAAAAGGATAAATGTTTGATATGTAGGTATAAATAAAATCCAACGCGAATGTGAAAGATAAACTTGAACACCAAGGAGCATGAAATTATACCTTTAATACGCACAGTTTTCATTAAAAATTTATTGTGTTTATTGTTTATTGGTGAAGCTGGCAACCTACACATCGGAATTTTTGTGAAATATTCACAGAAGATTATTGTTTTGGATCTTAGACCATAGGTATGGTCCAAGTTTTGGATACAAAATGAGTTGGGTTAGAATGATTAATCATGAATTGAGTAAAAAACCATTAATTTAAACATATTTTTGGGATATCGCGAAGAATATGAACAAGTTATTAGTATTTGCAAATTTTGATGGGAGAAATATGGAAGAAATAATCGGAAAAAACTAAGTTTTTTTGTTAGGAAATATCGTGGTTGTAACATTTTTATTCCAATCATGTAAGTACATATCTGAGTATTCCTCAAATGCATTAACGCATTTTTAATCGACCAATATGAACTTTGAGGTACCTATTTGCAGAGATTCGTATCAGTCACGTATTTGGCCCAATTTTTTTCAGATGGCTATATCTTTCAACAGGCCGAATTTGGGAAAATGGTGAATGAAAAAAAGGTTTGTTTTTGGCCTCAAGAATCTACAGTGCAATGAACATATGTACAAGTCAAAAACTCACACTGTATATATATATACAGGGTGGCCATTTGAAAACGAAACAGACGAGATTACAGACGAAATAAATTTTTTCGATAGAAATGCTCGGACTGGTCGATTTCTGTTTCGAGGGGGACAACTTAGGATGTAGGTTACGGACGCATAGCACTTCAACCCTTGCTGCTACAACCCCCACCCCCAATTTTTGAATAGGGAAGATGGGGTGAAAGGTATTTTTATTTATACTGATTTCAGCACAGTAATTGTTCTTTCATTTTATGCATTAGTTCTCGAAATATTCTTAACTAAGTATTTGAAAATGAAGTGGTGTTTTCATGGCACTTGTAGTGTTTTTTTGTGAAAAATCGACATCTTGATTAAAGATTTCTATGTCAGTGGATTGGAGGAAGGAAGCCACAGTCATGGTTGTTTTGAAGCTCAAAATGTCGATTTTTCACAAAATACACCACTTCATTCCCAAATACTTAGTTAAGAATATTTCGAGAACTAATGCATAAAATGAAAAAACAATTACTGTGCTGAAATCAGTATAAAAAACCTTTCAAATGAGGTATCACTCACCCCATCTTCCCTATTCAAAAATTGGGGGTGGGGGTTGTAGCAGCAAGGGTTGAAGCGCTATGCGTCCGTAACCTACATCTTAAGTTGTCCCCCTCGAAACAGAAATCGACCTGTCCGAGCATTTCTATCGAAAAAATTTATTTAGTCTGTAATCTCGTCTGTTTCGTTTTCAAATGGTCACCCTGTATATAAATTTTCCGTATTATAAGCGTCTTGTATGAACTTTCATTATGCCATATAGTGAACTCTTTGATCAATATCATATATCTATCATGAAACCTTTGTTATCCGTCATTATTGAATCTGTTGAATAAGAATTGATTTGATGATATCTGGTCTTGATTCGAGCATTTCGGCCGGCGTGGTTTGTTATATTTCGACGGGATAGCTCAAGTATAAGAGAGAAATAATTCCTGAAGATGCCAGACACTCGATCTGGCGAAACGTCGAAATATAACAAACCACGCCGGCCGAAATGCTCGAATCAAGACCAGATATCATCAAACGATGGCCGCGAAAGCCTCAACAAATTCATCAAGAATTGATTTGTAGAATATTTACAATATGCAGTAACAATAATTTCATAATTTGCATGTAATCGCTTCAAATTCTGAAATTTTTACATCGCCTCAAGTCAAAATATTCCTAAAATACTACCAGAAGTCCAGAAATGGAGCCACCATCAACATGGAGGACAAATTCAATCTCAGTTGAACATCAGGTCTTGGAGATTTTATCTCTTTTCTGAACAGAATTCATTCAAATACGAATAAAAGTTTGAATGGTCCAGAACATGAACATTTATAATTATGTGATTATTTTACTTTGACAAACTCACCTGACATACATCCCAACTCCGTTGATGCATTACTGTGATTATTGTTGCTAAGACTAGTATTGTTGTTGCTTTCCGTTTGCGCACCGTGCGGCGTCGCGGGCGCCGAGCCGCCCTTGCTCTCCAAAACGTCGTGGTCCTCCTTGCAATAGAGGTCACCGCTGTTCCGGAGCGCGAACTCGTCCCCAGGAACCAGCGGTCGCGCGCACGCGCAACATCGAAAACACTCTATGTGGTAGATTTTACTTTTGGCACGCATCACGTAATCATTTTTGCTGAATATGTTGCCGCACTTATCGCACTTCGCTCCAAACAATCTGAAAAAGAAAATGGTTCATGTTAAGGTTATGGAACAAACAACAATTAATCATTGTAACATATTGCACGAGTTATTTATCTACTTTCAAACTAGATATCCGACATTCTCGACAGATCAAAAAATTACACTCTTTTTGAGAGCGACACTCCAAATGAAGGAATTTTTCAATCTGTTTTTTGGATTCTAGACTATAGTCCGTTCAAATAAATGAAGGAGCTTTGTAAACAAACAGAATAGTGTGGTTTGCGCAGAATAAAGCTCGTATGGGTCAAACGATCATAACAACGCTTCCTTCGACCGCCCTAACAGACTGCCAGGATCGTACTCGGAACGGACTGTGGATGGTACTAGATAGAAATGATTCAATCATTTGAGTCAGCAATCCCACATTAGAACTTGTTATGTTTGAACATATATTTCACTTAAGGCGGGTTTATACAGCATATAAGATAAGAATATGAATAAGAGCGTTTAAACAGATGACTAGAATAAATAATAAAATAAAGGTGAATACAGACTATTCTGACGTGACGTGATTCCAGGAATCACGTCACGTCAGAATAGTTTGTATTCACCTTTATTTCATTATTTATTCTAGTCATCTGTTTAAACGCTCTTATTCATATTCTTATCTTATATGCTGTATAAACCCGCCTTTAGATGTGTTGTATGAATTGCATTCGTATACTAATATTCAATTAATACTGAACGATTGTGTGAAATCTCCTCGATACGACTCTGGACGGAAAGTAACCATACGAAGGCCCTCCTACCGCTGCGCCAAACTTGTTGTTATTGCTCCTTCTTACATTTGAACAGAGTATAGATAGGTGAAAATGTTGAGTCCTGGGGCTCGATTTTCGTGAAAACTCCATAACTGAAAGCCGTTTCACGATATCTTCATTTGTTTTGAAGATATGTATAACGAAATTTTGATATTTTGGCGATTTGAAAATGTGCCATTTTCGAAAATATCTAAAAACAGCAAAAACTTTCTACAGGCATCGTATTCAGTTTTCTTTATCTCTCGTATAAAGAGTTAGGAAAAAAAACAACTTTCTTATTTTAAACACGAATGGTATCCTTTTTGATCCTATGTTATGCTACAATGAAAAAGTGTCTGTAGAAAGTTTTTGCCGTTTTGAGGTATTTTAAAAAATGAAGAAGTTATGGCACATTTTCGAAATCGTCAAAATATCAAAATTTCGTTGTCTTCAAAACAAAGAAGATATCGTGAAACTGCTTTCAGTTATGGAGTTCTCACGAAAATCGAGCCCAGGACCCCCTTCAACATTTTCACCTATTTAGCCTAGAAGTACCAGAAACAGCCAAAATCAAGCAATTTGACCCTGAATACCATGATTTTTGGGGCTCATGCCTTTTTTAAACAAAGATCTATCTCCAAAATTTTAAATGAACTATGCCCCTGTTTCGACAAAATGAAACTAGAATATTTTCTAGTTTCTAGGTGAATCTGAAAATTCCTCAGTCCGTGCCTGCTCCCTCACCTCCTCCTCCGTAAATATCAACATCCCTTGTTTTTGTCTTCTTATCATACATGACTCAGAATATCGATTGTGATCAGTAATAATCGAAAAAATATGTTGATATGCTTTTAATTTATGGTGAATCAAAACAAAATGCCAGTTCAGTGTATAAGTTAGACAGAACAAGATATCCGCTAAGAAAGCACCCAACTTCGCAGATGTTTATAAACCTGGTGCAGATACGTAGAGATATGATGAACAAAGAGAGGCAGGCCAGAGTAGTATTAAGGTATTGAGGCCCAAAATTCTTCAAATTGTATGTACTTACATTTCATACAGGGTGTCCGGGGAATAACTGTACATACTCATACCAGAGATAGAGTTGGATTAGCTGATTACGAATAGACCATAGAAAATTAATTTCTTGATTTCCCTAGAAAGCTACAGGGTGATATTCCAGCTTCATGGAAATACTAAGACCATCATAAAATCCAAACTTATTGACGGATATTATTAAAACTTGGGAGGTTATTGGCACATGCTAAGGTCGAGTCTGAAATATATCAATTATTCCATTATTTCAGGGCCGGACTCATTAAACTTCATTTGAAGTGTTCAGGGTAAATAAAACACTTCGTATTTCGAATTACAAATAATTGATTCGCTTTTTAGAAAGAAGCTAAATTATGCTTCAATTTGTGGTATCGCTCAAAGTTGTCACATCAACAATTATTTTTTTATGAATTTCTTAATTTGGATAAAGTTCGAAAATTTTAATTAGGTTCCTGAACAGGACTTAGTCATTTTGTGGAGGTCGAAAATAAATAATAAACTTTCTTAAAAAAATCACTGCAGGTGAGGAAGACTATAATAATTTGTTGATATACTGGGTGGCCACCCCAGACACGGATCTCATTGCGATGGAGTTAATGAAGGTAAATTTCGAAAAAAAAATTGATGATGTGTATAGGTTATACATAAGCATATTTCAAAATTATTCGTATGTATACCGGGTGTTCGACAACAAAGATATAAGTAGACCAAAGTGACACTTCTTCCAATGTAAAAACCTCTAACTGAATTAGAAAATCGAGTAGTATGAGTAGTGATTTTTCAATTTGTTAGTCTGTTTCTTTAAAGTTAACTTATTCAATATTAAATATTATGAAGTACTCTGAGAAAGAGGAGATGTGATTTTCAGTTTGGGAGAATGTTACAAAATATCTTACTAGATTCAAAGATTCAAGCTCAAAAATGCAAAGAAATAAAATTTCCTTCAAGATAAAATATGAATTCCTTTAACATATTCTGTGATAAATTTCAAACATTCTGACAACTGAAATTCAGGATTGTTCGTTGCTTGTGTTTTGATTATTATAAAATAGTGAAATTATCAAAATGATGTTCGTGTATGGTAATTTTTTATTGGTATTTGCTATATTTTTTCCATGAAAATATTCTTTTCGTTTTTGAATAGTTTCTCTACAAATTAAAACGATTTCCAAAAAATAGTCAACATCCCTATTACATTTGCCGAAGCATAAGGTCCACAGAATAATCAAAGAGGAAAATATGTACCCGTACCACATACAACAGGTACTATGATTGGAACCTGGCGATAATGTCTTAAGACTGAATTTTCACATTGGATAGCAAATCACAGAGTCACTTTGTACAGAACAATATTCAGTAATGAGGCTCAATTCACCAGAGATGGGCCGAAAATAATCCACACAGTATATATAAGACTGAGAAAATCACAATAAAAATTTTCAGTAAATGTTTGGTGTGCTGTGATAAACAAACATTTGATAGGGCCTCATTTTTTTGACGGTCGCCTTACAAGTGCGATTTATCTAGATTTCTTGCAAAATATTTTACCCGGCATGCTACAAGGAATAAATATTAGAGGAATTTATTTCCAGCATGATGGAGCTGGACCACATTTTGGCTTGGAAGTGAGAAGTTACCTCGACAATGCCTATCCAAATAGGTGGATAGGTCGAGGAGGACCTATTCCATGGCCTCCTCGATCTCCAGATTTCAACCCGCTAGACCATTTTGTATGGGGAAAATTTAAGGATATGGTATATTCTGAAGAAATCCAGTCAAGAGAACAGCTGATGAACAGAATTACCAACCGTTGAGATATTTTAAGAAATAATGGCGATATGATTCGCAAGGCTGTATCCAATTTGAACATTCGGCAAGAGAAACGTATACAAGGTAATGGTTTTCATTTCGAACCACTTCTGAAATAACGTTGAATCAGCAATTCATTCGTTCCTATTTTCATTTTTATTAGATACTCTTTACTGTATTTTAATTTCTTTCATTTGTTATTGTTTAGTTATGGAATGTGCTTATTAAAGCTCTGAACTTTTTTGAAAATTTTCTACTAATACCTTCGCTTTTTATATTCAAACATGTGATTTTCAGTTCTCTTCATGGTGAAAAATTCAATTTATCGAACTTTATCCAAATTCAAAAATTCATAATAAAATAATTGTTGACGTGACAAGTTTAAGCGATATCACAAATTGAAGCAGAATTTAGCTTCTTTCTAAAAAGCGAATCAATTATTTGTAATTCGAAATACAAAGAGTTTTTTTTACCCTGAACACTTTAAATGAATATTAATGAGTCCGACCCTGGGAAAATGGAATAATTGATATCTTTCAGACTCGACCTCAGCATGTGCTAATAACCTCCCAAGTTTCAATAATATCCGTCAATAAGTTTGAATTTTATGATGGTCTTAGTATTTCCATGAAGCTGGAATATCACCCTGTAGCTTTCTAAGGAAATCCAGAAATCAATTTTTTATAGTCAATTCGTAATCAGCTAGTTCAACTCTATCTCTGGTATGAGTATGTACAGTTATTCCCCGGACACCCTGTATAAGGAATTTTCGGAAAAATCATTCATTTTGATGAGTTCTATCACCTGTCAAGAGAAAAGCCTCACCTTTAAAAGCACCCTGTATTCTCAGCTTTTAATATAAAATAAATTCCTATTTCAATGAGTCAAGAGCTTTTTTTCAATTACAAAAGTAGGTGCTGAAATTTACTTTTATACCTACTTGAAATTAAATTGAAAATAATCGATTTCATATGACTGTGGGATTTAATAATGAAAAAAAGAGAGAAAATCACAATTTGAAAATATCCTTTTATGAAATTGAATTTACAAGCTAGTTCGAATTGTCAGAGGTCCAGGAGGCAAGATTTCAGAGCCTGAAACAGCTCAATGAAAATCCAGATTGAACAAATTTCTTCATTCGGAGTCTTGCCAAGAAAATGAGTGGCAAAGGGTGTAATTCTTTTGAATTCTCGAAAATGTCGATAATCTCGAAAACTGCCACACCCTGATGTATGTTGCTTCGTATACTCCATTCACTTTTATAAAGTATCCCGGGAGGCCAAGTTTTGGGTTTATCAAGTTTTTTCACCCGAAAAAATCGCCGGTTGGCACTTGTGAATGACATAACGTCATTTAATAAATTTCGGAGACGTTGCCGGCGTTAATTTTTCATTATTAATCATTAATTATCAAGCCTGGAAACTAAGAATGCCGAAGGTAGTTTCGAAAAAGCAGAGGGAAAGATCAGGAAGTGCTATTTATAATTGAAATCTGCGCATTCTAAAAGTAACCCTGATAATTTGGTATCGACAGTTCATGACCAGCTATCCAACATTTTCGACGTATAAGTGAGTGAAAACCAAGGTTTTATATTTTATATGAATAGATATTCATTTTTTAGCTGCACATAAACACAATTAGGAGGATTTTGAGTGAAAGAGACGACAAAGAATTTCCTACTATTGGGGCACCCAAAAAGACACTGACTTTATTGTGAAGAAAGATCTGCAACGACAAATTTGGAATTATAATTTGAAAAATGAACACTTTTCGATTGATACGCTACTCACTTTTGCGAAAGAGCTGCCTTTTTCAACAGAACCCTCTATGCAGTGTGAAAGACCTAACATTTGGGTTTTCTAGTATTGCAAAAATGTCGAATACCCTCCTTATAAAACTAGTACTGTATCGAAGATTTTCTACGATCAAGGAGGTTCAACTCAATCAAACAAAATGAATTATATTATGGATATGGAAGAGGAAGTTGCTGCAAACCACCTAGATAGAAAAATAACCAATTGGGAAAGGCTTTCTCTTTATAAGGGACATAAAGCTTCTTCGTAAACCTGAGGATCTCAAAAATAATTGTTGAAGGATCAGATATGGTCGGAAGACCTTCGTTGTCAAGGACCAAATGTGGGTTATATAGTATGTCCTGATGCAGATTTCAAGATATTTTGTCAGTGTCAATCCAAAAGAAAGATGAAATGTTGTTCCTGAAGAAGATTCTGTCCGTTATGAATATGTCAGCCTATTCTTTGAAAAAAAATACAAAATCTCTATACTTATTCAGAGGTTTTTATCTTTGTGCTCATGTATCATAGGTAAAAATGTATGGCGTCCTGTTCAAATCTGTTTTCCTAATGCTGTAATTGCTTTGAACATGCCATATTGTTTGACATATTAAAGAATCTAATGCTCTTTCTCGAAAAGAAACATATACATGTAACGATGTTAGAAATTATTGTTTTTTGATGGAAAATTGTTGAAGTTTTTTTTATTATGTATCAAAACCAATTTCTTTATTGTGTTACCGTTTTCTCAAGTTTTGTATCCAATCATTATATGCCAGTTGATATGATAATTGAATTTAAGACGTTTAACACCCACCTGGAGATTGAATATTTGAATTGACTTCGAAGTATGTTCATAAAACATAATTCCATATCTTGCTGTTGACTCGAATACTGTATGATAGAAGGTGAATTTATCCAGATATCTTGTCATTACACCCAGATAACAGACTGAAGCCTTGTGCATCCCAGTTTAGAAATACGTTCTTCTTGATTCGGTTTACCTATCATTCACATAGATTCCCACAAACTTTGTAAATGGAGTTAGTTCTTTTAAGGTTTAACAGTGACACAGATTTCGTAGTACCACCACATTTTCATAATGGAGTATTTAAAGGGGTGCAAAAAGGTATTTCAATTTCTTCTGTAGGCTTATTTTTTGGAAAGTGGGGAATTCCACAAGTTTTTCTGTATAGGGTTATGCGAATACTTTTATTCTTTTTTCGAATGAACTATCACAAAGTAACGGACTATTTTGTCCATTATTTTTCAGTAAAATTTCAACACTCGGTTCTTGATTTCCGTACAAGAAAATAGCATAACTGAATCTCCCAACCATGTTTATATACGTGAAATATTTCAAGTATTTAGGCAAAAAAAGTGTCTTCAACATTCGCGAAGTCTTTGGAATTATTGAATTCACATAATATTTTCTCGAATTCATTATTTTCCCAAAGTAAATAAACATTTTGATGAATACGTAATTAATACGACATAAATGTAGAAACGGCAACGTTGCTTGTTCAACTGACAGAAGAATGACCATAACCTAACATTTTCATAATATACACAGTGAAATGTGTCAGAATTCCATGGCCAACTGGTATACTTTATAAATGTGAATGTAGTATACTTGCGCGACTGTTATTTACTTCCGTAAGAAAACAGAAATCTTTTTTTAACCGAGACCCCAAGCTTTCGTCATTGTCCACCTAATTTAGTCGTAACAAGATACGCACCGAGTGTTAAAATTGATGAAAGCGGGGTCGTGACAATTTTCTTATTCCGTCTGTTTGACTTCGACGAGTCAGAATGTGCCGATATTGGCCACCTGGCCCACCAACGGAGACAGCGACGCGGTCAAACACAACAGGATCCACCTCGGGGAAGACCTGAATAAACAACTAGATGTCACCCTTGCTCTCCGACAAGATGTTAACGTCAATACCGAAGCCGAAAAAATTCGATTAGTCAAAGCAAATGTCAATGAGGGACTGCACCGAACTGAATGCCAATCGATGGGGTTCAGTTTGTTTATCAATAATACTTTCACAATTATTTGTGAAAAAATTACCTGAAGAAACAAAATATATGCTTTCTGCGATCCACACTCCACAGTATTCACACAGATTCAGGTGTAATGCATTTGACTTCTACATATATTTTAACTGCAAGAAACCTTTCATCCGTTTTCTATTTTCGAATTCGATATAGCCATTTGAAAAAAAAAATCGGCCAAATACGTGCATTATACGAAGTTTTGTCCGATTATATCTGCAATTAAAAAGCCATATTTCTCCTATCAAAATAAACCCCATCTTCAATTTTTCTGAAGATTAGTTTGTCAACACTAAAAACTTGTCCATATTTTTTCTATATATCCCTAAAATATATCATAAAGAATGTCTTTCAATCAATTTATCAGAATTCATAATTGTTCAACTTAACCTAGCCCATTTTGTATCCATTCTTTGAATATTTCACAAAAATTTGTATGTGGACGTTGCCAGGTCGAGCAATATTCCTGAATCGATCACAGTCTTCTATAGAGAGGATTGTGAATCATATTTGATTGAATTGATATTTTTTCATTAATTTCAACTTGATACGTTGGGTTTATCGGACACTGATGAGTGTAGATTCTGTGGGGAGGAGGAAGAAACTCCTATTCACAACTCCTATTCACCTGGTTACGGAATGCTATGCCGTTGCAAGTCAAAGGAAAGAGTGCTTTGGACAAGAAACTTGTAGAAGTGGGGAGTTATCTTCCTTGAAGCCGAATCCAAGATTTCATCAAATCTCTGGAACTGGAGGGCGAGCTCTAGGAGGCGCGATGATAACAGCTCTGTCAGGGGGCAGAATAGACCTTAAGGTCGGCGTTTAAAGCGAGAAGGAAATCTCCTCCGATAGAGGCGCCACCGTGCATTTTATGAAATATCTCCACAGAACTTACATTATCACTATAAGTTCTATGAATATCTCTCTAATCATGGATGAAATGTACAATGGCGCTCTCTATCCGAAAATCGCCGAACTATGAAATAAGTCAATTTGTGGGTAAAGCAGGAATTTTTTCCCGCCAAAATTTGAATTTGGCCATTTTCTGCCAATTCCGTATTTCAAGTTGATCTTCTGAAATTATCAGTAGATTCACTTTTAATCGGAAGTTGAACTATTTTCATGGGTCTTTCTGTTGAAATAAAACAGAAGCATGGGTTGGCTCATTTTCTTCTATTTTTGAAAAAAAAAATTAACTGTCGGAATGAAATCGATTAAAATTATTTCAACAAGAACCCTAATCCTTTCTGAGTTCACCCACAAAATTTCAGTTCTCAAAGTGAAACCGTTTTCGAAATCAACTTGAAATAAAAACACACTACATTGAACGCCCACCTTAAGGGGCAGTATCACCTTTTGAATCGTGGTAAATCTCCATTCAAAATTGGTCTCTTTATTTCACGAGTAAGTACCCTAATTTACGACGTAGAGACTTGATTTTTTTTGAATTGAAGTTGAAGAACTTCCATAGAGCAAATAGTTTTCTTTTTTTCGATTTAATTAGTTTTTCAATTAAAAAAAACAGGGTAATCGTTAGATCTGGGGTTATTGAATATGTTTTCAGTTTTTCATGAGTGCAATCTATATTTTTGAAATATTCATCATGAAAATTTTTGTAGTTTATAGAAGATTGAATTGCCGAGGGCAAATAGTTGCGATTTTTTCCAAAAAATGATGAATAACCGTCGGAAAAGAATCATTAATTGTAGTTTCCAAAACGCTGAAGTTCAACCTGTTTTTTTTAATTGAAAAACTAATTAAATCGAATAAATCGCAACTATTTGCCCTGGGCAATTTAATCTTCTATAAACTACAAATATTTTCATGATTATTTCAAAAATATAGCTTGTACCCATGAAAAACGAAAAACATATTCAATAACCCCAGATCTAACGAATACCCTGGTTTTTTTTATTGAAAAACTAATTAAAACGAAAATAAAACTATTTGCCCTCAGAACTTCAATTGAAAAAAATCAAGTCTCTACGTCGCAAATTAGGGTACTTACTCGTGAAATAAAGAGACCACTTTTGAATGGAGACTAACCACGATTCAAAAGGTGATACTGCCCCTTAAGGTCGCAGTGGACTGTAACCCCTTTTCACCATAACCATATATATAACTATAACTTGATACGTCGTTTGTATCGAAAGTCAGCTCATATAATCTCGACAAAGTTGACAAACATTCTGACAACATTGTTAACTTGTGAGACAGGAAAGGAAAGTAATAATATTCGATTTTCTTCAAACTTTATCGTATACAATTAGGAATAGCTCGAAAACGACGCGTTTCATTGAAAATACATAGGGATACTTTTATTTTCTAAAATGATTGATTCTTTCGAAAATATGGACCGTTTATCTTTGTCAAGTGGTTTTATGGTATTTTTGCGTGGATTTGTGGGTCGGTTGCCCTGTAACTTTCATACCAGGAGGATTATTGAATGAGTTTTGACTGAGGAATATGCACCATGAAAAGAGAAACCAATCAACCAAAATTCAATTCATTTGAAATAATGGTTCCGAAGATATAAACAGAAAAGAGTTTGTTCCTTGGACTTTCGACACCCTGTATCTTCCAAACAAACCTGAATTTTGAAAAATGGAATCTACATTCAAAATATATGTACAAGTCAAAGACTCACCCTGTATATTATGCAGAGTGTGAATTCCGAATGAAATAAATTCATTGTCTCGATTACTACGGTTACTGTCAATATTTATGAAATATCCTGAAATACGTAGTACTTAAATGCAACCCCCAATGTTCCACAGAAGTTATCATCTTCATGTTTATACTTATTCCAAAATCAAAATAAATATAATCATTGTTTTTTCCAGGTGGTACCATGAAAACTACCTAAATCAGTTTCTCTGGCAATGTAAGTTTCTCTAGAACGTCTTCTCAAATTATTTTTATTTATGAATCGGAACGATGTTTTGATTTTCCGGGAATTGTCAAAATCCTAAGATTATGAAGCAAACTCATTAATAATTTCTATAAAAATAGACCGCATCGATAGAAATAGCTTCCTGGTCAAGCTTTTGGGGTTTCCGATCGTTTCGAGAAAGTCCTGAAAGAATTTTCATCGGCTCTTCTATGTAACTTAACCGCCTCCTACTTTGATACCTGATTTCTTCAAACAGTCTGATTTAATAGGCAAACAGTAAATATTCGAATAAACCATTCATCGCAGTTAATATAAGGCTCATAAACCGTGTTTAACTGTCAAATTAGAGATCTAAAATTACGTCAAGAAAGCGGCAATCAATCAAGATTTATTGGTTCATTTGTCAGGCGAAAAGTGCACGATAAACTTTTTAATTTGGACGCACAACAAAGAACTATATCCTGCTTTCAAAATAGGCTCATAATGATATCGTAAAGAAATGAGGTAATTTCCTATAAAGTAGTGCAGCTGCCTGAGTTAGACATCAGATACTCTGCCAAAAAAAATCTAGGATCTACTTAATTACATCGTTTTTTCCTAGGAGCATTAAGTTTGTGGATTTATATCTGTTAATTTAGACACTCTCTGAAATCTTGCAAAACGATATCGAAAATAAAACAGAAATTTATTCAGCAATATTTTCATCCAATCTTCGGAAGCATTTTCATATCTTATTTGGCCAACTAAATTTTGATTTGTTTCATTACAAATTATAGTCTTTTCTGGGCAATACATACTTCCATGTAACAGCAATACAATGACAATGAGGTAACGAGTGGATAAATACAGCATTGGACTTACCTCACGTAGTCCCTTTTACAATATGTTTTTCCATCCCTAACAAAACACGTACACTTCTCATCTAGAAACTGTTGACATTCCTGACACCTCAGACAAGCTGCGTGCCATTCTAAATCCGGTGCCACCCTGAGTATATACTGATCGTGAATTTGACCTCCACATCCCATACAGTGGCTCAGCCTTTGTGACTTCTCTGAAAAGAAAAGAAGGGTGAAATCGTTTGATCGAACATCGATGGTTGCTTTTCGAGTTATACGATTATGTTGGCAGTTTATATGTAAGTATTAAGTATATAAGATATAATAGGGAATTTATCGAACCTGAAAACGAATAATAAAGTTTATTCACCTTATTGATTCATAAGAGGTTGATAGGGAACTAAAGAAGATACCAAACTGAAATTTTGATTGCTGAACGTAAAACGGCCACAATAGGAGCCTGCACGATAAGTGATTTTAAAGCATGACAACGCTCGGCCCCACGTTGCTAAGCCCGTTGAAACCTAAAACCCAAAACTGCCGTACCTATATGAGGTGAAAATAATCCTCAAGGAGTTCTGCAGGTTCCGTTGAATCCTGAAAAATGCACT
This sequence comes from Adalia decempunctata, assembly GCA_951802165.1. Taxonomy (NCBI): domain Eukaryota; kingdom Metazoa; phylum Arthropoda; class Insecta; order Coleoptera; family Coccinellidae; genus Adalia; species Adalia decempunctata. Next base: position 43,831,852 of record OX637697.1, read on the forward strand.
GTATGGTGTGCTTTACACGCTGGAAGCGTCATCGGTCCATATTTCTTTAAAAACGATGCTGGAGCTAATGTTACAGTGAATGGTGTTCGTTACAGATCAATGATCAATGATTATTTGTTTCAAACTTTCAATGGTATCGACCCAGAAGTGTTTTGGTTCAAACAAGATGGAGCTACACCTCATGCTGCTACCGTTACAAGATTTGGAAATAACATTATTCAGAGAACTGGTCCAATTAATTGGCCTCCAAGATCATGAGACTAAGCGACTTAACTCCAATGGATTATTTTCTTTGGGGTTATGTCTAGTTATTAGTTTATGCTGATAAACCAGAAACAATAGACGCCTTGGAAGCCAACATTACTTGTTATGGCTGAAATAAGGCCTGAAATAGATTTTCTCTATTTCAGTATCGTAATGAGTTCATTACAGTACTAAAAACAGTGATTTAATGAACTCATAACATCATTGTTTTCAGTTATATTTTTCGTTTTTTGGTTGTCAGCACTGGCTTCCGCTCCTATCAATTTTCAACACACGTAAATTTGGGAATGTCCATTTCGTAACAGTCACCAACTGCCAAGATACAATACAAAAGTCACTAGGATGAGTTTTTCATTGAATTTCAACATTATTTCATGAAATTTGACTGAAATAGAGGAAATATCGTCTAATACTCGTTGCAGAATGCAATTCCAACACTCATGCGTTCGAAAAGTCGCTCCTTCGTCGCTCGTTCTCGAATTTCGCATTCGTATTGGAATAGGAGCCCATTCTGCAACTAGTTTTAGAATATACTATTAAAACACAAATGCCAAAAAATTATCTTTCAAATAAAAAATGATGGCTTCAATCCTAATTCAAATGTGTTTTATTTCAATTTAAAGTTCTATCACTCAAAAAAAAAACCGATATTATAGTGATAGAGAATAAGATGAAGAAGCGAAAAAAAATGTAAATGTGGATAGATTTTTATCATAAGTGAAACGCTTCTTCTTTGTTGCTGGTAGCCACTTATTATAGGTACCAATTATACCTTGAAGTGACTCATTGAAGGTATCATTAAGTTATCTCCTTTGCCTACTCATTTCCTCCTAGGCTCTCGTCTTCATGACAAAGCAACAAAGAGATGATCTCAGAAATGTTGCTCCGTCTTTTCAGAATTACAGAACCGTGAGGATATGAATGAAAGGCGGGGACAAGCTAATCGGGATAACTATGGAATTAGGGAGTACCACTTCTGAAGTGAAAAGTTTAGTCAAAACACGTATTAACCGTTTAAATAACAGTCTGGCGTCTGAAGTGTCGGTTCAGGGCTACAATCAAAGGTATCAAGAAGGTATCCCACAGTTCACAGGGGGGTGCTAATAATGCCCTGTCTGGCCGACAGCTACCGACTTGCGCTACCTGGACGATTATGGCTCATTTTTATGACTCCTACGGTGATGATTTTCATGGCCACCCGTTATATTGTTTGATTGAGGGTTGTCAGGAAATAGGTTAGTTAGAATACATAAACAACTCGTTTTGAGACGTGTTACACTGGGTGTTCCAAGTTCCAGTGAAAATTAGACGTTTCTGGTCTATTTGATTTCGGAAAATTTTGATCTTTCGATTTGTCACGTCATAATCATGTGACATTTTGACTGTCAAGCATGGCGCGCAATCCAAATCTTTCGCTCTTACTGAAACACCCTCTACTTCAGATACCTACACAGAAATAACTGTACTTGGATCATCATGAAAAGAATGCCAAAAAATTCATCATCAGTCAAAATAAACTCAGGAGATCCTTCAAAACGATCAACTTGATCCTATATACATTGGAAGCGCCGCCATATAATGGCCATAATGATAACCAAAATCGATCTGCTTATTTTTACTCTCGATCACCGTCCAAACATAATTCACTTCACAATCAATCTCGATCAACAAGCCGGGCATAAAGATAGTTTATGACCAAGTCTCGGACATTTGATGGATGCGGGAGTGTATTAAATGGAATTTCACAGGCTCGCATTGCCTCGTGTTTACATTGAAGTAATGCAAATGCATTTAGAGCGTTGACAGCGAGCTCGTTATAGAAATAAACATTTAGCGAGAGACGATGATGATGTGGCTCGGTGTTGAATGTGATAGAAACACGTGTTGCTAACCTAACTATTATAAATAAATCGCTTTTACTCCACCGACAAATTTCCATTAGGTCTGGGTCTTAATTGACTTCCGATATTATCTGTCAAGTCGTCAGCTTGTTACATTTGACATATCGACCACCGTGGTAGTTTTTGTTAAAGATAAACTCATTTTGATTCTTCTTTCTTCTATAATATGATAAGTATTCAATTCTCAATGAGTTTTTGTTCGAACTGTTTGTTGCTTTGGTATTAATAGATAGTTCTCAAAATATTAAGAAAAAACTGAAAAATATGCGAAATATGCATGGTCACTACTATGTAGGTATATCATTTGAATTAGAGTAATCTGTTTTCACATTCTTGAAGTAGAAGAATTTGGGAGTGTCCTGAATCTTTGGAACTTGAGGAATATGGTCACATAATGTTTCTAATATTGTGTCGAAAATTGTGACCAAAAAAACGACCATCACTTTTGTTTTCAAAGTAGAAACCTTTATGTTTTCAAGTTAGGTTTGATTCTACAAAGTGAAATGATGATGGTGTTCGAATACGATTATGCTTCCAGATTCAATAATTTGGGAGTTAATTGAGATGTTGTTAATTGTCTGGAATAATGATGTAAGCACTGTTATATTCGTTTCGCCAAAATTAGAAAAGTTTGGTCCACTTCAGATGCTATTCAAAAATGAGTGATTTTTATTAGTTATTTCAAATATTTGAATTTATTCTGGAGAACGTGTTTTGTTAATAGTCGACATTTTGATTCATATTAGTTCTGAGGAAGATGTCTACAATAATGGTGTATGCACTGATTAGATTTTGTTTCGCCAAAATTGAGAATATTAGAAAAGTTTCATTCTTTCCACTTCAGTTGGCACTATTCACAAATTATGACTGATTTTTATCATTTATTTCAAATTTTTGAAATTTTTCCGTTTCCGTGTCGTGTGAATCGTCGATAGTTTTTTCAAGCAATAATGTGTGAATGTCGAGAATATGTTCTGATGTATAATAGTTCTGAGGAAAGGTATAAAACACTTTCATCAAATAAAGATGCCATTCTGTGGTCATGTCATAATTGATCAGCTGTTGATATACTCCATTCACTTTTATAAAGTATTCCGGTTGGCCAAGAGTTGAATTTATCAAGTTTTTTTTTACTTGAAAAAAACGCAGGTTGGCACTTGTGAATGTCAAATAATTCCATATCTCTACATCAAACGTTTTTTCATCATTTAAATTCTATTCTCGACGAAGTTGATAAACATTCTGACAACATTTGCTCGTTAAGAGACCGGAGAAGAAATAATATTCGATGATATTTCATTCAGGGAAGCATTCAGATTTTCCTTGAAAATCATGATTTTTTTCCTCAAATTCCATCGTATACAATTAGGAATAACTCGAAAACGACGCGTTTTATGTAAAAAACATAGGAATATCTACTTTTATTTTCTAAAATGATTGATTCTTTGGCAAATATGAGCAGTTTATTTTTTTTAAATTGGTTTTATGGTATTTTTGCGTGGATCTATGAGTCGGCTACACTGTAACTTTTATAGCAGGAGGAATGTTGGATAAGTTTCGAATGAGGAATATGTACCATGAATAGAATAAAAAATCAACCAGAATTCAGTTCATTTGAAATGTTCAATTAAAAAAATTTATGAAAAATTTTGGGAATCAATACTTTAATACCACTCTGGCCTGCATCTCTCTCTGTTCATCATATCTCTACATCTCTGCACCAGGTTTATGAACTTCCGCGAAGTTGGTTGATTTCTCAGCGGAAATCTTGTTCTGTACAACTTATACGCTGAACTGGCATTTTGTTCTGATTCACCATAAATCAAAAGCAAATCAACAAGTTCATTATTCGAATAAACGTGCGGCACTTTCGAAACAAAACACTCGTACAATCTACACCGTACCTTCGACGTAACACGATCGAAGATTACTGATCACAATCGATATTTTCAGTCATGTATGATGAGAAGACAAATAACAAGATATTGATGTTGATATCTACGGCGGAGCAGGCGTGGGAGCAGGTTCAGACTGAGGAATTTTCAGATTCACCTAGAAACTAGAAAATATTCTAGTTTCATTTTCTCGAAACAGGGGCATTACTCATATAAAAATTTTTTGGTGAAATGACTTATTTTGATGAGTTCTACCATAGGTCAAAAAAAAGCCTCACCTTTAAATACACCCCCTGTAGTATGAAAAAATGTTGGGATTTTCATAATAATCCAACAAGACAAGGAAATGATTTATGTATCTCCCGACACCATACAGCTTAGTACGAGCCAACTCCAACTTTCATTGGGACCAAGCTTTATAATTACTTCAACCGTAGAATCAAATCCTTGAATTATATATAGACAACTAGCTGGCCCGGCGAACTCTGTTTCGCCTACATACTTACGGTGGATTTCACAAATCCGAATCACCGGTGATCGGAGATCAATGGCTTGGTTCTCTGATTTTTGAACAAATCGAGTTGATATCACCAGTGATTACGCTTTGAGAAACCCACCGTTGAGTATCTACGACCACGCATCAACGGTAGCGACACCTAGTGGCCTTCTTCAAAAGAAGGAAAAGTAATTCCTGCATAAGTTAAATTTTCACCGAGTTTTATTATATATTATAATAACCAGACCGTAGACGAATCCATGAATGAAGTTTTTAACAAACAGTCCATCCGATCTCGAGTTATAAATGGTGTAACCAACATCCTTCTTTTACACACAACCAAACTTATATGGAATCACCCAGTATTAAGAAGAAATATTATTTTGATATCTTTTTCGTTAGAAGCAAATAAAAAGTGCATGTGTTTACTCACAAAAACAGTTAGGTTCATAAGCACTTGATAAGATTTGGCTTTGCAGTGTCGATTTTACCATTTCGTTCGAACGTCGCAGTGAATTTATATTTTGTTTTTTTTGCGAAGTTTAAAAAATAATGCCTTATGTGGGGTTATCGGAAGTCCAGAGAGGAAGAATTATTACTATGGCAGAACAAGGTATGTCACAAAGACAGATTGCAAGAACGGTGGGGGTTACACAAGGGGTTGTTTCAAAAACCTATGCAAGGTTTCTGGAGTTAGGAACCCTAAAGAATAGGCCGAGAAGAAGTCGTGGAAGAGTAACTACAGAAAGGCAGGATCGCTTTTTAGCCCAAACAGCAAGAAGAAATCCCGCAGTATCTCATTCAGAGCTTCAAAGGCAATTTTTGCAAGCTACAGGTGTTAGTGTTTCTGTCGAAACGCGCTCGGGAATTATTCAAGAGAAGAGCGTTAAGAGTTCCAGAACTATCAAGGCAAAAAAAAGTTGACCGTTTTAATTGGTGTTTAGAGCATGAAAATTGGACTATTGAAGATTGGAAAAATGTCTTATTTTCGGATGAGACCAGAATTGGCCTACGATCAGACGAACGGCGTGTTCGCATTTTAAGAGGTAGAGGGAGGCAAGCTAGGCTCCAAGCTGCAAGACCGATCCCTAAATACAAAGGAGGTACTGTAATGTTTTGGGGCGGAATTATGTTTGGTGAGAAAACTCCTTTAATTCCCATTAGACAATCTCTGACAGGGCCTAGGTATGTTGATCTAGTGCAACAACCTGTAGTGAGGCTCTGGCGAGGTGCTTTTGGAGATTATTTACTATTTATACAGGATAATGCACCTCCACATACCAGCAGAGTTGCAAAAATTTTTTTCGAAACAGAAGGTGTGACTGTTTTAGAGTGGCCTTCTTGTTCACCGGACCTTTATCCTATCGAGCACTTGTGGGATAGGATCAAAAGAAAAATTAGAGCTCGTCAAAATAATCCTGGTAACGCAGAGCAACTTATACAAGCGGCTTTAGAGGAATGGGCAAATGTTACAGAAGAAGAAATAAACAACTTAATAGAAAGCATGCCTCGTCGAATTCAAGCTTGTATCAATGCCAGGGGTGGTAATACTGATTATTGATTTGTTAAAATCGTTTTATTTGTTGTTCAATTCTCAGTTACATAAAAATTATTTTTAGAGAAATTTACACTTTTAATTTTCTGTTCTATTATAAAAATAATCTTTTAATAATTCATATTATCTTTGTAATAAACTTGTTTTGGGAAAACTGCTCTTCACTTTTCAGCGACTTTTTTTTTAATTAAAATTCGTTTTTTCCAAATAACAGGGTGATTCTATATAAGTTTGGTTGTGTGTATATTAATAGATTTAAATATGAGGTAAAAACATAACTGTTTCAGGGTACCTATTATAGCCCCCAAAAATATCTCTCAGCGATATTTCAAGTTATTGCTTATTTACGTAGTATTTTTTAGCATTGTTTTTTTTCTACTTGTCCTACACATTTGTTAATGTCTTGAAGGATGAATAAATTTATTATTATTATTATAGTATTTTTGCGTCTATTTATGAGTTGGCTACGCTGATACCAGGAGCGATATCGAATATATCCACCATCAATAGAGTAATCACTTCGCCAAAAAAAAAATAAACAGTACCTATAAGATGAAGTTAAAAAAGTGTTTTTTCTCTCGTGGATTTCGACACACTGTATCTTTTAAACGAAGTCGAATTTTGGAAAATGTTATGGGAAACAAGAGTTTGGTTAGATGAGAGGAATTCACATTAAAAAATGTATACGTGAAAGACTCACTTTGTGTTGAGTATAACTAAATGAATGATATAAAGCCCGTCAGTCTATTTCTGAGGTTTGCCAGAACGGGGAACATTAAAAGTTAGATAGTTGGAGAGGCAAGTGGAGCGGAGGAAACTAAATAACGGCCATTGATATATCGGATAAAGTCGTTATTTTGGAGTGGACGACGGGGGATAGATAGAAAAGCGAATGTGGTTCTCGCGTTCTGGCGCCGATGTCAGATAGCGGAACGCTGTTCGTTGGTGTGCCATTGAATTATAGCGTCTTGAATCGGATCATCAATTATATTTGCGCCGGAGCGCTAGCCAACAAACGTCCGATATTGAAACGAACAGCTCTGACGCTTCCAACTATTCCGACGATTAGATATGCATGTCCGCGTTCTAATTATGTAAGTGTCCGATAAATTGCGCACTCTGGAACGTTTCAATTGTCGATGTCGGCTGTGGAATAATAGCTGCTCTGTGGACAGAGTCCAATCCAGAGACTGAATCGACCAGTTGCCAGTTCGACAGTTAGAATTCACAAAGCGATGCATATGGACTATTTTACAGGATTTTTCTAAACTGGATGTAGGTACAAACGGAAAGGGAAAATTACATGCATGATTTCAAGAAAAGAAGTCCCATTAACATGGTACCGCAAACGTTGCGTTTTCGAGATAAAGAATGTTTGAATTTCTTTCTAGTATTTTCCTATAGTATCTGCATTTCACAAGATGGTCGACTGTAATTTGGTATTTGGAGGCACTACTGTGCCCCCGCCAATTCGAGCACGAAGCAAACACTGCCGTACCCGGTACCATCCTTTTACTAGAACCATTACGCATTTTCGGGCTCCTGTTTGAGAACCTCTGGTTAAGACGAGAACGCAGAAATTTTCGTCATCCAGTAAGCTATAATCACATATGTACTTAAATCTTAAAATCCCAAATTTCAAGTCCTAGGTCATTTAGTTCCGAAGTTAAGCGAAAGCAATGTTTCGCATTTGTGACACACACTCACTCACTCATGATCATCAAAATAGAACTATGTATAGTCCGTTCAAATATAAGAAGCTTTGTAAACAAACAGAATCGTCTGGTTTGCGCACAATAAAGCTCTTATTGGTCAAACTTTCATAACAACGCTCTCTTCGACCGCCCTAAAAGACTGCCAGGATCGTACTCGGAACGGACTGTGGATGGTACTGGATAGAATACATGATACAATTTTAGTATCATGGATAGAACTGATTCAATAATTTTAGTCAGCAATTCCCACATTAGAACTTTTTTCCTCAGAAACTCTAGTGCAAAATTTCTGTTATGATTTGCAACTGTCATAAACATTTTATATCCGACGTACCCTATTTTTTTATTTTTTTTTTGTTTTTATATTATTATCTACTGAATAATTTCTTTTTCGGATGCTCCAGATTGCGGCAAGGTAATTCCAGGAAACACCAGAGTTTTAGAGATTTGGGTCGGAATCTTGCAAGATTCCGACAAAGTAATTCCGGGAACACCAGATTTGGGTCCTTTTCCCTTATGAGTGAAAGCCATCTTGATTTGCATAAATTTCGAAGTTTTCAATTGACAAGACTCATAAAATATCTCTGTTCTAATTTATAATGGTCATATACTTGTAATATACGAAATCGGAAATATATTTAGTTTCGGTCCAAAATTTTATATTATTTTGTACGAAACTCTTTGTCGGCTGCTCAAGATTCCGACAAGGTAATTCCGGGAAACACCAGATTTGGGTCGTTTCCCTTAATGGGCTAAAGCTAGAGACTAGTTGAAACACCAAATACCTAGTACCACTCCTAAAAAGACAAAAAAGGTGTCAAATGAGAAAATCTGATAAAATAAATCAATATGCCCACGTTTCTCCAGAAAGAAGTGAATAAAACATTCTGTAAAAAACTAGCCAAGTCTCGATGGAGCTGCTTGTTTATCTCTAAAAAGTAATGAAATCTAGACAAAGTCGTGCCAAGTCTAAGACTCCTTACTGCGATTTCTTCATTATTATAGTTAATGCTGTGTGACTTGGTCGTTGAACATTCTTTATACGTTGATGGGTACAAGTCAATTTTGTTTACACGTAGGTAATGTTATATCTGTTGTGACTACCAATGTTTGTTATTAGCGAGATAATAGCCCATACTGCGGTATTGGTAATTGGACGCTAGCGTCTCATTTTTAGGCTGTTGTTGACTGTGCAACACATGTACTCAGCATTGATTCCCCACTTTTCAAAATTCGAAAGAAATAATCCTACAGAAGACATTAAAAAACCTGTTTGTGCAAACAGTTGCAAACAAGTTGTGCAACTTGAAATATTCCAGTATGAAAATGTAGTCGTACTTTGAAACCTGTGTCACATCTAAACCTCAAAAGAACTAACTCCATTTATAAAGTAAAAAAAAATAAATAGAAATTATTAGCATCGGCAACATCTCTCAGAATTATTTGACATTTCACGAGTGCAAACCTGCGTCAGTTGTAAAAAAACCTGATAAACCTAAATATTATAGCCAACCGGTAAGTATACTTTATGAAAGTGAATGGAGTATACAAGAAGGAAACTCAAGTGTTAGACCTAATATAATTATTGTGTTGATGAACAAAACATAAAATCAGAATCAACCGAAAGAGTGTCTCTGAATACTTTTACCGATAAAAGTCTTATTTTTCTTCCTCGAACAAATTCATATGCACAAAACACACTCATTATTTTCATCAAATTAAATATCAACAATCGACATCGGCTGATGTTTGCTTAGCGTGTATTTGATAAACTATTACAAGGATTTTACAAGTTGTACCTTCAGCCGCATGCACGAACTGAAAAGCATTGGCGATTGAATAAATATTTACCGTGGATATTTTCATTAAAGGTAGGCATACTGGACTTTGATAATGGAAACGAGAGTCCTTGTTCTTTTCATTAGAAAACCATTTGCCAACAAAATAACACGTAATCCACGAATAGACAGAAACGTAGTATGTAATTACCTACAAGATAATTAGATGTACCTACCTTTACATAAATTACGAATTCGGAGAAACATATAGGTAGCTTCTAAGATGGATCAAAATTTCAAAGCGAATCCCTAATTTTACTCTAGAAATTTTCGATTGAATTTTCATTCGATTGATGAATGCAAATGGATTTGATGCAGTTGGGACAGAATCAAACATCGGATATTCGGCGGAGAACGCTGCTCATGCCGTATATAATTTGGAGTTTTTTAGAAGATGGATGTTCTGGTATTGCTTTTTCTTTCGATCTGTCACGAGCATTGGACAGCATTGACACAAATTTCCTTGAAGCTAATTTTATGATCTGGGATTTAATGCATACTTCTGGGATCGATCGTCGGTTTTATTTCTGATCGGAGAGTATTGATTGATTGATTTGCTGACGAACAAGAGACCGGGTTAGCGCTTGGCTTCCCTGTGACACTGCGACCAACTTGGGTCTATTGTATCACTCTTTCGTCAGTGGTTCCTCACGAGAATAGGTTTGTGACCTTTATCAGGTTCAGTAGCCTGTTTATGAGGTTTTTCGGATTCATTCCCGTTTCCGGATTGATTTCCCCGAAGATTCTGTGACGCCTTCTTCCCAGGGCGTCGCATTCAAAAATTATGTGAGAGGCTGTTTCTTCCTCTTCACCGCAGAGTCTGCAATCCACGGGTTCTCCAAGTACGGAGAGTATTAGTTGAAGTAGAAAAATCTCGTTCTAGTGAAGCTGGTTCATATTGCAAACTAAATTTCAATCTAGCAGCCGAATATTGTTCCAAAGTTATGTACAGGGTGTCTTATTTTAGAGTGATAGAACTTTCAATTGAAACAAAACACATTGAATTAAGATCGAAGACAATTTTTTTTATTTGATAGACTTTTCCACTCATTTCAAAAACTGACCAATCACAGTCCAAAGACAGCTCGTATTATCGCGATAATACCAACTGTCTCTGAATTATGATTGGTCTGACAACCTCGGTATTTTCAACGATTGAACTACAGAATAATCTGTGATTGAGCTATGGATACAAACGATTTGACAACTGATAAACATAAATTGTAGACGTCAACATGAGTTTTTCCTTGCGTTTCTCGAATATGGAGTTTCTGACCTTTTATTCTGTTCGTGAAATAGTCTTATAAAATTTCACTCGAGATTGAATTTACCTCATAAGTCTATCTTTTATTTCCAAACTCAAATGAGTTTCTTTAAGGAATCACCAGTCGTCCTTCGGATTCGTGATGTTTTCAAGCAACTCATTTACGTTTGAAAATAAATCGATAGACTTATCACGGAATTTCAATCTCTTGTGATATTACTACTGATAAGTCTATCGATTTATTTTCAAACGTAAATTAGTTGCTTGGAAACATCACGATTCCGGAGGACGAGTGGTGATTCCTTAAAGAAACTCATTTGAGTTTGGAAATAAAAGATAGACTTATGAGGTAAATTCAATCTCGAGTGAAATTTTATAAGACTATTTCACGAACAGAATAAAAGGTCAGAAACTCCATATTCGAGAAACGCAAGGAAAAACTCATGTTGACGTCTACAATTTATATTTATCAGTTGTCAAATCGTTTGTATCCATAGCTCAATCACAGATTATTCTGTAGTTCAATCGTTGAAAATACCGAGGTTGTCAGACCAATCATAATTCAGAGACAGTTGGTATTATCGCGATAATACGAGCTGTCTTTGGACTGTGATTGGTCAGTTTTTGAAATGAGTGGAAAAGTCTATCAAATAAAAAAAATTGTCTTCGATCTTAATTCAATGTGTTTTGTTTCAATTGAAAGTTCTATCACTCTAAAATAAGACACCCTGTACATAACTTTGGAACAATATTCGGCTGCTAGATTGAAATTTAGTTTGCAATATGAACCAGCTTCACTAGAACGAGATTTTTCTACTTCAACTAATACTCTCCGTACTTGGAGAACCCGTGGATTGCAGACTCTGCGGTGAAGAGGAAGAAACAGCCTCTCACATAATTTTTGAATGCGACGCCCTGGGAAGAAGGCGTCACAGAATCTTCGGGGAAATCAATCCGGAAACGGGAATGAATCCGAAAAACCTCATAAACAGGCTACTGAACCTGATAAAGGTCACAAACCTATTCTCGTGAGGAACCACTGACGAAAGAGTGATACAATAGACCCAAGTTGGTCGCAGTGTCACAGGGAAGCCAAGCGCTAACCCGGTCTCTTGTTCGTCAGCAAATCAATCAATCAATACTCTCCGATCAGAAATAAAACCGACGATCGATCCCAGAAGTATGCATTAAATCCCAGATCATAAAATTAGCTTCAAGGAAATTTGTATCAATGCTGTCCAATGCTCGTGACAGATCGAAAGAAAAAGCAATACCAGAACATCCATCTTCTAAAAAACTCCAAATTATATACGGCATGAGCAGCGTTCTCCGCCGAATATCCGATGTTTGATTCTGTCCCAACTGCATCAAATCCATTTGCATTCATCACACCCGGATAAAATTTGTGCAGGATTGGGTACACGGGCCAGCGTCCACCTTATACACATTCTGCCCTATCGTTCTGTCTGGTCCGCTATCGGCGTGTCCATCGACATGATTACGAGCAGGGCATGCCTTGCCGCCTTATCTGACATGACACGCCACCGCGGGACAGACTCTCCTTCTCTCTCTCTCCGCGCATTAGCATATACAATTGCGAATTACGGACATTATACGACAGGTTATCTCCTCCTGGGACCTCACCTCCTGGCTCTCCTGCATGTGCCATGTCGGCTTCTTTACGACCATAGCGCGTCGTGTGCAGCTATGCGCTGAATTCATATCGAGATTATCGCCGATAAGAGGTGCCCGATTATGCGGGCTTCGGAGCCCGAAGTGCAACCCTTTCGGGAAGAGATTATAAATATCATTAAGGAGAAAGGGAACATTTGGATACCGACCAAGTTTTCAATAATGATGAAGGAGCACATATAGTTTTGAGTCCAAACAGTTCTTGAAAGAAGTCTTGACGAGAGAGGTTGAATTTTGCGGACGAAAGCTCTGTCTAGAATGAAACGCCAAATCAAGAATTTTCGAAAGATCAACATAATTCTATACATACAGTTCATTGACATCTCGTTCTCGGGGGGCTTTGGAGAATGGAAATTATGTTGCTAATAGCCCATTCAGTAATACATATTCTCCATTCACTTTTATTTAATCACATAGGATGTCATGGTTTCGTTTTCAGGAATTGGTGCTCCTGATGAAAAGCACAGAACATATGATGAAAAGTCAGTGCGCGCACAGAAAATATCATCAATGACAAAACGACGTTGCCAGTTTCTTTGTTTACATCAAAGTAGAAGTATCAAAGATATTCCACATTTTGTTAGGTTCACAAATTGTTCGCAGATTTTTGGTATTTAATCGATATTTCGTTGAAAAAGCTGTTATTTGGACAGATATCGCAGTAGATGGATCGGATGGAGCCTCGAGAGGTCGATTAGGATGATATTTTTCAGGTTTTCCAAGAAATTTGGCGATATCTGAGCAGATTTGCAAAAGTTAGGTACCTCACTAATGAGGTGGAACTTAGACCTAATTCTCCTATAAGAAACGCCTTTCAAAGGTCGAGATGATGAAAAATGTCTTCTTTAGATGTTGTTTGAACAAACGCAGCCGAGTTTTATACCCCAACATTGCTTTTAAGAAAGTTATCAACAAAATAAAATTGACACTATTCTTGATTCTTTGGGTTGATTTTTTTAATGAATTCTTGATTAGAATCAACAATTGATGTCGCCAAGTCTTGAACTTTCAGTTGAATAATAGGAATATTTACATTTTTAGTATTACATATTTTACTAAGGCTCTATAAAGGGGAGTATACAGTATACCAGAAACCGCCATGTTGGGTCCAACCATAGACTCGAAAATTACAGATCCCTTCGAATGAAATGAAATCTGTAATCGAAAAAAATGAGCATATTTTCGGAATGAGAGATCTTGTGGGGTGACTTTCTTCGGCATGCTCACATGAAAAACATTGGAAATAGGTTAGGTTCGTGGTGTTAGAATAATGCCGCGGCAAATTTATAATAATTTATTGTTTATGGGTGTTAAAGTAATATAGCTCATATTCCGACGCGCCGCAGTCATTTTTTTGAACATATGTGCGGAACATGTGAAGAAAAACTGTCAAAAAGAATCAGTTCAATTTTGAATGTAAGACAGTGTGCTCGCTGATAAACCGCTCCGATAATCTCAATCAAGTTCGTTAAGAAATTGCTTAAGTTAAATAACTATACCGCAAAAAGTACATTATAGTGTTAATCTAGACTCTAGACCGTGTCGATCTAGTGGTAATTAGCCAGAAAGTCCGGTCGCTACGTGAATGTGCGATTGGGTGAGGTGCTCCCAGGAGGACTACCAAGGAAGAGAAACCCCGAATAGGCCTATTCGTGAAGACAGGAGACAGTCTACAAGAGCAGCTTCTGGAACGACCCCGTAAGTGCTATTCTACGGTCTTCTTCGTGTCGGCTTATATTGGTTCATAACCGGGTTTATAACTCTATAATAACGTGATCACAGTCCACTCAAGCTTTACCAGTAATCTGAGCTATATTTCCGAAACATTGGTCCTTCAGCCGTATAGTTCTATTTTTTTCATGCTAATTCGCACCCTTATTACTCTGGTTGATTTCACTAAGATTGCAAATACGCTCAAATTCGCCTTTATTCAAGTCCGCATATTCCTTGTTGACTCCGCTGAACTTTTTGATATTTTTCCGCTAATTCTCGCCAAATTATGAACGCCGTTGCCCTTGAAAAATTTTGAATTTCGAGGTCTCCAAACGTCAGGAATTTCTAAATTTTCATTTTCCGCCATCTTCCGCTAAATAGTACGGGTGGGAGAAAACAGACGCTCCCCCCTTTAATTTTATTGTGCGCACGGAACGCAAATTTATTCGTCTTCTGCAGAGAGCGCCTTCGCATTTCGCTGAAAATAATAATCCGTATTGTCATCAGTTGTCATTTGCTAGGAGTTTGTTTCTATTTTCGAAATGGACAAAATGAAACGATATAAAGCCTATCGTAACACCGCAATGAGTGATATACATACTTTATATGATTTGGCACAAAAAGCTGAAGCGGATGAGTCGGTTCGTACTTTATTCAAAGTTAGAAGTGAGGATATCAAGCGGATTTACGATGATTTTCATAAACAACACAATGCGATTGTTTCGCTGGTGCTTTCGGTTGAAGATGGAGATGTCGATAAAGAAAATGTAATACGTAATGCTTTCCTTTCCGAGTTTTACGCAGTTAAAGCAGTGTTGGCTGAATTATTTAATGGATTAAATGATACAGACAATAAAATCGGACAAACTTCAGGGATTTCAGATTTCACGTCTTCTAATGTTCGTCTTCCTAAAATTGATCTTACGAAATTCGATGGTCAATTGAAAAAATTTGCTACTTTTCATGATCAGTTCAATACTTTGATACATAACAACAGTCGATTAAGTAACATTGATAAGTTTACTTATTTGATATCGTCTCTGGAGGGACAACCTTTATCACTTGTGAGCTCTATACCTCTCACTGAATCGAATTATAACCAAGCATATGAAGCAGTTGTAACTCGTTATTCGAATAAACGATTAAGAGCTCAAAGCCATTGGGTTGAAATTGAAAATTCGACTAGAATAAATGTCCAAATGCCTGGTTCTCTCCGAAAACTGTTGGACACCTTTACCGAAAATTTAGCCGCCTTAAAGACGTTGGGCTTTCCTACTGAACAGTGGGATTTTGTGATGTTGATGTTGCTTTTGAATCGCCTTGATGTTGACACTGCAACTCGATTTGAAACTGAACACGGTTCCTCAGAAGTTCCTCAATATTCGAAATTGGTTGAATTTTTGAATAGACAATGCACTGTCTCAGATACCTTGGCTTCTTCGCTGGTTGCTCGAACTAAAAAACCGCTTCCAGTACAATCGCAAATGAAAGTCCCTCGCTCCAATGCATTCCATGTTAATAAATCGCCCGCTACTAATTGCATTCTTTGCAAGCAAAATCATTCGCTATATACTTGTTCTGCCTTCAAAAATAAATCGCCTGCTGATCGGTATATTTTTTGTAAAACTTCTCGCTTATGTTTTAATTGTTTGAGTAGCGCTCATACCTTGAATTCATGTCGTTCCACTTACAGTTGTAAGAAATGTAACTCCAAATACCATCATACTTTACTGCACCATGATAGAGGAAATACATCGCAAAATCAAGAGACCTCAAGTTCATTTAATAATTCTAACACAGAAAGTCAAGATAATTCAAATTTTGTTGGGTCTGGCATCGACTCGAAACAGAGTAATGTTTTGTTGGCAACGGCCCTAATAGATATCGGTGACAAACATGGTAATTTCCTTCCGTTAAGATGCCTTTTAGACTCAGGAAGTATGACATCGTTCATTACTGAAAGGGCAGTTCGCAAACTCGGTCTTAAAAAATCTGAATATGTAATGGACATACAAGGAGTTGATTCTATGAAATCTAGGATAAATAAAGGAATTGTTTCGTTGACACTCAAACCCGCAAATAAAAATGCTCCACTTCTAATCGCGGACGCGGTTATTTTGAAACAAATTTGTGATAGTCTTCCAGCATACCATCTACCGGTAAAAAATTGGTCACATTTGAGTAATATTGAACTCGCTGATCCCAAATTCAATTGCCCTGGTTCAATCGATATTTTATTGGGTGCAGACATTTTCTCAAAGGCACTCATTGGTAGTTCCATTTCAGGTTCATCAAATGAGCCTGTTGCTGTCAGCACTATATTTGGTTACGTTATAATGGGAAAGATAGATATTAAACTACCCGCTCAACATATGTCGCTGTTTTGCGAATCTTCCGATATTTCGTTGGATAATATCGTTAAAAAATTTTGGGAAATGGAAAATGTTCCCACCGTTGTCACAAGTAGTCCGGAAGATGAAAAATGCGAACGTCATTTTTTGGAAAAGTGTCGTCGAGATAAAAATGGTCGCTATATTGTATCTCTCCCTTTTCGAGACAATATTGTGAAACCTTCGTTTCCCGGAATGCGAGATCATGCAGTTTCTAGATTTTACTCGCTAGAAAAACGTCTTCAGAAAGATCCCAACTTGTACCTTCAGTACTCTGACGTTATGCAGGAATAATTAAGTCTCGGACACATGGAATTGGTTCGCAATGAGGAAATTTTGACTTCAGAAGTATATTATTTACCACATCACTGTGTCATTAAAGCAGATAGCATTACAACAAAATTGAGAGTTGTTTTTAACGCCTCAGCAAAATGTGCGGGAAACAAATCCCTTAATGAATGTTTGATGATAGGACCCAAATTGCAAAAGGATATCGCACGACTTTTAATAAATTTTCGCCTTCGACCTTATGTCTTATGCGCCGATATTAAAATGATGTATCGCATGATATTAGTTGATCCATCTGAAACTGACTATCAACGCATTCTTTGGAGATTTTCACCTCAAGAGGAACTCCAAGATTATCGTCTTTTGACTCTGACTTTTGGGACAAGTCCGGCACCTTTTTTGGCGCTACGAGTTTTATTGAAGCTTGCTGAAGATGAGGGCATACGTTTTCCGCTGGCTTCGGAAGCTGTTCGAGAATGCTCTTACGTCGATGATTTCGTGATAAGTTGTCAATCATTGGCTAAAACCATTAAGCTTAGGGATGAATTGATTTCATTGTTAAAACTTGGCGGGTTTGAATTGCGAAAGTTTGCAAGTAATGAACCAGCAGTATTGTCTGACTTACCCGAATCTCATTTATCGCGCAGTCCAGTTTCATTTTCTGATAGTAGTGAGGAATCCCCACTAAAGGTGTTAGGTTTGCGATGGAATTCAGAACATGATTATTTTTCATTTAAAGTCAAATCAATGGAAAATGCAGGTTGTAGTAAACGTGTCATGTTATCGGAATTGGCTCGGGTCTATGATCCATTGGGATTCTTGTCCCCTATAACTTTTCTTAATAAATACTTAATTCAACGCTTATGGATTTCTGGCGCCAGTTGGGATGAAACCCCAAACGATGAGATTGTTCGAGTGTGGAGGCAATACCGGGACGAGTTAGCACATTTAACGGAATTAAGAATACCTAGACTAGTCATTCCATTCAATACGGATGCCATCGAACTACATGGTTTCTGTGACGCGAGCGAGAGAGGTTTTGCTTGTGTGGTTTATTTTCGTGCCGTACATACTGCTGAGGATATTTCCACTCATTTTTTATGCGCCAAATCTAAGGTTTCACCGCTGAAGCGAGTGACAATTCCTCGTTTGGAATTATGCGCTGCCGTTTTGCTTGCAAAGTTGGTGCACTCTGTTTTGGCAAATATCGGAAATCAGGTGAAAATAAAGAAAATTTGTCTATGGTCTGATTCACAAATAGTTTTATATTGGATAAAGGCATCCCCTCACAGATGGAAGACTTTCGTCGCGAATAGAGTTTCGTTCATTCAAGATAAATATCCGATAGATAACTGGTTTCATGTGGATAGCGCAAACAATCCCGCTGACATAGCCTCAAGAGGTTCGCTGCCTTCTAATATCATTCATAATAAATTGTGGTGGCAAGGTCCATCATTTCTTCTCAGTTCCACATTACCCATGCAACCTTTTTCAACAAATGTTACTTACCCCGTGGAGGAGGAGAGAAAATTGGTTCATTTCACAACGGTTCCTTCACATAACATTTTGAGTAATTTGCTAAATGAACGGTCAACATTTGTTACAATTCAACGCATTTTATCCTATATATTGAGATTTATCTATAACTCTAAAAATCCTAAAATGAAACGAAATGGTGCGCTTACGCTGCAGGAATTGCATGAGAGCTTGAAGGTGTTGATGAGGTATACACAACAGGTTCATTTCGCGAATGAATTTGAAGATTCTGCCTTTTCGCGACCATTCCGAAGGCTTGGTGCATTTCGTGATGAAGATGGAATCCTTCGAGTTGGAGGTCGCCTCAATCATTCTAACTTGTCCTCCAATTCCAAGTTTCCCATGATTTTGCCGCGCTCTTCACGTCTTACTCAGTTGATTGTCGAATATTATCACCATAAATATTTTCACTCAGGATTCAAAACTACCCAATATCTATTATTACAAACGTTTTGGATATTGTCGCCTAGACGGGCTATCAAGTCCGTCCTATCGAAATGCGTTCGTTGTTGGAAGATGCATCCAAAAACGTTCCAACCCTCAATGGCATCGTTACCACGACCTCGGGTGAACCAAGTGAAACCTTTTTTGCACTCTGCAGTGGACTTTGGAGGTCCATATTTTGTTACTATGAGTAGACATCGCGGAGTTAAGACGTCAAAGGCTTATTTGTGCGTTTTTGTATGTATGGCCACAAAAGCCGTTCATTTGGAACTGGCCTCTGATCTGTCCACCGAGACTTTTTTGTCCGCTCTTCAAAGATTCATGGCTCGGCGTGGTCGAATCGGGAGCTTGCATTGCGACAACGCCACTAACTTTGTAGGAGCTCATCGGGAGCTCAAATTGATGAAAGACGCTGCGCAGAAAGAAACTATTGAATTTCATTTTTCACCTCCTTCGGGTCCACATTTCAATGGTTTAGCGGAGGCTGGTATTAAAGCAGTGAAAAATCATTTGTACAAAGTTATTGGGAACCAAATATTAACTTATGAAGAGTTTTATACCACTCTGACCTTGATCGAATCAATTTTGAATTCACGTCCCTTAACGCCCATTACATCAGACATTGAGGATATCAATGCCCTCACGCCAGGGCACTTTCTCACAACAGAACCACTAACTGCTTTGCCGGTACCGGAATTATCTACGGTATCTATAAACCGCCTCTCGAGATGGCAATTAATTCAAAGAATTCATCAGGATTTTTGGCGCCGATTTCGTGTAGAATATTTGCATACTTTACAACAAAAGGAAAAATGGTTGGATCCGACTTCTCCTCCTACCATAGGTACGCTCGTCCTCATAAAGGATGATAACTCTCCTCCTAGTAAATGGGCATTGGCGCGTATAATTGCGATACATCCTGGTAAAGATAGGGTGGCTCGAGTTGCCACTGTGAAAACTGCCAATGGTATACTGAAGCGCCCTTTAGTAAAGTTGGCCCCCCTCCCTATTGTATAGTTTTTTTTTTGTTTTTTTTTTTCTCTATTTCACCTTGCTGTTATGTATAAGATGGTGGAAATTATAATTTCGCGATGAGATTTGGGTGTGTTTGCAAGAAATCACTAGTTAGGTATAATTCATATTTTTAGTTTTAGTTCAATTTAATCAAAAGGGTCCTTAAGTCCCCTTTTGGCCCGGGAGTATGTTAAAGTAATATAGCTCATATTCCGACGCGCCGCAGTCATTTTTTTTAACATATGTGCGGAACATGTGAAGAAAAACTGTCAAAAAGAATCAGTTCAATTTTGAATGTAAGACAGTGTGCTCGCTGATAAACCGCTCCGATAATCTCAATCAAGTTCGTTAAGAAATTGCTTAAGTTAAATAACTATACCGCAAAAAGTACATTATAGTGTTAATCTAGACTCTAGACCGTGTCGATCTAGTGGTAATTAGCCAGAAAGTCCGGTCGCTACGTGAATGTGCGATTGGGTGAGGTGCTCCCAGGAGGACTACCAAGGAAGAGAAACCCCGAATAGGCCTATTCGTGAAGACAGGAGACAGTCTACAAGAGCAGCTTCTGGAACGACCCCGTAAGTGCTATTCTACGGTCTTCTTCGTGTCGGCTTATATTGGTTCATAACCGGGTTTATAACTCTATAATAACGTGATCACAGTCCACTCAAGCTTTACCAGTAATCTGAGCTATATTTCCGAAACAATGGGTGTATCACCCCGATAGATGGCGATGAAAATGTTGCGAGTCCTGTAATTTTCGAATCTATGGTTGGACCCAATCAACCATAGAGCCAGGTCTATCTAGCATACCTATCTTTATAGTGCTCTAATTTTACCCCTTCATTGTTCACAAATATGGAAAGTTACAATGTCATGTCAAAATTCCTCATATATTAAATAGATCCATTCTTTAAGTTTTTAAGTTTTGTTTCTGTCTTGACATCTATTGAAATTTTTCCAATCCATTCACTTTGCAGCAACAGGCTTCAAATTATCAACTAGATTCTTCTGGTTTGGCGAATATTCAAATTGAACTTTGAAAGGAACATGCTTCTTAATCATCCACGATATTTTTCATTATCGGACCAGAATGTCCAGTCTGTATGCTCCTATAATTGATCGAAAATGTATCAATGCGAGATGAAAATAATATACTGCTGGTATACAGATTCGCACGATGGTAATCGTATGTGATAATTGAGGAAATTTTCATGTTCAAAGTGCCTTACTTTCATTTCATTTATTTCCTGTAGACTTACAAGTATAAGTATAGGATATAGTCAGGTAAACGAACATATTTAAATTATATTTGAAAAAATACCATTTAATTTTAAGGTTATATTTATTGCTTCGATGGAAGCACAGAAAATTTTTAGTGACTTTTTTGTAACTAAAAACAAAGCTGCGACTGGGCTTCCAAGGCTTGCTTTAATGTCAATAATTCTTGGATGGACAGATGGACTATAGATGCATAGAATACCTGGTGTAACGACTCCTTACTGAAAATCGTGACCAAAATTTGTAGATCAAAACGGCAATAATCCGCAATATTATGCGGTCTTGGCGCTATTGCGACAATGGAAATTAGCGAGACCCCTTTCGGGAGAAATGAAAAGCAGGACAAATACTCAGATTTTCCATCGACAAGAAAGTCTTAGACAAAATCTAATCAGTGCCAACACCAGGTATTCTATGCATCTATTTCTATACCTATAATTTGATCTTTGAAATTAAGAGTGAAGCATCTAGTGGGATCTATCAAGCACCGGAGAAAACTATTGCACATGTACGATGGAAAAAAAAATAGATCAATATTAGATTATTTCGTTTAATTCTAGTTCGGTGGTAGGTATACGTGGTGTTCCTGAATAAGTGTATCAACGGTCACCTGTAGATTTCTCATGAAGAATCACATTTTTCCCGCCGGTCTTCGTTTCCGAGATACAAGGTGTCAAAAATTCATATTTTCAGTTTTTTGCTAATATCTCAGGAACAATGACAGGAAAAAATTACAGCAACGTTACGAGCATTAACATTTGAGAAAAACACCCTATAACTTTCGAACGATGGTATAGATATCGATATGAAGAATTCAACATTGAGTTTGTCATGAAAATTGACCTATACAGACACAGCACATTTGGAACAGTTCAGGGACACAACACCAGAAAGAAAGCGACTATTGAAACATCTTGCTTCGATCACAAACAAAAATTCAAAACTGTGACCGCCTCACGAAGTTTTTGGTCGGGATCATCAATTCCATCCGACCGTATCAAACCGTCAAATTAGAATGTACAAGTGGCCCGGAAAAATGTGGCAGTCCGGCGTTAAGGGGTTTATAGCCGCCTTGTGTCTTACGGAGTCCCAGACTGTGGGCGATAAGTAAGGCGCCAACAACCAAGGAATGTCGGATTATGCCTCGAAAGGTAATCCAACCAGCCGCTAATATTGGTCAGTTTGGAACGTTTAACAGTTTAACACATCGACCATATTAGTGTCCCTTGAACGATGTTGGTTTAAAGTGCGAATTTTTTTTATAAGATGACTCATATGTGCCGAAAAGCATAGGTCTATTCTTTCACAATTCATCCAAAAAATATCAGTTTTATATGAAAATAAACGTTGCTACCTTCTATTAGATTCTTCAGGGTTTGGTTTTTGATAATTTCTTCGAAACGATGTAAACAATATGAAATCAGCACACTGCCAGTTTTTGTCCTCAACTGAGTTTTTCAAATAACTCAACATTTATCAACAAAGAATCGTTTAAAAAAAGAATAATGACATAGCAGTATGGAAAACACACAATGTCAGTGACATCAGTCTCAAAAAAAAATCCATAAATATTAGTGAATATTTTTTTTGTTTGTTCGCTCTCATTTTATATTTATCAATAACGGAAATTTTAATGCTAAATAATTAAGTATTACCTCACAAATATTCACTATAGAAGTTGAATAATAACAAAAATAAAAATAAAATAGAATTTCATATATCAATTGAAATCAAAGAGTAATAACACCCAGTATAAATGAATTCATTACAATTGACCATTTTTCGTATACATGTCTCTTGGTGATAGATCGAAATTTTAGAAAAACCCAACTGTTGGAAAAACCGTAAAAAATGTTCATTACTTAGAAAAACATGTACAGGGTGGCCAGATTTCGATGGTTTAGTACTACATCTCTTAAACTATAAGAGATCGAGAAAAAGTGATATACATGTCACGTTCTTTTTTCGAAAAACAGAAATTGCTGAAAATCCCAAGTTGTTACGGCGTCTAGTTTCCGAGCTACAGGGTGATTTTGGTATTTGGGACATTTTTATAATTGACTATAACTTCCGTATTATATCTACGCTCTCGAAATGAACACATCTTTGGGACACTTTTTTACTGCTTTTCAGTGGTGCTATTGGATTTTTTTGTAACTGCTCAAATTTCGGAGCTATACCAAAAATTTTTTTTTTAAATGGAAACCATAGTGGGAAATGATATTTCCAAATTGGCCCTTTTCAACGATTTCAAGAATATATCATGATATACTTCCGAGTTCACTTTATATAAAAAATTTCGAAAAAGCACTATTCGTTCAACAAAATCCAAGCAGGCTTTGATTCTCTTCCTTCAAAACTGAGGCGGTCATAGAATTCCATGTCTTATTTATTTTCACTTGTCGAATTCAATTCAGTTTCATCATTGTTGTATCGTCTGGCGCTTCTAAAATTCTTATAAGGTCATAGAATTCGAGATCTCACCATTATTGTGAGCTGCCAAATTGATTCAGGAAATATTAGCTTTCTTTTTACTCAGACATTAGAGAGGCTTCGCGAAACTTGTTGATTTCAGTATGATTTCTCATTTCTCTGCTAAATTGAAAAATGAGAAACATTTTTTAAATACTTAAAATACTTATAGATGATTTGATGATGATTGATGACAATAATACAAAGTTTCATGTAACCCGTTGAAAACAGTAATGAATGTTTCCATGAGGGACAAAAAAAAGCTCCTTCAAGAAAAAATATAGATTTATTTGGAAAAAATGATATTCACAACAAATGTTCAAATCGTTGTCAATTCGTTGGAATACATAAATTGCATGTTTTAAAGATATGATATAAATAAGAATTTTAGAAGTGCCAGATGATACAACAATAATGAAACTGAATTGAATTTGGCAAGTGAAAATAAATAAGACATGAAATTCTATGACCGCCTCAGTTTTGAAGAGAGTGAATCAAAGCTTGCTTGGAATTTGTTGAACGAAACGTGTTTTTTCGAAATTTTCGATATACTTATAGTGAACTCGGAAGTATATCATGATATATATTTTTGAAATCGTTGAAAAAAGACCAATTTGGAAATATCATTTCCCACTATGGTTACCATTAGAAAAAAAGAATTTTTTATTATAGCTCCGAAATTTGAGCAGTTACAAAAAATCCAATAGCACCACTGAAAAGCAGTAGAAAAAGTGTCCGAAAGATGTTTTCATTTCGAGAACGTATAGATCCTATAATACGGAAGTTATAGTCAATTATAAAAATGTCCCAAATACCATAATCACCCTGTATAGCTCTGAAACTAGACGCCGTAGCAACTTGGGGTTTTCAGCAATTTATGTTTCTCGAAAAAAGAAGACATGACATGTATATTACTTTTTCTCTATCTCTTATACATAGTTTAAGAGATGTAGTACTAAACCATCGAAATCTGGCCACCCTGTACTTACGATGTCTTTCTTTAACATTCTTGATGAAAATAATCTGAACCTGAATGGTCTGTGACATCTTCTGTCTGAAATTTCCAAGAAATTGAATACTTCAACTATATGATTAATAAATCACAAGTTCAAAGAAATGTTATTGTTCCAAAGAGAATTAGAAAATTTTCCCCACCATAGTGAAAATGTCTGGAGCCAAGTATCATATTTCATCAGGGTATTTTTTCTTGAAGGTTTTCATCCAGGATTCTTCTATTTTTTTGAGGATTTATAAACATTTCTGGTTAGTATTGAAGCAGATGCAATTCGGATAAAAGAACTCCAGAGCAAAAAACTTACTTGAAAAGCATTTATTCATCTTTCTGGGAAATTTTTTTTTGTATTTGACCACAGTATGGCGACAGATAATTCATTATGTAATCGAAAGAAAAACAGCCACCCATGGTAACTCGGTGGACCGGCCCGAGGAAATCTGTCGAAAAGTGGGTCCAGAAGAATCTTAAAATCGCAGCGAAGCTGCGATGAAGTGGAATGATTTCTATACGATCGAAAAGAGGAATAATTTATTTATACGTGGCTGAAATTTCGATTCTCTAGACGATGTAAAAGTATATTTAAAAATTCGAGAAAATCGAGAAAAATTCCGCCAAAAAGGGTCATTTTAAACTCGATAAAACTTTCTTCACAGATATCCTGGCCGTGATGTAAATATACGGATCGAAAGAGGAAAAGTCAATGCAAAACAGCTTGGTATTCATATCTCCCCTTATTTTCTCGTTCCTTCAGGAAAATTGATCAAACTTTGACATTTCGCCCATAAAATCAGCCGAGTTCTACGATGAGGATAACTCAAAAGGTTGATCTACTGGCCCATACGAGTAGGTTCTATTCTGAATTTTGAATTCGATTCCTGATAATATGATTGAATTCATAAATATTTTCCATGTAATCCCTCAAAAACCTATTTTTTTTTAATTTCAGGAATATCATCGATGCTGGCAACGTCTACAGCAAAAGGTCTCTGTGAACTATCCATAGAATTTTACTTCAATTGGTTTAACACAGAATAGATTGATGTAATGATATAATCTGATGAATCATAAATTAAATGAAAAAAGTTTGTTTATAGGATATTTTTGGGTTTTCGAGAAGATATGAATATATTATTAGCGCGTTCACGAACTAATCTTTAATTAAGCTGATTTACATAAAGAACCCCAAGATGATAGCCCCCCATTGAGCTAGTTTATCTAATAAATACCCTCACAGAAAAGCTTCAAAATGTGCTACCGTTACGTTGTTACTCTGTTACTCTGAATTATTAGTGTCTGATTAGAAATCCTCATATTTCTATACCTACTATTACAGAAAAAACACATCATTATTATTACTTGCTTATGTTTAATTGAAAAAAATATGGGTAGTTTTGCAACAACTTCAATTTTCTGCTTGGTCGTCTTCTTCGATCGAACGGTAGTGGGCGCCTACGCAAATCAAAACATCTCTGTCAAGGAGATTAACCGAAGCCACAAGCTCCCCTTTAATCGCCTCCGATTTTTCCGTGGCGGTTTCTTTGATGGGTCCCGTCTCGCATTATCTACCATCGAGAACATTTTTATGGCATTTTCTACCCGTTTAGTTTTATTTAATTAGTGGCCGTAGCAGTATATTTTTCGGGTTCGATGCATCAGAGGCGGATTTGTTCAGTGACTCGACCGTTCAGAATAGTGTGGGTTCCAGAAATCCTTTTTTGTACTTCCATATGCGACATAACCTTAAAATATAGTTTTTGACTTGTACATTCTTCAATTCTAGATGCTATATGTCAAAAGAAACTTTTTTCATTTTACTCTTTTCTGAAATTGAATTTTTGTAGAAAATATAGCCATTTTTCTAAACAAAAAATGCACGAGTAGGTATCTGACATGATTTTTTATATTTCTTGATTCAAACTGACTGAATACCTATACATTTGGGAAAAACTCTGAACCAACCTCAATGAAGCATAATGTTTTGCACGATGATGTCTTCAAATGAGAACCCATATTTTTTCTCCCATCATTCTCTTCGATTTTCCTCATGCTGAATTTGTAAACATTAATATTCTTTTCATATTCTCCTTATTAGTTTCATATATGTCATATATTTAAGAAATAACATTTCCCAAATAGAATAGTAGCATTCTTTACAATGGTGTTACTCATCACAGTATGAAATGAAATTGTCAATTCAATGGAGGAATGTTTCGACCAATATTTGTGAGGAATAAGAGTTAATAAGTTTTTAAAATATGATTGTAAGAATTTACATGTATCAATATCAGTAGTACTGATTTTAATTCAAAAATCGTACTGACAACATGAGTTTCGACGATATTTCAAGCAAGCGGAATGAAATTATTATTTTACGCATTTTTTAATATGTTGTATATTTCTTTGACTATTCATGGTTAGCTTTCTGTACTAACAATTTGTGAATAAATTTTGATTTTGAATTCAATTTCCAGGCCTGCATTCAGAATTATTTTTGAATTCACGGATAAAATTACGAATAACTTTAGTTTTCTAGTAATTTCTGTATATTTATGAGTCGTCTATAATGGTGTAACTAGTACCAAAAAAAAAATATTACATACATGTTGAATATTTACCATGAGCAGAGTGAACATTTCACCGAAATTCATTTGAAATAACGGTTCCGAAGATATGGAGAGCTATGTTTTTTTTATATGGATTTTGGACGAAGCCGAATTTTGAAAAATGTTTTAGGAAAAAATGTTTCTTTTGATGGGTGGAATTTATGGTTGAAAAATTTTGCAAGACTCTTTTGCTCAGGCAGAAGCTAGTTAACGATTTGTTCATACTGAAATTTTTTTTATGTATTGCATTGGAAAAGAGTTTTTCCTAAACATAATTACGGCAATAATTTGCTTGTGCAAACATATCTTATTTCCTTAAATGTTAAATTACGGTTAATTGGACAAGTTTGTCAAAACCGTTAAGTATCAAAAAGCGACAAACTGAAACAACAACTTTCCTCCACATAATTGCCAGGTTTCAAACATCAATTAAATGTTCATGATGTCCAAATTTTGAAAGATAACCTGTAGATTGACGGAACTTTTTCTAATGATGCTATTAAAAAACTTGAGTTGGCCTCACTTCAGTGTAAAATTAAATTGTTTTCCTTCAAGGTCCATCCATACTTTGTTTGTTTTTTTCTGTAACTACAAAATTCATATGATAACCTATTATGAATTTTTTTCATTCTTTATTACAAAAACTGTGGTTTGTTTGAATGCATCATTTTTGCTTTGCCTAAAATAAATCCTCATTTTCACTTCAAAGTCGTGCCTCAGAAAATAATGCCCCCGCATAAGTATTAATTATTGTTTTTATTATTGAGAATCCTTTTTCGAGCAAGGTGTATTTAAGTATGTGTTTTTAAATTTGTTTGGAGAAAATGAAATTAGAGTTATTGGCATCATAGCAGGAAGCAGGCCTTGGTATTCGCAGTCGCAGCTTTATTTCTAGTTACAAAAAAGTAACCAGAAATTTTCTCTGCTTTCATCATAGCAATAAATATTTAAGTATATATAACGTTAAAAATGAATGGTATTTTTTCAAAGTAGAGCACTTTGAACATAAAAATCACTTTGAATATGAAAATGTCCTCAATTATCACATACGATTACCATAGTGTGAATCTGCATACCAGCAGTTTATTATCTTCATCTTGTATTGATACATTTTCGAACGATCAATTATAGAAGCACACATCCTGGAAATTCAGGTCCGATTATAAAAAATACGTGGATGATTAAAAAGCATATTCCTTTCCAAAGTTCAATATGAATATTCGCTGAACCAGAAAAATCTAGTTGATAATTTGAAGCGTGTTGCTGAAAAGTGAATGGATTGGAAAAATTGTAATAGATATCAAGACAGAAACAAAACTTAACGAATGGATCTATTTAAAATATGAAGAATTTTGTCATGACATTTAACTTTCAATATTTGTGAACAATGAAGGAGTAAAATATGTAATATGTATTATAAATGTAAATGTTCGTATTATTCTGCTTCAACAACCACTGTTATTATTTCCCCATCTGGGCAGAACTCATCATGTTCATAATTGAAGGCTTTATATCAGCAATATCATAACATCCCATATATTTCGACTAATCTTCTCTTATTTCTTTTTCTACGTGCTATATGCAGGCTTTTCATTTATAAGCAGTAGGTACATTCTTCAAAAGCCTCATTCCGAAGATTTTTCACTTGCGCAATTATTTGCCATTCTTGATGTTCCCAGAATCGTTAATAAGAAAATTGAGCTGGTATCATGAAAGATTTTCACATCCGACGCAACAGCTAGTGCGCCCCTGGCACGAAAAAGACCAGTCACACCTTGAATGTGTTCTGGGTCACAAACTGACTCCATCCCCCAATCATTTCCGATAGAAATTGATGGCAAAGATCGATATCGAAAATGTCATCCTGACACCGCTCGTCCAAAAATAAAACCATACGTGGTCTCCATTCATTAACATATCTATACCTGTTTGCGAAGATTTTCTGTCCCGAGAACGTTGCAGACCACTAGTCCCTCGATTCTTATTCACATTAGCCCATTCATAATGAAGTTCGGAGATTATAGAGATGACATCAGAGCCCGAAATTTTTTGGGATAACTATTCGGAGATGAAAACTACCGCACCAGAAAAATGGCTCGGATAACCAGAAATTGTGTGAGCATGTCCACGTTATTGGATTTTTCTAATATTTAGAAAAGTATTGAAGGCGAATCTACCTATACGATGGATAAATTTACAAGAAGGAGGGGACTCATTTCGCCGGCAATATTTCTCGAATATAATAGGAAAGTTTGTTGCCTGGCAATTGGCAGAAGATAAACAGGTTACTCGCCTGACGGCTTGTGATGCAAAATTCATTTGCGCAGTTAGCAAGAAATTTCATGCGTTCCTTTTTTAATTTTTTCAAAATGATAATTTTTTATTAGTTAAGCTCGACACTATTTCTTGTTTAAAACTTCGACAAATCGATTCTGCTAGGGCAGACACGGGAGTTTTAATCTGCAAACTTTTTTTAACAAGTCAGTGTAAAGGCTATTTGCAACTTTATGCAAGTGGAGGAAAAAAATTCTATAGTTTGGACCATATTGAATTACTCGGGTGAAAAGCACAGTTTTGTATAAATCGTGGTAGACGTTGCTTGCAGCCAACTGTTATATTATGCCCAAGTGGAAACGTACAACCTATAAATCCCATCCTTCTGTTACAAGATAAAACAACACAGAATTTAGCGAATAACTCAGCCAGAATAGTTTTCAGTGATTTTCCTCGTGCATCCGCTAGAAATAACGCATGTTGGTGGATAAGCTCTATCGCTGGCTCTTGACCGGAACCAGTGGCGTAAAATAAGGCTAAAAGTTCATTGCATCCAGAAACTTGTTTTTGTATCAATGGATTGATTATACGCCAGAGGCTCATTTCACACGTAAGGGATTTACATAATGATACAATCATTCTTTCTGCCGCATTATACTCGTCCACAGTTTGTCACCTGGATGAGTCAATCAAGCAGATCCTCTTATAGGTTCAAGATTCCAAGGGTACATTCAAGAGCAGGTAAACTAGACATATATCATTGAGATTCCTTTATGGAAAGACAGGTAAAAATACTCAGACTTTTGAAAAAGTGATCTGATAATTTGATTTGGATATGTTTATGCTGTTGAAAGTAGTATTCACACAAGATGTCCTAGAATGAATGGACAAGCCTGAAACAATGTAAAATGAAAAACAAAAATGTATTTCCTCTTTAGGATTATCATTTTTTCGCAAAATAACGAATTCTGTCACACTTATTCGCGTTTTAGTATTACACGGCTACAAATAAAGTAAAACCGCCAAGTCAATCCAGAAATGCCCTATTGTTTCTTGCGTCCAGGATATCTGTGATAAAAGCCTATACAGGGTGGGTCTTTGACTGTAGATTCCTCTCATCAAACGGAACACTTTTTTCCTATGCCATTTTCAAAATTCGGTTCCGTTCCATCGAAAAATAATTGTCTGTTCAAATCTTCGGAACCATTATTTCAAATGAACATGGTACATATTTCTCAATCAAAACTAATTCAATATTTCTCCTGGTAAAAAAGTCAAAGCGTAGCCGACTCATAAATCTAAGCAAAAATACCATAAAACCACATGAAAAAGAAAAACGGTTCCTATTTTCGAAAGAATCAATCATTTGAAAAAATGAAAGTATTCTTATGTTTTTTTGAATAAAACGCGTAGTTTTCGACTTATTCCTAATTGTATACGATGAAATTTGAGGAAAAAATTTCGAGAATAATCTGGATGCTTTCCTGGATTGAATATCATCGAATATTATAACTTCTGTGGTCGCTTCACAAGTTAACAATATTGTCAGAATGTTTATCAACTTTGTCGAGACTAAAATCTAAATGATGGTAAAACGTTTGATGTAGAGATATGTAATAAAAAAACCCAAATGTGGGAGATAAAATTGAACACCAAGGATCAAGAAATTATACATTTAATACGCACAGTTTCGATGGAAAATTCATTGTTACCAGCCCATATTGAAAATGTCAATGAAACACGAAATTCAGATATTTGAATGATAAATGTCGATACAAACCACATATTAAATTGAAATTAGGAATAAAATGATACATGGCATTAAATAATCTGTGACGATTTTTCTATCGGAACAATATGCTCTTGGAATTTTATAAGCTCGACACTACACGGATTGTATTACATTATTTCACTGAAAGTCTTCCAATAATCATCACGAGATCGAAGAAAAACACCCAAAATAATCACTTTACCTTTTTATAATATCATAGCTCTAGAAATGATTTCCTCCATATTTGTTTACGTTGCGGAGGTTTACGGATCGCTATACGCATAAGACACAGAACCACATTCTAAGATTTGAGATGGGCTGATGGGCCGATTGATAGATCTTATGGTTTGTCTTGCGCGTCCGCTTCTTCGCAAGACACACCGTTACACCTTTGTTCAAAGAGAGAATCAATAATCTGGCATCGTCTTCTCGAAAGCTCTGTGAAATATTCATAGAAGATGGGTTGATATAGGTTGATTAATCATAAATTGAGTGAAAACACAATTCTCCAAGATATTTTTGGGATATCAAGGAAAATATGAACAATTTATTGGTGCCAACAAAATAATCTTCAGGTAAATCGAAGAAGAAACTTATTCTGGTGAGAGAAATATGGCTTTTCAATGGGCGTTTCCAGTGATTTACAGAAAAAATCATTTCGGTAATATTTGACCCTCAGAATCTCGTAACAATTTTTCTTTTTTTTTCTGTTGTCTATTTTTCGAGAAAAAAATTATTGAAAATACCAAAACGAACGTCAATTTCAAACGAGTATAAATGGCGGCAATCATAATTTGATTGGTTGGAACAGTACAGCGTTGCCAGGTCGCCATCCCCCTAACTATCCGTTCTTCTCTATCACGGAAGATTCGTTCTTATCATGGTTCTAATTCTGTGATCACAACGATGGCTGTTGGATTGAAGAGGTTATGGTGATACCCATCGAATTTACCAAGAAGCCATGTATGCTTCATAAGTTTCTGTGGTTTTATTTATCCTATTTTAGACGACAAAATAGAGTTAGCGGCAACTACGCCTTCTTGATAGCTTCCATCACAAATTAGATTGGTCATGGATGTGTACGTCATCACGGCAGTGTCCAATGAGGTTCCGAGGATAGCTACGTCATCATGGCGCTAATTCGAATTTCAATAGTTTATTAATGATAATAATAGAAAAAATGCGCAAAATTGAAAGTGAAAAATTGGTTAGGATTATGTTTTGGACTACTCTTAATATATTTATGTAAAAAAATGGATTTCTTGATGTACTGGAAACGCCCATTGCAGATATATTCGGACCAAACTATTATAGTTCAAAAATATCGTGTCTAACATTCTTATTCAAATAAGGGTAGTACTCGAGTAATCCCTAAATGTACCAACTCAATTTCAATCGGAAAATATGAACTTTGAGGTATTTGCAGAGAATCGTATCAGGCATGTATTTGTAGTTGCGGCTTGGTCGTCAAGCACTTCCCCCAAATCGGTTTCAGTGAAACCTCGATATGCGATTCGTCTGAAAAATAGAGATCAATCTATTTCGATAAGAAGCATTCTGATTCCGAGACCCGAAGTCGGTCAAACTGTCTGTTTATGGCAGGTGTCCGTTCGATCGTAAACCGATTTACCTCTTTTGTTTATTTGTTGTGCCCAAGAACTTCAGGATTGATATCGGTTGTCAGATCGCCTCGTCCAAGTGCGTCTGGTCATGTCCCCGGCGTTTCGGATGTCGATGTGTCCGAGTTAATCCCAAAAATGTAAATGTCGGTGACAGGTTAGTAGTCGGTCGGTGTCTGGGGGCCGTAAACGCCGGCGCCTCTCAGATACTACCCAGACGCGGTACTCATAAATCTAACCCCCCCGATAGTGTTCTCCGACGATTTCCCATTTCAATGAGATCCACTGTTGTTCTGCTCACCGTATCTCTGACCCGCAAGGAATTAGTCACATGGGCGTAGATGAACGTCGATGATGGGTACGCACCCCCTCAGTAAATCATATGAAATTGCTCAATTTGCTTTTTCGAATGAACTACTATCGATGAAGTGTCGCGTATTGGCTTCTGACATTTTGTCCAAATCGATGCGACATCCAGAAACAAATGACATGGGAACCACAGCCGTCTTAATAAAAAGCCGCGAAGTGAGTAATCCGGCACCTACGCATTCAGCGAAATCCGGCAACTATGCATTTAGCTTAATCTAATAGCGTATTTTTTAACTTCAAAGATTGTATCGTCATGCTGAGAACTTCAACTATGCTTCATAGTACCTATCTGATAAGTGATAATATTATGTGCAATCACTTCAATCAGCATAACTTCGAAACTTGTTCAGTGTTCTGCTGCACTTAAAGTTCTTTGAACGTGTTTTCAAGTTAGTTCTGAACTAGAGACCAGCCACATACAGTGCGCGTCAAAATTATGGACAAATTCATTTTACAGAAGAAAAATATTTGGCAACAAAATCCCGAAGCAGGTCAATTTTTGTTTCACTTTCACCAAATTTTTATGCATTATTGAAGAATTTTCGTTACACCCTTGAAATGTTTCAATTCAAAGAAAAAGAACTAACGAATTTAAAATTTTTCTTTGAAAATTTCTGCACGCCTGTAAAGAAGATACAAAGACCTTGCCAAAAAATTACCACATGACCCACTTTCCCTATTCAAAAAATTCAGAGGGTTGATGGGGATGCACAGGATGCAACAAAAATCCTTCAAAAATGCCTAAAAACCAGGTAAAAGTGAAACAAAAATTGGCCTGTTTCAGGATTTTGTTGCCAAATATTTTTCTTTAGAGAAAATGAATTTGTTCCATAATTTTGACGTGCACTGTATATGAGCTTCTGTTGGTTCATTTGAGTTGATTATTAGTGAAATTCTGCATAAATCTCTTGATTCTCAACAATGTTTCTGAATGATAGCGAAATATAAGAATTGTTGATAAACTCGAAAATATACGTGGAAAATTTCATGCTCATAATGGAAGGATAATAAGGATTATAGAAAAAAAATACATAATTCAAACTTTGAAACCATGTATGTACCTATCTGGAAACGTTTGCAATCTCATGTTTATCCGACTTTTTTCTTGATGAGATTATGCATCTCCCCTCGTTTATACCTTCATTTAGGAACACCCAGTATAGAGGGCGAGTAGAAGACGTTTTTTTCTGTAGATTCCTCTGTAGATTTCGTTACCAGTTTTCAAAATTCTGCGTCGTGTCGAAAACAGATACATATATCGATATCCCTTTTTTGAAGTAAGGTCTGGTACGCCTATGAACATTTAGTACGAATTTATCCGGTGACCAAACTGAATGAGTCAAGGATGGTTCCTTACAGATGTATAGAGACGTGCTATAAATTACCAATACGCAAGTATCTGCTTAATGACTTCCTGTGCAATTTGCTTTTGACAGCATTAGAAAAAATTCATGGGAATCAGGGTTAAAAAAACAATTTTGTATTGTTTTGTTTTCGTTGTCTTTACACTATAGGGAGATGATGATGGGTGGTGTAATTTCTCAACACAAATTCATTTTCTCAGAAGAAAAATATTTGGCAACAAAATACTGAAACAGGTCAGTTTTTGTTTCACAATTTTTATGCATTTTTGAAGGATTTTTGTTGCACCCTGTACCATCCCCATCAACCCTCTAAATTTTTTGAATAGGGAAGCGGGTCATGTGGTACTTTTTTGGCAAGGTATTTGTATCTTCTGCACAGGCGTGCAGAAATTCTCAAGAAAAAATTTTTTTTTTAATATTAGTTAGTTCAAAGAGTGATTTTCAGTATGTGCACTTTGTCATGGCTCTTTCTTTGACTTGAAACATTTTATCGAAAAGTTTCAACTTCAGTAGAAACGTACTAATAACAAAACACAAACCGAAAACCTCTTTGAACTAATTAAAAAAAAAATCCTGAAAATTTCTGCACGCCTGTAAAGAAATAACCCCTCTGCGAAATAAAAAAAAATTGGAATGAACAGGTTGTTGACCTCTGCTACTAATATGCCCATGTACACCAACCAGAGTTCATTTCCAACAGAATTAGAAAACACAACAGAGCACTGTATAAAGTATGCACAGTAATAATCATTGGTTATTTTAGGCCAATAAAATCTTGGTGAAATTAAATTCAGATTGTTATTCTACATCCGAATAAATAAATTTATAATCCATTCATACCGTTTCTTTGGGAAAGGTGAATCTATGTAAAGCTCTGTAAATTCTTGTTACTCTTTGAAAAGTTTTGTATATTTTTGTAATTTTCTGGAAATTCACAATAAATCCTTCAAAATATTCAATTACATATACATGCTGCTTGCCAAATTACAATCTGCAATTTTTCGGAATTTTACCCCCATATTTTACAGTGAAATTATATAACATCAAATAAATCCTTTCTTCTCAGCATGTTCACTCAAATATCTGCCAAATATCCCAGGCACTTACTTCTGTCAACCCCCATGCCTTGCATATAATTTCACTATAAAAAATGGGGGTAAAATTACGAAAAGTCACATATAAGTCGTTTAGGACGGAATAAATGTAGTTTTATTAGGTGCGCAACTATAGTTCTTGCTGATTGTCAATAGATGGATCCAGCAGTAAGTGGTGGTCAATTTTGACATACCCAAAACGTCATGAAGCAAGCTTAGACATATGATGGTAAACCGTTTTAACACATTGGTGATTTTGTTTTGGCGTCTAAGAATAAGTTATAAAGCTTGTTGATGTGTTTCCGTTGGCTCCTTTTTTAATTTTCTGTATATATTTCGTTCAGAACATAACATTCGCATACCAACAGATCTGATATGTTGCCTCATTCTCAATGCTTGAGAAAATATCGCATAAATTTTCATCCTCAATTGAACCGGACAAACTCCAGCATCAAAGAATCCCGAGTGTTTTGACCCAATCGAATCCTCAAGTATCTGATGAAGATCATAATGAAATAAAGATGCAAAACGATCCACCTCTCGATTTGCATAGCCTACTCTCCGACAGGCATGACCAGCTACCTGCATTTGCTTAATTTACTCCCGACCATCGCTAATTGTGCTTCTTATCTAAACGTCGATCTCTGCATTCCCGTGGCAATCGGCCGGCGCCTTTTGCCTCGACCGTTCCCATATTTATAATGCCGTCCCGAAGAGGAAAGGGTTTAACGATAAAAAAATATTATGGCGTTCCGAAAAAAGATGATATCGTTTCGTAAATTCTATTTGCAGACACTCGAACGGCAATATTAGGAGAAAATGTAAATTCAATCTGTTCTAAGGCCGCCTTCACACTATGCCGGTCGGCACACTTATGATTTGGCATAGGTTATGTTCGGCTTAAAAAATATTAGAAGGTATACTCCATTCACTTTTATAAAGTATCCCGGTTTGCCATGATTTAGGTTTATCAAGTTCTCTCAATTAAAACAGACGCAGGTTGGCCCTCGTGAAAATCAAGCGACATTGCCAAGTCTACTTTGTATTTATTTTTTTTTAACTTTGTATAAATAGAGTTAGTTCTTCTAAGGTTCAACTGTGACGCAGGTTTCGTAGAACTACTACATTTTCATACTGGAGTAGGTATTTCAAGTTGTGTGCAAAAAGGTATGCCTTCTGTAGGTGTTTCTTGAGAATTTTGAAAAGTGGGGAATTCCAAAGGTTCATCTGTTCCATTCGTTTTTCTGGGCTATTCGAGTACTTTTATTCTTTTTCCGAATGAACTATCACAAAGTAACGGACTTTTCTGTACATTATTTTTCAGTGGAATTTCAACACTCGTTTCTTGATTTCCGTACAAGAAAATGGCATAACTGAATCTTCCAACCATGTTTATTGTATATACGTGAAATATTTCCAGAATTAACAGAGAAAAATGTTTCTTCAACATTCGCCAGCTCTTTGGAATAATTGAGTTCACATAATATTTGCTCAGTTTCATTATTTTTCCAAATTAGATAAACATTTTGATACATACGAAATTATTACGACCTCTATGTAGAAAGGACAACGTTGCCTATTTATTACTTAACATTTTCAAAATATAGACGGTTGAATGTTTCAGATTATCATGACCAACCGGGATACTTTATAACAGCCAATGGAGTATAGAGTGAGCGTCAAAATTATGGAACAAATTCATTTTCTCAGAAGAAATATATTCGGCAACAAAATCCTGAAACAGGTCAATTTTTGTTTTACTTTTACCTGCATTTTTGTTGCACCCAGTGCAATCCCCATCAACCCTTTAAATTTTTTGAATATGGAAAGTGGGTCATGTTTTTTGAAAAATTAGTTAGTTCAAAGTGGTTTTCAGTATGTGAACTTTGTCATAGCTCTTTCTTCGAATTGAAATATGTTATCGAAAAGTTTCAACTTCAGTAGAAATGTACTAACAACATACCTACTTAAGGGGTAGTATCACCTTTTGAATCGTGGTAAATCTCCATTCAAAAAGTGGTCTCTTTATTTCACGAGTAACTACCCTAATTAACGACGTAGAGACTTGAATTTTTTTAAATTGAAGTTGAAGAACGTCCCGATGGCAAATAGTTTTCTTTTTTGCGATTTGATTAGTTTTTCAATTAAAAAAACCAGCGTAATCGTAATATCTGGGTTATTGAATATGTTTTTCGTTTTTCATGAGTAAAAGCTATATTTTTGAACTAGTCATCATCAAAATTTTTGTAGTTTATAGAAGATTAAATTGCCGAGGGCAAATAGTTGCGATTTTTTCCAAAAAATGATGAATA
The DNA here is from genome assembly GCA_951802165.1 of Adalia decempunctata. Classification (NCBI taxonomy): domain Eukaryota; kingdom Metazoa; phylum Arthropoda; class Insecta; order Coleoptera; family Coccinellidae; genus Adalia; species Adalia decempunctata. The sequence continues at coordinate 43,870,031 of OX637697.1, forward strand.
ACCGTCGAAAAAAAATCATTAAGTGTAGTTTTCAAAACGCTGAAGTTCAACCTGTTTTTTTAATTGAAATACTCATTAAATCGAAAAAATGGAAACTATTTGCCCTCAGGACGTTCTTCAACTTCAATTTAAAAAAAAATCAAGCCTCTACGTCGTAAATTAAGGTAGTTACTCGTGAAATAATGAGACCACTTTTTGAATGGAGATTTACCACGATTCAAAAGGTGTTACTTCCCCTTAAGATCAGGACTGAATCGCATTGTTTCACACATTCTAATTTTTCACGTGAGGGGGTTGAAAGTTGTGCATGAACAAAACTGCTATGGTCGACTTTAATCAGGTACCATCGTCTCAAAGTAAATGAGCCATGACAAAGTGCACTGAAAAACTCTCGGTTACTGTAAATATTCATGAAATATCCAGAAAAATCTCGAATTCAAATTTTAAAATGTAATTCTTGTACGTTAACCTTTAAGCGAACCCTTCTTTCAACCCTTTTCGAAAGACAGGAAGAACAACCAACAATTTTTCAGATACAACGTTTGAAAAGGATAAAAAATAATAACATTGTGATTTTCATCAGATGGTACTACGTGAAACACTTCCTGTGGCAATGTGACTTTCTTCAGAACGCCTTAGCAAATTGTTTTTTGCTGAGAAGTTTGAAAATTGCTTAATTTGTGTTTGAATTTCATTAACTTCAATTCTGAATTAACGGAAATGCACAAAATAACAATTTTACAATTGATCGGTTACGGAGATAACACCCGAACCCAAAAAAATGGGTATTACCTAAGTGGCTTGTTTCATGAAAAATTCAGGATTTACCTCCTACATCCAAAGGAACAATAAGTAAAATAAAGAAGGAGTTTCGCGAGTTATAATATAAGGCAGTTTAAAAAAGCAGCTTCTAATAGGTACACTGCGTGAGAATGTGAAATTAGATGTAATGCTTGAGTTTTGAAGAAACACCACATCATGAATCGCGAATTTCAATTGCGTAAGAGCCGAGCTATAAATTGTTCAGCTTCTGTTTCACAATTGAGAAATCCTTACGTTTTGCAAATTCAACATAAGGTTGATTTATTGACTCGAGCCACCTCATCTTCACATTCAAATTTTATTAATTTATTGTCACTAAATGGATCGTGCCATGGAATTATGTCGAACATAATAGACTCATCATTATTCGTAAAATATATGTGTGAGTGTTGTAACCTTAGGCCATACATGTAAGAATAGGAGGAATAGGTATAGACTAAGGTTGTAGATATCAATAAATAAATGCAACCGAATGACCTTACGCAACATCTTCAAGTTTATGTTAGAAATTTTTGCGAATCGAATGGCTCTCGGAACTCTCGAAAATCATCCGGCGGATTGATCAAGTCCTCTTGAGGTGTTGGTAGATTGAAGTTTATTGATTTCGGTTGATTTGAATAGGTGGATGTTGAAATATTAATTGCAGTCGATGAGTTATGATGTTTTTGTTTATTTGAACGATTAGTCACTCGCAAAAATATCAAGAATATAAATTAGCTTTACCTAGGTCCTAAAGGATTTCTTGTTTCACATCAGATCGATTTTTAAATGTCGGAAATCAAGGATTTCGATTACTTATATTTCTAGCATAAAAGGTGGTACAGGCGTTCTGCGTCCACCTATTGTTAGGCCTGCTATTGTTGATTTGGATCTATAACGATGCATTTTGTAACTCTTCAAAGTAGCTCGAGGCGGTCAACTTTTCAGAATCACTAATAAAGCCGATAATTTATGCGACAGTCTTCGTTTAGTCTCAATTATAATCATATAAATGTCAAAGTAGCAATGAAATTCTGGCGCGACCGCATTCAGGCATATTAATCAGGTTCGAATATTTACAGAAAACCGGCAACTTATGCAAATCTGCCATTTCTTTTAATGGTCAACGTGTCCGATGACAGGATGAATTTTTACATTTTTTTTATTCCATCTGAAGGGGGATTGTTATAGATGGGGCAATCGCTGATGGTGTCTATATGAGTCTTTACCAAACTCCAACAAGAATGAATACTTATAACACTGTTTGCAAACCTATTTCGAGGAAAGACCATTAAAGGGATTGTAAATCACAAAAGAATGAACTAATGAGATTTCTTGATAAATTCAAGAAAAAAGTAACATAGACATATGGTACCTATGCAAACGTTTTCGAGATATTGGGCGTTAAAGTTTGAATTTTTTCAAGCTTTGTTTTCCATAGTGTCTGCATTTCCAAGATATTCAACTGGAAGTTGGCATAGATTTATCGAGGATATATTGAAAAATTCTTAGCCTACTATAGAACCAAACAAAATTTCAATATCAAAATATTTTATTACTCAACATATTCTCCTCTTAATTGAATACACTTATCACAGCGAAGCTGCAACGTCTCTAGACCTCGCTCTAGACCTTTCAAAAAAATGTTTCTTCTTGCTCTGCAAACCAGTCCTCCACAGCTTTTATTACCTCCTCGTTGGAAGAAAATTTACGACATTTCAAACTTTTTTTCAGTTGAGGAAGGAGATGATAGTCGGACGGAGCCAAATCTGGTGAATAAGGGGGGTGTTCTAGTAATTCCAACCCTAAATCACGAATTTTTTGCATGGCAACATGAGATTTGTGTACTGGGGCGTTGTCCTGTAAAAACAAAATACCTTTGGATAGCTTTCCGCGTCTTTTCTCTCTAATTTTTTTCGTAGAGTGGTCAGTATACTATATGTCGAATAGTAATCTCCAGTTATTTTTCTACCCTTATCCAAAAATCAATCATGATTACTCCATGGCAATCCCAAAAAACTGAAGCAAGGACTATTCTAGCAGATTTTTGGACACGAAACGTCTTCGTTCTTGGAGAACCAGAGTGGCGTCATTCCATCGATTGTTGCTTTGTTTCCGGACCGTAAAAATGTACCCAAGTCTCATCCATAGTAACAATTCGGTTTGAGAAGTTTACATCGTTTTCAAATCGAGCACAGATAGAACGCGATGCTTCTACCCTTGCACGCTTTTGGTCAACATTCAAACATTTGGGGATCCATTTCGCAGAAATTTTTCTCATGTCCAAATAGACGTGAACTATATGATGAACGCGTTCGTTTGAAATCTTCAGTGCTTCAGATATCCGTTTTAGCCCAATTCCACGGTCTGATAAAATCATGCCATGCACTGCATCGATATTTTCGGGGGCCTTCCCGATCGGTCATCATCTTCAATTGAAAATTTACCTCTTTTGAAGCTTGCAGTCCAATTTTCACGGTCGCATACGAAGGACATTGATCACCAAGGGTATTGAGCATATCTTCGTAAATCTGCTTACCTCTTAACCCTTTTAAATACAGGTACTTGATGATGGCTCGATACTCCAATTTTTCGATTTTTACAATTTCAATGGACATCTTTTTTTTTAATTTATTGCGTAACTCTGGTTTACTTTTTTGACGTCGGACTCTACACTGACACTTCTGATAAGTTATTGTTCGTTGATATGGTATCGCGATATTTTGTTTATGCATGGAACTGGTCTAAGGCTAACTAGATATCAATACATCCTCGTATAGGTATCAGACAAATCCACTGATATTGGCTGCATCATTCATATTGGGAAATCTATTTGTTTTAAATACGAATATCTTTCTTCCAAATCAGCGCTGATCGGAGAATCAAATCGACTTGACAAATCAAAATCAATCCCGTGATTCCCGATCAGCGTTGATAGCGCTTTGTGAAACCCACCATGAAAGTATAAACACTTGCATAAATCTTTTCAAGCAGACTTTGCCTTTTTCGTTCCATTTGTCACCGATATCTATAGCATTGCAATTCAATAACCCAAAGCGAAAGGGTTCAGATTGTGTCGAGTCCATACTTAAATTGCCCCCCTGTGGAACGTGAGCCCCACGTTGAAAACACTGGACTAGACTGTAAATTCACAGACTAGAATGTTGAATTACAATCTGGATTTTTTCACTATGATTCCTGAGGGCCTAAAATAACCAATGATTCTCAGATTGATTTTACAGTGTTCGATTTTGTCTTAGAATTATGGTTCAAATAAGGAGTATTAAAGTCGAGGCGTTTTCGGATGGCAAGATCTGCAAAAAAACGTCCAAGCCCTTTCCACTCTCAGGGCACGCCCCTAAATGAGCTGCAACCATACAACGAAACAAAAATTCATTCCACTTATGAAGCATGGCTAATAAGATGTATTTCCTGAATAACCAGATGGTTTTACAAAGAGGTACATACTCGAAACACCAACGTTTTATTGCAGACCTCGCCATCCATAAACTTCCCGCCTTCATACATCAAATAAAGAATATTTTTTTGAAATTTTAAAATTCCATTTGTGTCACCTACATCTTTCTAAAAATTTTCTGATCCGCCAGCTCACAATTCTTTCTATAAAACACATTATTTATAATTTCTCTACGGTATCAATAAACGTAATGGATATTCATTACTGATGGAATTTTCCTTGCAATTTTCATGGTTTGCCGAATGATCAATCATTTTCTAAACCTTCAAACGGACATATTGGAATGTATGTTTCAGAATATCAAAATGAATTTATGAACTGGAATGATCTATAACATTTTGATTCGGCTTGTTTTTCATGCACATAAATCTATTAGTCGCCAAGTTAATTGGACTATATGGATATCATGGTTGGATAGGGCTTTTTATCTCTACAGCGTACAATACAGCGAACTGTAATTATGATAAAAAACGAAATAATAACTCAAATAAGGCAGTAATTCTTTCGATACCTTCACCTGTGCTGATAATTCCAAGGAAAATTTATGAAATACTAAGAAATTCTGCAGTAAGTTGTGAACATGAAGTTTTCGAATGAATAATTCGAAGTGAAACATCTTGATGGATAGCTTTTTCGAGATTAAACTTTCATTCTCTTGTCGAACAATTGAAATTGATTTATCAAAATGGTCAAATGTAGTAATGAAGGATAGAGAAAGCAATTACAATTCTCCAACTTGAACAAGATTTTAATGAGTTTCAACAAAATCGATTATAATGAAACTGACATTTCAACCATTTTGTGAAATAATAACTCGAATGAGGCAGTAATTCTTTCGATACCTCCACCTGAACTGATAATTCCAAGGAGAATTTGTGGAATACTAAGAAATTCTGCAGTAAGTTGTGAACATGAAGTTTTCGAATGAATTATTCAAAGTGAAACATCTTGATGGATAGCCTTTTTGAGATAAAACTTTCATTCTCTTGTCGAACAATTGAATTTGATTAATCAAAATGGTCAAATGTAATAATGAAGGATAAAGAAAGCAGTTTATAATTCTCCAACTTGAACAAGATTTTAATGAGTTTCAACATAATCGATTATAATGAAACTAACATTTTAACCATTTTGTGAAATAATAACTAGCATGAGGCAGTAATTCTTTCGATACCTCTACCTGAACTGATAATTCCAAGGAGAATTTGTGAATTACTAAGAAATTCTGCAGTAAGTTGTGAACATGAAGTTTTCGAATGAATTATTCGAAGTGAAACATCTTGATGCATAGCTTTTTTGAGATAAAACTTTCATTCTCTTGTCGAACAATTGATATTGAAGATCAAAATGGTCAAATGTAATAATGAAGGATAAAGAAAGCAACTATAATTCTCCAACTTGAACAAGATTTTAATGAGTTTCAACCTCGGTTTCAACAGAATCGATTTTAATGAAACTATAACATTTTATTTTAACCATTTTGTGATCATTCTCAACTGAGTAGGTGTATATTGTAGGAATTCATTTCCACAATCCACACCTAATTCAGAAATATTTCCTTCATTTTTACTATCAATTTTACTGAAAAATTTCATTCTCCATTTCCCTTATTCGAAATGAAAGCATAAAAAATATCGAAATTATAGGTAGGTACAACGTGAATTTGCCCCGATTGTAATTTTTTTTTCACCATCAAAATCTAGGTATTTTCAAATGCGCCTTGTAAAACTGCTGCAAAAAGTACATTTAATCACAATTTAAAATAAGATAAAATGTGAAATCCCTAGGTAAAGAAATTATTTAGTCAAATATCATGTAGGTAACCGCAAAATTGTAATTTGAATTTTCTGTAATTTTACAGGATCATCAGTGATTTTACATCATTGATGGTGAAATTTCAGTGACTATCTTAGACAACATGGTTATACTGAGTAATCATTTACGTATTTAGAAAGTTAGAAATAAATCTCTCGATGAATCTACCATAAATATACGCTTATAGGCATATTTGTATCCTCAGGTAAAACTGAACACCTAAAATTACCAGGATTTCAAGGCTATTAGGTATAAATTCTTCTGGTGGATATAACTACTACTTATTATAAGTTCATAAAATAAATAATAATACAATGTTATTTTTCAATTGAGAAGTTATTATGTGTTATTTAATTTTTATTTCCTTTCTGAATTGAAGTTACAGTTTTAGATTGAAATATTATTTTTTGGCATACCTACTGAATTTCCTTGTTTAGAAATACTAAATGTCATCATTTGAGCTCATCTGACATCTATCTTTAACCGTAACTTTTTGAAACAGTTTATTTATGAGTAAACTGAAGTTTCATTCTTCAATGTTATCTTATACATATTGAAATTATTCATATGCCTAGGTAGATCATGAAAATATTGAAAAACCTAATTATAATGAAAATATATAACTGAAAACGAAAACGAAAACAAAAACTTTAATTTGATTTAATTTTTTGAAAAAAACCAATTCCTTCAGAACTATAAAAGTACATGCAAATACGCTACACTACGATAAACTCCCATAAATTCTAAACTGATGAAATGTGAATTAATAGGTATGTTCTTGTAATTAAAATATGAATATGTTGGTAGTTACATATTATATTTATGTTAATTCAAATAAGATGTTATAATGGAAATGAATTATTATTTTTTCGCGATAAAGACATAAATCATAATGTAGTACACGTATCTCCTATTCGTTACATATTTGAATATACCTAAGGTTCTGAGAATTATTCATAAGTTTATTTCTTCATTGTTGTTAGTGGTAAAAATGGGAATAATTTCTTATGTAAATTCATACAGTCCAATTGGTAAATGCTTTAATATAATTGAGGATAATTGGATCTGAATTGCGTGCTAATGTGGGATAATGAAAAAATTGGTATACCTACCGAATAAATTTCAATATTTTTTGAAGACTATTACCTAGGTAGGTATACCTACCTACTAGAAATAATAGGTTGGAGACATTTGCTTCAAAGAATGCAAAAATTAATTCCTAAGAAGGTATTGACTATTTTCGTATAGCTGAAACAGGTAGTATTACCTTTGGTCCAGAAGAGTTAGATACGAGGGTATGGGTATAGATAGGTTCTTACACTGCATTCACTTTTATATTATATCCCGATTGGCCATGACATTCTGACACATTTCATCGTGTACATTTCTAAAATGTTAGGTTATAGTAATTTTCCAGTCAGATAACTAAGCAACGTTGTCTTTTCAACATAGAGGTCGTAGTAATTACGTATTTTATCGAAATGTTTTTTTCGAGGTTTATTTACTTTGGGACAATAATGAATTTGGGAAAATATTATGTGAATTCAATGATTCCAAAGACCTGGCGAATGTTGAAGAAACATTTTACTCTGTTGATAGTTTGTTGAAAATTTTACTGAAGAATAATGGAAAGAATAGTCCGTTACTTTGTGATAGTTCATTCTTGTGATAGTTCATTCGAAAAAAGAATTAGAAGTAATGGTATAACCCGACACAAAAACTTCCTTCACTTTTCAACATTCTCAAGAAATAAGCCTATACATCAGAAGACATTTAAATACCTTTGCAGAACTTGAAATATGTAATCCATCATGAAAATCAGGTAGGTAAAACCTATCTGATGAAAAACCTGTGTCACAGTTGAACTTTAAAAGAACTAATTCCATTTAAAATTACATTACATTTAGTTTCCTATTCTTGGAAATCTATGTGAATGATAGGTACGCTGAATTGGGAAGAAGATATTTCTAAATTGGGATACAACTTAGCTTAAGTCTGTTATCTTCGGGTGTAATGACATGGATAAATTCTCCATGAAAACTATCTATCATGCCATACCTATATAACAAAATCAAGATATGGAATTATGTATGTTTTATTGGGAGTAGAAATTAGCATCGCCAACATCTCTGAGAATATTTATTTTGACATTGCCGATATTTCACGAATACCAACCCGCGTCAGTTTTAAGTAAAAAACTCGATAAATCTAAATCTATAGGCAAACCGGGATACTTTATAAAAGTGAATGGAGTTTAGTATTCCTAATTGAAAAAAAGCACTAAAACAAAAAAATATAGGACTTGGAACTTTCAAGTCAAGAAAAATGTTGAGAATTTTCACTTTATAACTAACTAGCCATGCAGTCGCATCAAATTTTGGAAATTTTCAGGTAACCGCATTAAATAATGCGAAAGTTTAGTTTTCGAGATATCGGGTGTACCTACTAGGGAGTAGGTTTGAACGAAAGTTATGAAAACAGGTGGATTAGACGAAGTGGACATCAGTCATGCATGGCCCTCCAGATCCCTATAGTCTTAAGAAATGTTATCACGCTAACTGGATTTTTATGACAATTTAGATTTTTTTTCTCGAAATTGGTGGTAGATACGACAAAATTACAAGAGACCTTAAAGTTCAGTATACCTATACCAACAACCACGGATGTTCTTTTAGCAATTCTTCAAACTTACAGTGGCTCACCAAAAAAAAGTTCTTGAGGAAGACATGGGACTGTGCCGACTGTGTTCCGATAAAAAATTACTATGTAGATTTGCAATCAAAATCGGCATGTGACATGGTGTAAGGTAAACTCTGAATTATATGTAGTAGGTATCTGAGCCATATTTCAATTGAATATCTTGTGAAATGCAAATACTAGGTATGAGAAAAAACTTGAAATAAATTCTTGTATCCCGAAAACGAAATATTTATGGTCCTAGGTTTATGGGACTTTTTTTTTAAATTATGCAAATTATGCTCTTCGTTAGTAGGCACCTCCAATTTAGGAAAAGCCTGTTTCTAAGGCTATCGGGTTCATTTGTCCGCCATGTTAAAAAAGAAGGAAACCATATTTCTTCATGAACACAAGTTACATGAAGATTTGTGAATTGAAAATCTTGGTATGATAATAAGTCGGCCAGTTCTTTCTGGTGAAACTAAACCAAAATCACCTTTTTCTATAATCTCAAAGATTTCTATGGGCCCACACTTTGCGATGTATAGCTACTTCTGCAAAGTTTATTTTTGAGAGATGAATTTATATATAATATTCAACTTTTCTTGTCAAAATAAGGGTGCTCCACAAAATAGGCAGAGGCAGTTAGGTATCATCCGAATCTATCTATACCTACTCAAACGGCAAATATATTGGCAAGTACCTACTTTTACTAGAAAAACATATAGGTACTTAATTAAATAGATAGCGTATGAGGCCTTATAATTGGTGAGTTGGGGCGCTCGTATAACTAGGTTTAAGCTTTTTTTATGAGGAACTTTGCATAAACTAATTCTATCTGAATGTTTCCTTATAATCATCAGGGAGCAAGGTGGAGCCCGAGAGGAATAAATCAGGCAACCTTTGACGAAAGAAAATTCGAGCAAGGCTCTAGGTGAAGGACGTAAAGGTACCTTCACTCCAGCAAATGTTTGAAATGTGACTTACTGCTCTGCGAAGCCTCAATAGAGCAGGACTCGTTGATGGGATGTGGGTTCATCACCAAGCTCGGCTGGACCAACCCTCTGTGATGCATAGGTAACTGGTGCATAGCCAGTCCACCCTGCTCTGACATAACCATACGAACCACAAGTCTTGAACCACACGTAACCAAAAACCAGTACTGAAACACCTATCAATAACTCGCAACCTAAAGTACGACAGTCCACATAGCTAAAACTGAGTTCACAAATCAAGAGAACGAGGTAATCCTTTTTCTGTTCCGATATCCGTTAAGCGGGTTAACCCTTGAAACACTGGTGCTGAGCTACGTTACGCCCTTCGACACAACCGATAAAGCGCGTAGTTTCGGAGTAACTGACGTCGAGTTGGACTCGGTCGGGTGAGATCGTGTCCCTATTAGTTTTTGTTTGGACGTAATCGGGGCCCCTCCCCGATGTTGGAATCGTTCTCTTGAACGATTGGTGAGAACGCTCGGGAGTGAGGTAGAGGGCCGCACAAAATGGAAGGTAGATAATCAATAATCACTTCGGGTTTCTCCCTTTCATCCCCACTGCCGAGGATACTTCGGGTTTTAGCTAGTAAGATTTGTATTTGTGCTCTTCAAGAGCGCAAAGTTTTGTTTGAAAATAAAAATTTAGATATCTTACTCTTAGGCTGGTTGCTTTGAAGGAGTTCAAAAATAGTTAAACATTAAAATATAGTGTCAAGTTTGTATGAATAATGTAATGATAGATAACGAAAAGATTATAGAGGCAGGAGTGCAGTAGAGAACCAAATTTATTTTATTGATGAAGTTTTGGATTCACCGATTGACATACCTATAGATACTTATACCTATAGGCACAAGGTATTACGTTGTAAAATGATCATATACCTATTGAATTTTTGGTTTTATTCCTGTTTACTAGGTAGGTACTGATTTTTATAGGTATGAGTTGTGAAAATTTTTATAGCTTTTATAATTTCGAGTAAATTTTTTACCTCCGTCGGCTGTAGGTAGGTAGGTATCTATAGGACCTACCTCAAGAAGGAGTAGGTATGTTACACGTTTTCAGGGTAGAATTGCTCTTTCAGTGTCGATTATGATTTCTCTAATGATTTCACTTTCATTTTATTTCGATTTCTTTCGTTTCTTTCGGTTCAATACTCAAGCTTTTTGAAGAGAGATATAAAAAACATTCGTTCAGTAGTTTCCCGTATAAATATGGGTGAGGTTCCTCGTGAAAGACCCTGTATAAACATGGTGAAAGATTCAGTTATGCCATTTTCTTGTACGGAAATCAAGAACCGAGCGTTGAAATTTTACTGAAAAATAATGGACAGTCTGTCCGTTACTTTGTGATAGTTTATTCGAAAAGAATAAAAGTAGGTACTGTTATGGTTCAAAATATCATTTCAAAATTCATTCCGATCTATTGAGGCCAAATTAAAATTGAAAGATTTAGAAACATCATTTGAAGTTTGTATACATAGAATTTTTGTATCTAGTGCGCGAAATGCTACTTTGGTGATCGAGAACTGATTTTTTTAACGAGGCGCAGCCGAGTTGAAAAAAAATAGTCGAGATCACCAAAGTATTTCGCGCATGAGATGCAAACAGAATTTTTTCTACAAACGTTCGTGCACTGGCTGCACCATAAATGTTAACATTGTAAATAATAAATAGAATTAAGTAGTGTTCAATTTTCTCACAATTTGAAAGCCTTAATTATTGTTATACATTAAAAAATAAATTATATCTTGGATTTTTGCTTGATTGAGGAACATAAAGGTTAAAATATGAAAATCCCATATAGTTTACATGCAGTGTGCGAAGTACCTAAGTATTTCGCACACTACTTCGCGCACGGTGATGGTAACGAAGGAAAATGAAAAAAAAGGTCACTTCGCATATTGTTGTCTATGCGCGAACCTTGTCATTTTTTGACGTTTGTAGAAAATAGTTATTTTTATATCTAGTGCGCGAAATGCTACTTTGGTGATCGAGAAAAAATAGTCGAAAAAGTATTTCGCGCATGAGATGCAAAGAAAATTACCCTCCCATATGTTCATTTTATATTCTATAGGTACAATGCATGTAATGAGCAGTTTTCCGTGTTATGTCGTTTCACTCTTTTCTAATTGGAAATTAAATCTTTCAAATACTTTTCGTAAAAAGGACAGTTCACAAGGTAATCACTTCTATATCTAGGGTTGTAGATATACCTTAAAACCACTCAAGACAATTTTCAGCCCTTGAAACTTGTACCTACTAGGTATATGCCTTCATCAACATTTATTCCTCCAAAATCCATCAAAAATCAATCAACTCAATAGTTTAACGACACTCCACCATGAAGTCTATTTGTACTTTGTTAATGACCGCAACTTTTAGGTAGGTTATAAGTTATAACCCATTCTATTTATGCACAGGCGCTCGCCGTGAATATTACTTTGATGATCCTTCCATTATTATAATTTATTATACCGTTTATTTAAACATTTCGTCTTAAATTATCTGTATTGAATAAATTTCGACAACCGATGGGATGGATATACTCGTACACGCATTTGAAAAAACCGATGAGTTATCGCATATTTAATTGAAGTAAATTGTTGAATTTTTATAGACACTCTATACAGGGTCTTTCACGAGGAACCTCACCCATATTTATTCGGGAAACTACTGAACGTATTTTCATGAAATTCAGCACTTATAAGTATTTCACGATGCTGATGAAATCTGAAATATTTTCAAGACATGAGCACCTCCGGTTTTCCCGGAAATGACGTCAACTTCCGTTTTTCAAATTAGAACACCATTTTTTTATTGCAGAAATACATTCCTTAGAAAATTTCAAGTTATTTTGATGTAACATTTTTCAGTTTTGGTTGGAAAATTCTCTCTGAGCGGGAAAATTCGAAAAAAAAATCGAAAATAGAGCTCCGCTGAAACAAGAATAACTTCGAGGTTTTTCGATGGAAAATTTTCATTTTTGGGATTTTCCAAGATGTAAGATTGATGTATCCACTTTGAAAATCGAAATCGCGATTCATGATACAGGGGGTGAAAAAATCGCTTTCAAAGTTAGGGATGACAAAATCGTGAAAAATCAATTTTTTCAAATTAGAACCCCATTTTTTTATGGCAGAATTAGAATCTACGTTAAAAAATAATGTGAGTGTATGCATCACACACTGGCCTAAAGTGGATATTTTCTGAGTTATTCACAAAAAACTGTTTTTCGTCTTGAATTTTCAGCTCCTATTTCTTTTCCCTTCACGCCAAAAAGATGAAATTTTCAGGAACTGTTACTTAAACCATGTTTTAGATTTTACTACCCTAATATGCAAGAGAAAAAAGTTACAGGTTGTTCCTAAATAGATGGCGAATTTGGATTCGAATTTGTATCGGAAACCTCTTTATTTCAACTAATCGGCCATCGGTTTTCTCTCCAGTGATAAATAAATAATTCCTTATGAACCATATGCAAAAACTTACCATGTTTTACATCCTTTTTTTTTAAAGATAGATATCATTAATTACATCTGCCAAATTCCTCTTTATTCAATAGCATTTTGTGTATACTATTAATTTGGTGATAATTCGTATTAAGTTATAAAATCGATCACTATGCCTAATTTTACCAATGAAGATTATTTAAATCTCATTCTACTTCATGGAGAATGTAATAAAGTTGTAGATAGAACGATTCGACTGTTCATTGAGAGGTTTCCTGACCGACCCAGACCAACGAGAGATACCATTAACAGAACCATGACAAACTTGAGAAATGTCGGATCTTTCGTTAAGAAAACTATACACAGAGAAAAAAGTGTAGTAGAAGATGAGAACAACGAAATTACAGTTCTTGCATATTTTCGTGTGAATCCTCAAAATTCTCTCGAAGATGCCGAGATTGATCTGGGATTATCTCAATCGAGTGTTTGGAGAATATTAAAAAAACATAAAATGCACCCATATAAATTCAATAGGGTACAGCATTTGAAGGAAACTGATTTCGTCAGGAGAACAGAGTTTTGCGAAGCTATGATGATTCGATTTCAAGAGAATGAAAACTTTTTGGACTGTATAATTTGGACAGATGAATCTAAATTCACAAATAATGGTTCTTTCAATAGGCATAACAGTCATTATTGGGATGAAGAGAACAACCACCACTTCAGACAATGGAACTTTCAAGAGACCTGGAGTTTCAATGTTTTTTGCGCCATCAAAAATAATGCAATTCTCGATGTTCACATTTATGATGGGTAAGATAGAACACTACACATGTTTGCATCTATCTCCCTTAGGAGATAGATATTCTGACAAATTGACTCAAATAATTGAGCCGCTAGTACAGAACCATAATGACTTATGGTATCAACAAGATGCCTCCACACAATTCACTCAATGTGTCAAATATCCTCTACAGGCTATTTGAAGATCGATGGTTGGCGAACAATGGTCCACATCTTTGGCCACCACGTTCTCCCGATTTAACTCCTTTAGACTATTATGTTTGGGGTAGGATAAAAAATATTGTCTACTCAACTCCCCTGACTGATAAAGAGGACTGCATAGAACGAGTCAGAAATGCGTTCAGGTTTGTTTAGATTTTTAGATTCATAGTTTTGAAACTCAATTTTGTTTTTAAACACTTTTGCAGATCTCTTCCCCCCGATGAAATAAGAAGAGCAACGCACGAAGCATTCCTGAGACGTATAAATAAATGTCTAGAAATTAACGGTCAAAACTTTGAGCATATTCTCTAGTTATAACTGCGAGAGTTTGCCATGGTTCTCCTAATAGTAACTTGAAGTCGGTTTCAAGAAGGGGTGAAAAATCTACAGCATGGTTCAAATAACAGTTCCTGAAAATTTCATCTTTTTGGCGTGAAGGGAAAAGAAATAGCTGAAAATTCAAGACGAAAAACAGTTTTTTGTGAATAACTCAGAGAATATCCATTTTAGGGCAAGGATGTGATGCATACACTCACATTATTTTTTAACGTAGATTCAATATCTGCCATAAGAAAATGGGGTTCTAATTTGAAAAAATTGATTTTTCACGATTTTGTCATCCCTAACTTTGAAAGCGATTTTTTCACCCCCTGTATCATGAAACGCGATTTCGATTTTTAAAGTGGATACATCAATCTTACATCTTGAAAAATCCCAAAAATGAAAATTTTCCATCCAAAAACCTCGAAGTAATTCTTGTTTCAGCGGAGCTCTATTTTCGATTGTTTTTCGAATTTTCCCGCTCAGAGAGAATTTTCCAACCAAAACTGAAAAATGTTATATCAAAATAACTTGAAATTTTCTAAGGAATCTATTTCTGCAATAAAAAAATGGTGTTCTAATTTGAAAAACGGAAGTTGACGTCATTTCCGGAAAAACCGGAGGTGCTCATGCCTTGAAAATATTTTAGATTTCATCAGCATCGTAAAATACTTATAAGTGCGGAATTTCATGAAAATACGTTCAGTAGTTTCGCGTATAAATATGGGTGAGGTTCCTCGTGAAAGACCCTGTATAAAAAAAAACTTCAGAAGTTTATTGAATGATGAAGCTGATATCTTATGCTAAATACTGTAAAATTTCGTTCATCTAGATTGAAAGAAGCGGTTGCTATAATAATTTTGATGAAACCCTTAAAACACCAAAAGTATCCTTAAAATACGAATTATGTGACAACACCTTGATGAAATTTGAAAAATGAGGTATAAGTGTAAAGCTCTTGTTGTCCTCGAAAGAATTATACTATGAAATACAGAGTGTTCCATTTGAAAAAAACTACATAGGTATTATATATTTTTCCGTACCTATTTTTCGACAGACCCTTATATGTAAAATTATTTTTGTCAACCTTACAACCCTATTATATAAGTTTTTTTCGACACGGTATAGTTTAAGCGCTATTTCAGCCGTACTCCTTGCTGACCCACCCTGTAGGTATACATCATTCAAAACCCGGAGCCAATTACGTAATGAGAAAGCAATATAATACTGTAAAGAAAATTAAACTGAAACAATATATATGTATGTACATATAATACCCACACTATTAATAAGATTAAAAAAAAACACAATTTAAAGATCGAAGCCGAGCATGAGCAAAAAAAACTGTAGGAGAAAAACCACTCAGCTTCTGCCAGCAGCACAATCGAATAATTTTTGAACATTGAAAATTAAATAATTTCCTACGAATAACTACTGATAAGTTTCAGGAAAATATACCGACAAAATTGAATGGTAGGTATACATAAAAAAGTGCAACAAAAATGTTTTCACATAAGAGCAAAATGATCCAAAGGACAAAAAATTTAAGCATCTTTTCGAAATGCGCATTTACGAACAACATACCCCGATGTAATTCTGAAACTACAATGTGACTCTGACATCTCAACTGAAAAAAGTAGGTTGGTGTGAACTTTTCATCAAATTCCCATTCAAATTTAATTTAATTAATCGACTACTATCCGAATGCACGGTAGGTATATTATTTTCAGATGTCCTTCTATTCAGAGTCAAATTATTGAGCATTAAAATCTAATGGAATAGAATTATATCTATCCCCGCATACATAAATTAAATGTTCAAACGGATATCAGTTCGAACATGTCATAATACATTTTGTGAGTTATAATGAAATTATGTGCATAATTATTTCGAATAATAACTCGTAATAATATTGGATCCATCAGAGCAATAGGTATAGAATAATGGACAATACAAAATCAATGTCTATTAAAATTTGATAACTCACTAGTCACAACAAGAATCAATGTTTGCGAAGAATATTCTGGATATGCAATAGTACGGATGAAGCCAATCATAAAGATTTTTCGAATTTCTTTCAAGTTCTTGTAAGCGTAGTTCACCGGCTCGACCATCGATATTGAGAAACTGAAAACGTGACCGAAAGGTGGACACCCATGGTCTATCACTCCTGCACAGATAGGGAATATAATTATTTAACTTTCATTATCGTTGATGCAAGATCTTGTGAAGATCTTGCAAAGAATGAGAGAAAAACCTATTGAAAACTGGATCTCGAAAGCTACACTTCTTTCAGAAGAATTGGATGTGGAGCCAATTCTTAGAAATAAACGTGTTTCCAAGAAGAAAAAGCAGGTCGACGAAATGCGCGAGGATGAGTCAAGAAGGCTAGATCTACTTGGTTCATTCTTGAAGGGAATTAAGGTTGTTTTCGACAGATTATTGTCAGAAATCAGGAAAAGATTTGAAAGCGTAGAGAGTTTCCATACGAATTTCGCATTCCTCATTGACCATGCCCCTTTCAAGCATGCAAAAAGAAGGTGTCCGTGAAGTTAGCACCCACATTTTCGAAAATGAAGAAAATTTTTTTTGCATTCGTAAGTAACTCGTAAGTAACTATTTGTAACCTCAAAATTTACGTTTGTACCTCAAGGGAACTCATAGAAATCCGCCGCATTCCGTTGGGTGCCAACTTCACGGGCATCCACTTCTCAATTTTTTGCGAAAAAAAAATACGATCGGAAAGTCCTTCGTTAGTAACTATTTGTAACATGAAAATTTTCGTTTGTAACCTAACCCTTACTGAAAAAATGACACCCCTTGAATGCGAAGTTAGCACCCACATTTTCGAAAATTTACAAATTTTCTATTTCATTCGATAGTAACTCGTTAGTAACTATTTGTAACATAAAAATTTCCGTTTGTAACCTAACCCTTACTGAAAAAATGACACATCTTACATGCGAAGTAAGCACCCGCATTTTCGAAAATGAAGAAAATTTTTTTTGAATTCGTTAGTAACTCGTTAGTAACTATTTGTAACCTCAAAATTTTCGTTTGTATCCCAAGGATACTCATAGAAAAACGCCGCATTCCGCTGGGTGCTAACTTCACGGGCTTACAAATTTTTCGCGAAAAAAAAATACGATCGGAAAGTCCTTCGTTAGTAACTATTTGTAACATAAAAATTTTCGTTTGTAACCTAACCCTTAGTGAAACAATGACACCCCTAAAATGCGAAGTTAGCACCCACATTTTCGAAAATTTACAAATTTTCCATTTCATTCGTTAGTAACTCGTTAGTAACTATTTGTAGCATAAAAATTTCCGTTTGTAACCTAACCCTTACTGAAAAAACACACACCTTACATGCGAAGTTAGCAACCTCATTTTCGAAAATGAAGAAATTTTTTTTGCATTCGTTGGTAACTCGTTAGTAACTATTTGTAACCTCAAAATTTTCGTTTGTACCTCAAGGATACTCATGGAAAACGCCGCATTCCGCTGGGTGCTAACTTCACGGGCATCCACTTCCCAATTTTTCGCGAAAAAAAATACGGTCGGCAAGTCCTTCGTTAGTAACTATTTGTAACATAAAAATTTTCATTTGTAACCTAACCCTTACTTAAAAATTGACACCCCTTAAATGCGAAGTTAGCACCCACATTTTCGAAAATTTACAAATTTTCCATTTAATTCGTTAGTAACTATTTGTAACATAAAAATTTCCGTTTTTAACCTAACCCTTACTGAAAAAATTACACATCTTACATGCGAAGTTAGCACCCGCATTTTCTAAATGAAGAAAATTTTTTTTTCATTCGTTAGTAACTATTTGTAACCTAAAAATTTTCGTTTGTACCTCAAGGATACTCATAGAAAAACGCCGCATTCCGATGGGTGCTACCTTCATGGGCATCCTCATTTTCAAAAATGGAGAAATTTTCCGTTCATTCGTTAGTAACTCGTTAGTTACTATGCCACATAAAAATTTTTGTTTGTTCTATTCTTTAATTAAAAGGCGACACTTCTAATATGCGAAGTCAGAACCCTCATTTTCGAAAATGAAGAAAATATTTTTTGCATTCTTTAGCAACTCATTAGCTACTGTTACATATAAATTTTCGTTTGTAACCTGATCTTCAGTGAGAAAAAGACACCTCTGATATCTGAACATTTTCAAATAAATACTGTAGTTTTTTGCTCTCGATAACTTTTATTGATGAACTATTTTTAACTATCAATTTTTCACTCACCAGGAATAGCTTAGGTCATTAGGCCATTTGTCGCAGAAATGATGGAGCTTTGGAGGTGTATGATGATATGACGAAAAAAATAAAATTAATACCGAAAACAATGGTACTTGACGTCCACCTACTATTGTATAGTATTGAAAATGTTATTTTGAAAATATGTTTTTTATTGAAAATTTATTGAATTTATTTGCACGAATGTATGTATTTTCCCACTGAAAGCTAGGTTACAAACGATGAAATCATCGTTTGTAACCTAGCTTTACGTTGCAAATAGTTACCAACCAGTTGCTAACGAATGCGAAAAATATTTTCTTCAGTGTCGAACATGTTGGTGCTGACTTCTCATGTAAAGAGTGTTACTTTTTCAAGAATAGGTTACAAATGAAAATCTTTTTGTTACAAATAGTTACTAACGAATAGAAAAAAAATTTTCTTCATTTTCGAAAATGTGGGTGCTAACTTCGCATTCAAGGGGTGTCATTTTTTCAGTAAGGGTTGGGTTACAAACGGAAATTTTTATGTTACAGATAGTTACTAACGAGTTACTAACGAATGAAATAGAAAATTTGTAAATTTTCAAAAATGTGGATGCTAAATTTGCAATTAAGGGGTGTCATTTTTTCAGTAAGGGTTAGGTTACATACGGAAATTTTTATGTTACAAATAGTTACTAACGAGGTCCTAACGGATGAAATAGAAAATTTGTAAATTTTCGAAAATGTGGGTGCTAACTTCGCATTTAAGGGGTGTCATTTTTTCAGTAAGGGTTAGGATACAAGCGAAAATTTTTATGTTACAAACAGTTACTAACGAAGGACTTTCCGACCGTATTTTTTTTTCGCAAAAAAGTGAGAAGTGGATGCCCGTGAAGTTAGCACCCAGCGGAATGCGGCGTTTTTCTATGAGTTTCCCTTGAGGTACAAACGAAAATTTTTAGGTTACAAATAGTTACTTACGAGTTACTAACGAATGCGAAAAACATTTTCTTCATTTTCGAAAATGTGGGTGCTAACTTCAAGGTGACAAAAAAAAGATCTGCAGGAAAATGGGACCCTTTAAGAACAAAAATATTAAAGAGACTTCAATGCAGTTGATTTTTGGTTAGCGGTTTTCCAATAGCTGGTTCCTGAAATTAGTAAAAGGTCGACTTCATTAGACCTGCTACAAATTCTTCACAGGCAAGATCCGCAAGAAGCTTTCCCTATAATGTCAGTAGCTTTATGAATATACTGCACATTACCCACCACGTCTGCAAGATGTGAACGCAGTTTCAGCAAATTGAAAATAATAAAAAATTATTTGCGTTCCCCAGTGAGTCAGGACTCAGGAACGTCTCTATGATCTCTCGATCTTAGCTATAGAAAACAAAACTGCTTCCGAAACAGATTTCGAGGAGCTGAAAGATGCGATCGCGACAACAAAATCACGCAGCGTGAAGCTGTGATTAAAAAAATCTAAATTCTTTCCTTGTGATATTTTTCTTTTTATTAGTATTTATTTTTATTATTCAATTTGTATTATTTATTTCTGTTATTTCTTATGAATTCATATACTTAACACAAATGAGAGGGGGGCGAAATCATGAATTTCTGCCCTGATCAGAAAAAACCGTAGATCCGGGCCTGGCAATATACACCGTAACTGTTGCTCTAGCCTCTTTCTCGAAAAATGAACCATGAACCACACCAAACAGTCACAAGTTGAGGATTGAAAGGCTTTTCAACAATAACTCTTGGGTTTTCCGAGCACCTGCTGTGATAATTTTGCTTATTGACGAAACCACCGAGCTGGAAATGGGCCCCATCACTCAAGATAATTTTTCGATTGAATTTCGATGCCTAATTCCAATGAACGACGAAGAATGTACAAAACTGGGTTTTCTTCAACACTTTCGGCTACAGCAGCAATATTCTCGGCTGTTCTTGAGTGACGAACACGGGTTGTTATTCTTCACATCACTAACTTGTCCAAACAGCTCAATTTTCACCATTTTATAGTGAATTTTATTAATTTCAATGCTTTGTTGGAGCAAGTATCGTTCCATTTTTGTTAATGGCGTAGTTTCTACTTGTCAAATGTCAAAAATGGCAGCTTCAAAGTGAGCGAAATAGTGGGCTGTTCAAAATAACACCTCTTTTTGGAAAACCCTTCATATGGAAAAATGGGGAAAAAATGGAATCTATTGAAGCAGTTATAATTTCTTAACTTCCTCATGTTTTGTGGAGCAGTATAATAATTTTAGAGCAATATACTATTCTCCAATTTAGAATCCCCTCAGAGCAATGAAAATTGTTTAATCGCTTGTTCCTATATTGACAAGAGCCGTATGTAATTGTGGAATTTTGAGCAGAAAATGGTATTTTTAACTACTAGGTTCGACACACTATTGAAAAATCCGTGGTCAAATTCGATTTTGTCTATCTGTCTGCTCGTAGGTAAACATGATAACTCTCGAGTGGAAAAACCTAGAGTCTTGAAATTGTCAGGCTGCACTCCAAATGGCGATGAGTTAGTTAATGAACATTTTCGGAGTAATCAATTTTGAAAAGAAAAGGTTTTTCACTGAGAGTCCGGAATGGTATAACTCACTGTATTTCCAGCATTCAATACAAAACAAATTCCTATTAAAACATCTCAATGAAACAGGCATAAATTTTTTCTTAATTTGGCACTCATGTAATCATTATTTATTCACCACGTTAAGTTAAACTCAGACAAAAAAAAATGAAAATCTGAAACTTGAGCTAGATCTTTGTTTAAAACAAACTATGCATGCAACCGAAAAATCATAGTTTATATTCGATATCGAATCTGTTAAGGAATGCTATCCAAAGAACAGATTGAAAAAGTTCTTCAGTTCGCCACCCTTACACAGTTCATCTCAAATTCTTTCCCACGCCGGAACCCGTTAGTTTTCGTACCGTGAAATATCATTAATACTATTCATCCTCAAGAGGCAGAAAATCAGCCGATACATCTCTTCAAGTCAGACCAACCGTTAAGGACCATTCCTGAAGTGCTTACTTTGTGGTATTTCGCTATCTCATACATACATTTTTTATTTGATTCTCGTGGTGATAAGAATTGGTACAGCAGTCCATTCTTCTCTCCAAGAGAGCTCTTGTATAATTGACCATATTCACCGTCGCCATATTGTTGTGCGACAATACCAACTACCCAGGGTCCTCAACATCGAATAACGAAAGTCACTAATTTCTTAGGACCGCGAAAGTTTAAATGGACATATTTTGGTGTCAGGTTTTTTATTTTTAGAACTATTTTTTGCCGAACAATTACTGACACAACAATCATGGCCTACACTATACTGATATCTACCCATATTTCCTGGATTTTATCACAAAATACTTAACCAAAGTTTACCACCAATTTTATATAACCTCTCATACCACACACCATACTAATCATAATAATTCTTTAATCTATGATACTAATAATCTGATAGTACTTTTGATAAACTCAATATTTCTCCGTTGGGAACACTGGGTAGTTGGTATTGTCGCACAACAATATGGCGACGGTGAATATGGTCAATTAACACCCTTTATATGGCGAACAAATCAAATAAACCATTGTAAGCATACAGATTTTCATCTTTTGTTGTCCTAATAATAATTTCATCGGCAACACTTCGTCGAAGATTCGTCCAGTTTTTCTCACGGTTTACCACTATCCACAATATTTAAATCCATATTATTTTCAGTCATGATGAACACGCTTTGGCTGGTATCGACGCGGCCTATCTAAGTATCCAACATTTAATGGTAGATTTATGTATATGATCAAAAGAAAAACTCTCGTTATTCGTTATCTCAAATGACAAGTTGGTACGAGGTAATTCTGTAAACCTAAACCCTACTAGGTAACGTGTACAAGCTTATCTTTAGCGATAAGATATGGGTAACATTGTGCGGATGTATTGCATAAACGTAGCGATAAAGGTCGTAAATTCGGATTTGAATTTGATTAATCCACCTGTGAAAATGGGAAGGATTATTTGTTCTTGGATTAAGAAGGAACGGTGGCACAAAATACTTGAAAAAGCTACCCTTATGGGAAAATTATTTCAGTGATAAGTGATAAGAAATTATGATTCGGTTTTCATTTGATTCTACCGGGTGTTTTTTTCAGAGTAATAGAACTTTGAATTAGCATGGAGCATTTTTTCGTAAAAAGCTAATGAATAGAACATTACTATTTGTTTGATTAATGCCGAATATTCTGCATGAATCCCAATATCCTGCTTCGAAAGAAAGAAATGATAGATATACAGGGTGACCCATTTTGAAAAGTCCTCCGAAACAACTCCTTGTGTATTGAAAAACGTATCAAATGAAAGTTTCTCAGTGTTCAGAGGAGGGGACACAATCTGACCCTCATTTCAAGGTCATTTCAAGGTTCAATTTATTTCAAGTGAATATGCATTTTTGTTGCATTATATTAATCTTCGTGGAAAACAAAAAATATTCTCCCTTTTTGTTTTTGCCATAATATGAATCGTTGTGGAAATATGAAGTGTTTGATGCTCAGAATGGTTATGATGAAAATCCTCTACACACCAAATGATTCTATGAGAAATAACTTTGAAGTTCTTTTCTATGACTATCTTGAGCATGAAACACTTCATATCTCCATAGAAATTCTTTTTTTTTATTTCTTCATAAAATAATGAAATATTAATCCTGTTTCTCTATTTCAGTATCGTAATGAGTTCATTACAGTACTAAAAACAGTTCTGTAATGAATTCATTACAGCATCGTTTTCAGTTACATTTTTCGTTTTGTGGTTGTCAGCAATGACTTCCGATCCTTTCAAATTTCAGCAGACGTCAATTTGGAAATGTCAATTTTCGTATTTCCTAACATTCACACCAACTGCCAAGATACAATATGAAAGTCACTAGGACCTATAATTTGAATTTTTTCATTGAATTTCACGAAATTTCAGTGAACTAGAGAAAATATCGTCTTATACTCGTTGCAGAACGCAATTCCAATACCTACTCAAGCGTTCGAAAACTCGCTCCTTCGTCGCTCGTTTTAGAATTTCGCATTCGTATTGGAATAGGAGCCCATTCTGCAACTAGTTTTATAATATACTATTTCGATTGAACTATTCAGAACGTCTTATTTATGTGAAATATAAAATTCCTAAAGGAACAAATACCTACTCACATTGCATATTTAATTTGGTTCTTCAAAAAATATTATTCTAATCAGTGCGATATGGAATGTACATATTTGAGTCAAGATTGTTTGAGTAGGCAAACAACAATTGTAAAAATGCAACTGGTTATATCTGCGATATCGGCAAAAATAAATATTGGCAAAATCCTCATGAGATTTTAGCGACAAGTTTGCACGAGGAAAAATGCAAATAACTCCGTACTAGAGGATATCAAGGCAGAACGGTGGGTTGCAGTGTCTGCTGGCATGTTGTCGAAAATTCTGTTTCATATGTATTTTCACCGAAAAGTTAATATGCTAGTTCGTAGCTTGTACCAAAGTTTGCAATGAAGTAAGATGGATGTTACACTTACACATGTAGCAAACTTAACGACTGATCTTCAGATTGGCTCTTACCTTGCTGTTACGAGATTACTCGATTCACTGCATGCCAGATCTTCCACCTGATGCCAAAAATTTGTGAAGAATGGAACAACAACCGGAGCGAAATTTGCCTGCCTGGTACGGCTTCCAATATGCCTGAAAATCTTCAAGTTTGTGAATATTTTTGTCTA
This sequence comes from Adalia decempunctata, assembly GCA_951802165.1. NCBI lineage: Eukaryota > Metazoa > Arthropoda > Insecta > Coleoptera > Coccinellidae > Adalia > Adalia decempunctata. The sequence goes on from OX637697.1 coordinate 43,894,585, forward strand.
GAGACCAATCGTTGGGCGTTGTAAAGGCTAATTTAGTTTCAGTTCTGATAAATGGATAAGGAAATCCACGTGAAAGGTGAAACAAGCCTTTGGCTTTCGAAAGAAAGAAGAAGGATAAGGAAATCCAACGATCTTTCATTTGACAGGTTCACAGAAGTCAAACGAAGCAGTGGCGTATTCAGGGGGCGGGGGCAGAGGGGCCGGGCCCCCCTAAACCATATAATCACAGGAAAGAAATTGCAAAAATATTCTGTAAAATGAAAGAGATTCCCACGTAATTCAAAATACATTTTCTCCATATGCAATATTTTGCAGTTGATTTCACCTTGGTTGTTACTCTTACGTACTGAAGAAGTCATTAGCTCAAAAACTAGTTATAAAAACATGAAAAATATATCACAAATTATAAAACCCACAAAAAAAAATACATAAATTACGTACACGATCATAAAATGGTGAACATACAGGGTGTTTCATTGGTAAATGAACATATACGGTAACCATAGCTAGAGCTACCCTAAGGCAAGTCCAAAAAACCGATATATGATAGGTCTAATCAATTCCATAACCGAGATACAGGGTGGTTTATGTATTCACCAAAAATTTCAATTCCTCATAACTTTTGAAACAACCGGTATAGTCGGTTGATATTTGGAGCGTATGATTCACTTTTACAGGTCGATCGATTTACTTTTGAATTTCCAAAAAATTCCAGGTGCGTATTCGAAAAAATGGGACTTCTTCCAAGCTGAGATTCAACACCCTGTATGAGTATTGAAATTTTTGGATTTGATTGAGATATTTGAAAAGAGCAGAACATTTTCAATGAGGTTCAGTAGATTAATTGTTCCGCACGTTTTTTTGCTCAGAGAGAGCTTCAGGGACAGATCCAATTGAATATTGGAGTTCCACAAAATTCTCAGAAAAATCGTACATTATGTTCAAATCGAATTTTTTGGTTCCACTAATTGCACATTCGAATTCCAGAAGGTACAAAGATTAGAACCATGTAATTAAATTAGAAGAACTAACTTTAATAGCTGGATTTTACGAAATCAAAGAATGGTCAACAGAATTTTATTTACCGATAAAGCCATATTCACGAGGGATGGGGTCTTCAATATGAGGAATTCGCATGAATGGGCTGAAGAAAATCCGCAAGCAGTCAGGCATACGAAATTTCAATACAAATTTTCAAAAAACGTATGGTGTGGCGTTTATAAAAATCGATTGATTGGACCACACGTCCTACCAAGACGGCTTACGGGTGATCTTCTGCACTTAGATTTCCTCAAAAATCATCTTCCTCTATTACTCGAAGGTACGGAGATTGCAGGAATGCATTTTCAGCAAGATGGAGCTCATTTTAGAGTAATGGTCAGACAATTTTTAGATCAGAACTTTCCAAATATGTGGAAAGGCAGAGGTGGATTGCTGGCCCGATAGGTCACCAGATTTCAATCCTGTTCATGGGCGTAGCCAGCGTGGGGCAGAGGGGGGCAGCTGCCCCCCCTGAAAGAAAAAATGAATTGAATTTGCCTTTCCTTTTTATTCCAAAATGTCACATTTTGAATGACCTCGGACCATGCCCATGGTTTGCCCCCCCCCTGTTATAAATCCTGGCTACGCCCGTGATCCTGTTGATTATTTCATTTGGGGTTATTTGAAATGTTCAGTATATTTATCTGAAATAGGAAGTGAGGATATCCTCATGCAACGTATCGAAATCGCCCGCAATGAAAAACGTAATAATCCAGAAATGATCCAAAATTGTATCAGACTCATTTTTAAGAGGGCAAGAATTGAAGAAAATGGTGTTACTTTCGGGCACTTTCTGGTGTAATTCACGTTAAGTTTTTATGTTTATTCAGTTCTTTATTCATCTTTGTTGACTTCAAATAAATGTTTCTCGATGAATAATGTTTTTCCGGAAATAAGTCCAAATGATTCCTCAGAATATTATGAAATTCGAATGTGCAATTAGTGAGAAAAAAAAATCAATTTGATCATAATGTAAGGTATTTCTGAGAATTTTGTGGAATTCCAATATTCAATTGGATCTTTCCCTGAAGCTCTCTTTGAGCAAAATGACGTGCGGGACAATGAAATCTACTGAACCCCATTGAAAATGTTCTGCTCTTTTCAAATATCTCAATCAAATCCCAAAATTTCAATATAAGTACGTTGAATCTCAGCTTGGAAGAAGTCCCATATTTTTGGAAATTCGAAAGTAAATCGATCGACCTGTTGAAGTGAATCATACGTTTCAAATATCAACAGACTATACTGGTTGATTCAAAAGTTATGAAGATTAGAAATTTTTGGTGAATACATAAACCACCCTGTATCTCGGTTATGGAATTGATTAGACCTATCATATATCAGTTTTTTGGACTCGCCTAGGGTAGCTCTAGCTCAGGTTACTGTATGTTCATTTACCAATGAAACACCCCGTATATTAGAAATACCTTACATTCGTGTGAAGTAGTTCTGCTTGAGAGTATGAAGGCTTAGGATAGTATTAAAATTCAATTTTCCTCATATGGGAAATCTGCCCCCCCCCCAACTGAAATCCGAAGTTCAAAAGTTTTCATTTTTTTTTCATCTAAATCTAAATGTTTACTGATGTAAGTATATACAAATTTAAAAAATTTATAAAAAATGTTGAGCATCAATTCCTCAATACCACTCTGGCCTGCAATCATATCTCTACATTTCTGCACTAGGTTTATGAACATCCGCGAAGGTGATTTCTTAGCGGAAATCTTGTTCTGTACAACTTATACGCTGGCATTTCGTATTTTGGTTCACCATACATTAACAGCATATCAACAAGATCATTATTTGAATAAATGTGCGGCATATTCGAAACATAAACACACGTACGATCTACACCGTACCACTGATCACAATCGATATTCTGCATCATGTATGATGAGGAGACAAAAAACATGTTGATATCTACGGACGAGCAGTCGAGGGACCAGGTTCAAACTGAGGAATTTTCAGATTCACCCAGAAACAGGGGCATAATTCATATAAAAAATTTTTGGTAAAATTACTTATTTTGATGAGTTTGAGACACAGAACAACGAAATGAGGTTTGAAAAGGATCGATTCGTAGATCTAACAATCTGGCATCGTCTTCTCAAAAGCTCTGTGATAGCTCTGTAACAGAAGATATTTGTTTCGAACGAACATGGGTAAGCTCAGGTTGATTAATCACAAATTGAATCGAAAAAGTATTTTTGGGATATCGAGAACAATATAAACAAGTTATTAGTATTTACAAACTAATCTACATTAGGAAAATCGAAGTTAGAACCTATTTTGATGGGAGAAGGATGGCTTCTCAACTGCAGATATAAACGGACCAAACTATAAGTGCTTTTGTTAGGAAATATCGTGTTTGTAACATTTTTATTCCAATAAGGTTAGTATACTTCAGTATTCCCTAAATGTCTGAACTCAATTTCGATCGAGAAATATGAACTTTGAGTTCTTTGCAGAAAATCGTATCAGGCACATATTCGGCCCATTCTTTTTAAATGGCTATTTTTTTTTACACAGCCAAATTCGGAAAAATGGAAAATGTGGTAAAAGTTTTTTTTTGCCGCAACAATCTTCGGTTAAAATATATGTGCAAGTCAAACACTCATCTTATTCTTTTGAAAGAGGGCAATACAAAATTTTTTCTTAAATCAAACAATTAATGGCATATGGCACGTGTGGAGAAATGGCGACAAGGGACAGATTGTAAAAGTAAAAAAATGTGTGAAGTAAAAACGTTTTTTGACTGAAAAATATTTCTTCCAAACATTTTTGAGAATTTCAGTTCATTTCAAAATTGTGGTAATCATTATTATTCGTATTATTGTTATATTTATATTCATTTATACCCACAAAATTATATGATCGCTTCATCATAAAAAAATGCAATGTGCAAGTTATTCAAATTCAGAGAATTTGTTTCAAATTTTGGAACATGCACACATGAGTAATTGGGTATATTATTCACATATCAATTAAGTATCTAACTAGGAAAAGAAGGGTAATGTGGTCAGCACTCAGCGCCTTCAATATACATCAAGACATAATCGAAAATAGGAAACTAAAGTGAACATTTCTTCGTAGATATCGATATAAGAAAAATATTTTCACTTCATGTTATAAGTAAAACTGATTAATATTTCAGTTTTTATTAATATAAATGGGAAAGAAGTCAAAATATTCTTAGTCAGTATTCTTTTAGGGTATTTAATTATAACTCCAAGTGTAATATCTCACTGGTTTACTCCGAAATGCCTGAAATTATTGAAATTACTCCATATTTACCACTGACCAAGACCTATCGAAAAATTTATACTTCAATACTGGTGGAATAATCACATGGTTTCAATTGCCTAATTGGATTGATCTAATTCGGAATTATGTTGTCGAACCCATTGATATCCCTTTAATATGTAGATGGTATCTTGTCATTTTCACATCGAGGAACAAAATGTACCTGATGCCCGGTTTCGCAGCCGAAATAATGAATATTTGATGCAGAACTAGCCGGACAGTAATATTCCAGTTGTTATTTTCAATTTACGCAAATTGAACACAGGTTCGTTCGTGTATATGCTCATTTGCCTGTATAAAATAACGTTAATGTAAACCTCATTAGATATGTATTGGAATAATTATCGCTCATCCCTATCGAGAAACTGTTTGTCTGACAGAATACAGATAAATATATGAATTAATGTCTTTCGAGTTATTCAGAATTGACAGCGTAATCGTAATATGCACTATTAATTCACTTGATGGTGAGTTGGTATTGATTCTGGTAGATACAAAAGTCCATTTTATCCATCATTTTTTACCCACATTACGTCATGTATGGATTAAAGACTGTTGAAATTATCCTCTTATTACCCTAATAACGAACATTTGAAAATTGAAACGATGAAACTATAAACCAACACCAATTATAATTACAAATAAAATAAATAGAAAGCAACATCAGGACTAAAACAATCAAACTATTAGTTACATCGCAGTTATTGTGAAATATATTTAAGAGATATTATTGGCATTGGCCAACCTGCGCCAGTTTGAAGTAAAAGAACTTGATAAACATAAATTTTGGCCTAGTTCAGCGATAATATTCAGCTTCCGCCAAAAATTATCGAAGATGAAATGTTGATATTGATATTAGAGATACTCTAAATATTGCAATTCTTTTGCGAAAGAATAGTGTTGGATGATTTATTCCTTCTGTATGCAACAGAACAGGTCGTCAATTGTCACTCATAGTATTCGGCCAAATTCCATATAATTATCCCACACTCTTCTCAGTATGAACATCAACAATAAAACTTTTTTACTCTCTTAGAAAAAGAGATATAGGTAAAAGAATGAAAGCTGCCGTTGAGAACAATTCTATGTCTCGATTTCTTGATGCTTCCATAAGCACCCTGTATACCAAATCCGACACTACCTATGTATCACAAATCTTGTTTGATGGACCGTTAAACTGTTTATAGTGGCATTTGTAGGGTAGAAGAGGATTATCACAGAAGGGCTTCAAGCATACGGTAGAATCTTCCATGGTCCGTCGCATAGAATCTGTGACGCCAAATTGTCGGCGAGGCGACCGTGTGATTAAGGCATTACGTAAATCCGTAATGGGCGCCCGATGCTCTCTTTTTCCTCGGCGACAAGCGTATGTACAATGAGTGTCAGGATGCGTGAAGATTCTTGCACACATTTCGTGTTGCGATAGATATTTCAACACCCCAAAGACCCGAAACCGATTTTCACGGTGCATTAAACTTGAGCTGATGGATCGGCTACCGTTCTGTGCTGCTTTCACATGTCGATGCGAAATTCACGGTTTTAAACTTTTACTACTAGAGGACACCTCTTTAAGGCATGGTTTATGCATTCATCTAATAACTCACATAATGGGTGAGTCTTTGACTTGTCGTTTTTTGTTGTATCTTCTTGAAAATGAACCTTTTTTCATTTTCTATTTTTCCGAATTCTGCTTCACTAAAGAGATATAGAAATTAAAAAAAAACTTGTTATTATTTTTCGATTCAAAATAACATGATACTTGTAAGAATTATTACAGAAATAACCTTGCGGAAAAATAGTTATTTTCCTATCAAGGGCGGAAAGTTGTACTTTCCCGCACTAGATTGCCGTTGCAAATATTCTCCTACATCCATCTCATTATAACAAAGTATATCGATTGAAACGGTGGACCATGTGCAGGATCTTTTCGTTATTTCGTAATCCAATTTGAGATATAAGAGTTTATGAAATATATCCATGTTCGAATTTTGTAGAGACAAGTTGAAAGCATAGAAATGATGAGATGGACGGAAGGAGACTGGTCTTGTTATAGGAAGCTCAATTTTTCTGTGCTCATCAACAGTTGAAACCATTAAAAAATATTGAGACTCAGATGAAAAAAGGTTTTTGACCAATTTCGATACTCATACGATGTTATATATTTTTGAAATCAGAAAAAATTAAGCTTTCAGAAAATGGCACAGAAATCTAGTGTTCCCTTTTAAAAAACCTAACTTTGGGCCATAGCTTCGTAATTAAAAATGGTGCAAAAAAGACGAGCACGCCACTGGATTCTACGTAAAATAGTGCCTGTATAATGTTTAAATTTCAGAGCTCTATCATCAGTATTAGCGGAGATAAAATTTTTTCGATATTGCCATTTTTCTACTGTTAGTTCGAAAACAAAAGAAGGTAGCCAAAAATGAATGCTACTCTTGTTTGTTTATTTAAAAAAGAGATCGAGAATAGGGTAACAGATTCAACCTTTGGTTCAGATTTAACCTTTGGTTAAAAAGTTGTAGTGCTAAAACATCGAAATATGTCCACCCTGTACATATATATATTAACTGTGGTTTCCTGAGACCAAGAGAAACCTTTTTTCATTTTCCATTTTTCGAATTCGACTGTGTTGCCTGAGTTGATTTTCTGGTATGAATTGAGATAAGTGTAAGTTGTTATTTCTCGCTTCAAAATGAGGTACCTACTACTTGTAGGAATTACTGTGCAGTGCCAACTAATCTTTTTGGAACAAAAATGTTGAGAGAACAGTCTGTACACAATTATGTTTGTAATTCAAATGCAATAGTTCTTCCTACAAAATACGTTCCCTCTTCGAATTTTTCCAAGCGTAGTTTGGGAACAATAATAACGTATTCATATTAACCCAAAAATATCTGATGAACAAACGTATACATTTAAATTCATCAGTTATATTGACCTAACATTATCTACATAATCATTGAAATTCTATGAATATTTCACGTTTTTTCGAAGACCATTGATGTACGAGGTTTTTCAAAAAAAAGCTGACCACGTCTCAGAGAGAGTTAGAAAGCCGAAAAAAAATCGGATTTGCTCAGTAAAAAATTTTAGTAACGCCACCCGTATTCAAGATAAGGGGCGTTGATGAAAACAAATGAAAAGTTACAAGGAAAGCTCTCAATCCCAATTTTTCAACATGTATCAATTTTATCGATGTCTCACTTGAAATTTTGATTATTGAATCTAACCTCAAAAAAGTTATGTTACAATGTTGCCAGTAGTTTCGGCAAAATCGTAAAAAATGTGTATAAATTTTGTTTCTTCAACGCCCTCCTTTATTTTGCATACGGATTTTACTGAGCAGACCCCAATTCTTTTTCAGTTTTCTACCAATCCTGGAGAAGAGGGCGATCTCTTTTTGAAACAGTCTGTAGAATATTTTTCCGTGACAAAGTTGCCAATAATCCAAGTTCATCTGAAAGTCAAATGTCATGCCGTTACCGGCGTATGCAGAAGAACTTCTCTATTCCATGTTATTAGTTATTTATTTACACGAAGGAATACAGAGAACAGACAAATATAATTGGTTTTAACAACAAAGTAGCCGTTGATGATCCGAAATATTTTGAAATAATGTGAAGTATGTCTCACTTTAGAATAAATATGAAAACATTTCTAAGAATTTGAAATGATCAATTAATATAAGATGCAGGAATCAATTGGATGAAGTGTATTAGTATCAAGGAAATTATTATAATTTATATGAGTTTTCTGATAAATGGATACCAACATTCCATTACAATTAAATAATAAAAGTGACAATATTATTATTATATTGATTATACTGATAACTCCTAGGTCTCCCTTCCCTAAGAAATAAATAAATACAGGAACGAACTCAAAATAATAATACAATTCAAGAATATTTCAACTTATTTTCGGATAAAATGAGGAATAACTCGAAAATGACACGTTAATGCAAATAACTCATGAATACTTTTAATTTCCAAATTGATCGTTCCTTTCAAAAATATCGAATGTTTACCTTTTTCAAGAAGTTTATAGTATTTTTTCGCAGATTTGAGAGATCGCCAGAAACAACATTCAATAATTCAGTTCCTTAAAATATCGGTAGATATCAAAATAACAGTTCCGAAGAAATGGGAAGACAAAATTAAAATGCACCATAACTGGAGTGATAACTCCAACGAAATTAATTCCAATCGAAATAACGATTCCGAAAATATGGGAAGAAAAATGTTTTTTTTCAACACCCTCTGTATTTGTCAAACGAAGCCGAATTTGGAAAAATGCTATGGAAAAGAGTCACACAGTCGTTATACTTTTCCAAAAGTCGTGGACAAAAATATTAACTGTTCGTGTTTTACAGATGTCACTTTTGATCGCATAATGTTATGAACATATTATTTTAAGACCCTGATATTTCAGCACTGAGGGGGTGAGAAAATCCTCTCCAGTAAAAGCACAGCTTTATGAAGATGTGGGGGAGAAAGTAGTAGGGGATGAAGCTTCCTTCACAGGTTCGCCCCTTCCGTCTTGGTATTATTTTCGGTTCATCACATAGGCTCTACATGTACTTTGCGCATTTTTAGATTTCGTTTTATTGATCTTTTATAATCTGAAAAGACGCAGATAGGGATCATTTTGAAGTGCGTTAGTATCTTCAAGAACTTTTCAATTCGCAAGAAATTTGTTAAAGTATTGATTCCTATTATAATTCATAGTTCGTAGGATGAAAAACGAGTTAAAACAGAAATTTCACTCAAGAGAATTCATAAACAAGTTTTATTTTCAATATTTTTTATGTAAAAATAAAATGATATGAAGGAAAAAATTAAAAAAATGTTGAGAGTGCTCTGTATGATTGTTACTAATTCAATATTGGATTATCAATGGATTAAGAGTCACCTAATGTGTCAATATACACAATATCGGAGACTTACTCTTTTTGGAACACTGTTTTCCTCCAAAAATTTTTTGGGTGAGCCATTGTCAGCTGGAAAAATTGTAAAAAAAGCTTTGATAGTTTACTTTAATTAATGATCTTTTCAGGCCCGGATCTAGGGGCAGGGGCAAGCGGGGCGCTTGCCCCGGGTCAGGAAGGTCTCTTGATTTTAGCTATAGAAAACAAAACTGCTCCCGAAACAGATTTCGCGGAGCTGATAGATGCGTTCGCGGAAAGAAAATCGCGCCGCGTGAAGCTGTGAAGAAATAAATATAATTTCTTTCCTTGTGATATTTTTCTTATCATTAGTATTTATTTTGATAATTCATTTGTATTATGTATTTTTGCTATTTTTTATGAATTCAAATGTTGCAGAAATGGTGGAGGGGGGCATCGTGAATTTTTGCCCAGTCAGAAAAAATCGTAGATCCGGGCCTGGGTCTTTTGTTGTATCTTCTACCGATTTCGAGTGAAATATTTTGAACGATTCTCTCGAAATCGTCATAAAATTCGAAATGGATATAAAAATCCAGTTGGCATAAAAAGAAATCTAAACTATTCAAGTCTGGGGACCTGGGGGGCCGTGACTGAAGTCTATTCCGTTCAATCTACCTATTTTTATGATGATGTACGTTCAAATAATCCCAAGTACACGTAGTACACGATCCAGCAAACGAAGCTGAGGAGCACAATTGAATGATGTGTAATACGAAACTAAACACTCTTAAACGCCTAAACGGAATGTACATTGAAAATTAAAAAAAATTCCGAAACCTTTTCATCAAATTTCTAACAATTAAGACGTAACACACAGAGAAATCTTTATAATAACTAGTAATTACCCTGTGCTCCTACCCTAAGATCACTTAGCTGAATAATGAAATAATATTTGTCGCTTTCATTATCAAATAATTTCACCTAACTCTCTGCGGTAGCTGTTATGATAAAAGATATGCAGAATCGTATGTGCAGGATATAAGGGTTGTCCCCAGAGCCGTCATTTCACCTTTTTCTCATTTCGTTTAATGGCAAAATCCGTAATGATAAAACATAGCTGTCCCTCTATCTTGAAAGTAAACACGTATCACTCCGTGATTTTATTTTGAAATTAGGTTCACAACATAATGCTCTTAAGAATAATGAGTTAGGATTTTAACGACTTTTTCATATTCAGTATATCTCCTTTTTCTGTAAGGGTCTGATGGAAATGTGTAATTCAAGTGGTAATTTATTACTGCAGACGCATATGGTGAAAATGGACAAAACCACAAAGGCATCTTTGAAATTATGTTTAATTGAATAAAAATGGGATTTTCAGAATTATCCATAATGTGACCATAGAGGTTCAGAGGTTTGGGGTATACGGTTTCCTTATGAGAGCATTATGATTTTGATTATTATTTTTCATATGGAGTGAGGACTCTGAGGGACAAAGGAGACCAAAAATCTTTTATCAGCCGATATACTATCCCCGATGGGGAAAGATCCATACAGTGCAGACTTTAGTTTAGCGCGCTTTCGAGCATTTTGAGCAACTTTCTGGGACATTGTGAAAGACATCTCCTGTGAAAATTCAGAATGAAATGTTCTGGATGTCGTTAATACCACCAAAGTTTGAAAAAAATATTGTTTATAAATTCATATTTTTATCCGGGTCATTCTGGCAGCCCATAAGCACAAGTCTGGCCTAGTTAGGGTCAGTTTCTTAAAAGTCTTCAGCCTTCAAGAGGAAACGTATACCGCCAGATGGCGGTGCATTGCATTAATTTTCATTTATTGGAATATTCAGCTTAATAGAACAAATATTGGGGCGCAGCGAATATTAACAAGAAATCCTACCCTGATTTAGATCGCACACTGACAAATTTTCCTTCACCAGTCATCTGGGAGTGGATACCTGCGGAGCGTATCATTTAAAAGAAATTCAATTCCATGTAAGAATCCACAATTGTAAGAAACAATTAATTCTCACTAATCGACGGCTAATAAAATCCTTAATTAAATGTCTTTGGTAAAAATGGATATTTATCATTTCGAATAGAAAAATTCGAGGAAATAAATTTCGCGAAAACAACACATTGTTGTAATATTATATTTACACAAAACGGTATATTCTCAAAGAAAAAGGAGATAGACGTTTAATTAACTAAATGATAGACTTCAATACTGAAATGAAAAAATACAAAAATATTTGTTCGTTTTGATGTTGGAAATGTAGCAAAATTACCAAAAATGATTCAGCTTTCACACCAGTGTTTAGAATGAAAGATAGTTCAACCTTGAGAGATTCCAACAATTTTGGGTGGAATTGTTTTCAATGAAGACACGTAAAAACAAAGTTGAGCTCGAATTTTAAATTTTTTTCAAGTAAATCTTAGAAAATCGACTACGTTGAAATAATGCTATCGAATTCGACAATCGAAAATAAAAAATTCCAACTTTGCATAACTTACCACAGTTATCAGAATTTTGTTCAAAGTTGACACTTTGTATATCCACACGAATATATATGTTTGTCCAGTTGTATGTACCATGCGAATACTGTCATGATCTATTTTTCTTTGAAAATACTTACAAATATAGTTCTTATGATCCTCTTCTGTATACCAAAAATCTTTAACAATATTGAACTGGATCCATAAAAAATAAAACCGAATCCCACTATGAATTCAAAATTTGCTGAATAGAAGATTCTTAAACAATTTTCTTTCGAATACTTTCTAATTATTCTTATGCTGTAGCTGACTGAGTTGAGTTTTTATAATGTGCTTGAACCAGTTTGGATATTCATCATCAAGTTATAAGTAACTGATTATTGAAGTAAAATTAGCGTCCCACAAATGTCTGTTTCGTTTTTTTACAACAGAGAGAGGGCAATCGAATTTAATGTCTTTATACTTTTGCACGAAATAACCTGAATTAGTTATTGGTCTTATAGATAACTCGAAATTAAGATTTTTCTTCAAATATACAGGGTGTATCGCTAAACTGGACAAACATAAGAGTCGTTTAGATGAGATCGGATGAAACATTTTTGCCTCTTATCATAAAGCATTGCTCTATGAAAGATAAGTGTCAAATTGTATATGGGGCTGTCCTGATGAATATCCCAGATTGTGATATCAACCAATGAAAATAAATGCAAATGAAATTTTTATAAATAATTGATCAATTCAAGAATTCTAGAACGGAGAATACAAATGGCAAGAAATTGAAGGAAAATGCCGAAAAGGATGACGCGATAATAATGGAACCGAATATACCGACCTATGTATTTACCTACCGGCAACGAATCCCCTGTTGTGCTAGACATAGCGATCATGAAAAATATAAAGCAAGATTCCACGAATATTCCACAAATTAACACTTCTGATGAATAAGATGAATCAGTTATAGCATTGGAGAATGCTATTATGAATAAGATTATGATTATGCATATTCAAAAAGCGATAAATCTAACGCTCTTGTCGAAACTCTAGAAAGGGAGTCAGGAATAAATTATTGTGAAGAATTAATTGAAGATAATGGAGAAGAAATGAGAGAAGCACCACCGGATGGCAAAATCCCCCACCTCAGCCGAAATCAAAAACAATATCAACAATTTGAAAACAAAAAAGGCTTCTGGAAAAAATAAAATTACAAATCTCATGCTGAAGAAAATGTCAAAGAAAGGAACAGCAGCTTTCACTAGCATGGCAAACGTTGTGATGAGAACAGAGTACTTTCCAAAAAGATGGAAAACTGCCGAAGTGATTGTTTTAAATAAACCAGGTAAAGACAAAAAGTTTCCACAGAACTATAGACGAATAAGCCTGCTCCCAGCCCTAGGAAAAAAGGTGGAGAGAGTATTAGCCAGAGGACTTAATGAATAAACCGAAGCCCTGGCGACGTTACCAAGTGAACAATTTGGATTCCGAAAACAACATTCAACTGAACAACAGCTCCTAAGAATAACCGAGTATGTATATCACAGAAGGATTTCAGAAAGATAAAGAAGCCACAGGACTGCTACTTCTAGATGTAACCAGAGCTTTTGATAGAGTATGGCATGAAGGACTAGCATATAAAATGATAACCGCAGGTTATCTATCCAAGCTGTGCAGAATAATAAGGAATTATTTGAGGAATAGGAACTTTTGTGTGAAAATGGATGATGCTCATTCCACACTCAGTAGATATTTAGAAGCAGGAGCTCCTCAAGGATCCATACTAGGACCGCTATCTATAATATATACATACTACCAAGAAACCAAGATGCCTGCTTGCTCTATACTCAGACGATACGGGCATAGCAATTAGGCACAGAACATAAATACAAAAATAATTCACCAAAGACTTCAAGAAGCTGCAGATGATATCAGTCAATGGTGTAACAGATGGAAAATTAAAATCAATGGAGAAAAGAGTCAATATTCCTTCAAAAGAGAAGACTTAAGATGGAATCGAAAATATCCACAGACGATAATGAAATTGAATGTCAGCTAAATACTTAGGAGTAATATTAGAAGAGGACTTACGTGGAAATAGCACATTAAGTATGCAGTGGATAAAACTAATGTAGCAATGAAAAGGTTATACCCGATTATAGGTAGAAGAAGCCAAATTAACAGAAACATGAAGTTGAAGATCAAAAAAGCAATCGCCAGACCGCAGCTAACATATGGATCAACAGCATTGTGCTATGCAGCGAGAACCCATATAAAGAGGATACAAAGCACAGAAAACAAATTTCTGAGATGGGCATTTGACGCCCCCTGGTTTGTTAGGAATGAACAAATCCGAAAAGACATAAAATGGGAATACATTACTACTATAGTGAACATGCAAATAACGACCTTAGAATATTGTTGCTGAAGATGAAAAAACAGCAAGAATTCACCGCAAAAGTCCCAGAGACCAATTGCGAAAATGAAGATATAAAACTCTAAATTAAGGGAGAGATATCCAATTGAAGGATGAACTCAAACACTCAGCATATAAAAGAATGCGAAAGAGAAAATAACAGAAAGATGATGGAAGGTTTAAAGGCTTATGCCCGGAACCAACCGCAGGAGAGGTGTTTAGTCGGTAAGAATCCGACACTATCCAGAAATTGAGAACTATTCTTACTATCCAGAAAGATTTGGTGTCAGATGTAAGATTCACCTCTCCTATAACAAAAATGAAACTCTAGACTTTCGGTTCGTCGAGCATGCTCCTTAACGTTTCTTGGTTACGTAAATAATTTCAATTAACATTCCGGATGCGATCCGGAAGTGGAGAGTTCTGAAAAGGGAATACTTGATTTGCCGTGCTGAGTACTGACATCTGCAGGCATAGGATTCTTGATTAAAGCAGGTGATAATGACGTTTGTGACCCTTTGGAAAATTTCTAATGAAACCAGAAACTGTTATGGATTTCAATCATCAAAACCTCTACAATTCGAATTTTGGCTTGATCCATCTCGAAGCGAAATGTTAAAAATTTGGACTCGAGCCTAGCAGGCATAATTGAAAGTCATGCCAGCTGCCTATCGGGCTCCATCCCTCCACACTCTTCGCTCAGACAACCCTTCCACTGATTGGATTGCTTCAAGTACGCTTCTCTCGCTGATAATTTGATTAGAATGCATGATAGCTACCTACTTTCATTTACTTATTCAATTACCGAGGTAAGTACCAGTATATACCAAATTACGAGTCCTCTAATATTGCAGAGCCGATCAAACGGAGCTAACGACGTTAGAATCATTCAATTATAAATTGTGTGTCAGATGAGTTAGCAATATCTACCTCTATCTATACAAAGAGTAGATGCAGGTCGTGTTCTCCGATAGACTTAATGCGAAATTACAGATTGCAGCTCATGAACCAGAGGCAGTCTTTGATGAAAGTCAATTCGATTTTGGTTCGTGTTGCAATTTTAACGCTGAGAGGCCATGTGTCAGTTTTCCTCATGATTCAGGGGTACTCTGAAGGCTCAGTCCTATTTTTCTACTTGAATATCTGAGAAAACCGTTGACTCCCGTTTCATCCATGTCCGGATTTTTCCTACTGAAAGTGTTTCCCAGAACGACCTATATGACAAATTGTCATCAGACAATTTATCATGGCGAAATAAAAATAAAATAAACAACTCTTCGCTATCATCTAGGAAATTTATCGACGTATCTGATTCATTTTTGGGATGGGTTGGTACCTTCAAAATAATTTGAATATATTGAGTGAGGAATTGCTGAAAACCCCAAGTTGCTACGGCGTCTAGTTTCCGAGCTACAGGGCGATTTTGTTATTGGGTCCATTATTATAATTGACTATAACTTTCGTATTATAGGATTTACGCTCTCGAAATGAATACATCTTTAGGGCCCTTTTTTACTGCTTTTCAGCAGTGCTATTTGATTTTTTGTATGCAGAGCAGAGCTATAACAAAAAAAGTTTTTTTCAAATGGAAACCATAATGGGAAATGATATTTCCGAATTTATCTCTCAACGATTTCAAAAATATACAGGTGTCCCACTAGTGCCGCAGCGGACGACATAAGCGTAACGGTCTGAGTTTGGCAAACATTTTTGATGCAGAATACTCCAAGAACAGCACAACCTAAAAATATCTTCGAATATATCGGGTGGGCCACAAAATAGGAATAGAGGGTGACTTTGTTCTTTTAAATGGGACACCCTATATTCAATAGTGTTTTTCAATTCTCTGAAACGTCCTGCATGCTTTCGTATAGGTACATTTCATATATTTTTTTCATCATTGTAATCACCATTCATTTTACTTCATTTTTTGTCGAATACGTGATATGCATATTTTCAATAGAATAGGATTCTTAAGAGCTTTTTCGAAATGTTTCCCTAAAATTCACATATACCTTCGCATTCAAATAGCAGATTTGGCTTTTCTGTGGTTATTGAGAACTGTCGAATTATTTCACTCAGTATAAGCATCATTGAAGCTTCAATTCATATTATCATATTATAGCGAAATGAGGAACTAGAAAGTTTTGATGTATCTACTCAAAAATGTGATGAAATCAGTTACTGAAGACAGAAACTCACTTTCTGTGCCAATTTTTCAAAATACATTTTTGATAATTTTCTATGTCGAATCTTGCAAAAATTTAAAGCTTCAAGCTTGGGACCTTGAAGATCTGCGTGCGTGCCTATGAAACTTATCATTTTTGCGAAGAAAGTTGTATAAGAATAAGAGCGGGCACTTTTTTGTATCCTGAAGTTTCGAAACTCGTTTTTTTGTAGCATTCATAACTTGTACATTCAAACTGATTGGTATTTTTTGCATTTTTAAATCATTGTGTGAGATTCATCCAATCCGTAAAAACTATGATGATATGAATTGAAGCTGCAATGATGTTAATTCTGAATGGAATAATTTGACAGTTCTCAATAACCACCGAAAAGCCAAATCTGCTTTTTGAATTCGGAAGTAAATGTGAATTTAGAGGAAAAACTCTAAAAAATTCTATATGCATATCATGTATTTGACAAAAAATGAAGTAAAATGAATGGTGATTACAATGATGAAAAAAAATTATATGCATTGCATTTGGAAAAATGAAGAAAAATCGATTTGAAATTCGTCATGTTGACTTTTTGTGGACACTCCATATGCTGGAGATGCTTTATTATAGCTGGCTAGGATACTTTGAAGCCTTGTCTTTCAATCCATATAAAGCTGTTATTGGTATGTGCAAGGGTTCGTGAAATATAATTGGATAACATAGCCTCTACAAGTAACATTTTTTTGTCAAAATGGCCAATATTTCGAAAACTGTGGAATGAAAATATGTGAAAAGTATACGAAAGCATGCAGGAAGTTTCAGAGAATTGAAAAACACTGTTGAATATATAGGGTGTCCCATTTGAAAGAACAAAGTCACCCTTTATTCCTATTTTGTGGGCAACCCGATATATTCGAAAATATTTTTAGGTTGTGCTCTTCTTGGAGTATATCAAGTCTGCATCAAAAAATTTTGCCAAACTCAGACCGTTACGCGTATATCGTCCACTGCGGCACCAGTGGGACACCCTGTATATCATGATTTACTTCCGAGTTCACAATATATCGAAAATTGCGAAGAAACACTTTTCTTTCCACAAAATCCAAGCAGGCTTTGAATCACTCCACTTCCTTCAAACTGTGGAGGTCATAGAATCTTATGTCTCATTTATTTTTATCTCAATTTCAATTCAGTTTCATCATTAATGTATCGTCTGACGCTTCTAAAGTTCTTATAAGGTCATAGAATTTGAGATCGCACAATTATGTAAGCTACCAAATTGATTAACGAAATATTAGCTTTATTATTACTCAGACCAATAGAGGGGCTTCGCGAAAACAGTTGATTTTAGTGTGATTTCTCTTCTAAATTGAAAAATAAAAAACATTTAAATAATAAGTTGATTTGATGATGGCAATAACACAAAGTTTTATGTAACCCGTTGATAACAGTAATGAATGTTTCCATGAGGGACAAAAAGCGCTCCTTCAAGAAAAAATTGGGTTTTTTGAAAAAATAATATTCACAACAAATGTTCAATCGTTGTCCATTCGAGGAAATACATAAATTGCATATTTTATGATGTGATATGAATAAGAACTTTAGAATGAATAAATAAGACATGAAATTCTATGATCGCCTCAGTTTTGAAGGAAGTGAATCCAAGCCTGCTTGGATTTTGTTGAACGAAAAGTGTTTTTTCAAAATTTTCGATGTATAGTGAATTCAAAGTATATCATGATTCATGATATATTTTTGAAATCGTTGAAGAAATACTTTGGCAATATCCTAACCTCAAATAAAAATTACATTTTTTAACCTCTCAAAAGTGATCGACCTAATCGCAAGTGTTATTCGATCCTTCAGGTCATTCAAATCAAGGTGCTTAGTTTGAAAACGATGTTTTTCACATATTTCCATAAGAAGAAATCTAATGGGTTAAGATCAGGGGATCGTGCTGGCCATTCGATCGTCCCTCGCCTTCCTATTTATCGTTTTGGAAATACATATTGCCATGAGGTACCTACTGCCGGACATTGCGTTGGTAACGTTTGAAAATTCCTCATAAAAAATAAAACACCATTCACAAGGTGAAATTTTTGCGAAAGACAAAAACAACCAACGTTTTCAGGGCCGGACCTGGATAATCAGAATAATGAACAACCTGAAGGTATTTCAAGGCCATATTTTCTCGTAAATTTCAATTGATTCAAGAAAACCGTTCAAAAGTTATTACGGATCGAAATTTTCGGTGCGAACTGAAAATCACCCTGTATAAAACTTATGAATAGAAGAAGGCACATGGTGGGAATATGAACAATCGTTGCTCACTCTGTATACTGATGGATATATCGGGTGCTTTTTCTTTTTCAGAGTGATAGAGTCATGGGCGCCCGCAGGGGGGGCAGGGGGGAGGGGCATGGCCCCCCATGAGATTTTGATGGATCTAACGTTTTTCAGCACGACACCTCAATCTTACCTTCTAATCTCTATTTTGCCCCCCCCCTGTGAAAAATTTCTACGGGTTTCTGCGGGCGCCCATGGATAGAGTTTTCCATGGGGATAACTGTGATTTGAAGGAAGAAGCCATGTTGTTACTTGTTCTGACATTTCTGTTCAGAAACCATTGACTAATTATCATGGAAAGATTCACGCCGCAACAACGTTTACAAATTGTTGAAATTTATTTTCAAATTCAGTGCTCTATTCGCCAAACGTATAGACCACTTCGTGAAATTTGTACAAAATCGTCAATCAGATCAGCTTATTCGTCGAACTATTGATAGATTTCGGTCAACATTTTCTCTACTCGATGCAACAACAAGACAAAGAACCGTACGACTACGTACAGAAGAAAATATCGCTGCTGTAAATGATAGTATCAATGAAGATCCAGATTTATCTATTCGTTGACGTTCACAACAAGTTCGACTCGGTGCATCCACCACATGCCAAATTTTGCGTAAAAATGTTGGTCTAGACCTATGAGTATCGAAGACATGAGAAAAAGTTAGGCAGTGTGATGCACATAAAATATTTCATACATTGTGTACCTGATTTTCAATCATTATTACCCATGAAAAAGAGCTTTATATGCCCTTGACACCCATAGAAGATCCAACTGGTTCGAGAGCTATAGCCACTTGACCATAATAAGCGTCATTTGTTTGCTGATTGGACGCTGAAATGGCTTGAAGTTGATCCACTTTTTATCGAAAAATTGTGTTTAATGGAAAAGCTCATTTCTGTTTGATCGGATACGTAAACAAGCTAAATTGCCGTATATGAAGTGAAAACAATCCTCAAAAAGTTCTGCATTTTCCATTGGATCCTGAAAAATGCACTGTTTGGTGTGCTTTACTTGCTGGAGGCATCATCGGTCCATATTTCTTTAAAAACGATGCTGGAGCTAATGTTACCGTGATTGGTGCTCGTTACAGATCGATGATCAATGATTAACTCAACTTAATGAAACTCTATTTTGTCAGTTTCCACTAATCGTTAAGTCCAAAAAATTGATGGAATTATTTTCTTCTATTTCTACTGTGAAATTGATTTTCGTGTGTAAGTTGTTGATAAAATTCAAAAGCTGATTGACCTGTCTATTTGAGCCATGAAAACCAACGAGAACATCATCTACGTATCTAATCCAAAATACAATGATTATTTGTTTCAAAATTTGAATGGTATCCGCAGAAGGGTTTTGGTTCCAACAAGATGGTGCTACACCGCTGCTACCGTTACAATTTTCGAGAAATCATCTAATTAATAGGCCTCCAAGATTATGCGACATAACTCCAATGGATTATTTCCTCTGGGGTTATGTCATTGGTTTATGCTGATAAACCAGAAACAATAGACGCTTTGGAAGCCAACATGACTCGTGTTAATAATGAAATAAGCCCTGAATTACACGAGAAATTGGTCCAATATTGGTCTGGTCGAATGCGGTTCCTCAGAGCTAGTCGTGGTGGACATATACCGTGGTATATCGTGGTGGACATATATAAAAAAATTGGCTTCAAAATTTAAATAATCGAAATCTTCTTCTCGGGAAATAGGACAAAATAAAGACAAAAAGTGTTATGGTTTCTTTACATCAACCGTGGCGACGTTTCGCAGAAGTTGCCTTCTTCTTCCTCAGGCCAAAGAAGCGTGACAAACCCACCTACACAAGAACTAACATTAAAATAAGTACAACAATTCACGAACATCTACGAGTTCAACAGTCTAACTTCCTAAAGCAACAAAAGACAACCAGCGGTGTAAACAACTGAGCTTAATTTGAATGAGTTCTATTTCAATTCAAAGTTTTACCATATGTAATACCACTAGAGATGGAATTTTGCCGGCAAAATTTCTCGATTTTAATATGAAGGTTTGTTGTTCGGAAATTTTGCGAATGACATTTGTATGTATAAAAATAGCATGTGCGAAATTTCCGAAAAGCAACAAAGTTGAATATTACAAGAGAGAAATGTTACTACGAAACCTATGTCAGATCAGTTGAACCTTTTGAATCGTGGTAAATCTCCATTCAGAGGTGGTCTCTTTATTTCACGAGTAAGTACCTTAATTTACGACGTAGAGACTTGATTGAAGAACGTCCCGAGGGCAAATAGTTTTCTTTTTAATTTAATTAGTTTTGCATATGTAATACCACTAGAGATGGAATTTTGCCGGCAAAATTTCCCGATTGTAATATGAAAGTTTGTTGCTCGGAAATTTCCGAAAAGCAACAAACTTGAATATTACAAGAGAGAAATTTTACCTGCTTAAATTTCATCTCGAGGGGAATTCGGCCTGACTATTCCACGAGAAAATAGGGTAATATGTTCACATTTGACGCGTATTGCGCTATTTGGCAAATTGGAATTCATCATAGATTAACTAAACCACTAAACGTTGTTTGTTCTCTCTATGATATTTATTTCCGAAGCTATCTATGAATTCGAGAAACGTCAAAAATTTTATCGCTGAAAAACCAACATGTTGGTTTTGCCGGTTTGAAAGTTTTATCGGGATGAAACGATCGTTGCTACGGAAACTTCCTCACTGAAAATTAAAAGACTGGAATAGTCACTCTGAAAAAAAACCCGATACTTCAATCCATAAGGGAATTCATTGAATTTACACATGCTTATTGCTTGTTCGAAAAAGTAGTATTCAAAACATGTTTTCTTATTTTCATTCAAATCAGGAACCAAAACTATCAATTTCAACAGCTTCTACTTTACTCGAATATCCCAAGTTGACACTTTATTACGAAAGAGTGAGCACTGATAAATTGGTCGAAGGCGATCCTCATTTCTTAAGTTACATTCCCGTGATAAAAAGGCGCCTAGCAGGGTGAAATCAGGCGCCGGACCTCATGTAAAATCTGGTTGTTTCAGACATCCGTTTATTCGACTCGACCTGAGCACAGTCTTGTGGCAATCAACATAAAAATGTCAAAAGTGGCAGTTTCGACCTTGTACTGACCAGAAAACATGCCACTCGACAAAAAGACGGAGCCTTCCTTCCGTTTAAAACTAGAACATGAAGACCGTTACTCATCCATGAAGTATTTCTTTCCTATTCGATCGTGATGAAAGAAGAAAGAATGTTTTGTTCATCAGCGAAGACTGATTTTGAAGCTCTTCCTCGATCGATTTTGTTGAGTAATACTTCTAAGAAGTTCAAGAAGTTGGTATTCGAGAATTTAACGTCTCATAGAATTAATAAGGCCTATTCTTCAAGATCTCTTGTCATTTTTAAATGGAAAAAGTCAACCAGATATCGCGAGTACCGTAAACCGTAACATAACCTTTTGGGCGCTTGTTCCTATTGACGAGAGCGAATTACAAATAAAGTAATTATTAAAGAGAAAAAAAACGAAGAATCCGACTGCACTAGGAAAATGCGATAAATGAGAAAAAATCTAAATTTATCCATAATTTATTTTTGATCAATTAATTTAATATACGAGATCTACCCCATTACAAACTTAACTTCTTATGTACATTAGGACTGAACGAGAATAAATTCGCTATCACAAAAACGCCTTTATCTCTTGAACCAATTGAGAAAAAATCAAAATTTGATCATAGTTAGCTTTGTTATGAACGTCAGAAACATGTGGAACATTTACTTCATAGATATTCCAATTCTCTGTCGCAAAATGTCAAGCGAAGTGAAAACACGAGAATTTATAGTGAAACTTTTTCAAAATAATCAAAAATTGTGCTCGCGTAGGTCCGGAAACGGTATCAAGAGTTGTTAAGCGCTGCAACGAAGATCTTACAATTAACCGCAAGGAAGGAACCGCGGGAGGAAAAAGGGGTTTCATAGCCCAAAAAAAGTGAAGAAAGCCATCAGCCTTTTTCAGAAGAATCCTAACCTTTCAGGACGGAAAGTGGCCCAAATAGTGGGTTGTTCGCAGTCAACCGTTCAGAAAATCAAGTCGAGTTGTGGGCTTAGATCATACAAAGTGCAGAAATTGCCAGACAGGAACGCTGTGAAGAATCAAGAAGCGAAATCAAGAGCAAAGAAATTTAAAAAAGATTCTTTGAAAAATTTTTCCTGTTGCGTGATGGACGACGAAACCTATGTTCCTTGGCTGATTTCTCGCAACTTCCTGGTCAGGAATTTTATACTGCAAATTCTCGTGGAAATGTTGACGAACAATTTCGCGTGAAGAAACAAGCAAAGTTTCCTAAAAAATTCCTGGTTCGGCAAGCAATTTGCACTTGTGGGAAAAGGAGCAAATTTTTCGTTGGCCAAGGCTCTGTTGACTCGAAGATATACATCTAGGAATGCTTGAAGAAGCGACCATTTTTACGTGAGCACGATGTGTCAACAATCTTTTGACCAGATTTAGCTTCATGCCACTACAGCAAGGCCACCAAGGAATGGTACGAAGCTAATGAGGTGGTTTTTGTCCCCAAAGGGGCCAATACACCAAATTGCCCAGAACTCAGGCCAATCGAAAGATATTGGGCCCTGGTAAAAAGATAATTGAAGAAGACAAAGAAATCAACAAAAACATTAGCGGAATTCCAGCAAAAGTGGAAGACAGCATCCCAGAAAGTGACTGAGAACACTATATGAAGCATGATGGGAAGAATTCCAAAAAAAATCCATGAATTTTGTAAAAAATAGTTTTGGTTTTTTTATTGTTAAGACAGTTTTCATTAGAATTAGAAGATGATTCGGAAATGAGTTTGATTTTCGAAATCGGTCCAGTGGTTCCAAAGATATAAGCGTTTTTGTGATAGCGAATTCATTCTCGTTCAGTTCTTATTATGAAAACACCAATAAACTTTCTTTGAACTATATCCAGGTAGGTATGAACAAAAATATACATATAGCTATATATAAAAAAACAATAATACCAACGGCAAACTATGGCTTTCACAGTCCAAGAGTTACAAACAAAAATTAGAACTAACATTATAGAAACACAGAATCAAAGTTTATTCCTTATTGAATTTTTAATATTGAGACAAGAAAATACCCAAAATTTCCATACCCTTAGAATCAATCAGTCTCAATGATCTCTCAATAGGCAAGTGCGTACCATAATTTGTAGCATGATGGGGCAAATAGAACAACCCGTTCGCACTCAAAGAACGAGCCGGAACATTAAATGAAACACTGGCTAAGAAGCTCAGGACAAATTACCAGGCCATTCAAAAGCTTGGACACAAACTGTCACAAACAGTAGGTCTTCCCGAACACGTCTCTCCTCAGACTGCTCATATTCAATCGAGTGCTGCATCATATTCATGCAACATGGTCATCTGGAATTCTTACACCAAGTTTGAAGAGACAAAAACTTATTATTTTCAACTCTTTCTATATTTCAGATTCATTTCAAATTCCAACAACTGAATCCGTATCACCATATCTTCTTTCAATCACTGCCCAATATACCCAGGTTTCCCACGAGAAGTCATTAATGAAATTTTGTCATTTCTACATAGAGATCTTAGTAATTACGTATTTATCAAAATGTTTATTACTTTGGGTAAATAATGAATTCGAGAAAATATTATGTGAATTAATAATTCCTAAGACCTGGCGAATGTTGAAGAATAGTACCGGGATACGAAATGAGCCGGAGGCGAATTTCGTATGGTTTATGCGACTGTAGATACTAATAACCATCACATGCGAGTTGCATACGCTATTTTAGCTACACCCGATAAATGAAATCATCCATTTTCCGTTTCAAGGCTATACTTTACCTGAAATATAAACAATTCGGTCTGGCTTCCAAAAATGATTTATCGGGCTGGAAGTTTAGCTGAAGAGTACCTCGGACATATCGAACATCAACGCGATAATTCCAATTCTCTGGGCAGATCTGCAACGCCAAAAATTTTGCGATTTTGCCGTGTAGCTCCGTTCTTCCCCTGTCCGACGCCCCATTCCCGTAGCGATCGGGGGCCGCTTGATTGAAAAATAATGGATTTCTATTGATTAAAAATCTGTATCGTAAGGGATCTCACTACGAAACGGATTATGGGCATGTCGCCCTTTAAAGCGCGTAGGAAAACTCATCCGATAGAGGCGCCACCGTCCATTTTATGGAATATCTCCATAGAGCATACGTTATCACTATCAAGTTCTATGAATATCTCTATCCTCATGAATGAAATGTGCTATGGCGTGAATTTGTGGGTAAAGCAGGAACTGTTTCCCGCCATATATTTGAATTTGGCCGTTCTCTGCCAATTCCGTATTTCAAGTTTTTTTTTCTGAACGAAATTATCTGTAGATTCACTTTTAATTGGAAGTTGAACTATTTTCATAGGTCTTTCGTTTGAAATGAAACAGAAGCATGAGTTGGCCCAGTTTCTTCTAATTTTGCAAGAAAAAAATGAACTCGATTTGAATTATTTCATTGAGACTCCAATCTTTTCTGAGTTTACCCACAAAATTTCAGTTCCATTTTCAAATGCAACTTGAAATAAAAACACACTACATTACACGCCCACCTTAAGGGGAAGTATCACCTTTTGAATCGTGGTAAAAATCTCCATTCAAAAAGTGGTCTCTTTATTTCACGAGTAGCTACCCTAATTTACCACGTAGAGACTTGATTTTTTTTTAAATTGAAGTTGAAGAATGTCCCGAGAGCAAATGGTTTTCTTTTTTTCGATTTAATTAGTTCTTCAATTAAAAGAAACAGGGTAATCGTTAGATCTCTGCAATATTTGGGTTTTTGAATACGTTTTTCGTTTTTCATGAGTACAAGCTATATTTTTGAACTAATCATCATAAAAATTTTTGTAGTACATAGAACATTAAATTGCCGAGGGCGAATAGTTGCGATTTTTTTCAAAAAATGATGAATAACCGTCGAAAAGAAATCATTAAGTGTAGTTTCCAAAACGCTGAAGTTCAACCTGTTTTTTTTATTGAAAAACTAAGCAAATCGAAAAAAAGTAAACTTTTTGCCTTCGGGACGTTCTTCAACTTCAATTAAAAAAAAATTAAGTCTCTACGTCGTAAATTAGGGTAGTTACCCGTGAAATAAAGAGACCACTTTTTGAATGGAGATTTACAACGATTCAAAAGGTGATACTTCCCCTCAAGTGTATTATTATAGTACGGGTGTAGATAATAGTATATTCTAAAACTAGTTGCAGAATGGCATTCTCCAACGAGTATTAGACGATATTTTCTCTATTTCACTCAAATTTTGTGAAATTCAATGAAAAAATTCAAATTATAGGTCCTAGTGAGTTTCATATTGTATCTTGGCAGTTGGTGTGAATGTTATTAAGTACGAAAATTGACATTTCAAAATTGACGTCTGCTGAAATTTAAAAGGATCGGAAGTCATTGCTGACAACCACAAAACGAAAAATGTTACTGAAAACGATGCTGTAATGAATTCATTACAACACTGTTTTTAGAACTGTGATGAACACATTACGATACTGAAATAGAGAAACTTTTTTCTCTCTTCATACTGAAAATACTCCACGTGTACATATAAACATGGTTGGAAGATTCAGTTATGCTATTTTCTGCTACGGAAATCAAGAATCGAGTGTTGAAATTTTACTGAAAAAAAAATTAACAGAATAGTCCGATACTTTGTGATAGTTCATTTGAAAAAAGAATAAAAGTACTCGAATAACCCGACAGAAAAACTTCTAAACGAACGTAACAGACGGAGCTATGTAATTCTCCATTTTTCAAAATTCTCAAGAAATAAGGCGACAGAAGACATTTAAATACTTTTTCGCAAATCTTAAAATACTCAGCATGAAAATGTAGTAGTACTACGAACCCGGTGTCACAGTTAGACCTTAAAGAAAACTAACTCCATTTAAAAAGTTAAAAAAGCGTACTTAAACGAATTGGCAACGTCTCTCAGAATTTTTCGATTTTCACGAGTGCCAACCTGCGTCAGTTTTGAGTAAAAAAAACTTGATAAACCTAAATCATGGCCAACCGGGATACGTCATAAAAGTGAATGGAGTATACATAGACGCGAAAAGCATAAAGCTCCTCCTAGCGCAGTCGGGTGAAAATATTTCCCTTTATAATTTACTATTCAAAGACTTATCCTTTATATGGTGTATCAAATCATGGATCCACACATAAGGATATACGTACATAGTAGAAAAAAATTGATTATTTCATTTTGGAAATTTCATCTCCTGGTATGATGAAATTTCCGTCTTCAATGTCGCTTTCGAAATACGCATTAATCATATATTATAACAACTACTGAAAATACCCATAGTACTTATTTATTTACACCAAAAATTAGGAACTTCTTCTAAATAATAGGAAACCAAATTTTTGCTTGGTGCTTCAGTCACAACACGGAAGGAAGTTATAACTCTTCACCTTCTTTCCATTCTACAACTCCCTTTAGAAATTCACAATCTTGTAACCGAGAAGACATAAACGTAAACCATAGAAAGAATAGAATAGACGTAGACAAAACGGCCATAAATAACGTGACATGGACCATCGCCTTGTGGCATGTGGCTGCTGACCCGGTCAATGTTGTTCAGTTTGCAAACACAAATTGACTTTATATGTTCCGGAAATTGTGGACATTCTATCGTCAACTGTCTAACAGGCTCGTGACTGGGCAGATAACAGGGATGTTAATAATCCTCCTCTCAATGGATGGATTTTAAGGTTTCAAGGACCCCGTAATTCAGAAGCTATCGTGACGAATTCATTGAACCAAAGGGGCTCAGAGTTAGTTAATGAGAATTTAATTACAATTGCTATAACTAGGTACTCGAGGCTGTCTGCTGACAAAAGGAGAATAGGTTTTATTTTATGAGGATACTTCAGAATGAATGGGATCTTGGGGAAGCTTATGAAATATCTCATTCTTAAAAATTGAAAGTTTCCTTTCGGAATAGTGGAACATTGGTTGTGAAATTGGCTGAATACAGCTGATTTAACGGATGCTTGCTTTCTCGAAAACATCCTCGTCATTCTTAGCTATTTAGAATTTGTCTACCAATTATAATTTCATAGTTATGAGGTTAGGGTAAACAGGGGTAATGGCGCTCACCGGGTAATGGCGTGCTCTATAAGTCTATGAAAATGGTGCAAAACAATATGCAATGAACTTTAAACGGGGAAGCAAAAGGGGCAAAAGGGCCTCTAACACGTACCGTCGGAGGGGTAGTCAGCTGGTGACAAGCGACGGAAAAGTGCATTTGTTTGTATGAGGCTGTGCTGAACTAATTTTCGTCGCGTCTTTTTCTTCGGTGAGTTCAGAATTTTGATGTTTATTAAATTTTCAATATAGTTTTCCTAGGTTCTTTATCATTCCATTTCATGATGAATTAATCAATTTTCAAGAATTGCATTTCAATGTTTGTTTAATTTAATGTTAAATTCAAACCGACCCTTCGGGGTTATCCCGCTCACATGAGCGCCATTACCCCTTAGTGACTTCTTCTGTTATAGTAATAGACACCGACAAAGAACCACCGCCAAAGCGGCTTGGAATGAAGAAAACCTCAAATCCGCTGAAACTGCGGTTGAAAGATATTTTGCAAGAAAAAGAAAATAAAAAGAATGCCAAACTTGATAAAACTGCAAAAAATAAAGAAACAAAGCCAAAGAATAAAGTAAAAGAAAAAATGAAAATAAGAAAAATTCATGCAAAAGAAAAATATTCCAAGAAAGTTCTTCAGAGAGTGAAGATGTAGAGCAAGAAAACATTTGCGACGATGACTGTGATGATGAAATGAATGTGGACAATGAAAATTATAATAAATGCTCGATTTGCGAAGAATTTGGAAAAAACAACGAGCTGTGGTCTCATGCTACATGTTCTGGATGGGATTCAGCAGAAGGATTCATATGTGATTTATAATAATAATAATAATAATAATAATATCCTTTATTTGCCAACAAAATCCCTTTACAGAAACAAAGCAACGTCATACATTGGAAGATCTAGCTTCCTTCAATATCATAACTACAATTACAAAATCAAAACAAATTCTATTCGACACCAAGCTACATAATACAAACTAGATAATTAATCTAACTTGAAAGAATAAAAACATTTATCCCTCGAATATTGGACCACTGCCATTCGGAATTTCACAATATTTGAAATTTCCTTAATTTCTGAAGGAAGTGAGCGATAGGTCTGAACCGCCATGTAATGGCATCCTCTTTCATAAAAAGAGCTGCTATGAGCTGGAATACGTAGATCCTCTCGGTTTCTGGTTACCATTTGCAAATTATTGTAACTCTGGTGATTTGATATAAATAAGTTGGGATTTCTTCTCACCAGCATTACCAGAGACACAAAATACAACGATGGTGCACTCATGATGTTCAAAATTGAATAGTAGGGTCTACAGGATACCCTCGGGTGTAATTTCAGCATACATCTGATAATTCTTTTCTGAGTTATGAAAATCTTAACCGCATTACTAGAAGATCCCCAAAAACCAATCCCATAAACCATAATTGCCTGTATATATGCGAAGTAATATTGTCGCATGCATGCCAGAGAAACACAATCTCTCAATCGTCTGACTACCGCACATGCACTGTTTAGTCGTGCATTGAGACTTAATATGTGGGCATCCCAATTCAGCTGTGGGTCCAAATGAAGACCCAAGAACTTCACATGTTCAGATATTGGAATCGATGTAAGGTCCTGTCTTACCAGCACCGATAGTGAATCGAATCCCCTCTTGGAGAAAAATATCAAACCAGTTTTGTGACGGTTTAACCGTAGAAGATTCCGTCCACACCATTCTGCCATACGGTTTGAGATGTACGTAGCACCCTCGGAAACATCCGCTATTGACCCCCCCGCCACCATTACAGATGTGTCATCTGCATACTGACAAACCAGGCCACGTGATAGTTCAAGTGATAAATCATTTACGTACAGTAAAAATAACAGAGGTCCCAAAATCGATCCTTGCGGTACTCCCTGCGTTATGCGCTGCTTATTTGAAAAATACGCTTTGCTTTCCTTACTAACTGAAATTATTTGTGTTCTGTCCATAAGATACGATCTTATTAGGTCATGACAAATCCCACGTATACCATACCGGTATAACTTTGAGAGAAGGACATTGTGATCCAAGGTATCAAATGCCCTTGAAAGGTCGAAATATATGCCCACCACACTATTTTTCATATCCAAATTTCTATATATAAATTCTAATGTATTATAAATCGCATGATCTGTGGAGCAATGTGGTCTGAAACCAAACTGTCGGTTGCTTAGAATCTCGAATCTGAGCAGAAAACTATGCATACGATTGTATATGGCCCTTTCAAAAATCTTCGACACTGCTGGCAGTAAAGAGACAGGTCTGTAATTAGTACTATCATATTTTTCACCCTTTTTATAGACCGGTACCACTTTAGCACATTTGAGACCCTTCGGAAATATCCCACTGGAGAAACATGAATTAATCATGTGAGAAATAGGAATGCTTATATATTTTGAAACGTATTTAACAACCGAAGTTGGTATTTCATCAATTCCTGCAGAGAATTTATTAGGAAGACTCAAGATAATGCTTTGGACTTCTTGAACATCTGTTGGGTTCAGGAACATGCTAGGATAGTTAATACCATTAAATTCATCATTATATCTATCAGCTGTAACATTATTTGAAGTTAAATTGAACTCACTCACGAAAGTATTCAATATCTCCACCGGATCATCAGTTATAAGCCCATTTTGATTTTTCAATTTGATATAAGAATCAGAAGTTTTATTCTTGTTTGTCTCTTTATTGAAAATGCTCCACATAGTTTTATTTTTATTTCTAGAGTTGAGAATCTTACTGTCATTATATTCTTTATTTGAATCAGAGATGAATTTTCTATATTTTTTCCTTTCGGTTTTATATTTTTTTTTAAGTTCATGACTACCTGTCATCTGGTATAAAACATACAAATCTTTTATATAGTTTGAATATTGTTTAATTTCCCTACTAACCCAGCTACCTGTCCCACCAACCCTACACCTCTGAAAAGGGAATGACGACTCGAAATAATATCGCAGTAGGTTAGCGAATTGAAAGTATTGATGCTCAACATCTGTATTATTGATTACACCCTCCCATGACTCATCCCTCAAACAGGACTCAAGTCTTTGCAAATTGACGTCCGTGAAAAATCGTTTGTTACTGTAATTGTTGTTCTTTGTAGCAGACATGTTAGTCTTAATATTGAGCACTTGACCATAGTGGTCAGAAATATCTGTCAATATATTTTCAAACAGAACATCGTCCTTTGCAACATTTCCGAAAAAATTGTCAATCTGTGAACTAGACGTGCACGTAACCCTAGTCATGCCCAGACCGAGTGATTCCAGCCCATAGCTCTCACATAAGTGCAAAAAATCAAGTACTCTAGTATTTCCCGAGGAGAAATCAATATTGAAATCTCCTCCCACAATAATGTGTTCATTAGGCTTGTACAGTTCATCGAGTAGTTCAGAGAAAATATCGCAGAACATTTTGAAATCACAATTAGGGGATCTATATATACAGACCACTTTATAACTTTTACCCATTAGATAAAACTTAATGACACAGAACTCACATATTCTTTCAATGGGTACTGTTTTTGTTTGTACCAAACAAGCCTGAATATTCTTCTCTGCTCTATTTCCAACAAAAATCGCTGTTCCACCACCCCTATTCGCGGATCTAGAAAAATGTACAACAAGCTTATATTCTTCCAGGTGTACCTGGCTGATTTCGTTATTGAGCATCCAATGTTCACATACCATAAAAATAATTGGGTTCACCTCGGAAAGTAAAACAGTTAGGGGCTGCACTTTATTGTTGATACTACGAATATTTTGGTGAAATAAAGCAAAGTTACATTTCTTTACTACATTTGTGATCTTAGCGGTTTTTTTTTGTCTAAAAAATTACGACCAAGCCCAAAATCGAAACGTTCAAAACATATACCCTTTGGCCAAAATTCCTCACCATATACAATATCGTGTAGATCTGGGTTGACTCCAATCATAAAGTTTCGATACTTGGTGTTCTCGTTCTTTGGTTGGCATAATTTATGTGCTTAACGATAAAATATTGTCTCTTTTTTTCTTTGTTTACCTTTGAAAAGTTTGTCGCAGCATTCGTTGCTACAAGGCTGATCTCAGGTACAAATACAAATATTTGATGCCATTTTATGATTATAGCTATAGATCATAATGGATCTTACTTGTTCTATTACAAAGAAACAGATATGGGCGTCTAGTCCCCTTCGCCTGAGCGAAATTACCCAATGACAGGGGCAATGACACTCAAGGCTTTCTATTTTTTTAATGTTTACTACTGCTAATAATTCTAGGATGTATACGATTCCTGAACGCCATTCCCCCTGTTTACCCTACTGTTTTCACATTTCACATTTTCATCCAGTAGTTTTTATTATTATCATTTTTGAGCGCTCGTTCTACTACGATGGGGTTGGACGAATCCGTGTTCAAATACAATTCTGTTCGTTCGTCTGGTCGTTAACACGATAACTCTCGAGAATGAACCTAGAGACACGAAATTTTCAGGGTAGGTTAGGATCTCGAATCCAGCGGTTAAGTTCGTTAACGGGCAAAATTCGACCAGGGGTTCCGTAGATATGGCCATTCGACATTTTGTTTTCCTGATAATTTCTAATTCACAGATTCGATCTGTCGGGTATTTTTTTAGAGAGATGGAACTTTCGATAGGAATAACTGTGATTTGACAGGAAGGAGAAAAACCATGTTGTTTAGACATTTCTGTTCAGTAAGCATTGAGAAATTATCATGACTATTCCACTCATTTCAAAAACTGACCAATCACAATCCAAAGACAGCTCGTATTATCGCGAAAACACCAACTGTCTCTGAATTATGATTGGTCTGACAACTTCGGTATTTTCAACGATCGAACTACATAATAATCTGTGATTGAACTATGGAAACGAATGGTTTGACAACTGATAAATATAAATTGTAGACGTCAACATGAGTTTTTCTTTGCTTTTCTCGAATATGGAGGTTCTGTCCTTTTATTCTGTTCGTGAAATAGTCTCATAAAATTTCACTCGAGATTGAATTTACCTCATAAGTCTATCTTTTATTTCCAAACTCAAATGAGTTGCATTAAGGAAACACCACTCGTCCTCCGGACTCGTGATGTTTCCAAGCAACTTATTTTCGTTTGGAGATAAATCGATAGACTTATCACGGAAATTCAATCTCTTGTGATATTACTACTGAAAAGACTCATGCTGCAAGAACGTTCATAAATTAATTGAATTTATTTTCAAAATCAGTGTTCTTCTCGCCAAACTTATAGACCACTTCTTGAAATTTCTGGTTTACAATATCGTCCATCAGATCAGCTTATTCGTCGATCTATCCATGAATTTCGGACAACATTTTCTCTACTCGATGCAACAACAACAAGACAAGGTACTGTACGTACCTACAGAAGTAAATATCGCTGCCGTAAGTGATGGTATTAATGAAGATCCAGATTTGTCTATTCATCGACGTTCACAACAAGTTGGACTCTGTTTAATGATAGGGCCGTAGAAGTTGATCTACTCTTTTATCGAAAAATTGTGTGTTTAATGATTAAGCCCATTTCTAGTTGAACGGCTACATAAACAAGGAAAATTGCCGTATATGGAGCGAAAACAATCCTAAAGAAATTCTGCAGGTTCCATTGCATCCTGAAAAATGCACTGTATGGTGTGCTTCACAAGCTGGAGGCATCATCGGTGCATATTTCTTTAAAAACGATACTGCAGCTAATGTTACAGTGAAGGGTATTCGTTACAGAACGATGATCAATGATTATTTGTTTTAAAATCTGAATGGTATCAACCCAGAAGTCTTTTGTTTTCAACACAATGGTGCTACACCTCATGCTGCTACCCTAACAATTGATTTATTGAATGAAAGATTTGGCGATGACATTATTTCTAGAAATAAGATCTCATCTGTCATCCATTTCTGTTTTTTGTTCTTTGTTTTATAACCTAATCTATTTTGCATTGTGCTCGTTACACTGTTCATTATTCTCTTCCAAGATTCTGTTAGCTCTTCTCCAATATTCGGTGTTGTTGTTTGAATATGTCTGTTTATCTCATCAGATATTTCTGCTTTTATGACGGGATCTTTCAATCCTTCCAACGCCACCCGTCGCTGTGTTGTCGGTTTTTTTTGACTTGATAGAGAAATCTTCATGACGGCCATCAGTAGTACATGGTCAGAAGGTTTCTACCTCATTTTGCAGTTCTGAACCCAAATAAACCTGATAAAGTTCGAGTTGTTTTTGATGCAGCCGCCAAAATGAATGGTTTGTCACTAAATGATTGTCTACTGTCTGGACCTGATTGGCTGACATCCCTATTCGGTATTCTCTTGAAATTTCGACTACATAAAATAGCCTTTGCCGGCGACATTCGAGAGATGTTCAATAGAATAAGAATTTCAGACGAAGATAATTTTTCACAATGTTTTTTATGGCGTAATCTTGACTTCAGTAAATCTCCAGATGTCTATAGGATGACTGCTATGCTGTTTGGTACTACATCCTCACCGTTCTTGGCGCAGTTTGTGAAAAATTACAATGCGAATCAACACCAACAGTATTTCGAAAAAGCCGCTGAAGCAATTATTCATAATCATTATGTAGACGATTACTTGGATGGGACTGAAAATGAAGAAGAAGCTGTGAAACTTATCAAAGACGTTATATATGTTCATAGTAGAGGAGGTTTCGAAATAAGGAATTTTATCTCGAATTCTCCTGGAGTTCTCAAACAACTTCCAGAAAACCTTGTGGCCAAACAAGTCAACTCGGAAGTAGATAGACGAGCAAATGAGGAAAAAATTTTGGGTATGCTATGGAATTCAGAGAAAGATTGTTTTACTTTCAACCTAAAATTCCACAAAATATCCAAGGAAATATTGAATGGTACAAAAATCCCTACCAAAAGACAAGTGTTAAAAACTGCTATGTCAGTTTATGATCCAATTGGACTGTTATCACCGATAACCATAAAAGTAAGGATACTACTGCAAGAAATATGGCGTTCGGGCATTGGGTGGGATGATTTCATCACAGACAACATTTTCAAGAAATGGTCCATTTGGCTGCAAGAACTGAAAAGCGCTATGCGCATAGAAATACCTAGATGTTATTCTTCGGAGCTGAAGAGAAGTAGACGAATGGAACTTCATACATTTTCAGATGCTAGTGAACTTGCATATTCTACTGCAATTTATTTAAGACTTGAATTCTATAATCATGTCGAGATCATTCTTATTGCTTCGAAAGCACGAGTCTCACCCCTAAAAACACTAACTATTCCCAAGTTAGAACTGCTAGCTGCAGTGTTGGGAGTGAGATTATGTACTGAAGTTATAAAGCATTTGAAATTGAACATTGCTGCAAGATATTTCTGGTCTGATTCACGAACAATAATTCATTGGCTCAGAAGCGAGAAGAAACTGCATACGTATGTAGCTGCCCGAGTTGGTGAGATTTTAGAGAGCAGTAACATAAACGAATGGTATTGGTTACCAACGACAGACAATGTCGCAGATGACTGTACTCGGGACACTCCAAAGGAACAATTGCATATCGAGAGCCGATGGTTCAGAGGTCCAAAATTTCTTTATGAAGAGAAACAAAGTTGGCCAAAAATTCCACAGCCTCCAAATGAAAAGATGGATAGTCTCGATGGAGTACGAGTAATCTTGGTTACCGAAGTATCGTCACATGTATTACCTGAAATAAAATCCCACTACACTTGGGTGAAATTGCTTCGCATAACAGCACGAATTAAACGTTTCATCACGAACACAAGAACTAGCAATTCATCGAATACGTTCTTAACATCTGACGAACTGGAATGGAGTCAAAGACAATGGTGGAAATTTGTTCAAGCTTCTGGTTTCCCTGTGGATTTATCGAATTTGAAGAAAAAAATTCCAAACAAAAATGGTCGATTGCACAACATGTCTCTCTTCCTTGATAACAACTGTATTATGAGAGTGTCCAGCAGAATCATCAATATGGGAGAAATCACTGTGATTGAAAAGGAACCCATAATTCTAGATGGAAATCATCCTTATACACATAAAATGATTATGCATATCCACAAAAATAATGCTCATCAAGGAACAGAAACTGTAATTAATGAAATGAAAAGAAAATTCTGGATTCCACATGTCAGGACAATTGTCAAGAAAGTAATTCGAGAATGTATTTACTGTAGACGTATGAAAGCAAATCCACCACAACCGAAAATGGGTTTATTACCCCCAGAAAGGCTTATGAAGCATGAAAAACCATTTTCAGCCACTGGTGTTGATTTTTTTGGTCCATTTGTGGTGAAAATAGGACGAAGAACCGAGAAACGTTATGGAGTTCTTTTCACTTGTCTGTCAATGAGGGCAATACATGTCGAGATTGCACATTCCTTGAGTACGGATTCTTGTATTATGGCTATCAGGCGTTTTTTAGCTAGGAGAGGATCGGTGGATGTATTCTGGTCTGATAATGGCAGCAACCTGAAGGGAGCAAGTCGTGAACTCTTGGAGGCTTTGGATGAATTTCAGATAAATAGGGTGATAGACGATATGGCAAATAGGGGAATAAATTGGAAATTCCTGCCACCTCTCAGTCCAAACATGGGAAGTAGTTGGGAACGTCTCATAGGTTGTTTCAAGAGGGCTCTAACGGCTATATTAAAAGATCGTCACCCAGCTGAAGAAGTTCTCCAAACTTTGTTCTGCGAAGCAGAGTATATAATTAATAGTAGGCCCCTTACTCACGTATCCACAGATCCTCAGGATGGAGTCAGTATTTGCCCGAACGACCTTCTTATTGGTAAATCAGTCAATATCATAACACCAGGAATTTTTAGTGAAAGGGATCTTCTATTAAAAAGACAATGGAGAATTTCTCAATACTTAGCTGACATGTTTTGGAAACGTTGGCTTCGCGAGTATCTCCCGAGCCTGATAAATCGCAGTAAATGGAATAAAGATAATCCTAATCTCGAAGAAGGAGAATTAGTCATAATAAATGAAAAAGATTTTCCAAGAGGAGTTTGGCCAATGGGTAGAGTTAAGAAAGTATATCCGGGCCCAGACGGAATTGTTAGAGTTGCTGATATTCAGACAGCACACGGAATCTACAAGCGACCTGTAAGAAAACTTCACCGGCTCAATATTCGTGCTAATCAAGAAGTTAGCACCGGGGGGGAGAATGTTACAGAAGATTGTTAAATTCACATTGTTATAGAATTTTATATTTGACGAGGAGTTGACAGAAAGAGATTTTAAAAATAGTCTTGTCAGTGTATTATCAAAATAAAAATCCTTATATTTTCTATAAAAGAAGTAATTCATTGACAAAAGTCTTCTGTAACAGAAGGTACATCCGCTCCAGGATACGTGCTGGCTCTTTTGATGGTTGAGCTGAATCTCCGGTTGATGAGTATGAAGTCTATTTGATTTCGTATTACATTGTGCGGTCGGTCTGCCGGTGATTTCCAAGTGTAAAGGCGGCGAGGATGAAGCTGAAAAAATGTATTCGTAATCCTCATACTTTCTTCCTGGCAGAATTGCAACAGACGATCACCTCTCTCATTCTCTCATTCATGAGTGCCCTTGGCTCAGTGGTAGAGCGTTGGAATTCGGAACCAAAAGTCCGGAGTTCAATCCCGAGCTAGGAAAGAAATTTTCTAGTCTCGGTAGGGGCCACCATTCTCACTGTTGGGTCAAAAATTAACAGTGCTGTGCCTAAGGTGGCGTAAGGACACAGTAACAAAGCCTACACAGAACACAACTGCTTATACTCCGAACTCGGCACAAGTTACAAGCTTCGAAGCTTGTAATTTCAGAGGGGTCTCCACAGGAGACCTAGGAATAATCAGGATAAACAATATATCATATCATTCCTTTCTCCGAGACCATAAGGTCCAACTATTTCCTCAAATTGACTATTGCCTATTTTGGCATTAAAGTCGCCCATGATTATGTTGACGTCTTGCTTTTTAGTCAGCCTAAGCAGTTCTTGCACTTCATCATAAAATTTTTCCACCTCATGTTCAGGCGAATCCGCGGTTGGCGCGTATACCTGTATAATGTTGAGGTCGTTTGGTCTGGCTTTTAGTTTCAATAAAGCTGTGCGGTCTGAGTATGGAACAAAGATTATAACTGATTTTAGTAGTTCCTTTGTTATAACAATTCCTACGCCTTTCCTGTGTTTTGGGTCGCTATTGCCTGAGTAGAAGAACACCCCATTTTGTACCTCGCATTCTCCCGCGTCGGGCCACCATGTTTCAGCAACGCCTAGGATGTCCAGCTTAAGTCTGTTCATTTCTTGCGTGAGATTCGCTAGTTTTCCAGCGTCAAAAAGGCTTCTCACATTCCATGTTCCAATCCTCAATGGTTTTCTTAGATTAGCCTTTCTATATGATACATTCAAAACCGTTCTCCCCGGAGATCCGATTGGAGAACTATTTATACCTCCGGAATATTTTGAATCAAATATACTCATGTTATTGTCTTGGGAATTATAATAAAGGTGGTCTCCCGTTGCCTTCCTTTATGCCAAATCTTGGCTTGAATATCGGCTGCCCATTCTGGATCAAACGCCGTTTGCAGCCGCCCATTCTGGATCAAACGCTACGTGCTAGTTTTGGTCCACCCCGGTTATTTCATTTCACCGGTACCACCCATATCTGGGAGGCATTCCCCTATCCGCCACCTGGGGATGCGCCCGATGGTGGACTAGCAACCCCACACGGGGTTGCTAGTTGATGTGGTTGATGTGGTTTTCATCATTCAATATTCTTTAAAATATAAGCTCTGGAGCAAAACCGGAAAACCCTCGTGGGGCACAACCGGGCGGTACCCGTTTATGCCCCAGATGGATATTGACCAATTCATTAAATTTTTAGAAATTTATAAGTGTTTGTTTATTAGTTTCACAGTTATATGGAGCGCACCCATAATCGGAAGCTAGTCGTCAACATTGGTCTACGGATGAAATGGAAAAAGCAATTATGGAAGTTGTTTCTAAAACGATGGGCTTGAAAAAGGAACCAATAAATATAATATTTCTCAATCAACTCTTGAAGATAGGGTTAAATAAAGAATGAATGGAATGTCTTTGAAAAGGGCTGCTTCAAAATGTGAATAAAATATCGAATTAATTGTTACCCAAACTAAATTAATTCAACAGGTGAACAATAATATTGTGATACAAAAAGAAAATAAAAACAAGAAATTGACGAAACAAATAGCTAAGAAAAAGAAGACGAAGCTGAGAAAAAGAAGACGATAAATCAAAAGGTGACAACGACACACTCTGCATTTACTGCAAAGAGCAGAACACTCATACTACCAAAAATTATGGGTGAACAGGATGTTTAGAAGATGAATTTGTGGAAGTATATGATTGCGTGTGTACTGAATAATACGCAGTACCCGGTTTTGCCCCTTTCGCCGAATATGATTCTTTTTGTTGGTTTTTTTTAATCTTGTACTGGTTTTTTATATGTTTAACTCATTTCACTGTTTAACTCATATGCTACGGCATAAACAAGTCAAGTGTCAACCAATAAATATAAATAAATAAAGAATTATTGCAGTTTTGCCCCCCTTATATGGAAATGCTATTTTCTTGTATGGAAATCAAGAATCGAGTTGAAATTTTACTGAAAAATAATGGACAGGATAGTCCGTTACTTTATTGTGAACTGATAGCTCATTCGAAAAAAGAATGAAAGTACTCGAATAACCCAACAGAAAAACTTCTAAATGAACAGACGGACCTATGGAATTCCCACTTTTCAGAATTCTGAAGAAATAAATCTACAGAAGACATTTTTGTTTTTGCACAACTTGAAATACTCCAGAAGGAAATGTAACAGTACTATGAAACCTGTGTCACAGGTAAACCTTAAGGTACGATTCCACCGAAAACTTGTGCCTTGTGCGGCACAAATGTTTACGAACATTTTGTGCAGCACTCCAGTAGTTCGCGTACAAGCTATGAACACATTTAGCGTTCGTTTCCACCAGCACTGCTGTGTGTAACTTTTGTTGCCCACAGTGCCGCACACCGTGTGCACGAACAAGTTCTCATTGTTTCGCTTTCCGTCAATAGTTGAAAATATGGAGGATCAAGAAAATTCTGTGCTTTGTAGTGCAATTGTACAGGGTGTCCCAAATTCGATGATCACTGAGAGCATCGCGGTAACCAAGGTTTAGAGAAAAAATGTTCAAGGACTCTTTTTTCAAAATAATCAATTGTCAGCAAACAGATCCGAGATATCTGAATTGGTTCTCGAGTTACAGGGCGTTTCTGAATCTCGTTTTCTGTTGGAGATATCACGAAAATTTCAAAAAGTTTTTTTTTTGCAATTTCTATTGCCTAAATAAAATATCTCCAAATATAAAAAAAATATTGTATACAAGCTGTCCCAATTCATGTGAAGACGAAAAACTCAAAAGCTTTGAAACGGGATTTTCGAAAAACCGGTAACAGGATTATACTCGGTGAATTGGCTGCTAAAAAGCAATGATGAAAAATATGGGGTGTCCCATTTAATAAACACAAACTTTTCTCTCCGGCACTTGAAAGGCGAATAATTTTTCGGATCAGATGGAAACAGCGTATAGGCAATACAAATTACAAAAGAAAACTGTTTGTAATTTTCGTGATATCTCCAACAGAAAATGAGATATAGCGAAATATTTGAAACATCAATTTTTTAGAAACGCCCTGTAACTCGAGAACCAATTCAGATATATGGGATCTATTTGGGGACAATTGATTATTTTGAAAAAAGAGATCGGAAGTCCTTGAACATTTTTTCTCTGACCCTTATGGTTCTCGAGATGCTCTCAGTGATCATCCAATTTGGGACACCCTGTAGTACTGCGATAAAATTATTTTCCACTTTCGCAGAATCTCTGTGGAACCGCAGTCAAATTTTTTAGCCAACTCTTCTTTCTTATATCTGTTTTTATAATCTTCATTATTAAAATCCCACAATACAGGATATATTTCTATTTAATTAATAAATTGGATTGTTTTCTCGTTATTCCAATCCATGTTCGCGCACACATAAATGTTTTCACTCTCGAAGCGGAAGCAAAACTGAGTTCGCAGAAACATGTGTGTGTGCGTCGATCCGAGTCCACCGCTGGAAGCAGTGCGCGTCAAAAGTTTGCAACTGTGCGTGAACTTTTC
Organism: Adalia decempunctata; assembly: GCA_951802165.1. Classification (NCBI taxonomy): domain Eukaryota; kingdom Metazoa; phylum Arthropoda; class Insecta; order Coleoptera; family Coccinellidae; genus Adalia; species Adalia decempunctata. The sequence goes on from OX637697.1 coordinate 43,935,627, forward strand.
AAGAAAGTACGCGCATATTTTGTTGCTGTTCACGTTTACATGTCCACCGCAACGAACATTTGTGGCGTACACTGTGCACCACTGTGCCGCACAGTGCGGCACTCCGGTGGAATCGCACCTTTAAAAGAACTAACTCCATTTACAAAGTTAAAAAAGAGTAGATAGAAATTAGCGTTGGCAACTTCTCTGAGAATCATTTCATATACTTTATAAAAGTGAATGGAGTATACTGGTGTATTTCCTAGACTAGATGTATTAGTTCCTTTTCAATCGATGAATATGGACTTTGTGGTATTTGCATTCATTTCAGGGAATCGTGAATCGTTTCAGGTAAGCATTTGAACCAATTTTTTAGAATGGTTACATTTTTCAACAGAACCTAATTTGGTAAAATGGACAATGAAAAAAGTGGATCTTTCAGCTTCAAGAATCTACGAAAAAATGAACCACGCCGGCCGAAATGCTCGAAAAAAGACCAGATGACAACTCGAAGACCTTGTTTATGAAAGTTTCATAATAGCGAAGTTATTAGATTTTGAAATCGAATTTCATTCAATAAATTGGAAACATTGCGAAATCATAAAGGTTTCGCATTCTCAGACCTATTCGAGTTCAAGTACGACTTCGTTTTCATTATTATCAATTTTATTGTTGACCTTCTTCATTTTGGAACTTTTATATACCATTGTACAATTGAAATGGTTTACTTTGATGAGTTCGAAAAAAAAATTCACCAATAAAAGAACTCTGTATATCTGCCATGACGTTTTAAAACAGCACCGTCGCTGCTGGCAAACCCTTTATATCGCCCCAATTTCCATCGAAACTCACCGCATAAAACCGGAAATGAATAATCAAAAAAAACGCGCGTTCCATTTCATACATCGACACTGATTTGTCATCGATGTAGGAACCGCGGATAACCAATCGATTTCCCTAACATTGTAAAAATTGTACAGTCTCATCTATCATTCGGTGGCGACCATTCATCCCGGCTGGCGTCGCGACGCTCGCGGTGCGCGCCTACCCTTTTCCGCAAACCGATGATGATAGTCCGACCATTATTCAAAACGCCCCGCCACGGTTGCTGTGCCAGAAATAATAGAACATGCGAATCGAATTCATGCCGCATTATCGGGAAAAAAAGGTCGAGCGACTGCGGAATATCGAAAACATTTTAAATTGACTGCTTCCGATAGAGGTCACGCCCGGAGATTGGCGAAAATTACTGGCTTTAGTGGGAATATCGATATTTGTACGATGACGAGTTCCACAGGGTGGAAAGGTTTCGAGATCGTTAACTCCTAGAAACGCTTCAAGAATAACTATTTTCGACGTATACTAACTGACGAAGAAACTGCAGCACACGAAGGATCTGTTTAAATTTTGAATATGTTTATAGCAATAAGGAGTTAGTTAATGATTAAATTCGGAAAAAAAATCGTGAAGGTTTTTTCATGTAGAGATTTTTAACTATTGTATGGTCGTTTTTTGCAAATTTCATAACAAACCAGCTGGGTGTTGCAGTTTCTTCGTCAGTTAGAGTTGTTGGGTAGAGTTTCAGTTAACCAACTGAAGTGCGGTTCAATTTTATTTAATGAAAAATTTACCAAATTTCTGAATGAAAAGTTAAATAGCTAATGGACTGTATATAATTATAAATAGTTATTGAAACCCAACACAAATGAAAGGATAAATGCACCCAAATCAACAATTGCAAGGTCTTACCTATTTCAGCAAAACGACCAACCAGATCTTGTCGGTTACTCCTATTCCCATGAACAGAGTGATCGAGCTCGACAAACGAACATGGAATGAAGCTGATGACGTGAAAATCCGTTGCTAAAAATGTCAAAGTAGGAACACTTATCCTTGTGGCAGTATAATAACCACGCCACTGGTAACAGTCCTTTTCGAACTAAATTCTCACAAACGAATGTTCTTAAATGAATGTAATTCGAATAAATCGAAATCACTAAAATTGTGAATCACAAGAAAAACTGAACTTTTCTAAATTCACGAAAGGAAACAGAAGAAATTTAAATAGGCGGTAGCAGATATATTCACGATTAATGCAATCAATGAACTGAATGAAAAAAGAAAATTAAACAAATATACGACATATGCGTTGCACAGCTGACGATATCTTCTCGCACCTACACTCCATATGGGATTTCCCTGGTATCGGAGAAATTGAATTAATTTTGAAGGAAATGAATTTTGAAAATTCAGAAAAGTTTCTGAACCGTTCACTTGGCGTGAACAGAGTACCTATATACAGGGTGTCCCACTAGTGCGGCACCGGACGATATACGCGTAACGGTCTGAGTTTGGCGAAATTTTTCGATGCAGACTTGATACACTCCAAGAAGAGCACAACCTAAAAATATTTTCGAATATATCGGGTGGCCCAAAAAAGAGGAATAGAGGGTGACTTTGTTTTTTCAAATGGGACACCCTATATACAATGGTGCTCCTCAATTCTATGAAATTTCCTGCATGTTTTCGTATACTTTTTATATATTTTTATTCGACAGTTTTCGAAATATTGGCCATTTTGACAAAAAAATGATACTTGTAGAGGATATGTTATCCAATTATATTTCACGAAGCCTTGCACATATCAATAACAGCTTCATATGGATTGAAAGACAAGACTTCAAAGTATCCTAGCCAGCTATGATAAAGCATCTCCAGCACATGGAGTGTCCACAAAAAGACTATCCACATGACGAATTTCAAATCGATTTTCCTTCATTTTTTTCAAATGCAATGCATATAATTTTTTTTCATCATTGTAATCACCATTCATTTTACTTCATTTTTTGTCGAATACATTAAATGCATATCTTCAACAGAATAAGATTTTTTAGAGATTTTCCTCTAAATTCACATTTAGGTACTTCTGAATTCAAGAAGCAGATTTGGCTTCTCTGTGGTTATTGAGAACTGTCAAATTATTCTATTCAGAATTAACATCATTGCAGTTCCACTTCATATCATCATAATTTTCACGGATTGGATGAATACTCACAAAATGATTAAAAATTAAAAAAATACCAATGAGTTTGAATGTACAAGTTTTGAATGCTACAAAAAAACGAGTTTCGAAACTTATCCTTACGAAACTTTCTTCGAAAAAATGATATTCATAAGTTTCACAAGAACGCACGCAGATCTTCAAGCCCCCAAGCAGCTTGTTTGAAATTTCTGCAAGATTCGACTCTTCAAGTAGAAACATAGAAAATTATCAAAAATGTATTTTGAAAAATGGGTTCAAAAAAGTAAGTTTCTGTCTTCAGTAACTGATTTCATCACATTTTTGAGTAAATACATCAAAACTGTCTAGTTCCTCATTTCGCTATAATATGATAATGTGAATTGAAGCTACAATGATGCTAATTCAGAGTGGAATGATTTGACAGCTCTCAATAACCACAGAAAAGCCAAATATGCTATTTGAATTCGAAGGTATATGTAAATTTTGGGGAAACATTTCGATGAAACTCTTAAAAATCCTATTCTGTTAAGAATATGCATATCATGCATTCGACAAAAAATGAAGTAAAATGGATGGTGATCCAGGCAACACAAAGATATCCCAGAGAAATCCCTGCGACTTCTTTTAAGGAAGTTGTGACGCCTTTTGTGACTTCTTTGGGAGGTCGCTGGGAGCTCTATATCTCCTCCAAATGTCCGCCACAAAAGAGTTCCCAGAGAGCTCTTGACGATATCCTACGTGGATATTCTCAAACAAGCCACACTTAGAGTTCGCATACACCTCCTGCGGCGAGGACTTTGAGAACTTCTTATTAACCTCCGCATTGCGAGATGTATAAGATATTCTCGAACTGTTCACATTGCGAGATGTATAAGAAGTTCCTATACAGGTCGTATTGTGAGATGTATAAGAAGTTTCTACACATGCCGCTTTGTACATACAGGTAAATACAAGTCGCATTGCGAAATGTGAATGAAACATCAAAAACTAAGTCAGATTAGTCCGATTCCTATGATGAGAATCTGTATATCCGCTATATTGTTGAATTGAATTACACAACAAACAGTGTTAAAAGTTATTTATTATTTTCGGCTGCAACAGAAGGTAAACTAAAACAAGCGAATAAGTTCGTCAATCTTTATTATCAACAAAAAAATTTTCAAAACATTATATGTATTTTTTTCTTCCTCTGGGTACAATGTCCCAGCCAATCTTGAGAAAAGACTCCTGTGTTGTCCTCCACGTATGTAGTGCTGCCAACCTCCGTACCTACAAGTTCGAAAAAAATCGGTAGATTTCGGTAGATTTTTGGAAAAAAATACCTTTTCACATATTTCTTGTGTTATTCAAGTTGAAATACCATTTATCCGAGAATTGGGCAAGAAGGTTATTTTACGAATGAAGCAAAATTGAAAATGGATGTTTATTTACAAAATCAATGTTCGAAAACGGGAAAACCAATCTCTCGAACAAAAAATGAGTATTATGTCAAAATAAATAGGTATTCAAAAAATTAACACCTATTGAAAACAGCTGAAAATAAACGTATGTACATCAAATTGCTTGAAAAAAATATAGATTTGTCAACGTATAGCTCAACTAATGTATCAAATTATGGTATGCTTAGGAAATCTTCAAAATAATATCGTAAGAGTCATGATTTCCTAGAATATCAGAACATATATTCACTCCATCAAATTTTGGTAGATTTATGTGATTTTTTGTTAGATCGGTAGATTGAGAAGAAAATCGGTAACACTTTTGTAAGGTCAGTGGTTTATACATTAATCAAAACGTGAATAAACAGTGTGTCAAGTTCTTTTGGAGCACAAATTGAACAAAGGGGATTTCAACAACAACATTTCAATGTCCATTCTGCATTCATATAGGTATCAGCACTGTTCCCGTGAAAGTGTCGAATGATCACAATTCTCATTGAAGTGTTATCTTTTATTAATATTGGAATTGCAATAATGGTTTCCACAGGAACTTGTAAACCGTGCCTATTAAGAATTATCAATAATATATTAGCTTGAATTTTGGGAATATTCGACTCATCATTCTTGTAAAATCTGTTGTGAAGTTATTACACTCATCCATATTCCTAATAGAAATAATTATCCTGATCACCAATATACCAAGTAGAAAATCGTTTAATGTGAATGTGAATTAATCAATTCCTTTATTGGTGGTTGAATTACTCGGATAACATAAATGGCGGTAAAAATGGTTACGGCATATGTCCTAATAGGTGAGAAAACTCCAGAATTTAATGAAAATAACACTTACTTGGAGCACAAATATCCTCATCGAAATTTCACACAATAACGAAAACGAACCTCGCACAGCACAGTAACACCGATAAACACAACACATCTACATCTTACTAATCTATCCACAAAACCCATCTCGATGTCTGGCCGTCTTGGTAAACTCGCTGTTTATACAAGTTCGACTTGATAGAGAAATAGCGCCTGCGTGAACAGACTGACCTTGTCAATCGCATGGTGCGCTCTCCTCTCCAAGTTATCGCATTGAGTAGTCCCAAGGATATCGCATGGCGAGGTCTCTAAGATATCGCATGGGCACATTAGTGGGAAATTCGCTCAGTAACATCACATAGAGATCTCTGGGACCTCGCGGTAGGAGCTCCCATGAAAGTTGCATTGTAACCTCTCAGAGATATCGCGGAGAAGTCTGTGTTGCCTGGGTGGTGATTACAATGATGAAATAGCTATTTATGTAACAAGTACATAAATTAGGTCTTTATGGACGAGTCCAAAATTTATGGCAGAGCGAGCAAAGCGAGCGAGGCCAATAATTTCGGCAAGTCCATAAGCCTAATTATGTATGAGTTTGCATACAATGCTTTATGTTTGACTGCAATGCAGACATTTTATTTTCTGAAATGGCAATTAATATATTCGTCGCTTTATTTCAAGAAATACTTTGAGTGTGCTTTTGCTTATCTTACCTTAGTAACCATCAGCGACCTTAGCAACCTCACTGAACAAAGTTGTTTACTTCGTTAATTCTGTGACAAACGTCATAATAATCCCAAAAATGGATAGTTCGGAAGAGGAAAGCGTGAATAATTTAGCCGCAAGTGCCAAAGAATCTCTCCTACCCACTGAAAGTGCTTATGAAAATTTGTATGCGACCTATAACAAGTGGTGTGAAACGAAGAAAATTGCAAAATCGAGAGAAGACTGTGACAGTTGAGTCCAATAAAGTGGTGTCCAATAAAGTGGTGTCCAATAAAGTGGTGTCCAATAAAGTAGTCAATTCTGGACGCTAAACGAATTCATGAATCAAGTGTTTATGAAGCAGTCGAACATAAAAATTTATATGCATTGCATTTGAAAAAATTAAGAAAAATCGATTTGAAATTCATCATGTTCATAGTCTTTTTGTGGACACTCCATATGCTGGAGATGCTTTATTATAGCTGGTTAGGATACTTTGAAGTCTTGTCTTTCAATCCATATAAAGCTGTTATTGGTATGTGCGAGAGTTCATGAAATATAATTGGATAACAGAGCCTCTACAAGTATTATTTTTCGGCAAAATGGCCAATATTTCGAAAATTGTCGAATAAAAATAAGTGGAAAGTATACGAAAGCATGCAGGAAGTTTCAGAGAATTGAAAAACACTATTGAATATATAGGGTGTCCCATTTGAAAAAACAAAGTCACCCTCTATTCCTCTTTTTTGGGCCACCTGATATATTCGAAAATATTTTTAGGTTGTGCTCTTCTTGGAGTATATCAAGTCAGCATCAAAAAATGTTGCCAAACTCAGACCATTACGCGTATATCGTCCGCTGCGGCACTAGTGGGACTAGTTGGAAAAAAAATTGTGGAGATTTTTTCATGTAGACATTTTTAACGATTGTATAGTCGTTTTTGCAAATTTCACAACAAACCAGCTGGGTGTTGCAGTTTCTTCGTCAGTTAGACGTTAGAGTATATGGAATCATTTTTGAATCTCTGTCTAGCACCGAACTCGAATGAAACGAAATAATCTAATAAAGATCTGACTTCTTCAAACTGCAAGGCTCTACAAAATCATAAATGCAGACAAAGTTGTCGGAATGCCGTACCTAATACCTAATAACATCAATATGGCTATTGCTATTCACACCCACAGAGTGAAGCCAAATCATTGGCAAGAATTGAATTGTACGCATGCGTCAGCTGGAAATAAAAAAAACGTAGAGGATATGTATATTTCGAGTGTCGACTAGGAAAAAGATCGTGCATGGAAATATGTCAGTTGAATATTTTCAGTTCAATTCTAAAATATGAATAGGACTTAAGGTGGGCTTTCAATGTAGTGTGTTTTTATTTCAAGTTGATTTCGAAAACGGTTTCACTTTGTGAACTGAAATTTTGTGGGTGAACTCAGAAAGGATTAGGGTTCTTGTTGAAATAATTTTAATCGATTTCATTCGGAAAGTTAATTTTTTTTCTTTCAAAAATAGTAGAAAATGAGGCAACCCATGCTTCTGTTTTATTTCAACAGAAAGACCCATGAAAATAGTTCAACTTCCGACTAAAAGTGAATCTGCTGATAATTTCGTTCTGAATATCAACTTGAAATACGGAATTGGCAGAAAATGGCCAAATTCAAATTTTGGCGGGAAAAAGTTCCTGCTTTACCCACAAATTAGCTTATTTCATAGTTCGGCGATTTTCGGATAGAGAGCGCCATTGTACATTTCATTCATGATTAGAGAGATATTCATAGAACTTGATAGTGATAGTGCATGTTCTATGGAGATATGCCATAAAATGGACGGTGGCGCCTCTATCGGCTGAGCTTTCCTATTCGCTTTAAACGCCGACCTTAACAACGCTTCACAAAGCTTGAAGAGAACGGATAAAAGCGACTGAATAATATCACATGAAATTGTTCGGTTATGATCGAGAGTATTCACATGATACACGAAGTTATAGATGACAAAGGTTGAAATGTCATCTGTAGGATTTTCTTGAGAATTTTGGGAGTGGGAAATTCCATTTTTTCTGTCGGGTTATTCGAGTAGGTACTTTTTTTTAATGAACTATCACAATGCAATGGACTATTCAGTCCATTATTTTGCAGTGAAATTCACACTCGATTCTTGATTTCCGTACAAGAAAATGGCATAACTGAATCTTCCAACCATTTTTATATACGTGAAATATTTCCAGTATTATTAACAGATAAAATAGTGTCTTCAACATTCGCCAAGACGTTGGAATTATTGAAGTCACATGATGTTTTCCTAAATTAATTATTTTCCCAAAGTGAGTGAAAATTTTGATGAATAAGTAATTACTTCGACATCTAGTAAACTACTAAATTCAGTACGTATGAATTCAAAATAACCATCTCTATCAAAATCTGTAAAAATATATAGCCTGTCCCATTAAAATTAAATAAGTGGCATTTCCGGTTGAACCGGGAGTATATTATTAACAAAAAACTGTGCATCAGATGCATTTTGTTTCATTGCACTTACCTGCAAATTTTCATAAACATCGTTCTTTTCGTTTGAAAGATATTTACTTGGTTCCATACTTTATCCCAACCCTGTATATCCTCAAAAAAAAGCAGCAGATAACTGATGTCAGTATCTGGAGACCGGATGTTAATTTTCATGGTGAAAACAGGATATCTATGTACGAGTTATAGGGTGTTTCCGCAAATGTGCATTCTGGAGAAGTGGCTCTTGTGGTCTTTTGAATTGTAGAATCCATTTTTCCAAAGCTCTTTTTTCACGAAGAATTCAATGGTGTCAGTAGTAAATACGTAGGTATAACTAGATATTTATAAAAAAAAATTTGCTGGCGAGCAAGTGTCGAATGTGCTGTAAAATATTCAGAGTGAAATAGCATAATTTATTCCGGAAATACATAGTACATACGTCTTTCTTAATTCGAAGGGAACAAGCTTAATATTTCAGTAAGCTTGAAAATCCAATTTCAAAAATATGCGATATTGTATATTTTTGGAATGATTACCTCAAGCTCTACTAAAATATAAAATCTCTCGTGACAGAATCCAATTTGAAATAAAGTATTGTTCTTTGAATAACTATTAATAAGCATTATTCAAGGAAATTATACTGTCACCATTGAATTATGAATGGTATCTACATTGAAAAGAGCCTAATAAATGTTGTTATAGAAACGAATTTTTCACAGGAAAAAAGTTAGAAATGTACATTTACAAAAAACATCCTGTCACACTAAAACGATGACACGCCGACTTCAGTTTTTGTTTATCTAGTTTGTAAATAGAACTTTAGATTCAAATGTATTCCATTTGGTCCACTCTGTACTCTCGGTTGAAATTTTCGTGCCCTACCCCCTAGCCCCTTTCTCTGAAAAACTCCCTAGGTTCGATATTGCCCAGTATTGATAAATATTCGTTCACTTTATTTTTCGTACAAGCGTACAAGCGATGAGAAAATACCAAGGAATACAGGAAAATGAAGTAATATTTCAATAATGCGATTTCCATTTTTCCCACAACATCTCATCCATAGCTTCAAAGGCAACTTTTGCAAGCTACAGGCTACAGGTGCGAGTGAGTCTACAAAACTTTTGGCCATGAAGTCTGTGGAGAAAGTGTCCACCTATTTTTTCCATCATTAAAATTTCTGCACTATTTGGTCATTTCCGGGAGTGCGTTTGCGTGTGAGAATTGTACATTCTCACACGCAAACGCAATTTCTTAACGATTTTCGGAAACCGTTATTTTTATAAGATGAACAGCGAGAATGCCTTTTCGAAACGAAAATATTGGGAAACTTTGTATAAACATTTTTCATAATTTAAAATATTCCGATTACTGCGAATTTTATTTAGATGCAATTCGGCATTTCGATTGGGAATGACGCATTCAAGCTACGTGCTACGAGCAAAATCATATCTAGATCGCTCAACCAGAATCATATAAACTGCTAACGAATTATATGTTTAGTTAGATTTTTAATATACACTCCCCAACAAGTTTGGGCATTGATGCATTAATATGGTCTATCTCTTCTTGAGGGGTACTATCCCAAGCTACCCCTGTACTTTATGTCTCACAGCCGCCCAGAGTGCGTGGGGGCTGGGGTAAATTTCCAAGCCTTCCACCCATGATGTCCAAACATGCTCTATGGGTGAAAGATCGGGGGATCTGGGCGGCCCTAGCGAAAGATTCACATGGGTCGCTTCAAAAAACTTTAAAACAACTCTGGCAACATGAGGTCGATCATTATCTTGGTGAAATACTTTATTCCCGAGCCGATTAAGGTAAGGCTGAACATATGGTTCCACTATTTCTTGAAGATAACGCAGCGCTGCCATGTTACCTCGAATAAAGACTAAAGGTGACCTACTTGCATGTGCAATAGCAACCCATACCATAACGCCTACTGTCCGATGTACATGATGCTCAACATCAAACTGAGGTTCACGTCTTTCTCTCCGCCGTCGTCTAACCAATCTTCGGCCATCATGTACAGCCAAGAAGAATCGATATTCAACAGAAAAGACGATCTGATTCCGTTCCACATTACAATCTTGACGTTCTCTGCACCACTGTGATCGTTGGCGGCGATGGTCAACCGTCAGAGGTAACAAAAGATGGGATCGATAGTGCTGCCGTCCAAAAGAGCTTATCCGACGGTAAACCATACGGAAAGTTAGAGGATGGCCTTGTTCTTCTAACCACTCATCAGCCAAAGATCGAGTTATCGCAAATCGGTCTCTAATGGCCATTAACGCCGATCTTTAACTTCATTTGTGCCCCTTCGACGTCCGGTGCCCACTCTTTTTCAATTTTGGTCATTATCAAACCACGCTTGACAACATCTCATAACAGTAGTTGTATTTCTGTTCGTACAGTTAGCGATTTCTCGAAATGACAACCCCACCTCCCGTAGACCAATAATTCGACCTCTTTCAAATTCACTTAGCTGGCGATAAATTCCGTGTACACGTGCTCTAGGCATTTTCACAACAACTAAACATCGACTTTGGATCTCCTCGAATAGCTGGTTTGTTGTAAAATTTAAAAAAATTGCAAAAACGACTATACAATATTTAAGTAATTTAATCATTTACTCATCCTTGCTATACTATCTATGTTTTAACAAAACAAAAAAAAATTCAAACAGATCCTTCTGGGTGTTGCAGCTAGTATAATTAATTATGAATCCGAAAACAGCCACCCAACTTTTGAATTACAAAATTTCTAAACGAACAGAACAGACGGACCTATGGAATTCCCCACTTTTCAGAATTCTCAAGAAATAAGCCTACAGAAGACTTTCAAATACCTTTTTCGGGAAGTGGGTACTTCTCGGACGCTTTTTAATTGAGAAAGTAACATTTCCCGGCCTAGTCCGGAAAGTACGTACTTTCCGGACTAGGCCGGAAAAACTCACGTCGTTGTTGTCATTGTGATGATCATCACAATAGCAACGAAATAACGGATGACAGTTCTGTTCTGTTCAATTCAAATAATAATCAAAATGTATAATAAAGAAATGTGTCGTCTCATTCATTTGTAATTCTACACGGTTGCCGAAAAAATATTGTACGCAACACGCCCGAAAATAGTTTCTTTGGACTCACAGCCTTCCAGGATTCGCCTTCGGCTCGTCTATCCGTCCAAAAAACCCTATTTTCCGGACTTGTTACGTAAATTACTATTTATCACAACTTGAAATACTCCAGTCTGAAAATGTAGCAGTACTACGACTCCTGTTTCAGTTAAACCATAAAAGAACTAACTCCATTTACAATATTGAAGAAGAGTAAATAGAAATAAGCTTCGGCAACGTCTCTCACAATTATCTGACTTTCACGAGTGCCAACCTGCATCAGTTTCGAGTAAAAGAATTTGATAAACCTAAATCATGGCCAACCGGGGTATAAAAGTGAATGGAGTATGTACAGGGTTGGGATAAAGTTTGGCACCAAATTAATATATTTAAAACGGAACGGACGGTAATTTTGAAATTTGGCAGCTGAGTGAATTGCAAGCACTTCGAACATTCAAAATGTTTTTTTTCAAATTATTTTCAATAAATTTTTTCTACTAGTAAAAGCCCTGTAGGTATTTCTTCTCTTTATAGATTTTCATAAAAAATACGTCATGAAAAGCATGGAACCCGATATGGACAGATCCGAAACAAGGTGCACTTTCAGAATCTGCAGAAATATACGGGGTGTTCCATTTAAATAAATTTTTTTTTGTCATTTCCGGTTAAACCGGAAGTATCTCATGAAAATATGCTCATCAGATGCATTGTGGTCCATTACACTCAGCTGCCAAATTTCAAAAATATCGCCCGTTTCGTTTTAAAGATATAAATTGGGTGCCAAACTTTATCCCAAAACCCTGTATATTATGCTATGGTAAACTCTCTGAAAAACAACATGTTATCACAAATTGACAAAAGATGGGTGGTGAGAATTTGAAATAGGTAATAAAAAAATTAATTTGAAAATGAAAATTTGAGGAAGCTTGGGAAACGCACACATGGGCGTTGTTCTTGAGAAACCGGATCATCAGCCATCAACCCTTTGAAAAAGCAAGCGTCTAATGCATTTCACTCGTACTATGATAACAAGCGAAATTTTACGTTAGGTTCAAAATATACCACGTCGACGCCTCTGCCAAGATTGATGTTTGCCACACCAAAAAGTGACGGGCGTCGTATCACGACGTTCATTTGTTTCAATCAAATTTTGACAAGATAAAACGGGCCAAACCAGTGCGCTTCGTCATCTGAACACTATGAAGAATAGATGGTTCACGGTGCGAACGCGGTAATATTCCGTGAATCATTGAAAATCCAGATGGCCCGTTAAACATCTGCTACGCGATTTATTAGCGTGGTTTGATGCGAGGGGTGAGCGATGAGATGGTCAATGTGATTAGGAAGACGTAGGAGGGTTCGGTGGTAGATACTTTCATTTCATTTCATTTCATTTATTCATACTGGATCACAAAATACATGTAAAATCGTGTATAAATAATATTATGCCATTAAAAAATTATATGGCCTGTCAACAAGATAATAAAGAACAAGATAATCAGAACAGTTACAAAATATTTACAACACATAATTCAACACATTTCAATCACACTTGTAAAAGTCAGAAATCAATGGCAAACTTCTAGAAATTCTCTCAATTCATAAATTGTTCGCTCTAAGAGTAATTCTTTCACTTTTCTGCTGAACGCAGAAATATTCAACCGTTTGACTTGGTCCGGCAGTTTATTATATAACATGATACATGTGTAGTTAGGACCTTGTTGCGTCTTATTAATTCTCGCGCGAGGGACAGAAAAATTGTTTTTCTCACGTGTGTTATAACTGTGATAATGCGAGTTCTTCGGAAACTTATTTTGGTTCTGATGGACATATTTGACACATGCAAGTATAAAAGCTGACGTCGTCGTGAGTATTCTCTCTCTCCTGAATACCTCCCGGCAACTGTCGGTCCTTCTCATCCCATAGATGGCTCTTATTGCACTCTTCTGTTTTAGAAGAACTTTTTGTGCATCAGTGCATTGTCCCCACATTATGATAGCATATATGGCTTGACAATGAAAGCTTGAATAATAAGTCAGCTTAGCTACATCGGTGCTTGTGATCTGTCTCATTCTTCTTATCAAAAAGATGGACGTAGATAATTTTTTGCATAAGTCTTCTACATGTTTACTCCAGCCCAGTGATGGCTGGAATTCCAAACCCAAATATCTCAATGAAGAGTCATCTTGCTCCTTATTTGTAAAGACTATCCTTTGTGTTTTTCCCATGTTCATTTCAAGTCCGTTAACAGAAAACCACCTCTGAGCATCTTCTTCACTCCTCGATGACATCACCTGGAGTTCGGTTCTGGAGCGCGACCTGTTGAGAATCATCGTATCGTCGGCGTAGCTACAACTCTTAGTCGATGTTATATTGTCAAAGATGTCGTTGACAAACAATACAAAAAGCAGCGGACCGAGAATTGACCCCTGAGGGACTCCGCAATTCACCTCCAAAAGACCTGACCTGGACTCATTCCACCTCACTGACTGGTGCCGGTTAGTTAGGTATGACTCAAGCAGTTTGTGTGGTACTCCCCTGATTCCATAAAAATTTAGTTTGTCCAGCAGTATTTCATGGCTGACGCTGTCGAAGGCCTTACTCAAGTCGATAGATATCATCTCAACCTCTTCAGAATTATTGAATGCTTCCAGAACAGTCTCAAGGGTATCGATCATTGCAGTCACAGTTGATCTTCGCTGCCTGAAGCCATGTTGAGCCGTATGAAGCACAGACTTTTTCTCCAAGAAGTCCAGAAGGCGTTTCCTCACTAAAATTTCGAAAATTTTCGATAAAACGGGTAAGACTGAGATTGGTCTGTAGTTCGATCGGTCCTTTGGATCCCCTTTTTTATAAATGGGTGTTACCGCAGCCATTTTCAGCTTTTCTGGAAAGACACCTTGGGTGAAACAGTCATTGATGATTTTACACAGTGGATATCTTATATATGGGATCATGCACTTAAGTACAGGTACAGTCATTCCATAGTAGTCTACGGTTTTGGTGCTCTTCATTAGCTTCACTGAATTATATATTTCATCTGCCGTAACTTCATACAGATACAGAGAGTTTGGACTATTCAATTTACTCCTCTGAAGCAATTCAGCCGATGCCTGAAGGGAAGGTTTAACCCTATCCGATATTTCTTTACCTATTGATGCAAAGTACTCATTCATCTGTTCTGCTGTGATTCCTTCATCCGATAAGATACAATTATTTCCTTTCTTCGTTTGATCTTTTATGAGCTTCCAAATAGCTTGTTGTTTATTTTCTGATTTATATATTTTTTTCAGATTGGCTGTACTCACTGAGTCAGTTATAGCTTTCCTCAACAAATTCTTCAAAATCTTACAGAGTTCTTTACTATCATCATCCTTTCTCACCCTAGCAATTGTTTCGGCAGCTTCCAGTTTGTTTTTTAAGTCCTTAATACTCTTAGTGGTTTTGTATTTCTCGCATTTCTTTACTTTCACCCTCTTTTCGGGAAAATTGGAATGGAAAAGTTCTATGAGCCTATTGTGGAAGTTGTCATATTGCGTCTCTGCGCAATGGTGATACACGTGGGTCCAATCTTCTTTTCTTATATCCTGTATAAAATGGTTAGTATTCTTTTCATTTATTTGTCTGGTGACTTTATAGGCCTTTTTTTCAGTTTCACTATGTTTCAATTTAATCTTCAATATCTGTGTAAAATGATCCGATAAATGTGGATCGTATGTTTTAGTCTCACAATTTTTCATACATATATTCGAAAACATGTTATCGATACAACTTGAGCTATTTTTTGTTTCACGTGATGGATTTGAAAACACATAACCCATGTTGTAAGACCTAAAGAGTTCCATTATTTTACTTCTTTCATTTGATTGTCCCTGGAAATTTATGTTATAGTCACCAGAAAAAACGAAATTGTCTGTCGGATATCTACTCAGACACAACTCAAGGGCTTCGTCAACTATTGACATAAATGTTTCGAAATCTCGAGAAGGCGGTCTATATATGGCAACAACAGTTAAGTTATGTTTAGCCAATCTTATAGCAGCCAGCTCGATTATTCTTTCGACAGATAGGTCTCTAATATCATCCAACACCCTGAAAGGGACGCCTTTACGTAATACAACCGCTGCACCACCATGTCTAGTGGACTGCCGGCAATATGCATTTGCAACCAAGTAATTTCCCAAAGAAAGTCTGTCAAGAATATCGTAAGACAGCCAATGTTCCGTAATGCATGCTAAGTCTATTTTCTGCTCATTCAAGAAATGAAGGAAATGGTCAACTTTATTACCCAATGATTGTAAGTTTATGTTAGCAAGAAGAAAACGTGAATGATTCTCACCAGTTATCAGCTCAGTATCAGTTTCGTCCTCCTCGAAATATCCTATAGCGTCGTATTGTTACTCCACTCGGCCAGTTTTCGCTCCTATATAGATCATCCACTAGCTCAATGTCTCCCCCAACCTTAAATGACATGCTGTTCGCTTCGTTTTTCGGTGTAAGAACTTCAACCGTAAATGAGTGACCGGGAAATATCCGGGAAAGGTGTGTATTTATGCTATCCACTGTCGTGTTTAGTTTCACCCTACCAATATGCAGCCATGCTTTTCGCTTTACACTGGAAAATGTGGTATGTTGTTCTGTGTCGATTCTAGATCCTTTTATAATTTTGTCAGCTTTTGTTGCCTTATTTTTCACCTTGATTATTGCATTGTTTTTATCCTGAGTATCGGCTCGTTGTTCCGATCTGTTTAACTTTCCTTGCATCGTTTTGACGTTTAGGTCAGAAGTTCGATTGTAAACAACCTTATTGTTTACTTCGCTCGTTGACTCACTTTCACGAACGGAATCCCTTTCTCCATTATCAACCGCATCTGTTTTCTCCGATAAGCGAATTTGGGAGTCACATACTGATTTGTTGTTATCTCTTTCCAGCGTATTTATTTTGAACAGAAGTAAACCGTTTTTATCTTCCATTTCAGAAATGAGTTTTCTCAAAAGAAGATTTTCGTTACTCAATCTCTCATTTTCACGGGTTAGATCTATTATTATGTTTTCATTCGATTTCACAAAATCAGCGACATTCACCACTGTTTCCATCGAATTGTTTAGGTCTTCATCCTGATCATCTTCGAGGTTATTTTTGTACTCTTGTGATTCACAGCATTTTATGTAGTTTCCGTCCAGTTTCACTATATCACTGTAATATTTTAGGCATCCAGGATGCATCAGAGTTCCACAGTTCACACACTGAAGTCCGTTATTTGGTGTGTTGTTGCACTTTTTGCATTTTTTAACCGGGAGCTCGCCCACTCGCGTCTTAGCAGCCGCCATCTTCAAGTTCAATCTACTGTTGGTCAAGGTGAAAATTATTATTGTTTGGATTGGGTGGGTGGATGATGATATGTCGATAGAAAAGGATTTCAAATTTTAGTTATGTGTTATGTGTACCAAAACCCCTTCTAAAAAAGTGTGCAAAAGGTAACTACTGAAGTGAATCAAAGCCTGTGATCAATTCATAAATACCTGACTAAAACAAATTATTGTCGAGGAAATTGGTTTCGCGAAAATCCCCACTCATGAATCAATTCAGATCTCGATTCATAGTCTGGGTGCCGGTGGGACAAATTGCAAATCTATATATATAAAAGGAAGATGTTGTTACACCATTTATAACTCGAGATCGGATGGACTGTTTGTCATGAAACTTCATATATGGATTAGTCTACGGTCTGTTTATTATAAAATACAATAAAACTCTGAAAAAATCGATGAGAATTTTACTTATACAGGAAACGCTTTTCTTCCTTTTGAGTAAGGCCGCTAGATTTCACTACAGTTACAGTTACGCTGCCGCTTATTCGTTTGTACTTCATTTGATATTCTCCGCATTAGATGGCGATATAAACAAATAGTGTGTACAGTGACTAAATTCCCTCTATAGTCACTGTAACAGTGTGTAATTTGAGTTGCCTACAACTCTGCGCTGTTGGGCAAAACCAAAATGTCTTAGCGTAGGAGTACAGATGTCTAAAATGATTAGATTTCGTTGAGATATGAGGAAAGTTTCGTTCTTATACCACTTCAGATGGTGCTATTTAAACGTTATGACTGATGATTATTAGTTTTATAGATTTATTTATTCCAAATAACGTAATCGTGAAGGTACTATATTTGACATTATCAAATTATCAAATGGCGACGAATTTGTTGAGGCTTTCGCGGCCATCGATTGGTGTCATCTGTTTTTTTTTTCGAGCATTTCGGTCGTCGTGGTTTGAAATGGTCGAAAAAAGAACATATGACATCAATTACTGCTGAATTTACATAGGGCTTATAGTGTACCATGAAAGGCTATTAACAGATCCAGAAGCGGGTGAATATCACAGTGAATTTTTATCGAAATGTCAAGTAAATCGGATTTTGGCGATGAGTTACATTCGTGAGATGTCCATTCTCATCTTTTCTCATAATTTTTAAAATGTTTTTTAATTTCTGTTTGGGTAATAATTATATTTGCGGAAATAACTGAATCCAAAATTGCCATTATTGGTGATTGACATATTATGACATATTATTTTTGTGTATCTGTTCTGTGTGCATGATAGCTTATATCTTATATCCATGGAAACATTTGACAGTTCAAAAATCAGAGAACCAAGCTTTTGATCTCCGATCACCGGTGATTACGATTTGTGAAATCCACCGTAAGTATCATTTCGCCGGGCCAGCTAGTTATTAATAAAGTTTTTTCACTTTCTGTATAGCTTCATTAGGCGGAGTCTAACACATTTTTCGTCTGTGAAAATTTTTGTGGTCGCGACTTTTTTTCAGCAAACCCCTCGTAAATCGACCATACTTTAAATTTTTTTAAATCATACATACTCTTTTTTTGTAAAATGCAATCATAAAAACGATCTGTGAGAAATGAGAAAACATGATTGTCCGACAAAAATCGTGTGGCTTTGAGCGTGGCTTCATGAACAAGCATCACTGATAATCGCATTTTTTTTTAAATTATAAATACCCTCCTGATTTTTTCAGAATCGGTTGATACAACCATATAAAGTATGAATAATGACAATAAAATGTGTGCGACAATAAAAATGTGGCGTTTCTCTTGTCCGACAAATGGAAAACGACGATTTTTGAGATAAAAAAATTATGAATAATGTTTTATTTTTTTCTTATTCTCCCTTCATCTTGAAAATACAATGTATTGCACCAGTTGTCCGACAAAAAAAATGTGGCGTTCATTCAAAAATTGAAGAATTCAATGCTCTAACTTGATGGGTATGAATAGACTATATGCATTTATCGAAAATGTATAACTCTGCTTATGCTATAAGTAAAGATTTGATTTTTTGAGGATCATTCAATAAGGATGTGCGGAATACTATCATTCAACTGACCGACGAAAAAAGATCGGCAATTTCTCAGTCCACCTGAAGTTATGAAAGTTATTGGTCTCGTGAGACTTCGTTTTCATAACTAACATTTTCAATCATTATATTACTTATATTTGACATTGAAGTTTCGATTAAAGTTGTCTTTTTTCATACCTACTTTTGGTTGGATACGGAAATTTTACTGTAGGTACCTGGCACACCTTTTTTGTAATACCTCTGGGGTTATGAAAAGAATATTTCCAATTGTTTATACTTCTACCTATTTACTTTAAAGGCTGAAGCTGTGATAATAAGCATGAGAAAATGGACTATCAGAATAAAGATGCGCACAAAGTGATTTTTTTCTGCCCCAGTTGAATATGGAATATCCACCCCATTTCGAAGTCGCGAATTCTTCGAAAAGAAAGTGATAGTTTCATGGAATTCCGTCTGAGGAATACCAAGGGTTGTAAAAGTAGTTTGGTAATTTTCCTATAAATATATTCGATATAATATTCTCAGTTGTGATGGAGTGTGTTTTGTTTAAAATATTTGAAAAATAACCCTTGCTACAAAACTCAAAGGCAGGAAGTGAAAAAATTCACAGCTGACATCCTTAGACAGTATAAACTAATCTTGGCATCAAGAAAACATCATAATCACAAATATAAAGATGTCATTCTTCCCGACGATCGTTGTGATACTTTTACTGGAAACTATTCGTCTTGTTACAAAGAATTCAATGTGAGTAAAGACTATTTTCATTGTTTTTTTTTCATTAGATTTGAATAGAAATGTCAGTAAATAATTTGAATTATACACTTTCAATTAAAATAATAAGGAAGATTCTGAACCAAAACCATATTTCTCAAGAAGTTTTCTTGTCCGACTAAGGATTTGCCGCATTTTATATGGTGGACAGTTGTTTTTTCTATGAAACGAATCTCTCTGAAATATAAATTCATTCTTGTCCGACAAATATTAATGAATTTACAAGCTCAAAAAAATTGTCGAATTCCACTTGTTGGACAAGGAAAACGCCACATTTTTTGTCGGACAATTGGATTTTCATATTCCATATGGTTAAATCAACCGATTCTGAAAGAATCAGGAGGGTATTAATAATTAAAAAAAAGCGATTTTCGGTCATGTTCATGTTGGTAGACACGCTCAAAGCCACACTATTTTGTCGGACAATCATGTTTTTTCATTTCTCCCAGATTGTTTTTATGATTGCATTCTACAAAAAAGAATATGTATAATTTAAAAAAAAATGAAAACATGGTCGACTTACGAGAGATTTGCTGAAAAAAGCCGCTGCTACAAAAATTTTCACAGAGAAAAAATGTGGTAGACTCTACCTAATGAAGCTATACAGAAAGTTGTAAAACTTCATTAATAATTTGCAATTTGTCCCACCGGCACCCAGAATATAAGACTATAACCACGAAACTCGTCCGCCATTTTGTAGCTGCCATTTCGAAGTTACGGGTTTCAACAACACAATCATGATTTTGGAACTCGAAAACCCAAAACTCCTACAAATTCTTGTTGAATAGTAGGTATCGGCCCATTATCCAAAAATTTGTTTGTCATCTTTGAGCCGTCATTTGGTTTTTTTGATTTCACAAAAACATATCAACTTTTTCGAATTTTTTGAAACAAATAAGTCATGAGGGGGGATTCCTAATAAGCTTAAAGCGCTCCTGTCAGAAAGCATCTACTTTCTCGGCAATCCATTAGGAAATTTTACGGCTCCCTATGATGGCTACGTTCACAGTACCCTACTTCAACATTTGGCCTGGCTCGTGATCATCTATGGTTGGTAGGACTCTATGCTATGTCGTAGTGATTCAGATAAGTGAAATAAAGGATGGGAAATAATGAGGTGAAATAGATAAATGAAAGACTTTATTTGACACAAAGGTGGAACAGGCCTTTATTGGTTCAGCGGAGTAGTTCGAGGAACTGCCTTGGAGGAAGAAAAAACGAACGAGATCCAATTTATCATTGGACCCAAAGCAGAAAACCCTTCTCAGCATACATTACAGATGACATGTTAGCAATCCATAAATCCATTATTAATTATACGAGAACTGATGATTTGTGCAATATGATGGAGCTTCCTATACCCCGCAAGTGCGGATATAGCTGTTTTTGGGGAATAACGATTGAAAACCATCAAATCAGGTACACAATGCATGAAATATTCTATGTGCACGTTGCGTAACTTTTTCTCAGGTCTTCGATACTCATGGGGAGTAATTACAGCCAGACGATGTAAACAGTATACCTTAGTTAGACCTAAAAGCCATGCATCCCTGTAAGTGAAATATTATCCTAAAAGCACCAACTCTTATGCCCATACCATAATGTCGATAGAATAGTTTAAGGTGCAGTAGGATTCACCAAATGTATAAGATTCCACGTGCGTTACATTATTGTATAACGAAGTTTCACAATATTCAATGGAAATTCAATAATAAAATAAAAAAGAAGAAGACAATTCAAAGAATACCTATAGAAAATCAATATGAAACTGGAGTTAATTCAATGAAGATAAAATCAAGAAGAATCCCATCTGTTTGTTTTGGCTTCGAGGTTAAGTTTTCTTCTACCGAATCGCATGTTTTAGATGATTGCAGAAGAACAAGAGTACATTATGGTGGACCTTAAATTTGATCGAAATTGAAAGTATTGCTTGAAGTCATACTAATATTCATCATTCATACACAGTACTGCATTAATTCCTAGAAGCATCAACTTATTTAAAATCGAGAAATATGTCTTTTAAGTTATTTCAATCCAAAAATCAGGTCATTCACGTA
The DNA here is from genome assembly GCA_951802165.1 of Adalia decempunctata. Classification (NCBI taxonomy): domain Eukaryota; kingdom Metazoa; phylum Arthropoda; class Insecta; order Coleoptera; family Coccinellidae; genus Adalia; species Adalia decempunctata. The sequence continues at coordinate 43,957,426 of OX637697.1, forward strand.
TTGGTCCAGGTTTTTTTAAATAACTTTATCTTCAATTCTATCAAAGCTTGTAACATTCCAAGTTTGTAAATCCTAGGAACATTATGAAAAAGAGAAAAAGGCAAACCCTACCCTGCTCTGGTGAGCTGGCTAAAGGTAGAATTACGTTAAAGGGGGTTTTATACTTATATTTTTGGCTTGTGATGTGATCGTCTAGATTGGTAGAACTCTATGTTATGTCGTAGTAATTCAGATTCGTAATAACTCAGATTAGTGAAAAATATAGGATGGGAAATAATGAGGTAAAATAGATAAATAATACACAAGATTGGACATAAGGATGGAACAAGGGCCTTTAATCGTCCAGCACCATAGGCATAGTTTGAGGAACTATAGCCATATGAAGGGATAAAAACGAACCAAATCCAATTCCTCATTGGATTTGAAAGCAAAAAACCCTTTTAGCATTACATATGATATGTTTACAATCCATAGAACAATTATTAATAAGACGAGCACTGGTGATATGTACAATATGGAGCTTCCTATACTCCGGTAAGGTTATTACTGGCACAATTGAGGTAAAAAGCAGAATCCAAATACATCCAAAGTTATCCAAAGGTTATAGGCATAAAGAGTGTGTCACCTGATTATTAATGAAATTCATAAGCAGTATCCTTGTAGTTCCTAGTGTGAGAATCCTTCCTTCTAAGTGTTATGTGTGGGATCCTGGCAGTCGCGTTGGTTTGGAAGTGACGATAAACTCTTTATATTTCCTGTTAACTGATGAACGGTGGAACCAGATCAAAGCAATCCTTCACTTGCCTGGCTCGCCATGGCCCGAAGACGAGGCTATGTTTACTGGAGACGTTCGTTATAGAACTTCCAGAGGAAGTCTCACTGCCACTGTTGTGGGGGATGTTTTCCTTGGCACAGATGATATAAACAGTTTATCCTAGGCCTCCAAACCAGTGATTATTGTACGTAAAATATTATACTAAAGCAACAACTCCAAATGCCTATACCATAGTGTCGAGTGAATAGTTAAATGTGCAGTAGACCTTACGAACAGTATAAGAATATTCCAAATGAGTTGGAAGCAGAACAGAGTTCCACAATATTCAATAGAAATGCAATAATAAAATAGAACAAGCTTACATGAGATTAAATCCTGTGAAATGAAACAGTTATTTAAATGGAGATCGTGTACATACCAGATAACAAAGAAGCGTCTTTAAAATATATTAAAAATGGTGGATTCCTAGCAGAGGAACATTTCAAAAGGAACACTGTTGTGAACCAGTAATGAGAGTGAAACGGATGGAATCCAGCAGTGAAAAGGGGCGCAGTCGAATTTAAAAAGTAAGAAGAAAAGAATAGGTATTTTAGAATGATGGCGGTATGCTGAAAACAAATGTATTACTTAGAAATGGCAATGGTGTGTAAATAATTGTTTAAACTGTTATCTGGAATGGTACGCTAGTTATATCAGGGGAAGAAACATACAGTTAACCAGTACAAGCATACAGAATTTCAAGATGGCTTACCTACAGTATATTTCAGTTAGTCGAACTAAAATGTATCGTTATTATCGTGGGAATCAATGTAAAATATCTTCGGCACACCAAAAATCAAAAAAGACCCTTTTAAACGTTTCCTTAACCCCACTTTCTATTGTTTTTGCACTCCTGCGCACCTTCACTTATCCACAGACTACAGAACTTCCTTCATTCCACCCTCATAACGGTATCTTTGGGAAACCGTGGTGTTGAAATCTTAGTCCAGTGTCGTCTCTAGGTTACGGGCAAGGATTCTGGGGATTTCGGAAGCGCTGTATGACCCGATATGTTACAAGCTCAAATTGGAAAAATGGTGCACATTGTAATAAATATGTTTCGAATACCACCAGTGGATGAGGCATGATAAAAAATAAACGCTTTTCGAAGATTCAATGCCCGTTATATTTGAAACGAAGTGTTCATGGGCCAACGTGAAACACCTATACAGGGTGTATTTAAAGGTGAGGCTTTTCGTTTGACAGATGGTAGTACTCATCAAAATGAGTCATTTTACCAATCAATCAAAACAAAATGCCAGGTCAGCATATAAGTTGTGCAGAACAACTTCGCTGATGTTCATAAACCTGGTGCAGAGATGTAGAGATATGATGAACAGAGAGATGCGGGCCAGAATAGTATTAAGGTATTGATGCTCAAAGTTTTTTATACATTTTTTAACTTGAACATTTCATATGAGAAATTTTCAATAAAATGATTTACATATTTTGATGAGTTCTATCACCTGTCAAAAGAAAAGCCTCACCTTAAAATGAACCCTGTATATAGTGGGTACACATACATCTATAAATAATTCTTCTGCGAAATTATTCAAAATTTTCGAAAAAATGTCTTTAACTATCATACAGCAATGTCCTTTGTGAGTCTTGATCGCTCGGCTTGTCACTTGTCATAATATTCTGTGACCGGACGTTTGATGTCAAAATGACTAAGGTTCTCCCTCATTTCCCAACAAAAAATAGGTCTTTCGGGAAAACACAAGTGTAGGCTCGAGTTCTTTGACTTCATATCACGATCCTAATTTGGAACAACGGACTCACTGTGTGTTCAAAAAATATTATATTGTGAAATTATTTGCGTGGTGATCATTAGTCTCAATTTATTGAAAACATGTAGACGTGTATTAAATGTCGTGGAAACAATAAATCTCCTTTGTAAAACCAAACCAACACCTTTTTTATAGCAGCACGAAAAACATTTTTCTCGCAAATCTAATCTTTTATCCCATTTTTTCGTACAATATAAACATTTTATGTATTACGTGCACGCGCATTTAACACGTCATATAATTTAGATAATCAAACAACCATACGGTAAATCAACGCATTAGGGCCGGAAGAATAAAACCAGAAGCGAAAAGAACCATTTGCCGAGCGTATTTTGGTGAAAACACGTCCTCGGGCCTAATGCTCCCCACTAGTGTCGTTCTTCGGCGATATGTTTGGGGAATAATGATAATAAATATGTTTACAAGTGAGTGAACCTTTGCTGTAACTTCGCCAAATATCAGATTAGGTGAATGAGCACTCTCCACTTGCCAATTACCTAATGAGAGGGGAAGAAAGTTGGACTCATAACGCTGTGCGTATGTCGGCTTTGGAAGGGTTGACTTTATGAAAGATATAGGGTGGAAAATTCGAGCTAGGTCGTGTATGAATGATAATGAGAGGATAGATATAAAGAAAAATCTAGAGTTTCCATCTTAAGTAATAGAGTATGTCAAAATAATGAAGCTTTCGTTGATTTCTAATTTACACTTTGATATTTCAATCTCCCCACTCTTCCATCTTGGTATACAGGGTGTATCGTAATGAACGGACGATATGGTACCAGCGGGTAGGGAAAAATTTGTTTGATGTTAATCTGTTTTTTGGATAGTATTCCTAGAAAGATCGCTATCGAATGCACACTTGCACACTAAGATTTTTGGGACGCATGTTTTGTTTTTTTTAAACAAAGATCTAGTTCAAACTTCATTTTTGGCATATTTCTAACAAAACGTGGTGTAAAAAACTTAGTTGAGTGCCAAATTAAGAAAAAACATGTCCATTTCGATAAGATTCCAAAATGGTATTATACTTTATTTCATTAAAAATGAATTTATATCTGCACAATGCGTCACGGAGTAGTTTGATGTAGGGGGAAGGGGGTAATGGTGGTCAGTTAAGTTCTTTTTGGAATAAAACTCAAATTATAAATCACAGCCCTATGCTCTATAAGGAACATAACATCACAATTCTGCATTGAAGGACTATTAATTGAGGGCAGAGTAAAAACTTTGGAGTTACGATTTATTAGTAGTTGTAGTTTGAAACAATACAGTTTTTGACCACTATTGCACTCACGTGAGGGCAATGGAAGTCATGATGTTGACAATGATGTCGAATACTTCTAACACGCGGAATCCAAGCCAGTGCCAGCATAGTGCAAAGCCCACATGAAGTGCATCGCATATAACACAACTATTTTCAGAGTTATCTTCATCATAAGTATCATCATCGACGCACTGGTCGACAATGTCTACGTCAGTCAAAAAAAAGTCATTTTCTTCCTTTCAGCCTTTTTAAGTCTTTCCTTCAACTCTTTGTTTTTTTGTCCTTCTTCTTGCATTTTCCTTTTCGTTCAATTTCTTGACCACAATTACCCGCAACAAAGTTAATAGAATAAATTGTGAATAGAAAAAAGAATACCATATTTAGATTCAAATTGAACATAAATATATTTTGAACAGTTCCAACAAACTTTCAATGATTCACGTAAAAAAAGAAAACTTACCTTGATAACTTAGAACTACGTTAAATAAGATCGAAAACGAAAGACACTCGTCATATATGAGTGCGTCGTGTGGAATGACATTTTTAGCAACAATGTCCTTCATATCCCATTGAATAAAGCGATCATTCATCATAAGTTGTAGAGCATGCATTAGAGCTCATGGTGATCACTTTGAAAACTTCTTCTTTTATTTAATTTGGTGAAACGTTATTTTGAAACTGTTATTTTCTCTCGTTTTCTTTCATTAACAAGTCCCACAGTTATGAAACAATATTTCAAAGTAGATTTCTAGTAATGAAGTTAATTTTAGCACTTTTGAAATTAAGAAAAAACGCTCTTGACTCATTGAAATAGGAATTTATTTGTATTGAATATTGTTAATACAGTGAGTTATACCATTTCGGAATCCCTACCATAGATACCTGTTTTTTTTTTTTGATTTGGCGCTCAGGTGACAATAATTTTTACGCCACTGGACCAATAAAGGTCTGTTTCACCTCTGTGCCCCATCAAGTGTTTCATTTATCTTTTTCACCGCATTATTTTCCATTCGATATTTCACTAATCTGGGTTAGGTATTACGAATCTGAATTACTGCGACATAACATAGAGCCCAACCATAGACGATCACAAGCCAGGCCACGTATGAATATATCAATATATGTATTTAACGGAATCGACCCTTCAAGTTCCCAAGGTAGGGTTTTCTCTTTTTCATTTTTCAATAATAATGCTTCCATCTTCATAGTCTTAAACGTTAATGTTACAAACTTTAGGTAATGAATTCTTATATTGATAATTGATAATATGAGAGTACCTTTTTCATATAACTTTGCTTTGCAAGCATTTCGTTTTTGTACGAAACAAACTTTTATACGTTGAATATCAGGACATTGATGGAATCAAGGCATATTACATATCTACATATTATTAACTGATCAGTGAAATGCTTCAAACATACATTTCCAATTGTGATTTTCACTAAGGTCGCCAATCATAACGAGTAGGAAAACTAATCCGATAGAGGCGCCATCGTGCATTTTATGGAATATCTCCATAGTATTACTATAAGTTCTATGAATATCTCTCCCCAGCAAACACAAAATACAGCAACTGTACAGATACTGCGTTACAAGTGCCACCTGAATGCAGCACATAAATTGTTGTATTAAAACTGCACAGTTTCTGTATTGCTAATAATGCATTCAAAGAATGCAGTATTTGAAGTACAGTTGATGTACAGTTTCTGCGCAACAAAAATTAAGTGTCTCATGCGCAACCAGTGAAGTTCAGTAAATGTGCAGTAACTGTGATGTAATAACTGCAAAAGGTCCAAATGCTTTGTTACTAGGCACGGCATCGTACGAACTCCGACCTATCCCAAGATGCCCCCATCGTGGGGTAGGTCGGAGTTCTTACTATTCGGTACGGTGTCTTTACGTTAGACCATCAGACGCCATATTTTATTGTTAGCAAGTGTAGTGGTTAGAGGTTACGTAAAGATAGAATATTGGTTTTAGCGCCTTATAAAATTATTAATATTGCTCCGTAACATTTCAATTGAACGTTTTATTGTTCGGTTTTGAAAGTGTGCAGTGTATATCGAATTTGTGTGAAAGGGCACAAAACGTATACCTTTAGAAGGAAAAACGACTGAATCGAGGTACGATTTGGAAACGTTAGGAACACTAAACCAACTTGAAGAGTTTGAGCGGAATCTTGAAGATACTCAATTCTTCTCAAAAATTGTAAGTGAATGTTTTTATAACAAACTTCTTTCGAATAGATTTTTACGGTTTTTTAGTATAAATTTGCCATTTTTTATTGGGGTTGTGTCGGGAACACAAATCAATCAAAAGAGATTACGGTATCAGAGTAGCAGGCAACTGTCAACATAAACGTTTGGTGTAACTACTTTCAGTTTCATTATTAATTTTTTTTAGATTGATAGTCTTGGAATGATAGGAGGAAAAAATCAGGAAGATGTTTGTCGAAACATCCTTTCTAAAATCCTATCAAAAGAATTGGGTCCTAAGCTAAACTGGACGGGCCGCCAGCAGAAAGTGGCATTTTCCAATTTTGCAAAAGCTATTTTAGGTATTATATTGGCACAAGGTAAAATTCTTTTTTTCTTACCTCATATTCCTCCTGTTTTAGTAGCCATACGAAGAAACAAGGGCTGCGAAAATGCCACGCAGACTGAAGTTGAAACAACAATAAAAACATGGTTGAGAAACCTGTATGAGAGAGGAGTGAGGAGCAGCCAAACTCAAAATGTATAAACCTCCGAAGAAATTTATTTTGTTTTATTATATTTTGATTTATACATACATATTTTATTTTATATTTCGTATGAATATTCCTGTTTCACTAATATATTTTTTTTGTTTAATATAGAATTTCTTTTTAAGCTAACTTTTCATTGGATTTTACACCAAAACCGAAAATAATAGGATCAAGATTATTAAATTTTCAGCTTTTTTCGAAACTTTCACATATTGAATTCCGTAATCAAATTTAAAATTGCTGTACAGTACAAACTGCGTTTGGTATGCAACCATTGTATAGCGTTGCTGCATTTCAAATGCATCGATGCTGAACAGTTTTTGTACAGTTACTACAAAACCTCGCTTCATATGAATTGCAGCAACGCTGCACAATGGCTGTATATGAATGCAGTTTGTACTGTACAGTGACTGTACAATTCAGCGGGACATATACGGTCCGTTTTGATACAGTTACTGCATTACCATCGATGCAGTGAAGTGCAGCAACGCTGTACAAATTTTGTACAGTTCCTGCGTTTCAGTGTTTGCTGGGTCTCCTTTTGAATGAAATGTACAATGGCGCTCTCTATCCGAAAATCACTGAATTATGAAATAAGTGAATATGTGGGCAAAGCAGGAACTTTTTCCCGCCATATATTTGAATTTGGCTATTCTTCCAATTCCGTATTTCAAGTTGTTTTTCTTAAAGAAATTATCTGAAGATTCACTTTAAATCGAAAGTTGAACTCTTTTCATGGGTCTTTCGTTTGAAATAAAACAGAAGCATGAGCTGGCTCATTTTCTTCTATTTTTGAAAGATGAACTTTTGAAATGAAATCGATTTAAATTATTTCATTAAGAACTCCAATCCTTTCTGAGTTTACCTACAAAATTTCAGGTCACAAAGTGAAACCATTTCCAATTGCAACATGAAATAAAAACACTTTACCTACATTGAACGCCTACCTCAATATTAAATTTCATTGGATTAAGAATCACCTGGTGACGCATATCTACAGGAGAGGGCTTGCAATGTATTTCCTAATTTCGAGTGTATATTAATACAGACTATTTCACCTCTTTTCTATATCTTTTCCGCATCATCAGCCGTATCAGATCCAAGATCCTACCTTAGAGATAATGGTGCGAATCCATTAGTAGAATCTTACTGACTCACGTTCCATCTCTCTGAAATCCACAATTATTTCGAATAATGACTTAATAAGGCCTCGAATGTACCTACTCTCGAATGATGTATCTACCGTCGACATCTCTCAAAAGGTAGAAAATAGGAGTCGAAAGAAAAACGGCTGAGTGGTGTTGATTACAATAATCACAAGCATATAATAGTAATAGCCGAAGCCGACATTTCAAACACTTTGTGTTGAAGTGAACCGAATGATATAATCACTGTTTTCGACCTGAAATACGTAAAAGGTTTAGATCTGGACAATAGAGGAAAGACTGTTTCCTTTCACAAATTGGCCCACTCAATATTGATGCCATTACTGCATTTGGTGACTTGCAGAAAGCGGTTTTTTACTCGTATTCGAAAACAGCACAATTGTTGTTGAAGAAACAGTAATGAAAATATTTTCAGGTCAGTGCTGCTAATTTGGTTTTTTGAGGTGAAATTACTGGGTGATTATTTAGACCAGTACCAATAAATGCAACTGTAGAACTTCTCACCAAAGGAAAGACTGATTGTCCATTCATTCTTCAACATTTGGATGCAGATTGTTGAAAATCACTGTATATTTTCATGTTATCACATTGAAAAGGAAACAGTCTTACCTTTTTTTTACTGATTTCAGAAGTACATATTATCTGATTTTTTCAATGAATATCGTTTTTGCCACTCAGTATGAGCATTTTGTCGAAATGCCATGGTATTATTGTATTATTACCGTAGAATACTTCATTGAATCGAAATGAAAATGACATTGTGTGATATGTAGTAGTTCAATATTATGTGATGAAAGTATATTATGTGTGAATTAGAGTGAAAAGAAAGTGAAGTGAGAAGAAAATAAATAACTTGCTGTATTGAAGGCAATTGACCTAAGTCCTTCAGGCACAAGTAATGAAATAAGCAATTTTCCTTATAATTGAGGAGTTTGCCATTTGAGTTTTTAGCATTGCAACTCTAACTTTTAGTGTCAGAAGTGGATATACTTCTTCTTGCTAAGGACACTTGAAAGTTGAAATACATCTACCACTCCTGATGAAGTGTATGATATTGATCTCAAACTCATAAAAAAAGAGGAAATTCAATAAGTTTGATTATTTCATTTCTATTTTTCGTCAATAATTCGCTAGCATTCTATATACAGGATGAGTCTGTGACAAGTCACAGACTCATCCTCATGTACAAGTACATATATTATAACTGTAGATTATTGAGGGCAAGAGAAACTTCTTTTTGATTTTTCGATTCTTTCGAATTCGACTCTGTTGAAAAGATATAACCATTTGAAAAGCAATTGGGCCTAATACGGGCCTGATACGATTTTCAGGTACGAAAGCAAAGTTCATATTCTCGATTGAAATTAAGTTAGTACATTTAAGAAATACTCAAGTACAAACCTTTTTGGAAAAAAATGTTACAATGTTACAAACACGATATTTCTCAATAAAAACACTTCGTATTGTCAGATTACTTTTGCAATTTATAAACCAAATTTCATCCTTCAAAATACCGGAGGAGCTGCGGGCAGAATGAACAATTCATGAGTGCTTCAAAGCTAATCGAACATGAAACATGAAATGTAATTCGGAGTGAGAAATGTGATATTCCACTTAATGTTAGATTGATTTCACCCTTGACTTAAAGGAAAACATCGAAGAAGACAGTCAATCAAAAATAACTATATTCACACTGAATTTTTGAACTATCTCCCCCTACACTTTAACATGTGTTCTGACCTCTTTTTTTAACATAACATTGGACAGATTTCCTTACGTTCGCACATATGGATCCCGAAGTGATTCGACTTACGAACACGACATTATCTTATCTATCAAGTGGGTTCTTCCTCATCCTTTGCGGCAAGTTTTGAAAGACCGACAAAACTAAGGCGCCAAGTGATAGTTCAGAGAGTTTCGGATTACATTTTCAGATTTATCGGCATCGAAACCATAAAAAAAATATGTTTTTTGATTTGGAATAGTTATCATGGGAAAAAATTAATGGCACCGTATTCAAAGAAGAAGAGGTGAAAATGATGTAGCAACAGATGGTCATTTGGGATCATACATATGTATAAGCATATATACAGGGTCTTTCACGAGGAACCTCACCCATATTTATACGGGAAACTACTGAACGTATTTTCATGAAATTCAGCACTTATAAGTATTTCACGATGCTGATGAAATCTAAAATATTTTCAAGGCATGAGCACCTCCGGTTTTTCCGGAAATGACGTCAACTTCCGTTTTTCAAATTAGAACACCATTTTTTTATTGCAGAAATAGATTCCTTAGAAAATTTCAAGTTATTTTGATGTAACATTTTTCAGTTTTGGTTGGAAAATTCTCTCTGAGCGGGAAAATTCGAAAAAAAAATCGAAAATAGAGCTCCGCTGAAACAAGAATAACTTCGAGGTTTTTGGATGGAAAATTTTCATTTTTGGGATTTTTCAAGATGTAAGATTGATGTATCCACTTTAAAAATCGAAATCGCGATTCATGATACAGAAAGTGAAAAAATCGCTTTCAAAGTTAGGGATGACAAAATCGTGAAAAATCAATTTTTTCAAATTAGAACCCCATTTTTTTATGGCAGATATTGAATCTACGTTAAAAAATAATGTGAGTGTATGCATCACACCCTTGCCCTAAAGTGGATATTTTCTGAGTTATTCATAAAAAACTGTTTTTCGCCTTGAATTTTCAGCTATTTCTTTTCCCTTCACGCCAAAAAGATGAAATTTTCAGGAACTGTTACTTAAACCATGTTTGAGATTTTACTACCCTAATATGCAAGAGAAAAAAGTTACAGGTTGTTCCTAAATAGATGGCGAATTTGGATTCGGATTTGTATCGGAAACCTCTTTATTTCAACTAATCGGCCATCGGTTTTCTCCCCAGTGATAAATAAATAATTCCTTATGAACCATATGCAAAATTTTACCATGTTTTACATTCTTTTTTTTTAATGATAGATATCATTAATTACATCTGCCAAATTCCTCTTTATTCAGTAGCATGTAATTAATGATATCTATCATTAAAAAAAAAATGTAAAACATGGTAAGTTTTTGCATATGGTTCATAAGGAAATATTTATTTATCACTGGAGAGAAAACCCATGGCCGATTAGTTGAAATAAAGAGGTTTCCGATACAAATTCGAATCCAAATTCGCCATCTATTTAGGAACAACCTGTAACTTTTTTCTCTTGCATATTAGGGTAGTAAAATCTAAAACATGGTTTAAGTAACAGTTCCTGAAAATTTCATCTTTTTGGCGTGAAGGGAAAAGAAATAGCTGAAAATTCAAGACGAAAAACAGTTTTTTGTGAATAACTCAGAAAATATCCACTTTAGGGCAAGGGTGTGATGCATACACTCACATTATTTTTTAACGTAGATTCAATATCTGCCATAAAAAAATGGGGTTCTAATTTGAAAAAATTGCTTTTTCACGATTTTGTCATCCCTAACTTTGAAAGCGATTTTTTCACTTCCTGTATCATGAATCGCGATTTTGATTTTTAAAGTGGATACATCAATCTTACATCTTGAAAAATCCCAAAAATGAAAATTTTCCATCCAAAAACCTCGAAGTTATTCTTGCTTCAGCGGAGCTCTATTTTCGATTTTTTTGTTCGAATTTTCCAGCTCAGAGAGAATTTTCCAACCAAAACTGAAAAATGTTACATCAAAATAACTTGAAATTTTCTAAGAAATCTATTTCTGCAATAAAAAAATGGTGTTCTAATTTGAAAAACGGAAGTTGACGTCATTTCCGGAAAAACCGGAGGTGCTCATGCCTTGAAAATATTTTAGATTTCATCAGCATCGTGAAATACTTATAAGTGCTGAATTTCATGAAAATACGTGCAGTAGTTTCCCGTATAAATATGGGTGAGGTTCCTCGTGAAAGACCGTGTATATATAGGTCATACAGCATTTTCATCATTTATTGCTATTTCTAGGACTAGCTTTTGAAATTTTCCTCAGTTAATTCGTTCTTAGTAGTATTGGAGTATCCTGTTTGGTGTTTTTTGGGAACTAATCAGTTTTGATTCCGTGAACCTTTAATTAATTGTTTTAGATAATCGCAATACAGAAATGGAACAGTTAATGTTTTTTTCTATCAATAACTGGCGTACGTTTGTATATTCTACATACTTTTAGTCGTCCCCAAACGAAATATTCAATTGGTTTTGAATCAGAGGACCCTGGTGGCCAAGGAATATGACTTTTTTTCTTCAACTATAGATTCCTGTCATCAAATGAAACACTTTTTTCTTATACCATTTTTCAAAGTTCGGTTTTTTTTGGCAAATACAGGATATCGAAAATCTATGAAAATAGTATATTCTAAAACTAGTTGCAGAATGGGCTCCTATTCCAATACGAATGCGAAATTCGAAAACGGGCGACGAAGGAGCGAGTTTTCGGACACATGAGTATTGGAATTGCATTCTGCAACGAGTATTAGACGATATTTTCTCTATTTCACTCAAATTTTGTGAAATTCAATGAAAAAATTCAAATTATACGTCCTAGTGACTTTCATATTGTATCTTGGCAGTTGGTGTGAATGTTAGGAAATACGTCTGCTGAAATTTAAAAGGATCGGAAGTCATTGCTGACAACCACAAAACGAAAAATGTAACTGAAAACGATGCTGTAATGAATTCATTACAGCACTGTTTTTAGTACTGTAATGAACTGATTACGATACTGAAATAGAGAAAGTGAATTATGATATGTCTCTATTCACCAAACGCCACTGATGACGTTGCTACGGAAACGACATGTGAATTAACATTTGTCATTAGTATGTACTTAATCACTTTCCGCACGAGTTAGGAACAATATTTTTTCTACAAGCACTTAAACGATATCGATTCGATTTCAACACACTGATCGAATTCGATTTGATATTATTCAAATAATTTAATACTAATGACAAATGTTAATTCACATGTCGTTTCCGTAGCAACGTCATCAGTGGCGTTTGGTGCATAGAGACATATCATAATTCACTTTGTATATTTCAGTATCGTAATCAACAATTTTTTAACTATTATTACTAATAAATAGTATAACTCCAAAGCTTATTACTCTGTCCTCAATCAATAGTTCTTTAATGCAGAATTGTGATGTTATGTTCCCAATAGAGCTTAACTGCCCGCCATTACCCCCTTTTGCCCTACCGCCTCTATCAGACCAACAGCCCTATTGGCTTCATCCGCAGTTTACGTCTAGGCATTGTTGCAAAATAAATTATCAGATATTGTCTAAAAGTTGATTGTGACAACGTAATAGAATTATTGATCTGACAATCTCAAGAACGCGAACGACAAGAACCTGCTTGAACAAGAAAAAGTTATCAAACTAGGATCGAAAGACCATTCAGATATAAGAGAGTAAACATTTGATTTCTCATAAGTGAACATTTGGTGGAAAAGAAAAAAGTTTGAAACTTCCTTAACTTTTGTGGAGCAGTAGGATTAAACATTGAGCGTTGAGTCATTAGTGATTCAAGAGAATCATTTTCATTTTCTCTATATGAATCTCAAAGCCGTTTCCGCTCATAATGCCATTTCTATGGATAGATCCCTCAGGATCTTATTAAAACCAGGATCGTTTCCCGACATATTCATTTCCCATGAATATTATCAGAGTGCAGTACTGAATTTTCCCCTCATCTCATAAACCTTGAGAACCTCTTTCGACTTTGAACCAAGAACCGTCTTTACGGACCGTCATAATAATAATAGTAAAACGGACCTGAGCGCCGTCCCCCGGTCCACCGTCCCCCCTCGCAGCCCATCAGCATCCCCAATAAATACACAGACTTAACTCGCACAGGAGGAAAAGTGTAGCCAGTGTGACATACATAGGAGCGTCGTATTTATAGGTGGTATATAGGGACAGGCCAGGGGGAACTCCCCCTGCCGAATAAAGTCTGAGTCGGCTAAAAGCATATCTGTGTATAAAGTAAGTGAATTTGGAGGACGAGAAAGCGGGGGAGAAGTTTCCCCGCTCCCTGGTCGCTCTTGTAAAAATACTTCTCTTTCGTGCGCGCCGCACCGCGTCTGAATATGATGACGACGACGGCCAGGAATTTCGATTCGGGGAACATTTATTCTGGAGTTTATTCACTTTTCACGAAGGAAATCCGATTGAGAATGATTTGGGCGCAGGAGGATGGATGGGTTCGGCGGGGTGGAAGGAATCAAAATGCTCTGAATTTCTTCATTGTCCTCAGAGAAAGTTGATGAACAGTCCTCTGAAATTTTCTTCATCAAAATCTTTTTCGAAGATACTGGAACATTTTTCACATTAACAGGAGGTTTCTGGATAAATGCGACAAACTTCAGGAGGTCCAAAGATACTGTGGTTATACACAGCAGTGGTACGCCCTATTGTCACCTATGCGTCTTTAGCATGGTGAACAAAAACCGAAGAGATCACCATACGCAGCCGGTTGCAGAAACTACAAAGGCTGGCCTGTATTGATGTCATAGGATCACAGGAGCTATGCGCACAGCTCCTACAGCAGCACTTGAGGTCATACTCGATTTGCCTCCCTTACATCTACATGTGAGAAAACTCCTACCTGGAACCCGACTTGGGCATATGAGGATATTGAATCAACTGGATTCAAACCTCTTGGCAAAACCATCGGATGTTATGCCAACAATCTTCGATTTCGAAACTCCCTTTGAAACGGCCATAACTAACCGTCCTAGTGCAAAAGTTTCGTGAATCGCTTGGACAAAAAAACATCGATATGGTTTACCGATGGATCAGATAAAAATCAGAAAGAGGCACTGGTATTGGGATTTACGGACCTAAACTGAGGATCTCTAGAACCATAGAAAGTGAACGCTCTATTTTACAGACCGAGATACTGGCTGTTTATTCATTCGCTCAGGAGTGTTTAAAATGGTCCCAGAAGTCCCGCACTTCCTTGAGGGGATCGAAAGTGAAAAATATTCTAAGCCCAAATATCCATGTTTGAAATTTTTTGATAACGTATTTCATTAGTCATTAATTAATGAAAGTGACCAATCAGGAACGCGCTACAGAAGAATGAGTAAGAAGTGGGGACGCGAAAGTGAGACGCCAGTCTCGGTTTACTGCGTGAAAAGCCGGCAGCAGCTCTGGCGTCTCACTCTCGCGTCCCCAACTGCTTACTCATTCTTCTGTAGCGCGCTCCTAATTATTTACTTTCATTAATTAATTACTGATTAACTACTTCATCAAAAAATTTCAAACATATGGATATTTGGGCTTAGAATATTTTTCACTTTCGATCCCCTCAAGGAAGTGCGGGACTTCTGGGACACCCTGTATATAAAATTATTCTTCAAAACACCATTTACCAAAATGAAAAACAATTGAGCAATTCAAAATTAATGCGACATTACTATATTAAAAAGAATTTATTCTGTATAACTACATATCATATTATTTATATAAACACTCTAAGGGAGTTCTGGTGCCAACGAAATGTGTTAGATTCCTTGGGATCCATGTTAATCGAAATCATATCATGTAGATTACGTTTGTAAAAAGTTGAATAGCTCATTTTATGCATTGTCAAAACTAAAGGAAGCTCTTCCTATAGATGCCTTGAATGGGATCTATTACGGTATAGTGATAGTGCATACTGTCACTTATCTCCAAACGTGGTTCTGTGGGGATCATTGGTTGATGCTGGCAGAATTTTTGTGAATCAGACAAAATTTTGAGGCTAATGTCCGGTCTGAAACCTATCGATTCTTGCCGTCCACTCTTTCTTGAACACAAGATCCTGACATTTCCAATTCCAAGTATATTTATATTAAACTGCTTACAATACCTACCTATTCATTAGAACAAACATACCGGATTTTCCTAATTATCCAACAAGGCATGGAAGTGATTTATGTATCTCCTGACACCATACAGCTAAGAAGAGTCAACTCCAACTTTTATTGGAGCCAAGCTTTATAATCACTTGAACCATGGGCGTAGCCAGCTAGGGGCAGGGGGGGGCAGCTGCCCCCCCCTGTAAGAAAAAATAAATTGAATTTGCCTATTCTTTTCATACTAAAATTTTACATTTTGAAGGACCAAGGAGGAAGACCATGGTTTGCCCCCCCCTATTATAAATTTTGCCCCCCCCTGTTATAAATCCTGGCTACGCCCTTGACTTGAACCGTAGAATCAAATACTTTAATTTATTATAGACAATTCAAAAAGGTAGAAACACTGCTTGTGTGGGTTATCTATAATAGTGTCCAAGAATATCTCTCAGCGCACATATTGAGTGATTGTGTTTATTTATGTAATATTCTCTAGCATTGTTCTTTTTTTGACTTGTCCTACACATTTGTTAATGTCTTAGAAGATGATTCAATTTATTATTATTATAACTCCAATGTCTGTATGGAATTCTCGTTCCTAAAGATAAAAACAAAAAAAGTTTGAGTAGGTATATATTTATTAATTCACATAATGCTAAAAATTCATTTCATTTTGGAAATATATGGTGTAAAATGATACATATAAAATGAAAGTAAAATATCCAAATTTATTTGCCACGTTTCATCCTTTTCGATTGGGACTATTTCAGTTTCATCTGGAATCCATATAAAACTATACTCCATTCACTTTTATAAAGTATACCGGTTGGCCATGGAATTCTGACACATTTCACCGTGTATATTTTGAAAATGTTAGGTTATGGTCATTCTTCTGTCATTTGAACAAGCAACGTTGCCGTTTCTACATTCATGTCGTAGTAATTACGTATTTATCAAAATGTTTATTTACATTGGGAAAATAATGAATTCGAGAAAATATTATGTGAATTCAATAATTCCAAAGACCTGGCGAATGTTAAAGACACTTTTTTCGCCTAAATACTGGAAATATTTCACGTATATAAACATGGTTGGGAGATTCAGTTATGCTATTTTCTTGTACGGAAATCAAGAACCGAGAGTTGAAATTTTACTGAAAAATAATGGACAAAATAGTCCGTTACTTTGTGATAGTTCATTCGAAAAAAGAATGAAAGTGCATAACCCTACAGAAAAACTTATAAACGAACAGTGGAATTCCCCACTTTCCAAAAAATAAGCCTACAGAAGAAATTGAAATACCTTTTTGCACCCCTTTAAATACCCCAGTATGAAAATGTGGTACTACGAAACCTGTGTCACTGTTAAACCTTGAAAGAACTAACCCCATTTCCAAAATTCGTGGGAATCTATGTGAATGATAGGTAAACCGAAGCAAGAAGAACGTATTTCTAAACTGGGATGCACCTTAGCTTCAGTCATTTATCTTTGGGTGTAATGACAAGAAAATCAGGAAATTCATCTTCTCTACGTTGATCTTCAAAAAGCATACGACAGCATACCTCTGAATAAATTATGGGAGGCCATGCAACAAACAAACATCAATGCAAATGTGATAAGAGTTGTTAAGAACCTCAACAAAAATATAACCGCTAAAGTCAAAATGCAAGACACACTTTCTGAGAATATACCAATTACAAAGGGTCTCAAGCAGGGTTGCTGCCTCTCCCCTGTGTTGTTTGAGATATACCTACAGCAAGCACTCAAAAAATGGATGAAAAGTTGCGAAGGAATGGGAATACCACTAACAGACGAAAATACATTATATACACTATTTTTTGCGGATGACCAAATAATTCTAGCCCAAGATCATGATGACCTAGAGTATATGGCAAGAAAGCTGGTGGAGGAGTATGAAAGGTTTGGAGATCAGTGTTGAGAAAACCCAAAATATGACGGTAGGGGGAACATCGGAGGATATAAGGTTGGAAGATGGACGAATTATAGGAGACTGCCAGGAGTACAAATACCTGGGCCTAAAGATGACATGGGACGGAACACTGGATGAGAGGATCAAGGAAAGAGTAATACAGGCGAGAAGAGCGATTTCCATGTTGAACGGAATTTTGTGGGACCGAAGCATCTCGAAATCTAATAAAAGACCATATATAATACGATAATAAAGAGCATAATTAGTTATGGATGTGACTCGTATGGCCGCTGAAGAATAAAACAGAAAACATGCTACTGGCAACCGAGATGGACTATTGGAGGAGATCCGCTGGAAAATCAAAGATGGAAAGGATCACAAATTCGAGGATAAGAGAGATTATGGGTATCATACGATCCTTGACGATATCAAAACCAAACAACTTGTATGGTTTGGGCATGTACAACGAATGCCCGAAAATCGAATCCCGAAACAGGTATTACTCTGGACACCACAAGGACGAAATAAAAGGGGCAGACCCAGGACAAGCTGGCGAGAAGGAATAGATAGGGAATTGAGGGAGAGAGAACTACCAGATGATCTATGGTTAAATAGAGAGGAGTGGAGGTTAGGTGTCGGAAAACGGCGTAGGACGTTCTAAAACGACATATATATATATATATATTTGTCTGGCAGACGTATCCAGTCCCGGTACGTTCTAAAGGCGACCTAAGACCCACATGATCCGTATGTTTTTTACGAGTATATATGCAAAAAATGGGCTTTTTAAAAATATAACTCCCTAGGCACATTGGGAGGGGAAAAATTTTTTTCCATTCAAAAAAGTTGTATATCTGATAGTCCTGTTCAGACCCGATACATTGAGCCAACTTTTCAATCCCACATATACTGCACCGGCAAATACGATCAACGTTTTCGATCCCAGCACTGTTGCCAGATTGTCGGGATCAGTCGCTACGATTTCAATGTATAAAAGGGATTGAAAAAGTAGGTGTTATGACAAGAATTGGTATATGTGTTAGTGATTCGACCATTCGACGGGAAGACTAAATATCTTCACGAAGTGAACAATTTTGCTTTCTGTGAAGATGAAATTCCTCATCCTCATTTTTTGAATCAATTTTTTATTGTCACTGACTTGGATTCTCCGAAATATTAGTTTTAGGATTACGTCACATTATTTTTCGAGTTACTTTCAACAAGCCCTTCCATTTGATACCCATATTGTAGAAGTGAATAAATATAACTATTTCGAAATCTTGGATGGTCCGCCATATTGGATTAAGAATAACATCGCATTATTTTTCAAGTTACTTTCATCAAGCCCTTCCACTTGATATTATATATTACAGGGCACAGGCATTTTGAATGAGCATTAATCCATTTTGCCTCATTAGATTATTATGCTGTTTGTAATGATTACGTATAATTAGTACGAATGAAATTTTGATGCTTATCATTACCTACAAACTACCTTTTTTGATACTGTGGAAATAATTATCTCATTTTTCGAGATTTCCACTCATTGAAACTTTAAGAATATGATCTAACAAAAACTATTGTTTTCAAATTCTCTTAGAAAAACCGCATATTAAATAAAATTAAACCGAAAAAAAAAATCTCACACATTTCATTGTTGTTTTCATGAATGAAATATTTGATTTTTCCTTTTTCCATTTCAATATTTCTTTGCGGTTCGGCTGGAGGTTTGAATTATTTGAACGCATATATTATCACGTGTTGTGAAAAAGGCTGAATGCTGGTGTAGCTTGACCCGCCCGGTACACTGTAAAAAAATTAGAATCAATTCTGGAGGCCGTCATATACAGGGTGGCCATTTGAAAACGAAACAGACGAGATAACAGACGAAATAAATTTTTTCGATAGAAATGCTCGGACAGGTCGATTTCTGTTTCGAGGGGGACAACTTAAGATGTAGGTTACGGACGCATAGCGCTTCAACCCTTGCTACTACAACCCTCACCCCCAATTTTTGAATAGGGAAGATGGGGTGAGTGATACCTCATTTGAAAGGTATTTTTATACTGATTTCAGCACCGTAATTGTTTTTTCATTTTATGCATTAGATCTCGAAATATTCTTAACTAAGTATTTGAAAATGAAGTGGTGTTTTCATGGCACTTGTAGTGTTTTTTTGTGAAAAATCGACATTTTGAGCTTCAAAACAACCATGACTGTGGATTCCTTCCTCCAATCCACTGACATAGAAATCTTTAATCAAGATGTCGATTTTTCACAAAAAAACACTACAAGTGCCATGAAAACACCACTTCATTTTCAAATACTTAGTTGAGAATATTTCGGAAACTAATGCATAAAATGAAAAAACAATTAATGTGCTGAAATCAGTATAAAAATACCTTTCAAATGAGGTATCACTCACTCCATCTTCCCTATTCAAAAATTGGGGGTGGAGGTTGTAGCAGCAAGGGTTGAAGCGCTATGCGTCCGTAACCTACATCTCAAGTTGTCCCCCTCGAAACAGAAATCGACCTGTCCGAGCATTTCTATCGAGAAAATTTATTTCGTCTGTAATCTCGTCTGTTTCGTTTTCAAATGGCCACCCTGTATAACGAATTACATAAAGGGTGTTAGGATTAGACGTTCATATCTTTCAGGATAAGTACCGTTATTTGGTTAGTTCTGCACCAAAATTTATCGAATTTAAATGGAATTTATAGCATGGAGTTTTCTGGATAAACTTGATCGTTTGATTGTAAAAGAACTGATTGATTCTCATCAGTAGCAGAGATAATATAATAGGGGGTGTCTCAAAAAATCATTTTCAATTTTTGAGTTGATGATCTATTTGAAATTTCAGTCGAAGAAATGGGCTCCTAAAATATTTTCAAATTGAAAGCGTTACATAACCCTATCTCGGAATAAAAGTATTTAGTGTGATGAAATGCATTCTAAGTCATTTTTTTCTATAGGATGGGGCTCCGTAGCGCCGTACCTCTGTTGTCGAAAATGGTTGAGGAGACCATGTCTTCGACTTATATAATCTCAAAAATTAAAAGTATTATTTTCCTCCACTGATGAGAATCGGTTATCAGACATGGGTGGATATAGCTCTTTTTCATGGGGGGGTAATATGATTGAAAACCATTAAATCAGGTACACAACAACATCCTCAAATAAACTTTGAAACGTAATTTCTTCTTAGGTCTTCGATACTCATTACCACCCCCCCCTTAAATCCGCCCTTATCAGACGATTCAGTTTATCCAGAAACCCCTATGTACTGAATTTCATTTAAATCCGACAAATGATGACATAGTTATCGCAAATTAGTTGGACTTTGGAGGTCCTGCTTAAGAGCCTCTAGCACTGGTGTTTTAGGGCCTAAGTTGATATAATCTAACTTTGAACTCCATCCTCCAGAATCACCCCCTGAAATATATGAACGTTGAAACCGGACGCCCTGTATTCCTTTACAACGCCTTTATTATGGTTATGGAGTAAGAGGGCTTGAGTAATGCAACATAGTTCACCTAGAAGAATTCCACAACCACGATGGCTATCAGTACGGAATGGTAGATTTAATTAATGTTTTGATCTTATGAATGAAATATAAAAGAAGGAATGCTTTCGAAAATGAGGCAATAAATAATCAGAACACAATAAAGTATATTATCCAGCGTCGACTTTGGGATATTCCACCCTGATGAGTCCTAATAGGACGAAACTGCAGTCGGTGCGATTCTCAGTTGACGTTGGACCATTCGGTCTGGTAGGGTGAACAGTATCGGAGACCTAGTTCGTATTCACATTTCATTTGTCATTATTTATAATGGCAAATGATTTGTGTCTTATTTCTTTCAATTATATAGGTAGCTGCCTTCTCAGCCGATGATCCCATATCATCATTTTCTTTGTTAAAGTATATTAAGTAACGAAAAGAACTGAAAACTTGTACTTTTTTCAGAATGTCAATAACATCAATCTCAGTGAAGTATTAGGAGCTTAATGTATTAGGTAGGACCTAGACAAAAATTCATAACACTACTCTCCTTCATTCATCACATTGAAAAACACAATTGTATAACTTCTGAAATTCTTATGAAAATTCGATTCCACTTTTGATTCTCATCGGTGAAATCAAGAATCAGATTTAGAAGAATCACTGGTTTACTAAAAACAAGAGCCTTGTCATATGTATAATCATTATCAGATTCTGGTACATGATTTACGTCATTCCTAGCTTTCATTTCTATGAAATTCCAAAACTCAGCATATTATGATAATCTCTTCAACTGAATCACACTCCATTTATAAAAAAATTATGAATTATACAGGGTGGTACTTATAAGTGCGAAAGCTTTCAGGGAATGATTCCTTGTAGGCATAAGCTAGTGGGCATTTCCTTTAGATATTACATTCTTCCAAATATGAGGAAAAAATACTATTTTTCTCTTGGAAGCGCTGAAAATTAAATCCTTAGACGTCTGTCAGCTACATTGTAAAAATATTCATTTGAGAGTATTTTGATAACGCACCACTGGTTTCCAGTTGAAACCGCAGTATATCACGTGATTAGCCAGGTATAATTGACGTATTCGATTTTGTGGACATGCCAATACCCGAAGAGGGCTCGAGAGAAACGTAAACATTTTAAATATTCATTGATCTATCATGGGTTTGAACCATTCCTTTTTTGGTGGATTATGGCGAAAAGGTTGATCTATCATAAAGAAGTTTGCTGAGCTCTACTAGTTCCTTATTAATCAAATGAAATATATTGTGTACCTACATGTGTGCCCAGAGGCAGGTGGACACGTCTCCGTCTTGAGATTTTGATCCCTTTGTCATTTTTCAGCAAAACAAACATACCGTCATGATATGATATTGACATTCTGAAAATGAATTTTGAAATGGAATTTGTGATTGGGCATGAACGAATCTTGTAAATCGGAAACAAAAAAATTTAGTATGTGACTGTAACTTCTTCTTTGCTCACAAAATGCCATTTTTCAGCACTTAAAAAAGTCTCTCTTCTCACTTTCGAAAGGAGACCCCTACTCGAAGACACACGTACCTACTTGTTAACACTTTGTTTACAGTAATATTCATCGGGTTTGTATAAGCTTCCATACCGGAGAATCTGCAGTTCATATTGATATCAAGAGAATCCAATATCAAATCTACGAGTCTATTCGAAATATTCACCAAGACCCATGACGACGTTCGTCCATACCGGGATCGTATAAGTACTCGAATCGTGTATTTGAGGTGTATGAACGGAAAACAGCGTTGCCATATTTAGGGACCCAATGCGTTGGTCAACTATACGAATTATATACAGCAAGTTGATGTCGACTGAAGCGCCCTCGCACTGGCCAAACACTGAAACTTTTCCATATATAATCACATGTAAAACCGATTTTTCAGACCCGGCTGAAAATGCACCCCTAGCATCCCCCCAGCCCCCTCATAACTTTTCTATAGTCGAACGTTACCAGTCCCGAAGCCGGGTCTGAAAACGTCACTTTTGGACTGAAAAGTCGGTCGAGTATACCGATTTGGGTCTGTATGTGCGGTCGAACAAATCTATATATATATATATATATATATATATATATATATATATATATATATATATATATATATATATTTGTCTGGCAGACGTATCCAGTCCCGGTACGTTCTTAAGGCGACCTAAGACCCACATGATCCGTATGTTTTTTACGAGTATATATGCGAAAAATGGGCTCTTTCAAAATATAACTCCCTAGGCACATTGAGAGGGGAAAATTTTTTTTTCCTTCAAAAAAACTGCATATCTGATAGTCCTGTTCAGACCCGATACATTGCGCCAACTTTTCAATCCCACATATACTGCACCGGCAAATACGATCAACGTTTTCGATCCCAGCACTGTTGCCAGATTGTCGGGATCAGTCGCTACTATTTCAATGTATAAAAGGGATTGAAAGAGTAGTTGTTATGGTAAGAATTTGTATATGTGTTTGTGAGTCGTCGGGAAGACTAAATATCTTCACGAAGTGAACAATTTTGCTATCTGTGAAGTTGAAATTCCTCATTTTCATTTGTTGAATCAATTTTTTATTGTCACTGACTTGGATTTTCCGAAATATTGGTTTTAGGATTACGTCACATTATTTTTCACACATGTATTTAGTTTGTTCCAACTTAGGGACATTATTCTTCGTTTCATTATTTTTCGAGTTACTCTCAACAAGCCCTTCCATTTGATACCCATATTGTAGAAGTGAATAAATATAACTATTTCGAAATCTTTGATGGTCCGCCATATTGGATTGAAAATAACATCGCATTATTTTTCAAGTTACTTTCATCAAGCCCTTTCGCCTGATATTATATATTATAGGGCACAGGCATTTTGAATGAGCATTAATCCATTTTGCCTCATTAGATTATTATGCTGTTTGTCATTATTACGAAAAGATCGTATTATTCGTACGAATGAAATTTTGATGCTTATCATTATCTACAAACTACTTTTTTTGATATCTGGGAATAATTATCTCATTTTTCGAGATTTCCTCTCATTGAAACTTTAAGAATCTGATCTAACAAAAACTATTGTTTTCAAATTCTCTTAGAAAAACCGCATATTAAAGAAAATGAAACCGAAAACAAAAAATCTGACACATTTCATTGTTGTTTTCATGAATGAAATATTTGATTAATCCTTTTTCCCTTTCAATATTTCTTTGCGGTTCGGCTGGAAGTTTGAATTATTTGAACGCATATATTATCACGTGATGTGAAAAAGGCTGAATGCTGGTGTAGCTTGACCAGCCCGGTACACTGTAAAAAAAAATTAGAATCAATTCTGGATGCCGTCATATATAACGAATTACATAAGGGGTGTCAGGATTAAACGTTCATATATTTCAGGAGGTGATTCTAAATATCGAAACTAGAAGATATTTCCATATCTACTCAGGTCCTTAATGCATTCCACAGCCCACGGGTGACCTCTAAAGTACCGTTAGTTGGTTATTTCTGCACCAAAATTTATCGAATTTAAATGAAATTGATAGCATGGAGTTTTCTGGATGAACTTGATCGTTTTATTGTAAAAGAACTGATTGATTCCCATCAGTAGCAGAGATAAAAAATCATTTTCAATTTTTAGTGGATGATCTAATTGAAATTTCAGTCGAAAAAATGGGCTCCTAAAATATTTCCAAATTGAAAGCGTTACGTAACCCCTATCTCGGAATAAAAGTATTTTAGTGTGATGAAATGCATTCTAAGTAATTTTTTTTCTAAAGGATGGGGCTCCGTAGCTCTGTACCTCTTTTGCTCGAAAATGGTTGAGGAGACCATGTCTTCGACTAACATAATCTCAAAAATTAAAAGTATTATTTTCCTCCACTGATGAGAATCGGTTATCAGACATGGGTGGATATAGTTTTTTTTCATGGGGGGGTAATCTGATTGAAAACCATTAAATCAGGTACACAACATCCTCAAATAAACTTTGAAGCGTAATTTCTTCTTGGGTCTTAGATACTCATTGGACCCTTTCATATCGCAATATTTACTTTGAAATTGGACGAAGCTTTGAATTACAGTTTTTTCGTCTACCTATATCTAGTAGAAATGATGGTGAAAATTCAAAATTTTGTTGACTGCATTCATACCCCGAAAAACTTGAATTCAATCAATTGAATCTTTATTGTACTACAGGCTTAATACAATAGCGTGTGCCGAGTACTCGTCAATTTTCAGCATAAATAACGCATTATTAAAATATGTAAATATGGACATAAAATGAACTTACAGTCTAAAGCCAACTATACTCATATCACAGATAGGTTTGTGTCGCAGAAAAACTCTGAGAGCGAATAATACGCTTTTGTTATAAGGAGCGCCTTCAATTATCTTTTAAATTTAATGAAACTTAATAGTTTCCAATGGTTCGGCAGTTTGTTGAAAACTGCAACCGAAATATATAAAGGTGACTTCTAAAATTGAGAAATTATTGTATCGAGCACTCTATTGAAAATATTTATTTCGGAAAATTCTCCCCTGCTTCGAAATCGGTGATCGGAAGCTAATTCATCGAAATATTTTTTATCCTTTTTTGTCTCTTTTCTTCGAAATGGGGATCTTTTCCATATGCTATGACATTTTCTCTAGCCTTGCACTTGAAGGACTCGAAGTCACTCCTATAATTTTTTTTCTTTGTATTCGTCTCTTCTAAAGCTCTGCATACGTCGTCCAAACTGACATCGCATTTTTGTAATACTTCAGATGCATAGTTGATATCATGGAGAATGCGGTACATTAAATCGCCGAGGAAAATAAATTCAAAATTCAACATTTTTTTTTAATTTCTGCTTGTTTTTGCTCTTATTTGCAAGAATTTATTCTTCTATTTCAGCTAATGCACGAATGATATGAAAAAAATGAAATTTGATTGCCGAAATTATGTTAACCCTACTGGACCATCTAGTCGGATTTAGTTTTTTTAAATAGGTGTCCGATTCACCAGTGAATTTTGGCAATAAATCCCTAGATTTGATGATATTTCGGAAAAAACATTTTTCAACAACTGAATATATTAAAAACAATGTTATTTACATAATAGATCACAGAGAAAAATCAAAGTTTGAATTTTTTTTTAAGTTCAAACGCGATTTGATGGTCAGCACTTGGGGGCCCCCTGAGGTCAGGGGCCCTGGTGCACTGCACACCCTTGCACCCACGTAGCTACGCCGCTGAATGCAACATAGTTCACCTAGAAGAATTCCACAACCACGATGGCCCTCAGTACGGAATGGTAGATAATGTATGTTTTATCTTATGAATGAAATATAAAAGGAGGAATGCTTTCAGAAATGAGGCAATAAATAATCAAAACACAATAAAGTATATTAAGTAACGAAAAGAACTGAGAACTTGTACTTTTTTCAGAATGTCAATAACATCAATCTCAGTGATGTATTAGGAGCTTAATTATTAGGTAGGACCTAGACAAAATTCATAACACTACTCTCCTTCATTCATCACATTGAAAAACACAATTGTATTACTTCTGAAATTCTTATGAAAAATTCGATTTCACTTTTGATTCTCATCAAGAATCAGATTTAGAAGCAGCACTGGTTTACTAAAAACAAGAGCCTTGTTATATGTATAATCATTATCCGATTCTGGTACAACATTTACATCATTCCTATCTTTCATTTCTATGAAATTCCAAAACTCAGCATATTGTGATAATCTCTTCAACTGAATCACACTCCATTTATAAAGAAATAATGAATTATACACGGTGGTACTCATAAGTGCAAAAGCTTTCAGGGAATAATTCCTAGCATAAGCTAGTGGGCATTTCCTTTCAATATTACATTCTTCTAAATATGAGGAAAAAATACTATTTTTCTCTTGGAAGCGCTGAATATTAAATCCTTAGACGTCTGTCAGCTACATTGTAAAAATATTCATTTGAGAGTATTTTGATAACGCACCACCGGTTTCCGGGTGAAACCGCAGTATATCACGTGATTAGCCAGGTATAATTGACGTATTCGATTTTGTGGACATATCTTACAAATGAATAAATTTTAATTTTTTTTTGTGATCCTTTGATGCTTTTCACGTTAGCCCGTATTCTAACTCAAAATCGTATATTCATCCCCAATACCCGAAGAGGGCTCGAGAGAAACGTTAACATTTTTAATATTCATTGATCTATCATGGGTTCGAACCATTCCTTTTTTGGTAGATTATGGCGAAAAGGTTGATCTATCATAAAGTAGTTTGCTGAGCTCTATTAGTTCCTTGATAATCAAATGAAATATATTGTGTGCCTACATGGGTGCCCACAGGCAGGTGGACACGCCTCCTTCTTGAGATTTTGATCCCTTTGTCATTTTTCAGCACAACAAACATATCGTCATAATATGATATTGACATCCTGAAAATGAATTTTGAAATGGGAAATGTAAATAATTTCTCTTTTGCCCCCCTTTGTGATTGTGCATGAACGAATCTTGTAAATCGGAAACAAAAAAAATCAGTATGTGACTGTAACTTCTTCTTTGCTCACAAAATGCCATTTTTCAGCACTTAAAAAAGTCTCTCTTCTCACTTTCGAAAGGAAACTCCTACTCGAAGACACACGTACCTACTTGGTAACACTTTGTTTACAGTAATATTCATCGGGTTTGTATAAGCTTCCATACCGGAGAATCTGCAGTTCAGATTGATATAAAGAGAATCCAATATCAAATCTACGGGTGTATTCGAAATATTCACCAAGACCCATGACGACGTTCGTCCATACCGGGATCGTATAAGTACTCGAATAATGTATTTGAGGTGTATGAACGGAAAACAGCGTTGCCATATTTAGGGACCCAATGCGTTGGTCAACTATACGAATTATATACAGCAAGTTGATGTCGACTGAAGCGCCCTCGCACTGGCCAAACACTGAAACTTTTCCATATATAATCACATGTAAAACCGACTTTTCAGACCCGGCTGAAAATGCACCCTTAGCATCCCCTCAGCCCCCTCATAACGTTTCTATAGTCGAACGTTACCAGTCCCGAAGCCGGGTCTGAAAACGTCACTTTTGGACTGAAAAGTCGGTCGAGTATACCGATTTGGGTCTGTATGTGCGGTCGAACAAATCTATATATATATATATATATATATATATATATATATATATATATATATATATATATATATATATATATATATATATATATATATATATATATATATATATATATATATATATATATATATATATATATATATATATATATATATATATATATATATATAGTTATTAATGGTCATTGTCACCTCCAAAATATAAACTCAACAAGCGTTGTCACCTCATATATAACGCTCTCACCTCCGAAATCGGAGGTCACAACGTTTTGCCTTGTTTTTTAGCTTGTTAGACTCAGGAGACTTCAGGGATCAACATATCAAAAAATCGTTTTGAGGTCAGAACGCACCATATTTCTGTACTGTACAATCTTTTAGTTCAGCTATATACCACCAGCGCTAGTGCGCCGTCATATATATGGAGAAATAAGTCGAAGAGACATTCAGTTCGTTGTCACCTCCGTAAATGGCAACACTGTTAACCATACTCGTATGGAGCAGGTGCACTGAGGCATGCATAAAAAAGTGTATCAAAACAACATCTGGCATTCTTTCGAACCATAAAATCGTCTGGTTGATGTAAAATGAATCGTTTGTGAAAAGTTCGGAGGTCGATATTTCTGACCCGACTATGAGATAACTAAAAATCTTTAAACGGAACATTTGTTATTGTCGTTATTAAAAGTTTCATTAGGTTCTTTCTTCTTTTGTTTTGCAAGATTATCAGAGTTTGTCTAAG
Source organism: Adalia decempunctata (assembly GCA_951802165.1). NCBI lineage: Eukaryota > Metazoa > Arthropoda > Insecta > Coleoptera > Coccinellidae > Adalia > Adalia decempunctata. The sequence goes on from OX637697.1 coordinate 43,986,398, forward strand.
AATAAAAAAATTGCATATACCAGATTTCATTGAAATACACTAGTACGACTGAATACAGTATATTTTCCCGAAACTGAATTACGAGCCGGTTTTCTAATGACGTTTATTTTTTTTCACCTACACGAATTGAGTTTTTTAGTTCTTAGGGCCTAATGAAATCATCCCAAAAAATAATTATAAATTCTTATTCTTACACATTGCACCAATATTTAGACGATATACGAACTGGAGCTTCGTCGTCAAAGGTGAATAGTACCTACATAATTTCTCCGTTTCGTCGAATTTTGAAAAATAAGAAAAAAACTTTGTGACTGATTGCATTTTAAAAGTTTCCTTTTAAGATAAACTGCGAACATTTCTCCACAGAAACAGATGCAAGAGAAAGGTGGAAGGTGGAATCACCGTTTATAAACAGGTTCCTTGAAAAAAGTTGGAGACTTTCAATAATGAACACTTAATAATAAATAATTCTATTCGTATGTTGATTATATATAAGCATTAGGTTTTTTTAGTAACATATTTTTCAAGATATATGAAAGTTTGCCTCTCGAGAGCACAATAATTTCCGAAAGAAAGTACTTGAAGATTCGATATTCACAAAGCGGCTTTATTTGCGAGCATCAAAATTATGCTTCCTCAAATTCCACCCGATGATTCAGCAGATCCGAAATGTTAATGTCACCATATATTCAAGATTTCAGATTCGATCCAACTGAAATATGGTATCTTGGATGAAATATGTCGACTCAAAAATTCATGCAGAATTTCAGCCGAACTTGACGAATAGGTTAGATGTGAAAATGAAACTTTCTTATAATACGATCCTCACAGAATTTCTCATCATTTCCTTTTCGGAATATACTTTTTGGTGAATTTAAATTCGATCGTATTTTAGAGTTATTAAGTGAATGATAATGGATGTAACTCCAAAACAGTCGAGCAGATTTAGTTCGAGAGAGAGTCTCACCATCAAGACTCCACAGCGAGCAAGAAAATTTCTAGTGTTTGTTCCTTTCTCTCGAAAGTTGAATGTCTACGAATGATCGGCCCCAAAAATTTAAAATCAATGTTCTCATCAAGAGCCTCATCTTACAAAAAAAAGTATGCAGCCAAAAAGCGTAAACAAGTAAACGAGCCGATACCTGTCAGCAAGCAAATGAATTCAAAATTTGAAATACAAATTAAATAGCTTTTGGTGTATGTAGCTTCTGAGTGCTCGTCTATCCACCTAGTAGGTAGATTCGCATTTTTACATTCCGAGAATGTAATTATAAAAAAATGACTGAGGCCGTACAAAAATTGACAGTGATACTGTCCGTGATTCCGACCTTAATATCTTGAAATTCTTTCGATAATCGCTAGAAATTTTCGAGGTTCTGGATATGTAATACATGGGCTTCCAAGTACCAACCTCGAACGCCGAAGGGTAGTCTCGATAGACCATACACGGGACTCTTTTCGAGCATTCGTGCGATGCTGGATGCCCGAAAGTCTCGTAGAGAGTCCTCGTCAGTGGTCTACATTAGGTTATGAATTTATTGGGATGAAGGAATGAGTATATTTAGATAAAATTTTATACTGAAGCGAAGAAAATGGTCGAAATCATTTCTTAAATGGGACCTACTTTGGATGATTGGGTTTAACAAAAAATTGAAATCTCGAACATAAATTGTATCACATAGAAACAAACCTCTCAACAAATAGGTGTAAACAATAAATATATAAAATAATATAAAAATGAGTTTGGAAGAATTATTTAACGAATTTGTTATCCCACAAACTAATATTTTCTTCGACGCATTTTGTTAAGGAGTGTTGAGCTTTTTGTTTTTTTTTCGTCGAGCAAGCAGAAGGTTGTACTGCTTGCTATTTCCTTCGTTTTTTATCTGGAAACCGATTTCGGCTCAACACAAGTTTTCCTTCATTTTCTGAATGTTCTCCTTCGGAAGGATAAAATTGATCATTCCTTTTATTCAAGAGTAAATGCTTTTTAGTAATAAATTTACTAGGATGAAGACATGAGGATATTTAGAATAGATTTTATACCGAAGCGAAAAGAATGACTAAAACCATCTCTTGAATGGTATTTTTTTTTTAATTTTCGAGGGGTGTTCTATCAGTTGTTCTTATTGACCAAGTTACTTTTTTTGCATTTATAATATCGGCTTCTCACTTCTGAAACGAATTGACAAAATTAATCTTTATTCCCGTTGCTGTTGGAAAAATACACAAAGTAAAAAGCCGTTGAAAAGAAGAATCAGTGAGCTTAAAGTTCGAAATTATTAGAAGAGTTATGAAATTCAAAAGCTGTCAAAAGGGGAATGGTATTGAAAAATAATGTCACTTAATTGAAATCTATGTGCGATATACGAAAGACAAGAATAAGAATCATCGTTGCTTGGAAAAATTTATGACAGTAAAAGTATGATTGGAAGACTATTCGAAAAATTAAGTGGGCAGAATCCCTTCCAAAATTACGTTCAATAAATAAGATCACCCCACATTTTTTTTAAAGGATATAGTTACATCAGAACTAAATTAGGGTATAGTTATATCAGAACTAAATTTGAGAATAGTTTACAACATCCAATAACCCTGTCCAAATGATGATTCAGTTTGTGATAACAGAAAGTATTCCGTAGGGAATATCCCTTCTTTATCCTAATGAATAAAAAAATGAGAAGCTTAGCAATATTATGTTGAGCTATTGGTTGAAGGAATTTATAAATATGACATTTTTTTGGTAATGAAATTTTATAGTATATTGTTCAATGAGCGATAATGTAAGTCATAACAGACGCAGATGAATTTTGCAGCCCGGGCCTTCAGGCGAGGGGTGTAATTCATCAAGTGTGTTATGACCTTTTCCGCGAATTGAACACTATACTTTACCTTCGACTTCTTCAGTGAAATTCGAATCAATCAGCATTTTCAAAATTGACAACAGTTGTCAAAAGCGATTTCTTTGGTCGAAAATCTAATCGATATCGAATACCGTAGAAAACTTCAGAAATTCACGTTTTCCAAATGCAATTTTTGGATATTCAGACCTAAGAAAATGTAGAAATAGATGGCGAGAACGTTGCCTTGATGTCTGAAATAGAGTTTCCAAACGATTCGACTTTCTTATTCATTTCGTAATTCGTAAGTTACATTTTTCCTATTTGTATTATAGTGAGTTTTAGGCGTGAGTTATTATTACCTCACACTATTGGTTTATGGAGACTATTACAGATCAAAATGAGTTGAATAATGGATATATTATTCTATGGGAGTAGATAAAGATTATTATGTATTTCCGTAAGTCCCGTATAACAATTACATATTTCCATGCATCAAATAAATGATGATTCTTTATGCCGAGTATTTTATCCATCCAAAAGCTGCACTTATACCAATTAATTATTCACTCTCCCATTTTATTTGAAGACTTTTTTCTTTCCAATTGTAGTAAAATAACGTCTCGATATAATTCTCTTCCGTTATTGTTTGATTCAATAATTTTTGGAATTGCTACTATTGTAAAATTACGAAAAACCCCTCACCTCAATTTCTGTGGCTATTTTCATTCTTACTATTTAGTTATCAATTTGCGAAAAAAACTGCACTTATTTTCTCCAAGAACTCCATTTCGCAGCATTGTGATGGGATTTTTTTAGCGATCTCACACAATTCAAAATATGTATATTGATATTTCAACTTTTTATTGATTTCGTGAGTTTTCATTCATGTTACAAATGATTCGATTTCCACGAAATTCTGAATTTAGGATATAGTTCCCCAAAAAGAAACCTTCGATTTATTCATTTTTGTATCTTTACTATTATACCAGTCCCAGCTTTGGAATCGGATTACTATTTTACAAGTTGTTAGGATGAATCGTGGCAAATGGCTAGAGGTTTCAATAATTTTAATTTTCAAGACTTAGTGATTTCCTTTGAAAATTGAATCATTTAAGGTTCACTGGTCGCAAGGAGTTTCGAATTTGACCACATATTCTTCACCATTGATTCCAACCTAATCGTTCAAGATCATTTCGGCTAAAAATTCTTCAATTGAAGATATTTTGACCTAACGATAAATATCGTTTCGAATCCACAACAACAAGAATACTCCCCGATCTCCGACTCCTTTATAGACATGAATCAACCTTGAAAAACCAAGCCACCTGCATCCAATATATAATGAATATTGAATTTCATATATTCACTTCACCTACTTACCTCCGAAATTTGGCAACACCGCCGGAGGTTATAACGTTCACACTACAAGAAATATAAGCGGAGGCTACAGCGCCTCGATTGTTCAAACAAAATTTTTTCAGCAAAAATGTTTTCCCCTCTCTCGGTAATTTTGTTCTTTGGCTTCCCCTCTCCATATATCAACAAAAACTTTTCCATTGAGACTACTCCTTCACCCGGAGGTGAGGTCGCCCAGTCTACTTAACGGAGGTCACAGCTTAACAGGGGTTCATTTTTTTTTTTTTTTTTTTTTTTTAATTTTCACACTCAATGTGGCGTATGTTACAGATCTCCTCGGGTCAATTGTACCAAGAGGATATATATATATATATATATATATATATGAACCCCTGTTAAGCTGTGACCTCCGTTAAGTAGACTGGGCGACCTCACCTCCGGGTGAAGGAGTAGTCTCAACGGAAAAATTTTTGTTGATATATGGAGAGGGGAAGCCAAAATTACCGAGAGAGGGGAAAACATTTTTGCTGAAAAAATTTTGTTTTAACAATCGAGGCGCTGTAGCCTCCGCTTATATTTCTTGTAGTGTGAACGTTATAACCTCCGGCGGTGTTGCCAAATTTCGGAGGTGAGTAGGTGAAGTGAATATATAAAATTCAATATTCATATATTGGATGCAGGTGGCTTGATTTTTCAAGGTCGATTCATGTCTATAAAGGAGTCGGAGATCGGGGAGTATTCTTGTTGTTGTGGATTCGAAACGATATTTATCGTTTCGTCAAAATATCTTCAATTGCAGAATTTTTAGCCGAAATGATCTTGAACGATTAGGTTGGAATCAATGGTGAAGAATATGTGGTCAAATTCGAAACTCCTTGCGATCAGTGAACCTTAAATAATTTAATTTTCAAAGGAAATCACTAAGTCTTGAAATTATTGAAACCTCTAGCCATTTGCCACGATTCATCCTAACAACTTGTAAAATAGTATTCTGATTCCAAAGCTGGGACTGGTATAATAGTGAAGATACAAAAATGAATAAATCGAAGGTTCCTTTTTGGGGAACTATAACCTAAATTCAGAATTTCGTGGAAATCGAATCTTTTGTAACATGAATAAAAACTCACGAAATTAATAAAAAGTTGTAATATCAATATACATATTTTGAATTGTGTGAGATCGCTAAAAAAATCCCATCGCAATGCTGCGAAATGGAGTTTTTCGAGAAAATAAGTGCAGTTTTTTTCGCAAATCGATAACTGAATAGTAAGAATGAGAATAGCCACAGAAATTGAGGTGAGGGTTTTTTCGTAATTTTCCAATAGTAGCAATTTCAAAAATTATTGAATCAAACAATAACGGAAGGGAATTATATCAAGACGTTCTTCTACTATAATTGGAAAGAAACAAATCTTCAAATAAAATGGGAGAGTGAATAATTAATTGGTATAAGTGCAGCTTTTGAATGGATACAATACTCGGCATAAAGAATCATCATTTATTTGATGCATGGAAATATGTAATTGTTATAAGGGACTTACGGAAAGACATAATAATCTTTATCTACTCCCATAGAATAATATATTCATTTTTCAACTCATTTTGATCTGTAATAGTCTCCATAAACCAATAGTGTGAGGTAATAACTCACGCCTATTATAACTCACTATAATACAAATAGGAAAAATGTAGCTTACGAAATGAATATGAAAGTCGAATCGTTTGGGAACTCTACTTCAGACATCAAGGTAACGTTCTCGTCATCCATTTCTACATTTTCTTAGGTCTGAATATCCAAAAATTGCATTTGGAAAACGTGAATTTTTGACGTTTTCTACGGTATTCGATATCGATAAGATTTTCGACCACAGAAATCGCTTTTGACAACTGTTGTCAATTTTGAAAATGCTGATTGATTCGAATTTCACTGAAGAAGTCGAAGGTAAAGTATAGTGTTTAATTCGCGGAAATGGTCGTAACGCACTTGATGAATTACACCCCTCGCCTGACGGCTCGGGCTGCAAAATTGATCTGCGTGTGTTATGACTTACATTACCGCTCATTGAACAATATACTATAAAATATCATAACCAAAAAAATGTCATATTTATAAATCCCTTCAACCAATAGCTCAACATAATATTGGGCGGGTAACTGAGGGAATGCGGATTGTATATAAGAATTCAATTTATATCGACATATATTGCTAAGCTTCTCATTTTTTTATTCATTAGGATAAAGAAGGGATATTCCCTACGGAATACTTTCTGTTATCACAAACTGAATAATCATTTGGACAGGGTTATTGGATGTTGTAAACTATTCTCAAATTTAGTTCTGATATAACTATACCCTAATTTAGTTCTGATGTAACTATATCCTTTAAAAAAAATGTGGGGTGATCTTATTTATTGAACGTAATTTTCGAAGGAATTCTGCCCACTTAATTTTTCGAATAGTCTTCCAATCATACTTTTACTGTCATAAATTTTTCCAAGCAACGATGATTCTTATTCTTGTCTTTCGTATACCTATCGCACATAGATTTCAATTAAGTGACATTCTTTTTCAATACCATTCCCCTTTTGACAGCTTTTGAATTTCATAACTCTTCTAATAATTTCGAACTTGAAGCTCACTGATTCTTCTTTTCAACGGCTTTTTACTTTGTGTTTCTTTCCAACAGCAACGGGAATGAATATTAATTTTGTCAATTCGTTTCAGAAGTGGGAGGCCGATATTATAGATGCAAAAAAAGTAACTTGGTCAATAAGAACAACTGATAGAACACCCCTCGAAAATTAAAAAAAAATACCATTTAAGAGATGGTTTTAGTCATTCTTTTCGCTTCGGTATAAAATCTATTGTAAATATCCTCATGTCTTCATCCTAGTAAATTTATTACTAAAAAGCATTTACTCTTGAATAAAAGGAATGATCAATTTTATCCTTCCGAACGAGAACATACAGAAAATGAAGGAAAACTTGTGTTGAGCCGAAATCGGTTTTCAGATGAAAAACGAAGGAAATAGCAAGCAGTATAACCTACTGCTTGCTCGACGAAAAAAAGAACAAAAAGCTCAACACTCCTTAACAAAATGCGTCAAAGAAAATATTAGTTTGTGGGATAACAAATTCGTTAAATAATTCTTTCAAACTCATTTTTATATTATTTTATATATTTATTGTTTACACCTATTTGTTGAGAGGTTTGTTTTTATGTGATACATAATTTATGTTCGAGATTTCAATTTTTTGTTAAACCCAATCATCCAAAGTAGGTCCCATTTAAGACATGGTTTCGACCATTTTCTTCGCTTCAGTATGAAATTTTATCTAAATATACTCATTCCTTCATCCCAATAAATTCATAACCTAATGTAGGCCACTGACGAGGACTCTCTACGGGACTTTCGGGCATCCAGCATCGCACGAATGCTCGAAAAGAGTCCCGTGTATGGTCTATCGAGACTACCCTTCGACGTAGGAACTTGGTAGCCCATGTATTACATATCCAGAACCTCGGAAATTTCTAGCGATTATCGAAAGAATTTCAAGATATTAAGGTCGGAATCACGGACGAGATCACTGTCAATTTTTTTACGGCTTCAGTCATTTTTTTATAATTACATTCTCGGACTGAAAAATGCGAATCAACCTACTAGGTGGATAGACGAGCACTCAAAAGCTACATACACCAAAAGCTATTTGATTTGTATTTTAAATTTTGAATTCAGTTGCTTGCTGACAGGTTTAGGCTCGTTTACTTGTTTACGCTTTTTGGCTGCATACTTTTTTTTGTAAGATGAAGCTCTTGATGAGAACATTGATTTTAAATTTTTGGGACCGATCATTCGTGGACATTCAACTTTCGAGAGAAAGGAACAAACACTAGAAATTTTCTGGCTCGCTGTGGAGTCTTGATGGTGAGACTCTCTCTCGAACTAAATCTGCTCGACTGTTTTGGAGTTACATCCATTATCATTCACTTAATAACTCTAAAATACGATCGAATTTAAATTCACCAAAAAGTATATTCCGAAAAGGAAATGATGCGAAATTCTGTGAGGATCGTTTTATAAGAAAGTTTCATTTTCACATCTAACCTATTCGTAAAGTTCGGCTGAAATTCTGCATGAACTTTTGAGTCGACATATTTCATCCAAAATACCATATTTCAGTTGGATCGAATCTGAAATCTTGAATATATGGTGACAATAACATTTAGGATCTGCTGAATCATTGGGTGGAATTTGAGGAAGCATAATTTTGATGCTCGCAAATAAAGCCGCTTTGTGAATATCGAACCTTCAAGTACTTTCTTTCGGAAATTATTGTGCTCTCGAGAGGCAAACTTTCATATATATCTTGAAAAATATGTTACTAAAAAAAACCTAATGCTTTTGTTATGATCAACATACGAATATAATTATTTATTATCAAGTGTCCCCAACTTTTTTCAAGGAACCTGTTTATGAAGGGTGATTCCACCTTCCACCTTTCTCTTGAATCTGTTTCTGTGGAGAAATGTTCGCAGTTTATCTTAAAAGGAAACTTTTAAAATGCAATCAGTCACAAAGGTTTTTCCTTTCTCAAAATTCGACGAAACGGAGAAATTATGTAGGTACTATTCACCTTTGACGACGAAGCTCCAGTTCGTATATCGTCTAAATATTGGTGCAATGTATAAGGATAAGAATTTATAATTATTTTTTGGGATGATTTCATTAGGCCCTAAGAACTAAAAAACTCAATTCGTGTAGGTGAAAAAAGTAAACGTCATTAGAAAACCGGCTCGTAATTCAGTTTCGGGGAAAATATACTGTATTCAGTCGTACTAGTGTATTTCAATGAAATCTGGTATATGCAATTTTTTTATTCTTAGACAAATTTGGTAATCTTGCAAAATAAAAGAAGAAAGAACCTAATGAAGCTTTTAACAACGACAATAACAAATGTTCCGTTTAAACATTTTTAGTTATCTTATAGTAGGGCCAGAAATATCGACCTCCGAACTTTTCACAAACGATTCATTTTACATCAACCAGACGATTTTATGGTTCGAAAGAATGCCAGATGTTGTTTTGATACACTTTTTTATGCATGCCTCAGTGCACCTGCTCCGTACGAGTATGGTTTACAGTGTTGCCATTTACGGAGGTGACAACGAACTGAATGTCTCTTCGACTTATTTCTCCATATATAGGACGGCGCACTAGCGCTGGTGGTATATAGCTGAACTAAAAGATTGTACAGTACAGAAATATGGTGCGTTCTGACCTCAAAAAGATTTTTTGATATGTTGATCCCTGAAGTCTCCTGAGTCTAACAAGCTAAGAAACAAGGCCAAACGTTGTGACCTCCGATTTCGGAGGTGAGAGCGTTATATATGAGGTGACAACGCTTGTTGAGTTTATATTTTGGAGGTGACAATGACCATTAATAACTATATATATATATATATATATATATATATATATATATATATAGATTTGTTCGACCGCACATACAGACCCAAATCGGTATACTCGACCGACTTTTCAGTCCAAAAGTGACGTTTTCAGACCCGGCTTCGGGACTGGTAACGTTCGACTATAGAAACGTTATGAGGGGGCTGAAGGGATGCTAGGGGTGCATTTTCAGCCGGGTCTGAAAAGTCGGTTATACATGTGATTATATATGGAAAAGTTTCAGTGTTTGGCCAGTGCGAGGGCGCTTCAGTCGACATCAACTTGCTGTATATAATTCGTATAGTTGACCAACGCATTGGGTCCCTAAATATGGCAACGCTGTTTTCCGTTCATACACCTCAAATACACTATTCGAGTACTTATACGATCCCGGTATGGACGAACGTCGTCATGGGTCTTAGTGAATATTTCGAATAGACTCGTAGATTTGATATTGGATCTCGATATCAATATGAACTGCAGATTCTCCGGTATGGAAGCTTATACAAACCCGATGAATATTACTGTAAACAAAGTGTTACCAAGTAACCAAGTAGGTACGTGTGTCTTCGAGTAGGGGTTTCCTTTCGAAAGTATGAAGAGAGACTTTTTTAAGTGCTGAAAAAATGGCATTTTGTGAGCAAAGAAGAAGTTACAGTCACATACTAAATTTTTTAGTTTCCGATTTACAAGATTCGTTCATGCACAATCACAAAGGGGGCAAAAGAGAAATTATTTACATTTCCCATTTCAAAATTCATTTTCAGAATGTCAATATCATATTATGCGGGGTATGTTTGTTGTGCTGAAAAATGACAAAGGGATCAAAATCTCAAGACGGACGCGTGTCCACCTGCCTGTGGGCACCCATGTATATAGGTACACAATATATTTCATTTGATTATTGAGGAACTAGTAGAGCTCAGCAAACTACTTTATGATAGATCAACCTTTTCGCCATAATCCACCAAAAAAGGAATGTTTCAAACCCATGATAGATCAATGAATATTTAAAATGTTTACGTTTCTCTCGAGCCCTCTTCGGGTTTTGGGGATGAATGTACGATTTTGAGTTAGAACACGGGCTGACGTGAAAAGCATCAAAAAATCACAAAAAAATTTAAAAAATATTCATTTGTAAGACATGTCCACAAAATCGAATACGTCAATTATATACCAGGCTAATCACGTGATAAACTGCGGTTTCAACTGGAAACCAGTGGTGCGTTATCAAAATACTCTCATATGAATATTTTTTCAATGTAGCTGACAGACGTCTAAGGATTTAATTTTCAGCGCTCCCAAGAGAAAAATAGAATTTTTTCCTCATATTTGAAAGAATGTAATATTTAAAGGAAATGCTCACTAGCTTATGCCTACAAGGAATCATTCCCTGAAAGCTTTTGCACTTATAAGTACCACCCTGTATAATTCATAATTTGTTTATAAATGGAGTGTGATTCTGTTGAAGAGATTGTCACAATATGCTGAGTGTTGGAATTTCATAGAAATGAAAGCTAGGAATGATGTAAATGATGTACCAGAATCGGATAATGATTATCTATACTAATATTATAAAGAGGAAAGATTTGTATTTTTGTTTGTTTGATACGAATAGGCTCAAAAACTACTGGACCGATTTCAAAAATTCTTTCACCCTTAGAAAGCTACATTATCCCTGAGTGACATAGGCTATACTTTTCACCCGAAAAAATTAAGGATACCTACTATAACTTCAATAATTACAAAAAAATCAGCCAAAATCAGCTATTTTCACGTGCGCTGCAAAAACCGTAAGACTTACGTGGATACAATGTATGACGAAAATGTACCTCTTGAATAGTTCTACAAAAAAGTCCGCGATAGCATGTATCTATCTCTTAAGATTGACTTGCTATTACCTGTTTATGGTAATCAGATGTTTTCCAAAATTATGCACTATTTGGGAGTGTGTTTTTATGAATTGGGTATTGATCCTAATCCAACCTAATACGTTATTTATCCCCAGCATTTGCTTGTACAATATATAACAAGGCTCTTGTTTTTAGTAAATCAGTGATTCTCATAAATCTGATTCTTGATTTCACCGATGAGAAACAAAAGTGAAATTGAATTTTCATAAGAATTTCAGAAACTATACAATTGTGTTTTTCAATGTGATGAATGAAGGAGAGTAGTGTTATGAATTTTGTCTAGATCCTACCTAATATATTAAGCTCCTAATACATCACTGAGATTGATGTTATTGACATTCTGAAAAAAGTACAAGTTCTCAGTTCATTTCGTTACTTAATATATTTTATTGTGTTTTGAATATTTATTGCCTCATTTTTGAAAGCATTCCTTCTTTTATATTTCATTCATAAGATCAAAACATAAATTAATTCTACCATTCCGTACTGATGGCCATCGTGGTTGTGGAATTCTTCTAGGTGAACTATGTTGCATTACTCAAGTCCTTTTACTCCATAACCATAATAAAGGCGTTGTAAAGGAATACAGGGTGTCCGCGTTCAACGTTCATATATTTCAGGGGGTGATTCTGGAGAGTGGAGTTCAAAGTTAGATTATATCAACTTAGGCCCTAAAACACCAGTGCTAGAGGCTCTTCAGCATGACCTCCAAAGTCCAACTAATTTGCGATAACTATGTCATCATTTGTCGGATTTAAATGAAATTCAGTACATGGGGGTTTATGGATAAACTGAATCGTCTTGTAACAAGAGCGGATTTAAGGGGGGGGGGGGTGGGGTAATGAGCATCGAAGGCCTAAGAAGAAATTACGTTTCAAAGTTTATTTGAGGATGTTGTGTACCTGAACTAACTGAATTAATGGTTCTCAATCATATTACCCCCATGAAGAAGAGCTATATCCACCCATGTCTGATAACCGATTCTCATCAGTGGAGGAAAATAATTCTTTTAATTTTTTAGATTATGTTAGTCGAAGACATGGTCTCCTCAACCATTTCGGAGCAAAAGAGGTACGGCGCTACGGAGCCACATCCTCTAGAAAAATAATTACTTAGAATGCATTTTATCACACTAAAATACTTTTCTCTATTTCAGTTTCGTAATGTGTTCATTACAGTACTAAAAACAGTGCTGTAATGAATCCATTACAGCATCGTTTTCAGTAATATTTTTCGTTTTGTGGTTGTCAGCAATGACTTCCGATCCTTTTAAATTTCAGCAGACGTCAATTTGGAAATGTCAATTTTCGTACTTAATAACATTCACACCAACTGCCAAGATACAATATGAAAGTCACTAGGACCTATAATTTGAATTTTTTCATTGAATTTCACAAAATTTGAGTGAAATAGAGAAATTATCGTCTAACACTCGTTGCAGAATGCAATTCCAATACTCATGCGTTCGAAAACTCGCTCCTTCCTCGCTCGTTTTCGAATTTCGCATTCGTATTGGAATAGGAGCCCATTCTGCAACTAGTTTTAGAATATACTATTATTCCGAGATAGGGGTTACGTAACGCTTTCAATTTGAAAATATTTTAGGAGCCCATTTCTTCGACTGAAATTTCAATTAGATCATTAACTCAAAAATTGAAAATGATTTTTTGAGACACCCCCTATTATCTCTGCTACTGATGAGAATCAATCAGTTCTTTTACAATCAAACGATCAAGTCCATCTTGAAAACTCCATGCTATCAATTTCATTTAAATTCGATAAATTTTGGTGCGGAACTATCCAACTAACGGTACTTTAGAGGTCACCCGTGGAATGCATTAAGGACCTGAGTAGATATGGAAATATCTTCTAGTTTCGATATTTAGAATCACCTCCTGAAATATATGAACGTTCAATCCTGACACCCTTTATGTAATTCGTTATATATGACGGCATCCAGAATTGATTCTAATTTTTTTTACAGTGTATCGGGCTGGTCAAGCTCCACCAGCATTCAGCCTTTTTCACATCACGTGATAATATATGCGTTCAAATAATTCAAACTTCCAGTCGAACCGCGAAGAAATCTTGAAAGGGAAAAAGGAAAAATCAAATATTTCATTCATGAAAACAACAATGAAATGTGTCAGATTTTTTGTTTTCGGTTTAATTTTCTTTAATATGCGGTTTTTCTAAGAGAATTTGAAAACAAAAGTTTTTGTTAGATCAGATTCTTAAAGTTTCAATGAGTGGAAATCTCGAAAAATGAGATAATTATTCCCACAGTACCAAAAGAAGTAGTTTGTAGATAATGATAAGCATCAAAATTTCATTCGTACGAATTATACGATCTATTCGTAATCATTACAAACAGCATAATAATAATCTAATGAGGCAAAATGGATTAATGCTCATTCAAAATGCCTGTGCCCTATTATATATCCATAATATCAAGTCAAAGGGCTTGATGAAAGTAACTTGAAAAATAATGCGATGTTATTCTTAATCCAATATGGCGGACCATCCAAGATTTCGAAATAGTTATATTTATGCACTTCTACAATATGGGTATCAAATGGAAGGGTTTGTTGAGAGTAACTCGAAAAACAATGTGACGTAATCCTAAAACTAATATTTCGGAGAATCCAAGTCAGTGACTATAAAAAATTGATTCAACAAATGAGAATGGGGAATTTCATCTTCACAGACAGCAAAATTGTTCACTTCGTGAAGATATTTAGTCTTCCCGTCGACTCACTAACACATATACACATTCTTGCCATAACACCTACTCTTTCAATCCCTTTTATACATTGAAATCGTAGCGACTGATCCCGACAATCTGGCAACAGTGCTGGGATCGAGAACGTTGATCGTATTTGCCGGTGCAGTATATGTGGGATTGAAAAGTTGGCGCAATGTATCGGGTCTGAACAGGACTATCAGATATACAACTTTTTTGAATGAAACAAAATTTTTCCCCTCTCAATGTGCCTAGGGAGTTATATTTGAAAAGAGCCCATTTTTTGCATATATACTCGTAAAAAACATACGGATCATGTGGGTCTTAGGTCGCCTTAAGAACGTACCGGGACTGGATACGTCTGCCAGACAAATATATATATATATATATGACAAGATGTCTGGATGAATTCTGCATGAAAACCATCTATCATACAGTATTCGAGTCAAAAGCAAGATATGGAAATAATTATGTTTTATGGACATACTTCGAAGTCAATTCAAATATTCAATCTCCAGGTTGATTGGATACAAAACTTGAGAAAACGGTAACACAATAAAGAAATTGGTTTTGATACATAATAAAAAAAACTTCAACAATTTTCCATCACAAAACAATAATTTCTAACATCGTTACATGTATGTTTCTTTTTGAGAAAGAGCATTAGATTCTTTAATGTATCAAACAATATGACATGTTCAAAGCAATTACAGTATTAGGAAAACAGATCTGAACAGGACGCCATACATTTTTACCTATGATACATGAGCACAAAGATAAACCTCTGAATAAGTATAGAGATGTTGTAATTTTTTTCAAAGAATAGGCTGACATATTCATAACGGACAGAATCTTCTTCAGGAACAACATTTCATCCTTCTTTTGGATTGACACTGACAAAATATCTTGAAATCTGCAACATAAAAGGAAATAGAAAATCATCAGGACATAGTATATAACCCACATTTGGTCCTTGACAACGAAGGTCTTCCGACCATATCTGGTCCTCCAAGCAATTATTTTTGAGATCCTCAGGTTTACGAAGAAGCTTTATGTCCCTTATAAAGAGAAAGCCTTTCCCAAAATTTCCCAATTGGTTATTTTTCTATCTAGGTGGTTTGCAGCAACTTCCTCTTCCATATCCATAATATAATTCATTTTGTTTGATTCAGTTGAACCTCCTTGATCGTAGAAAATCTTCGATACAGTACTAGTTTTATAAGGAGGGTATTCGACATTTTTGCAATACTAGAAAACCCAAATGTTAGGTCTTTCACACTGCATAGGGTTCTGTTGAAAAAGGCAGCTCTTTCGCAAAAGTGAGTAGTGTATCAATCGAAAAGTGTCAATTTTTCAAATTATAATTCCAAATTTGTGGTTGCAGATCTTTCTTCAAAATAAAGTCTTCAGGCAGTGTCTTTTTGGGTGCCCCAATAGTAGGAAATTCTTTGTCGTCTCTTTCACTTAAAATCCTCCTAATTGTGTTTATGTGCAGCTTATACGTCGAAAATGTTGGATAGCTGGTCATGAACTGTCGATACGTACCAAAGTATCAGGGTTACTTTTAGAATGCGCAGATTTCAATTCTGAATAGCATTTCCTGATACTTTACCTCTGCTTTTTCGAAACTACCTTCGGCATTCTTAGTTTCCAGGCTTGATAATTAATAAAATAATTAATGATGAAAAATTAACGCCGGCAACGTCTCCGACATTTATTAATTGACGTAATGTCATTCACAAGTGCCAACCTGCGATTTTTTCAGGAGAAAAACTTGATAAACCTAAAACATGTGCCCCTCGGGATACTTTATAAAAGTGAATGGAGTATAGATAGCAAATATCTCTATATATGGAGCTGACCTTGAATTTGGTCATAGTACTCATGATTCTGATTTATAATAATTGTATTCCCCTCATCTTCAAAAACGATATAATGTCCTAACAGTTTTCAAAGCTTCAGCTTAAGCTGGAGTTCCTGAATTTATATGGACACTTTACTTCAATTATGGCTGATCCATCTGGAGAAGCCCCAAGAAGTCCATTTGGTTGCAGCCAAAATCCTGTTGGTGTAACCTCGTGTTCACTGTATGCACTAGCAAAATCCCCAATTGCAGCAATTTCATGTTATTTTCCCCATTGCACAGCTAAAACCGATGACAAATCATATCCATCAACTAGTCGTCTGAATAGTGATGGAGGAAATCTTTTTCTCTTCACTGCAGCTAACACTGCTCGGAAGTTGCTTGCAGTTATTCTATGGTACCTCGCAATCAGCCAGTTTTCATTTTTGGATTGTCCAACAGTTTTCAGGCGAATATCATTGATTAGCTCATCTGTTAGCTTACATCTATCTAACATAAATTTTTTATTATCTGGGGCCTTCATATATTCTTTTGAAAAGATCAGATCTTCAATATATGGAAGTAGATTATTGATTTCTCTGCTATTTTTGGTTTCAAAAGCCACGTAAAACCTACAACATTGCTTGTTCCCAATTTTTGAGTGAAATTTGCTTTACGTAAAATAAACTAGAACTAACTTTATAGACATATTTTTCTCTTACTTTATAAAGCGTGCTCATCTGAAAAAACAAAGAGATTGCCTGTTCGGGTTCCACCATTTGGTACCTGCAATGAATCAGATGCATAAATTTAAAACATTATTCGACCAACCATTTTTGTCAATGCCTTTGGGTCAAGAACAACGGATGCTTTTGGCATTTCGGGCAGTCGAGAAGTTAGCCATTACTCTTTGATTTCGTATGCTAATTTATTCATATTTTGAATTATGTCCACCAATCCGAGACAGGCGACACGTTACTGGACTAGATAATGCCGATGTTTCCATTAATATCAGGCTCATTATCATACAACCCATGAAAATAAAGCTGTGCCTTCGTCGATTCCTGGAAAATCTGCTTGGTCGGGGATACATGCGGCATAAGTTATTCAGATAATTCTTAATCGGAATCTGAAATTTATAAGACAGAACCTACTGAAACCCTAAATAGTTTATTATTACCTATTAAGGTAGAAACTGATTTGAGGTTTTCGAATCATGTTGGCATATTTCGTTTCGAATTAAAATAGGAATGAATTATCTAATTGCCATTTGGTTTCCACATGATTCATATAGTCTGAGGACTGAATCGAATTATAATAATTTTTTTTTGTGAGATTCTCGAAAATCCTTGTAAACATTCTTTATCTACTCCCATAGAAGAATATATCCATTATCCAACTGTTGGGTCAAAAATTAACAGTTCTGTGCCTAAGGTGGCGTAAGGACACAGTAACAAAGCCTATACACAGAACACAACTGCTTGTAGTTTCAGAGGGGTTTTCACAGGAGACCTAGGAGTAATCAGGATAAACAATATATCTCATAAACAATATGTATATCATATCATATCATTTCGAGCTGTAGGGGAGTGCGGGGTAATCGGAGCGATCGGGAAATGGGAGCTATGGTGATTTAACCGAATGTAGGCAAATTCACGTGATTTTAAACACAAGGATGCATTCGCAAACCTTCGAGAAACTTCACCTGGGCTGTATGAGGCCTTAGTGCCCACCGTTCAGTCTGGAGGGACAATTGTTTGTTATTCGCCCCGCGCTTATAAAAAACTGTGGATTTTCACCGCCAGAGAAGCATGAAATTTCATTCTTATTTCATTATGTTTATATCCATTTAATCCGTAGATTCATTGAATTACTAAAGCTATTTGTTCAATTGCGATTGAAATTAGGGTTACATTATTTATTTTATTACTTTTCAAAATGGTAGTCAACGGGAAATAGGAGCCTTTGGTAATTTTGACTCATGAAAAAGCAGGTAGATGTGGTACTGATGCAGAAATTGCGGAAAATGGGCCCATGATGATTTTCTGGAAGTGCTGGTCCAGTTTCTTATATTTGTTCCATCTGTTTGGATCCATGAGATCTGGGTCATATGTTCTTTTTCAATAATTTTGTGTGTATTTCTCTTGTTTTTCTCGAAAAGTAGATTATTTTATTCTTGTTACAATGAATAGTTCGTAGTGACTAATTAAGATCACATTTGAAGTGTGTTTTGTTCAACTTTTGCGCAATAATCAACATGATGACTTCCATTTCCCATGTGAGCGTGAAATGGGCTCCCATTACCCCAACATGTCGGGTTATGAGAGCGATTGACTTATTTTTGCAAAATCGTTAGTCAACCCTGATACATGACTGTAATTGATTCTAACTTTGGCCAAAACATACCTGTATTACTATTCTAAGAGTTCCTAATTAAAAATTGTGGGAATGTCAATAAATATATGGTTTTTATGAAAGTTTTCCCTCAGTAGGCTCCCATTACCTTGCACTCCCCTAATTGTATCTATAAACCAATAGCGTGAGTAATAATAACTCACGCCTATAACACACTCCAATACGAATAGGAAAAATCAAATTACTTACGAAAACGAAATTAATGAAAAAGTCGGATCGATCGGGAACTCTATTTCAGACATCAAGGTAACGTTCTTGCCATCCATTTCTACATTTTCTTGGGTCTGAATATCCAAAAATTGCATTTGGAAAATGTGAATTTTTGACGTTTTAAACGTGATTTGATCGCGATTCCATTCTCGACCACAGAGATCGCTTTAAATAACTGTTGTCCATTTTGAACATGCAGATCAATTTGAATTTTACTGAAGAAGTCGAAGATTAAGTATGGTGTTCAATTCGCGGTAATGTAAGTCATAACACACTTGATGAATTACACCACTCGCCTAACGGCTCGTGCTGCCAAATTCATGTGCGTGTGTTATGAGTGTTATGTTATGACTTACATTACCGCTCATTGAACAATAAATAGCCTATTATTTTTAATTTCTAACAGAAAATCAAATACCAATTTATATGGATTTCACTTTGAGAAAGGCGAATTTCCATACAAATTTTCCTTCATTCACCGTTTCACCCCGTTAGGGTTGGAATTACAAAATTTTCGGCTTTAATCCTTGTTTGTATTATAATGCAGAATTTCAGCTTCTTTTCGCATCCATTGGAATCCAAAAGTTTGGAATGAAATTCATATTTCCTATATTTGCAAACCTTGTTAAGAATGAATTTATGAATTTATTTACCTGTTATTGAACATGAATTTCCATCAAGTAAAGACTGAATCCATCAAATACTTGTTAAGAATGATTTGTTTGGTTGGGTTTTGGCAAAGGTTAATTCCAACATCCCGATGGTAGAACTTCATGTCGACGATACCTTTTTAGTGGTACCTAATAACAGCCACCAATTGCTACTCGATTTATTCAATTATTATGACAGCAAATTGAAATTCACCATGTAGGTACATAAAGACAACTCAATTCCGTTCCTAGATTTAATAATAAGAAATGAAAATCATACACTTAAAACATGCTGGTATTACAAACCGAGTAACAGATGTTTCGATTGCGAGAAAATATATGTCGGACAAACTAGACAACATTTGTGCAACAGAATGAAGCAGCATAAATATATGATGTGAGGGATATAAATAACAAAGAAAAAATGGCACTATGCTCTCACTATTTCCAAGAAAACCGTACTTTCGATTTTAAAAATGTTAAAATTCTTGACAGTGAGAAACAACCTAGAAAAAGAAATATTGTGGAGATGATTCTCATCAACTTGAATAATTCCTTCAATTTTAGATCAGACACAAATCATCTCAGTGTATTATACAACCCAATATTGAATAACTATAAAAGCATAAAAAATAAATGAGACTAAGTAAGAACAAGAACGAAAAATTTTTGTAATTTTAGGGAGCTGTCACATTGTTTAAGTCATTTTAATTGTAGGTTATGCCACAAGGGTTGGCCACAAAAAAAGAACTATTATCCTCAGTAGTTTATAAGATACCATGCACAAATTGTGACAGTAGCTATTTAGGACAGACAAAACAATGTTTGCGGGATAGAATTAGACAACACAGATATGACACTATAAAAACATTAACAATAAAGAAAAGACGGCTCTGGCATATCATACCTTCAAAGAGGGACACAACTTCAACTTCGAAGAGGTTAGTGTAGTTGTAGTAGATAGACCAACGGTTACAAAAGGAATATAAGCGAGATGATTTTCATCAGAAGAGACGACACGGTGAATTTTAAAGAGGACTTAAAAAATCTGAGCTATTTTTATGATTTTTACTTGACATAACTTAGTATAGTTCACTACGACCATGTTTTCGGGAAAGAATGAGAATTGATGTCTTAATTAATTTCCTGATAAGATTTTTTTGCGTCGGCGTCGTTGTTGGTTTTGCTAGAAAGTTTTTGAATTTTGAAGTTATTATGAATTGTAGATCTTACAGATACCTAAATGTAAAATCTCTGAAAAATTAATAATCTTAAGGTTAGTTCTTGTCGCATCTTTTGTGTTTGTTTATTTTGCTGATTTTTTCCGTTTGTTTTTGTAGCCCTGAAGAAGGAGAAAATATTATCTCCGAATCGTTGGCTCTGTAGATTCAATTAGAGAAATAAACTGTCCACGTTTCTGATAAGTATACTTAAATCCATTTACAAAGTTAAAAAAGAGTGCCAACATACGTCAGTTTTGGTAGAAAGAACTAGATAAACCTAAATCAAGGCTAACCGCGCGATACTTTATGAAAGTGAATGGAGTATAGTATCGAATTTTATGGCCACCTGTTCTTCAAAAACTCACTTGAACAAACTCAATCAACCCTCACACAGATGAAATTCTACGTGGTCCCCAAAAAACAACTGTTTCCACACGTGGTGGTAATAATTATGATCAGGGAATCCCCAAATGTAAAACAGATAACAATTTCTGCCACCCTTTGGTTTTCGATGCGCAATTGCATGTCCATCGGGGATATTAAACGGCAGAGAACGGTGATTATCTTGGTATTAGTTAACATTGCAGTATAACGGGGTTGAAAAGAGCGTGACCGGTGTCCAACCCCGCCGTCCCCTCGGTCATTAAGGAGTCATCCTTCGAAAAGTCATAGAGTCAGAGAACAGAAAAACGCCTAGCTCATCGCGCAAGGAGAATCGATAGACACGCGAGGTTCGTGACACGCCATCCAGGCATCATTTTTCGGACAGGACCGAACTTTTCATCGCGGACGCCAATTGGGCATACGGATATTACGTTCACCTGGTTAGGCATGCTTAGAATAGAGTGACCATGATCTATTCAACTTTAATTGTAGACGCATTAATTCTGGAATCTGGATGAAAAACAGGTTGACTCTCGACCCAGAAGGAACTGTCCAAATTCTATTTTTTTGTGGTAGAACATATCTATGTTCTAGATATCTATTATAGCAAGAAGTAGATGATTGAAATTTGGAGAAAAGAACGAAGGGTTCACAATTTTTTTCAATAAATTCGTAAATAATCTGTCTGTCCACCGCGATTATCTATACACTCCCCAACACGCCTTGGCATAGTCTATATCTTCTTGAGGAATACTATCACAAGCTATCTGTTGTTATGTCCGGATTTGGTGAATGCTAATCTTCCGATCCCTGATCGTAGTCACACCACTGTATTACGACGAGGTTGGGGGAAAATATGTTTTCTTGTCGGGAAACCTGTTGTGTCGCCTGCGGTGTAGGAACGTGATGGAATTTTGGAAATTTCGATTTGTGGGACAAGGATGCATGCGGATATGTTGGTTAGGGATTTTATTCGAGAATTTCGGAACTGAAATACGGTGATAGGTAAATTTGATTCACGTGAAGACTGGAAGGATCGTTGTTTTCTGCGCATTCTTCAATTAAATGGTGGTTTTTCGAAAGTCGAGAAGTTTTGATACTTACCTGATTTTGGGATTTGAATTTCGAAAACAATAATTTCGTTTAGCTTCAGATCATACTTGGAGGATTTTGTCAAATCTTACTGTGCCTGAAATAGTATATTTCATTACTAGTCCAGAAAGTTTTTCCGTGCGCGTGCGAAGAGTTCCCGTGTGATATGAGGCGGAGCCGAACACGGGAATTCGTGCAAGCACGGAAAAAGCCTTTCTGGACGTGTAATGAACGATGTTTTTCATTACACCTTTCTGAAAACAATCCAACGATATTTTTTCTTCGACAGAAAGCATTTCGATATTGTAAAACAATAATTATTCGAAACACTGACGTCTACTGTCATCACGCAATCGTTGCTTTGTGTCTCAGCATAGATGCATCTATGTCTCAGTGCACAGAAAAGGGTCACTTTCGGTGCCCTGAATCGACATGTTTTGATAGGGTTTTCAGAGCGGTGTAATGAAAAGGGATTTACCATATATTGAAAGGGGAGATTCATCATTCCTTCAATTCTGCCTAGTGCAATTTGTGTCTTCTATTTTAGAACCAGGATCAATATTCTGCTGGAACTCTATCTCGGTGAAGTATTCTCATTTATAATCAGTGAGGAAACTGTACTTAATTTGGTACTGAGAGAACCCTCTGAAAGAGTTAGGTATTTCTGACTAGCGAGTTCGTCATTTTGATTTCTCTGAATTTGTGTTCATAGGATCCTTGTTCTGGGACATTTCAGTGGTTTCGCTGGAACATCTGCAACATCAATTATCGATATTGATAAGTCACCGGGTCGAATCAGCCCCAAGATCAGTCCTGCTGCCGTCAGTTACCTTTTGGTGATTTCAACATCGTGGAGGTTGTAAGTCGTCACTACCTCTTTTCCTTAGGATCGAGGAACTTTATTAAGGTCGTATCATCAATTTCTGGAATTTATCAGCGCTAATACCGTTGTTTTATTAAGTTTAAGTCAGATATACCTACTTGTCTTATTATTAAGTCTCATCACTGTTAGGTTAACGTATGAGACCTATTTAAGTTATTTTGAGAGTAACCTCATAAGGTTTCTGTACATTATTTTACACATAATTTGCTATTGTCGTATGATCTATTTATATATACGGTGTGAGCCATATATAGCGCTATATAAGGACCTCGAGGTAATTACTACCCCCTTAGAATTATTGTTAGAGATCATTTATCTAGATTTGTCTAGTGATTTTTCGGCAACTAGAGCAAGTGTGCTGGATGTGAATATTAAATCACTTGGCGCCCCCTTAATAATATTGTTTTTATATAACCCACTCCCATCTTCAACTGAGCTTTGGGACCATCCAGCATATAAGCGAGATTTTGAGTCGTAAGCGCTAATAAAGAATTTTATAGCGTAGCACTGTACTTCATGTCATGATGTCCCAAATATGCTCTATGGGCGAAAGATTTACATGGGTCGCTTTAAAAAAGTTCAAACAACTCTGGCAACATCACTGGCGGATACAGGGGGGGGGGGGGGCATGGCCCTCCTCTTGGACCTCGAAATTGACAATAATCCCTTTATTAATGGTCCTATAACGTTGGTAAAAAATTTCTGTCCATTGATGCCCCCCCCCCTGAAAAACGGTCTGGATCCGCCAGTGGGCAACATGAGGCCGAGCATTATCTTGCTGCAATATTAGATTCTCGAGCCGGTTAAGGTAAGGGAGAACACATGGCTTCACTATTTCTTGAAGGTAACGCAGCGATGTCATGTTACTTCGAATAACCCCTCAAGGAACGAACTTGCAAATGCAATAGCACCCAATACCATAACCCCTACTGTCCGGTGTACATGACGGTCAACATCAAACTGAGGTTCACGTCTTTCTCCCCGACGTCGTCTAACCCTTCTTCGGCCATCATGTGCACCCAAGGAGAATCGAGATTCATCGGAAAAGAAGACCTGATGCCATTCTACATTCCAATGTTGCCGTTTTCTGCACCACTATAATCGTTGCCGGCGATGCTCAACCGTCAGAGGCAACACAAGATGAGTCGATAATGCTGCCGTCCAAAAGACCTTATTCGGCGGTAAACTGTTAGGGCAGTTACAGGATGGCCTCGTTCCCCTAACCACTCATCAGCCAAAGATCGAGTTGTCGCAAATCGGTCCCTAATGGCCTAAGTCTTCGACGTCGATCTTGAACTTCATTTGGGCATTATAAAACCACTCTTGACAACATCTCATAACAGTTGTTGGATTTCTGTTCGTTCGGTTAACGATTTCTCGAAATGACAACCCCGTCTCCCGTAGACCAATCTTCTTCTTCTTCTTCTTCTGTGCGGTGCCTTTCGTTGGCCGAACGGAGGCCTTATGGCCCATTGTTCATACCGCATTTGTGTAATACTGGAGAGACTCAGACCCGAAGGCACGCTGACAAGAATGCCGCGAGCCGACAAGGAGGAGTCTCTCTCACCATAGAGATGGAAGGTGTAGGGTTCCCTAGGTGTGTTTACCTCAGTGTGGATAAGTCGCACCAACGGCACAGGGAACACTCAGTTAGACCCATTCTTTTCAAATGTTTGTTAAACAGATGACCAGTTAGAGCACCAGTCACCAGAGTCGATTGCTTCCTCTCGAGAATCAAGAGCTTTTTGACCTCCGGCTTCGAAAAAGGCCCCTTGATAAGGAGTCTCGACTGCCTGAGGTCCGTTCTCGTGCTCCACTCAGAGGAGAATTTCTTATCAATCCATCTCTTGAAGAGGTTTTTGATATATGCATGACAGATAGGAAGCGCGGGTTCCGGTCCAGTGAACGTCGAGCGAGCCCCTTCTTTGGCTAAGTTATCTGCTATCATGTTACCAGAGATAGACGCATGCGCCGGGCACCAGATAACATTGAGAGTGTTATGTGAGCCACTCTTGACAAGATCTCATAACAGTTGTTGGATTTCTGTTCGTTCGGTTAACGATTTCTCGAAATGACAACCCCGTCTCCCGTAGACCAATACTTCGACCTCTTTCAAATTCACTTAGCTGATGATAAATTCTGCGTACACGTGCTCTAGGCATTTTAACTAAATATCGACTTTGGATCTCCTCGAACAGCTGGTTTGTTGTAAAATTCAAAAAAATTGCAATAAACGTCTACAACATTTGAGTAACAAGAATGGTTTACATGAAAAAACCCTCACGATTTTTTTCTCCAAATTCAATCATTTCTTACTTCTTGCTATGAATACTTTGTTGCACCAAAAATAAAATTTAAATTTAAACAGCTCCTTCTAGGTGTTGCATTTTCTTTGTCAGTTAGTATAATTTGCAGAAGATTATTATTAATACAGATTGCTGCGGAATACAGGGTGTATTTAAAGATGAGGCACTTCTTTTGACAGATGGTAGAACTCATCAAAATGAGTCATTTTACCAAAAATTTTTTATATTAATTATGCCCCTGTTTCTAGAAAATGAAACTAGAATATTTTCTAGTTTCTGGGTGAATCTGAAAATTTCTCAGTCCGAACCTGCTCCTTCGCCTGCTCGTTCGTAGATATCAACATGTTTTTTGTCTTCTTATCATACATGACTCAGAATATCCATTGAGATCAGTAATCTTCGATCGTGTTACGGCGAGGGTGCGAGTGTTTTATGTTTCGAAAATGCCGCACGTTTATTCGAATAATGAACTGGTTGCTATGCTTCTAATTTATAATGAATCAAAACAAAATGCGCCAGTTCAGCGTATAAGTTTTACAGAACAAGATTTTCGCTTAGAAATCACCCAACTTCATTGATGGTCATAAACCTGGTGCAGAGATGTACTACATCTCTGCAATCATATCTCTACATCTGATGTAGAGATATGATTAACAGAGAGATGCAGGCCAGAGTAGTGTTAAGGTATTGATGCCCAAAAATTTTTATATTATTTTCAGTAGTAATATCACAAGAGATTGAATTTCCGTGATAAGTCTATCGATTTATTTTCAAACGAAAATGAGTTGCTTGGAAACATCACGAGTCCGGAGGACGAGTGGTGTTTCCTTAAAGCAACTCATTTGAGTTTGGAAATAAAAGATAGACTTATGAGGTGAATTCAATCTCGAGTGAAATTTTGTAAGACTATTTCAGGAACAGTTTAAAAGGTAAGAAATTCCATATTCGAGAAAAGCAAAGAAAAACTCATGTTGACCTCTACAGTTTATATTTATCAGTTGTCAAACCATTCGTTTCCATACAGTGGCGTAGCTAGATAGTCCGGGGCCCTGGTGCAAAAATCGAAGAGGGGCCCCTTAGTGAATTGTTTTCGAGTCAAAATATAAATACTTCGAAAAAGCAAAGTTACTTACTGAAGGTACAGTTGAGGAATATACTTGAATAAATTATGTTGTTATTTATGTATTTGAGTAGGTATATTAAATTCATTATATTAATGATATATTAATGTGGATGAAAAAAAGGGCTTTACAACCATTTTTTATAGATATTTACTATATGTACAAATATTCACACAAAAATTGTCATTGTCACTATGACCTTCTAGCCTTATTTTTTTATCGATACGTTAGATTATTCGGTGAAATCACAATAAGAATAAATTATTCGAGGAATGAACTCAAATTAATTATTGGGGATTCGAACCTACAGATCAAGTCTAGATTTGAAGTCATTTATTATCTGGGAAAAAAATATGTTAACAACCTCTTTCTAGACCTACTCTTCGCGAAAGATTCAATGACTTCACTCAAATCTAGACTTGATGCAGCTTCATTTTCAATTGATAGGTATAAGCCATAAATGTCCCAGTTGAGCTTGGCTCATAGTGTTCCGCAAATAATTTTATATTATTCTTAATTTGCTGAAAGATCTTTCAGCTTCTACAGAGGTGACAGGAAGATTGTATGGAACAGTAATATTGCTGGAAATACTTCTGTTAGATCGCATTCCAGCATTCCGTATTTCCTTATTATTTTCATATACAATTCATGAATTGTCCATGCCTTATTCAATTCAGGTAGAAATAGGTGATAAATATTGAGAACTTGAATTTAAAAGTTGGTCCCTTTCATATCGCAATATTTAAAATGAAATTGGTCGAAGCTTTGAATTACAGTTTTTTCATCTACCTATATCTAGTAGAAATGATGGTGAAAATTCAAAATTTTGTTGACTGCAGTCATACACCCGAAACTTGAATTCAATCAATCAATCAAATCTTTATTGTACTACAGGCTTAATACAATAGTGTGTACTCGTCAATTTTCAGCATAATTAACACATTATTAAAATAAATATGGACATAAAATGAACTTACAGTCTAGAGCAAACTATACTCATATCACAGATAGGTTTGTGTCGCAGAAAAACTCTTAGAGCGAATAATACGCTTTTGTTGCAAGGAGCGCCTTCAATTCTCTTTTAAATTTAATGAAACTTAATAGTTTCCAATGATTCGGCAGCTTGTTGAAAACTGCAACCGAAATATAAGAAGGCGACTTCTAAAATTGAGAAATTATTGTATCGAGCACTCTATTGAAAATATTTATTTCGGAAAATTCTCCCCTGCTTCGAAATCGGTGATCGGAAGCTAATCCATCGAAATATTTTTTATCTTTTTTTTGTCTCTCTTCTTCGAAATGGGGATCTTTACCATATGCTATGACATTTTCTATAGCCTTGCACTTAAAGGACTCGAAGTCACTCCCATAAATTTTTTTCTTCGTATTCGTCTCTTCTAAAGCTCTGCATACGTCGTCCAAACTGACATCGCATTTTTGTAATACTTGAGATGCATAATTGATATCATTGAGAATGCGGTGCATTAAATCGCCGAGGAAAATAAATTCAAAATTCAAAATTTTTTGTAATTTCTGCTTGTTTTCGCCCTTATTTGCAAGAATTTATTCTTCTATTTCAGCTAATGCACGAATGCTATGAAAAAAAAGAAATTTGATTGCCGAAATTATGTTAACGCTACTGTACCATCTAGTCGGATTTAGTTTTTTTAGATAGGTGTCCGATTCACCAGTGAATTTTGGCAATAAATCCCTAGATTTGATGATATTTCGGAAAAAACATTTTTCAACAACTGAATATAATAAAAACAATGTTATTCACATAATAGATCAAGGAGAAAAATCAAAGTTTGAAGTTCAAACGCGTTTTTATGGTCAGCGCTTGGGGGCCCCCTGAGGTCGGGGGCCCTGCACACCCTTGCACCCACGTAGCTACGCCGCTGTTTCCATATAGATGCATAGAACACCTGGTGTAACGACTCCCTACTAAAAATCGTGACCAAAATTTGTAGATCAAAACGGCATCCTAGATTTCAGATTTTGGACTAGTTCCGGAATAAATCCGCAATATTTATCGGTCGTGGCGCTACTGCGGCAACGACAAACAACGCGACCCCTTTCGGGAGAAATGAAAAGCCGCACAAAATATCACGTTTTCGATCGACAAGAGAGTCTTAAACAAAATCTAATCAGTGCCAACACCAGGTAGGTATTTCTATGCATCTATATGGAAACAGAAATGAAAAGCTGCACAAAATATCACGTGAAAACGTGATATTTTGTGCAGCTTTTCATTTCTCCCGAAAGGGGTCGCGTTTTTTGTCGTTGCCGCAGTAGCGCCACGACCGATAAATATTGCGGATTTATTTCGGAACTAGTCCAAAATCTGAAATCTAGGATGCCGTTTTGATCTACAAATTTTGGTCACGATTTTTAGTAGGGAGTCGTTACACCAGGTGTTCTATGCATCTATGTTTCCATAGTTCAATCACAGATCATTCTGTAGTTCAATCGTTGAAAACACCGAAGTTAACATGAATTTGGCACTTAGATTATCATATCTCTTTTTACACCTCGTTAGTTTGAACTTTATAAGCAGAGCATAAAACTTGAGCTACATCTTTGTTTGAAAAACAAGCATGCGTACCAAAAATCATAGTTGACATTTGAATGCGCATCTATCCAGCTATCCAGGAACACTATCCAAGAAACAGATTGAAAGAGATCCCTCATTTGGTCTTGCCACCAAAATGGGTGGCAAAGACTGCTTTTTCTTTGAATTTTCGAAAATGTCGAATATCTCGAGAACCCAGGAACTTTTATTTTCAGTTACCATACCAGTTTTTTTGAGTATAACATCACGAACGAAGTTTATACACTGCTCATTCGCAAAATTTTTGAATGATGTAATTTGAGTTGACAATACCAATTTCGATTAACAATACCTTTTGCCTCAACGCAGAGACTATAGAAATTGTCTTTACCTACGTATACGTGGCACCTTATTATGAGAATTAAAGTGGAAGTATAAAAAAATGTAAATACAAGCTTTTATTTTCATGCTTGTAAAGGAAAAACGAATTGAATTGTCTGACGTACCAAGCTATTCTATGCCTATTTACAGTATCGAAATAGATATTATATCGTTAAGGTCGATTAGATCTCAGATAATAATTATGATTTTCAACTTTCAACGAAAGTTTGGATGTACCTATTCCGAATAAAGAATAGACAATAGAGGAATTGATTCTCGGATGAAAAAGATTGTTGAGGTGAATTCTTCCTTCGCAGTAGTTTACGGGAATCAGAGCTATAAATGAAGATTTTGCTGTGGGCGGATGGTGGTTGAGTTTTTCGAATGGAACCCTCCTCTTTGTGAAAATGGAAATGGATAGACCTTTTGTTGCTTAGGATTATTTGGTCGATGATGGGTTTTTTATCCACATTGCATGCAAGTTTACCCAGTTTTTAATATATTCTATCTTGGTCTATCAAAATTTAATTGCTAATATCCGCACGAAACATTCCAATTCCAACTCTGTCCATTTGAGGTTTGATGACCAGATGGCCCTGTTATTTCCCTTTTGCGATATTATAATCGACCTTTCTCCGCATATGTATACGGATGGCTCATACCCTTGCTTTCGCTGTGCACGTCGTTCATGTCTGTATGCATTACCTTAATTAACTTTATGGAAAGCGATTTTTCCGACAAGCGTGATATTCGCGAGCGATTTAAATGTCATTGGGTCAGTTGATTGCTATCAATATCGATAATTCTAAGTCACATTTTTGAACGTTGGTTTTATGAACTGATGACTAGTCCGTGCTTATTGCTCCAGTTCCCTTATCACTCAAAATATTTTAAAATGCATATACTAAAGCCCGCAACGGACGGCGAGCGATAATATAATATATATTATAGCTTTGCATTGACATATGTCATTTTAGTATGGAAAAATATCGTAATATCGGAATATATATTATAGCGTCGTCCGCGGGGCTTGGTTCATTTTCATAAGGAGCGATATTGGAGTAATATATGAGATATAATATAATATTATATTATCGCTCGCCGTCCGTTGCGGGCTTAAATTTTTCACAAAATTTTCATGAATGGGAGGAAGTTTAATTTCGGATCTTACTGAACTGGACACGAACTTTGTATTCATGAAAGCTATGCTCCTCTGCGATAAATACCAAAAAATGGTTCGAACTCACATACAGACATTAGAGCTAAGTCGATACCACTTGATGCCACGTCCAAGCACATCCGAATACATCCTATGCACCGACTACCATCACAGACCAATATCCCACACATCGATTACTTTCAACAAGACGGCGCTACGTGCCACACAAGCAATGAAACCATTGATCTTTTACCGGAAAAGTTTCCGGACCGTGTTATCTATCGAAGAGGTGATCAGAATTGGCCACCGAAATCTTGTGATTTAAACCGTTGCGACTTCTTCCTTGGGATTGGGACCATGTTGAAGAAAAGGTCTACGCCAAGAGCCCAGGATCGGTTCAAACATCAAAGATGGAATTCGTGAGGCTATCGAGGACATAGGGCAGCCACTTTGCGATTTGGTTATGAAAAGTTTCATGAAAAAGATATGGCCCTGCAGTCGTGGTCGTGGTGGTCATTTGGCTGATATTATTTCCCATTATTAACGTCATACCTTCTTCTTCATAATGAAATAAACATCCGATCACTTAAAAAATGGCAATTTTCTTCGAATGTCAAAATAACACCTCCTTCTGGAAAATTCTTAATTTAACTCCTGAAATTAATATAATAGTTCGTTACATTGGGCGGAGTAGAATTCAATGAGACCTCTGGCGGAAAAAATTGTAATTGAAGCAACGAGTAAAATAATTCGTATTGCATTGTTTTTATTCTATTTTTTGTTTTCATTGCAGATCAAGTTTGATTTTTTGTGTACTTTTTTTAGAGTTTTATACTTTGAATAATGTCGCTGGATAATCGAAACTGTTCTGTATTTGGTTGCACTAGCCGTAAAGGGAAAAATCCCGATTTATCTTTCCATAAATTTCCTCCCATGGAAAGAATGGTAAATATTGAAAATGCGTTTGGAGTTATGGAAAATATATCTCAAAGAAAGGCTTGGGCAATGAAACTAAAAATGGGGAAACCAGTTAGTATGTCCGTGTGTTCCTTACATTTCAAAAGGGAAGACTTCTATAGTCAAGGTTGGTACCAAGTGTGTAATAGTTACAAGTTAATAGTGGATGGTATATATTTCTGAAGGTGAACAATATATAAATGAGTAACATATTCTTCAGGTCTTAGTAAGAAAAAGTATCTCCTTTTAAATGCAGTACCTTCCTTAAAACTACCACAGTCAAGCCATGAAGTATGTTCCAGAAAACGAAACCTATTACTCCAGAAATAAAAATATTAGGAGTCGAAATTTAGTTTAACAACACGAAGCACAATCAAAGAGAAACCCAAAGCTTTACAAAACACACACTGAAATCTAAAACAGCAAAATAAAACCACTTAAATATCAAAGGGCTTATACGGCATCTGATTTGTTTTACTCGTTGCTAAGATGACATTGACATTTCAGAGCGCCACCTATCGAATTCTACTTTTCCCAATAGGTAATTCTTATAACTTATTCCCCTCTAACCTCCTATAGTGAGTGTCGACCAAAGATTAACCTACGTCTTCAGTACAATGAAATCGAACTACGGTGAACTGTGAACTACCACAAATTTGCGAAGATTAAGAACGGAAAACTGATCAAGATATCAATCTTGATCAGTCGATTACTTATATTGGAAGCTAATCCATGGAAAATCCATAGATAGATAGTAGATACTATGTTTTCCACCGAGGCTGAACGTCCCCATTATGAGGAATATGGCCATTCTCTGTGAAATATTCATAGAGGCTTAATGTATTGATTGTTTTTGATACAGAATAGCTTGATGAATCATAAATTGACTGAAAAAACTTTGTTTATAAGATATTTCTGAGTTATCGAGAAAAATTATAAATGTTTGCAAAACTAATCTTCAGGAGAATCGAAAAAGCACCTCATTTTTGTGGAAAAAATATGGCTTTTAGATTGCAGACATAATCCGACGAAACTTATTGTTTTTAACATTTTTATTCCAATAAAGTTAGTACGTGAGTATTTCCTTGATACATAAACTCATTTCTGAGCGAAAAATATGATCTGTGAGGAATTCGCATTCATACCAGGTACGTATGCGGCCATTTTTTTTCCAAATGGCGATATCTTTTCAACAGGGCCGAATTCGAAAAGAAAGAAAATGAAAAAAGTTCTATTTTGGCCTCGAGAATCTAGGACTAAAATATTTGTATGTGGATCGATCAGCACGTAATCCCATCTTATTGGTCCTGTTTATTATTGCTTTTGAAATTACATAATTCACAATGTAGATGTGTGCATGACACATTCATTAATTTGAAAAAAAGTTGAGTTACTTATATGAGTCCCCTCAGTACAAATGACCACGAGCCGCCACTGATCGCATATGGAAAAAACTAGAATCGTCCTATGCGTATCTCCAAGTTACTCATCTCAATATTGTGAAAGAAATAAAAAATGCAAAGATCCAAACAATGATTACAAGAAATAGCGAATATCCTAAAATGTTAGTTTTTGGACATTTTCCTGTCAGATAAATACGCAACGTTGTCCTTTCTACATAGAAATCGTAGTAATTACGTATTTATAAAAATGTTAATTCACTTTGAGAAAATATTATGTGAATTCAATAATTTCAAAGACCTGGAGAATGCTGAAGAAACTCATTCTCTGTTAAAAATGGAAATATTTCACGTATATAAACATGGTTGGCAGATTCAGTTATACTATTTTCTGTGTCAACGGCCTATAGTTGCCGATAATTAAAAAAAAGAACAGTTCGGAAAATGATAAAACCAAAACACTATTCTACTACGCATAATCCGAACTCTGAATTCTGAACCAGTTCGTTATCAGAGGTTCGAACTGTTTTCACCGTCCTAGGATAGTTCAGAATAGTTCCGTAGTCTGCGCTTGCGCGAACGTTCCAGAACTGTGAACCAAAACAAAGCTTATTTATCAGTATTGTGTAGAACCACGTGAATCTTTGGTATGTAATCTTATTTTACCTAAATTTCTTCCTTAACTTAATTTTTTTATGTGTTTTTTATTAATCAACATTCTTTAAAATACAAGCTCTGTGGCAAAACCGGGCGGTACCGTTTATGCGCCATTCACAAGGCCAGAACCTGTGCTTGGAATCAGAAAAACCGATGCAGGACCCTGATTGAGGAGTGGATGAAACAAAGACACCGACAACACTGGGAACAGAGCGACGGGCAAACACACAGCAAAGTCATGGTAGGACACACAAGCCAAACCTTGACAAGGTGATAACGACACCCACTGGAGTTACTGCAAAGAGCCGTAATCTCATACTACCAAAAATTATTGGTGGACAAAATTCACTAAAACGTGTAATAGCTGTGCACACGAAAGATGTACAGGATGTTTAGAAGATGATTCACATGATTTCGTGTGGGCTAACTGTGAATAATACGCAGTACCCGGTTTTGCCCCTCTTGCCATACGGTTAATTCTGCCTCGAGGGTTGGGGCATAACCGTAAAATAGAATATAATTCTTTTTGTTGCTTTTTTCATCTTGTAGGTACTGGTTTTTTATAAGTTTAACTTATTTCACTGTTTGACTCATATGCTACGGCATAAACAAGTCAAATATCAACCAATAAACATAAATAAATAAAAAACTATTGCAGATTTTTCTGGTTGTGCCCCCCTTTCCCATACTACGAAACCTGTGTCACACTTGAATCTTAAGCGATCTAACTACATTTACAAAGTTAAAAATAGTAGATAGAAATTAGCATTGGCAACTCTGAGAATTATTTGACATTTCACGAGTGACAACCTGCGTCAGTGTTAAATTAAAAAAACTTGATAAATCTCAATCTTGGCCAACCGGGATACTTTATAAAAGTGAATGAAGTATGTATGTAATTCCTTTCCCTTGAATACTCTCATATCCACATTCGACTGTACCAACTCACCCGGAGATGTTGGGAACCAATTGCCTCTCAGCAATATCAAAACAACTCGAATTGCGGCAATGAGCACAATAAATCTCGAAGTGGCACCGTTTCCTAAACGTCGTCCTTTGTCCAAGGCACTCGTTCTGTATAGATTTCCGAGTCTCCAGAGGACGTCGTCAGTCCTGTGGCACGCGTATCGACGATAACAAATGATCGTGGACGAACCTACCCTGCAGTTCCAGTAATGCAGCTCGCCTTTGTACGCTACTGATTTATGATCCTTGGACTGGGAGAAAGGCGGATGTTTTATTTATTTAATTGTTTGTTTGGTCGGAGGGAGTATTTTTTGAATGAGTGATTTTTGCGGTCGGCCTGCGGAAGCATTACCATAAGTGGCTCATCTTTTCCGGGGGTCGTACGTCATATTTGTATTCCCTGACATGTCGATTAGGAAACGTGTATTGATGGTTTTCGGGAAGAAGGAATGACTAATATTACCGTATGTTATGATGGATTTTCGGGAAAATGTACGGTAAAATTTCCCTTCAATCTGGGATCTATTGGAGAACTAATGGAACCGGAATAAGAAAGGTTTGGATATGGAGATACTGAAGGGGTGATTTTTCGGGAAATATACTATAGGTTGATGGAAAACTGCACATTCTTCAATCGAAAATTATGTCCTTTCATAACATTAAGCAGAAGCATGAAATTTTCTTTCATCATAATGCATTTTAAAATTCTTGTACAACACATGAAAGTTATGACTGCCGTTATTAATGACATTTCAGACAAGTATCGAATAACACACGTGTGTTATAATCCATAACTCACTTGTTGGTTTTGGATTATTATAACCCAGGTTCATATTTAGAGTAGTACCTATTCTATTTATTTATCTACTCCCATAGTATCTACAGGGTTGGAATGGGATAAAGTATGGAACCAAGTAAATATCTTTTAACCGAAAAAAACGATATTTATGAAAATTTGCAGGTAAGACTGGTAAGAGCAATGGAACAATATGCATCTGATGTACATTTTTTATTAATAATATATACGACATAGTCATTGGAAAATTTTATTAGTGAAGTTATAGAAACTGCCTGAATTTGAAGAAAATCAATGATGAAATTATTCGAAATGAATGTTTGATTTGAAGGTTACTTTTGTTATTATGAACAAAATAGAAGGTATTTAATTTTCATCACAATCCAATGTAAAAGTGGGCGAAAAATATAGTTATTGGACATATTCTACAGTTATGGGACGAGTGTTTTACAGGGTGGCCAGATTTCGATGGTTTAGTACTACATCTCTTAAACTATATATTTATAAGAGATAGAGAAAAAGTAATATACACATATGAAACATGAATTGCTGAAAACCCCAAGTTGCTACGGCGTCTAGTTTCCGAGCTACAGGGTGATTTTGGTATTTGGGACATTTTTATAATTGACTATAACTTCCGTATTATAGGATCTACGCTCTCGAAATGAACACATCTTTAGGACACTTTTTTCACTGCTTCTCAGTGGGGCTATTGGATTTTTTGTATCTGCTCAAATTTCGGAGCTATAACAAAAAATTGTCTTTTTCAAATGGAAACCATAGTGATTAGTGGGAAATGATATTTCCAAATTGGTCTTCTTTCAACGCTATCAAAAATATATATCATGATATACTTCCGAGTTTACTATATATCGAAAATTTGGAAAAAACACTTTTCGTTCAACAAAATCCAAGCAGGCTTTGATTCACTCACTTCAAAACTGGGGCGGTCATACAATTTCATGTCTTATTTATTTTCACTTGCCAAATTCAATTCAGTTTCATCATTGTTGTATCGTCTGGCTCTTCTGAAATTCTTATTTATATCACATCATTAAAACATGCAATTTATGTATTCCTTCGAATTGACAACGATTTGAACATTTGTTGTGAATATTTTTTTTTTCAAATAAACCTACATTTTTTCTTGAAGGAGCTTTTTTTCGTCCCTCATGGAAACATTCATTATTGTTCTCAACGGGTTACATGAAACTTTGTATTATTGTCATCATCTAATCATCTAAGTATGTAATGAATGTTTCTCATTTTTCAATTTAGCAGAGAAATCATACTGAAATCAACAAGTTTCGCGAAGCCCCTCTATTGGTCTGAGTAATAATAAAGCTAATATTTCCCGAATCAATTTGGCAGCTTACAATAATGGTGGGATATCGAATTCTATGACCATATAAGAATTTTAGAAGCGCCAGGCGAAACAACAATGATGAAACTGAATTGAATTCGACAAGTGAAAATAAATAAGACATGGAATTTTATGACCGCCTCAGTTTTGAACGAAGAGAATCAAAGCCTGCTTGGATTTTGTTGAACGAAAAGTGTTTTTTCGAAATTTTTGATATATAGTGAACTCGGAAGTATATCATGATATATATTTTTGAAATCGTTGAAAAAAGACCAATTTGGAAATATCATTTCCCACTATGGTTTCCATTTGAAAAAAAAAATTTTTGTTATAGCTCCGAAATTTGAGCAGTTACAAAAAATCCAACAGCACAACTGAAAAACAGTAAAAAAACGTCCTGAAGATGTGTTCATTTCGAGAGCGTAAATCCTATAATACGGAAGTTATAGTCAATTATAAAAATGTCCCGAATACCAAAATCACCCTGTAGCTCGGAAACTAGACGCCGTAGCAACTTGGGGATTTCAGCAATTTCTGTTTCTCGAAAAAAGAGAACATGACATGTAAATTACTTTTTCTCTATCTCTTATAGTTTAAGAGATGTTGTACTAAACCATCGAAATCTGGCCACCCTGTACAGTCATTAGACAAAATGTATTTTATTAATTTTATTAGTGTAATACAACTAACTATAAATGAAAACTAACTAAAATTCTACTAAGTGTTGTGATAGTCTTTGTATTCTGCCAATCATTTATGGACATCTTCAGAATCTTCATGGGGATTTTCAACTTTCTAGTTCACTAGTGTTCCCGATAGCACACATGACACAAATATAAGTTGTTATCCATGTCACCTGGTATATTTATTTGATGCCTCTCTGGTAGACATATCTTGTGAAATATTTTCAATATTCAATATTGATGACCCCTACACCAGATTTGGAAACAATTTGTTGTCGCTTTAGAAGACTTGAGAATGAGAGTCTCGAAACTAGTCATCAAAAAGGACTTTTTTCTCTGCTTTCATGATGAGTCACCCATATTAAATTTGTCAATCTTCCAGTTTGTTGATTTTCAAAACATTCGTCGCACACCAAACCCTATTGTGCATGAATGTGATTTTTGCAAATGCCATAGTATGTACTCTGAATCTGCAAATAAAGAGCGAGCTTCCGTTTGAATTTTATCCGAGTCATTTTCAGAAACATTTGGACTAAAATTGAAGTTGATGCTTCTTGTAAATTTTTACACCTTTTGTTCGTTTTTTGTTCTCCGCCTTTCTTGTTTTCCTCCCTAATTCTTTTTCTTTCAGCCTTTCCATCTTTCTCTTCTTTTCTTTAAACATTTCCTTAGTTATAGCAAATGGAATGCGCCAAATATTCGGTTTAATACAGTCATGGGACATTCCTTGCGTAGTCATTGGACATGTGGACAATGTCTGTATAAATGACTCATATCTCATGGAAAATATATACACTGATAGCTTGTAATTTACTCTTCAATTATTACAACTGAAACACTATATTCACTGTGTATTCTCAATCACAGTTATTGGACACCCTGTCCAATAATTAAATATCTTCCTTTTTACCGTACAGTCATTGGACATGTATCAAACGATCAAACCATAAGAGAAATCGAGGATTTCATGCTGAATAAAAATGAATATCGTAGATTAATATCATAATACTTACATGCACAAAAGAGACAATGAAAATTAAGCATTATTACCATAAATTTAATATCACCGTCTCTAACGTTCGCTTAATAATTTTTCAAGAAACTCGTATCTTTGTAGTAAGTACCGGGTTTTTCACTATAATTTGACCCCCCCTTTAACTTTGTTACTAAAGGAGATACAAAAAAATGTTTCATACAAAAATTTCACGAAATCAACTGAGGTTTTTTAATATGACTTCACGAACTGAAATATATACAAGGTGGCCAACATATTGATGGCAACTTAATTTTTTCAAATGGAACACCCTGTATATTTTCCTATATTTGGCTAGCTCTTTTTCCCCTAATTTCGAATATGTAACATATGTCGGTCTATCTCTCTTATTCTGAGCACCACAGAGTTTCAAATTTAAAGAACAACCTGGCAAGCTCAGCAATAACTTTTCAAGTGGCAGGCTGCGATTACTCAAAATGCCCGTTTTTGGAGTTATCTC
This sequence comes from Adalia decempunctata, assembly GCA_951802165.1. Lineage (NCBI taxonomy): Eukaryota > Metazoa > Arthropoda > Insecta > Coleoptera > Coccinellidae > Adalia > Adalia decempunctata. The sequence continues at coordinate 44,025,236 of OX637697.1, forward strand.
CTTAGTAACGATATGACATACGTTTTACATTAAATGAAAATAATAAAACTTTGAATCTCTGAAAATTGAAGAGACACGCCCAAATATGCATATATATTCGAGATCAGGAGGAAATAGCCTATCAAAAGATGGAAGAATATACAGGACAGGACACCCTGTTTTGAAAAAATGTTGTTGCATTCAATATGTTGTTCACCCTGTATATATTCCAATTGACGTTATCATAACTCCAAAAATGGGCATTTTCAGTAAACCCAGTCTGCCACTTGAAAAAAGATTACAGAGCTTGCCAGGTGGTTCTTAAAATTCGAAACTCTGAATAACTCAGAATAAAAGAGATAGATCAACATGTGTTACATATTCGAAATTAGGGGAATAAGAGCTAGGCAAATATGGAAAAATATACAGGGTGTTCCATTTGAAAAAATAAAGTTGCCATCAGTATGTTGGCCACCCTATATATATTCCATTATGTGAATCAATACTGTAAAACCTCAGTCGATTTCGGAAACTTTTGTTCACGACATTTTTTTGTATCTCCTTTAGTAACAAAGTTGAAGGGGGGGTCAAATTATAGTGAAAAACCCGGTACCTATCATGCGCGTCACCTCATAATTCAACTGATATTTGCGACTTCTATAGAGAATTTCTCGTCATCGATTCTTGATCCTGTATGATGAAATCTGTAAATGCTCTGTATTGAAAAATTATTTCTCTTCTTTATTTTTTAGAAATCTATGAGCGCTGTCCAATAACTATCGCTGTCCAATGACTGTACGGTTCACCCTACCTCATTTTTTAAATTTCATCACGGCGTTTCCACATAATTCGTATTTTCAGGATATTTTAGTGTTTTGAGGGGTTCATCAATAGTATATTTCATTACTAGTCCAGAAAGTAACCTTATTTCGTGTGCGCGCGAAGAGTTCCCGTGTGAGGCGGAGCCGAACAAGGGAATTCGTGCAAGCACGGAAAAAGCCTTTCTGGACGTGTAATGAACGATATTTTTCATTACACCTCTCCTAAAACAATCCAACGATATTTGTTCTTCGACAGAAAGCATTTCGATATTGTAAAACAATAATTATTCGAAACACTGACGTCTACTGTCATCACGCAATCGTTGCTTGGTGTCTCAGCATATACTCCATTCACTTTTATAAAGTAGCCCGGTTGGCGCTGGAATTCTGACACATTTCACCGCGTATATTTTGAAAATGTTAGGTTATACTCATTCTTCTGTCAGATGTGGACGCAACGTGGCCGTTTCTACATATAAATCGTAGAAATTACGTATTTATCAAAATGTTTATTTACTTTGGGAAAACAATGAATTTGAGGAAATATTATGTGTATTCAATAATTCCAAAGATCTGACGAATATTGAAGAAACTTTTTTTCTGTTAATACTGGAAATATTTCACGTGAACGAGTATAAACATGATTGGAAGATTCAGTTATGCTATTTTCTTGTACGGAAATCAAGAACCGAGTGTCGAAATTTTACTGAAAAATAATGGAATAGTCCGTTACTTTGTGATAGTTCATTAACCCGATAGAAAAACTTTTAGACGAACAGAACAGACGGACGTATGGAAATCCCCACTTTTCAAAATTCTCAAGAAATAAGCCTACAGAGGACAATTAAATACCTCTTTGCGCAACTTGAAATACTCCAGTATGAAGATGTATAGATACTACGAATCTTGTGTCACAGTTAAAGCTTAAAAGAACTAACTCCATTCACAAAGTTAAAAAAGAGTAATTAGAAAGTAGACTTGGCAATGTCGCTTGATTTTCCCGAGTGCCAACCTGCGTCCGTTTTAAGTAAAAGAACTTGATAAACCTAAACCATGGCCCACCAAGATACTTTATAAAAGTGAATGGAGTATAGATGATTAGATGCATCTATGTCTCAGCGCACGGAAAAGGGTCACTTTCGGTGCGGCCGCAGGGAAAAGGGTCACTTTCGGTGCCCTGAATCGACATGTTTTGATAGGGTTTTCAGAGCGGTGTAATGAAAAGTTCTTATAGCAAGCGCTGTGTTCAATCTAGATGAACGAAATTTCTACAGTAGTTAGCTTAAGATATCAGCTTCATCATTCGGTGAACATCTGAAGTTTTTTTTATACAGAGTGTCTAATATAAATTTTCAAATTTACTCAAATTAAATAGGAGATATCTCGATTTTTCAAATGGGACTTTAACCTCTTCTCACCATAACTATAACTGCGTATATCCCTGTGATTGCTTTACAAGAAGCATATTATGAAATGTCGATTTTTTTTACAACGGTGAATAATCGAGCGGAGCATCGAGTATTTGATACATAGCGACAATGGGCCTTATTTTTTTGCTAATGTAAAAAAAGAAAATCTTCATCGATACCTTTCATCTTACGGAATTCATCCAAGACTCATCATACGCATCAAAATTCGAATCGAAGAACTTTGGGGAATGAAGAAAATTATGGAGAGAAGGACAGAAGAGCAAAGTGACCGCGATAGAACTACTCAATTATAAATCGGATTCACGATGCTCTACAACTCCTGCTGAAACACGCCATATATGGAGTGCATGGACCATTCCCATGTAACAACATTACAACACCTCAAACTTCCATTTGCATATCTGCAAAATCCGCTCTAAATTCATTCCACCACAAATCGATTTCGGCTCAGCTCCTAACATTCCAGATTCGTTATCCAGAATATTCAAATTTCCCAAAGGACAAACTGGGCTTTGTTGATCTTAGCTATAGGTGTTGAAATCCCTCCACATGTCGACTCAATGAGAAAATCAACATTGCTCGGAGAGCAAATAGTAACAAGTGTATCATCAGTTGACATTTCGCTTATCCATAGATAAATAACGGTGCATAACATTCGCATTTACGCATTGATACAGAATGAGCGTTATCATAATTCAACATATGCAAGTCTATTAAAACGAGTGTGCGAGGCTAAAAGAGTGTGTAAACAGCGCTTAAGGCTATACGTTGATAACGTCGTATCAAAAATTTCGCTCAACAGGTGCGGCACTCGAATGGACAGCGAGATTTGTTTAGCTAATACTGGCCATATCAGAATAGGAAGATTGCCGATTGCTTGTGGATATATACGGAGGCGGTATGGATTTTTCATCCCACAGACTCTCTTGGCATTATCTTCAGAAAATAGCTGATTTCAAGAGAAATGAAGGGTTTGTCCACGAGTCTTACAGTTGTCCGAAATGCTTCTGCTTCAAGCACTGTGAGATCCATAATTCACTGCTTCGTTTGAGACAAACACATAATTTTTAACAGACAACCAAAGTTTTAGCGACTTACGACTAGAGAAGACAATATTGAATTGTTTCAAAAAACTTTGGTAGGAATCGAACTTTTACGATTATGAATTGGATTTATTTTAATCTTATAAATGTGAGTTACCAAAGCAACGCTAGTTAATCGAAAGTGGTGAGTTAATTCGCAGTTCGCACGAAATTTTTTAGTCACTATTCCACTCTTTTAATTTTTAGTGAGGAAGTTTCCGTAGCAACTATCGTTTCATCCCGAAAAAAATTTCAAGCCGGCAAAACCAACATGTTGGTTTTTCAGCGACAAAATTTTTGACGTTTCTCGAATTCATAGATAGTTTCGGAAATAAATATCATAGAGAGAACAAACAACGTTTAGTGGTTTAGTTAATCTATGATGAATTCTAATTTGCCAAATAGCGCAATACGCTTCAAATGTGAACATATTACCGTATTTTCTCGTGGAATTGTCATGCCGAATTCCACTCGAGATGAAATTTAAGCAGGTAAAATTTCTCTCTTGTGATATTCATGTTTGTTGCTTTTCGGAAATTTCGCTCATGACATGTTTAACGAAATCACTCGCCTGACGGCTCGTGATTTGATACAAACGTCATTCGCAAAATTTCCGAGCAACAAACTTTCATATTACAATCGATAAATTTTGCCGGCAAAATTCCATCTCTAGTGGTATTACATATGAATATTCCACTCATTCCATTTGTAGTGAGGAAGTTTCCGTAGCAACAATCGTTTCATCTCGAAAAAATTTTCGAGCCGGTAAAACTGAAAAGTTGGTTTTCCAGCGATAAAATTTTTGACGTTTCTCGAATTCATAGAAAGCTTCGGAAATAAATATCATAGAGAGAACAAACAACGTTTAGTGGTTTAGTTAATCTATGATGAATTCTAATTTGCCAAATAGCGCAATACGCGTCAAATGTGAACATATTACTCCATTTTCTCGTGGAATAGTCATGCCGAATACCACTCGAGATGAAATTTAAGCAGGTAAAATTTCTCTCTTGTAATATTCAAATTGGTTGCTTTTCGGTCATTTCGCTCATGACATTTTTTCCAAAATCATCCGCCTGACGGCTCGTGATTTTGATACAAATGTCATTCGCGAAATTTCTGAGCAACAAACTTTCATATTACAATCAAGAAATTTTGCCGGCAAAATTCCATCTCTAGTGGTATTACATATGAAAATTATTTTCGGTTTATAAATTCTATCCGGGTCATTCTGGCAGCCCATTAGCACAATGTTAGCCTTCGTAACTTCTTTGAATGAAATTATGAATGTATTCCGAGGCTACAAAAAAACCGATAGATATTTTTCTATTCTGTTTTTACATCAGTAACGTATGTCCCATAAGTTTAGGCACAAATATCAGAGACCAAAAAAGTGACAAAAATTGTACATTTGTTTATTGTATTGTGATACTCATTAATAAACGTGTCAGAAGCAAAAAACCAACAATTCAAATTAAATGAAGAGGGCCATTATAACTTCCACAGAGCGCAACTTCCTGCGAACACCGAGCATCAGGTTTTGCAGGGTATCTAGATCGATTTCTCGAATCTTCCTGTATATTCGGCGTCTAAGTTCCTCTTCATTTTGGGCTTCCCATCCTCCATCGTTACCTTTCCGCCACCCCTAAAATTTTGCTGGCCCCCCTAGAATTTTTTGACATACTAAGACTTTCAATTTTCCTGTTGTATTTCTATTTACTTTAGCCCCTCCTTAAAAATTTCTCTCATCGCGAAAATTTTACGATGGAAGATGGGAAGCGAAAAATGAACAGGAATATCGACGCCGAATATACAGGAAGATCCGAGAAATCGATCGAGATACAGTCCAAAACCTGATGCTAGGTGTTCGCAGAAAGTAGCGCTCTGTGGATGATAATGGCTCTCTTCATTTAATTTGAATTGATAATTGTGTTGCTTCTGAAACGTTTATTGATGTGTATCACAATTTAATGCATAATTTTTGTCACTTTTTTGCTCTCCGAAATTTGTTTCAAAACTTATGGGACATCATAATATACGTTCTTCGGATGGTTCCAGTAAATCCCTCATGATTTCATCATACTCTGATGATTCCACTACCACCGTGGCATTGCCTTCATCTGCTGGGATTACAATAATCGACTCATCTTCATTGGGCTACAACTTCCGACCGAGAGTTGTGGGCGAAACGTTAGGTGAAATTCCCATTGGACTACTGCTAGAGAGCCAGGAATACTCTTGATTTGATGAAGAATCCGGCCCTTAAAACATTCATCAATGAATTCAACTTTTTTTTGAAGGCATCAGTAACTTTTTGGAGTAAATTATTCTGCTCTTCTACACATTTACAGACTTTGTAAATGAATATATTGGTTTGTTGAGGTTGATGAATTCAAAGAGAATTACAGAAATTGCTTTGAAGCAAAAAACAACTATACAGGGTCATCCTTTTCTTCGAAGTCGAATTGTTCGTCTTCGTAGATTCGTGATGTTCCTTCATCCTGTTGTTGTCAGAAAATGGATGGTGTGGTAATGAACTTAAAAAAGGCCTATCCCACGTTTGTTGAAACAGGTCAGTTTTTGTTTATCCATGATGACCGCAATAGTTGCTTCTAATTAATATCTTCATGTCACACCTCATCTTGTTGGTAACCAATTCTTTTCACTTTTCGTCGCATTCCATAGATATCCTCGAAGGTTGATTGCCAGTTAGCATCCAAATGCCTGTCAGGTCCACCATACTACTGATCTACAGATAAACAAAAACGCACTCGTTTTTGTTTCAGAGAAATAACATTTTGGGTTAGGTTATGTCAGTTATGTGGCACTGACGACGGCCTAACGAGCCAGAAGCTGGTCTATCACTTTCATCCTTCGATGGCAGCAGGTTCCAACGGTTTACTTCGGAATTAGATCTCCGCTAGTCCATTTCTCTCATAACATTTTTTGGTGCATCGAGCCGATTGCTCTTCAAAACTGTATTGCTTGAAGTTTTTCCATTTTCAGATCGTAAGTACCCAATTCTCTCTACCAATTATTATCCCACTGCTGGCACCAATTGAAGCAACTTCTGACAGCCTCTGCACTCCTCTATTGATGCTATGTCACAATATTATACATTTTCCTAGAAGAAATTGGTGGAGTCGAGGTGGAAGCATCAACAACACTTCACAATTTCCCACAAATAGATTAAACCATGATGTGGATATATGTACGTACATCACTCAGAAAATGAACAATGCTCGGCAGACGTCGTTCGTAATAAATAATCAACGACGGCCAATCGACGGATATTTCAAGTCATTGTCGCCGCGTAAACCCTGCGAAACTTCAGGCAATATGTTCCCCCCATCCTATCAGCTACGTCCCTACGCATATCTATCCTCTCTCTTCCACACGTTCGAAATTCTGTGGATCCTGCTTGACGTAGGGCGAAAGAAACGTCCTCGTATGCGTAGGTAGCGTAGGGCGACGGCATATGACCGGTCACGTGACCAATATAACTTCTTTATTCGGCCGCGGACACGTGGCGACGCCCTCTTCCCACAAATTGCACATGAGAAGTTAGACTGTGACGATTTCGAATCGTACGGTAGAGGTAATGCCCCATTCTGTGGTTTGTTATTGATAGTTTCTTCGGTTCATCATCCGGCCGCGTGCCGCGCAGCGTCATGTTTATAGAATATCGTTCGCAATTATGTTAAATTATCTACGGTGTGGGGTTTTCCATCGACTCCTGGATTATTTTTTGTCACACAGGTTACGCCTGAAGCGTCACTTGCGGACCACCACGGTGTCGATAATGTGCCAAGAGTTTCCGGTTTGCTGTTTAAAGGGTTCATTAAGTATTATTGTTGTTTTTTTCTCATAGGTTGATGCATTCGCCACTGTCGGATTCAGCTGTGGGAAGAGGCTAGAAACTCTCTCAATCAATATCACAGGAGTCTTCATTATGAGCCGGGAAATTAAAAATCTGACAACCTTGCATGTTGCAATACAGCTTAAGTCTTTGGCTCTCATGGAATCTCTCCTACTTCTTCATGATCATAATATGTAGTCTTAAATGAATAAAGGGGACACAAATCATCATTGTTTCATAAATTAATGGAACGAAAAATGATCGAGAAAGATATATCCCACCAAAAACATTCGGTAACGTCTGTACTGGAAATAATTTTTTATACTTTTGTTTCAGGCTCGTATTATTGAATACGCAGCTTTATCAAGCCTACAATTGACTGGTTATTGAATGAAAGTTTTCCAAGTGGCAATTTTCCATCGTCAATAGGTAGCGTTTCTGGCGACAGATTGGTGCAATGGTGTCATGGAGCACCTGGTTTTGTACCCTTGTGTACCCTTCAACGGCCAAGTCACACCACATTAAGTATAATAATAAAGAAATGGCAGTAAGGAGCCTTAAACTTGGCTCGACTTTTTCTAGATTTCATTACTTTTTTATAACAAATCTTTTTTTTTCCGGTTCTGAACTATGGTAGATAGATTAGTTTTTATTGAATTCAGCGTCCTCGAAAACCTATAATTTGATACCAAACTTGTCCATATAGTCCATCTCTCACCCGATTCCTTTTCGGATTCAATTTTTTCTTTCCCAATCTAACCACCGCAGACCCATCTGATGATGTTTTTTCTGAAGAGCAATAGACGTTCTATATTGCACCAAAATTTCATAGCATTTTTTTATTCAGTGATACAGCGAAACAGAGTTCTTCATCAAGCTCTTCGGAATGGAAAGAAGATATAGAGAACATAACTGCTTTTATAGTTGCTGGTTATTCTCATAGAAGAGATTTGATTCACCAAATAAATCAACGAAGAGAGGAAGCGGGAGAATTTCCTCAAATAGTTCAACAATTGTTGAATGAGCACCCAGCATCCAAGCTTGTTGTCGTACATTCTGATCCCTGTACTCTGATGAAGAATGATCATCACTGGCAAGTTCGATCAAATTTTCATACATTTTCACTTCACAAAATATCCGACGTGATATCACTTACGGTTAGAAAATGTGAATTTGCGGATAGTTCTGATGTGCTATCAAGTGACAGCAAATGCTAACTTCGTGAATGCGTGAAATGACGACAATTGAAAAAGGATAATTATCGGGTGCAGTCTTATACACAGTGATAATTTTTACAGTCTAATTTATTGTTCCGGCCTATCGTTTCCTTGAACAATAAATGCGACAGTAAAAATATCACTGTGTATAAGACTGATCACCCGATTATTATTCTTTTTTCAATTTATATTCTAAAGTCGATATTCACATATTGAGTATGATAACAATGTGTTTCCAAGCGCATAAACTTCCATACATTATTGTGGTTGCACATTTTGCGAAGATGACGTGATAGCACGTGAGCTCACGTGACATGCCAACAGATTTTCGATTATCCTAGTTTTTATAGTTTTCCCTTTATGTGGCCATTAAACCCTAACTCTGTACCAAATTTCAGCTCTCTGAGTTTATGGGAAGTAGGTACCTACTAGTTCTATTTTGATGATCATGAGTGAGTGAGGGTCGAAAATGCGAGACTTTGCTTTCGCTTAACTTTGGAACTAAATGACCTACACACTTGAAATTTTGGATTTTGAGTACATTATTATAGCTTACTGGATGACGAAAATTTCGGCGTTCTGGTCTCATCCGGAGGTTCTCAAATAGGGGCCTGAAAATGCGGCGAAATGGTTCGAGTAAAGATAGTACGGCAGTGTTTGCTTCGCGCTAGACTTTGCGGGGCCACTGCCGTGCCCCCAAATAGTTTCATGAAAATAATTAGAAATAAAAAGATCATAATTGGTTCAGAATTCGTATTATTTTTATGCATACTTGGTACAAGGGCGGATATAGCTCTTTTTCATGGGAGGAGAAAAAACTATCATGGGGGGGGTAATAACGATTGAAAACCATTAAATCAGAAAGAAAATGTATGAAATATCTTATGTCTACCACCTTTTTCTTAGGCCTTCGACACTCATGGGGGGGTAGTTACCCCCAGTAACCCTCCCCCCGTAAATCCGCCCTTGACTTGGTACCGCAAAGTTGATACTGCGAATGAGCTTCGTCAGTAACGAAGAAGATCCAGAACTCAGTGGTTTACACACACTTTTCGGGTTTGAGTATTCAATTCGCAAGACCGAACCAGACGAACCAGTTGGTACTCAAATACGAGCAAGTTAGTTTCCGTATCCGAACAAACCACTCGCCACATACACAAATCCACGAGAAAAGCAGATATAGGATCTCTCAAGCCAGATTCAACCGTGAGTACCATTCTTTCAGTGTACACTTTTTGGTATGTTTTTCCATCTTACCCTGGCAAAAATGTCTCATAGAAACTGATAGAGAATTAATTCACGAGAACTTTTGGGATCCAAATTGGATAGTGAAACCTCAAATCCATATAAAACCATATACGATATTCATCAGTAATTAATGGAGATTACAAATACACATTGCTTTAATTTTCAATTGAATTCCCTAACGTAAACCATACCTGTTCCTGTAAGCTATTCTTGTGTTCAATGCTGTATATTTCTGTGAGGATTTATAGGATTCTATAGTTTTCAAATGTAGTTTTCACACATAGAATCTTTCTGTTTCTAAAATGTGTTTTTAGACAAAACTCATATCAGTTTCCATAAGAGATCCTTGTGATGAATACTGTGTGTTTCTTTGAGGTCATGCAGTTAGAAAATAAAGGAGAATATATGAGTTGTCATAGACACTTATAAGGATACATGGTTTTCAAATTTGGTTTTCACACATAATACCTACATAGTGGAGTGCCTGGAGCATTCAAAACCGTAAAACCTCGGATTAGAGTTATAGTGAATGAAATAATATGATCGATGTGGGATATTGTTTTTTAAACTATAAATTGCAATGTTTACCAATTTTTTTTTTTTGTGCAATCCAAATTAATGTTTGACCATATATTTTCACTTTAAACAGTAATTTTTTTTGTATGTTTATGTTGAATCTCACCTGGGTAGACATATAGGAACATTTTTCAAAGATACCTGTCTGTGAATAAAAATACCAGTAGGGATCTTGAACGTGGAGGGGAGAGCGGAGCGAAAGCTGCTATGTACAATGGAATTTCTCGGCCAGTTCAATTATAAATGAAACGTAGTCTATTGTGTACATTTAAAGAAATAATGTAATTAATTACGACCATGAAAAAAAAAATTATTAGTACAAAATCCGTTTATTCAAATATATAACATTGTTGTCAACATCAAATATTTTCTTCTACTTCATCTATCTGTATAATGGGTGAAGTATTGGAACAACTATTTTCGCTGTACTGTAGACATGCTAGACTGCAGTGTAAACCACTTTTTCTGCATCCACACGCAGCTCCACATCCCTTTTTGCAATTACAAAATAACATTTGTAATAAATTATCCGGAGCAGGTAATTGATTCATAGTTATTGGGATGTACATGTTATTGGAATACTTCCATCCCCAATTTTCAATAAGTACCTACGTCATTTCCTAGCCATATCTGAATTTGTAGGTACACTCTTTTAAGGTGCTCAAACGCTGCATCAGTGGTTGGAGGCAGTGATGACAAAAGAACACTTGTATTTTTGGCTGTTGCTTTTATGAAAGAATTGAACCTTAATGTATTTAAATCATGAGTGTTAGACGGAGCGCCATATAAACTCAAAATACATGCCACATCTGCTTGCAATATATTATTGGGGTCTTCATTGATATTTTTGGCAAACTTAATTTTTCCTTTATTGAAAAATGCAGAAGTAGTGTCACAACCCGTAAAGGCATGTAAAAAAAGAATATGTTCTTTACAGTTTAGTAATGATTTTTCTAAACATTTCGATGAAAATATCTTCTGTTGAACTTTGCCTCGGGATGGTTTTAGAAAATATATTTCACGATCTCTATCTACCAATGCCGTTAATCACTAAGACATCTATATCTTCTGAAACTATAACAACATCTTTTGATTCCAAATTCATTGCCGTCTCAACAATTTATTTGTCGGCATCGCTTTCCGCTTGGCATGTAAATATATTGTTGTCAGCTAATTTAACTCTCAACATTTCTATCAAGCGAATTTTATTTTTGTATCATGAAAAAATTGAAATAAAAAATTTTTACGGAAAAAAAAAAAAAATTAGGGGTGGACAACCCCTAACATTTAGGGGGATGAAAAATAGATGTTGGCCAATAAAAATGAAAAACTAGCCTGAAAGAGTTCAATTTAGGTTAGGTTAGGTTGTGTTAGAAAAAGGGGTTGATCGTAGAGGGGTGAAAATTTAGGGTTATATGTATTTTTGTATGCCGTATCATAAAAAAATTAAAATAAAAAATTTTGTCCGAAAAAATTTAAAAAATAGTTAGGGGTGGACCATACTTATCATTTAGGGGGATGAAATAGTCCTACCCGATATGCACACAAAATTTCACGAAAATCGGTCCAGCTGTTTCGGAGGAGTTCGCTAACAAAGATGCAGACAGGAGAATGTTATATATTAGAGATAATAGCAGCTGTCGCTCCGCTCTCCCCTCCACGTTCGAGATCCCTACTGGTATTTTTATTCACAGGTATCTTTGAAAAATGTTCCTATATGTCTACCCAGGTGAGATTCAACATATAAACACAAAAAAATTACTGTTTAAAGTGAAAATATATGGTCAAACATTAATTTTTTATAATAATTTGTTTAAACAATGAAAAAATGGATTGCACAAAAAAAAATTGGTAAACATTGCAATTTATAGTTTGAAAAACAATATCCCACATCGATCGTATCAATTCATTCACTATAACTCTAGTCCGAGCTTGAATGCTCCAGGCACTCCACTAACATGTTTTTGATGTGTTTTTACACATAACATGTCCATAAAGTTAGCAGTGCCACTTGCGAGAAAATCAATAAAACCTATTGCATTAATTGTCGAGAATTTGTCGTGAAAGAAAAAAAAATTGTCGCGTCCTTAGTTTTTTTTTTCTACGGGGTGGCTTTGCTAACTTAACGCTAAGTTAGCAGAACCACTTTTTCAATATCGACCAAATATCATGAAAATGGTTATAAATAATTGTCGAGTAATTGTCGAAGTCCATATGAAGTAAAAAAAAACACAAAAAATCCATTCCTTTTAGTATATTTTACGTCTTTTTCCCGCGAGTTCGAGATATTTCTGGAATTATCCCATTTTTGGCAACAGCGCATTCATTATTGACTTTTTTTCGATTGCATTAATTGTCGAATACCTGTCCCGAATTTGTCGTGAAAGAAAAAAAATTGTCGCGTCCTCAATTTTTTTTTACGGGGTGGCTTTGGTAACTTAACGTTAAGTTAGCAGAACCACTTTCTCAATATCGACCAAGTATCATGAAAAAGTCATAAATAATTGTCGAAGTCCATATGAAGTAAAAAAAACACAAAAAATCCATGTCTTCTTGTTTATTTTACGTCTTTTTCCCGCGAGTTCGAGATATTTCTAGAATTATTGCATTTTTGGCAACAGCGCATTCGTAATTGACTCTTTTTCTATTGCATTAATTGTCGAATACCTGCCTCGAATTTGTCGTGAAAGAAAAAAAATTGTCGCGACCTTCGTTTTTTTTTCTACTAGGTGGCTTTGATTACTTTATCTTAATTTAGCAAATAGTGGTCGAATATCATCACGATGATCATGAAAGAGTGTCGAGTAATTGTCGATGTTCAAATAAAGTAAAAACACACAAAAAATTCAATCTTTCTAGCAATTTCCACTTCATTTTCACGCGATTTTCCTATATTTCTGAAAATATCGCATTTTTGGCAACAGCGCATTCGTTATTGACTTGTTTTCTATTGCATTGATTGTCGAATACCTGTCCCGAATTTGTCGTGAAAGAAAAAACATTGTCGCGCCCTTCGTTTTTTTCCTATTACGTGGCTTTGCTAACTTTATATTAATTTAGCAAATAGTGGTCGAATATCATCACGATGATCATAAATGATTGTCGAGTTGATGTTCAACTAAAGTAAAAAACACACAAAAATTTAATCTTTCTAGCACTTTCCACTCCATTTTCTCGCGATTTCTCTATATTTGTGAAAATATCGCATTTTTGCAACAGCGCATTCGTTATTGCCTTTTTTCCTATTGCATTGATGGTCGAATACCTGTCCCGGATCTGTCGTGAAAGAAAAAAAATTGTCGCGTCCTGTTTTTTTTTTCTACCCGATTGATGCAATCGAATAAAAGTCAATAACAAATGCGCTGTTGCCAAAAATTCGATATTTTCAGAAATATAGGGAAATCGCGAGAAAATGGAGTGGAAATTGCTAGAAAGATTGATTTTTTTGTGTTTTTTACTTTATTTGAACATCGATAATTGAGACTCGACAATCATTTATGATCATCGATATGATATTCGACTATACTATTTGCTAAATTAATATAAAGTTAGCAAAGCCACCTAGTAGAAAAAAAGGTCGCGACAATTTTGTTTCTATCACGACAGATTCGAGGTAGGTATTCGACAATTAATGCAATCGAAAAAAAGACAAAAACGAATGCGCTGTTGCCAAAAATGGGATAATTCCAGAATATCTCGAATCACTTTTTAAGGGTGATATCTCGAAAAGGGGTGAGCGGAGGAAATCCTGTTATAGGCAGGTAATAGGATCTATTTTCCTGTCCATTTGAACTCGTATGTTTCAGTTAGATTTTAGATGGTGACGAACAGCCAAAATATCATTTTTCGAAAAAATTGTCCATAATACTGAATGCAGTCCTACATTTGCATGTTGTCAGTTTGATTTTTGAAATACATATGGTAATTTAGTATATTTGAATCATTTCTTTGAAACTATTGCGTTCCTATAGGAAACATTGTCCAAAATTATTCCCGATTGCTTTCACGATCTATGGTTCCAAGAGTTAATTCGTTCACTCCGTCATGTGAAAAATTAGAAAGCAATAACCGAATGCAAATCAGAGAAGTCGGATAGGATAGATCGAACTATCGAACGCTAACGGAGCAAGTGGAGAGAAGGGAGTGGACGGATATGTAATTAAATAACCGAACGAAACTAAAGCGTACAAACCACTAATATGTACAACCATTGTCGAATTGATCACTTCGTGACTTATAGCTGTGGACACACCGAATCCGTAATGTCTATAGTCCATTCTCAGATTGATATCCTTGAATAACTACTCATACATTATTGAAATAATAAGTCCCATAACAAAGGATTAAATATATACTTAACGGGATTGACTTTTACAGGCCCTGATGAAAGCAATCTCTTCGTTTTCATGTATATTGCGGGGATTACTGCGGTTAGCACTGCTTTCGATACGTCAATATAATCCGTTGACGTATTGCCGTTAATATGTCTGCTTGGCAAAGCCGATTATTCTGTGTTTATAGAGTGCGTTTAATAATATATCGGTATATACATATATGGAATATGAAACATAGTTATATCCACCAAAATTTCCATTTACATCTGCTGTTATGAAATCGTTTCTATTTAGTAAGGAGGATTATTTTGAGTATTTATGAATGAGAAGTTACATTTTATTTCAAGCCATTATGACTTTCCACAACTTGAAGAAATTGAATAAATTGATATCCTTGTAAAAAGCCAAATGGAATTAATTCATCTACTCAAATTTTGAATTCATTCTTCTTCGTAAAATTCGAACCCTACCTTCAACTCCCTTCGAAAGACAGGAACAACCCCCAATTTTTCAAATAGGAAGTAGGTATGGGTTTTTGGTACATCGTTGGAAAGGCCGCGTCATTCTCTATATTTAGATTATTTAGAAATGTTATCATCTTCAAGTTTATTTCAAGAATCAAAACAGAGAGAAATAAAATCATTATCGAAATTCATTATGATATTCTCTCGAATATTCCCAGTTACGGAGATAACATCCGAGCAAAATAGTAGTAACTCGCTTGTTTCATCAAAAATTTCCGGATTTGCCGGAAAATAAAGAAGCACTCTCGCGAGTCTAGGCATATAAGGCATCAGTTGAAAAAAGCAGCTACTTATACAGGGGGATGTGATGGGACGTGAAAACAGAATTGATTTTTGAGTTTGAGGAAAATTCAAATCAATCGAGAAGATATGCCTCCACAATTCAACAACATTCAATGTCACCCAAAAATATCGATTCTAATCAGACCTATAGGTTTCTCAAGAAATAAACCATCTATGTTCTGGAAATGATTCAGCATTACCACCTTATTGGGAATTTGAACAGGCCAAAAATCTGTGACCGTGACTTTCCCAACAAATATGGGGCAATAACACTATTTCGTTTGAATACCATTTTCCCAAACTTGTTTCTTTCTGAGAAACAAAACAAGAATCCTTTTTTATGAATTTTAGTGCTATGTCATCGTTGGTTTGACAGCTTTATCGTTGTCACTATACTCTGTTCAAATGTAAGAAGGAGCAATAACAACATGTTTCGCGCAGCTGTAGGAGGCCCTTCGTAAAGGTACTTTCCGTCCAGGGTAGAATCGAGGAGATTTCACACAATCAGTTTATTTATCCATGTCTCATCCAGCTAAAAAATTTTTCTGCCTTGTTCCCTTAATGAGCGGATTTTCTTCAAATAATCTCTTCTCCACACAATTATTTCATCCCTATCTATCAGTAGACTATCACGACCACGTTTCTGAACTTGAATTCCATTTGTTTCAATAATTTATAGAACGTTGTTCTTTTGAAATTTGGCAAACTGTCGTCATCATTCACGATTTCAAGTACTTTAAAAAATTGTTAGGATTTCATTCCGGAAAAAAAAACCGTGGATTATTCCTCTGATAACGTTCATATCGAAATCGTCAACCTAATCGATTTTTTTTAACGACTGGGCTCTCCTCTTAGGTGGCGTCAATGCTTTATTCTCTTTATATTCTCTGAGAATTCTGAATACAGCTTTATAACCCACCCCTGAGGATTTGGAAACAATTCCTACTAAGTCTCTTTTCGATAAATCAGGATGTTCTGCCAATTCTTTTCGAGAAATGTTCGAAATTATCTCTTTCTCTTCAGCAGAGAAGGCTACCTTTTGGACTTTTTTCGTGGTGGTCCCCACATATCACCCTCAGATGCAGTATCCGTTTCCGAATTCTACATTGTTCTATAAACACTATATACACTTTGTCAAAAGATTTTCCAACACAATACACTTTTCACAACAAAATCTATAAACACTTTGAACAGCTAGACCTTCACAGTAGCTCTAGGTATTTTAACTAGTCTCGTCAATTGAAAACTTCGATAATTATGCAAATCAAGATGGCTTCAACCCATTAAGGGAAAGGACCCAAATCTGGTGTTTCCCGGAATTACCTTGTCGGAATCTTGAGCAGCCGACAAAGAGTTTCGAACAAAATTATATAAAATTTGGGACCGAAACTAAATATATTTCGGATTTTACAAGTAAATGACCATTATAACTTTGAACAGAGATCTTTCACGAGTCTTGTCACTCTTGTCAATTGAAAACTTCGATATTTATGCAAATCAAGATGGCTTTCACCCATTAGGGAAAATGACCCAAATCTGGCTTTTCCCGGAATTACTTTGTCGGAATCTTGCAAGATTCCGTCCCAAATCTCTAAAACTCTGGTGTTTCCTGGAATTATCTTGCCGCAATCTCGAGCATCCGAAAAAGAAATTATTCAGTAGATAATAATATAAAAATAAAAAAAATAAAAAAATAGGGTACGTCGGATATAAAAAGTTTATGACAGTTGCAAATCATAACAGAAATTTTGCACTGAAGTTTCTGAGGAAAAAAGTTCTAATGTGAGAATTACTGACTCAAATTATTGAATCATTTCTATCCAGTACCATCTACAGTCCGTTTCGAGTACGATCCTGGCAATCTCTTAGGGCAATAAAAGGGAGCGTGGTCATCACCGTTTGACCAATAGCAGCTTTATTGTGCGCAAACCTGAAGATTTTGTTTGTTTACAAAGCTCCTTCTTATATTTGAACGGACTATAGTAGCAGTTACTATACTCCATTCACATTTATATAGTATACCGGTTGGCCATGGAATTCTGACACATTTCACCGTGTATATTTTGAAAATGTTAGGTTATGGTCATTCTTCTGCCAGTTGAACAAGCAACGTGGCTGTTTCTACATTTATATCGTAGTAATTACGTATTTATCAAAATGTTTATTTACTTTGGGAAAATAATGAATCCGAGAAAATATTATGTGAATTCAATAATTCCAAAGATCTGGCGAATGTTGAAGACACTTTTTTCGCCTAAATACTGGAAATATTTCACGTATATAAAATATAAACATGGTTGGGTTATGCTATTTTCTTGTACGGAAATCAAGGACCGAGTGTTGAAATTTTACTGAAAAATGATGGACAAAATAGCCCGTTACTTTGTGATAGTTCATTTGAAAAAAGAATAAAAGTATTCACATAACCCTACAGAAAAACTTATAAACGAACAGTGGAATTCCCCACTTTCCAAAAAATAAGCCGACAGAAAAATTGAAATCCTTTTTTGCACCCCTTCAAATACTCCAGTATGAAAATGTAGTGGTACTACGAAACCTGTGTCACTGTTAAACCTTGAAAGAACTAACTCCATTTACAAAGTTCGTGGCAATCTATGTGAATGATAGGTAAACCGAATCAAGAAGAATGTATTTCTAAACTGGGATGCACCTTAGCTTCAGTCTGTTATCTTTGGGTGTATAATGACAAGATATCTGGATAAATTCTGCATGAAAACCATCTATCATACAGTATTCGAGTCAAAAGCAAGATATGGAATTATGTTTTAAAGACATACTTCGAAGTAAATTCAAATATTCAATCTCCAGGTGGGTGTTAAACGTCTTGAATTTAATTATCATATCAACTGGCATATAATGATTGGATACAAAACTTGAGAAAACAGTAACACAATAAAGAAATTGGTTTTGATACCTACATATTAAAAAAAAACTTCAACAATTTTCCATCACAAAACAATAATTTCTAACATCGTTACATGTATATGTTTCTTTTTGAGAAAGAGCAATAGATTCTTTAATGTATCAAACAATATGGCATGTTCAAAGCAATTACAGTATTAGGAAAACAGATTTGAACAGGACGCCTTACATTTTCACATATGATACATGAGCACAAAGATAAAAACCTCTGAATAAGTATAGAGATTTTGTAATTTCTTTCAAAGAATAGGCTGACATATTCATAACGGACAGAATCTTCTTCAGGAACAACATTT
This sequence comes from Adalia decempunctata, assembly GCA_951802165.1. NCBI lineage: Eukaryota > Metazoa > Arthropoda > Insecta > Coleoptera > Coccinellidae > Adalia > Adalia decempunctata. Next base: position 44,043,827 of record OX637697.1, read on the forward strand.
CATCTTTCTTTTGGATTGACACTGACAAAATATCTTGAAATCTGCAACAGAAAAGGAGATAGAAAATCATCAGGACATAGTATATAACCCACATTTGGTCCTTGACAACGAAGGTCTTCCGACCATATCTGGTCCTCCAAGTAATTATTTTTGAGATACTCAGGTTTACGAAGAAGCTTTATGCCCCTTATAAAGAGAAAGCCTTTCCCAAAGTTTCCCAATTGGTTATTTTTCTATCTAGGTGGTTTGCAGCAACTTCCTATTCCATATCCATAATATAATTCATTTTCTTTGATTCAGTTGAACCTCCTTGATCGTAGAAAATCTTCGATACAGTACTAGTTTTATAAGGAGGGTATTCGACATTTCTGCAATACTAGAAAACCCAAATGTTAGGTCTTTCACACTGCATAGAGGGTTCTGTTGAAAAAGGCAGCTCTTTCGCAAAAGTGAGTAGTGTATCAATCGAAAAGTGTTCATTTTTCAAATTATAATTCCAAATTTGTGGTTGCAGATCTTTCTTCAAAATAAAGTCTTCAGTCAGTGTCTTTTTGGGTGCCCCAATAGTAGGAAATTCTTTGTCGCCTCTTTCACTTAAAATCCTCCTAATTGTGTTTATGTGCAGCTAAAAAATGAATATCTATTCATATAAAATATAAAACCTTGGTTGGATAACTGGTCATGAAATGTCGATACCAAATTATCAGGGTATATGGAGTATATACTCCATTATATATATATTCTTTTGAAAGAGAGAATTACATACTGTTTTGTAATATCAAACAATATATGGCATATGGCACGTGTGAAGAAATGGCGACAAGGAACGGATTGTATAAAAGAATAAAATCTGTTTCTCGCTCCAAATCTGAGTGTTAGCAGAGGGAATGTAAACGGGGTACCATACAATTCTGCGTATGATACACGAGAACAGATAAAAACCTCTGAAAAAACTCTGTCTCCCCGTGTATGTGTGGTGATACTGAATTTGTTCAAAAAATATGCTGCTATCCATGTTACAGAGCTCCTTGTGCTTGAAAACATGCTTTTTCATCGAACTGGAGGCAAATATCTTGAAATTATATCTGCAACAAGAAAAAAAAAGAAGAAAAACGAGAAAGAAGCAGTAAAAAAGAATACTTCACCTGCTAAAAAAACCTTTTCACAAAGTCCTAACTCTCTCATTGATCGGGAGGATCTTTCGATCAGGTCCGATCTTCCAAGTGATGATTCTTCTGTTCTTCAGGTGTTCGAGGAACGCTACAGGCCCCTTATGTTGGGGGATCATCTCCCATAGATTAGAGTGGTTGTTTTTAGCAAAAAATCAGCAAAAAATCAAGAGCAAATTCACTTTTGTCAAGTATCCCGGTTGGCCAAGATTTAGGTATCAAATTTCTTCACTTAAAACTGACGCAAGTTGTCACTAGTGAAATATCGGCAATGTCAAAATAATTCTCAGAGATGTTGCCAATTCTCAAATTTTCTATGAGGAATTCCATAGATCTGTCTGTACGTTTAGAAGTTTTTCAGTCTGGTTATTCGAGTATTTTTATTCTTTTTTCGAATGAACTATCACAAAGAGCACACTATTCTGTTCATTACTTCAACACTTCTTGATTTCCGTACAAGAAAAAAGCATAACTGAATCTTCCAACCATGTTCATATACGAGGAATATTTCTAGTTTTAACAGAGAAAAAAATGTCTTCAACATTCGCCAGGTCTTTGGTCCTTTGGAATCATTGAGTTGACATAATATTTTCTCAAATTCATTATTCTCCCAAAGAAGAGAGGCTACTTTGCGTAGTTACCGAACAGGAAAATAACTATATCCTAACATTTTCAAAATATACACGGTGAAATGTGTCAGAATGTTAGGGCCAGTCGGGATTCTTTATAAAAGTGAATGGAATATAGTAATCTGGTATTTTCGAACGAAATCAGTGATTCTTACTGGACATAGTCGATGTCAATTCAGTCCTCACTGTCTTCATAGTTAAAACGGTTCCACAATCAATTAACCGAATGACCGATAAACTTCTGCTCCCTCTGGAGGCCCCGTGCCATTTCCTGGCGTCAATCTATCCGTATAAGTAAAAACTAATCGCAAATCCAGTAATCATTCAGGACATTGGCGAAAATGGGGCACAATCTAGTGTCCCGTGGGTCATCAGACTAGAGGACGTCGGTCTAGCTAATAGCCTGCCAGTTTCCGGTCGACGCCGGAAGTGGAGATCATTTCCTCCTTAGGCTGCTCCCACTGTATCTGGATATACAGCGTCCATATTGTTTCATTGCTATTGTGAACGTCGGGACAAGATTTATTCTTCGTACTAAAGATATTTATATCAAATATGGACCTTCCTATGTTCGAGTATGAATTATATTCATTTTCAAACGTCCTTTCTCAATACCTTATGGGTGAGTCTTTGGCTTGTACATTTATTTCAACTGTAGATTCCTCCCATCAAACGAAACACTTATTTCCATACCATTTTTCAAAATTCGGTTCCGTTTGAAAGATACAGGGTGTCGAGAATCCATGAAATTAACACTATTTTTTCCATATATTCGGAACCGATATTGCGAATGAACTGAATATTGGTTGATTGTTTAATGGTGCATATTCCTCAATCAAAACTCATTCAATCTCCTGGTATGAAAGTTACAGCGTAGCCGAGTCATAAATTCACGCAAAAATAGATAAAGATAAACGGTTCATATTTTCGAAAGAATTATTTCAGAAAATAAAAGTATTCTCATGTTTCTTCGATAAAACAATAACAATGTTGTCAGAATGTTCATCAACTTCACCAAGAGTAAAATCTCTATGATGCAAAAACGTTTGATGTAGAGATATCTCATAATAAAATCCCACAAATGTTGGGGATAAAATTTAATTCTAAGAAGCATGTAATTATACATTTTGTACACACAGTTTCCTTCAAAAATTCATTGTTACCGGTCCATATTAAGAACAAATGTCGATGAAATTCAAAGTTCGAATATTAATGATGAATATCGATACAAACCACATATCGAATTGAAATTAATGAAAAATAAAATGATACTTAGCACTAAATAATCTGTGGCGATGTTTCTATCTGAACAATTTCCTCTTGATATTTTAACTCGACACTAGACGGTCATTATTACATCAAGTCTCGCATTGCGAGGTAGTGCACCGTTATATTATAGGCGACTGAAATTGAGATCGTAGCGAGAATCAGAACTACTCGTTGGCATTTCCAGAGAGCAACGTCTAGATGCCATTATCGAAAAGTAAACAAAACCAGTTAATGTTAACGATAGGGGACGTACTGCTTGGTTTCGCCTATACCATTGTTTGAAGAGAAAATAAAAAATCTGGCATCGTCTTCTCAAAAGCTCTGTGAAGTATCACAGAAGATGGGTTGACCTCGAATCCTATGACCTTGGACCTAGGTCAATGGAGTAAGGTTAGGTTAGTGAGAAAACAATTTTTTATGAGAATGTTTTCGGATGTCGAGGGAAATATGAACAAATTATTAGTGTTCACAAACTAATCTTCAGGAAAATCGAAGGAGAAACTTATTTTGGTGGAAGAAATATAGCTTTTCAATTGCAGAAATAATCGGACAAAACTAAATGTTTTTGTTGTGAAATATCGTGTTCGTAACATTTCAAATAAGGTAAGTGCTTGGGTATTTCCTAAGTGTATCACCCCAGAACATCTAATAATCACCTTTATTCCAATCAAGAAATATGAACTTTGCATAAATTCCAGAGAATCGTATAAGGCACGTATTTGGCCCAATTTTCTTTCAAATGGCTTTATATTTTAAACAGACCCGAATTCGGAAACATGAAAAATGAAAAAGGTTTCTTTTGGCCTCAAGAATCTACATTTAAATTATATGCACAAGTCGAAGACTCACCCTGTATTTCAATATCTCAAGATTTCTTATCAAACGTTGAATTATTATTCCGGAACAATGAAATCATTATTCCTGGTATATGACGTGGCACTGACTTGAAATCAGTAGCTTTACAGCTCTCCTTCATTCACCTTGTAGGTAGATTCGCATGTGCCATCGAAATTAACGTCAACAAATTTGAGACAACCCTTAAAAAAATAACAGCAGCTGTTGAAGAAATCCGTATAAGTATGTTATAACAGAAATATTGGGATTTTTTTAATTCGCTAGCATTTTATATGATTCTGGTTAAGCGATCTGGACAAAACTTTGGGTGTAGCTCGAATATGTCATTCTCCACCTGAATCCGAAATTTTATATCGATAGTTTCGGAATTATCAGGAACACATTTAGACACATGTTTATGTCAGAATTTTTCTCAGATTGTATAATACCTAAAGCATTTCTCTCGAACAAACGTTGTAAACACTGTTCTTGTAGTCATGTTCTACATCCCATATTGCAGACGGCTAATGAAGCGAGTTAGAGTTTTCTAGCTGCAAAATCCGAAATTCGAAAGTCACGTATGAAACAAAATCTCAAAATTTTGAAAAATTGTCCCAAAGTGAGGAGACAACAAGCCTCGAGGAGGAAGTGTTGTTAACATGCTTTATATTTTTGAAGAAGGAATTTCAACCCAATACACTATGGAGCAATTCCATGTTGAAAAGTGTACTTTGAGTGAAGAGAAACTCAGATCTGGGTGTCTATTTTAAACTCTGCTGGGTGTAGTTCGGAAAAACCCTAAATATTTGAAAAAAGTGAAGTTTTTAGATTTATGGAAAGTGCACCTGATGAAATTCACCTTATCAAAGTTGCTACCATTTTCTAGTTGGCCGGTGCCTGCAGGCGTAATGAACGCTGAAAAATAATGATTGATCACATCGAGGGAAACTTGATAGTGGTCAAAATATCGGACACGATAAACAATTCATCGAGAATATTTGTTATTTTCAATGAAACGAATCAGGGATATTATTTGTAGACTACAGGCCCGTGTCGAAAATTGATGGGTCATTTGAACCAGAAGATGACCTATCTAGAACGATAGAAGGACATAAAATAATAAGATTCAGCACTATGCCGTCACTTGTAAGCTGTCCAACTGAGTACAGGTGGCAATTCAAAAGGACAGGTAGACTGGGTATATTTGGGTCATATGACTTTTGACGGCATTCTTACCATCGATAGCTCCATGGAAAATAATAGGAAAACGGGCAGTGCCGTACAAAAATGATGCGCCATATATTCGGAAAATTTTTTTGATTTTCCGAAAATTTCCATGGTAAAATAGGTCATTTGACTTTGTACGGCATCAGTTTTATACGGTTGCCATACATCTTCTAATCCATTATTCAGCAACGCCGTCCAAAAATCATGCGACAAAGGGAAAATATCGAGGGTTGCAACCCCCTCTCTTGCCGTGCTCCGGGGGGTCATTTGAAACAGTACGGCTTCGGTTCCAGAACATTATCCAGCACTCAAAATTACTATTAAAAATAATGCCGTCAAAAAAAAGTTGTTCATTTTGATGTTATATCAATAATTATCTTAATTTCATCTTATGCTTGACCCATAAAGCTCTAAAGTCATTTGACCCAGTACGGCAACTTCTTTTTTTACATGATACTTTAAGATACAATTCGTATATTATATTACCGTTCAAAAGAAACTGTTCTAAAAAAAATTATAGAGAAATACAAAAAGTGAAATTTTTCATATTATTGTAAAAGTTTGGAACTCATAGATTAATGATATATAACAATTTTCTACATTTTATCCCTTGTTTTGAATAGTATTAAGGTAAATAAATTAGGAACAAAGGATGCCGTACATTTTTATCCAGACCATATCATTTAGGATGATGAAAATTGCGCTACCATTTTAAGGATACTCTATGGTCATTTGATACTGTACGGCATCAACATATTTTTGAAGAGAAAAATTGAAAAAATGACAAAATCATTATACCGTCTGAAGTGTCTATATCATACCCAACAAGTGAAACCGTCAATCCAAGTATCAACAGTTTGTATACTTTTTGGTTTAAAAAAAGGTATACTTGAAACATTATTGATACATATATAATTTATTGTTCACTGTAAGTGAATGAATAAATCAACTATTCTCTAGAAAAATTTTATATATTTATAACTATCAATGGTGATAATAACACAAATTTAATAACTTAAATTATTCGCTATCCGAATCAGCCTCTGAGTTGGGATACGCGTTTGCAGCGGCCTCGGTGTCAGTTTATTGAACTAACCACGGTGAGCGCCCCCTGTAGCAGGAAACCGTAACTAACTCAATGAGTTATGTGTCTTCATTCTCAAATCATTCTTCCAAATGCGAATGAAAACACTGTAAATATTGAATAAACAGTATATCCAATATTAACAACTCAGAGGCTGATTCGGATAGCGAATAATTTAAGTTATTAAATTTGTGTTATTATCACCATTGATAGTTATAAATATATAAAATTTTTCTAGAGAATAGTTGATTTATTCATTCACTTACAGTGAACAATAAATTATATATGTTAGCAATGTGAATTTTGAATCCCCTATAAATTGATAGAAAATGCTAAGACCATAGCGTAGGCCAAATGTCAAAACACTCTGTGATCTGAAGCGATGGTTTTCGATGATCTCGTTACCACGCTCTCTCTCTGTCTAACAACATGGCGGCATCTTAGACACTGACGCGTGTTAGTAAACACATAACCTGCCATTTTGTATAAAGCCCACTAATAATCTGTGAACTGTGAAATAAACGACACGTAAAACCACCCCGAGTGTTTTATTATCTTACATCAGAAGTGGGATAGATTCTTTTTTTAACACAAAAAAGAATTAGAACCTGAATTCTACGAGTTTCAACGAGTTCTTTGTGCAAACGAATTAATCCAAAATGGACCAACAACATCAAGAGAATGCTGCCCAAGTCGAACCAATGACGATGATTCAGATGATGGAAATCCAAGCTAAACTGCAGATGAAAATGATGGAATTTATGGCGAACATGGCAAGTGGAAGCTCGAGTTCAACTAACAACGACGCTCAAAACCATGTGGATTTCAACGAAAGAATGGCTTGAAGAAGTGAACCGTATTAAATCTGAAACAGGTATGTGTGAAACACTAGTCGTATTAAAAGCTGGTAAAAGTTTGAAAGGGCGTGCTTCGAAATTCTATGTTAATTGGAAGCCTTTAAATAGAAATTGGACTACTTTTTGTAATGATTTGGAAATCGCATTTCCTTTAAAAGGAACCCCTGCCACAAGACTTTTATCCTGCATGGCAATAAAAAGTTCACAATTTAAATTTTTAGTAGAGTATGGTCAAGCTAAACTAAATTCACTTAAAAAATTCTATAACGGATTTCCATGGGACATTATTTTAAGTCTAGTTTCACATGATATTGTCAATGCTGAAGTCAAAAATAGAGTTGAGATACAATCGCCAAAAGACGAATCAGAACTTCTTAAATTATTGTCATCATTTGATAGTGATTCGTCAGCACCATTAACACACCTATCAGATATTAACAGAAAAAGACCACACCAAGTAAAGAATGAAAAATTTTATTTTAAATGTAGAAACTGTGATAAAGTTGGTCACAAAGCCATTGACTGCAGATTAACGAAAAAACGTGCGTCAGATTCAGAAAGACTGTACTGTAATTTTTGTAAAAAAGATGGGCATTCCGAAAATTTTTGTTGGTATAAGAAAAAACAATCTGGACCATCAATAATAGACCATCCAATAAGATTACTCTTATCGCTAAAAGCTCATCCAAAATTAGTTACCCAGAAGGAGAACTCAAAAATAAAAACAATTTTGCTCAAATCTCATATTTAATTGATACAGGTTCAGATATTTGCTTAATTAAAGAAAGTGTTGCTAGAAAGTTGAAATGCGAAGTAATACCTCAAACTAAAAAAATTATGGGAATTGGAAACGTTGAATTTAAAACATTAGGAAAAGCAAACATCCTATTTTTCAAGTGTGAATTAGCTATAGAAATTGAATTCAATATAGTCACAGATAGTATTATTCCACATAAGGATATTGACGCTTTAATAGGATTAGATATCCTCAGAGAAGGGGATATTCAACTTAAAATTAATAAGGATTGTGTTGATTTTGTGACCTCCTTTAGAAAAGCTCCCAAAACGTTCTCTTTAGTTTGTAAAGATTTAGAATTAGATTTGTCAGGATTGGACGAGCAATTGAAAGCACAAATAATTCAAATAATTAAAAAAGGGGGTGAATCTAAACCTGATGCAGTCATCACAGGTGAATTAAAAATTCAATTGAAAGATGAACCTCCTGTCGTTTTTAGAGCAAGAAATTTAGCGTATCAGGAAAGAACAAAAGTTAAGGAAATTATTAAAAACCAATTAGAATATGGTATTATAAGATGTAGTGAATCAAATTATGCAAGCCCCATTGTCCTAGTAAGAAAACGTAATGGTGAAATAAGACTGTGTGTTGATTACAGAGAACTGAATAAGAAAGTTTTGCGAAATAACTACCCCTTACCTAGAATTCAAAATCAAATAGACCTTTTAGCAACAGCAAAGTTTTATACAAAGCTCGATATGAAATCTGGTTTTCATCAGATTGAAGTAGAAGAATCTTCCGAACACATTACTGCATTTATCACACCTGATGGATTGTACGAATACAATAGAATGCCTTTTGGTTTCATAAATTCTCCTTCATGTTATTAGTCAGCAATTTATAAGGCTCTCGGAGATTATAAAGAGAAAATTGCACTAGTTAATGTTGATGATATTCTTTGTCCATGTGAAAATATTCAAGGACTTGTTAATTTAAATAAAATTATTGATAGGCTCTCAAGTGTGGCTTCACACTTTATTATCAAAAATGCGAATTCTTCAAAACGTCAATAGAATTTTTAGGAGTAATAATTGAATGCGGTTTGATTAAACCCAGTCCACGAGAAATAGAAGCATGTCGATTATATGAGTAGGAATTTGCCTTGCGAGAACAAAATACTGGTGCTCAAATCTGTTACAGGTACTCCTCAATCTATTGGTGAATGGCAAAAAGTCGACCCATTTTGCATGGAGATCTTAAGTAGAAATCTACATGAGGAGGTTTTGCAGTCCAGGATGACTTGGTTTACTGGCAAGGGAAGAGGATTCACCCAATGAGATGCTTTGTCCCAATTTTGGCTAGATTGGAGATAATGAAACTGTACCATGATGAATCTTCACACATAGGAGTTGAGAAAATCGTCAACAAGATAAGTGAAGACTGGATAGTCATAATAATAATAAATTGAAGACTGGATAGTCATAATAATAATAATAATAAATGCGTGAAGACTGGATAGTCATAATAACAATAATAAATGCGTGAAGACTGGATAGTCATAATAATAATAATAAATGCGTGAAGACTGGATAGTCATAATAATAATAATGAATGCGTGAAGACTGGATAGTCATAATAACAATAATAAATGCGTGAAGACTGGATAGTCATAATTATAATAAATGCGTGAAGACTGGATAGTCATAATAACAATAATGAATGCGTGAAGACTGGATAGTCATAATAATAATGATAAATGCGTGAAGACTGGATAGTCATAATAATAAATGCGTGAAGACTGGATAGTCATAATAATAATAATAAATGCGTGAAGACTGGATAGTCATAATGATAATGCATACGTGAAGACTGGATGGTCATATGTGTAGACTGGATAGTGGATAGTCATATGACAAGACTGAATAATAATAATAGGCTTTATTTTGGATAACATCGGAATTTACATCAGAAGATTAAATGAAACTGAATGAAAATAGTCATATTATGTAACGACTGGATAGTCAAAATCTTTAGTGAAGATTTAAGAAATTTAAATTTTTGCTGATTATCTTGTTTGGATCTAATCACTTTTATATGTGATAGTTGGTTTTTGGTTCTTTTAGCTTTGTTTTGGCCTGACCTATTTCTGTGCGAACAGATAATCATTGCAATAATCGATGTACCATTATGGAAATTCTGAAATGAGTTATTTTTCAGGAAGATTAGGAGATTATAGTCTCGAAATATTGTTATTCAATTGATTGCTGATCATGGCTGTAAAATCGTCTAACGAAGCGAGGATTGGAGCTCATTCAAGAAGCAAGGAATTGTGGAAGAACATTTTATAATTGGTCCAGTGCATAACCTGAATAATTATAAAGCAGATCATCAATTTTGTGGTAATCAGCTGAAGCTGACTTTTAGTTCTTGACTAATTAGTTCTAAATCTTGAGTGGTGAGCATGTAAGCGGTGGTGGGTTTTTTATTTGCCTGGCTCTTTTTCCCACCTGAAATACAAAGCCGCAGCGCGAGCCAGCGCTTTGAACATAGTCATGCCTCACAAAAACTCAATTGTATCAAATGTAAGTGAAACAATGCTTTATGTAACCTGAAAAGTATTATTGTTTGCTATGTTAATGAAACGAGGTCGTTTCAAGTGTCAGTATGGCCGTGTTAGCAATGTGAATTTTGAATCCCCTATAAATTGATAGAAAATGCTAAGACCATAGCGTAGGCCAAATGTCAAAACACTCTGTGATCTGAAGCGATGGTTTTCGATGATCTCGTTACCACGCTCTCTCTCTGTCTAATGGCGGCATCTTAGACACTGACGCGTGTTAGTAAACACATAACCTGCCATTTTGTATAAAGCCCACTAATAATCTGTGAACTGTGAAATAAACGACACGTAAAACCACCCCGAGTGTTTTATTATCTTACATATATGTATCAATAATGTTTCAAGTATACCTTTTTTTAAACCAAAAAGTATACAAAACTGTTGATACTTGGATTGACGGTTTCACTTGTTGGGTATGATATAGACACTTCAGACGGTATAATGATTTTGTCATTTTTTCAATTTTTCTCTTCAAAAATATGTTGATGCCGTACAGTATCAAATGACCATAGAGTATCCTTAAAATGGTAGCGCAATTTTCATCATCCTAAATGATATGGTCTGGATAAAAATGTACGGCATCATTTGTTCCTAATTTATTTACCTTAATACTATTCAAAACAAGGGATAAAATGTAGAAAATTGTTATATATCATTAATCTATGAGTTCCAAACTTTTACAATAATATGAAAAATTTCACTTTTTGTATTTCTCTATAATTTTTTTTAGAACAGTTTCTTTTGAACGGTAATATAATATACGAATTGTATCTTAAAGTATCATGTAAAAAAAAAGTTGCCGTACTGGGTCAAATGACTTTAGAGCTTTATGAGTCAAGCATAAGATGAAATTAAGATAATTATTGATATAACATCAAAATGAACAACTTTTTTTTGACGGCATTATTTTTAATAGTAATTTTGAGTGCTGGATAATGTTCTGGAACCGAAGCCGTACTGTTTCAAATGACCCCCGGAGCACGGCAAGAGAGGGGGGTTGCAACCCTCGATATTTTCCCTTTGTCGCATGATTTTTGGACGGCGTTGCTGAATAATGGATTAGAAGATGTATGGCAACCGTATAAAACTGATGCCGTACAAAGTCAAATGACCTATTTTACCATGGAAATTTTCGGAAAATCAAAAAAATTTTCCGAATATATGGTGCATCATTTTTGTACGGCACTGCCCGTTTTCCTATTATTTTCCATGGAGCTATCGATGGTAAGAACGCCGTCAAAAGTCATATGACCCAAATGTACCCAGTCTACCTGTCCTTTTGAATTGCCACCTGTACTCAGTTGGACAGCTTACAAGTGACGGCATAGTGCTGAATCTTATTATTTTATGTCCTTCTATCGTTCTAGATAGGTCATCTTCTGGTTCAAATGACCCATCAATTTTCGACACGGGCCTGTAGTCTATTGCAGCTCCATTATAAATATGCGAATTTGGGGAAAATATTCCACGCGGACATTTTTTTGTCCATTGAATAATTTGTAGAATTTTTTGTTTTCAGTAATTGTTTAGTTCTGAAAAGTTGAGTTATTTTATCAATTGAAAGTTTCGGAATGAATTATTATATCTCAATGCGGTCTCCTCCTGTTATTATAAGATGCTCGAAGGAAAAATATGTTCCCAGTGATGCCTCGTCAGAGTATGCAGGGTCGGCCAAGCCGAACCATAAATAATCGAAAAAATTATCGAGAAATATAAGATACATAATAAGAAAAATTTAATTTTTTGAACCTTATATTGAATTATCTATTCGAAATTCCAATCTCGACATATTCTATATACCGAAGGCTTCAGAATATGGTACTTTGTAACACCTACAACTCACACAGTTCCCCCAAATAGAAGAACGGTTTATAAATTATAGTTTGTGGTCAGAAAGGGGTGACAGGTCACAGCGACCACAGGTCGATTGTGCCCGCTAATAGAGCACTTTACAGCTCGCCTTCCAGTTCCAGAAATCTAATGAAATCCAATATTTAGGAAGTTTTCAACAAGGCTAGTTCTTGACTCCTGCAAGTTTCTTGCCCAAAGGATTCATACCTTTCGGTAGCAATGGCAAGGAATTCCGTGACTAGGTGAATAGAAGTTGCATCATTCTCCCCACAAAATCTAAATTCGAACGGTACAATACCTCGATATTTGGTCGCTGCTTGAAACAAGGTCGGTCAGTTGGCCGAGCGCTGCAGAATACTGTAGGGTGGACCGGGGATAAAAGTGCCAGGGGTTAAAAGTTCCAACCGTCGCTATTTCTACAAATTCAAAAATATGTATCCAACACGGCAACCATGGAACAAATACGACATGCTCTCCATCGTGTTCGTGAAATCAATTAGTATACACAGTGATCTGAGGAAGGGCGTACAAAGTGAGGTTTTTAATACTCAAACGTAAGTTAACTGGACCATTTCATTTTTCTTCTTATTTGATGGCTGTATTGTTTTTCGGGGCGAAATATTTTTATACCGATAGTTTTATTATTGCACTTTACCACTACTATAACCATTTCCTCTTTTTTGACGTATTTATTTTGTTACAAACAAATTTATAAAAACTTGGTCATTGGGGCAAAAAGTACCAAGCATCATGGAGTAATAAATGCCGTATGGCACTTCTCGCCCCAGTTATGATTACACTATGAAAGTTAAAAAAGGGAAAATTGAGCAAGTAAAAAAGAAGGTGTTCACGAAGAAAAAACAGGCTGAGAGAAGTTTCTGAAGCGAGCAGTGAATCAGAGACGGATGATTCCTTTTGTCTGTACTGTTTCGAACCATTTTTTCAGAGTATGCCTTCTGAAGTATGGATACAATGTTTAGAGTGTGGAAAATGGGCTCACAGTAAATGTATCTCATTTTCTTCTGCTTGCTTGAACTGTTATAGTTATAAGGGAAATGTTCTAGCAGGGATCTGATTTCGGAAGTACACCACAACAGCAGGATAATGACAGACCCGTTTCTGGCTTGTTAGCCTTCATCAGTTCCACATAACCCTTAACTGCGGTAGCAACCAACTGAAACGGCAGGACTTATACTACTCCCTATTTTGTAATAGTGATGATGAATAAATCCAATGTGAAATGTACCTAGTCAGTTAGTTTTTGTTGGTCAGTTAGTTTTTGTGGTCAGTTAGTTTGTTGAAAACCGAATAAAACATTTATTTGCTGGGATAATGCCTAATTCATTTTCAAATTCTACTTGGTACTTCTTACCCCTAGGCTGGCACTATAAGCCCCAAACTTGGGGCAAAAAGTGCCAATTGCATAAATACAAAAGTACATTAATAACAATTTCATATCAATTTTATATTGTATTTCCTTTCATGCATTGTGATTACCAATGTTCAGATCATCAGGCACGTATTAAATCTGATCCTAATAAAATACAATAGATCAGTAAAAAAATAAAAACTAAAAAGTGGCACTTTTAACCCCGGTCTACCCTACTATGCAACACCTACGACTCACGCAGTTCCCCCAAAAAGAACGGTACAATACCCCGATATTCGGTCGCTGCTTGATACACAGTACACACAAGGTCGGCCACCGAGCGCTTACGCTAGTTATAAATTTCATAGTTTCTTATCGTTTATTCCAAATATTAAATGGATAGTTAATAGATAATTATAAAATATTATGTCTATTTCAGAAAAAAAAACGTTTTACAGATCTTTAGTGATTTTGTGACCATGAAAATATAAAATATATATTTCGATTCCAAGTATGTATATTCAAACGTCGTGCTATACGCTAGGTCGAGCAGCCGACTCTACATACAGGGTCTTTCACGAGGAACCTCACCCATATTTATACGGGAAACTACTGAACGTATTTTCATGAAATTCAGCACTTATAAGTATTTCACGATGCTGATGAAATCTAAAATATTTTCAAGGCATGAACACCTCCGGTTTTTCCGGAAATGACGTCAACTTCCGTTTTTCAAATTAGAACACCATTTTTTTATTGCAGAAATAGATTCCTTAGAAAATTTCAAGTTATTTTGATGTGACATTTTTCAGTTTTGGTTGGAAAATTCTCTCTGAGCGGGAAAATTCGAAAAAAAATCGAAAATAGAGCTCCGCTGAAACAAGAATAACTTCGAGGTTTTTGGATGGAAAATTTTCATTTTTGGGATTTTTCAAGATGTAAAATTGATGTATCCACTTTGAAAATCGAAATCGCGATTCATGATACAGGGGGTGAAAAAATCGCTTTCAAATTTAGGGATGACAAAATCGTGAAAAATCCATTTTTTTCAAATTAGAACCCCATTTTTTTATGGCAGATATTGAATTTACGTTAAAAAATAATGTGAGTGTATGCATCACACCCTTGCCCTAAAGTGGATATTTTCTGAGTTATTCACAAAAAACTGTTTTTCGTCTTGAATTTTCAGCTATTTCTTTTCCCTTCACGCCAAAAAGATGAAATTTTCAGGAACTGTTACTTAAACCATGTTTTAGATTTTACTACCCTAATATGCAAGAGAAAAAAGTTACAGGTTGTTCCTAAATAGATGGCGAATTTGGATTCGAATTTGTATCGGAAACCTCTTTATTTCAACTAATCGGCCATCGGTTTTCTCTCCAGTGATAAATAAATAATTCCTTATGAACCATATGCAAAAACTTACCATGTTTTACATTATACGAATTATCACCAAATTAATAGTAAACACAAAATACTACTGAATAAAGAGGAATTTGGCAGATGTGATTAATGATATCTATCATTAAAAAAAAAGAAAGTAAAACATGGTAAGTTTTTGCATACGGTTCATAAGGAATTATTTATTCATCACTGGAGAGAAAACCGATGGCCGATTAGTTGAAATAAAGAGGTTTCCGATACAAATTCGAATCCAAATTCGCCATCTATTTAGGAACAACCTGTAACTTTTTTCTCTTGCATATTAGGGTAGTAAAATCTAAAACATGGTTTAAGTAACAGTTCCTGAAAATTTCATCTTTTTGGCGTGAAGGGAAAAGAAATAGCTGAAAATTCAAGACGAAAAACAGTTTTTTGTGAACAACTCAGAAAATATCCACTTTAGGGCAAGGGTGTGATGCATACACTCACATTATTTTTTAACGTAGATTCAATATCTGCCATAAAAAATGGGGTTCTAATTTGAAAAAATTGATTTTTCACGATTTTGTCATCCCTAACTTTGAAAGCGATTTTTTCACCTCCTGTATCATGAATCGCGATTTCGATTTTCAAAGTGGATACATCAATCTTACATCTTGAAAAATCCCAGAAATGAAAATTTTCCATCCAAAAACCTCGAAGTTATTCTTGTTTCAGCGGAGCTCTATTTTCGAGTTTTCCCACTCAGTGAGAATCTTCCAACCAAAACTGAAAAATGTTACAACAAAATAACTTAAAATTTTCTAAGGAATCTATTTCTGCAATAAAAAAATGGTGTTCTAATTTGAAAAACGGAAGTTGACGTCATTTCCGGAAAAACCGGAGGTGCTCATGCCTTGAAAATATTTTATATTTCATCAGCATCGTGAAATACTTATAAGTGCTGAATTTCATGAAAATACGTTCAGTAGTTTCCCGTATAAATATGGGTGAGATTCCTCGTGAAAGACCCTGTATAGGGGGGAGATATTTGCATCGCATATTAAGAATTGAATTAGGTCAGCTTTATGAAGAAAGAGAAAGCGTGGTGTGTTTTTTTGCAATTCTCAGTTCATTTCGTAAATTTTGATGGCAGATTCAAGGGAGGTAGTTTCAAGTAACGGCGACATATTGAAATATAATAGGGCTATATATAAGCGAGCAGTCCCAATTCTTAGATAAAGTGGAAATCTATTTGGGAATGTAAATACAGGTTGTTACTAAATTGAAGGGATACATGAAATGGGAGATTCCCTGCAGAATTCTAAAAAAAAACCCATAAATGTGGAACTGCAAACGTTTCGTTTTCCAGATAGGTCTGAGGGATTGAATTTTGATTATTTTTCAAGTTTTTTTCTTAAGGTCGGCGTTTAAAGCGAGTAGGAAAGCTCAGCCGATAGAGGCGCCACCGTCCATTTTATGGAATATCTCCATAGAACATGCACTATCACTATCAAGTTCTATGAATATCTCTCTAATCATGAATGAAATGTACAATGGCGCTCTCTATCCGAAAATCGCCGAACTATGAAATGAGCGAATTTGTGTGTAAGACAAGAACTTTTTCCCGCCAAAATTTGAATTTGGCCGTTTTCTGCCTACTCCGTATTTCAAGTTGATCTTCTGAACGAAATTATCAGTAGATTCACTTTTAATCGGAAGTTGAACTATTTTCATGGGCCTTTCTGTTGAAATAAAACAGAAGCATGGGTTGGCTCATTTTCTTCTAATTTTGAAAGAAAAAAATTAACTGTCGGAATGAAATCAATTAAAATTATTTCAACAAGAACCCTAAACCTTTCTGAGTTCACCCACAAAATTTCAGTTCTCAAAGTGAAACCGTTTTCGAAATCAACTTGAAATAAAAACACACTACATTGAACGCCCACCTTAAAGCATCTGCACTGCACACGATATCCGACTGACATTAGGCATAGATATCACAGTTTAGAGTTTACAACATTTGACATGCCAATTTCGATTGCAAATCTTCAGTGTGATATTCTTTCTAGAACAATGTCCCCTTTTTTCCGATGGGTCCCTGTTCGTTTTATAAATTCTAAAAAGAAGATTTGTTAATTGTTATACAGGGTGAGCCTTTGACTTGTACACATATTTTAACTGTATAGATTCTTGAACCAAACGAAAAGAGATATAGCCATTTGAAAAGAATCTGAAACAATTCTCTGCAAACACCTCAAAGTTCATATTTTTCGATTGAAATTGAGGTGATTATTTCATTCATACATGGCTCCGCCAATGAAAAGGGCCGCGTGAAGTTGGCGAAAAAATGTCGGCACAAATTCTGAAATAATCCCCAATATTTAGTGCCCAATTTGTGCCCATTTGTGCCGTATGAATCAATTTCAGCACCATTATGGTTTTCGAGATATTCGAGTTTTAAGTTTTTGGTGCTAGCTTCACACTTGGCACCAACATTTTTCGATTTCGAAAAACTTTTAATGCCAATATTTAGTGCCCAATTTGTGCCCATTTGTGCCGTTTAATTGACCTCATTATCACTTGTAGTTTTTAAGTCATTTCAGTTTGAATATCTTGGTGCCAGCTTCACACTTAGCACCAACATAATCCAACTTTGAAAAAAATTTTATGCCAATATTTTGTGCCCAATTTGTGCCCATTTGTGCCGTATAAATGACATTTCTACCATTTGTAGTTTTTGAGATATTGACTGTTGTTTTTTAGCCGGCGTGAAGTTGGCACCAACATATTCCAACTTTAAACAAATTTTGATGCCAATATTTTGTGCCCAATTTGTGCCCATTTGTGCCGTATAAATGACATTTCTACCATTCGTAGTTTTTGAGATATTGACTGTTGTTTTTCAGCCGGCGTGAAGTTGGCACCAACATATTCCAACTTTGAAAAAAATTTTCCGCCACTATTTAGTGCTGAATTTGTGTCAATTTGTGCCGTCGAAATGGCTTCGATATCTTGGATAGTTTTCGAGTTATGAACAATATTGTGTTTTATTAACGGCGCCATCTATGGGAAAAAGCAAGTATTGTTTCGCTTCATAATAGGTCAAATATGTCGGCCTCACATATGTGAATTCTGTTACATAATAACTTCCCATGAACTTATAAATAGACCTCTGATTATTATTATTATTAAGCAAACAATTCCTTGCGTTAATCGAACAATCTATCCTTTTCGATGGTAAAAATATGTTGAATCGGGAAAATTGTTGAGTAATATTATTTGTAAATAATATTATATTTCGATATGGAATTCCTAATTCAATAAAAACAAGTAGAAATATATTCCTTATTACAATTACTTATATACATATATTTCTACTTGTTTTTATTGAATTAGGAATTCCATATCGAAATATAATATTATTTACAAATAATATTACTCAACAATTTTCCCGATTCAACATATTTTTACCATCGAAAAGGATAGATTGTTCGATTAACGCAAGGAATTGTTTGCTTAATAATAATAATAATCAGAGGTCTATTTATAAGTTCATGGGAAGTTATTATGTAACAGAATTCACATATGTGAGGCCGACATATTTGACCTATTATGAAGCGAAACAATACTTGCTTTTTCCCATAGATGGCGCCGTTAATAAAACACAATATTGTTCATAACTCGAAAACTATCCAAGATATCGAAGCCATTTCGACGGCACAAATTGACACAAATTCAGCACTAAATAGTGGCGGAAAATTTTTTTCAAAGTTGGAATATGTTGGTGCCAACTTCACGCCGGCTGAAAAACAACAGTCAATATCTCAAAAACTACGAATGGTAGAAATGTCATTTATACGGCACAAATGGGCACAAATTGGGCACAAAATATTGGCATCAAAATTTGTTTAAAGTTGGAATATGTTGGTGCCAACTTCACGCCGGCTAAAAAACAACAGTCAATATCTCAAAAACTACAAATGGTAGAAATGTCATTTATACGGCACAAATGGGCACAAATTGGGCACAACATATTGGCATCAAAATTTGTTTAAAGTTGGAATATGTTGGTGCCAACTTCACGCCGGCTAAAAAACAACAGTCAATATCTCAAAAACTACAAATGGTAGAAATGTCATTTATACGGCACAAATGGGCACAAATTGGGCACAAAATATTGGCATAAAATTTTTTTCAAAGTTGGATTATGTTGGTGCTAAGTGTGAAGCTGGCACCAAGATATTCAAACTGAAATGACTTAAAAACTACAAGTGATAATGAGGTCAATTAAACGGCACAAATGGGCACAAATTGGGCACTAAATATTGGCATTAAAAGTTTTTCGAAATCGAAAAATGTTGGTGCCAAGTGTGAAGCTAGCACCGAAAACTTCAAACTCGAATATCTCGAAAACCATAATGGTGCTGAAATTGATTCATACGGCACAAATGGGCACAAATTGGGCACTAAATATTGGGGATTATTTCAGAATTTGTGCCGACATTTCTTCGCCAACTTCACGCGGCCAATGAAAAGTCACGAATTCAGTCAAACGATATGCAATATTATCGACTATTTAGGTAAACAAAGAAATATCAGCGGCTATTTTAAAGTGTCAAAATTTGGCATAACATTCATTCAGAATTGAAAATGTACGGAGGGTCCCGAGTTCAAAACTTGGTTGGGATAGCAATTTTTTTGCAAAATAATTATAAATAAGTAAGCTAAAGCTCTCGGGAGTTATTCAGATTATTAATGTTCATATGGTCTTATCAAATTGTCGAAATACAAGACGCTCTCGATAGAATTAGGTCGAAAATAATAGTCGGCTATTTGTCATAGTCTCGGGATATTACCTCCGATTATTAGATGTTCTGGGTGATACAATTAGAAAATATTCGAACACTAACCTTATTTGAATAAGAATGTAACAATCTCGATATTTGCTAACAAAAACACTTATTTCTATCCGATTATTTCTGCGAATGAAAAGCCATATTTCCCCTTCTTCGATTATCCTGAAGATTAGTTTGGAAGCACTAATAATTTTTTCATATTTTCCTCGATATTCTAAAAGGATCTCATAAAAAATTGGTTTCTCACTAACCTTTCCTAACTCCATTAACCAAGGTCATAAGATTCGAGGTCAATGACCTAACCAAACCCATCTTCTGTGAAATATCACAGAACTCTGAAGAAGTCGCGCCAGATTGCCGACTTTCTTTCTATTTACTCTTTTTTAACTTTGTAAATGGAGTTAGTTCTTCCAAGGTTTAACTGTGACGCAGGTTTTGTGGAACTACTGTATTTTCATACTGGAGTATCTCAAGTTGTGCAAAAAGGTATTTAAATGTCTTCTGTAGGTATTTCTTGAGAATTTTGGGAAGTAGGGAATTCCATAGGTTCGTCTGTTCCGTTCGTTTTGCTGGGTTATTCGAGTACTTTTATTTTTTTTTCCGAATGGACTATAACAAAGTAGCGGACTATTCTGTCCATTATTTTTCAGTGAAATTTCAACACTCGATTCTTGATTTCCGTACAAGAAAATAGCATATAACTGAATCCTCCTACCATGTTGATATACGTGAAATATTTCCAGAAAAAAGTTTCTTCAGCATTGGCCAGGTCTTTGAAATTATTGAATTCAACCTAATAATTTCTCAAATTCATTATTTTCTTCAAAGTAAATCAACATTTTGATAAATACGTAATTACTACGATTTTAATGCAGAAACGACAACGTGGCGGGCGTATCTGACAGAGGAATGACCATATCCTAACATTTTCAAAATATACGCGGTGAAATGTGGCAAACCGCGATGCTTCATAAAAGTGAATGGAGTATAGTTCTGATTCTCGCCGATATACCGCTACGATCGTAATTTCAGTCACGGTGCGCTGCGAAGTAGCCGCCGCGCAAAACAAGCCGTTGTTCTGTTTCTCCTTCGCCATGGATTTCGATTTATGTATTTATTTATTCACTTGAAAAAAATGAAGCAAACAGGTGATGATTGTGATGTGAAGACCGTGTAGTAAATTTTCAATAAAAACTGTGCTCATGAAATGTGTAATTTCATGCTTCTCAGAATTCAATGTTATCTCCCACATTTGTAGTATCTTATTATCACATCGAACGTTTTTCCAGCATTGAGATATCAGTCTTGACGAAGTTGATAAACATTCTGACAACATTGTTAAGGGGAAGTATCACCTTTTGAATCGTGGTAAATCTCTATTCAAAAAGTGGTCTCCTTATTTCACGAGTAACTACCCTTATTTACGGCCTAGAGACTTGATTTTTTTTCAAATTGAAGTCGAAGAACGTCCCGAGGGCAGACAGTTTTTTTTTCGATTTGATAGTTTTTCAATTAAAAAAACAGGTTGAACTTCAGCGTTTTGGAAACTACACTCAATGATTTTTTTTCGACGGTTATTCATCATTTTTTTGAAAAAATCGCAACTATTTGCCCTCGGAAATTCAATCTTCTATGAACTACAAAAATTTTCATGATGATTAGTTCAAAAATATAGCGTGTACCCATGAAAAACGAAAAACATATCCAATAACCCAAATATTGCAGAGATCTAACGATTACCCTGGTTTTTTTAATTGAAAAACTAATTAAATCGAAAAAACGAAAACTATTTGCCCTCGGGACGTTCTTCAACTTCAATTTGAAAAAAAAATCAAGTCTCTATGTCGTAAATTAGGGTAGTTTCTCGTGAAATAAAGAGACCACTTTTTGGAGATTCACCACGATTCAAAAGGTGATACTTCCCCTTAAGAGACCAGAGAAGAAATAATATTCGATAATATAATTCAGGGAAGCATTCAGATCCTTTATGAGATTCATGATTTTTTCCCCAAATTTCTTCGTATACAATAAGGAATAACTCGAAAACGACGCGTTTTATTGAAAACAAGAAAAGTTTTCCATTCCAAAATGGTAGATTCTTTCGGAATCTGTTGAACTGTGTATCTTTTTCAAGTGATTTTATAGTATTTTTGCATGAATTTGTGAGTCGATTACGCTGTAACTTTTATACCAGGGGAAATATGGAATGAATTTCAATTGAGGAATATGCACCATGAATAGAGTAAACAATCAACCAAAATTCAGTTCATTCGAAATATCGGTTCCGAATAGTGTTAAATTCATGTATTTTTGACACCCTGTATCTTTCAAACGAAACCGAACGTTGAAAAATGTTATGGGAAAAAGTGATTCGATTGATTTGAGGAATCTACAGTTAAAATATATGTACGAGTCAAAGACTTACCCTGGATACTAAACGTTATGGATTCTTGTAGATTTGTCGTATCTGCTACAGATTTCTGGAAAAAAATTTAATTGATTCCCTCGAAATCATCAGAAAACTAAAAATCCAGTAAATATATTGATGAAGGCATTCACGGCCTGGTTCAACTTCAAATCTAGAGTATTCTGGGATTTCTATAGCCATGGTATAGATGTGAAATTTCTAATGGTGAATGAACTCATTGTTAGTTTTGATACATCGAATTAAATTCCTCAGTGAATATCTCGTGAAGTGCAGACATGACACTTGAGGCAAATTTACACTTCCACACCCTGTATCTCCAAAACGAAACGTTTGCTGTCCAGATTTATGAGATTTTTTTCTTTAATATAATTTAATGAATTACGCTTTTCATTCGTAACTCCAATTTAGGTACACCCTGTATATATTGGGTCTGGACGACCACCTAAAGGGCACGAGCCGTAATAACTTATCCGAACTACGCTTAGCCTCGTTCGTCTTACTGTAAATGTGTACGAAAAAGTATCTCTTTGCTCAGTAGTAGAGAATGTATAGTACGCACCTAAAGGCAAACCATCTACAAGAAACACGCTACCTATCTAATATAATTTCGAGTTCAACAAAAGTAGCTTTCGATCCGTTTGACCGAAATGTTTCTTCAGATTCGCCAAAAGGCGATTATCAAACTTTGTTGAGGCTCTCTCCAAGCAGTCAGTTGAACAGTGCTTTTCCACCTAATAATTTAATCATTTTATTATGCTTCTGTGCAGTTGGAAACGACCCCTAGCCCGATGAGTTATCCTTAATTTATTCATTACAACTGATGTTCAACCAAATATGACGGCACCCAGTCCCCACGGCTAAAAATCACGATTATCGTCAAAAAGTACACGGAGTACCTAATCGCCGCCCTAATCCCCGTCTCGGCCGCACAAAGAATCCAGCGAATCGGAAGAATCCGCCACATGTTGTCGAACGAGGGCGCTAATCCAGTCGATAGTGTTTTATTACTGCACTTGCCGCCTTGATTTTGTTTTATTGGCGGCCATATGTCGGAAGCCGTGTGTTCTTTCCGATCAGAGTCCGCTTGTATGCATGTTTATACTTGAATTAATTACGTAGCCGGACCGCTCTTTTGCTCTAATCTTTTTCATTTTCATCAGGATTTGCCGATGGGGTCGTTTCGATCGGGGGATCAAATCGGGAGTCGAGTAGTTGTTGCTCTTACACTGATTGAACCTGTTTGTCGGATTCGAATTCACTTATTCTCTTTGTGACTTTCGTGTATGGCTGGGGTGCGGATTGACAAGTGTCATTAGTAGGGTGAGGTTTGGGTGGAATCATTGTTTTGCGAATTCGGCCTACAGACGATCCACTTGGCCGCCAACAGAGAATTGACAACGAGAAGTAAACATCATCTCCGACGATTGTCCATTTAGTCAACAAGTACTTGGCGGGCAAACTGTCTACTGAAGGAATCTCGAAAACTATAGGAGCTAAAAGAAAACACATTCTCTTTTTTCCTTACTAATCTGAATCTGAAAACAGACCCAGTCTATCGTTCGATTTTGAGTCATGAACGAAAACTGAAAAATTGTCATTTTCAAAAAATTATGCTGAGAAACTCGCTTGTTTGAACTCGTATTCGAAATCTGTTGTTACATACTACAGGCACTTTTTAAGGAGTAATTCAAACATAATATGATTGCATTTTTTATTATTTCTCAAATGTGAACTCAAGCCAAAAGATCTCTTATCTTGGAAACAAAATATTACGTAAGAAAAAATTTCAATACTTTTGTCTTGCTTTTCGATTCACAGTTGAATTATAAGTAGGCTGGCGTTACCATAGCGACCGTTGAATATGCCTTATTTTTGGTGAACTTGAGCCCCTGTGATTGAAATCACCGATTGCTGAATAAATATTTCTATGGTTAATTGGTCATACGATTGTTCTTAACGTCGCCGTTCAGAGCGCGTAGGAAAACTCATCTGATAGAGGCGCCACCGTCCATTTTATGGAATATCTCCATAGCACATACATTATCACTATCAAGTTCTATGAATATCTCTCTAATTATGAATGAAATGGCGCTCTCTATCCGAAAATCACTGAACTTTGAAATGACTGAATTTATGGGTAAAGCAGGAACATTTTCCCGATCATTTGGCCGTTCTCTGCCAATTCCGTATTTCAAGTTGCTTTTCTGAACGAAATTATCTGTAGATACACTTTTAATCGGAAGTTGAACTATTTTCATGGGTTTTTCGTTTGAAATAAAACAGAAGAATCAGTTATTTCATTAAGAACTCCAATCCTTTCTGAGTGTACCCACAAAATTTCATTTCTCAAGGTAAAACCATTTTCAAATGCAACTTGAAATAAAACACACTACATTGAACGCCCACCCATTAGAAATGAAGAATATGTTTTATATCGGCCCGGCACATTCCAAATAACGTTATACGTAATGGTAGATCGAGATGTATGGCGTGCTTATACAGGGTGTATTTTAAGGTGAGGCTTTGTTTTGACAGGTGATAGAACTCATTAAAATAAGAGATTTCAGCGAAAATTTCTTATATGAAATGTTCAATTTAAAAAAATCATAAAAAATTTTGGGCATCAAAACCTTAATACTACTCTGGCCTGCATCTCTCTGTTCATCATATCTCGAACTCTCTGCACCAGGTTATGAACATCCGCGAAGTTGGGTGATTTCTTAATGGAAATCTTGTTCTTTACAACTTATACGCTGAACTGGCATTTTGTTTTGATTCACAATAAATCAAAAGCATATGAACAAGTTCATTATTTGAATAAATGTGTGGCATTTTCGAAACATAAAAGACTCGTACACTTCTGAGTCATGTTGATATCTACGGAAGAGCAGGCGAGGGGGGCAAGTTTCGGACTGAGAAATTTTCAGATTGACCTAGATAATATTCTAGTTTCATTTTCCTGAAACAGGAGCATAATTCATACAAGAATTTTTTGGTGAAATGACTTATTTTGTTGAGTTCTACCATCTGTTGAAAAAAAAAGCTTCACCCTGTATGATCATGGTTCACAATTCTAACAACCGTTTATACATTTTTTTCATCCTACTTTCATGAAAATCATGTATTTTTCAATATTACTGACTTTTTAAATTTCTTTCATGAATAGACAATATATGATTGAATATTTTTCAGATGAAAGTCATTTAGTCTCTACTGTTCTCGACGAGGCCGTCATTTGGATGATCTTATTTTCAAAAAATAAATGAAAAAACTTTCAAAATAATAAATAATTTTTCCAACATCTTTTTTCGTATTTTTTCAACAGCTCCTTCGAATGTGGGGGAACTAGTGGTCTCACCCAATAGTTATCTACTACCTTCTCCATCGTTTTGAGCAAAAACGAAGACAAATGGGTCTAAAAGATAGGGAATCAGTCTTGTCTTTTTTACCTGTTTTTGAAATGTGGCTTACTTTTGCCAATAAGCAGTTGGATATTATTGTTTGTATTGTCTATAGCTATGATTTATAATTCATTTTTCTTAATTCTACTCGTGAAAATTAGAGATTGAGCTCTCAAAAAAACCAATAGTTGTTATATTCAATCAGTGTTGAAACCTGATGGTACACCCGGCATATATCTGTTGACGTAGAACGTAGAGAAATACAGTGCGCATCAAAATTAGGGAACAAATTCATTTTCTCAGAAGAAAAATATATGGCAACAAAATCCTGAAGCAGGACAATTTTTGTTTCACCTTTACCAAATTTGTATGCATTTTTGAAGGATTTTTGTTGCTCCCTGTGCAATCCCCATCAACCCTCTTGATTTTTTGAATAGAGAAAGTGGGTCATTTGCTACTTTTTTAGCAAGTTCTTTGTATATTCTTTACAGGCGTGCATAAATGTTCAAGAAAATTTTTTTTTTGTAAAATTAGTTCAAAGAGGTTTTCAGTAGGTATGTGCACTTTGTCATGGCTCATTTACTTTGAGACGATGGTACCTGATGAAATTTGTCACCGAATGAAAGTCGACCATTACAGTTTTGTTCATGCACAACTTTGAACCCCCTCACGTGAAAAATTAGAATGTGTGAAACAAAGATTATAGAGTACAAAGATAGGAAACGCCCTCATATATCTCGTACTAAAAACCGACTACGTTTTATGCATATATATATCGAGACTTTTTACTCACGAGATGGCGTTTTCATTACAGATTACAGTGACTGTAGTTTTTTTCATTACAGATTACTGTTACTGGAAAGAGCGCGAAATTTGAATACCACCATAAGTAATAATTTTGATTTCCACCTATCGAGCCCAGACAATAATATACAGGGTGACACAACAAAAGCAGGGCTTCTGTTCTGCTCAGGATTATATTTTTGATCTACATATTAATTCAATTGATACTAATTAAACACACCAAATAGATTTGCTTACATATTTTTATTTCAAAATATACATACAATTTTAAATTGGAATACATGTCAAAAATATCTTTACGCTTCCAGGATGCAGCAATAAACGTGGATAATCACGCATAATTTGTTCTGGAGAGAAATGCTCACTGCACATAGTATAAGTTCTGCTGAGATCTAAATCCTCTCGCCCAGAAAACTCTATCCATTTCAGAGCACTGAAAATTAATGCAATGAATAACAGAGTTACCCCTTTCGAGTTTCAATACTTACATTTCCATTTTTCTTCGGTAATTTAAAGAAGGATAATTTCGGATTATTCCTTTTATTATTAGTACACTGCTTTGCCATGCAGCATGCTCCAGATGGCATCTTGTCTTCAAATATTTAACAACTGAAACACAGGAACGAATACTAATAAGCACGAATCAAACTAAATTATAACGAAAACACAAATATTAAACGAAAACTCAAACACTACACGATATATAACTCAAATACAATACGAAAACTCAATTAAACTTAAACTTAACGAATACAACTATTAATTATTCTTTGTAGATCTAATCTAAACGAACTCAACTGGAGAATAATCTAAATTTGATTTGAATTTGTCTGTTTGAATTGTACCATATGTGGTAACCATGGTAACATAATGTCACCACCACCACACCAGACGGCGCTCACGTCAATGTTGTCGCTGCGTTTCCAATCTTCCTTCTCTATAATCTTTGGTGTGAAACACTAAACACTGCGCCTCAGTTATGATCTTAAGAAGGTATGTTATTAGTACGTTACTATTGAAGTTGAAACTTTTCGATAAAATCTTTCAATTCAAAGAAAGAGCCATCACTAAGTGCACATACTGAAACCCTGTTTGAAAATTTCTAAAAAAAATGTGAAGAAGATACAAAGACCTTGCCAAAAAAGCACCAGATTACCCACTTTCCAAATTCAAAAAATTTAAAGGGTTGATGGGGATGGCACAGGGCGCAACAAAAATCCTTCAAAAATTCCTAAAAATTTGGTAAAAGCGAAATAAAAATTGACCTGTTTCAGGATTTTGTTGCCAAATACACTGCCCCACAAGAGTTAGGGATATCGTATCCAATCGTTTTTAAAAGTATGTAATCTTCGAGAAAATCGCTGAAAAATCGATGTATAATCATTTGAAACTCAATAACAACTTGTATCGATCCAATAAAAATCAGTATGAGACATTTCGTCAATCTGGTCGCCTTTTTTCTGAAATTTAGTTCTTTGCATATGCTTCGTGAATGTTCTTATTTTGAAATGAAGTCAGTTTATCAACGGCCTCGATTTGAAACGGGTTTTTTGAAAATGCCAAGACGTAAATTAACAAACGCTGAGGCTAATAGGGCTATCGGAATGCTACAGGGTGGCCTAACTCAGGTTGTTGTAGCGGAAAGGCTCCAAGTCAGCCAAAGTGTGATATCTCGACTTTGGAATAGGTTCAGGGAGACAGGTTCCGTGTTGGAAAGACCATCAAGGCTTGGTGGGCGACGAAAAACAACACCTGCTGAGGATCGTTTCATCACCGTTTCGGCGAGAAGAAACCCTACATCTACGTGTGGAATGCTACGGAATTTTCTTCAAAATGCAGATGGGGTCCAAGTTTCCATCAAAACCATCAGACGACGTTTGAGGGAGGTGAATTTAGGTTCTAGACGTCCATTTAGAGGAGTTCCATCAACACGTGACCATAAGCGTCAAAGACTGGAATGGGCAAGGCATAATATCAATTGGAACGATCAATGGCGTAGTGTCCTTTTCACCGATGAATCCAGATATGTACGATTTTCAGATTCTCGAAGAATAAGGGTATGGATAATCCCACGCATACCCCGTAATCGTCGCTATGTCCAAGAAGTCCATCCATTCCGAGGGGGTAGTGTTATGATATGGGCCGGGATATGCATTGGATATGCTCCAAAGAAGATTAGATAATCATCAACCTACCCCAGAATCCTTAAATGATCTGATAGAGCTTCTGCCCCGTTTATGGAACCAAATTCCTCAAGAAATGTTCAACAATCTCGTGTATAGTATGCAAAGAAGATGTGGCCCGTGGAGGCCATATATTGTATTGATTGAGTTTATTCTCCTTCTCAGAATATGAATTTGTTCCATAATTTTGACGCGCACTGTATAGGAGCCACGATACGAATTAGCCGACATAAGCCAGTTTTCATCAGAGATGCCGATCAGATAAACGCAACGTATCGGAGGGGTTGGTTCAAAAGGGCTCTATACTCCTTAATTCAATAGTCTCAGATTCTAATTCGTGTCGAATATAATAAATAGTTCGTTTCTATTATGTTTATCTGCAAGTGTAATGTCATTAACGACTCGGGCTTTGGGCGAAAATATCCCTCGGAATCCCTGGCTTGTCCCCTCTCGTGTCAGTTCCAATAATCCGGCAGCGGAAGAATATCCCGGACCGTGGTCCTGCAGATTTAGACTCGACGTCCGCATTCGCTTATGGTTATTGAATTATCCCATTAGATGTGCTTGCCGTCCTTCGGTGGTTGAGTGGTTCTTACCCTCTTTTCAGGTCTTGTCGTTAATCAACGAATATGTTGGTATTTTTTGCTGCTTCAATATTAGAACTTCAGTTCTTCCTCCATCTCCATTTCAACAAATTTAGCCAAATATGGTCTATCCAAGCGGTTGGCAAAGTAACTCTATCCATCCACCAAAATAAAGGTTAACTCAGTCATCAGTATTCCAATCCGTGATCTGATTCCCATTTGTAGATCACACATTACCACCGATAGTGAGTACTATTGTATCTTGACAAAATTTAGCGAAATATTCATTACAATTCGTGCAACGGTGCAACCATCATCAGGGAAGAAAGAACAGTTTCGAAAAACTACAAAATTTAAAGAACCAAAACGTCATCTTTATAAGTTTGGATGCTGTACAGATATTCTCAAATGTTCCTATCGTTAAGTCTCTTCCAATAGTGAGAAAAAAATTGGAATGTGACTCATTACTTATATTCAAGATTTGATATCAATACAAAATACAACTTACTTTCAGTTAGGAGATGTTTCTATATCGGGAGAATTAGGATGTCAACAGGTTCTCCTCTCCTACGTGCCTTGAGCAAAAAATTCTGGCAGCGATTCCTTGTCAAAAAAAGAGTGGGGTCTTTCATATAAATTCTTATTTTTCGAGCCCTTCCTGCTAAGTAACCGCTCCCTAAAGTTGGCGCCCGAAAAAAAGTTTCAAATTTTTTTCTTCAAAACCAAAATTAAGCGAGCGAGAAGACACTCAGAAAAATGTTTGGTGGTGTTGATCTTTGATTGCAAGCGTGAAAAACCCCACTCCTAAACCTTGTGTCGGAAGAAATATTTTCCATATTTTACGAAAAAGTTAAGATAACTTGATATATTCTCAACAAATAAGTAAAACCATCATCAGGGAAGAAAGAACAGTTTCGAAAAACTACAAAATTTAAAGAACCAAAACGTCATCTTTATAAGTTTGGATGCTGTACAGATATTCTCAAATGTTCCTATCGTTAAGTCTCTTCCAATAGTGAGAAAAAAATTGGAATGTGACTCATTACTTATATTCAAGATTTGATATCAATACAAAATACAACTTACTTTCAGTTAGGAGATGTTTCTATATCGGGAGAATTAGGATGTCAACAGGTTCTCCTCTCCTACGTGCCTTGAGCAAAAAATTCTGGCAGCGATTCCTTGTCAAAAAAAGAGTGGGGTCTTTCATATAAATTCTTATTTTTCGAGCCCTTCCTGCTAAGTAACCGCTCCCTAAAGTTGGCGCCCGAAAAAAAGTTTCAAATTTTTTTCTTCAAAACCAAAATTAAGCGAGCGAGAAGACACTCAGAAAAATGTTTGGTGGTGTTGATCTTTGATTGCAAGCGTGAAAAACCCCACTCCTAAACCTTGTGTCGGAAGAAATATTTTCCATATTTTACGAAAAAGTTAAGATAACTTGATATATTCTCAACAAATAAGTTCTCTTGTAATTTTTTGCTAAAGTTTACGGTTTTTCATATGTAATACCACTAGAGATGGAATTTTGCCGGCAAAATTTCTCGATTGTAATATGGAAGTTTGTGATTATGGAAAAAATGTCATGAGCGAAATTTCCGAAAAGCAACAAACATGAATATTACAAGGGAGAAATTTTACATGCTTAAAGTTCATCTCGAGTGATGACTATTCCACGAGAAAATACGGTTATGTTCACATTTGACGCGTATTGCGCTATTTGGCAAATTAGAATTAATCATAATAGATTGACTAAACTACAGTGGCTTTATACAAGACAGTGGCGACAATAGGGTCATAGAACACGTTTTTGCCCAAACATGGCGGATATTTGTTTACATTTGAGTGTCGTGCTGTTTGACATTTGATTCGATCTTGAGCTTTATGTTTAGATACATGACAACAAAACAATGAAAATCCGCCATTAGTGGTCGAAAACAGTCCGACCAATCAAAACGTGAACGTCTATTGTCGCCACTGTCTTGTATAAAGCCGGCCATAGACATCGTTATTTTTCATCCGTTTATAACGCCGCGATACGAACCGTCACGGCAAAAGCGCCAAAAACCGATGTGTGTGGCGAAGAACCGTCGGTACGAATCGTCGGTAGAAATATCTGCCGCGGCTTGATTTTTGTCACGACGGTTCATCGGTTGTCGTGCCATACCGACTGTGTATGGGGATTTCGTCCAGAATCGGCGGTTATTTTCCATTGGCGTAGTACAAATCCCATATTGACCGTTTCTTTATTTCTTTTTTATTCAGCACCGAAACCGCGGCCGCCACTGCTAAGAGATGTTTCCCCTTCATGACGTGCTAATTCCCGATCGACAGCAAAATAACTGGTAGAATTTACCGAAGTGTGTGGGCAAAACAGTTCTGCGATATGACTCGACGGTTCGTATCGCGGCGTTATAAACGGATGAAAAATAACGATGTCTATGGCCGGCTTAAAGCCACTAAACGTTGTTTATTTTCTCTATGATATTTATTTCCGAAGCTATCTATGTACATATTCGAGAAGCGTCAAAAATTTTGTCATACGTAATACCACTAGAGATGGAATTTTGCCGGCAAAATTTCTCGATTGATATGAAAGTTTGTTGCTCGGAAATTTCGCGAATGACATTTGTATCAAAATCACGAGCCGTCAGGCTAGTGATTTTGGAAAAAATGTCATGAGCGAAATTTCCGAAAAGCAACAAACTTGAATATTACAAGAGAGAAATTTTACGTGCTTAAATTTCATCTCGAGTGGAATTCGGCTTGAGTATTCCACGAGAAAATAGGGTAATATGTTCACAATTGACGTGTATTGCGCTATTTGGCAAATAAGAATTCATCATAGATTAACTAAACCACTAAACTTTGTTTGTTCTCTCTATGATATTCATTTCCGAAGCTATCTATGAATTCGAGAAACGTCAAAAATTTTGTCGCTGAAAAACCAACATGTTGGTTTTGCCGACTTGAAATTTTTTTCGGGATGAAACGATCGTTGCTACGGAACTTCCTCACTAAAAATGGAAAGAGTGGAATAATCGCTGAAAAACCAACTTGTTTGTTTTGCCGGCTTGAAAATTTTGTCGAGATGAAACGATCGTTGCTACGGAAACTTCCTCACCACAAATGGAATGAGCCTTCTTCCTATTCGATATTATATACAGGGTGTATTTTAAGGTGAGGTTTTTCTTTTGACAGGACGGTGATAGAACTCATCGAAATATGTAATTTTACTGAAAATTTCTTACATTAAATGTTCAATTTAAAAAATCTATACAAAATTGTGGGCCTCAATACCTTGATACGACTTTGTCCTGCATTTTTCTGTTCTTCATATCTCCACATCTCTGCACCAGGCTTATGAACATCCGCGAAGTTGGGTTATTTCTTATCGGAAATCTTGTTCTGTACAACTTATACGCTGAACTGACATTTTTTTTGATTCACCATAAATTGAAAAAACGTGCGGCATTTCCGAAAGACAGTCGTACCCCCGCCCAACACGATCGGAGATTACTGATCACAATCGATATTCTGAGTCATGATAAGAAGACGAAAATCATGTTGATATCTACGGACGAGCAGGCGAGCGAGCAGGTTCGGACTGAAGAATATTCACGTTCACTTAAACACTAGAAAATATTCTAGTTTCATTTTCACGAAGCAGGGGCATAATTCTTATAAACAAATTTTTGGTAGAATGACTAATCTTGATGAGTTCTATACCATCTGTGAAAAGAAAAACCTCACCTTCAAAACACCATGTAAATGATAATTTGTGAAAAGATTGTTTTGTTACATTTATTGAATATTTGTACCTGTTCCCAATAAAAATGTCAACCTGACATCCGCCTGATGGAGTAATTCAAGGTCGAGAATAATTCTATCCTCTACCACTCAGGAGCATTATCTGTTGATTTAATTCCCAAAAACCATGTTTGTTAAGAATGGATCAAGCTTTCCATAACTCTTGAGCAATCTCTGCATAAAACAATGTTTTATTGCATTATTTTGAAAGAGACCAGAAAATACTTTTTTATTGAATCAAACAATACAGGATGAGTATTTGATATTTACGTAAAAGTAATATAAGTATTTCAACTGTAGATTCTTGAGGCCATGAGAAACGTTTTTTCATTTTCCATTTTTCCGAATTCGGCTCTCTTAGAAAGTAAATAAATAAACCTTTATTTCTCAAAGCAAAAACCTTACATGTACTCATACAATCATAAGGATATGCAAAAGAATGACGTCCAAAAGAAAACAAAACATATTTGTACCCGTTTCTGATGAAATATTCATTTAGAGAATAGGGTTCTAATTCTACCAAAAATTTTCTTATTTTTTTCACATATATTTTGTACGATTCGAGGACCTTCAAATGTGGTGGTAAATTATTGAAAAGTCTTCTACACATATAGTCTGGGTGTTTTTCTGTAAGTGTTAGACGATGTTGTGGATATTGAATATTCATGGACCTTGTAGGATATCTATCATTTGTATAGCTTTCAAAACGAGAACTATTTTTGTACAAAAACTTCAAACAATCAAGTATGTATAAACCAGTCAAAGTTAATATTCCATTCCTTCTGAAAACCCCTCTACATGACTCTAAGTATGACATTCTGAAAATAATCCTGATAATTCTTTTTTGTATAAGAAATATGTCATTAACGCCTGAGCTGGCTCCCCAGAATATAATTCCATATCTTGCTATTGATTCAAAATTTGCAAAATATATGCATTTGCAACATTCCTTGTTTAGGTAATTAGCCATGACCCTTACTCCAAAACATATACTGCTCAATTTCCTACTGAGCCAATCTATATGGTGAGACCATTTGAGAAATTCATCTATGTATAGTCCTAAAAACTTTGTGGAGTGTTCTAAAGCCATGTTCTGGTTTTCAATGTTCAGCTCATCAATCTTCTCTTTTTTGGATCTTTCTGTTGTAAACAATATTCCTGTAGTTTTCTTCTCATTAATGATGAGTTTATTCACGGTTAGCCAATGTTTAATTATTGTGTACATGGTAGACGCACTACCAGCAATTTCCTGACCTGTCTTTCCACCAATTATTACATTGGTGTCATCAACGTAACCTGTCATTGATACTCCATCTAGTACAAAGTAATCATAGAGATCATTAATACAGATCAAAAACAATAAAGGGCCCAATATGCTACCCTGTGGTACCCCATGATCACAAATACGTAACGAAGATTTGACCTTTTGACCATCTTTCTTAATGACTACTTTTTGTTTTCTGTTTGTTAGATATGACTCCAGCCAACTATAGATATTGCCCCCTATTCCAAACTTTCTAAGCTTTGCTAAAATTAGTGATCTGGACAAACAGTCATATGTCTTTGTTAAATCTATAAAGAGTCCTAGTGCCATATTATCCTGCTCTATAAGTTCAATGATTGTCCTTGTGAATTCATGAATTGCTGTTTCCACAGATCGACCTAGCAGGTAACCATGTTGAGATCTTGAAAAAAGGCCGCAGTCATTAATGAAAACTGTCAATCTTTTACACATACAATGTTCAAAGATCTTAGAGAAAGTTGGTAATACACTGACCGGTCGATAATTGTCAAATATTTCCTTATCTCCTTTTTTATAGATGGGATGAATCAATCCTATTTTCAGCTGGTCTGGAAATATGCCATACTTGAAAGAATTATTTATTATGTAGGAAAGAATACCTTTCACCTCCTCTTTGCATTCTTTGATGATTCTTGTTGGTATTTCATCATCTCCACATGAATATTTGTTTTTCAATTTTTGAATTATCCCGGATATTTCTTCTTCAGTTGTTGGTTGAAGCCACATTGACCTGTCATTTTCTTGCATCTTGCACTCAAAGTTCACATCTGGTATATTCTCAAGAAGTCTTGGAATCATCTCTGATATATAGGTGTTGTATTTGTCTGCCAGTTCTAAAGGATCGCCATTCATGGGAAAATCTGCTGTGCTCGTTTTTTGTCCTCTTATCTCATTACAAATAGCCCACATCGTCCTTTGTTTGTTGTCAGAGTTTACAATTCTATTTTGGCATGAAATAGATTTTGCTCTCATTAGTAGATGGTCATACTTCTTTTTCTCTGTGTTATACTGGTCCTTGTATTTTCCGATGTACTGCTTCAATGTTAGCAAAATATCAAGTCTCCTCTTGCATTCTTCTAGCTCCTCGTCAATGAAAGGGACATAAGTTTTGTTAGGTGTTCGTAACAACTTTCTTGGAAAACATTCATTGAAAAGAAGTCCAAAAGCAGCCATAAATTCTCTCCATTGGCCATTTACATCCTGTGCTGCTGTAATATATACCGCTTGCCATTTCTCCTGTTCAAATTTGGTTTTGAAAACTTCGATTGATTTCTTGTCAAAAAATCTGGTATATGATGTTTTGACTTTCTTGGCCTCATTTATATGGAACATAAACTTTTGAGCGGTGTGATCTGATATGTTGCTGTTCACTACTTCTGCTTTGTAATCCGTCATATTTGTTATTATATTGTCTATACAACTTCTGTGCTCTGGTGTTATTCTCGTAGGTTCCAGTATTGTTGGTTTCAGGTTATATGACTGAAGCAATGTGAGGAATTCAGTTTTTGGTTTATTCTCATCTCTGAGTAAAAGGTTTATGTTGAAGTCCCCTGCGATGACCACTGTTTTATCTTCAAGGAAGAGGCTTGAGAGAACTTTATCCAACTGTTCAAAATACAGTGTGAAATTATGTGATGTACTTGGTCTATAGATAGTTATTACCAGAATATTATCATTTTCTATTTGGCACTCTACTGCTGCAACTTCAAATTCTCTTGGCAAAGACCATGCGTTCATGTCTTTACGTTCTTTATATTTAATCCCAGGCTTAACATATATGGCTACTCCTCCGTGTTCACCTTTTCCTCTGCAAAAGGATGACGCCAGCCTCATGTTGTAGATACTGAGGTTTAATTCTGCTTCTGACTTCCAGTGTTCTGTCAGGCACAAAATATCACAGCTCCCTAGTTTTTGTATGAAGTGTTCAAGTCGATCCTTTTTATCAGTCTGCTTTGAATTACTCAAACCTTGTATATTTTGATGAATAAGTATATAATGATTTATAAAAAATCATTAGAAGATTTATTTTTGTTGTATGCTTCAAAATTGAATCTCTTAATTCCAACATTTCTCGGCCAGAAATTTGTATCATACAGTTCGTCTTTTCGACTTAAAGGAACTTTGACTAAAAAGCTCTTGAGATCATTATTCTTTCTCTGGAAATGCAATTCTTTGACTTCCACTGTTTCCTGCTCAAAAAGTGGTTTTGATTTGATATATCCCATTATATTTTCTTGGGTTACGTGCGAGTTGATTCTATTGATGAAGAACCATGCCTTCCGTTCTCTCGCCGTGAAACTATTTTCGATGTTTCCAGTACCTAATCTTAGACTTCTTCGTTTTCTTTTCACTACTGTTGACCATTGTTCTTCGATTGAATTGTTTGTGTTTTGTCCCCTGTTTTCATTCTTGGTTATGTCAGCATCAAAACCAGAGACGCCCTCTGCATCTTTCATTCGATTGACGTTTGCTTGTCTCTTAGCCATGACCTTTTCACTTCGTTCTATGGTTTGTTTTTGATTGGCATCTGACATCGGTAGTTCCGTTGCTCTCTCCGGACCGTCTTTAACGCCCTCTGTTGATGTTACGCGTTTCTGTTTTCTTGCCTGTTCTGTTCCGTTGTTTACTTTTTTTGTTGTGATATCATTTCCTTGTTTGTTGATGTTTTTGTCTTCGTTTTTTTCCAGGAACTTGATTCTCTCTACTAATAATCCATTATTTTCCATGAGGATCCTGTTTTTCTCCCTGATCTCGAATAACAACTCCTTCAGGTACGCGTTTTCGACACCTAACACCTTGAGTTGAATATCTTGATCAGATTCCTCACCCTTTCGAAGTTTCTCGTTCTTGCTCTCATGTTTACATTTCGTTGATTTAATTGAAGCAGCTTTTGTTAAACATGATGGATGGAAAATCTCCGAACATTTTATGCACTTTGATAATTCCAATACAACGTCTTTACTGCAATAAAAGCACTTATTTTCAGAAATAACTGTATTTTTGCCGGAGCGTAGACTAGACTCGTCTTCTTCGCCCGCCATCTTGAATATAGATAGCCATTCAGAACAAAAAAATGGGCCAAATATGTGCCTGATACAATTCTCTGGAATTTATGCAAAGTTAATATTTCTTGATGAGTTAACACATTTAGGGAATACTCAAGTACTAAACCTTTTGGAAAAGAAATGTTACGAACACTAAGTATTGTTAGATCACTTCTGTAATTCACAACCATATTTCTTCCTTCAAAATACCCTCGTCCTTCTATATACCGGAAGCTTAGTTTGAAAAACGCTGATAATTTGTTCATTTATTTTCTCGACATCCCAAAAATATCTTAAAAAGAAAGATTTTCAAGTGAATCCGTGATCAATTAAGAGCTATTTCAATCTATTTTGCATTCGAAACGAGAATCTTCTATGAATATTTTACATAGTTTTCGAGGAGTCGTTGCCAGCTTGTTGATGTATCGGAAAGCATGGTATAAATATCGTTGCAAATATCACCTTCCTCAATATCAGAAATCGTTAGTCTCTGATCTGCGATGACCCTTCTCACGGCGCATGCGTATAGCGACCACCGGCGATTTCAAGTACCGTTGGAGGCGCTGCGAACTGTGAACAATCATGGAAGAAATCTCTCCTTGAGAAGTTGTTATGAATGGGGAAAATGATTATTACAGGTTTTTTCTACGATCTCGTGATGATTATGTGAAGACTTCGGTGAATTAATGTAATATTAACCGTGTAGTGTGGAGTTTATGAAATCTATACTTATGTAACTTGGCATATTCTTTCGTGCAGAAGTAGAAATAATAGTATGTATATTCTAAAACTAGTTGCAGAATGGGCTCCTATTCCAATACGAATGCGAACGAGCGACGAAGGAACGAGTTTTCGAAAGCATGGGTATTGGAATTGCATTCTGCAACGAGTATTAGACGATATTTTCTCTATTTCAGTCAAATTTTGTGAAATTCAATGAAAAATTCAAATTATAGGTCCTAGTGACTTTCATATTGTATCTTGGCAGTTGGTGTGAATGTTATGAAATACGAAAATTAACATTTCCAAATTGACGTCGGAAGTCATTGCTGACAACCACAAAACGAAAAATGTAACTGAAAACGATGCTGTAATGAATTCATTACAGCACTGTTTTTAGTACTGTAATGAACTCATTACGATACTGAAATAGAGAAAAGTATTTATGCACTTTAGGGAATGAAAGAATACTTTTGATCCCTCATTGGAGTGACTAAAGTGGTAGAATACCTTGGTTTTTAGCGTCCTGCTATAATTTTTCTCTGAATGGCATAGCAAAGCAACGCTTTCAAACCACATAATTTTCCGATGACGAAAATGTATACCAGCAGAGTTGATATTTTGAAATTGGATAACAGCTACGAGTACGCGAGATGTTTTCCGGTACTAAAATACATAAAATAATGTATACATCAAGGAATTGAAGTTCTTTCAATCCCTCAGAGAATTGTACAAACTTTTCGCATCGGGATCAAAAGTGCCATCATATGCCAACCTTAGTCCTTGAGTTTAGAACATGTACCTACTATTTTTTCATGGATTTTCGACACCTTGTTTCTTTCAAACCAAACCGAATCCGAAAAAATGATATGAGGTGAGTATTTTGTTTCATGAGAGGAAAGTTAAAATATATGTACAAGGCAAAAACCCACCCTGCATATAGCACACATGGCACGTGTGAAGAAATGGCAACAAGGAAAAGGTCGTATAAAAGGAAAAATCTAATTGTTAGCAGAGATAATGTAAACGGGGTACCATTCAATTCTGCGTATGATACACGAGAGTAGATGAAAACTCTGACTCCCCCCATATGTGTAGTGATACTGAATTTGTACAAAAAATATGCTGATATCCATGTTACAGGTCTTCTTGTGGCTTGAAAGCAGATCGATCTGGATGCAAGTAAAGAAGAAAGAGAAAGAGACATTAAAAAAAACTTCACCTCCTAAAAACCCTTTCACGAAGTTCTCTCTCTTGGTTCGGGAAGATCTTCCAAGTGATGATTCTTCATTCTTCTGTTCTTCAGGTGTTCGAAGAAAGCTACAGGCCCCTTATGTTATGGAATCATCTCCCATAGATTTAACTTGGTTATTTTTTATCGAAAAATTAGCCAAAAAGCAGGGAGCAAATACAAAAACCTTCTGCTACTTCATTGTCATTTCCAACATTCTTGAATCATGGAATCAAATAATTGTATATTTTTCTACGAGCATATCATGATTAGCCAGACGAGAAGAAGTCGAATTTGGTAAATCATTCAAATTAATAACAAGCGCGGATCCAGGGGGGGGTCATGGGGGTCATGACCCCCCCCCTGGACTGGACGTACCCTCAAATCTTGTGTTGGATAAAAAATGTTTCGATTGAAAAAATAGAATTGAATCATATTCAAGTGAATATTGGAGGGTAATTATTTCCAATAATGAAAAAAATCTGAATTTTGGGAGAATAAAAAAAAATAATTTGTCCATTTCAAGCTGAGTTGCAATTCACTGATTAGTATTGACTTATTTAGTGTTTGAAGAACTGTTCCTCAAACGTCCATTGCTACTTCGATCATCTCGAAGTTCAGACCCTTAAGGGGCAGTATCACCTTTTGAATTGTGGTAAATCTCCATTCAAAAGTGGTCTCTTTATTTCACGAGTAAGTACCCTAATTTACGACGTAGACACTTGATTTTTTTTTAAATTGAAGTTGAACGTTCTGAGGGCAAATAGTTTTCTTTTTTTCGATTCAATTAGTTTTTCAATTAAAAAACCAGGGTAATCGTTAGATCTGGGGTTATTGAATATGTTTTTCGTTTTTCATGAGCACAAGCTATATTTTTGAAATAATAATCATGAAATTTTTGTAGTTTATAGAAGATTAAATTGCTGAGGGCAAATAGTTGCGATTTTTTCCAAAAAATGATGAATAATCGTCGGAAAAAAATCATTAGAGTAGTTTCCAAAAGGTTGAAGTTCAACCTCTTTTTTTAATTGAAAAAGGGATTAAATCGAAAAAATCGCAACTATTTGCCCTCGGCAATTCAATCGTTTATAAACTTCAAAATTTTCATGATGATTATTTCAAAAATATAGCTTGTACTCATGAAAAACGAAAAACATATTCGATAACCCCAGATCTAACGATTACCCTGGTTTTTTCAATTGAAAAACTAATTAAATCGAAGAAAAGAAAACTATTTGCCCTCGGGACGTTCTTCAACTTCAATTTAAAAAAAAATCAAGTCTCTATGTCGTAAATTAGGGTACTTACTCGTGGAATAAAGAGATCACTTTTGAATGGAGATTCACCACGATTCAAAAGGTGATACTGCCTCTTGATACTCCCACTATACGGGAATCTCACATTCGACGCGACGATCGTCCAAGGGTCCAAGGTTTTCGGAGAATTCCTCAACCCCCGAAGTCGTTTATTCAAAAAATGAATGGCAGAGAGGTCATTTTCCACTCTGAGAATGCTCAAAACATGGTTAAGAGCTTCGATGGCAGAAGAACGACTTATTGGACTAGCACTTCTTCATATCCATAATGACATATCTGTTAATCTAGAGGAAGTCATCAATCGTTTCGCAAGAAGGAGAAATAGAAAAATTCCCCTTGCTATTTAGTTATACCTTCGTTATTATTCTCATTAAGTTTTTGTTTTTGTAATAAATCGTATAAACTTCTTGTTTGTGTTAGACCTCATCAGAATTTTATTTTGGGGATGCTGATTTGTCTCCAAAAAATCAATTGGCGGGTATGTAATCCACCTGACCGTGACCCCCCCCCCTTCTCGAGAGCTGGATCCGCCACTGATTAATAATATGCCAGAAGGATATTCATCTTTGTACACTACTGTTGAATCATTCTTTTCGAAATTATTTTGAATTGTACTAACAAACTGCCTTTCCAAATTGAAATAACATTTCGTGAGATCTCATTTCAGAATGTGAGTTTTTCATTCATATGTACCTATTAATTGTGGTTGTTAGATTGGAGCCTGATGAAAAAAAAAGGTTTCATTTTGAGAACTAAAGTCAAACCAAAAAGGATTGGAGTTGTTAATGAACCTGAAATCGATTTCATTTCGAAAGTTCATTTCTTTTCATTCAAAAATAGAAGCCAACTCATGCTTCTGTTTTATTTAAAACGAAAGATCCATGAAAATAGTTCAACTTCCGATTAAAACTGAATCTACAGATAATTTCGTTCAGAAAAACAAATTGAAATACGGAATAAGCAGAGATTGGCCAATTCAAATATATGGCGGAAAAAAGGTCATGCTTTATCAATAATTCTTTAGTTCAGTGATTTTCGGATATCGTTCAAAATTAGAGAGATATTCATAGAACTTATAGTGATAATGTAAATTTTATGGAGATTTCCATAAAATGCACGGTGGCGCTCTATCGTATTAGTTTTCCTACTCGTTGTGATCGCCGACCGCGACCGACGAAGTATCACCTTTTGAATCGTGGTAAATCTCCATTCAAAAAGTGGTATCTTTATTTCACGAGTAACTACCCCAATTTACGACGTAGACTTGATTTTTATTTTGAATTGAAGTTGAAGAACGTCCCGAGGGCAACTAGTTTTCTTTTTTTCCGATTTGATTAGTTTTTCAATTAAAAAAACAGGTTGAACTTCAGCGTTTTGGAAACTACACTAAATGAATTTTTTTCGACGGTTATTCATCATTTTTTGGAAAAAATCGCAACTGTTTGCCCTCGGCAATTTAATCTTCTATAAACTACAAAAGTTTTCATGATGATTAGTTCAAAAATATAGCTTGTACTCCTCGTTGTACTCATGAAAAACGAAAAACATATTCAATAACCCAAATATTGCAGAGATCTAACGATTACTCTGTTTTTTCAATTGAAAAATTAATTAAATCGAAAAAAGAAAACTATTCGCCCTCGGGACGTTCTTCAACCTCAATTTAAAACAAAAATCAAGTCTCTACGTCGTAAATTAGGGTAGTTACTCGTGAAATAAAGAGACCACTTTTTGAATGGAGAATATTTACTACGATTCAAAAGGTGATACTTCCCCTTAATGTTTAATGAAACAGATGGATTATGGACACTTTTTTCGATAGTCATGGACAAACTATTGAATTGACCCCATTCGTGCTGTATTCAAAATAAAATAGAATTAAAACAACCGTTGTTCAATCGTTTAATGATAATGTCAAATAATTCCAAACAAATCATCATTTCACGTCAGTTTCCAAAGTTCATGAGTGTTACGAGCTGCCAATTTTCGGATGTGAAATATAATTTCGATTTTCTCCAGAATTATTGGGTCTTAACCTGCAACTCCGAGAACCGCATTTATAGAATCTTCTTCAATAGGCATATTCCGCTCCGGAAAAGTATCCGTGCCATTCCGAGAGAAAGCGCCGTAGTAATCACTTAGAGATGAGCGACCGAAGAGGAGAAAAATTGCGATATAAGTATAATTGCCGTTCGGGGACGCGCACAAGGAACAAGGGGTTCGGAAAACGAGCTTCCGAGGAAATTCGCAGACATTAGGGCCCTATATCGGTGATTAAAATGTTGGATTGTTCTGCCGATATTGCCGCGCGACACAATAGACGTCGGGTGGCGACTTCTACTCTGCTCCTTCCGATACACCCTCGCCAGCTCACAACGGGCAACTATAGAAAATTACACTCTTCACAATATCATTGTTCACTTCAAATTGTAATAGGTTCAATCGAAACTTGAATGTGTTGAGGATTGGGCACGGTTGTATTGGTCGATGGAACGGAAAAGAAGCACGCCGGTGAAGAGGAAAATCAAGGGATTCGAGAGTACTTCGGATGATTGGTTGGAATACCGGGTGTCCAATCGAATAGCGCCAATATTGAAATAATTTTGATTTTAGGTGGAAAATGTTTTCAGTAATATTGTCTAGACTCTAGAGCTACCCTTTAATACCAATCAAGATTTTGTTTACGATTTAGATAATTATACAGGGTGAGTGTTTGACTTGTATATATTTTTTCCAACTGTAGATTCCCCTCATCAATTGAAACACTCTTATCCTATACCATTCTTCAACACTCGGCTTCGTTTGACAATTACTATATACAGGGTGCGGCACGGAGGATGGATGGTTTTAAAAAAATAATAAAAGCGTTAATTTTTACTCAAAAACACATTTATTGACGGAATCAG
Source organism: Adalia decempunctata (assembly GCA_951802165.1). Classification (NCBI taxonomy): domain Eukaryota; kingdom Metazoa; phylum Arthropoda; class Insecta; order Coleoptera; family Coccinellidae; genus Adalia; species Adalia decempunctata. The sequence goes on from OX637697.1 coordinate 44,087,420, forward strand.
ATTCTCAAGGAAATAGCATTTGAGACAGTCAAGTGTAGAAAATCACATCAGGCATGTGGTGGCCGAAATCGGTGATGCAGTGCTGGAGGCGCTCTTGGAAGTTCGCGTAGACTCTCTCCAACATCGCTCTCTCAACTTGGGCAACTTCCACGCGAATAGTCCTTTTCAATTCGTCCAGAGTTCGGGGCTTGGTCTCGTATACTCTAGCCTTGAGGTGTCCCCATAAGAAAAAATCGCATATGGATAAATCTGGGGACCGGGGAGGCCAATGAACATCGCCAAACCTGGAAATAAGGCGACCAGGAAAGAGAGGGCGAATAACGTCCATTGATGCTCTGGCTGTGTGGGCGGTCGCCCCATCCTGTTGGAACCACACACGTCGGATTGGAACACGTTGCCGTCGTAATTCGGGGATAAAGAAGTTGTTGATCATTTCGACGTAGCGCTCTGAGTTCACGGTAACAGCACGACCATTAACGTCTTCGAAGAAGTAAGGGCCAATGATGCTACAGACGACAACTGGTAAATAAATGCTAGGAACACACGAGTCTAACGGTACCTTCCCCACTTCTCTCGTCCTCAGTGGGGGAAAGTTATGCCCATCTGAAAAACGTCCGCCCTCCGTGCCGCACCTTGTAGTTATCGTGCATTTTCCTCAATCAACAATTATTGAATACTAGCTGGCCCGGCGAACTTTGTTAGGCCTAAATGATACTTACGGTGAATTTCACAAATCGTAATCACCGGTGATCGGAGATCAATGGCTTGGTTCTCTGATTTTTGAATTGTCAAATCGAGTTGACGCTAGATGAAGCTCCGATCACCGGTGATTACGCTTTGTGAAACCTACCGTTAAAGTTGTATGAACTAATCATTACTATTTTTTTCAAGCAGGAGATAAATTAGGCAAAATATACAAAATTTTAGTACCATTGTTATTCGCACGAAAAGAATTATCTTTATTTAAGCGGTGTCTGATTGTTGAACATATAACTTTTTGTTTTAAATGCTTTACAGTTCTCTCATTGCAGTACCCACCTATCTTGTCATGAACGACACCACGAATGCAAATATAAATCACGATCGAATTATATGGTTGAGAAATAGTTCCAATGATGAATTACCTCTGATCACTCGATTATATATGCGTGATATCTATTTTCTTGTCTATTTTCTTGTCTATTTTCTTTCGGAATAAACCTACCCTCTACATTTCTCGCAATTTTTGAATGTCCAGTTGACGCAATTCTTACCAAAAATTTGACTCTGCTTCGTAACTGTTAATAGCATCAGTATAAGCCATATTAAACCTTTCCTCAGAACTAATATGAATCAAAATGTTAAGAATATGAACACAAATTATTGCTTGAAAGAACTATCGACTATTAACACAACCCGTTCACCAGAATGAATTCAAATATGTATTTGAATAAACGAATGAAAATTAGAACTTATTTTGTGAATAGCGCTTTCTGAAGATGGAAAAATGAAACTTTTCTAATATGTATTCTCAATGTTGGCTAATCAAAATCTGGTGCCCACAACATAAACATCTTAGCCTTTTAGTGCTCAGCTTGAAATAATCAGTAAACATCTCAGTTGGTGGAGCAGCGAGATTTCCATGTTTCCATGGATATGAGCTATCACACAGAACAGACACACAAAAATATTATGTCAATTACTAATTATGGCAATTTTGGATTCAGTTTTTCCGCAAATATATTTATTACCCAAACAGAAATTCAAAAACATTTCAAAAATGATAAGAAAAGATGAGAACAATGGACAACTCACGATTGAAACTGATCGCAAAGATCCGATTTACTTGAAATTTCGATAAAAATTCACTGTGATATTTGTCTATGCAAATTATGCAGTAATCGATGTCAATATAATATGTAGTACCTTCACGATTACGTTATTTTGAATAAATAAAGCTGTAAAAATAACTGATAATAATAATTAATCATAATGTGTGAATAGCGCCACCTGAAGTGGTAAGAACGAAACTTCTCTCATATCAGTCATATCTCAACGAAATCTAATCATGTTAGAGATCTGTAATCCTACGCTAAGACATTTCGGCTTTGGTCAACAGCGTAGGTATAGTTGGAGGAAACCCAAATTACACATCTACGTCTAACGGCGAGAATATCGAATAAAGTAGCTACGAATAAGCTGTAGCGTAACTGTAACTGTAGCGACACCTAGTATCCTTACTAAAAAGAAGGAAAAGCATTTTCTGTATGAGTAAAATTTTCATCGATTTTTTCAGAGTTTTATTGTATTTTATAATAACCAGACCGTAGACGAATCCATATTTGAAGTTTCATAACAAACAGTCCATCCGATCTCGAGTTATAAATGGTGTAACCAACATCTTTCTTTTATATATACATAGATAATATACCGTTAAATTATGGAACAAGTTCATTATCTCAGAAGAAAAATATTTGGCAAGAAATCCTGAAACAGGTCAATTTTTGTTTCACTTTTACCAAATATTTATGAATGCAGAATATATTGGATGATCCTAGTAAATTTCTATTGTTGATTTCTTTGGGTGTGAAGGATCAATTTGAACAAGAAACACTCATTGCTTCTAAGCCGACGTTTCGCTTGTATTTAAAAGCATCTTCAGGGCACTATAAATATACAAAAAAACATGTTGTTATCCACTATGTTTAAGAAGGTTGGAAATGTAAGTTACATCGAGAGATATGTCTTACCATAGTGTATGAATGGATAGGCAGAATTTCAAAACAATAAATAGGTATAGTTTGAAAACGAACAAATATGAGAATCACAATACATATATGAAAATACAAAAATATATGAAAATTTCATGAAATTTTTTTTCCACAGTCGGTGCGATGTGATATGCATTTTTTAAAAACAGACAGACAAAAAATAGGTACATACCTACCAAAGCTATAAGGTTTCTTTTGGTCTATAATTTTGATTTCATTAGGGCTCCACACAGGTGACTGTGGAAACAGAAATTTTCATAAAATTTTCATATATTTTTATATTCTCATATAATGTATTGTGATTTTCATATTTGTTCGTTTTCAACCTATACCTAGATATTTATTGTTTCAAAATTGTACCTCTACATTCATACACTGTGGTAAAAGACATATCTCTCGATGTAACTTTAATTTCCAACCTTCTTAAACATAGTGGATAACAACATGGTTTTTGTATATTTATAGGGCCCTGAAGATGCTTTTAAATATAAGCGAAACGTCGGCTTAGAAGCAAAGAGTGTTTCTTATTTAAATTGATCCATCACACCCAAAGAAATCAACAATAGATTTTTATGAATATTTGGAGGATTTTTGTTGTACCCTGAGCCATCCCCATCAACCCTCTGAATTGTTTGAATAGGGAAATTGGGTCACGTGGTACTTTTTTGGCGAGGTCTTCGTATCTTCCTTAAAGGGGTGCCGAAATTTTCAAGAAAAAATGATTTTTTTTGAAAAATTAGTTAGTCCAAATTCATCGAAAAGTTTCAACTTCAGTAGAAACGTACTGATAACATACCTACTTGATCATAACTGAAGCGCAGTGTTTCACACATTTTAATTTTCCACGTTAGGGGGTTGAAAGTTTTGCATGAACAAAACTGTAATGGTTGACTTTCATTCGGTGACAAATTTCATCAAATACCATCGTCTCAAAGTATAACAAAGTGCACATACAGAAAACCTCTTGAAAATTTCTGCACGCCTGTACAGAAGACCTTGCCAAAAAAACCACATGACCCACTTTCCCTATTAAAAAAAATTTAGAGGGCTGATGGGGATGGCACAGGGTGAACAAAAATCCTTCAAAATTGCATAAAAATTAGTGATTTTTGACATGTGCCAGAAATATCTTTTTTTCCAACGCACGAAAATCTATTATTATTATTATCAGATGTTTTTGGGTGAATATGAATAAATTATTAATTGTTGATAATTAATCGAAGAAGGATTATATTGGGAAGGAAGAAGAATTGCATTTATTCAATTGCAAACAAAATTTGTGCTATTGTCATGTAATATCGTTTTGTCTAGAACCTAGAACCGGTAGACGGATTGTGGAATTTAGAAAGGAATTAATAGGTGAAGCAGTTGTAGCTGGGTCAGGTACGAATCGAGATCTACGCATGAGCAGAAAATTGTTTCGAAGAAAACACTTTGAAGATGATAGAAGTAAAGAAAAAGAATAAAATGAATATTAATTATTGATGCCATAGCAAGGCAAGAATCAACACAACATTTCAGAAGGTATAAAAGTATATTGGCATGTCGTGTAACAAACAAAAAAAAATTCCATAACTTGAACAACTGCTTTCTCACACTGGCAAATGCGAACCAACCTAAAAGGTGAATCTACCTAAAAGTTGATTCTACGTTATACAAGGTGAAAGAACGAGCTCTCAAAAGTTCCTGACTTCGCGTCATTGCTTTAGGTGACCCATGTTTTCTCTATTTGACTTTTTTATACCCAACTGTGCTCGAAGGAGAATAAAGAAAATTTATTTATTTATTATTACAACTCAGTTCACAATTCGATGGAATATCTCAGGCAATTTTCTCATTTCCGTCGTCTTCTACACCTATTTGATGGATTTCCATATCAACATAAATGAACAAAAAGCTTCAATAAAATTGGTCGTGCTAAGCTCAATGAACAATTTCTTTAATTATTCATAGCTATTCCGGAAAATAGCCTAGAAGTGTTGAAAGTGCATTATCAAGTAACAGGGTAGTTTGGTCTCCACCTTCTAATTTACAAATTTTCTAATGGCTTCCCATTTGCTCCACAACACCTGTACCTCTTATCTCATTCATAATTCAGAACAGAACCTTCTTCTTCTTGTCCCATTATTTTCTTTCATTGACTTTTATCTATTGCAATATTTTCTACTAGCTTTTGCCAGCTTCTTCGTAAGCGCAACAAATTTGGTGCCAAAAAAATATTTTCACCCGACATGGATTGAAACCCAGGTTCATTTCATTCCTATTATTTATTGACTCAAAAATCGAAATCCCACAAGGTTGCAGTACGTTGAGTACTGCACACTCTTTTAATGAAAAAAAGTAACCACTACAATTTGATTATATGAACAATGCAATTCTTTTTACAATTCGTATTTTGATTAAATGATGTAGAGAGTGTTAATCTATAAATATTAATTTGCAGGATAAATAAAACGAAAACGAGTCATATGTTATAATTATGTGAATAAGTTATATACAACAGACTGCAGGAATTAATTATTTTTTTGGACAATTCGTCGATAAATTCGCGTATTTTGGGGATGGCGATTGTTTCGTGCATGAAGAGTCGCTTTTCGGGCATATCTATTTTGGTTGGTTGATAGAGGGAGACATTTTCTTTGGAAAACCTAGAGTGGACCAAGGGGCAAAAGATGGGGCCGTATTTGATGTGTGTTTCTGGGCAATATAAGGCATAATTTTTTTTGTGTATAACCCCGAAAAATGCAGTTTTTGATGTGGGCATTGAAGTTTTACCTTTGATCTAGTTCTATTTCTATATATTTCACGCAATTTTTATTTATGGTTTGAAGTCTGTTCAATCTGAAATTGTGAACATTTCCTTATTGAACTTTCTTGCTGAACACTATTCTTTCTGTTCCAGACTTATCGAATGTTATTTTCTATTTTAATAATACCTCTTCAGGAAATTTCAATAGTATTGTATGTTGGAATTTGCCACATTCCCTGGGGATTAATCAACATAGACGTTAGTATCCATTAAAGTAGAGAGGTCTTGGATATACATTGAATAATCTGGGTCCTACGATGGATCCTTGGCCTATGCCGGCTTCTATTTATCGTTTGGTATTGGTTTGTGAGGTATGAATGAATAATTTTGAGTAGGAACGTGGGGAATTTCAATTTAAACAACATATACAGGGTGTTTTACCATAAATTGATGAACAAACATATACAAGGTGAGTCTCTGACTTGTACATATATAAATTAAATGTTATCATCAAACGAAATACTTTTTCCAACACCATTTTTCAAAATTCGGTTTCGTTTGAAGGATATAAGCTTTCAAAAATCCATGAAAAAACACTGTTCTTTCAATATCTTCGGGGCCGTCATTTCAAATGAAATGAATTGGTTTACTCTCTCCATGGTGCATATTTCTCAATCAACACTTCTTCAATATTTCTCCTGGTATAAAAGTTACAGAGTAACCGACTCAAAAATCCACGCAAAAATACTATAAAACTATATAAGTACTTGAAGAAGATAAACGGTTCATATTTTTGACATAATCTATTTTAGACAACAAAACATCACAGATCATCATTATTTATACAGTCCATCCAAGAATTATTGACATCAAAGCAGGCCTTGGAAGTCCGGTCGCAGCTTTATTTCTAGTTACAAAAAAGTAACTAGAAAGTTTCTTTGCTTCCATCATAGCAATGAATATATGAATATAGCCTCAACATTAAATGGTATTTTTTCAAAGTAAGGCACTTTGAACGTGAAAATATCCTCCATTATCACATACGATTAGTGATTACCATCGTGTGAATCTGTATACCAGCAGTATATTATTTTCATCTTTTATTGATACATTTTCGAAGATCAATTATAGGAGCATAGGTACAGCCTGGAAATTCTGGTCCGATCACGAAAAATATCGCGGATTATTAAAAAGCATGTTCCTTTCCGAAGTTCAATATGAATATTCGCTAAACCAGAAAAATCTAGTTGTTAATTTGCAGAGTGTTGCTGCAAAGTGAATGCATTGGAAACATTGTAATATATACGAGTATTATTGAATTAGTGTCCTCCAAATTATAATCTACTCAGGGTTTTTTGCGGGAATAGGACAATAGATGTGAAATAAAGATTATCTCATATATTTGGTGACGTTTCGCAGATTTTCATCTGCTTCATCAGACCTAACGGGAAAACTTACCAACAAGTTGAGGGCACTACCATGGGTGGGATTGCAAGTCCCGCATTAGCAGCATTTGTAATGAATGACTTTGTAACAACAATGATAAATCAGCTACCTTTTGTGGTTCCCTTCATCAAATTTTATGTCGATGACTCGATAACAGCTCTACCAAAAGATCAAGTAGACGAGACATTACGGCTGTTTAACCGATATCATGAAAGAATCCAATTCACAGTAGAGGTAGAAAATGAAAGGTCGTTACCGTTTTTGGATGTATGTGTACATCGAACGGAAAATCAGAAACTCAACACCAACTGGTATGTTAAACCCACTTCCTCATGTATCATACTAAATTTTTTGTCAACACATTCCACTCACTTCAAGATCAGTGCGATTAATAACCTACTTCACAGAGCTATTAACTTGAGTACCCCTGTATACCACGACCTGAATATACAAAAAGTAAAGAACATACTACAGGAAAACAGATATCCTAAACATTTCATTAATAAGATTGTTCCAGAACTTTTACGGAAAATAAAAAATAGAAACGTGAACACAATTGAACAAACTAAGAAATATTACAAGATTCCATACATTCCAGATCTTTCTCAAAAAATTAAACGAACATTAAAAAAGGAAAATAAAGAATTAGTCTTCTACAATATGAAAACGGTTGGCATGCTATACAGTCATATAAAAGACCCTATAAGAAAAGACCTCAAATCAGGACTGATATATGGAATACCATGTTCGGATTGTAATAAAGTATATGTCGGACAAACAAGACAATATTTACAGAATAGGATGAAACAACATAAATATGATGTTCGGGACGTGAAGAATAAAGAGAAGACTGCACTATGCTCTCATGTTTTCAATGATAATCATAGTTTTGATTTTTCTAATGTGAAAATTCTTGACAAGGAAAGACAATCAAGGAAAAGAAATATTCTGGAGATGATTCATATAAACATGAATAACTCAGTAAATTTCAGATCAGATACGGATCATCTAAGCGGAATGTATAATTCTATAATCGTAAATTATGGTAATATGATACGGAGTTGAACAGAGGAAGAAAGAGGGAAAAACATTTTGGTGGAGTCCCTGACACATATTTGGCAATTTCACGAATGAGAGAATTTGGTGGATACTCTTGACAATGATAATATGTTTTATTCTTGACGTCGTCTTATCTCCTGTTATAGGTTAATCCAGTTTGTTGTTTTGGTGGACTTTGATGCTTTTGAATTTTTCTTATTTTATCCATGAATAGATTTTAATCATTGTGAATTCGAGATACATTTACTTTTAACATATAGAGGTAATTGATGTTGTTTGTGTAATCGTGTAACTAAATTGTTTTACTATTTTATTTCACTTTCGTAGGTCTGATGAAGCAGATGAAAATCTGCGAAACGTCACCAAATATATGAGATAATCTTTATTTCACATCTATTGTCCTATTCCCGCAAAAAACCCTGAGTAGATTGTAATATATATCAAGACAGCAACAAAACTTAACGAATGGATCTATTTAATTTATGAAGAATTTTGTCATGACATTGAAAATTAAAAGTGAAAATATTTCTATTATTCTGCTTCAACAACCACTGTTATTATTTCTTCATCTGAGCAGAACTCGTCTTGTTCATAATTAAAGACTATGTCAGCAATATCATAACATTCCATGTATTTCGACTGATCTTCTCTTATTTCTTTTTCGACGTGTTCTGTGCAAGCTTTACATTTATTAACTGTACATTCTTCAACAGCCTCATTCCAAAGATTTTTCACGCAATTATTTGCCAAATTTGTTCGAATGTTAATGACAGAACAAAACGTCAGTGTTATTTCCCACACCAACCTGAATTCTGCAACTTAATATTACTGAATGGGCTCTATTACCAACATAATTTCGATTCTCCAAAGCTCTCCGAGATGTCAATAATTCTTGGATGAACTGTACTATGGTATCCAAAAAAATCAACAATCTGGCAACATCTTCTCAAAAGCAGTGTGAATTGATCATAGCTTGATTAATCCCAAATTGAATGGAAAACCTATCTTCATAAGAGGAAAATATGAAGTTATTAGTGTTCACCTACTAACCTTCAGGAAAATCGAAGAAGGAACTTATTTTGATGGGAGAATGATAATCAGACAAAACTAAGTGCTTTCGTTGAGAAATATCGCGTTTTTCACATTCTTATTCCAATAAGGTATATTATATTATGTATATTGTATACAGGGTAAGTCTTTGACTTGTACATATATTTTAACTGTAGATTCCTCTCATCAAACCGAACACTTTTTTCCCATACCATTTTTCAAAATTCGGTTTCGTTTGGAATATACAGGGTTTCAAAAATCCACGAAAAAAACACTTTTCTAATCATATCTTCGGAACCGTTACTTCAAATGAACTGAATTTTGGTGAAGTATTCATTCCTATCATGATGCATATTCCCAAATCAAAACTTATTCAATATTCCCCCCGGTATGAAAGTTACAGCTGGCCAACGCATAAATTCGCGCAAAAATACTATAAAACCACGTGAAATAGATCAAAATCATTTTTCAGTTTTTTCAATAAAACGCGTAGTTCTCGAGTAATTCCCAATTTTACCCGATAAAATTTGACGAGAAAATCATAAATCTCGAGAATAATCTGAATACTTTCCTGCCTTGTAAATATCACCGAATCGAAGATGTGTCAATATTCTGTAATCGAATTGAAAGTTATAGACTACAGGCCCGTGTCGAAAATTGATGGGTCATTTGAACCAGAAGATGACCTATCTAGAACAATAGAAGGACATAAAATAATAAGATTCAGCACTATGCCGTCACTTGTAAGCTGTCCAACTGAGTACAGGTGGCAATTCAAAAGGACAGGTAGACTGGGTACATTTGGGTCATATGACTTTTGACGGCATTCTTACCATCGATAGCTCCATGGAAAATAATAGGAAAACGGGCAGTGCCGTACAAAAATGATGCGCCATATATTCGGAACATTTTTTTGATTTTCCGAAAATTTCCATGGTAAAATAGGTCATTTGACTTTGTACGGCATCAGTTTTATACGGTTGCCATACATCTTCTAATCCATTATTCAGCAACGCCGTCCAAAAATCATGCGACAAAGGGAAAATATCGAGGGTTGCAACCCCCTCTCTTGCCGTGCTCCAGGGGGTCATTTGAAACAGTACGGCTTCGGTTCCAAAACATTATCCAGCACTCAAAATTACTATTAAAAATAATGCCGTCAAAAAAAAGTTGTTCATTTTGATGTTATATCAATAATTATCTTAATTTCATCTTATGCTTGACCCATAAAGCTCTAAAGTCATTTGACCCAGTACGGCAACTTTTTTTTTTACATGAAACTTTAAGATACAATTCGTATATTATATTGCCGTTCAAAAGAAACTGTTCTAAAAAAAATTATAGAGAAATACAAAAAGTGAAATTTTTCATATTATTGTAAAAGTTTGGAACTCATAGATTAATGATATATAACAATTTTCTACATTTTATCCCTTGTTTTGAATAGTATTAAGGTAAATAAATTAGGAACAAATGATGCCGTACATTTTTATCCAGACCATATCATTTAGGATGATGAAAATTGCGCTACCATTTTAAGGATACTCTATGGTCATTTGATACTGTACGGCATCAACATATTTTTGAAGAGAAAAATTGAAAAAATGACAAAATCATTATACCGTCTGAAGTGTCTATATCATACCCAACAAGTGAAACCGTCAATCCAAGTATCAACAGTTTTGTATACTTTTTGATTCAAAAAAAGGTATACTTGAAACATTATTGATACATATATAATTGATTGTTCACTGTAAGTGAATGAATAAATCAACTATTCTCTAGAAAAATTTTATATATTTATAACTATCAATGGTGATAATAACACAAATTTAATAACTTAAATTATTCGCTATCCGAATCAGCCTCTGAGTTGTTATCAGAATCAACGTCTTCATCAGCTTCCGAATAATCTTCTTTATCATTTTCTGAAACATGAGTATGTTTTTGTCAAAATTAGTCTCACGTACAGATCATTTATTATTTATTTATTCATTTACGTATGATACTTGGATTGACGGTTTCACTTGTTGGGTATGATATAGACACTTCAGACGGTATAATGATTTTGTCATTTTTTCAATTTTTCTCTTCAAAAATATGTTGATGCCGTACAGTATCAAATGACCATAGAGTATCCTTAAAATGGTAGCGCAATTTTCATCATCCTAAATGATATGGTCTGGATAAAAATGTACGGCATCATTTGTTCCTAATTTATTTACCTTAATACTATTCAAAACAAGGGATAAAATGTAGAAAATTGTTATATATCATTAATCTATGAGTTCCAAACTTTTACAATAATATGAAAAATTTCACTTTTTGTATTTCTCTATAATTTTTTTTAGAACAGTTTCTTTTGAACGGCAATATAATATACGAATTGTATCTTAAAGTATCATGTAAAAAAAAAAGTTGCCGTACTGGGTCAAATGACTTTAGAGCTTTATGGGTCAAGCATAAGATGAAATTAAGATAATTATTGATATAACATCAAAATGAACAATTTTTTTTGACGGCCTTATTTTTAATAGTAATTTTGAGTGCTGGATAATGTTTTGGAACCGAAGCCGTACTTTTTCAAATGACCCCCTGGAGCACGGCAAGATAGGGGGTTGCAACCCTCGATTTTTTCCCTTTGTCGCATGATTTTTGTACGGCGTTGCTGAATAATGGATTAGAAGATGTATGGCAACCGTATAAAACTGATGCCGTACAAAGTCAAATGACCTATTTTACCATGGAAATTTTCGGAAAATCAAAAAAATTTTCCGAATATATGGCGCATCATTTTTGTACGGCACTGCCCGTTTTCCTATTATTTTCCATGGAGCTATCGATGGTAAGAATGCCGTCAAAAGTCATATGACCCAAATGTACCCAGTCTACCTGTCCTTTTGAATTGCCACCTGTACTCAGTTGGACAGCTTACAAGTGACGGCATAGTGCTGAATCTTATTATTTCATGTCCTTCTATCGTTCTAGATAGGTCATCTTCTGGTTCAAATGACCCATCAATTTTCGACACGGGCCTGTAGTCTATTAACAACGTTGTCAGAATGTTTGTCGAATTTTCTTTTGGAAATCACTGACCTATTAAGTATCTAAATCTCTATGATGGGAAAACGTTTGTTATGTCATATAAAATTTCGATATTTTTTACTTTACCGTCTATCAGCAATGATTTGCTTCAAAGAGAGAACTTCTGACTCATGTGTTCAACAGTTCAACTCATTTTTTGTTCGATATTGATAGTTGGACACTTATTTCATCCAATGAATCAATCCAACTCTGTGAATAAATTGACTATAGAGATATCTCGTCCTCTAAAATATGCACCTAGTTTATTCCATCAGTTTCGGGCTCCGGCAGAAATACATCATAATTTCTAGCTACTCATTTCATTATTCAAATTTAAATAATAATTCGTCACAAACATCAACATAGCCTATTCTCTCGTTGGAAGAATTTTAATTTCTAACCTCCAAACCATAAAAATCTCACGTCATACGTTATGTAACCGAACTACGCTGAACCGTCTGAACTACCTCAGACATGTGACACAGACCAACGGTCTGCGCATGTGAAGTATAAAAACGGAATAGTGGTAGTCGTGAGTCGTTTGAGATAGGTCGATTCCTAATGTTAAGGAAGGTGATCTATGGTCGAATTCATAGATATTTATCTAGTAATGCAATCAGAAGAATCAATTTCCCTAGTTTCAAGAATATTGCTGAAACTGGCAACATACACATTCAAGCTCTGTGAATTTTCCACAGAAGATTTCATTAACATCGATTTGAATAGCTTATAGCTTGATCAAAATTATAAATTGAATTTAAAACCATCATTCACAAAATATTTTTGGGATATCGAGGAAGATATAGACAGGTTTATAGTGTTTACAAACTAATCTTTAGGAAAACCGAAGAAGGAACTCAATTATATAGGAGAAATATGACTTTTCAATTGCCGATATAATCGGACCAAACTGAGTGTTTTTTTTTTGAAGAAATATCGTATTTTTAACATTCTTATTCAAATAAGGTTAGTACTTGAGTTCCCCCAAAGGCCCCAAATATACCAACTTAATTTTAATCGAGAAATATGAACTTTGCATTGGTTCCAGAGAATGTTTTCAGGCACGTAATCAGCCCCATGTTTTTTTTCAAATGGCTATATCTTTTTAACAGAGCCGAATTCGAAAAAATGGAGAACGTAAAAAAGGTTTCTTTTGACCTCAAGAATCTTCAGTTAAAATATATGTACAAGTCAAAGACTCACCCTGTATATATAGAGTATTCCCTGGATGTATTAACTTATTTCAATCGAGAAATATGAACTTCAAATTAAATCCAGAGAATCTATATAACTTTTTGACAGAGACGAATTCGGAAAAATGGAAAATGAAAAAAAAGGTTATTTTGGTCTCAAGAATCTCTACAGTTCAAATATATGTTTAAGTCTTAGACTTACCCTGTATATACATCTGTGTAGAAGACATCGAGATAATCATTTTTGACTTTGGCATATAGACCGTTTTCGAAACTTAGTTTAATTTCAAGTCTGACCAATATTTTGATAATTTAATATTTAGTGCTCAATTCAATCAGGATGCAGAAATCAGTTGGAATACGGCTGGGAAGCCAAAAAATTCTGAGAACTTTGTTATGGGAGTCTAACTGAACGTTTATCTAGAATAAATTGTTCGTTTTCATTTTTATTCATTCTTTTCAGTTTCCAAAAGAAAACTAAACACACGACAATTTCTTCTCACTGTCTGTTTCATCTTCCAAAGAATGTTCTTCGAAAGTTCATGAACAGCTTTTCAATTATCCGATTGCAGCCCTCCACTCCTCCCACAACTTTGTCGAACGTGGTGTAATCTCCTTGATGAAATATTTGCCAAGATTACCATAATAAACAATCATTTCAGGGTGAATATCGAGCGATGAATAACTTCTGTTAGGGGGAGAGTTCTGTTGATGTTGGATATTGTGAACTCAACACATATGAAGGTTCCTTCACAGGATGGACCGAAAATTGTACTCAGTCTATTGGACAATTGTCCTTTTTCTATATGCTTAACGAGTTCATAGTATGTGAAGAGCAATTATGTTTTCCATTTCGTGCGTACCTATTAGGCGTTTCTTGAGAACTGGACATATTTGAAATCTGGACATTTTTTGGGATCCTGATGTTCGAAATTCTCTACTGAGCTGAAAAATTTTTGGATCCTGAGCAAGAGGTTTTTAATGAGTTTAACTCATTTCATTATTTGGCTTATATGCTACGGCATGAACAAATCAAATGTCAACCAATAATCATAAATAAATAACAAATTATTTCACATTTTTCTTAGCTACCCGGTTTTGTCCCCCTTTTCCATATTTATCACATTTGGCTTCTCCACACTGAATATTTGTTGATTTAGGTTGTGGTGTGATCTTCCAAAAAAAAAATTAAGAAGAGATATTTCCTTCACAGAAAATGATCCCCCTAGCAATACTGAATGTACAATGGTATTATAGTACATTTATATATGTATAAGGATACTATGGTATTATAGACCAGATGTAGATAGGATGCAGATTGAAGGAACGCTGAAATGGCTGGCGCATAATCTGAAGCTCCGCGAACAGATATGCACATAGACGCCTCAATTATGTGGTTGCGGCACTGAAATAAATGCATTTGTTGCGCAACGCCAAGCCACAGATCAGCACTTAACAAATTACATCTGGTTATTCATGAACATATCGGGGAGATTGATGGATATTGGTTCTGTTTCCTTATCGAAATTCGGGATTGTGTACGTATGGTAGATATTGGGCCATATGCGACTTTTTGGATGCTCATTCCCAATGTGTATGTTGTTTGATTGGGTTTCTACTCGTATGTGATTCAAGGGGTATTTTTTCAAATCTTTGATTCCTTGTACCTATACTCCATTCACCTTAATAAAGTATTCCTTACAATTTAAGTATAGGTTATACCCTTCGTGTAGAACGAGCAATATATACCTACTATTTCATTACACCGCTCTGAAAACCCTATCAAAACATGTCGATTCAGGGCACCGAAAGTGACCCTTTTCCGTGCGCTGAGACATAGATGCATCTATGCTGAGACCATAGAACTTATAGTACATGGAATGCATATATCTAATAATTCCAATATGGGCCATGAGCCAATCAAAACTGAAGCTGGGATTTGGTAACAATCCAGATCTGCGCTTGTGCGGCAATATTGAAAATAAAAATATTTTTTTAATTCTGTCTCTCTCCGACACATCATATTATGTCGTGAAACGTATGTCATTCATAACTTCATGTGAATAGTTTCTATCATAACCTCACAATTTCATGTGAAGTGTTTCAATCGCTTTATTCCGTTTTCTTCAAGTCCTAAATATCATTGCTAACTCCTGTTCATATTCTAAAATTGAACTGAAAGTATTCAAGTGACATATTTTCATTCTCGAGATATATTTTCTTGTTGTATTTCAGAATAAACATAACCTCTAAATTTCTTGCAATCTTTGAATTTCCAGTTGACGCAAGCGTACAACTCAAGCTTTACCAAAGATTTGGCTTCACTTTGAGACTGTGAAAAGCAGGGGTATAATCCATATTGATGTTATTAGATATATATGATGGAATGCTATTAGCCTTGCTGCTCAGCTTAAAATAATGGATAAACATCTCGAGTTGGAGGAATACCGAAATTTCCATGTTCCCATGGATACGACTTGTCATACAGAACAGAAACACAGAAATACTATGAATTTAATACTCAAGATCCGATTCACTTGGCATTTCGGCAAACATTTCTGTGTTTCTGATCGGTGTGACAGGCCGTATCCATGAAAACATGGAAATTTCGGTATTCCTCCAACTTGAGATGTTTATCCACTTTTTGTTCTGGTAATAGCATTCCATGCATGTACTATAAGTTCTATGGCTGAGACACAAAGCAACGATTGCGTGATGACAGTAGACGTCAGTGTTTCGAATAATTATTGTTTTACAATATCGAAATGCTTTCTGTCGAAGAACAAATATCATTGGATTGTTTTCAGAGTGGGGTAATGAAAAATATCGTTTATTACACGTCCAGAAAGGCTTTTTCCGTGCTTGCACGAATTCCCGTGTGAGGCGGAGCCGCGCTAGCACGGAAAAAGCTTACTTTCTGGACTTGTAATGAAATATACTAATGAAATAACTCGAAAATGACTCCCTTTATACATACTTACAATATCCTCGAAACCCCTAAAATAACAAAAACAAACGTTCATAATTCATTCAACCTTCGCCTAAGTTACAGCAATCTATTTTGCTTCCAAAACAATCGACAAAACAAAAAAAATGGATATTTCACCACACAGTGGCACAGATACCTTTTCGTAGAGACGTTTCTAGACGTGCTGGACATGAACATACAGATTATTCATTAATCTACCATATTTTCAACAAATCTTATCGGATAAAATTGATAAAACTGTGGGTTGCTCCGGAAGTTGTAGGAAACTGAAAATTAATCTAGCTGAATAGATCTTATTCAATATTCCGAGTATGGAATTTTTGGCATACTGGTAAAATAAAATAGTTTCTCTAAAAATGAAACTTATTCAGGTATCGGTGGGTTTCACGAAGCGTAATCACCGGTGATCCGATATCAACTGCTTGATTCTATGATTTTTGAACTGACAAATCGAGTTGATTCTAGATCAAGCTCGAATCAACGGTGATTACGCTTTGTGAAACCCACCATATGCGTTTTGAAGGTGGGGTCAAGCAACAGTGTGAATGACATCTTTTCTATTTTTCAAACATTCACTCACATGAATTCGATTTTATATACTTATGTATTCTGAATATACAGGGTGCGGCGTAATGAATGGATAATATGTTACTTGCGGACAGAGGATGTTGTGGCGGTTCAGAAGAATATGTTTTATGTTGGGTAAATGTCACTCGGTTAACGAGATATTCGACATTTTAGAAATTCAAAAAACTCCCTTTGCCCCTATTTTTGGTGACAAGACACCGAATAAAGGAAGATCTAACTCAAATTTCATGTTTTCCTTATTTTGTCCTAAGTTTAAAATAACTTTGTGTAAAAAAAAATATTGTCATCTAGTACCAAATTGAGAAAAACATTCATTGAGATTCCGAAATAGTTTAACTATTCTATTTCAAGCATCTAATACAAAATGAATTCCTATTACAATGAGTCAATGCCTAGTTTATTCTACCTAAAATTTTAAGCAACAATTAAGATCTTCGTAGCCCCTTGAATAGATCAATTATTTATTAGAAGGTGTAGACTGTAGAGCATGTATTGAAGCCCCTGGTGGCCACTTTGAATACCTTTTGTAAAATTAAATCTGATAATACGAAATTTTGATATTGTAATTATCTCTTGTTTTCTTCTATTATTAAATTTCACAGTCATAAAATAAATTTTCTTCAGTTGTTTTTGAGTTGTTTTCAAGTTATGAAGTAAACTTTAGCACTTTTGTAATAAAAAATTCATTTTGTATTAAATGCTGGAAATATACAGGGCCGTTCTACAAGATCTATGACAAACTTTGACAGAAGGTAGCTGTGCTTCTTTTGAGCATTTTTTCTATGAACATGGGTCCGATTCGTTTTCGTTTAGGAGTTACAAGCATTTGAAAAAAAAATATTTTCATGTTTTGATTAAGGATTAAGTATAGGCCGACAGGTTGATATGGTAATTGACATTATTTTAATTATTCATTTGATACTCGATTTACGACTTGAATAACAATGCATTCTTTTGAGACTCAGGAATATGATTGGATGCCAGTACATGTTAGAAATGATCGTTTAAATGCAGACTTGTATAAAAATTTTGGAAGCACAACATTTTTGACTTCATTGATGACTTAGAGCTCAACATTGTTAGAAATTGTGTTGATTGTTAACGTCCATGGTTATATGTATATTCAATAAATTTTTTCAAGAATTTGGACAACTTTATTTATTTGAATCGTTTAATACATTGCCAACGTTTCGAACCGTTCGTGGTTTTTTTCAAGGCTAAAATAGAAATAATAATATAAACGATGTGCACAGTTATTGGGAGGGATCTGTCACTCACCTCGTATTCAATTCGATTCGGGATGTGTCTGATTAATTGAAATTTTCATTTTCTTTTTGTACTGGAAATCAATGAGAAACTCTGAAACATCTTTTACGAAGTATTCCGGCGAACTATGTTATCGTATTATCAGTGAGAAACAAATCTATCTCCCAGCCTATTCCATGAACTCATATGCGCACATAAAACGAATTTTGGCTAACTCACAATTACAATCGTACATAGAATATTTCTTGTATATGGGACGAAACGATATTAAAATTACAATTAAATACTTTCTTTGCAACTTAGAATTTTTCTATTCATTTTGAGTTTTGAGTCCGAGTAACACTTTCACCTAGTATTAAGCTATTGTGAACCAGACTTAGATGTTGGATATCTTCTCTGAAATTCACTGTGTTGTTGGATCTGATGTGTATCATTTCGCTTATTAGTCTCCTGCTGTAATTAGTTTCCCGATCCCAAATTTTTACATCCTTAAACTTAAATATATGTCCATCAGTGTGCATGTGCGTAGTTAGAGCTGTTTTATGTGTGTTGTTCAACTTTTTCGTGTCATTTATATGTTGTTTTACTCGTTCCTCTAGTAGTCGTTTTGTTTGTCCTACGTTACATTTCTGACAATTTTCACAATCTATTTTATAAACTAATTCTGACTGTTTTAAGATCGGTGTTTTGTCTTTCAATCTTGTGTAGAATCTTTTCCTATTGTCAATCGTATTATAGAATGCAGCTGTACAGTTATATTCCTGAAATATTCTGTTTATCACATATGATAAAATAGGGTAGAATACTAGTTTTGAGTATTTTTTGGATTGTGAATTTTGTTCTTCTCCTGTGCCCTGTGTTACTGTGGTCATGGCTCTTCGTAGACGACACATTACTTTTAGTCCCCAAAGATAAAGTCGAAGAAACCCTGAAAATCTTCAACTCATTTCACCAAAAAATACAACTCACGCTTGAAAGGGAAAAACAACAAAGTATTCCATTCCTGGACATACTAGTCATCAGAGAGCAAAATAGACTAAAGACCAATTGGTTTATGAAACCAATTAACTCAGGCAGATGTATTAATTTTCATTCAAACCATAGTGTCACACAAAAGAAGAATGTAGCAATGAATTTGATAAATAGAGCTTTATCTCTAATTATTAATGAATACAAAAAAGACAATGTAATAAAAGTAACCAAAATCCTCAAACAAAAAAATTACCCAGAACAATATATCAGAAGATGTATAAATACCTTCAACCGAAATAACACCAACAAGAACGCACTGATCATGACAACAGTAACACAGGGCACAGGAGAAGAACAAAACTCACAATCCAAAAAATACTCAAAACTAGTATTCTACCCTATTTTATCATATAAGATAAAGAGAATATTTCAAGAATATAACTGTACAGCTGCATTCTATAATACGATTAACAAAAGGAAAAGATTCTACACAAGATTGAAAGACAAAACACCGATCTTAAAACAGTCAGAATTAGTTTATAAAATAGATTGTGAAAATTGTCAGAAATGTTACGTAGGACAAACAAAACAACTACTAGAGGAACGAGTAAAACAACATATAAATGACACGAAAAAGTTGAACAACACACATAAAACAGCTCTAACTACGCACGCGCACACTGATGGACATATATTTAAGTTTAAGGATGTAAAAATTTTGGATCGGGAAACTAATTACAGCAGAAGACTAATAAGCGAAATGATACACATCAGATCAAACAACACAGTGAATTTCAGAGAAGATATCCAACATCTAAGTCTGGTTTACAATAGCTTAATACTAGGTGATAGTGTTACTCGGACTCAGAACTCAAAATGAATAGAAAAATTTTAAGTTGCAAAGAAAGTATTTAATTGTAATTTTAATATAGTTTCGTCCCATATACAAGAAATATTCTATGTACGATTGTAATTGTGAGTTAGCCAAAATTCGTTTTAACTGAAATATTTTGAATTTATTTTAATAATAGGGTGGGAGATAGATTTGTTTTTCACTGATAATACGATGAGATAGTTCGCCGGAATACTTCGTAAAAGATGTTTCAGAGTTTCTTATTGATTTCCTGTACAAAGAGAAAATGAAAATTTTAATTAATCAGACACATTCCGAATCGAATTGAATACGAGGTGAGTGACAGATCCCTTCCAATAACTGCGCACATCGTTTATATTATTATTTCTATTTTAGCCTTGAAAAAAAACCACGAACGGTTCGAAACGTTGGCAATGTATTAAACTATTCAAATAAATAAAGTTGTCCAAATTCATGAAAACATTTATTGAATTGTTAGAAATATAAAGTATCAGCATGATGGTGAGACAAGTAGTCAGTTGGCTGAATGAACATTTACCGAATGAATGGATAGGTCAAGGAGGACCAATACAATGGCCACCTCGTTCGCCTGGTCTAAATTCCTTAGATTTTTATTTATGGGGATATATGAAGAAGCTTTTTTATCAGGTTGAAATGCAATCTCATCGACAATTACCTACTTGATATAGGTAATTCAAGTAACCCAAATACAAAACGACCCAAATCTGATCCGACGAGTAACGGCATCTTTAGTTCGTCGATGTGATGATGTGAAGCTTGCATTCAAAAAGAAGGTGGACATTTTGAACAATTTTTATAGTCTCAAAATTTTCATTTATTATTATGATTTGAACAAAAAAATATAATGTTTCGAATGCTTGTATATTTTAAACACAAACGAATCGGACCTATGTTCATAGGAAAAAAAATTCAGAATAAGTCCAGCTACCAATTACCATCTGCCAAAGTTTGTCATAGTGCTTGTAGAACAATGTTTATTATATGATTTCATTCATTTCAGAATCTCAATGAAACAGGCAAGGTATTTCTTGATTTGGCACTCAGATGACCATATTTTCTTACATCACGTTAAATTAAAGAAACTAAAAAGGGTGTAATTTTTTAGAATATCGAATATCTCGAAAAGCGAGGGACTTTTAATGAACATGAAACATATTTTTCTGTACCGCCATAACGTCTTCTACCCGCGGTACTATATTGTTAATTCATAACACCACAACCTGTATACGTACGACAATATCGTCATGAGATGAATCTAAACTTATGATGGCAAATGAAAATTCTATTACATGGTAAAAGTTGGGAAAAGCTTCCCATCTAGAGCTTCATTAGTTCATTGCAATTTTATGCCGATACGAGGATGTATTGATATCTAGTTGGCTTAGACCAGTTCCATGCATAAACAAAATATTGCGATACAATATCAACGAACAATAACTTATTAGGAGTGTCAGTGTAGAGTTCGAAGTCGAAAAAGTAAACCAGAGTTACTCAATAATTAAAAAAAAATTGTCCACCGAAATTTAAAAAATCTAAAAATTGGAATATATCGAGCCATCATCAAGTACCTGTAATTAAAAGGGTTGAGAGGTGAGCAGATTTACGAAGATATGCTTAATACCCTTGGTGATCAATGTCCTTCGTATGCGACCGTGAAAAATTGGACTGCATTCTTCAAAAGAGGTTAATTTTCCATTGAAGATGATGACCGATCGAGAAGGCCAGTTTCTGTGTTAGTCACCGAAAATATCGATGCAGTTCATGACATGATTTTATCAGACCGTCGAATTGGGCTAAAACGGATATCTGAAGCACTGAAGATTTCATACGAACGCGTTCATCATATAGTTCACGTCAATTCGGACATGAGAAAAATTTCTGCAAAATGGATCCCCAAATGTTGACCAAAAGCGTGCAAGGGCAGAAGCATCGCGTTCGATTTGTGCTTGATTTGAAAACGATGTAGACTTCTTAAACCGAATTGTTACTATGGATGAGACTTGGGTAGGTACATTTATACGATCCAGAAACAAAGCAAAAATCGATGGAATGGCGACACTCTGGTTCTCCAAGACCCAAGAAGTTTCGTGTCCAAAAATCTGCTGGAAAAGTTCTGGCTTCAGTTATTTGGGATTGCCATGGAGTAATCATGATTGATTTTTTGGATAAGGGTGGAGCAATAACTGGAGATTACTATTCGACATTACTGACCACTCTACGGGAAAAAATTAAAGAGAAAAGACGCGGAAAGCTATCCAAAGGTATTTTGTTTTCACGGGACAACGCCCTAGTATACACAAATCTCATGTTGCCATGCAAAAAATTCGTGATTTAGGGTTAGAATTACTAGAACACCCCCCTTATTCACCAGATTAGGCTCCGTCCAGGCTCTTTCATCAACTAAAAAAAAGTTTAAAAGGTCGTCAATCTTCTTCCAACGAGGCGGTATAATAAAAGCTGTGTAGTAATGATTGTCAGAGCAAGAAGAAACATTTTTTTTAAATGTCTAGAGACATTGCAGGTTCGCTGTAATGAATGTATTAAATTAAGAGGAGAATAAGTTGAGTAATAAAATATTTTGACATTGAAATTTTGTTTGGTTCTATATTAGGCTGAGAATTTTTCAATAAATCCTCGTATATATGAAAATAAGCAACCAGATTATTTTCTTGGTTCTTCGGCCGTTGAATCATTCGGCGTAGTATGGGATCTGTTGAGAAGCAGCGAAATACCTGTCCATTGTAATACCATGAGGTCAATGATCTAAACTCAACCTATCAGTAGTATCAGTACTCGCAGATCTTCACTGTGAATCAAATGCACATTACCAGCAAAAAGCAAAACTAATTCGACAAACAGGATTAGTCTCGCAATTTCATCGTCAATTAAGTGCTCGTTGGAGGCCATTCACATTCATCCTTCAATCCTCTTTCAATTTTTAGGATTATCATTCGAAGAAATATTAGTCATAACTAAGCATCATGAAAATCCACTTCGAACAACGAAATAGAAAGGTTGTAAAATGACAATCCCTATGGCGCCACCGTTCCAAATCAGCACCTTTAGATTGGATTAGGAAAACCGAAACTTTCTTCAGAAACGTTCGAAAAATTTCGGCGTCAATCCGAATCTCATTAGATCTACCCTTCAAGACCCACGTCCTTCATTTTGCATCTCAGTGCAAGCAGCACTGAAAGGCGAAGGAAAGTAGTAAGGTACCTGACGGATTAACCGAAGATGGGACGCCGCGATAGAACGCGATGGACACGGCGATACCGCGCCGCAATTACTACCAGATTGCTACGCGATTACCATCTACACACGTCAGACAGGCGGACATCTTGATAATGAAGAGGACCAAATGGACCGGACTCCGCCACCTTACGCCAGATACCGATCTGGAGAATGCGCCTTTGTCTTTCTTACTTAGCGAGACGAAGATGATTGACGTATCTTCCTCGACCGATTACAATTGGCTTTTCTGCTGTCACGAGGGCCCCAATCAGGATTGCCACGAATCAATTATGCTCCCATCTTCAAAAGATTCGACAATGTTATTAGATTAAAAGCTTCGTCAAGTTTTGGTTTCAATGGACTACCGACATGGTTTATTGTCTTCTATTATATTTAACTACGGACGTGTTCGGGATGTTCTTTCAGAGTAATTGATGATGTAAAGATGTAATTCAGAAAATCATATTCTAATTCTGATAAAACACTCACGACGGTGTTAGTTTCATTTAACCGATTTAACGTTTAACAAGAGACGACTGATTTTGGCTCCGTGGTCATTGCGCCTCCATCACTGTTCTAGCCAGGTGAATATAAAGCCCTTGGCGGCTTTGGTACCTTTCCGTGATCCTGTAACGAGCTAAGAAAAATATCAGAAGGAAAGAAATTAGATTTTTTTCTTCACAGCTCCACGCGGCGCGATTTTCTTGCAGCGAACGCATCTTTCAGCTCCTCGAAATCTGTTTCGGAAGCAGTTTGGTTTTCAATAGCTAAGATCGAATGACCATAGAGACGTTCCTGACTCATTGAGGAACGCAAATAATTTTCAATTTGCTGAAACTGCGTTCACATCTTGCAGACGTGGTAGGGAATGTGCAGTATATTCTTGAAGCTTCTTGCAGATCTTGCCTGTGAATAATTTCTAGCTAATGAAATCGATCTCTCACTAACTTCAGGAACCAGCTCTTTGAAAACCGCTTGTTCCTAACAGAAATCAACTGCATTTATTTATATAGCATATTTTTGCTCTAGAAGAGTCCCATTTTTTGCATGTTTAAAAGAGCCTGGCCATTGAGGAATGCGAAATTCGTTTACAGACTCTCTGCGCTTTCTAATCTTTTTCTGACTTTTCACCATAATCTCTCGAAAACAACCTTAATTTCCTTCGAGAATAAACCAACTAGATCTAGCATTCTTGACTCATCTTCGCACATTTCGTCGACATGCTTTGTCTTTTTTGGAACTACGGTTATTTCTAAGAACTGTCTCCACATCCAATTCTTCTGAAAGAAGTGTAGCTTCCGAGATCCAGTCTTCAATGAGTTTTTCTCTCATTCCTTGCAAGATCTTCACAAGACCTTGTATCAACAACAATTAATGAACGTGAAATAATTATATCCCCTTTCTGAATTTCCACGTTGACGCTATTGATCTCTCGCAGAATATTATCACACATTATTAGGTTCAGGATGAATCTGAAATCCATCACAGCATTCACATCATGAAGCAAATGACCAGCTTCCTCAAATTCTAAAGATGCTCGGCATTCCAAAATTCTTCGTCTTCCGAAATGTGAAGACGGTTTAGACTGAAGATATTCAGAATTCAAATGATACACATAATAGTGATAACGCATATATTTCCCTTTTTCCAGTTTTTTCTCAATATCTTGAAAACTATTAGTAGGTACTACTAACGCAACAGTTCGAACAAAAGTCATTGAAATGTTCATGCTCAATCATATGGGAGCAGAAAAATAAAAAAAAATTAATTTTCAAGGAAATTTATTTCCATTTCTGTATTCCAATCCGCGGTATATCTGGTATAAGTATTGAAGATATTTCAGCTTGACAAAAAAACTCCGACCAATTTCAAAATTCAAAGTTTCAGATTTCAATAAAATTGTCCCATTAGTTCTCGAGAAACTCAAACTTCGAATAGAACACCTCGTATAGTGTTATCCAGTGCATATCAACTTGAAATAACCAGAAACGCATAAAATTGCTACGAATTAGTCAGATTACTCGCGTGCAGCCTATATGAAAATTTATTTACAAGAATAAAGAAAAACTATTTTTTGTTGTTGTGTCGACTCACAATATCGTTATGAACGTCTGTTCTAGACAATCTCTGTAGTTTAGGATTGAATATTCGAGGTGAGTCTTTGAAGTTACATTTCTTCAACCGTAGTTTCTTGAGGTCTATATAATGAAACCTTCATTTCATTTTCCATTTATCCAAATTCGGCTTTGTTGCATACAGGGTGAGTCTTTGACTTGTACATATATTTTAACTGTAGATTACTCTCATCAAACGAAACACTTTTTTCTATACCATTTTTCAAAATTCGGTTCGGTTTGGGAGATAATTTGTCGAAAATCCATGAAAAAAACACTTTTCTGTTTATATCTTCGGAACCGTTATTTCGAATGAACTGAATTTTGGTAGAGGTTTTATTCTATTCATGGTGCATATTCCTCAATCGAAACCAAATCTCTACTATTATAAAAGTTACAGGGTAGTCGACTCATCAATACACACTAAAACACCATAAAACCACTTTAAAAAGATAAGCGGTTCATATTTTCGAAAGAATCAATCATTTAAGAAACTAAAAGTATTCCTATTTTTTTTTCAATAAAACGCGTCGTTTTCGAGTTATTTCCAATTTTACCCGGAGAAATTTGACGAAAAAATCATTAATTTCAAGAAAAATCTGAATGCGTCTCTGAATTAAATATCATCGAATATTATTCCTTCTCTGGTCTTTGAACGAGTTTACAATGTTGTCACAATATTTATCAACTTTGTCTAGATATTTTAATAATAAAATCCCACAAATGTGGGAGATCAAATTGAACACCAAGGAGGATTTAATACGCACAGTTTCTATTGAAAATTCATAGTTACCGGTCCATATTGAAGTTAAATGTCGATGAAATACAAAATTCGGATATGAATGATGAATCTCGATACAAACTACTTATTAAATTGAAATTAATGAAAAATAATACGATACCTGATAATCTGTGGCGACGTTTCCATCTAAACACCATCCTCTTGGAATTTTTTAAACTCGACACGGTTGAAATTATATTAATTCACTTTTCACTTCACATAATAATCACATTAGAACAATAATTCACTGAATGTATTCAGAACTTCACATAATGTTTACGGTTTGTTCAGAGGCTCTGGGTTGTTATTGTTTATAGTTGGCCTCCAGAGTCCAGATAACCAATACATACTTCGGTTTTCGCTCAACGCATGCGTGGTAAAATTTGGCGGCAAAGTCGATTTATGATGGAAACGGCAGAATTCATAGATATTTATACCACGGTACACAAATGTATCGTGATTTATACTATGTTTCGTAAAAAATCCTCAACCTCAATGAAAATATCAGCAAGCTGACAACATCTTCTTGAAATGTCTGTGCAAAAATTCAAAGAATCGATACAAATTAGATTAGGTTAGGTTGTTTAATAATAAATCTGGATGAAAAGTCTTTCTTCATGATATGGTTTGGGAATTTCGAGGGAAATATGAACAAGTTATTTGTGTTTACAAACTAATCTGCAGAAAAATTGAAGAAGGAACTTACTTTGGTGGAATAAATGTGGCTTTTTAGTTGCAGATACAATCCGATGAAACTAACTGTTTTTGTTGAAATTATCGTGTTCGCAACATTATTATTCCAATAAGGTTAGTACTTGAGTATTACCTAAATGTATAAAGTCAATTTCTATCGAGAAATATGAACTTTGAATCAATTCCACATTATCATTTCAGGGACGTAATTAGCACAATTTTTTTTTTCAAATGGCTATATCTTTTTAACAGAGCCGAATTCGGAAAAATGGAAAATGAAAAAAAGGTTTCTTTTGACCTCAAAAATCTTCAGTTAAAATATATGTACAAGTCAAAGACTCACCCTGTATAGCATTTTTTTCAATGAACTGGGCGAGTGCACACCTGATTTTTCAGTGTGTTATAACCTCAAATTTTTTAATTCTTTATTGAAACTGACTGAAAACGTTTAGAAAATACTCTGATACTGAGTTTATTTGAGCAAAAATTTTTAAAAAACGATATTTCGAATTCGAAACAATAACACTGAGTCTTGTTCGATTATGTTTTCAATTCAGAAGCCCCATTTCTTCCTCCAGAATACACCTCTTCTTTGACTATCCCCAAGCTTAGTGAAAACATCCATAATTCATTCTTATTCAATTTATAACCCAAAAATAATCAATAAGAAAACGTTTTTCCTTCATTTATCTTGAATAATTAATAATTCAGAACAATTACTGTACTCCATTCACTTTTATAAAGTACCCCGGTTGGCCATGAAATTCTGACTCATTTCACCGTGTTTATTTTGAGAATGTTAGGTTATAGTTACTGTCAGAAACATACGCAACGTTGCCCTTTTACATAGAGATCGTAGTAATTACGGATTAATCAAAATGTTTATTTACTTTCGGAAAATAATGAATTTGAGAAAAAATTATGTGAATTCAATAACTCCAAAGACTTGGCGAATGTTAAGGAAACTTTTTTTCTGATAAAACTGTAAATATTTCACGAATATAAGCATGGTTGGAAGATTCAGTTATGTTATTTTCTTTTACGGAAATCAAGAATCGAGTGTTGGAGTTTTACTCAAAAATAATGGAGAAAACAGTCCGTTACTTTTTGACAGTAGGTACTGGAATAACCCGACAGAACAACTTCCAAACGAACAGACAGACCTATGGAATTCCCCACTTTTCAAAATTCTCAAGAAATAAGCCTACAGAAGACATTTAGGTACATATTTAAATACGTTTTTGCACAACTAGAAATAATCCAATATGAAAATGTAGTGGTACTACGAATCTCGTATCACATTTACAAAGTTAAAAAAGAGTTGCTATGGCTTAGTTTTTCCTCAGGCGGCAAGAAAGTATTGCTATATTATGCAAAAAATGAATTTTGCGAGACAACCGTAACTGGGCAAATGCTCCATTTTTCACGCACTAATAACGATGGTAAAAGTAGATCCCAAAGTAGATATTCAGATTTCCATGAATTTCAAAATGTTTTAAAATAATAGTATATTATTTTATAAAGAGGAGAAGTGCCACTTTTCATGGCGAGCTTGAGTTTACCTGCCGAACGTAGTGAGGCGGGTAATTGAAAGCGAGCCATGAAAAGTCACTTCTCCTTCGAATGAAATATGTTATTTTATTTTCAAACATTTCAAAATTCATGTAAATCTGAATATTCACTTTTGAATTGACATTAACGTTCATTCAAATTGAGTGAAAAATGGAACATTTGGAAATAAAATAACATATTTCATTCGAAGGAGAAGTGACTTTTCATGACTCGCCATGAAAAGTGACTGTCTTCTCCTACTCATGAAATATACAGGGTTGGGATAAAGTTTGGCACCAAATTAATATATTTAAAACGAAACGGACGGTAATTTTGAAATTTGGCGGCTGAGTGAATGGAAAGCACTTCGAACATTTAAAATGATTTTTTTTAATTATTTTCAATAATTTTTTTCTACTAGTAAAAGCCCTGTATTTCTTCTCTTTATAGATTTTCATAAAAAATACGTCATGAAAAGCATGGAACCCGATATGGACAGATCCGAAACAAGGTGCACTTTCAGAATCTGCAGAAATATACAGGGTATCCCATTTAAATAATTTTTTTTGTCATTTCCGGTTAAACCGGAAGTATCTCATTAGTGAAAATATGCTCATCAAATGCATTGTGGTCCATTACACTCAGCTGCCAAATTTCAAAAAAATCGCCTGTTTCGTTTTAAAGATATTAATTTGGTGCCAAACTTTATCCCAACCCTGTATATTCTACTCCATTCACTTTTGAATAAAGTATCCCGGTTGGCCATGATTTTGGTTTATCAAGTTCTTTTACTTAAAACTAACGAAGGTTGGCAATCGTGAAAGTAAAATAATTTTGAGAGATTTTGCCAATGCTATCTTATACCTATTATTCACCCTTTTTCAACTTTGTAAATGGGGTTATTTCTTTTGAGGTTTAACTGTGACACAGGTTCAGAAGTATCACTACATTCTCATACTGAAGTATTTCAAGTTAAGTGGGGAATTCAACTGTTCATAAGTTTTTCTGTCAGGTTATTGGAGTACTTTTATTCTTTCTGCGAATGAACTATCACAAAGTAACGGACTATTCTGTCAATTTTTCTTGAGTGAAATTTCAACACTCGATTCTCGATTTCCGTACAAGAAAATACTGAATCTTTCAACCATGTTTTATGAGTGAAATATTTCCAGTATTAACAGAGAAAGAGTTTCTTCAACATGTCAGGTCTTTGGAATTATTGAATTTACATAATATTTTCTCAGATTAATTATTTTCCCAAAGTTGATAAACATTTCGATAAATACGACTCACATCAAGAAAGTAGAATGTTGCTTATTCCACTAACAGGAGAATGACTATAACCTAACATTTTCAAAATATAAGCGGTGAAATGTGTCAGAATTTCATGGCCAGCCGGGATACTTCATGAAAGTGTATGTAGTATACTATTATATTTATGTCAGTGTCAGACGTCAGTTATAAAATGTTCCTATTTACCGAATTAAATTGTCAATTCAAATTGGTTTGACCAATATTTCCTAGGAATTAATAGTTTCAAGGAAATGATTTTATGATTTTACTATTATGCGGTATCAATATCTGCATCTGCAAGTAGCAGTTATAATTCAAAAATAAAACTGACAAACCGAAGACACGTTCATGTATGAAACTCAGGAACACTGATATTTTCCAAAATAATCACGTTTATAGGTTTCAAAATTGAATTCATTTAAAATAACGGTTCCCAAGGTATGGGGAGAA
The DNA here is from genome assembly GCA_951802165.1 of Adalia decempunctata. NCBI lineage: Eukaryota > Metazoa > Arthropoda > Insecta > Coleoptera > Coccinellidae > Adalia > Adalia decempunctata. Next base: position 44,117,577 of record OX637697.1, read on the forward strand.
AATTATTTTTTCATAGGATTTCGATACCTTTCATCTTTCAAACGAAGATGGCTTTCGAAAAATGGAATAGAAAAAAAGATCAAGTCAAAGACTTAGCCAGTATAAGTTTATCGTTCTTTTTCAGATGAGAAGAGCCTCGGACTCGATGTCATCGTGAGTTTGATGGTTAAAAAGGTAAAACATAAAATGAAAATTTTCTTTTCTGAAACACGAATCTCCTTTAATTAAGATAGAGAACTAGAAACCTGGCCTTTTCGTAACAGCTGTGATATATCGAACTTTCTGGGTTACCGATGAGGAGATATAAATACCGACGAAAACGCGGTGCACGAACCCGAAAAGAAAAAGGGCCGTGGGGTGTAATGAAATCTGTAAATCAGAGGCTTTTACCAAGATTTCCCGATGGAACTGGAAACAGTGCGGTCTCACGCAATCGACTCCTCCTCGGGAATGCTCATCGATTTCAGTCAGTTTCCTCCGATGACGAAACAATACGTTTTGTTCTTTCTGGGTCTTTGCACGTGACGAGCTTATTGTTGTTGTGTCGGCGAAACTGACAAAGAAATTGGATTTTCTAGGAGTACGAGGAAGTATCGATATCTGGTTAGCCTAGACCAGTTCCATGCATAAACAAAATATTGCGATACCATATCAACGAACAATAACTTATTAGAAGTGTCAGTGTAGAGTTCGACGTCAAAACAGTAAGCCCAGAGTAACGCAAAAAATAAAAAAAAAGTCCACCGAAATTGTAAATATCGTAAATTGAAGTATCGAGCCATCATCAAGTACCTGTATTTGGAAAGGTTAAGAGGTAAGCAGATTTACGAAGATATATGCTCAATAGTCAATACCCTTGCGGCGATCAATGTCCTTCGTATGCGACCGTGAAAAATTGGACTGCAAGCTTCAAAAGAGGTAAATTTTCCATTGATGATGATGACCAATCGGGAAGGCCAGTTTCTGTGTCAGTCCCCGAAAATATCGATGCAGTTCATGACATGATATGATTTTATCAGACCGTCGAATTGGGCTAAAACGGATATCTGAAGCACCGAAGATTTCATACGAACGGGTTCATCATATAGTTCACGTCAATTTGGACATAGAAAAATTTCTGCGAAATGGATCCCCAAATGTTTGAATGTTGACCAAAAGCGTGCAATGGTAGAAGCAACGCGTTCGATCTGCGCTCGATTTGAAAACGATGTAGACTTCTTAAACCGAATTGTTACTATGGATGAGACTTGGGTACATTTCTACGATGGAGAAAGAAAGCAACAATCGATAGAATGGCGACACTCTGGTTATCCAAGACCTAAGAAGGACATTATACTGACCACTCTACGGAAAAAAATTAAAGAGAAAAGACGCGGAAAGCTATCCAAAGGTATTTTGTTTTACAGGACAACGCCCCATAACACAAAAATCATGTTGCCATGCAAAAAATTCGTGATTTAGGGTAAGAATTACTAGAACACCCCCTTATTCACCAGATTTGGCTCCGTCCGACTATCATTTCTTTCTTCAACTGAAAAAAAGTTTTAAAGGTCTTACATTTTCTTCCAAGGAGGAGGTTATAAAAGCTGTGGAGGACTGGTTTGCAGAGCAAGAAGAAACATTTTTTTTGAAAGGTCTAGAGACGTTGCAGGTTTGCTGTAATAAATGTATTCAATTGAATCTACCTCGCTTCGAGGATAGACGCCTGCGAGGAGATCTCATAATAACTTACAGAGCGCTAAGGGAAATGTTTGGAGTGGATCTCTCTCATCTGTATGACCTTAATACCAGTCAACGTCTTCGTGGTCACGGGTTGAAATTGTATCGTGTATCGTATTATGATATTGTTTAAAATTCTCTACAGACCTAAAATATTTTTGGAGCTTGAGCATTTCCAGTTGGGAAATAATGGAAATAAATTTGTCCAAAACATTTTTTTTTCAATTTTTCGTTTCTGATATGACAGATTATTCAATGCTGAATACATTTCTGTTAAAAGCATTGTATTCATTCCAATAGTTTTCAGAATATCGAAAAAAAAAGTCAAATATTCATAGTCAGTATTATCTTCATTTTTCTTATTCTTAACAACCCGAGTGTAAAAACCGTTCCCACAACGTCGAAGTAGAAGAATGTGGAAAGATCATGCGTCTTTTGAATTCATGAATACCTATCATCACAGGGTGTTTCAAATTTTGTGTCGAAAATTCTTCTGTTTTTTAGATTGGAACCCTATTTTTTTATGATTGCTTTGGATTCTCCGAAGAAAAATGATGAAAGCACTCTCAAATGCTCTTGCTCCTAAATTCAGAAATTCCCGAGTTATTTGACCTTTTCTGGATTAATGTTGAACGTAGAGTCAAATTCATCGAATCTAAACAGATTCGATGAATATTCTTATGAAACCAGAGTAACAATCCAACAACGCAATCTTAAAAAAATAGGGCTCTAATTTGAAAGACGCCCTCCTGTATTTCACATTTTATTTCACCGAGTCTACTTTTTTTCCCTCATTGGTTCCCAAAAATGATTTGAAATTCGAATACTGTTGTTCAAAGCACAATTTTATGAGTAATTCGGCTTTTATCAAGTCCATGCCCATTCAATTCCTCTCTTTGCAGTAAATTATTCAGTAAACTGACCACGTGACAACCCTTTCACAACAAGCATTGCTCACAGGAATGGATAAAACAATAGTACATTCTAAAACTAGTTGCAGAATGGGCTCCTATTCCAATACGAATTGCATTCTGCAACGAGTATTAGACGATATTTTCTCTATTTCAGTCAAATTTCGTGAAATACTGTTGAAATTCAATGAAAAACTCACCCTAGTGACTTTTGTGTTGTATCTTGGCAGTTGGTGACTGTCACGAGATTGACATTTCCAAATTGACGTGTGCTGAAAATTGATAGGAGCGGAAGCCAGTGCGGACAACCAAAAAACGAAAAATATAACTGAAAACAATGCTGTAATGAGTTCATTACAGCACTGTTTTTAGTACTGTAATGAACTTAATACGATACTGAAATAGAGAAAAGATATAATTCTTTTAAAGTTTTTCGAGTCATATTGATTGCATTTATTCAAAAAGTATGCCCAAATTTCGTCATTGGACATATCTTCATCTTGTTCAAATATTTCTCGCAAGCAGTAATAATGTGTACCTACGCGTTTGGTCTATATCTTAGGAAATATTTAATATGTCGGGCATTGCGAATAACTCTTGCCATGTGAATAAATTTTCATCTGGAGATTTTGAGATTTGTCGAGAGTCGGGAGATCACTGAAAATGTCGGGAGCTTCCAAATGAGGCACAAGAAACTGAGTTATCATAGCAAGATAACGTTTGACATTTACCGTAACTGCATTACCTTCTTCGTTTTCGAAAAAAAACGGTCCTTGTAATGTTCCATGTTTACTAACTCCCATCTGTCAACTATCGATCTGTCACGTCATAATCAAGTGACATTATGCCTGTCAAATATGGCGCGTAATTCAAATCTTGCGCTCTCATTGAAAGAGCCTTTATTTCTCCATAACTAGACAAACATATACAGGGTCCTGCAATGGTTCGTTCTCCTTCCATATAGTTCAAGAACCAGACATCTCAGAAATTCCGTGTCTTGTATATCTATTTCAGGAAATCATTTTTCAATCAAAAACAATATTCTAATAACAGTATAATCATAGTCAATCCATTTAAAAACCCACACGTTTGTCGAAAATCATATTTTGGTAACACCATCATGTATGTATAATGTAGAATGATATTGATTACCCAATAGGATGAACCTGAAATTGATGTGTCCAAATTTTTGTCAATGTTACGCCTTATTTATTTTTTCGATGTAGGTACCTTATACAAAGTTTTGTCTGTTTCATATTTTCTCATGATCAACCTTAGGGTTATTTTCATTTTTTCATTTGCATTTTGGCATTCTCAGATCACGAATCGTATAAAAAAAATAAGTTGAAAGGATGAGATTGTGAGGCGTCACTAAGAAAACGTATTGAATTTTTAGTGGAGTGCCTAGAGCATTCAAGCTCGGACTAGAGTTATAGTGAATGAATTGATACGATCGATGTGGGATATTGTTTTTCGAACTATAATTTGCAATGTTTACCCATTTTTTTTTGTGCAATCCATTTTTTCATTGTTTAAACAAATTATTATAAAAAATTAATGTTTGACCATATATTTTCACTTTGAACAGTAATTTTTTTGTATTTATATGTTGGATCTCACCTGAGTAGACATATAGGAACATTTTTCAAAGATACCTGTGAATAAAAATACCAGTAGACATCTCGAACGTGGAGGGGAGAGCGGAGCGACAGCTGCCATATTATCTCTATTATATAAAATTCTCCTGTCTGCATGTTTGTTACCGAACTCCTCCGAAACGGCTGGACCGATTTTCGTGAAGTTTTGTGTGCATATCGGGTAGGACTGGAAATCTGCCAACATCTATTTTTCATCCCCCTAAATGATAAGGATGGTCCACCCCTAACTATTTTTTCAATTTTTTCGGACAAAATTTTTTATTTTTATTTTTTTATGATACGGCATACAAAAAAACATACAACCCCAAATTTTCACCCCTAAACGATCAACCCCTTTTTCTAACACAACCTAACCTAACCTAAATTGAACTCTTTCAGGCTAGTTTTTCATTTTTATTGGCCAACATCTATTTTTTCATCCCCCTAAATGTACACCCCTAATTTTTTTTCAAAGTTTTTCGGTAAAAATAAAATAAATTCTCTATTGGCGAAAAATAGCAAAATTGAAATTCATGACGAGATTATTCCTGTTGACCCATTACTGCTGTTTCAACGTATTTGTGTTTAAAAAAAAACCTAGGAAGAACTTGAAAATTATATGAATTACGAATTGGCACCATATCCACTTGGTGTATTTGAAGATGGTGAACTGCGAAAAACAAAAAAATCAACATTTTACGAATTATTTCCGGAAATTTCTATTAATTTAAAACGGACAGAAAATCTATTTTATGTTATTGACGGAGGCATGTTACTACATCGTTGTAAATGGCAATTAAATGAAACGTTCGCAATGATATGTGACCATTATGTAAGATATTTGAAAAATAATTATAATATGTAGTAACACATATGTGGTATTTGATGGGTATAAAAAAGATAGTATTAAATCAGCCGAACGGAATCGTCGTGCATTAAAATATAAATGTGCAGATATTGAATTTGATGAACCTTTAAAAATGGCTCAAGATAAATTTTTGACAAATAGTAAAAATAAAATTCGCTTGATAGAAAAATGTTGAGAGTTGAATTAGCTGACAACAATATATTTACATGCCAAGCGGAAAGCGATGCCGACAAATTAATTGTTGAGACGGCAATGAATTTGGAATCAAAAGATGTTGTTATAGTTTCAGAAGATATCGATGTCTTAGTGATATTAACGGCATTGGTAGATAAAGATCGTGAAATATATTTTCTAAAACCATCCCGAGGCAAAGATCAAAAGAAGATATTTTCATCGAAATGTTTAGAAAAATCATTACCAAACTGTAAAGAACATGTTCTTTTTTTACATGCCTTTACGGGTTGTGACACTACTTCTGCATTTTTCAATAAAGGAAAAATTAAGTTTGCCAAAAATTTTGAGAAACGGATTGATTTACACAACTCAGTAAAAGTATTCAAAAATATCAATGAAGACCCCAATAATATATTGCAAGCAGGTGTGGTATGTATTTTGAGTTTATATGGCGCTCCGTCTAACACTCATGATTTAAATACATCAAGGTTCAATTCTTTCATAAAAGCAACAGCCAAAAATACAAGTGTTCTTTTGTCATCACTGCCTCCAACAACTGATGCAGCGTTTGAGCACCTTAAAAGAGTGTACCTACAAATTCAGATATGGCTAGGAAATGACATACTTATTGAAAATTGGGGATGGAAGTATTCCAATAACATGTACATCCCAATAACTATGAATCAATTACCTGCTCCGGATAATTTATTACAAATGTTATTTTGTAATTGCAAAAAGGGATGTGGGGCTGCGTGTGGATGCAGAAAAAGTGGTTTACACTGTAGCATGTCTACAGAGCAACGAAAATAGTTGTTCCAATACTTCACCCATATATATATATATATATTCTTATGAAATGGAGCTGTACAGATTTGATTCCAAATATGGCATGTGTCTCGAAAAGGCAACAAGGAACAGATCATTCAAACAAACATATTGATCCATTCCCCGCTCCTAATCTCAGTATTAGCAGATAGATGAAGTAGAAGAAAATATTTGATGTTGACAACAATGTTATATATTTAAATAAACGGATTTTGTACTAATAATTTTTTTTTCATGGTCGTAATTAATTACATTATTTCTTTAAATGTTCACAATAGATTACGTTTCATTTATAATTGAACTGGCCGAGAAATTCCATTGTACATAGCAGCTGTCGCTCCGCTCTCCCCTCCACGTTCGAGATGTCTACTGGTATTTTTATTCACAGGTATTTTTGAAAAATGTTTCTATATGTCTACTCAGTTGAGATTCAACATATAAATACAAAAAAATTACTGTTTAAAGTGAAAATATATGGTCAAACATTAATTTTTTATAATAATTTGTTTAAACAATGAAAAAATGGATTGCACAAAAAAAAAATTGGTAAACATTGCAATTTATAGTTTAAAAAACAATATCCCACATCGATCATATTATTTCATTCACTATAACTCTAATCCGAGGTTTTACGGTTTTGAATGCTCCAGGCACTCCACTATTTTCCCATTTTCTCAAATTCGATTTCAGGAAGAATAAATGGATCAACTGATGTTACGTCAGGAGCTCTCAAGCGCTTGTTCATTCACCTTGTAGTAAAATTCACCATGAAGGTATATTCACTCTGTAGGTAGATTCACCTTGTATAAAAAGGATATGGGTAGGTTCGCATTTTCAGTGCGAGAAGGTAAAAGTTCGTTTTTATGACGATTCATGGTTGAATTATAGACCAAACTGAAGATGTTTGTACTGACACAAAACACGAAATGTGCGTGATCTGTCAAAATCAGTGTTGCCAGAAAAAAAATAGTTGAAAAATCAACAATTCGTATACTCCATTCACTTTTATTTAATCACATAGGAGGTCATGGTTTCGTTTTCAGGAGTTGGTGCAGCTCCTCATGAAAAGCACAGAACATATGATGAAAAGTAAGTGCGCGCACAGAAAATATCGTTAATGACAAAACGATGTTGCCAGTTTCTTTGTTTACATCAAAGTGAAAGTATCAAAGATATTCCACATTTTCTTAGGTTTACAAATTGTTCGCAGATTTTTGGTATTTAATCGATATTTGCAGGTGAGTTTTTCGTCGAAAATCCAAGATTAACGTATGTTTATTGTTTTAAACACCAGTTTGGAGCGTGAGGACGATTTTCAAGACCAGGACGAATGTTTACATTTCGAGGTTGATGGGGTACACGGGAATTTCGTAGAAAAGGCTGTTATTTGGACAGATATCGCAGAAGGTGGATCGGATGGAGCCTCGAGAGGTCGATTAGGATGATATTTTTCAGGTTTTCCGAAAATTTGGCGAGATCTGAGCAGATTTGCAAAAGTTAGGTGCATCACTAATGAGGTGGAACTTAGACCTAATTCTCCTATAAGAAACGCCTTTCGAAGGTCGAGATGGTGAAAAATGTATTCTTTAGATGTTGTTTGAACAAAAGCAGCCGAGTTTTATATCCCAACATTGATTGAAAGTTATCAACAAAATAAAATTGACATTATTCTTGATTCTTGTAATTACCCATCAATTCATCTTATATCTTTGGGTTGATTTTTTTTTAATGAATTCTTGATTAGAATCAACAATTGATGTCGTCAAGTCTTGAATTTTCAGTTCAAGTGGATAATAAACATTAAATCTTCACAAGCATGCATATGAAAATTATGTGAAACCAATGCAATTTTCTTCCATGGCGAAAAATGATATATGTCAACAGTGATCTCTTGTACTTTTCATGCAAATAACTAGAAAAGGAAAAGGAATTCTTTCTATCAATTCATATAAACGTTAATTATTTTCTCCCATCACATCTTTTCCAATTCATTCATTTTCCGAATAAATTCATATTCTGAGAAATACGCTAATGAATGTAGAAAGGGCAACATAGTGTTGACTTGGAACAATAAAAAATTTTGAAAAACGTCATAACTTCGATACAGAGTGGAATGTGTCAAATTTCCAAGGCCAGAGTTGTGATTTTATAATTGTGAATGGAGTATATATTTTTCCTCGTATTTTTCTGAATTAATAATAATTTGTTTTGTGTAAAAAATTTAACATCCACTTCTCGTATCATTTTCTCTCAACAATTGTATGTATATTCCTCCCGAAATAATCCCAGAATTCTATAATAATCGATTCGTTCCCTGGTTTTGTAAGGAATGTGAGATTGAGGGTTCTGATTACAATCGGGCCAGCTTCATATCCGAACAGTTAACCTTCCTTGAATAGTTTTAATCATGCCGTGGGAGGAGAACATCACCGTGATTACAGGACATTCGTGACAACTCTAATCAGTCCCCCTATATTGTCGGCGACGTAACTCGGCTATTCTTCCATTCTCTTTTCGCTCCAGGAGAAAAGAAGTCACGAGAGCTGTAGCTGCCCCATGCACACCCCGGCTATTTATTTTGCAATCATTGCGACGGTTTTTTACACCCCATTATGCTTCCAGATAACTTTTCATCTCGATGGGACAATCGCACATTGTGCCCCTTTCAACTGATTGAACCAAATTTCATTTCAATCGCATTCTAATTCAGATAAACCTGCCTGTTGGAAACATGGAAATGCTATTGCTCACCAAGTAACATCCTGCACATGATACTTTTGGATGTAGAGAAACCCTGGTATACCACCTATTACCTTTTCTCTAATACTTCTTTATCGAACAGAAATTTGAGATTTCGACCTACTCGTCATTTACCTCTAAAGAGATCCCTAAATTTTTTCCTAACCACAGTCTCAGCTGATATATTAATGAAATATTGATAGAGTAATATGCACTATTGGTATAGTGAACTGTTGGCCAAAATTTGGTTCATTCGAAATATCGGTCCCGAAGATACATAAAGAAAGAAGGTTTTTCTCATAGAATTTGAACACCCTGTATCTTTCAAACTAACGGAACAACGGAAAAAAATGTATTTCGTTCGATGAGTAGAAGCTGCAGTTAACAAATTCAGAAAATATACGAAAACGTTCATGTTTTTTTCGTGGGCGTCGTTTATGTGGATATCTCCTACACTGACGGATTTCCGGGGAGACCACTAGGCGATGGCCCCCTTCGTTACAAAACCTTGATGGTTGTTCAACCAATTTCTGATATTCGAGTTCCAGAAAAATCATTCAAATAATTATTTTTATTTCCAAACGTACCTACGATAACAACGTCATTTATCGACTAACAGGATCATAGAAAAGTTCCATTTCTTTACTTTTCCCTCCGACGCGCGACGGCCTGGAAAGTGTTGTTATGCGAAGGATGAATTTTGCACGACAAGCGTAACTAAGCAAATGTTCCATTTTTCACTGAATTTAAATGAACTTAAATGTCAATCCAAAGGTGAATAGTCAGATTCACATGAATTTTAAAATGTTCGAAATAAAAGAACATATTTCATTCGAAGTAGAAGTAACTTTTCATGGCTCGCCTCCATTTACCCGGCTCACTACGTTCGGCAGGTAAACTCAAGCTCGCCATGAAAAGTGTCACTTCTCCTCCGTATAAAATAATTTAGGTACTATCATTTCCAAACGTACGATAACTATGTAATTTTTTGACAGACAGGATCTTCGAACAGTTCTATTTCTCCGCCTAGGAGGAAAAATAGTTGCTATGACTCACTTTTCCTTCCGGCGGCATGAAATGAAAAGTGCAGTTGTTATGAAAAGATGAATTCTGCAAGACAACCGTAACTAGGCAAATGTTCAATTTTTCAGTCAATTCAAATGAACGTGAATGTCAATCCAAAAGTGGATATTCAGATTTGAATTGCTGTTGGTTTCAATTACCCACCTCACTACGTTCGGCGGGTAAACTCAAGCTCGCCATGAAAAGTGACACTTCTCCTCCTTATGAAATAATATAGGTACTATTGTATTCTCTGCATATTACCGAACTCCCAAGAAACGAAATAATCTAGTATAGATCCGTCTTTTTTTAACTACAAGAATCAAGAAAATCATACGTATGATTTTCTTGATTCTTGTAGTTAAAAAAAGACGGATCTATACTAGATTATCGGGGAGTACTCCCCGATTATTGAAAAGGCAATAAATAGGTTGATGAAAGGCAGGTACGGGCTGCTAGATAATTGATTCAGTATCTGAAGGCTGGAAGTTGATTTTCATGGTAGAAATAGCATATCGATGTTCGAGTAATCGGGTGCATTCTGGAAAAGTATTTACACTGGAAACACATACCTCCTTTCTTATTTCTAATGGGGCATCCTTTATATTTCAGCAGAACTCGAAATTTCAATTTCAAAAGTATTTTAATTCAATTTTGAATATATCTGGTGATGAATATTCAAGGTTGAGGAATTAAACAACGACATACTCATTAAATTGATTCTTGTAAACTATATTATCGATATAGATTAGGAGCCAATCAATAGTGAATCTGCGCTTGGGTATGAATGCAAATCTGTGCTTTGGTATGAATGCAAATCTGCGCATGTGCAGTAATGTTAAAAATAAAATGTTTGGATTTTTATTAATTGGTAAAGATATTCATCTAAACTTATAAATAAATATTAGTTACGTCATTTTGAGGATAGTTTGTTATGTCCGGATTTGGCGAATGCTAGTTTTCCGATTCCCGATCGTAGTCACGCCACTGTATTACGACGAGGTTGGAGGAAAATATGTTTTCTTGTTGGGAAACCTGGTGTATCGCCTGCGGTGTGGGAACGAGATAGAATTTTGGAAATTTCGATTTGTGGGACAAGGATGAGGATATAGTTGAGAATTTCGGAACTGAAGTACGGTGATAGGTGAATTTGATTCACGTGCAGACTAGTGGAATGGTTGTTTTCTGCACATTCTTCAATTCAATGGTGGTTTTCGAAAGTCGAGGAGTTTTGATTCTTACCTTACTTGGGATTTGAATTTCGAAAACGGTATATACAGTGGGATTATTTCGTTTAGCTTCAGAGCTTATTTGGAGGATTTTGTCTGATCTTACTGTGCCTGAAAAGGGATTTGCCATATTGAGAGGTGAGATTCATTCATTCCTTCAATTCTGCCTCGTGCAATTTGTGTCTTCTATTTTAGAACCAGGATCAATATTCTGCTGGAACTCTATTTCGGTGAAGTATTCTCATTTATAATCAGTGGGGAAACTGTACTTAATTTGGTACTGAGAGAACCCTCTGAAAGAGGTAGGTATTCCTGACTGGCGAGTTCGCCATTTTGATTTCTTTGAATTTGTGTTCATAGGGTCCTTGTTCTGGGACATTTCAGTGGTTTCGCTGGAATATCTGCAATATCTATTGTCGATTGATAAGTCACCGGGTCGAATCAGCCCAGGAAATCAGTTCTGCTGCCGTCAGTTACCTTTTAGTGATTTCAACATCGTGGAGGTACTAAATCGTCACTACCTTTTCCCTTTGGATCGAGAAAATTTATTAAGGTCACATTGAACACTGGCAAAGTAGTGAACAACTATCTTTCTACTCTATTTTTGGTTTTAATCTGATCACAAGTTTCTGTCGTCCTATTAATAAACATGGGGGTTGTGTACTATATGTTCGAGAAAATATTAAAAACTGTATAATTAGGACAGATATTAACAACCTAAGTGTCCAATATGCATTTGAATGCTGTGCAGTACAATATACTACTGAGGAAAATATTAAATTGAATTTAATTTGTGTATACAGGTCAAATCATCCTACTTTAAGTGATTTAGACTTATTTTTTGAAAAGATGTCAGTCTTGCTTGACCTTCTCACTAAGGAAAAAAAAAGCAAATATATAATAATTGGTGATTACAATATTGATTTCCTCAAACCGCAAGTTAGTAATTGCCAAAATTTGTTGAATATCATACGAGCATTTGGAGCCGAGGTAATGTTTCATGAACCTACTCGTGTAACTCATATTTCTTCATCCTGTTTGGATAATGTCTTCACTAATATCATAGGTGGTAGGGTGGAAATATTTCAACCTCATCTCTCTGATCACAATGCCATCACGTTTAGTTTTGATATAAATGATTATTTGAGCAAGTGCCCAGATATGCTGTCTGAAATGGATTGGTCCACACTGTACTCATTCAACAAGGATGAGATTAATGATATGTGGAATTATTTTTTTTCATAAATTTGAAATACTCTTTAAGAATTCTTTTCCTAAAGTCCTGAATAAATATCGAAAAAATGTTGATAATCTGTGGGGTGATCCGCGTCCTTTGAAGGTCAAGGATGAGTTGGATATCTTGTATATAATATCTAGAACTGATTCTCAATACTTGTTACCCTATAGGTCAAAAAAACAGGAATATGACAGACTAATTACTGAACTTAAGCAGGAGCATTATGGTGATTTAATTTCAACCTCTACAAATAAGTCTAAGACTACTTGGTCGTTAATAAGGGAATTTAAGGGTGGCGGTGGCGCTAAGGTGTCAAAGTTTCCCACTGGAAATCCTAAAATTTTAATCAATAAATTCAACAACTACTTTGTTAATCCTGGAAGCTGCCCTGTCCCGCCAATCAATGATGTTACTGATGCTCATGATTTGAACAGATGTCCTAAGTCATTCTTCATGTTTGAACTAACACCTTCAGAATTGTTGTCCATTGTTTCAAAACTGAATAACTCATTATCACATGGTTATGATGAAATCCCTATGAAGATCCTGAAAAAGTGCATAAATGAGATTGCTGAACCCTTAAGTTTCATAATAAACCAGTCATTTACAGTTGGCATATTTCCCGATTCTCTTAAAATGTCAATTGTAAAACCAAATCATAAAAAGGGATCCTATGAAGAAATCGGAAATTACCGCCCTATTAGCTTGCTAACATCGTTCTCGAAAATTTTTGAGAAGGTTTTATCTGTACGACTGATATCGTTCTTTTCTAGGTTTGAAATATTTAGTAAATCTCAACATGGATTCGTACCACACAAATCCACCGAGACAGCCATATTTGATGCGATAAATGAAGTTCTTATATCCTTTGAGAACGGCAATATTCCTCTGGGAATGTTTCTTGACCTCTCGAAGGCCTTTGACAGCATTGACCATGAAAGGCTGCTATCGAAATTGGAAGCTTGTGGCATTCGTGATAATCAGCTCAAAATCCTGCAGAGCTATTTGGGTGGTCGAAAACAGAGAGTTAAACTGATGAAGGATGGTGATGTTTTCTACTCCGATGATCTTTTAATTTCCATGGGCGTTCCGCAGGGCAGCATCTTGGGGCCTCTGCTTTTTTTAATTTACATTAATGACTTGCCACATCTAATTAGTTCCCTTCTCAGGATTATCCTCTTTGCAGATGATACCAATGTAATTGTCTCTGAAGCTGACATAGCCACCGTCGTTCAAACGGTTACTAACACATTTACATCCATTACCTCTTGGTGCAGTGACAACCACCTCCGATTGAACGTGAGCAAGACCGACCTACTGTTTTTCCGCACTGATCGATCACGCCTCTCCTTCCCAGAGTCAATCAGAATTCATAACACCGACCTTCCCTTAAGTGTCTCTACTAAGTTTTTAGGTATATATCTGGATGCCTCCCTAAAATGGGACCTTCAGGTTTATTATTTGCATAAGAAACGGCTCTCTGTGCTGTATTCAATAAATGTTTTGAAACGTCAGGTGAAAATCGACGTGCTGATGATCGTTTATTTTGCAAATTTCGAATCATTACTCGCATATGGAATTATCTTTTGGGGAAATAGCCCACATGCACGACGTCTTTTCATCATTCAGAAGATGACTTTGAGATCAATATTACGGCTACCTTACAGAGAATCTTGTAGAGGTGTATTCAGAAAGAACAACATTCTGACGCTACCAGGTTTGTTCATATTCAGGTCGTTGTGTTTTATTCGCAAGCATGATGATCTCTTTTCACGATTTTCGAATTCAAATGACACAAGAAAGATGATACCTTACCTCCTCCCCAAGTGCTCACTTACTCTCACGCAACAAAGTTGCCAGTATAGCTGTATGAGATTTTTTAATGCTCTTCCGAGATCACTTCAGCAGACAAACAACTTGCATTTATTTAAAATTAAGGTACGAAAGTACATTATCAATATGGAACCCTACAATGTAGAGGAATTTTATAATTATTGTCGATCAACTAGCGCCTAATTTTTTTTTCTTGACTTGTTTCAATTTCATCACTGTATTTTATATGTGTGATAATTTTTGAAATAAATGTGTGTTATTATTATTATTATTATCAATTTCTGGAAATTATCAGCGCTAATATCGAACTGTGTATTATTAAGTTTAAGTCAGATAATACTTGCATTATTATTTAATCTCATCACTATTAGGTTAACGTATGAGACCTATTTCAGTTATTTTGATGGGAACCTCATAAGGTTTCTGTACATTATTTCACACATAATTTACTATCGTTGTATGATCTATTCATATATACATTGTGAGCCATATATAGCGCTATATAAGGACCTCGAGGTAATTACTCCCCCTTTAGAATTATTGTTAGATATAGACCATTTTATCTAGATTTGTTTAGTGATTTTTCGGCAACTAGAGCGAGTGTGCTGGATGTGAATATTGAATCACTTGGCGCCCCCTTAATAATATCGTTTTTGTATAACCCACTCCCATCTTCAACTGAGCTTTGGGACCATTCAGCATATATAAGCGAGATTTTTAGTCCTAAGCGCTAATAAGGAATAATATAGCGTAGCAAGTTGTGTACTAATATGCTTAGGTTTAAGTTAGTCATCAATATTAATGACTTCAATGAAGTGATTTTGTACCCGATAAAATTTTCTGCTGAAATTAAAATGAACTTTATTCACACAAAATTTAATTTTTACAGCGTGGTTAAATGGTGCCACAGATGATATTACTCCAATGACATCACTATATGACCAAACTAACTATCCATACCAAAAAAATGATTCGAAGGTTCTTGGGTCCATGCTTATACGAAGTTATCGGCATATACTGCCTCACGAAAGTTGAGGAAGTACAAAATTTTGTGTCCGTTTCAAAAGTTGCCGATTCTTGTGCACCATTTATGATAAATCAAATGTTTACCTGCTCTCATATATCTGGATGGTTTTTCTGCACCTCGTTTTATCACTTTTTCAATTTCGGGCAAGTTCTTCTTGTTGGCGTTCATAAGAACTTTTGATCTGTTAGTGTTTTACTTTCTTACAATCAACTTTGATTCAAAATCTGAAAATTAGTTTTGCAATAATACCCTAGACGTAAACAGTGCGGTTGAAGCCAACAGAGACGTTATTAGAGAAATATTGCAAATTTCTTCCGAGTATGTGGAACCGTACTGGGTGACCCAAATTGCTTGATTTTGGCTGTTTCTGGTACTTCTAGGCTAGATAGGTGAAAATGTTGAAAGGAGTCCTGGACTCGATTTTCGTGAAAACTGCATAACTGAAAGCCCTTTCACGATATCTTCATTTGTTTTGCAGATATAACAAAATTTTGATATTTTGGCGATTTCGAAAATGTTCCATAGCTTCTTCATTTTCTGAAATATGTAAAAACGGCAAAAACCTTCTAGGGGCACTTTTTCTTTAGCAATACGATACCGTTTTCAGTTTTATTTCATCTCTTGTATAAATGATGGATAAAGAACAACTTTCATATTTTAAATACGAATGGTATCTTATATAATGTAGATATGTATATTACTTTCATATTTTTCCGTTCCGCTACTTTCATAGAATAATGTATGACAAACTCAACTTTTAGTTATTCTACCACTTTTTTTCTATTTCTGCCTCAAAAATATGGAATAGTTATTTTCCTAACAAGTGCGGAGAGAGATATTTTCCCGCACGAAAATGCCGTTGAGTGCGGGAAAAACACTTTCCGCACGAGTTAGGAACAATATTTTTTTTACACACACTTATACGATATCGATTTGATTTCAACACACTGATCTAATGACTATGGAACATTTTCGAAATCGTCAAAATATCAAAATTTCGTTATATGGAGTCATGGAGTTTTCACGAAAATCGAGCGCAGGACTACTATCAACATTTTCACCTATCTAGCCTAGAAGTACCAGAAATAGCAAAAATCAAGCAATTTGGGCCACCCTGTACATTCTCGGCTCGTACCTCGGTATCAAGAAACTGGAAACGTGACCGAAAGACTGAGAAGTGGACGCTCATGATCTACCATTCCTGCATAACATCGGTTTCTGACTGTGTCTACCCGTAGAGAGCCTTTGAGTTCTTGTCGAATCATGCAGTAGCGGCTTCTGAACGCTTTTGGTGTTTTGGTTTCGATTGAAACAGTACGTCGAAGACTTCGAGACGTTAATCTACATTCTCGACGAATTTAGGGAAGGATTTCACTAATTTTGATTCATATTCGACTTCGATTGGAATGGGGCAATGATCACTTGTATTGGATTAGCAATAATCAATCAGTATTGTTCACAAATGTGTCGAGATATGGACGGTGTTAAGAGAGTCGGCGTGTTCGGGTACCTATTTACCCATCATCCTCTGGTGCCCAGAAATCGCAGGTCATACATTCAGAGGTTACTGTTTGAGGAAGCCTTTATTTCAAAAGACGTGAAGAATTGTTGCGCAGATTCACATAGAGCAAGCCATCAACAATAAGTACTATTTCTTTGTTTCATGCTGCAATTGGGGTGAATTTCTCATTTTTGGACGATAATACACCACCGCATCGTGTGAGAATCGCCGATGGAGCTCTGGAAATTCATGGTATTCTGCATTTGGCCCTGACCCCTCAGACGCCATACCTGAATCCCTCAGAACGCACTTTGGATCATCTACAAACAGCTTTGGATTCTTACATCCACATACACTTCAAGAATTCAGACGGCTTTGTACGCAACTCTTGACAGAAATTGATCATGGCTACTTCAACAGTCTCATCGGAAGTATGCAAAGGCTCTTTGATGAACTTTCTTTTGAATTTTTTGAGTGATCTGAGTTTGTAGGTACCTACTACAAATAGCGCTAGTGACTCCTATACCAAAGAAAGGTGGAGATGTTGGATATAGGCCAATATCAGTTCTTCCAGCACTTTCGAAAGTTTTTGAATTGCTGTTGAAGGAGCGACTAATAAGCTTTTTAGAAAAAAAAATCACTTCTCCATGATGCGCAACACGGTTTCAGGCAGCGGAAGTCAACGGTTACGGCGATGATTGACATTATGGAGACCATTCTAGAAGCATATTATAATAATTCCGAAGAAGTAGGAATGGCATGCGTAGACCTTAGCAAAGCATTCGATTGCTTACAACATAAAATGCTTCTACAAAAGTTGTCATATTATGGCATTAGAGGAACAGCACATGAGGTGTTCTTCATACTTGAGGAATAGATTGCAAACCGTCGGGTGGAGGGAGTGCAGATATTGTTCGTGAATGATCTATTTATTAATGTTGCTTCGGACAGGAAATGCAGTTATGCAGATGATACCGTTTTTCTCAATGCTTCGACTTCGAGAACGTGCCTTCATGATAGAACTTTAAATAGTGAAAGGGATGCCGAAAAATGGTTTTCGGCAAATGAATTGTTGATGAACGTCTCCAAAACAAAAAAGCTGATTTTCACTAATAGAGAAAGTTCCGATTCCTCAGTCCTTTATCTTGGTTTGGAGTTTCAGTCCTCATTAAGGTGGGGCAGATATGTGAACTGTTTATGTAAAAAGCTATCTACATCTATTTATCTGATAAGACGTATGAGACAGATATCTAATAGCAGTGTGGCCAAACTTACCTATTACTCTTCCTTTCATGGACGAGCAGTGTATGGCATTATCATGTGTGGGATCAATCTCCAGAAGCGGAAAAGTTCTTCTGCAGCAAAAAAAAGCAATTAGAGCCATATATCAAATGAAGCATACTGATAGTTGCAGAAACGTTTTTAAACAGGAAAGAATACTTACCATCACAGCCGCTTTCATACTTGCCTGCGTAAATCACGTGCATCAGCATCGCAATAGATTTCCAACAAATTCTTTCTACCACAACTACAATACACGAGAAAAAACTCCATTGCTATTCCTTACGCAAGAATAAGAAAGACTCAACAGGGTCCAAATCACACTAGTGTGAAATTGTATAAGAGACTGCCGAACTATGTGAAAGAACTGAATCCATCTGCATTCAAAAAAAAAGTCAAGGACTTACTTCTGGAGAAAACAATATATAAACTTAGCGAGTTTCTTTGAAACATTTTCTTCTCATCAGATGATTGTTTTATATATACACGAGTGTTTCGTTTGTTTTTATGTGTTGACACTATATGCATTCTAATTTCATTTTGTTGTATACATTGACTTTTTTTCTGACATGCCATATAAATTGTAAATGGCAAATTTTTATACGTGTGATTTATGTGACCTATGTGAATAAATATTATCATTACTGGAAATAAATTTTCATCTTTAGCCATGAAACTTATAAGGAAATGAATTGAAGAATGAGTGAGAAAACATTTAGATTTCATATTCCTACAAAATTGATGAAAAAAAATTAAAACTTCAAGACACTCCGAATTTCTTTCACTTTGTGGACCATATTATATAACCCAACCCGTCAAAGTTGGCGGTTCGAATAAGCCCGAGGGAAGCTCATTGATTCCGATCAATATTCGAAATAATTCGGCGAAAGGAACAACTGCTTAATTCTGTAGATGTATCAGATTGTGAGTGCCGGGGTCTGAGATTGCGTGACTGGCAATTCGCAACGGAACTCCGGACCGGGATTAGCATCCCCCGTTTTCGGATCTTCCCAACCCGCACCATTCCAGGAATTAATATCCGGGACTAGCGAAGAACTCGACCGAGTCGAAAACAAATACTGCATGTTCCCGCCACGTGCTGGATCGCTACGTTTCTGATCAGAACTGAAGCTTATCAAACATAATCTGAACCATAAAATTCGTATTATGTGATGATTTACACGGACGACATATTCGCTCCATTGAGTTGAGAATTATGATATCATCAGATATGAAGCTGTTATACAGGCTGTTTTCAAATTGGAGGTAAAAGCGAAGGGGTGAATCCTTACATAATTCAAGGAAAGAACCAAATATCACCATCCTACACCATTTTTCGAAATTCGGTTTCATTTGAAAAATATAGAGTGTCGGAAATCCATCAAAAACACTTTTCTTTCATATCTTCGGAAGTATTATTACAAATGAACTGAATGCTGGTTGATTGTTCACTGTATTCACGCTGCATATTTCTGTTCAATATTTCCCCTGGTTTAAAAGTCATAGCGTAGCCGAGACTTAAATTCAAATGATGAATTAACGTTTGATGTTGGGATATCTAATATTAAAATCACACAGACGAGGACGTATTGATATCTAGTTAGCCTAGACCAGTTCCATGCATAAACAAAATATTGCGATACCAATGATACCATATCAACGACCAATAACTTATTAGAAGTGTCAGTGTAGAGTTCGTCGTCAAAAAAAAAACCAGAGTTACGCAATAAATAAAAAAAAATGTCCACCGAAATTGTGAAAATCGAAAAATTGGAGTATCGAGACGACATCAGGGTTAAGAGGTAAGCAGATTTACGAAGATATGCTTAATACCCTTGGTGATCAATGTCCTTCGTATGCGACCGTGAAAAATTGGACTGCAAGCTTCAAAAGAGGTGAATTTTCCATTGATGACCGATCGGGAAGGCCAGTTTCTGTGTCAGTCCCCGAAAATATCGATGCAATTCATGACATGATTTTATCAGACCGTCGAATTGGGCTAAAACGGATATCTGAAGCACTGAAGATTTCATACGAACGCGTTCTTCATATAGTTCACGTCAATTTGGACATGAGAAAAATGTCTGCAAAATGGATGCCCAAATGTTTGAATGTTGACCAAAAGCGTGCAAGGGTATAAGCATCGCGTTCGATCTGTGCTCGATTTGAAAACGATGTAGACTTCTTAAACCGAATTGTTACTATGGATGAGACTTGGGTACATTTCTACGATCCAGAAACAAAGCAACAATCGATAGAATGGCGACACTCTGGTTCTCCAAGACCTAAGAAGTTTCGTGTCCAAAAATCTGCTGGAAAAGTTCTTGCTTCAGTTTTTTGGGATTGCCGTGGAGAAATCATGATTGATTTTTTGGATAAGGGTAGAACAATAACTGGAGATCACTATTCGACATTACTGACCACTCTACGGAAAAAAATTAAAGAGAAAAGACGCGGAAAGCTATCCAAAGGTATTTTGTTTTTACCAGGACAACGCCCCAATACACAAAAATCATGTTGACATGCAAAAAATTCGTGATTTAGGGTAAGAATTACTAGAACACCCCCCTTATTCGCCAGATTTGGCTCCGTCCGAATATCATCTCTTTCCTCAACTGAAAAAAAGTTTAAAATGTCGTAAATTTTCTTGCTACGGGGTTTTTTAAAGGTCTAGAGACGTTGCAGGTTCGCTGTAATAAATGTATTCAAAATAAGAGGAGAATATGTTAAGTAATAAAATATTTTCACATTGAAATTTTGTTTGGTTCTATAGTAGGCTAAGCATTTTTCAATATATACTCTTATATGGGAGAGATCAAATTGGACACCAAGGAGCATGAAATTATACATTTAATACGCACAGTTTCTATTGAAAATTTTTTGTTACCGGATCATATTGAAGATTAGGTAATTACAATGAAATACAAAATTCAGATATATGAAGGATGAATGTCCATAAACCCATAGGGTGTTTTTCACAAATGTGCATTTTGGACCAATTGCTATAACTTTTTCCTCTTCGAACCAATTTTCCTAAAGCATTCTTTCCACGTGAAATCTAATGGTGTTTTGCCAAAAAATCTACATATAATAAGATATGCATAAAAAAATATTTGTCTGATAGGCAAGTGTCGAATGGGGTGTGAAATATTTGGAGGGATATGACATCATTTATACTGAAAACGTATATCTTCTAGATAGAAGATTATTTCGAAGAGGACATCCTACATATTTTAAAGAAGCTTGGTATAATTCATAAAATATGCCATACATCGATCTATTTTGAAATCATCTTCGAAGATTGGAGATTTCAAGTTTCCTCGTGTTTTATCATTGAAATGGTAAGACTGAAGAACAGAATTGGAATGTTTCTTGAAGTAAATGGTAAATGTAAAATTCTGATTTAGATAGGGAACATCTCAGGCAGAATATCAAGTTTTATATATTTTTGGAATAGTAATCTCAAGCTCTACTGAGATATACAAAAATCTTGAGTGTCAGAATCCCATTTGAAATAAAATATTGTTCTATAGTTAAAAATTAATAAGCATCAGTTTGAGGAAATACGAGGGGAAATATAACTTCACGATTGAAAGGTATACATAATAGGGAGTATTCGCCTTCAAAAACTATGACAGTCTGGTGAAGAGCGAGGACAGTCATTGTCATGACACTAAACATAAACTTAACATCAAATCTGATTTTTATAGATTGGAGAAGTCAAAAAACGGCCCTAATCACATCTCTCATAAGCTTTTTAACAGAATTCCTAATGAAATTCGATGTCTACCGTTGCGAAAGTTCTAATTGAAAATTGACTCCATACTGAAGAGACATGCTTTTGGCAGTGTGGATGTAAACAAATTCTAAAAATTTTCTTTGATAGATTTTACAATAGCTGTAATAATTATATGATTCATGTTTAATGTACTGAAACTATTATTGTGTGTATTTTGTTTGTGTATGTGAGACCTTACATTTTCACAATTTTATATCTTTCATGACGTGTGCAATACATATTATGTAACTTGTAGTTAGCACGAATAAAATAACTTACTCACTTAGTTTTTGAAACATTGGGCAAGTGAAATTTCAAAAATAATAACTCCGAAATCATTGGAATTTACATATTCAAATAAGACATTGGGACTGCGAATATCCTGAAGATACCTCATTTTTCAAAGGTTAGGTATCGTCCAACATACATAATCGTTTCAGGCCATTTTCTCCTCAAATTTCCACAGACTTTTAATCTCGTTCCCAGGAACAAGCGCACAAAAATAAATAATTAGATATTTTTGTATTGACATCATAAACGAGGGAAGATAATAAAGTGAAATAAATATTAAAATGAAATATCCACATTTCAACCAGGGGAATGTTTTCGAGGATACCACGATAAGAAAGTTAATTTCTTCACAATTTCTCATGTTTCGATGCCACCTGCAAGAAAAAGTATGAGAACCATAAGCCAACAACGAATTCGCTTCAGGTGTGTAGTTTGCCTTCATGGGAACTTCTTTGCACAGGTGGCGGTTGGGGTCACATGAAATACGTTCTTCCTAATAGCTCCTTGACTTCCAATGTACTATTGCGAAGAATGATAGGGGAGGCTTGGGAAATTGGAAAAAATGCAGGATCAGGTGCATAGAGCGGAGGAAATTATGTTAAAGGAAGAAGGGACGGGACAGAGTGATAATTTATTCATTAGCACTTTTTCAAGTCGTTTCAACAAGAATAACTGCCGCAAGAAATACTGTACTGAATTTCAATGCCCGGTGATTTATTTGGTAACGATAGACGCATTTTCAAGGATAATATGGCTGGGACAACAAATTCACAGTATTAAAATCAGAATATCTGTTTGAAGGCATGCAATGAGTTTTCCTGATTATACTCAATTCATGATTGTATTTTCTGGTGAATATAAAACATAGGGGATACAACTGCGCCTGAAGAAAGGATAAAATCGGCCATTAATGAAGACAAATAACTGATATATAGGTACTTGGTTGAATTCGTGATCAATACGTATTGCTTGAACGGAAAAAGAATATCATTTTTATGTTGATGCTCAGGAAGTATGATTCTAGGAAGGTTTTAAAGTTTGTCAATAATTATTCATTTACTTTTGTTTCATTGCTTTACCTCTTTTGAATGTCCGTTAGTTTTTATTATGTTATTATTTGAATAGAATTTTCAGTTGCAATATCATTTTTCGTATCTGCTGGATGCGGGAATGAAAATAATTCTGAGGTTACTTCTGAGAAAATGTAAGGTATGTAATTGTCTACATCATTGTGAAAAAATTACAGGGTGTTACTTTTGAAAAAATCGAGGAATAACAATTTGAAATTCTTCATATTCGGACCTTGCTAACGGACACTGTATATCACAGGTTGTTCATTAAGGAACGGTTACAAGGCAAATTCCTCAATTGAAGAATTTTTAGATCAAATTCATGTTACTATCGCTTCTGGAAATCGTCAGAAGACTTTTACTGAACTGCTTTTCCCTCGCCTTTTTGCAGTTTCCTTCGAATAAGATCTTTACCGTTGTGAAAATGTCTCTAATATTTTGCGACATGAAAGAGGTGATGAAGGTCATTGAAAATATGTGAAAATATAGGAGGTGATCCATTACAAAAATCATCCATCGGTTGAATAAAATTCATCGGGGACTCCTTTTATATCTGACAATAATTTCCTGACATGCAGGAATATCTATACACGGAAAGAAATCTATCCTCAAATCAAGAAGCCCAATATTCTTGAAATATTAGAGTTGTTTCAAGAATATATAGAATCAAAACAAGTAAAAAGGGGAATTTTGTATACTTGGAATGAATTTATTTTACTCAAAAAACATATACTTGATTGAAGAATGAAATTCTCCATCGGAGTAAATTATTTATTCAATCCAAACTATTCACTTTTATCAATTCGAGAGTACTTCTATATTTCAGGTAACTATATGATATCTTGACTTCGAAAATATAATTTTCTCAGTTCGAGAATTGGAATATACTTACTCATTCCATGTGTTATATTCAAGAAATTAGTTTTCTTGAAATAATAATTTCGATTGACATGAAATAATGAATTGACATAAAATTATGAATTGAATAATTAATTAATCAATCAATAATGATTCGAGAATATTTCGCCAAATGGAATAAAATCGAAAATAAAATATTGCTAGGATAACGTTCAGATTTTAGATTATATGTATACGATAAGTTAGAAATCTGAAAAAAGTTACCATTGAGATAGATAGACTCTCCTTTCAAAATGTATACATTGTATGGATTGAAATATGAAGTTGAAATTATAAAAAAATTGTGAAAATATAATTTGAAAGAAATTTTCAATAAGGTACTTTTCACAAATCGATTTATAATAAAATTATGTGATGAAACATTATAGAAAAAAAATCACCAAATCTATTACACTCGGTAAAACATTTCTCTTAGTGTTATTCCATAATTTTGAAAGGGAAAGAAAGAAGTTGTTGAAAAATTCATCGTATTTGTAAATTTGAGTGAAATGACATGCATTCACTCGATCCAAGTGTAATTTTCAGAATATACTAAGATGCCAATTCTTCTTCCGGTAGTTAGGCAACATGCATGAATAAAAGGAACCGTGATCCGTTTGCGAGCAGTTTCATCGTAATCCAAGTATATAAATGTCTCCATCCACTAGATCCAAGTGAATTATTCGACAATATACGGTCTTTGGGTTAACAATGCTAAACCTCTTTACTTCCGTATTTATGCAAATAAAGTATTGGTATTGAATGTGGTGTCGAAATCGTTCGAGGATGTTACAACCCCAGAAAGGGCCTAGTATTAATAAGGGCACCCTTACTTGTTGATTTTGACTTCGATTTCATTATACAGGGTGTTTGGTAATTCGACGTGAACCTTGAAAAGGGATATACTAGACGTCATTTGCAGTGAATTGCGTCGAGTGAAGCATGGTCCGAAAACCTATGGCTACGAAGATATCGCGATTTTTCAACTTTTTTGAAATTTTCTGCTTCGTTATCGAAAATAATTAGTTTGTGAAAACTACTCGACTCTAAATATTCAATGAATATTTTTTTGAAAGCTGAGGAGATGGTCCTCATTTCTTGCGAAAAAGTATTCACTAAAATTTCAGATAACCCGAGATATACAGGGTCATAAATGGCTGCACCTGTTTTCCTCATAAAATCTTGATAAAATAATTGAGAATTACTCGGAAAAAGTATCATGAACTTGGTGAACAAATGTAAGGAAAAACTTCCCTGTTTCATCAGCTTTCCAAAAAGGTACATATGTCAATAATTCCTTTATCCAATCTAAAAATATGGCCGGAAAACCAAGCAGACAACCGACTTTTTCGAGTCATTTAGTGATCGAACCATGGCCCGCTTACGGCTTACGAATCGGGCCAAGTGAAATAAAGGATAATAGGATATCTGAATGACTCGAAAAAGTCTGTTGTCTGCTTGGTTTTCCGGCCATATTTTTAGATTGCATGAAGGAATTATTGACATATGTACCTTTTTGAAATGCTGATGAAACAGGGAAGTTTTTCCTTACATTTGTACACCAAGTTCATAATACTTTTTCCGAGTAATTCTCAATTGTTTTATCAAGATTTTATGAGGAAAACAGGTGCAGCCATTTATGACCCTGTATATCTCGGGTTATCTGAAATTTTAGTGAATACTTTTTCGCAAGAAATGAGGACCATATCCTCAGCTTTCAAAAAAATATTCATTGAATATTTAGAGTCGAGTAGTTTTCACAAAATTAATTATTTTCGATAACGAAGCAGAAAATTTCAAAAAAGTTGAAAAATCGCCATATCTTCGTAACCATAGATTTTCGAACCATGCTTTACTCGACGCAATTCACTGCAAATGACGTCTAGTATATCCCTTTCCAAGGTTCACGTCGAATTACCAAACAGCCTGTATAGGCATTAAACTTGAGACTGTGAATTATCTCAAAAACTATCAACTTTAGAAGAATATGTTTTAAGTGAAAAATGTTAGATATCACATCTTGTTTTCACCTCAACCTTTTCAAGGTTATTTCAGAGCTAACTTGATTCTTAATGATTTTTTATTGAAGAGAATGTATATCTAATTTTTCCATATTCTGCTACATATGAGTATGTAGTATTAAATATTTCGTTTTGAGTAAATTTTCATAAGGGTAAATATCAAAGTATCCTAAAAATGTTTCTTGAAAAATGTAAACAGAAATCATCAAATCTGGAACATTCAGAAGTTCCAAAATTTCGAAAAAAAAATGTAGAACAATTCTATATAACTAAAAATTCAAGTGAAACTATATATTACCAATCTTGACAAAATTTTCATTCACTTGGTCCGAGTAAGATATTCAGCGATAAACTATAATACGCCAATTCTCCTTCCGGTAGTTAGGTTTTATCGTAATCCAAGTATATGAATTTCTCAATCCACTAGATCCAAGTAAATTATTCAACAATATACTAAAAAGCGCCCTCCATTCAGTGCGTAAAAGGGGATATCACTCTCGATCTTGAATCGACTTGTTCATATCGCGTCTTTCGTCCAAGTTCAGTGTGTTGAAGAAAGTTTAACCAATTTTTAGTGAAATGTGGAAAAATTATTGGGACAATAGGGATGCTCGGGCAGTGTAAGCAAGCTATTTCAAGGTAAGATATACTAGCTATGTATTGATTTAAATTTATATTGAGATTAAAAAAAAAAACTTAATTTCTACTTTTAATCTTATACGTTTTGAATCACCAAGCTCTTTTCTTTTTCGATAAATTTAATACTTGAAATACTCTAAGTGCGCATCTCTTACATTTCTAAGAACATTCATTCTCAAAAATCCTATTACATTGGGATTATCAATTTTTCAGAACAAGATATTTCCTTATAGCTCTTAAAAAATCTCAATGATCATGATCTCATACCTACCTTAGGAATGAAAACTGATTTCAAGGAAAATTAAAGAGATGAATTCTGAAGCAAGTGAAATATTTTTTATTTTTATGAAATGAATTCGCTTTTACTACTTCTAAAAATGATTTTTCGAATTACACAGTACTGTACGAGCATCGTTAAATAAAAAAAGAGCGATAATCAACCAGTTATACCATATTTTCTTATGTAACTCACGAATTTTAAATTATTAGATTGAAATGGTCTCGTACACTGTTGTATTTGTTTTGGGGGGAATACCTCATCATATCACTCATTATAGAATGCGGATAATAATTCAGAGGATACAGAATTTATAAGCATTTTTCTTGCAGAGGTTTGGAGATATGGAAAATATTATCCAAGAGCAGAGGCAGAAAACAATACAATGGAAAGGAACGATGCCGCCCTAATTGTTGGTTTTGGGACAGTTTCTATTAGAACCGAAAAGCTTTTTGATTATTGTTGAAAACCTCTACCATCAGTTCTCCTCTGCACGTAAGGCATTCAAAATTATTTTCAAATTGTTTCACGTTTTGAATGTTAATTATCCCGTTCAGTGCCAGTACCTTTATGTGATTATACTGCGATGTGTACCTATATAATTTTTTTATTTGAGGTTCTTCAGATATTTCTTCTGTTGTTGATTGTATACTTATTTATATGTGATAATATTTTTAGGATTATGATTTTTCATATAGTTTTTATTTGTGGTATGTACTTATTTTTTCACATCAGTTATTATTGTGTTCGTTTGTACCTAGTCCAGTTGATTATAATTATGTTGAATTTAGCATTTTCTCTATTTGTTTTCAGTGATCACTTTTATACTTTTGTTTGTCTATAATTATTTCAGAAGTATAATAAATTTGTTTTCAATTCTTTAAGCCTCGTTTTATGAATATAATCCTCATCCTGAAATCACAGCAATGTTAAAAAATTATCTTATTTCAAATAATTTCACTATTTGTCAAAACAAGCATAAAATAAATCTCATTATTCATCTTGAGAATATAATATACTGAAACTGAATATTCAGAATTCTCATTGGTTCAGAGTGAGAATATAAATGGTTTTGACCAAACAGGTATTTACTTCTTGTAAGTAGACCGAAAACTAAATCTGAAGTTAATATTTACTCAAAACCATTATTGAATGAAATTTGATTTGAAAATATGATATACTCAATTTAACAATTTTCTGATGTTGGATTGAGTGAAATTATTGAGTTCATTCAAGTATTTGGTATCTTTGCTTCGAACGAATAAACTACGGAGATTAAGATGTACAATAATTCCATTTGAGATTATGTTTCCCTTAGACGAAATATTTCGAATACTCATTTCAAAATTCTCATTTTACTCACAAGGAATATATGAATATTCTTGAATCAATAATACGTGATTTATTAAATTCAAGTATATGATATACTTAGTCGAAAGAATTATTTTATTTGAATTCGGAGAATAAGGTATACTTGAATCGACTAAATCTTATTCTTGCTCATATATAAATCTATCATTTACTTCAATCAAATATTATCCACTTGGTACGAGAATAGATTTCTTTCCGTGTAGGTAGAAGAGGTCTACTTTCCAACGAAATCTCTGAGATGTCTGATGGTTCGGCAGCTATGGAACATTTTCGCACGATTGCAGGACCCTGTATATTAAATACCGAAAATATGAAATTGTGCTCTACTTTTCACTCATTCTGTATATGATGTCAGTTGCGAGATGAATTTGTATTGTTTGGGTAATATGTTGCAATACTTACTTCAAAAAAATGGATGTTTATTTTAAATTACTTCAAATTGATTTCATTTTTGTATGGGTAAGTAGGTATATGCTAAATTGGATTTTGGGGAAAGTTCAACTAACACCAATAATTCTTTCGACGGCTTTAATTCATCTTTGTAATATTATGAAGCAGAATGAAAACATACAAATTGTTTATGTTAATATTTCTGGACACACTTTTGTAGAAGCTAAGAAGCTTATTTTAGCCGAAATGCAAAATTTGATTTGAGATAGGGTCGTCCACAAGATCGTCAATGGTTATTTACTCTTGATGGATCGTGTGTTGCCTTCAGCCCAATTTTCTTCATTCTTCGAATATCCCCAGAGGTGAGATATCATAAAGAATAAACTATCTTTTTTTGAATAGTTCAACGTCCAGGACCTGCCAAACGAAGCGTTTATCTATGTTGATGTGAAATATTCTTCTTGAAAATTTGTTTCTATCTATTATTGAAGTTCTCCTTAACCGAAGTGGACCCTCCCTGCATATTGTTGTGATAGGTTTTTAATTTTGGTGACCCATGGCCATATGTTTAAAGGGGAGATAAAAGGAAAATCCTGCTCTGTAACTTTAAGAGTCTTTTACGCACAAGAGGATTTTATACTTGTGACTATCGGGTGTTTTTTAGAGTGATAGAACTTCAAATTGAAATAAGAAACATTTAAATCAAGATAGAAGCACAAGAGGATTTTATACTCGTACCTATCGGGTGTTTTTTTTAGAGTGATAGAACTTTAAATTGAAACA
Source organism: Adalia decempunctata (assembly GCA_951802165.1). Taxonomy (NCBI): domain Eukaryota; kingdom Metazoa; phylum Arthropoda; class Insecta; order Coleoptera; family Coccinellidae; genus Adalia; species Adalia decempunctata. The sequence continues at coordinate 44,147,137 of OX637697.1, forward strand.
AGCCTAATCCTTAAAAAACATTTTTGAAGACAAGCTTTCATAATAACACCACTCATCCGCCGGAAGCAGCCATCTTGATTCCTCAATTTTGAAGAATCGTAATCAAAATTTCCGACCCAGTAAAACCCCAGATACCAATTTTGAATTGAATAGAATCGGATCAAAATTATTAAACTCGTCCGCCATATTATAGCCGCCATCTTGAATTATCCAGTTCTGACAGAAAAATCATCATTTTCTAACCCAAAAACCCCCAGATACTGATTTTGAATGAAATCGGATAATAATTACAAAACTCATCCACCATTTTGGAGCCGCCATTTTGTTTCGTTTCTATAACAAATATTTCATGATGCATTGTCACCAGAATTATGTACCTACACCTGCCAAATTTCAAATCAATCGGACGATTAGAAGTGTGTCATATTTAATAAGTAGCAAAGAAAATAATCCATTGGAGTTATGTCGTATGATCTTGGAGGCCAATTAATTGGACCATTTCTTGGAATAATGTAATCGCCAAATCTTTCTTTCAATAAAACAATTGTTACGGTAGCAGCATGAGGTGTGTAGTACCATCTTGTTGGAACCAAAACACCTTTGGGTCGATATCATTCAAATTTTGAAACAAATAATCATTAATCATCGATCTGTAACGAGCACCATTCAGTGTAACATTAGTTCCAGCATCGTTTTTCAAGTAAAATTAACCGCCTCCAGCGTCTAAAGCACACCATACAGTGCATCAGGATGCAATGGAACCAGCAGAACGTCTTGAGGATTGTTTTCACTCTATATACGGCAATTTTGCTTGTTTACGTAGCAGTTCAACCAGAAATGAGCATCACCACGAAACACAATTTTTCGATAAAAAAGTGGATCGACTTCAAATTGTTCTAAGGACCAATCAGCAAACAAACGACGCTTATTATGGTCGAGTGGCTTCAGTTCTTCAACCAGTTGTAACTTGTATGGGTGTAGACCAAGATCTTTACGCAAAATTTTCCATCTGTTGGAAGCACAAGTTGGACTGTTGTGATCGTCGACGAATAGACAAATTCGGATCTTCATTAACATTATCACTCACAGCAGCATATTCTTCTGTACGTACAGTTCTTCATCTTGTTGTTGTTGCATCGAATAGAGAAAATGTGGTCCCAAAATCTATCGATAGTGCTCTATGAGTTTGGCGAATAGAACACCGATTTTGAAAATAAATTTCAACAATTTGTAAACGTTGTTGCGGCGTGAGTCTTTCCATATGATAATTAGTCAATGGTTACTGAACATAAATGTCAAAACAAGATGGCTTCGACCACATAATTCTATACGTATAATTTGATCCTTGAAATTAAAAGTGAAACATCTAGAAGGCTCTGACTAGGGTCAGTGAAACTGTTGAGCATGTGCGATAACGGAGAGTTGGAAAATAGGGACATCGTGGCGATCAGCGGATGCAGTTTTGTTATTTGTCTCTGTTTGTATTGAGTCACATACGGTATCCATGGATACAGAATTACATGTCCCTTCTCTTCTCCCTAGGCATGCGTATAGCGATGACTGACCCTGGATTTAAGGGGAACGGTTGCCACACTTTTGTATACTTATTAGCCACTACGCTCAAATTATAGGTATAGATATATGTGGCTTCGACCTTCATCAAATCAGTTATTCCTATCGAAAATTTCATCACTCTAAAAAAACACCCGATATTTATGGCCTAGCTTTGTGATAGTCTAATTTTTAGGTTGGACTCATCAGAAATGCAGAAATTTTACTGAATGTATTTTTAACCGTATAATACGAATTTTCATACGTAATACCACAAGAGATGGAATTTTGCCGGCAAAATTTCTCGATTGATATGAAAGTTTGTTGCTCGGAAATTTCGCGAAAGACATTTGTATCAAAATCACGAGCCGTCAGGCGAGTGATTTTGGAAAAAATGTCATGAGCGAAATTTCCGAAAAGCAACAAACTTGAATATTACAAGAGAGAAATTTTACCTGCTTAAATTTCATCTCGAGTGGAATTCGGCTTGAGTATTCCACGAGAAAATAGGGTAATATGTTCACAATTGACGTGTATTGCGCTATTTGGCAAATTAGAATTCATCATAGATTAACTAAACCACTAAACGTTGTTTGTTCTCTCTATGATATTCATTTCCGAAGCTATCTATGAATTCGAGAAACGTCAAAAATTTTGTCGCTGAAAAACCAACATGTTGGTTTTGCCGACTTGAAAATTTTTTCGGGATGAAACGATCGTTGCTACGGAAACTTCCTCACTAAAAATGGAAAGAGTGGAATAATCATACGTAATACCACTAGAGATGGAATTTTGCCGGCAAAATATCTCGATTGTGATATGAAAGTTTGTTGCTCGGAAATTTCGCGAATGACATTTGTATCAAAAAATGTCATGAGCGAAATTTCCGAAAAGCAACAAACTTGAATATTACAAGAGAGAAATTTTACCTGCTTAAATTTCATCTCGAGTGGAATTCGGCTTGAGTATTCCACGAGAAAATAGGGTAATATGTTCACATTTGACGTGTATTGCGCTATTTGGCAAATAAGAATTCATCATAGATTAACTAAACCACTAAACGTTGTTTGTTCTCTCTATGATATTCATTTCCGAAGCTATCTATGAATTCGAGAAACGTCAAAAATTTTGTCGCTGAAAAACCAACATGTTGGTTTTGCCGACTTGAAAATTTTTTCGGGAAGAAAAGATCGTTGCTACGGAAACTTCCTCACTAAAAATGGAAAGAGTGGAATAATCATTAAAAACCATGATACCATTTCAAAATGGACATTCCTTTCATTAGGATGAACGAATTGGTAGAGGTTTTAGCATAAGTAGACTTCCTCCTCGAAATCCAGAAAGATACAGCAAGCGGGGCGCCAAAAACAACCAGAGGTTAATTTTTTTTCATTTTTGATATTCTCGGAAAAAGATATTATTATTATTAAATATGACCCGACTCTGAAGTGCCATCTTGACCACTCAAAAAAAGGACAAATATCCTATCTCTGCAAATCTAACCAAAATGAAATGAACGATTTAATGGCCACCAAAATTCGGAATAAAATTATTAATGAGATCAAGGAGGCCAACTATTTCACAATTATGTTTGACTGCACCCCAGATGTATCTCACACAGAACAAATCAATCAGCTGTTGTACGATATTTGAAGAGAACAGAGTCTGGATATGAGATGAAGGCAAGTTTTATAGACTTATTAGAAGTTGACGGAAAAACTGCAGAAAAATATCATAGCGAAGTCTACATAAACGGCAAGCTGATGATTTAGATGTCAAAAAATGTCGTGGGCAATCCTACGACAACGGATCTAAGCCATTTTTTCGCGTGAATCACGGTTCAAAACTATTTCAAAAACATTTCGAAGTGAACGTCACCAGTTCATGCATCGCTAAAATGCCACAATTTCAAAACTGTGACGTCATCATAGAAATGTCAATTCAATTTATGAATTTAAAAGTTAGAAACATGCTACTACACGCACATAATAATAAAAATATTTATAATTTTAGGTGTGATTATTTGTAAATTATTATTAAATCTTGTATTTTCAAATTGGACTCCAATCAGTTTATGATGAATTTGAATGTTCTCGTCCTGATTAATGACTTGTTGAAAAAAATATACGCAATATTCATATTGATTGAATCAAGAGGAAGAAGCCGTAATATCAATTTCAAAAATTTGAACATACATTTTCAAAACTAAATAATATCTCAGAATTCTAAAATAAAGGTGTGCTCTACTCGAAGTGATTTATTACTTCACAGTCACAGGTTACAATGCATTCTAAAAACAAAGCTGTCATATTCAAATAATATTCAATGCAACGAAGAACAGTTATTATTATTTATTCAAAATAAAAACGATGAAAACAACATAAATCCAACAAACATAACCTATACCTATTCTTCAATCAGCTGATTCCAAACTTCAAACTTCTATTCCGCTACCGGCGCTTCCTGCTTTCAAACCGCTTCAAATTATTTTGAACCATTTGGTGCGTGACGTCACCAGTTCGACGCGAAAACACGAATATTTCAAAACGGACGAAATAGTTTTAAAATAATGTCACGCGAAAATTCGGCTCTAATATGTCTGGCATATATGTATAAAGGAGTCCAATCCAGAATTCTACAGATGAACGAGCTGGCACTATTAGTTCCATGCCAAGCATATTCTTGTGAGTGTCCATTTGGCTTCATCATGTTCAGAAGCATTAAATTTTATTTGGTGTTATTCAAAAACTGTATTATTTTTTTATTAGTTCAACCACACGATGGACAATTATGAAAAATTTTACGAAAACAAATTGGATTGCTTCATGCTGTGATGGAATTTAGATTCATCCTGAACCTAACAATTTGGGATAACATTCTGCGAGAGATCAATAGGGTCAACGTGGAAATTCAGAAAGGGGATATAATTATTTCACGTTCATTATCGTTGATGCAAGGTCTTGTGAAGATCTTGAAAGGAATGAGAGAAAAACTCATTGAAAACTGGATCTCAGAAGCTACACTTCTTTCAGAAGAATTGGCTGTGGATCCAATTCTTAGAAATGAACGTTCTTCCAAGAAGAAAAAGCAGGTCGACGAAATGTGCGAGGATGAGTCAAGAACGCTAGATCTATTTGGTTTATTCTCGAAGGAAATTAAGGTTGTTTTCGACAGATTATTGTCAGGAATCAGAAAAAGATTAGAAAGCGCAAGGAGTCTGCATACGAATTTCGCAATCCTCTATGACCATGCCCTTTCAAACATGCAAAAAGAAGATCTGCAGAAAAATGGGACCCTTCTAGCGCAAAAATATCGAAGAGACTTGAATGCAATTGATTTTTGTTAGGAATCAGCGGTTTTCAAAGAGCGGGTTCCTGAAATTAGTGAAAGATCGACTTCATAAGACCTGCTACAAATTCTTCACAGGCAAGATCTGCAAGAAGCTTTTCCTAATGACAGTATAGCTTCAAGAATATACTGCACCTACCAGTTTCAGCAAATTGAGAATAAAAAAAATTATTTGCGCTCCTCAATTAGTCAGGTACGTCTCTATGGCCTCTCGATCTTAGCTATAGAAAACAAAACGGCTTCCGAAACTGATTTCGAGGAGCTGTTAGATGCGTTCTCGGAAAGAAGATCACGCCGTGTGAAGCTGTGAAGAAAAAAATCTAATTTCTTTCCTTGTGATATTTTTCTTATCATTAGTATTTATTTTTATTATTTATTTTTTATGAATTCATATATTATACGAATGAGGGGGGGGCGCCATCATGAATTTTGTCTCGGTCAGAAAAAATCGTAGATCCGGGCCTGGAAAACCGTCTCTAACATGTTTCAGCATAATTGGAGTTATTCGACGACACACATTCAAAATTTTTTGGCGTAATTCGTCCAAATTTCAGGCTGAGTCACAAAATATCCTCACAAGAAGAAGTAAAGAGGGTTTTTGGCGAAAACAGTTTATCAAAATTACGTTTTCCATACTATGGGATAAGAATTATACGAGGTGGCTCGTCTGAGATGGAACATCCTGTATATTCACTACATTAATTTTCTCTTCGAGAGTCAATACTCGACGTTTTGCAGACATCACTGCTTTCTTCGCGAAATCTCAGACGTTCTATCGGGAAGGTCCAACTAGTCTGAACTAGACTAAGCGCATTGAAAACCCAGGAATTCCAGGATGATTATCATCAGCAACTGGGTTTTCACCGTCTGTCAAATCCGTGAACACAGTATGCAGTGAAATATTATGAAATATTCACGCTGTCTGTTTCGGTTGTCCGCTCAACGGAGAGTTCCGGAACCCAGAATACGAAAAATAGGTGTCCGCGTCCGCCCAAGGGAGCGTCCGCCCAAGAGAGGGTCCTATTTGAAGTATTCGCTCTAACCGAATTCCGGACTATGAAAATGTGTCCGTTCAATAGAGGTGTCCGCTCAAAGGAGGTGTCCGTTAGTACAGGTTTCACTGTATTTATATTTTTCGAGATTTTCAACAGGTAATTGAACTTCATCCGGTATACTCTGATTCAGATGCTGTCAATATAATGTACAATATTTGGTATAACTCATAACATTCACTTCAAGCGAGTAAATTATTTCTCATGACAGTTAATGCTTTATAATAAATGTTAGTTAACCAACTCTCAATTTTCTGGTGCACAACAGAAATTTGCAAAATCAGACCACCCCGATTTTGAACAAAGTATCAACAATCACTTGCGGCGAAAATGAAGCCGGAATTTCTAAAGTTTGATCCAAAAGCCGAGAATACCGAGGCAGAAACATCGACGCAAGTTTCGTGTAGTGTAGCGAGCGGTGAAAGAAGGGTGAATGTTTAGGGTTGAAGAGGGTGTTTCGGCACGAGCGGACCGCTTTTGTAATACATGCATTAGTGAAATTAAAAAAAAGCTTCGCCTTCCTCAAACCGTGATCGTTCAGTTGTTCAGCGAAAATTGTCGAATCGATATCCACCTATCGGACTTGGGTGCTCCAAGTGACGTGGCCTAGTAGCAATTCGAAGGGAACCCGTGCTCTTTAGAATTCAAAAGATTGAATTCTATAAATCTATAATCAGTTTCAGTATTTTCGTTTGATTTTCTAAGTCGCATATGATTGTTTATTTATATTTATTTATTTATATTCACTTTACATAGGGAGCGAGGGGCTTGTTGTAACAGTTTTCATGAAAACTAATATATCTTGAGATCCATTGATTGAATTGTTACCTAATGAAGATGGATGTATGCTGTAACTCTTCCTCTACCAAATCGAGTAAAAATAATACCAAAACGTTAGTTCATTATTTCACAATCAAAAGTTTTTTAGAAGAAGTGCGGTGTTACAACTTAGCTCGTGCTTGGGGCAAGTTGTAACGTCTACCGGGGCAAGTAGTAACGACAAAAAAAGACAACAATAATACCTCTGATCATATATTCTTTGTTTATTTTAACGAAATTAACATCTTTCTAAAGTAGGTTTTATGTAATTATTATCGAAAATCAACTTGAATACACTTTTTCAGTAATCAACACCTAAAAATTCAGTAACTAACAACATTCGGCGGGTTTCATCATAATTAAATTCAGTCTTCATCGGAGCTTCAATTAATACGAATAAAGGATATTGTGTCCCCTGACTCCCCTGCAATACATCTCAAATGTGCCCACATCTTACAAATAATACACTCGACCAATCTTCCTTATTTGAATCTGTGTAAGCTTCACCACACTTTTGATTCAGATTCTGAATCTGAACATAAAATCTTTTTTTAGCTCTGTCCACTCCGGTTCTATTTTTTGTTGATTAACCTTTGCCTGTGCCCTTCCCTTCACCTTTTCCTTTAATTTTGTCATCTTTTTTCCACTTTATACACCCTCATCATAACTTGGGGCATGTTGTAACACGTTACAAAAAGCCCCGGGATTTTGTTACAAATAACCCCATGGTATGATTTTTAACATTTATCAAGATAACTATTTAAACAATTTAGCAAACTTAAAAACTGTTACACATTATCAGAGATAAATGAATTTGAGTGCAAATAGGATACAGAAAGTTTGAAATTAGTCGATTATATTGGTGCAAACCAAAATTTTACGACAGTACAATTTTATATCACCTGGCAAAAATGAAGCCCAAGCACACTTCCGCTTACTGCGCAGGCTGACAGGATACTTGATATGGCAACATTACGCCAATAAAGTTTAAGATCCTATTGAAAAGAGCCTGTTACTACTTGCCTCTGTTACAACAAGCCCCTCGCTCCCCTACACCAGAGGTGGATATATGCAAAGGCTGAGTTAGTGGAATCCTATTCAAAAGTCGTGGAGAATGTAGATCAACGTCTCGAAGTATCCGAAACGAAAATACCAAAAGCTTTTGAAAATTCTGCATGATTCGACAAGTGCCTACTCAAAGGATGCCTACGGGTAGATACAGTCAGAAACCTATCTAGTGCAGGAGTGCTAGATTTTGGGCTACCATTCCTTTGTCTTTCGGTCAAAAAGTCAAAAAAATATGCTCGCGTTGGATACCGCATAATTAGAACCTTGAAAATTTGTAGTGTAAAATTTGGTTATTCTAGACTTGTTGTTTTGTCATATACCATATTCCTCTGTATGTGCGCTTCTCATACGAGATATATACAGAGTGTCCCAAGATGTTTCAAACAGCCAATATCTCGGCTCTCAGACAAGGTCGAAAGTTCAAACAAAAAGTTTTGCAAATGGCATTAAAAACTCTACCAGAATCCGTCGTTAAAATTCTGTTTTTAATTAATACCCCTGAAAAACTACCCCCAGATATTTTTTCAAATGGCACCATTATATTTTTCTCCCTCTGAACGATTTCTTAGTGAAAGAGAAATATGTTAAAACAATTTTGCATCATTTTACATGAATTCAACCCTCAAATAAATAATTATAATTTCAGGCACATTCATCATTTTTCTCAGTCCATTCTCTATGTCTATGTTCTATATACTCTATAATTTATTATTCTATACTCGAAGGTTGCCACCGAAAACAGTACCAGTTGTCGAAATAAAAAAAGTATATGGTTGGTTACATCATTTATAACTCGAGATCGGATGAACTGTTTGATATAAAACTTCATTTATGGATTCGTCTACGGTCTGGTTATTATAAAATACAACTTTGAAAAACCGATGAAAACTTTGATTATGTAGGAAATGCTTTTTCTTCTTTTGAATAAGGCCACTAGGTGTTGCTATCGTTGATGGGTATAGTCGTACAGTGACTAGATAAGGCTCTGTACGTAGTCGTAGGTACTTAGTTTGATATTACCGCTGTTAGATGGCGATGTGTGATTCGCATAGAACTCATGGTAACATGGAGGTCTAATGTCTATTACCAGATCAAAAAGCGGGTGAACATCTCAAGTTGGTGGAACAGTGAATTTTTAACGAAATATCAAGTAAATCGGATTTTGACGATCATATTCAAACGTGAGTTGCCCATCTTCATCTTTTTTCTTTATTGTTGAAATGTTTTTGAATTTCCATTTGCGTAATAAATATATTTGCGGAAATAACTGAATCCCAAATTGCCCATAATTAGTAATCGACATATTATTATTATATATTATAGTGTTTCTATTTGCACAGAGACAGTATTGTAAGCGTCAATAATTTTGAAACGTTTGCTCATCGGGGTTTCACTAATGATATACAATAATGTTTCAGGGGTTGCCTAATCTGATCTGGTCGAATAACCAACAATAAATTTGAATGTGAGTTCAACACAACCGGCAGTGTTGATTTTTTTTTTCTTGCATTTTTCACTCTGCCGTGTCGATCGTGCTATCGACTTCATTTAAACATCTCGATCACATAAATTGAAGTGAGATTGAACCCTAAATTTTTTGTTTATTTGCCGTAGCTATTGTTTGAAAATAAAGAATTCACCTAATTTGGTCAACCTCTTAGGTAAGCATTGTATGTGATGATGGAAAGTTTAAAAATACATACATGTTTCAACCTTTTATATTTTTTCAATAAAATAACATCTACAGGAATTTTCCATTTACCCTTATTGGTAAACCCCGTCGAGCCTCCCAGCACCTGTTCTGTGTGACAGTGACAGCTCATATCCATGGAAACATGAAAATCTCGCTGCTTCACCAACTGAGATACCCACTATTTTGAGCTTAGCAGCATGGATAAGATGTCTAAAATAATGGTGTGAGCACTGATTAGATTTTGAGAATTTATCATGACTGATTTTCAAAACATTAAAAACAAAAGGTTATATGTTCAACAATTAGGTACCGCTTAAATAAAGAGAATTCTCTTCATGTAAATTACAATAATATTAAAATTTTGTATATTTTGAACTTTATTTTGCCTAATTTATCTCCTGCTTGAAAAATAGCAATGGTGAGTTTATACAACTTTAACGGTGGGTTTCACAAAGCGTAATCACCGGTGATCGGAGTTTGATCTAGAATCAACTCGATTTGACAGTTCAAAAATCAGAAAACCAAGCCGTTTATCTCCTATCGCGATTTACGATTTATGAAATCCACCGTAAGTATAAGTTGGGCCAAACAAAGTTCGCCGGGCCAGCCAGTTGCAGATATAATCGGAAAAAACTAAGAAATACAGGGTTATCATAATAATCCGTGCATTAGACGTTTCTCGGCTTCTAATGAGGAAAATTTGAAATTTGGCACACGGACGTTTTTCAAAGGGGGAAATCATGCTAAAATATTTTCATCGAAATCGCCCTTCCAGTTATACCGGAAGTGACCATCAGCTTTGGTATTCCAAATGGAACTACCTATTTTTCTAACCATCAGAAATGGATTCCTTCTTGAATTCTACACATTTTTCATCCGAAACATTTTTACGTAGTCGTCATGGTTACGAAGATTATAAGGACTTCTCTATGAGAAAATGGACAGTTGCTGAGGTCCGCGAAACGTATCATAGCATGCATGTTGATGTTATCCGTAATAAAGAAACGAATGAAGGATCTTAACGAAAATTCAATAATTTAGCTTCGTATTGTATGGCTATCGAATCAGGTGCGTCAAGTTGGTGACACACCCCCCGAATTTTGGTATCAAATTGTTTTGAGAATTTTGTGCCCATTTTGTGCCAATTTGTGCCGTATGTTATGAATTTTGTGCCCATTCCGTTCTCGAGATTTTTCAAGTTTTCCAAGTGTGTCACCAACTTGACGCTGTGACACACTTGTGGAAATTTGATAATTTTCTTCTTTCGATAAATTGTGCCAATTTGTGCCGTATGTTACGAATTTTGTGCCCGTTCAGTTCTCGAGATATTTTGAGTTTTGTTTGTGAGGAGCGTCAAGTTGGTGACACACCCCTCGAATTTTGGTATCAAATTGTTTTGGGGATTTTGTGCCAATTTTGTGCTTATTTATGCCGTATACTATGAATTTTGTGTCCGTTCCGTTTTAGAGATATTTCGAGTTTTTCATGTGAGTCACCAACTTCACGTTGTGACTCACGTAAGGAAAGCTGGAAATTCTTCTTTGAATAAATTGTGCCCATTTTGCGCCAAATCCTGCCGTATAGTATAGATTTCGCATACTTGCAGTTTTTGAGATATTTGAAGTCATTCCTGCGAGTTGAATAGATGTACAGTCCATCCAAGAATGATTGACATCAGAGCAGGCCTTGAAAGTCCAGTCGTAGCTTTATTTCTAGTTACAAAAAAGTAACTAAAAATTTTCTGTGCTTTCATCATAGATATAGAAATAACCTAAAAATTGAACGATATTTTTTTAAAGTAACGAACTTTGAACATCAAAATGTTCCCAATTTTCACATACGATTACCAGCGTGTGAATCTGTATACCAGCAGTATATTATTTTCATCTTGTATTGATTCATTTTCGATCTTACGATCAATTATAGGAGCATACAGCCTGGAAAATCTGGTTTGGTAACGAAAAATATCGTGGGTGATTTAACAGCACGGTCCTTTTCAATGTTCAATATGAATATTCGCTAAACCGAAAAAGTCTAGTGGATAATTTGAAGCGTGTTACTGCAATGTGAATTGATTGGGAAATTTGTCATAGATATCAAGACACTAAGATAGAAACAAAACTTAACCAATGGAGCTATTTAATATATGAAGAATTTTGTCATTACATTGTAACTTTCAATATTTGTGAACAATGAAGGTGTAAAATATGAAATATGAAAAATATAAATATTCCTATTATTCTGTTTCAACAACCACAACATGTTATTTTTTCCTCATCTGGGCAGAACTCGTCATGTTCATAATGAAAGGTTTTGTCAGCAATATATCATAACATTGCATATATTTTGACTAATCTTCTCCCATTTCTTTTTCTACGTGCTCTGTGCAGGCTTTCCATTTTTTAGCTGTTCACCCTCCAAGAGCCTCATTTCAAAGAAAAGTATTTCACTTGCTCAATTTCTTGCCAAATTTGATCGAAACATTAATGACAGAACAAAATATCTGTGTTATTTCCAACACCAACCTGAATTCTGAACTCAAAATATTACTGAATGGGCATTACCAACATAATTTCGATTTTCCAAAGCCCCTCGAGACGTCAATCATTCTTGGATGGACTATAGCAGAATTCAAAGACGAGCGTCAATTCCATGTCATAATATTATGTGATCATTTTAAAGTATGAGTTGTTGAACTGGCAGACATTCGGTGAAAACCAAATTTCAATGATTCGACGACATTTTCACTTAGAATAATCAATTCAATATATAAAAATTGAGTTGATGAATACCTACATATTTGTAGGTACAGGTTTATGGAATACGATGACACACCCTCAGTTTCAATTATATATTAGTAATATTCTACTTCAATCCATAATGAAGTATATTACGATTCAATAAAACAGACAATACTCATAAAATATATCACTTTAAAATCCTTCAAAAAAAATGAAAAACAACAAGAGTAACAAAACAGATGAAAACATGAATGTAACGTGAAAAATATAAATTGTAGCTAAATAAATATGAAACCATCAAATCACCGGGTGTAAATCAATAAATAAGTATTCATTGTTGACTTCTCGGTGATTTTTGTCACTTTCTCTCGCATATCATCATACGCTTCCCAGTGATTATTATTGCGCCTACAAACTGCCCAAAAGTGTCCGATACTGCTTTCTAAGGCAGCTCCTTCATAGGCGCCGTAACTCCGCAAATGGTGATAACTTTCGGGCACCAAATTCAGAGATTTGGGTTTGGCTCCCAAAGTGAGAGGAAAGGGTAACTCCTTCATGCTTCCCCCACTCAAAGTGTTGACTTCCATGAAAAAATTTATAAAGTAATATATTTTTATGAGTATTGTCTGTTTTATCGAATCGTAATATACTTCATTATGGATTGAAGTAGAATATTATTGATATATAATTGAAACTGAGGATGTGTCAACGTATTCGATAAACCTGTACATATATATTAGTTCATCAACTCAATTATTATGTATTGAATTGATTATTCTAAGTGAAAAGGTCGTCGAATCATTGAAATTTGGTTGTTTTCACCGAATGTCTGCCAGTTCAACAACTCATACTTTAAAATGATCACATAATATTATGACATGGAATTGACGCTCGTCTTTGAATTCTGCTATAGTCCATCCAAGAATGATTGACATCTCGGGGGGCTTTGGAAAATCGAAATCATGTTGGTAATGCCCATTCAGTAATATTTTGAGTTGCAGAATGCAGGTTGGTGTTGGAAAAAACACTGACATTTTGTTCTGTCATTATTGTTTCGATCAAATTTGGCAAAAAATTGAGCAAGTGAAATAATTATCTTTGAAATGAGGCTCTTGGAGAGTGAACAGCTAAAAAATGGAAAGCCTGCACAGAGCACGTAGAAAAAGAAATGGGAGAAGATTAGTCAAAATATAAGCAATGTTATGATATATTGCTGACAAAACCTTTCATTATGAACATGACGAATTCTGCCCAGATGAGGAAAAAATAACATGTTGTGATTGTTGAAACAGAATAATAGGAATATTTATATTTTTCATATTTCATATTTTACACCTTCATTGTTCACAAATATTGAAAGTTACAATGTCATGACAAAATTCTTCAAATATTAAATAGATCCATTGGTTAAGTTTTGTTTCTATCTTAGTGTCTTGATATCTATTACAAATTTCCCAATCAATTCACATTGCAGTAACACGCTTCAAATTATCAACTAGATTTTTTCGGTTTAGCGAATATTGATATTGAACATTGAAAGGGACCGTGCTATTAAATCACCCACGATATTTTTCGTTACCAAACCAGATTTTCCAGGCTGTATGCTCCTATAATTGATCGTAAGATCGAAAATGTATCAATACAAGATGAAAATAATATACTGCTGGTATACAGATTCACACGCTGGTAATCGTATGTGAACATTGGGAACATTTTGATGTTCAAAGTTCCTTACTTTAAAAAAATATCGTTCAATTTTTAGGTTATTTCTATATATATGATGACAGCACAGAAAATTTTTAGTTACTTTTGTGTAACTAGAAATGAAGCTACGACTGGACTTTCATGTCCAATGTCAATTATTCTTGGATGGACTATACATCTATTCATCTCACAGGAATGACTTCAAATATTTCAAAAATGTTATGTGAGTCACAACGTGAAGTTGGTGACTCACATGAAAAACTCGAAATATCTCTCGAACGGAACGGGCACAAAATTCATAACATACGGCACAAATTAGCACAAAATGGGCACAAAATTCCCAAAACAATTTGATACCAAAATTCGAGGGGTGTGTCACCAACTTGACGCTCCTCACAAACAAAACTAAAAATATCTCGAGAACTGAACAGGCACAAAATTCATAACATACAGCACAAATTGGCACAAAATGGGCACAATTTATCGAAAGAAAAAAAATTTCGAATTTCCACAAGTGTGTCACAGCGTCAAGTTGGTGACACACTTGGAAAACTTGAAATATCTCGAGAACGGAATGGGCACAAAATTCATAACATACGGCACAAATTGGCACAAAATGGGCACAAAATTCCCAAAACAATTTGATACCAAAATTCGGGGGGTGTGTCACCAACTTGACGAACCTTATCGAATCATGTTGTTCTATTGGAACTGTCACATAATAAATTCATATTTCTGAGAAATTGCAAACTGCAATAAATTCATTTTTTCAAATGGCATGCCCATATTTTTTATAAAGAAATCGACAGAAAATTCAATTTGAAACATTTTTTCCAAAGGTTCCTTATGTCTACCTTCAATCGTTTTCTAGAAATCTCATGTTTCATATGAAATTACCTGATTTATTCCCTGAATTGGTGTTCTTGGTTGGCTATGGGGCTCCGTTGCTAATGATACCCAAGTAAGTACTTTTGTTCTATCCGAATTAATCTTTGAAGAATTGGTAAACCGTATCGATGAAACATTCAGAGAAATAAAATCGACTGATTTAATGAAAGCCACGACTGAAGAAGTAAAAACTAGACTGGAATTGGGGTTGACAGAGAACTTGTTATGAAAAATATACTCCAATTTGTTGTGAATTGTTATTTTTATTGGTTTTGTCTTGCAATATTACAAAAAGACGATGAAAATCAGCTGCATGCGATTCATCATTTTAAAATTGGACAACATTTTCGGAAAAAATCGAAACAATCTGTACATATATTCTCTTTTGAATGAACCAAACGGGAATGTAATTTGAAAAATTAAAGATTTATTCGGATAGAACAAAGTCGTAGGTGGTACATCGGATATTTTTCATTGAACAGATCTCAAATTCTCGAAATTATACAATTACATTCCCCGTAATAAGAAAATAATGAAAACACCATCTCGTTTGAATAAACAAAACGACGATTTTCCATGTTTTGCAAGATGAATTATATAGTTATAGTTATAGTGAAAAGGGGTTACAGTCCACTGCGACCTTAAGGTCTATTGTGCCCCCTGCCTGAGTCATCATCGATGAATTAGAAACGTTAAAGATTAATTCGGATAGAACAAAAGCAAAAGACCGCGGATCCGAGAGTTCGGAGCGTGTTCATGAAATAATCTTTCTGAATATCACTCGACTTTGACAAAAAGCGACTATCATTTTCATTAATTCATCTCGAGCAACTTGTATTTCGACAATTCAATTCGACCAAATGAACATTAATAATCAAAGAATAACTCCCTCGAGCTAAAGCTCTCGGGAGTTATTCAGATTATTAATGTTCATATGGTCTTATCAAATTGTGGAAATACAAGACGCTCTCGATAGAATTAGGTCGAAAATAATAGTCTCGGGATATTACCTACCTCCGACAGTTCCAATAGAACAACATGATGCGATAGCCATACAATACGAAGCAAAATCATTGAATTTTCGTAAGATCCTTCATTTGTTTCTTCATTATGGACTAGCTGGCCCGGCGAACTTTGTTTCGCCTAAATGACACTTAAGGTGGATTTCACCAATCGTAATCACCGGAGATCGGAAGATCAACGGCTTGGTTCTCTGATTTTTGAACTGTCAAATCGAGTTGATGC
The DNA here is from genome assembly GCA_951802165.1 of Adalia decempunctata. Taxonomy (NCBI): domain Eukaryota; kingdom Metazoa; phylum Arthropoda; class Insecta; order Coleoptera; family Coccinellidae; genus Adalia; species Adalia decempunctata. The sequence continues at coordinate 44,163,246 of OX637697.1, forward strand.
TAGATGAAGCTCCGATCACAGGGGGTTACGCTTGGTGAAATCCACCGTTAAAGTTGTATAAACTTACCATCGCTAGTTTTGCAAACAGGAGATGAATTAGGCCAAATATACAAAATTTCAGTACCATTTTTATTCTCACGAAGGGAATACTCGGTATCTAATTGTTGAACATATAACTTTTTGTTTTGAATACTCAACAGTTCTCTGATTGCAGTACCTATCTTGTGATGAACGACACCACGAATGCAAATATGAATCACGATCGAATTATATGGATGAGGAATAGTTCCTATGATTACCTCTGATCACTGTATAAACTTTTTAGTTCTGCCAATACAACGCTGAAAATTCGAATTGAAGTACTTTGTCAAAGAGATACTCTATCTACTCTTTGACTTTGTCAATGGTACTTTAATTTCACTTCACAGAATTCAAATACGCTAAGACGCTATCTTATTTTTCTTCTTGACTAAGACATTTTTGTTTTGGTCCACAGCTCAGAGTTGCAGGCAACTCAATTAACTATAGATTTAAAATTAACTATCATGGAATGATATGAGCCTTGCTTAAGATGTCTAAAAACATGGTGTATGCACTTGTCAATTTTTGAATGCATTGACATCGACCAAATCGAAAATTTACGAATGGTTTCGTGGCGGCGCCGCAATGCATTTCAAGTCATTTTATAATTCCAATATGGCAATGAAGCTGGGCTTTGGTATAAGAATCCAGATCTGCACTTGTGCAGCAATAGTGAGAATTAAAATAATTTGCTACTTAATTCAATTTCTGTCTGACACATCGTAAATCATATGTCATTCATATCTTCATTTGAATACTCTCGATCATAACCTTATAATTTCATGTGATATGAATCGCTTTATTTCGTTTACTTCAAGCCCTTAATATCATTTCTAACCCCTATTCATATTTAAGAATTGAACTTAAAATATTCAAGTAGCATATTTTCATCCTCGATGTCTATTTTCTTGTCTATTGTTTTTCGGAGTATACATAACCTCTACATTTCTCGCAATTTTTGAATTTCCAGTTGACGCAATTCTTACCAAAAATTTGGCTCCGCTTTGTGACTGTGAATCATATTATACCTTTCCTCAGAACTAATATGAATCAAAATGTCAACAATATGAACACAAATTATCGACAATTCACACAACCCGTTCATTCTAATATTTGAAATAACTGATAAAAATTAGAACTTATTTTGTGAATAGCGCTTTCTGAAGTGGAAAAAACGAAACTTTTCTAATATTCTCAATGTTGGCTAATCAAAATCTAATCGGTGCTCACACCATTATTTTAAACATCTCAGCCTTTTGGTGTTCAGTTTAAAATAATTGGTGAACATCTCAGTTGATGGAGCAGCGAGATTTCCACATTTCCATGAATTTGAGCTGACATTTTTTCAAAGTTTTATTGTATTTTATAATAACCAGACCGTAGACGAATCCATATATGAAGTTTCAAAACGAACAGTCCATCCGATCTCGAGTTATAAATGGTGTAACCAACATCTTTCTTTTATATATATAGATAACATGCATGCTATGATAAGTTTCGCGGACCTCTGCAACTGGCCATTTTCTCATAGAAGTCCTTATATCTTCGTAACTATGACAACTAAGTAAAAATGTTTCAGATGAAAACTGTGTAAAATTCAAAAAGGAATCCATTTCTGGTTTGAAAAATAGGTAGTTCCATTTGAAATACCAAAGCTGATGGTCACTTCCGGTATAACCGGAAGGGCGATTTCGATTGTCCCATTTTTTCTCCAAACGGGTAAATCTTTTCAACAAAGCCGAATTAGAAGAAAAAAGGAAATAAAAAAACCGTATTTTTTTACTCCAATCCTCTACAGTTAAAATAAATGAACAAGTCAAAGGCTGATCCCATTTAAGACCATGACAATTTACTTTACTGTTTTTCAGGACCAGCCAAATCCAAAAAAAGTTTACGTTCTTTTTTAAACACTCTATAGGGTCAATTCTATAAGAACTGGTTAAAAATTAAAGGCACGTTAAAAAATTTTAACATATATCGGCTAAAATTAAGCGTCTTCCGTTAATATTTCAAAGCTAATGAAGCATACAGAATAGTGAAATGAAGTTAGCGGATAGTTTAATTTTTAACCATGCTTTATAAATTAACAGTTTTTTACAGAATTGGCCCTAATAAATGGTTAATCCGATAACTGCATCCAACGATCCATGGAATATTTGGGACAATCAAAGAGGCGGATATTTTTTTTAATTCATGGTTGTATTCCTTTTTCGGAAAGTTTAATCGATGTCAACCGCGCAACGATAAACATGAATCCTTAACCATTTATTACTGACAACGTCGATGATAAAGGGAAAAAGCCAAACAGACATTTCTTGGACCATCAAAATGGATAATAATTGAAATAAATTACCCGTGTGGACAAAATACACACACATATATACACGGATCCATCAGTAATCGTAATCTCTAATGATGTAGTATAAATTATTATGTCGGTATGTTTAGTGATTTTGGTCGGATCAGAATACTTGGAACCAGTGGCGTAGATTGATTTTTCCAGGAACAATGGATCCAGATTTCAGTTTGGTTAGAGATTTGGGGGCTTAATTTCTCTACCGATTACCCATTCACAATATTTCTTATCACGCACGCGCAGAAGTTTGCCGAGAGTTTGGCAGAACATGAAGAATTCAAAGATAAGATTTGGCTACCATGTCTTCACAAAATTCAACTGGTTCAAGAACTGAAGCCATTAGACCACAAAACGTCGTTGATTTTCTGATTTTGCTCGTGGACAACTGAAAAATCGAAAATTTTTCAGTGATGAAGCTCATATATGGTTGAACGTTTAAACGAACAAAATTGCAGAATTCGGTATGATGAAAATCCAGACATCATTGCACACAGACAAAGTAACTGATGTGTGGTGTGAGTAACCGTCAATAGATACAGAACAATTTTAAATGAAGGTTTTCTCCTGCATTTGGTGAGAATAATTTGGAGGATATGCAGCTTCAACAAGACGGTACCACAAGCCAGACTTAATATCTCCATGTGATCTCTTTCTTGGGGGGATAAGTTGAGTCACAAGTTTGAACTGATAATCCAACAACCACTGGGCCATGAAAAATCAACATTAAACGAGATATGTATGGAAAACAGCGAAATTTATGTGAAAGTGATGAAAAATTGGGTTGACACAGATAGTTTTATTTCTTCCTGTTGGTTCGCCACTGCTTTTGAGACTAGAAGGAACGCTGCCTTATCAGCAAGTAGTCTGGCGACCACCGGACCGGCCATGGTCCTTGTATTTTCGGTAATTTCTCAGATAAAGAACCTGATCTCTGGTTATGTATGACGGTAGACTCCGACTAGGATATATGTTCCACCAAGGCCTGAGTTGCGTTTACAGGCTATTGCGAAAACTTCCCACCAATCTCATGGTAGGAATGTTTCAGATTGGAATTTTATTAGGGAATATCGTATTCAATTTCTATTTGGAATGTTCTCTGTTCTTTATAAAACGATTTCGCATATCAAATAAATATAACTTGCAAAAGGATTAGTTATGGAGTCATGATATCAGAGATGAGATGGACCGAAGATTGAGGGCATTAGGATATTCTGTAGATTAGTATATGAATGTATTCACAGGATTCTATTGACTAATGTTGTCAAGATACTCTTTTAAGCGGCCTCTAAAAGCACAATATTATTGTGCAATATTCTGGTTTGTACAATATAATTGATCGTGTGAGGGTGAGATTGAAAGACTGTGCAATATATTGCGTGATTGACGAAGACTCGTCAATACATTGCGCAAACTGGAAAAGATTGTGCCGTCTGAGGGCGATATTGCGCAATATTCCTCCGACCGTAGGACCGTACTCTAAACTAGGGCAGCTCATGGTAATGGGAGCCTACTTAGGTAAAAAGTTTGATGAATTTTCCTGAAGAAATGGGAAAATTTTGGTAGATATGAATACCAAGCTATTTTGCATTGACTTTTCCTCTTTCGATCCGTATATTCACATCAAGGCCCTTTTTGTAGGATTTTACCGCCATTTTCCCGAATTTTTTAAAAATACTTCTACTTCACCTGGAGAATTGAAATTTCACACACGTATGAATAGATTTGTTCTTTTTTCGACTGTAAAAAACTCAAAATTCACTCACTCAATGGCGACATATTGACCTGATGGAATCCTGATGGGCTCTGTTGGCACAATATTGTTCCACGTCTGAGTGTGACATTGCGCAATATATTGCACAACCTTCAATGTCGCCTTCACATTGTACAACTTATTGCACAAACGATAAAATTGTGCCATAACATTGAGCGTCTAGGGGCCGCAATCAATATATATTGTGCAACCCGGTTTGCACATTGATTTTGCGCGTTTAGGGGCCGCTTAACGCTGATAAATAGTGTTTTCGACATTTCCGCGAATTTTTTTAAAAATACTTCTACTTCGCCTAGACAATCGAAATTTCACACACGTATGAATTGATTATTCCTCTTTTCGACCGTATAAAAATCGAGTTTAAAATGGCCCCTTTCGTCGGATTTTTTGGACATTTTCGCAACTTTTTTAAAAATACTTTTACTTCGCCTGGAGAATTGAAATTTCACACACGTATGAATCGATTATTCCTTTTTTCGACTGTAAAAAACTCACAATTCACTGTCACTTAATGTCGACATATTGACCTGATGGAATCCTGATGGGCTGTGTTTGCACAATATTGTTCCACGTCTGAGTGTGACATTGCGCAATATATTGCCCAACCTTCAATGTCGCCTTCATACTGTACAACTTATTGCACAAACGATAAAATTGTGCCATAACATTGAGCGTCTAGGGGCCGCCATCAATATATTGTGCAACCCGGTTTGCACAATGATATTGCGCGTTTAGGGGCCGCTTAACGCTGATAAATAGTGTTTTCGACATTTCCGCGAATTTTTTTAAAAATACTTCTACTTCGCCTAGACAATCGAAATTTCACACACGTATGAATTGATTATTCCTCTTTTCGACCGTATAAAAATCGAGTTTAAAATGGCCCTTTTCGTCGGATTTTTCCCCCATGTTCCCGAATGTTTGAAAAATATTTCTACGTCGCCTGGAGAATTGAAATTTCAGACACGTATGAATCGATTATTCCTTTTTTCGACTGTAAAAAACTCACAATTCACTGTCACTTAATGTCGACATATTGACCTGATGGAATCCTGATGGGCTGTTTTTGCACAATATTGTTCCACGTCTGAGTGTGACATTGCGCAATATATTGCACAACCTTCAATGTCGCCTTCACACGGTACAACCTTTTGCACAAACGATAAAATTGTGCCATAACATTGAGCGTCTAGGGACCGCCATCAATATATTGTGCAACCCGGTTCGCACAATGGTGTTGCGCGTTTAGGTGCCGCTTAACGCTGATAAATAGTGTTTTCGAAGTAATAGCTTCCCCCAATCAAGTCTACATCAAGCCATCAGTGATATCGTCCGATAACAGAAACCAACATTTAGCCACATCTGCGGATTTACAATCTTCAGATCAAAACTTATCTTATTCGTTCTGAGGTAAGTGATATTCCTATGTTCTATGTAAACCCTCCGAACCTGAAATTATCCTATTAAAAACATATTCACTCAACCTGAAGGTTGTTTCAATAACAGCGCAAGATTTTAATTGCGCGCCATGTTGACAACTATAATGTCACATGATTGTGACGTGACAGACCGAAAGTTGACAGATGGGAGTTGATAAACATTGACCATTAAACGTTGAAAATTGGACTGTTTTTCGTCTGAGAAGAAGGAGGTAATGCAGTAACGGTGAATGGCGAACCTTATCGTGCTAGGATAACACATCAGTTTCTTGTGCCTTATTTGGAAGCTTTTAATCTTGACTGTCTTGACTGCCCGTGAAACATTGACGACCTTGCACGAGTTTGTTCCTCATCGTGTCATTTCCCGATTTGGCGACCTCCACGTTCTTGCACTTCAACGCCTTTAGACTTCTGGATGGTTATCTGAAGTCACAGGTTTATGCCAATAAGCCTGCAACCATGGAAGCATTGAAAGCCGAAATAAATTGCTGAATCAATAAAATATCAACACATTTAGGTATTCAATACCGTTATTGAAAATTTCGTCAGAAGGTTATGCATATGCCAGCAAAGCCGTGACGGTGATTTCCAAGATATTTTATTTCATACAAAATTCTCGAATGTATATTTCCTAAATCCTAAATCAATAAATATTTTTTTCAACACTGAAATCTTGCGCTCTTATTGAAACAGCCTTTATAAACTATAAGAAATATTTTAATTTGAGGAAGGGCCTCAGCCTTATTAATGGTCACTTCTAATATAGTTTTATTATCGTCCGCGTGAAGTTATCGAAAAAATGTCGGCACAAATTCTGAAATAATCCCCAATATCATTGAGTTTGGATATTAGTATATTTAAACTCAATGCCAATATTTAGTGCCCATTTGTGCGGTTTGAATCAATTCCATCAGCACTATTATAATTTTCAAGTTATTCATTTCAGTTTGAAGATTTTGGTGCTAGCTTCACACTTGGCACCAATATTTCCTGATTTCGAAAAAAACATATTCCAACTTTGAAAAAATATTTCTGCCAATATTTTGTGCCCAATGTGTGCCTATTTGTGACGTCGAAATGACATCTCTACATTCTGAATAAGTACATTTCTGTTAAAACCATAGTTTTCAAAATATCGAGAGAAAACCGAAAACAAGTCAAATACTCGTAGTCAGTATAATGTTCATTTTTCTCATTCTAAACATCCTGAGCGTAAGCAGTCCTCACAACATCAAAGTAGAAGAATGTGGAAAGGCCATGCATCTTGTGAATCACACGGTGGTTCAAATTTTGTGTCGAAAACTATGATCGAAAATTGGCCATAACTTATATTTTTCAAATAAGAACCCTATTTTTTATGATTGCGTTGGATTCTGCAAAGAAAAATAATGATTTTACTCAAATGAAAAAAAAAAGGAATAATACTCAGGGAACTATCATCATTTTTTTTCGCACGACCAAACGCAATCATGAAACATAGGATACTTATTTGAAAAACGATTTTCAATGTTCATATGTGCATGATTTTACCCGAACCTCAATTACAACCAAAACAGAAATTCGCAATAAATTCGTACAACCAAAAAGGAGTAATATATTCTTATTTTGTTCCTTCACATCTACCAAAACAGGTAACATTCCTGTCTGTTGTCCTTCAGCTAAAATCAATATTATAGACCGCAACCTTGAAATGGGGAATTCCCTCAGTTTCAAGGAATTCCCTATTATTTCTTTCCATCTGGTAAAACGTAAGGATCTCTGTCCTATGAATTTAAAGTGTTGTCGGCAGTTTCCTAAATAATTCCACTTCATTCGTGAATATAGGAGGGCATTCGGCAACTTCTGTCCTCTCTTTGGTAAAGGCTGTACGTAACAGAAATGTGGAAAAAAAGGACGGTAGATACGAGGAATGTATGAGATATCTTCGGACGTCCTGAAAATCGACGATTTCTTAGGGGTGGTGAGGGGTAAGAAGTAGGTAAACTTTGACGTACGTTTAGAGTGCTCCGCACTATAAACCCCTCTTAATTTTTTCGGGTGAAAAGTTTAGCCTATGTCACTCAGGGATAATGTTATTATATGAGTACAGAATATGGATAAAAGGACGAATTAAGAAGTAATAGGTGGAAGTGCTCTGATAAATATTCCTTCTCCACTACTTCCTCTACAATCTCTGCCGGCTCCCAATGCTAAAAGTTGTGATCATATGATTGAGTAAAATATTCTTCGTCAGTGTTGCTCCAGGATATTTTTTTATATTAAAAAGCATAAAAACAAACTGGTTTACTAATAAAATTCCACGTATTTACCGCTATAATCAGCGACCTGAGATTAGAGGTTAACACTGGTTGACTAATCACGTGGTTTGTATTGCCTAATGCAACTGTTTCATTTTCCTCCACTGTTATTCCTTCAGTTAATATAATAATCCTCAACTCTACTGATGCCCATTGATGCTGAAATCTCGAGCGCTCTATTTCCGAAATGAATTTCCGACATCCTATTCATAACAGAAATTCGAATGGTTTTGTGGCAAGCGACGGCAAGTTTACGTGAAATATGAGAGCGTTTATTCAATATGCATCACCACCCCAACCTCAATGTTTGTTGTTCCCAACAGTCATCCATCCCCGTCCTGCCCCCATCTTCGTATTTATGAAACGCGATACTCAAAGTTTGCCTAACCTTATGACATCCGAGATGACTCGTCTGCCATTGACTGGTTCCTACTATTCCATACACATTGCGAAGTCTCTTTCATTTCGGCTTATATAGAGGAGGATGGCATTTCCGTCGATGAATAATTCAATACCTTCTGTACTCTAGACTTATTACTGCGATATTGGAATAAGAGATACAACTTTTCTGAAAGAACTGGAAACTGGAAAAATACGAACTGACCAAAAAACCAAATAATTTGGCTTATCCAGACACAACAATTTCAAATTGTTTCACCTATTTCACATAATGTTTATGTCATTATTCTCATTTTATTGTTTAGATACTGATGTCATAATTGAATACATCTCGCTGTAGAATGACACTCTTTTTGAACACATACTCTCCTCTATACATGGTGAATCTTTGACTTGTACATATATTTCAACTGTAGATTCTTGAGGCCAAAGGAAACCTTCTTTTCATTTTCCATTTTTTCGAATCTGGCTCTGTTAAAGAGGCATATCCATTTATCCATTCTTTGCAAACACCTCGAAGTTCATATTTTTCGATTGAAATTGAGGTGATTATTAGATTTCCGTTTGTGATACATTTAGGAAATACTCAAGCACTAACCTCATCCGAATAAGAATGTTACAAACACGATATTTCCTAACTGAAACACTTAGTTTTGTCCGACTACTGCTGCAATTGAAAAGCCATATTTCCCATATCGAAATAAGTTCCTTCTTCGATTTAGTTTGTAAACACTGATAATCTGCTCATATATTCCTTGATATCCCGAAACTATCACATCACGTAAAAATTGTTTTATCTACTCCCATAGAATGATATTGTATCCATTATTCAACTAATTTTGATCTGTAATAGTCTCTATAATCCAATAGTGTGAGGTAATAATAACTCACGCCTATAACTCACTCTAATACAAATAGGAACAATGTAGCTTACGAAATGAATAAAAAAGTCGGGCCAATGGGGAACTCTTCATCAAGGTAACGTTCTCGCCATCCATTTCTACATTTTCTTAGGTCTGAATATCCAAAAATTGCATTTGGAAAACGTAAATTTTTGACATTTTCTACGGGATCGATATCGATTCTATTTTCGACCACAGAAATCGCTTTTTACAACTGTTGTCAATTTTGAAAATGCAGATTAATTAGAATTATACTGAAGAAGTCGAAAGATAAAGTATAGTGTTCAATTCGCGGTAATGGTCATGACTTGATGAATTACACCCCTTGCCTGACGGCTCGGGCTGCAAAATTCATCTGCGTGTGTTATGACTTACATTACCGCTCATTGAACAATATATGTACTATTCTCACTAAACTAGTAAACTAACTCAACTCTATTAACCTAGGTCAGAGGATTCGAGGTCAATGACCTAACCTAACCCATCTTCTGTGATATTTCTTAGAACTTTTGAGAAGACGATGCCAGATTGCGGAGTTTCTCTTCAAATAATATTACAGGCGAAACCAAGGAAGCAGTACCTACGTCCCCTATCGTTAACGATTTACTTATGTAAATAAACTATTCAAACCTATTCAATTGCGTATCTTAATCTGCTAAATGCAATTTTTTTTATTCAGTTTAATTAAATATTTATATAGGTACTTACACAGACCTCGCGACAAGCTTTTATGATCATACTAGCTGGCCCGGCGAACTTTGTACCGCCTGAATTATACTTAAAAGTTGTATAAACTTACCATTGCTTTTTTTTCAAGCAGGAAATAAATTAGGCAAAATTAAAGTTCAGAATATACAAAATTTTAATAATTTTGTAATTCACATGGAAATAATTCTCTTTATTAAAGCGGTACCTAATTGTTGAACATATAACTTTTTGTTTTTGATTATTGTACAGTTCTCTTTTCGCAGTACCTCATGTGACTGTAAAGAGCAGGAGTATAATCCATATTATACCTTTCCTCTTATATGAATCAAAATGTCAAGAATATGAACAAACATTATTCCTTTAAAGAACTATCGAATATTAACACAGCCCGTCGCCCAGAATTAAAAAATCAGTCATTTGTTAATAGCCCAACCTGAAGTGGCAAAAACAAAACTTTTCTAATATTCTCAAAAGCTAATCAGTGGTCACACCATTATTTTAGACATCTTAGCTATGCTGCTAAGCTCAAAATAATGGGTAAACATCTTAGTTGGTGGAGCAGCGCGATTCTCATTCTCTCCAATTGGTTCAATTTAGTTGATGATATCAAGCTCGTTAGAAGACAAATCGAGCTGTTAAAATATCGATAGTACGATCGACACGGCAAAATTATCAACACTGTGAATTGTGTTGAACTCATATTCAAATTTATTGATTGTCATTCGACCAGATCAGATCAGGCAACCCATGGAACATTATTGTATATCATAAGTGAAAGCCCGATGAGCAAACGTTTCAAAATTATTGACGCTTTCACGCTTACAATACTGTCTCTGTGCGAACAGAAACACGAATATAATATGTCAATTACCAATTATGGGCAATTTTGGATTCAGTTATTTCCGCAAATATATCTATTACCCAAACAGAAATAAATTCGAAAGCATTTCAAAAATAAAGAAAAAAGATGAAGATGGCCAACTCACGTTTGAAACTGATCGTCAAAATCAGATACTTGATCTTTCGGTAAAAATTCACTGTTCCACCAACTTGAGATGTTTACCCGCTTTTTGATCTGGCAATAGACTTCCATGTTACCATGAGTTCTATGCGAATCACATATCGCCATATAACAGCGGTAATATCAACCTACGACTACGTACAGTGACTTGTCTATTCACTGGATTCATGGACTACGCATCAACGGTAACGACACCTAGTGACCTTATTCAAAAGAAGGAAAAGCATTTCCTGTATAAGTAAAACTTTCATCAATTTTTTCGAAGTTTTATTGTATTTTATAACCGTAGACGATTCCATAAATGAAGTTTCATAACAAACAGTCCATCCTATCTCTAGTTATAAATGGTGTAACCAACATCTTTCTTTTATATATATAGATAAATTGTGTATAATGAGGTTATGAGTTGGTAGTTGAAATTTTAATAGTATATTGTCAGGCGAGGGGTGCTATTCTTCAATATACTTCATCTTCGACTTCTTCAGTAAAATTCGAATTAATCTGCACTCTCAAAATTGACAACAGGTGTCAAAAGCGATTTATGTGGTCAAAAATCGAATCGATTTCGAATCCCGTAGAAAACGTCAATAATTCACCTTTTCCAAATGCAATTTTTTGATATTCAGACCTAAAAAAAATGTAGAAATGGATGGCGAGAATTTTACCGTGATGTCTGAAATAGAGTTCCCCATTGACCCGACTTTTTTATTCATTTCTTAAGCTACATTCTTCCTATTATTTTGTATTAGAATGAGTTATAGGCGTGAGTTATTATTACCTCACACTATTGGTTTATAGAGACTATTACAGATCAAAATCAGTTGAATAATGGATATATTATTCTATGGGAGTAGATAAAGGAAAATTTAATTTTTTTGAAGGCATTTGAATAAAAGCTTTTTTCAAAAAGTTTTTTTTGCTTTTAATTCATTATGAGAGTAGCCCACTCATATCAAATAGATTTTAGTGGATACAAGCAACTAATTTTGATCATTGAACCGCTTGACCCCTGACATTTTCCCTTTCTATCGTATGTTCACTCAAGAGTTAGTAGGCGTTCTTAACGAAGTTTTGACTACAACGTTATGAGGAATTCCAAACCACCCTTCATATTGGTATATTTCTTTTCTCTGTTCACTTCATACCTATAAATTCGTTAATGCAAGTAGAAACAAAACTGTGAAACTGCCGGAGACACCCTCCCCGTGATGAATGGCTGTTATTTTGACGCCACTTAGGCCGGAGACACACTTGGCGTTTTTTTCCGATCGGATATTTTGCCGTCGACGCCGTACCAAAAGTGGCGCATGGGATCTTATGGCGACGTACACATTCGGCGGAAAAAAGGACGATCGGAATTTTTAACGCCGTCGGTAGAAATGCAGCCGACCGCTGCCACTACATTCGTCGGTTTTTCTACTGACTACCCCCAGCAGTGGCCTACGTGACCGAATGCAAGGTTACACACTCGTCGTCCAGTCTACAGTGCTGCGTGTCAGTAATTGACTGGCGGAGGTAGTGTGGTTGTGACTTTAGACGGATATTTTACTGCCCAATGTGTAATCCAGTGTGTAAGCTCCAATTTTGTTGTACCGTCGACGGCAAAATATCCGATCGGAAAAAAACGCCAAGTGTGTCTCCGGCCTTACACTTACGTCGCACATGCGTTGCGGAACCTCTCCACAATCTTATTTCACATTTTAATTCTGGCGGATGTGACCTCTTAGCTTAATTGAACTTTTTTACGGGGCGCCAGCTTTGTGCCATGAATCTTTGAAGTTGAAGATGTTCTGCTGCTAAAAGCATCGTATCCGGAATCCATTTAGTACGGCATTTGCACCTTCGTACAAATGTTAAATACGGGAAGCGGCCTCTGAAATGTGATTTATCATAGGAACATTATCGGAAGGAATTATGGCAATCAAATTTTCTCGCTTCATCGCGTGGATCATTCTGTATGTATCTACCCCTATAAAAATGTAATAATACGGTTTCTGTATAAAATTCTTTCGAAAAACCAGTAGTGGTATTTAGAAAAAGATGAATAAGGTATGTGAAACTCAGTCCTCCTTCTTATATGGATTTTTTATGAACAATCACCCCTATAACCTGAATCAGCAAATTACAGAGTGTTCCTAAATTCGAGGTATAAAAAAAGACGTGAGATTTCTGTATAATTTCTAAAAAAAAAAGTCATATAGAGGGTGATTCATGAGAAGTTTTCGAGGAAGGACTTGCGATACAAATTCAAAATTTCGTATTTTTTTTTAGATTAGGTACCTGCATGAACTCAATTTGTAAAATATTTTCAAGTCGAATCTACATCCGGTTCTACCGGAAACGGATGTGAACTTCGTTATTTCAAATGTAACACCCTGTATATTTATACATACATATTTGAATTCTTCGTTTAATTCTGCAATGATTTGATGTATGATATGCGCAACTACATCAAGCGATTGTTGAGTTATTGCCTGATTCTCAAATTTTTTGACAGAAAGATTGTCACAAATAAGTGTTTATATCTTCAAAATCCCTCATTGTAAGAATTTTTTTTTGCAACAGTGAAATAAAAGGAAGTACGTTGATTCTGCTTCTTGTATAAATTATGAGGAAATATTATACAGACTGCCTGAAACTGGGCTTCAAAGTGAGCCTCAATAAAACTATGAAATCTCATTTTTTTCAAATGGGAACCATATAATTTTATAATTCCGATCGATTGCTCGTCAAAAACTAGTTAGAGTGTACCAAATATTTAATGTCTTTAAATTCAGTAGTTTCACCGTTATCAAATGAAATTCGAATTTCACGACTAAAGCCAGGTTTCTTTGTCTAAACATCAGGTTTATCAAGATAATTTTCAAGTAGGCTATGTCAATAGTAAGAATATGTCAGTTTTAAACTAAAATTTCTTTATTTAGTCATCATTCATTATCTGCCCTGTTTATTTGTCACATTCGCTGCAAATAAAGAACAGACATTTGATATATCATTCTAATGTACCTTATTATTATTGCTTGTTTTGCATAGTGCTTGATCAATGAAAATAAGTAAGAATAACAATTCCTAGCATAGCCCATTTTGAAATAGATGAGCATACCACTGCATTTGACTGATGGGACAAACCTGGCTTTATTCGTGAAATTCTGTCGAATTCAGTGGTATGCTCGTCTATTTCAAAGTAGGTTATGTTAGGAATTGTCACTCTTACTTATTTTCATTGACCAAGCACTATGCAAAACAAGCTATAATAATAAGGTATACACTAGAATGATATATCAAAAGTCTGTTCCTCATTTGCTGCGAATGTGACAAATAAACAGAGCAGATAATGAATGATGACTAAATGAAGAAATTTTAGTTTGAAACTGACATATTCTTACTATTGACATAGCCTATAGGTACTTGAAAATTATCTTGATAAACCTGATGTTTAGACAAAGAAACTTCAGTCGTGAAATTCGAATTTTATTCGATAACGACCAGACTACTCATTTTTGAGACATGAAATGTTTGGCACACTCTAATTAGTTTTTGACGAGCAATCGATCGGAATTATGAAATTATATGGTTCTCATTTGAGAAAAATGAGATTTCATAGTTTTTTTGAGGCTCACTTTGAAGCCCAGTTTCAGGCACCTGTATAATATTTCATCATAATTTATACAAGAAGCAGTATCAGCGTACTTCCTTTTGTTTCACTGTTGCAAAAAAAATTCTTACAATGAGGGATTTTGAAGATATAAACACTTATTTGTAACTCAACAACCGAGCTTGATATCATACATCAAATCATTGCAGAGTTAAGCGAAGAATTCATCATGTATAAATATACAGGGTGTTACATTTGAAATAACGAAATTCACATCCGTTTGCGGTAGAACCGGAAGTAGATTTCACTTGAAAATATTTTACAAATTGAGTTCATGTACTCTAAAACAAAAATACAAAATTTTGAATCTGTATCCCAATTCCTTCCTCAAAAACTTCTAATGAAACACTTAAACAAATCATCCTGTATAAACATGGGACCGCAAACGTTTCGTTTTTGAAATTGAAATTTATTTCGAGTTTTTTATTCATAGTATATACATTTCACAAGATATTTTTCTGAAATTTGGCATATACAGCAGAGTCTTCGACTGGTGCATATATTTTAAGTGTTGATTCCTCTCATCAAACGAAACACTTTTTTCCGATACCATTTTTCAAATTTCCGTTTCGTTTGGAAGATACAGGGTGTCGAAAATCCATGAAATTAACTCTATTCTTTCCATATATTCGGAACCGATATTTCAAATAGACTGAATTCTAGTTGATTGGTAATTCTATTCATGGTGCATATTCATCAATCAAAACTCATTCAATAATCCTCCTGGTATAAAAGTCACAGCGTAACCGACCCATAAATCCACGCAAAAATACCATAAAACCACTTGAAAAAGATATATGGTTCATATTTTAGAAAATGAAAGTATTCCTATGTTTTCTTAATTAAACGCGTCGTTGTCGAGTTATTCCTAACTGTATACGATAAAATTTGGGGAAAAAATCATGAATTCCAAGAATAATCTGAATGCTTTTCTGTATTGAATATCATCGAATATTATTTTTTCTCTGGTTTCTCAACAAGTTAACAATGTTGTCAGAAAGTTAATCAACTTTGTCGAGACTAAAATCTAAATGATGGAGAAACGTTTGATGTAGAGATACCTAATAATAAAATCCCACAAATCTGGGAGATAAAATTGAATTCTAAGAAGCATGAAATCACACATTCAATACGCACAGTTTCTATGGGCTGAATCACAATACAAACTACGTATTAAGTTGATATCAATGAAAAATAATATAAAATTTAGCATTGAATAATCTGTGGCGATGTTTCTATCTAAACAATATTACTCTTGCAATTTTATAAACTCGGCACTACACGGTTAATATTACTTTCATCCACTGAAAGTCTTCACTAAAAATCACGAGAACGAAGAAAAACACTTAACATACTAACTTTTCCCTGTATATATAACAACATAGCTCTGAAAAATATTTCGTCCATGTTTGTTTGGTGGTCGCTATACGCATGCATGTAGGCTGTGGTCGATTCATAGATCTCACGTAGTTTCAGGAATATTCATTGAACTGGCAACGTCCACTAAACATTTCTGTGAACTATTTACACTCCACAGAATGGATACAAAATGATTAATAATAAATTCTGATGAATTGATTGAGAGACATTCTTTATGGGATATTTTTGCGATATCGAGGAAAATATGGACAAGTTATTAGTGTTTAAAAACTAATCTTTAGAAAAATCGAAGAAGGAACTTATTTTGATGGGAGAAATATGGCTTTTTGATGGCAGATATAATCGGACAAAACTAAGTGTTTTTGTTAAGAAATATCGTGTTTTCAACATTCTTATTCAAATAAGGTTAGTGCTTGAGTATTCCCTAAAAGTATCAACTTAATTCCAATCGAAAATTACTAACTTTGAGGTGTTTGCAGAGAATCGTAGCAGGCACGTATTTGGCCCAATTTTTTTTTCAAATGGCTATATCTCTTTAACAGAGCTGAATTTGGAAAAATGGAAAATAAAAAAAGGTTACTTTTGGCCTCAAGAATCTACAGTTAAAATATATGTACAAGTCAAAGACTGTATATTGCTATTTACGTTTCACCAAGTGACATACTTATTTCGATTGCAAATCTACAGGGTGATATTCTTTCCGAAACACTTTTTTTTTGGCGATCCACTGTTAGTTTGAAAAGTTTGAAGAAGATGCTTTCTTGGTATACTAAACTTTATGGTCTTTCGTAGTTTCGTCGTACCTCCTACCGATTTCAAGAAAAACACTATTCTATCGAAATACTCAGAAAAATCAAAATTGTCTTGAAAATTCAGTTTGTTCAGAAAGAAACTGTTGAAGTGTGGTGATCTGGCGAGCCATGTCTGATGTCCACGTCGTCCAACCCATCTGTTTTCATTATTTTTGTTCAAATAATCCCGACTACACCTGGTACACCCTCCAAAAAGAGACGTTTGCGGTCCCATGATCATATGGGACATTCTTTCTTGAAATTATCCACGGAATCGTTCCCACCTCCAATTTAGTTAAGTATATCCATATAGAAAATCTATCCAAGAGTAGAAGGAAAAACAAAATTAGTTTACTCTGAAGAGTTACTGCGTATTCAAAATAGAGACAAACTCATCAGTAACTTTTCGTATTTTTTGACAAAATTCGACTATAGAACAATTGAATAAACATGGCATCTGTCACAATAAACTCAAGAATCTGCAAGAAGTTTGAATGTTGATGTTGTGAGTAGTTTTGAAAAATCCAGATGCCAAACGTTGATTAAGGGAAGTATCAATAATGATACTCCCCTGACAATGAATAATCATTGTCATTGTTTTGCTTTGTTTATGCTTTTAATTAATGGATAGGAAATTATTGTCAAAAATTTGAAAATTTACTGACAAGTTTGTGTCAGTAACTATTCGGAGTTAACTACATACTTGTTTTTTTCTCTGCACTAACATAGATTTCCTATATATTGATATACAGGGGGAGTAAATGAATAGTTGTGGCAACATTTAGGGGAAATTCCATCTCAAAAGATAGAGTTGGTCTTTCATATACTAAACTTTTCTCTTCTGTATTTTTCAATTTTTTTCTCAAAAACCAAAAAACTGACAAGAATTAAATCAAGCAGACATTTAATGCGAGTGAGAAGGCACTCAAACACTTTATTGCAATGGGTAGAAAAAGCCACCCCCAAATCTTGTTATGCAAGAAACTTTTTTCCGTATTCATATTTTACAATAAAAAATTAATTTAGGATAGCTTAATCCATTCTTGATAAACAAGATCACTTGTAATTTGTGTCAAGATTTTTGAGAGAAAAATACATCAATAGTCAATAAGCCTGAGTTCAGAGGCTGGAATTATTTAAGACCTTGAATTTATCTATTAGGCGGATGTCATGTTTACACTTTCATTAAGAACTGGTCCAAATAACAAATAAATGTAACTAAACCAACAATTTTGAATTTTACACAAAACAAATATCATATTGAATAGGTGCAAGGACTACAAGGTATACGCCAAATGCAATACATAACAAATTGTAGAAATAGTATATTCTAAAACTAGTTGCAGAATGGGCTTCTATTCCAATACGAATGCGAAATTCGAAAACGAGCGACGAAGGAGCGAGTTTTCGAACGCATGAGTATTGGAATTGCATTCTGCAACGAGTATTAGACAATATTTTCTCTATTTCACTAAAATTTTGTGAAATTCAATGAAAAATTTCAAATTATAGGTCCTAGTGACTTTCATATTGTATCTTGGCAGTTGGTGTTAATGTTAGGAAATACGAAAATTGACATTTCCAAATTGACGTCTGCTGAAATTTAAAAGGATCGGAAGTCATTGCTGACAACCACAAAACGAAAAATGTTACTGAAAACGATGCTGTAATGAATTCTTTAAGCACTGTTTTTAGTACTGTAATGAACTCATTACGATACTGAAATAGAGAAAAGAAATATTAAAACATTGCTTCACTTACATTTTGAACATTTTATGATCACAAATATCGAAAGGAATCAGCAAAAATTTTTGTTATAATCGATGAATATTTCTTTCTTGGTATTTGTGATCATATTAAATCAAAGTGACCACCTTCGGCCGTTACGCAAGATCTTGACGTCGGCGCATATATCGGGTTACCCGGGAGTATTTTGAAATTTTGAATAACGCTAAACGAAAGTACAATGTGGTGTCTTAAGTTTTTCATATCTTGAACAAGAGTCTAGTAAACCAATGTTTTTAGATGGCCTCAAAAAATAAAATTCAGTGGATTAAAATCTGCTGATCGGGCAGGTCAGAACTGAGGTCCACCTCGCCCTATCGATTTGGATATGTATGATTTAAATGCTGTGCTCCAATACTGAAATATTTATTTTCTCAAAAACTATGAACTTTAGCAAGAAATCACAAGTGACTTCATTCGTTGAGAATGGATCAAGCTATCCAACATTATTTTTTGAATGTACAGTGCATCTCGAATTGGCTGTCCTAAGGGTATTTCTGCAACCGTTGGAGATATAAAATTTTAAGTTTGAAATTTATGGTCCAGTTTTTCATGACTTATTCAAAGATGCTTTCAGTTCTTTTGTATATAGAAAACTTTGGAAGTTACAGGGTGATTTTGAAATTGTGGCGTTTTCGAGCACATTGTGTATCTCGACAACCTCTTATGATATTCTCAAGATAAAAATGATCTTTGACAGATATTTTTACGTAGAATTCATTGGCGTACACAAACAATTTTTTTGGGCTATCGTTTTCGAGCTATAACCCAAACTTATAGTTTTTTTTAATGGGACACCCTAGATTTCATTTCACCATTGAATTGCATTATGAATATGGCAATAAGTTTCTTGCGGAACAGAGTTTAGGGGTGGCTTTTTCTGTCCCTTGCAGTCATAGAGGAACACCACCAAAAATTTTTTGAGGTCCTTGTCGTTCGCCTAATTTTATTCCTGTCAGTTTTTTGGTTTTCAAGAAAAAATTTTTAAATAATTGTAATTGTAAATTTTTAGGACAAGGAATAACCCACTTTTCCTGTACACCATGTTTATTCAGGTTGTAGGAAATATATCAGAAAATTAATTAATTAGAACACACTCGCTTGCCAATAAAAGCTTCGCTAATTATGGTATCTGGATATGTTGAAGGTATCCGTTGTTCAATATAATTTGTGTCGGTTACAAAGTTTTCGAGATTACCCACTAAAGAAGTCAAGAACTCTTGAATAATAAATGGGGTCCAAAGCTCAGGTGTGTTCCGCAAATGAGGGTCATTAGAGGAGCTGTGAGTTGGAGCCCCAGTAATGCCTTGTACTTGCTAATGTACTTTTTATTGCGTCGTTTGTTTCCTACATTTGAATAAGTTAGATCCAGTGACATTTTAAGGAAGCAGGAGGAGACAATGTTTTCGATTAAAACGGAAATAGTTTGTAACGACGGAAGTCCGGAACAAGTTAATCATTCCAATGAGCTAATGTGATTTCAAAGTTCGATAAGTGCTGCACAATTTTCAACATCGACATACCTCCAATTTCAAGTTTCAGAAAGTGAATCTATACTACGTATACTCCATTCACAATTATAAAATCACAACTCTGGCCTTGGAAATTTGACACATTCCACTCTGTATCGAAGTTATTACGTTTTTCAAAATATTTTTATGTTCCAAGTCAACTATGTTGCCCATTCTACATTCTTAGCGTATTTCTCAGAATGTGAATTTATTCGGAAAATGAATGAATTGGAAAAGATGTGACGGACGAAAATAATCAACATTTATATGAATTGATAGAAAGGGTTCCTTTTCTAGTTTTTTGCATGAAAAATACAAGAGATCACTGTTGAAATATATTATTTTTCGCCATGGAAGAAAATTGCATTGCTTTCACATGATTTTCATATGCATGCCTGTGAAGAGTTAATGTTTATTATCCTCTTGAACTGAAAGTTCAAGACTTGACATCAATTGTTGAATCAAGAATAATGGAACATTATATCCCTCTACTGGAATCCAAATAGTTGAAGGGAGTTCTGATGCAACAGGAACTTTTTCTTGGAACATAACCTTAATAGCTAACTTAATAAAAATAAGAGTAGAAGATATACATTTCATTTATTTGATCTTATGAACAAGGAGTAAAATATTCTGACTGTATAGTAATTTATTAGTTTAAAAAATATTCATACATTACAACCACAGTAGGTTTGTACAAATAATATGGAACAGGTCAAACATATGCTTCACATTTATCATTCACCTGTTCTAAAATAAGACACAAACTCCTCCACATTATAGGGCCCCTACAGCATTAAAAGCTTGTATCTCTTTTGAAAGAATTAGCACTAGATATAATATATTCTTTCGATTAAGAGCAAATACCTACCGTGGAATGTTACATACACAAATTTCTTCAAAATGGGCTTATACGAAGTGGTTCTTTTTCTGAAACGTGAACACGATCAACAATAATCATTTAGAGACCGATGATGGCCATCCAAAACCCGTTTACTTACGAAAATCGTGCAATTTCATTCTGCAAGTTCTTTCCTCATAATTCCTCGAAAATCCTACCTGAACCATATTTTCAGGTCGCTTTCGTGAAAAGATCGTATAAGGAAGCCTTTTTTGTCCATTTACACATTCCAAATAAATTTTGAGCACCAAAAACGATACCGAAACTAACCAAACTTCTGGGGGACCGGAATTTCGTTTGAAATCTTTCCAAACGGCCAGATACCTAAAAAAAACTTCGTTATCAAGTGTAAAAAAGGCGATTAGTACTTTTGCTTTATTCATGCTTATAAATCGATTTTTGGTCCAATTCAAATTTGCCGTTTGTACCCATGTCAAAATATCTTTGATACTTTTACTTTGATGTAAACAAAGAAACTGACAACGCCGTTTTGTCATTAAAGATATTCTCTGTACGCGCACAGATTTTTTTATCAGGTGCACCAATTCCTGAAAACGAAACCATGGCCAGAGTTGTGATTTTATAATTGTGAATGGAGTATAGTTAAGTTAGTCGTCAAATTTATGACCACAGCATTCTCTATTTTATTGTTGTAGGTACTGTAGGTAGTATAGGTAGTCATTTATATTTCAATATTTCCTCTGCTTTATCGGTGTTAAGGACAAAAAACATCTTTTTAAAACATGAATATCATAAAATTATCTTATATACAGGGTGAGTCTTTGACTTGTACATATATTTTAACTGTAGACTCCTCTCATCAAAAGAAACACATTTTTGCCATACCATTTTTCAAAATTCGGTTCCGTTTGAAAGATACAGGGTGTCAAAAATCCATGAAATTAACACTATTCTTTCCATATATTCAGAACCGATATTTCGAATGAACTAAATTTTGATTGATTGTTTACTCTATTCATGGTGCAAATTCCTCAATTGAAACATATTCCATATTTCTCCTAGTATGAAAGTGACAGTATAGTCGACTCATAAATTCACGCAAAGATACTATAAAACCACTTGAAAAAGATAAACGGTTCACGTTTTCGAAAGAATTAATTATTTCAGAAAAAAAAGTATTCCTATATTTTTTCAATAAAACGCGTCGTTCTCAAGTTATTCCTAATTGTATAAGATTAAATTAGAGGAAAAATCATGAATTTCAAGAATAATCTGAATGCTGTCCTGAGTGAAATCTCATCGAATATTATTTCTTCTCTGGTCTCTCAACAAGTTACCGACGTTGTCAGAATGTTTATCAACTTTGTCAAGACTAATATCTCTATGATGAAAAAACGTTTGATGTAGAGATATGTAACAATAAAATTCCACTTTTTTGAGACATAAAATTGAATTCTAAGAAACATGAAATTACACATTTTATAGGCAGTTTCTATTAAAAATTCATTGTTACCGGTCCTTCAGCAAAATATCTATCGAAACAATATTACTCGACACCAGAACGACACTACTATTACATCAATTCACTGAAAGTCATTTACATAATCATCACCTGTTTGCTTTATTCTCTGTAAATAAATAAAGTCCATCGCGTAAACACAGAACAACGGTTTGTCTTGCGTGGCGGCTACATCCACGGCCTTCAGAAGGGAAGAGTAGGCCGTGGCGACTGAAATTAAGAACGTAGCGCTATATCGGCGAGAATCAGAACTAATCGTTTGGCGTATCCGAAGAGCAACGCCTAGACGCCTTCAGCGAAAAGTGAACGAAACTAGTGTCCTTGTGATAGTTCATCCGCTAACGATAGGGAAAATCGGCAATCTGGCATCGTCTTCTCAAGAGTTCTGTGAGTGAATATCACAGAGGATGGGTAAGGTTAGGTCATTGACCCCGAATCATATATGACTTTGGTCAATGGAGTTAGGATAGGTTAGTGAGAAACCAATTTTTATGAGATCGTTTTAGAATATCGAGGAGAATATGAACAAATTATTAGTGTCTCTAAACTAATCTTCAGGACAATCGAAGAAGGAACTTATTTTGGTGTGAGAAATATAGCTTTTCAATTGCCGAAATGATCGGACAGAACTTAGGAAATATCGTGTTTGTAAAATTCTTATTCAAATAAGGTTAGTGCTTGAGTATTTTTTGAATGTATCACCTAGACTATCTGATGATCACATCAATTTCAATCGAAAAATATGAACTTTGAGGTGTTTGTAGAGAATAATATCAGGCACGTATGTAGCCCTATTTTTTTTCAAATGGCTATATCTCTTTAACAGAGCCGAATTCGGAAAAATGGAATAGGAAAAAAAGGTTTCCTTTAGCCTCAAGAATCTACAGTCAAAATATGTTTACAAGTCAAAGACTCACCCTGTATAAAACCGATATGTATATATTGTAGTAACGACAAAGTCAATGAAAATAAAAGTATGTAAATGGTGGACCAACCTGGAAACTTCTGAATGCTAAGTCCTACTAATTTATGAGGTATAAACCATTTCCAAGTGTATTTCAGAAAGCGTCAATTGTATTTCAGAATAGTCAATTGAATTTCAGAAAGCGTCAATTGTATTTCAGATCAGTCAATTGTATTTCAGAAAACATCAAATGTATTTCAGATTAGTCAATTGAATTTTAGAAAGCGTCAATTGTATTTCAGAAACCGTCATTTGTAATTCAGAAAGTAGGAATATCATTTCTCCACGACTCCATCGAATTTGACCAACGTATAGGAAATATCGAGACAATCCCCCCAAGCTCCATGAATCATCCACGAACCCCAAAGTCTTCCAGAAAACAGTTGTGGCGAATATTTGAAAAATGCTCGAATAAGTGTTTTCAAGAATTACAGTTTCTTTTTTGTGCCACATTAAACCGAATTTCCTAATATCACAGTCATCTCGCTTTCAGTCTCGAGACACGAATGACCATTTCCCAAATACAATTGACGATTTCTGAAATTAAATTGGCTGATCTGAATTACAAGTGATGTTTTCTCAAATGCAATTGATGATTTCTGAAATACAATTGACGCTTTCTGAAATACAATTGACTAATCTGAAATACATTTGATGTTTTCTGAAATGCAATTGACTAATCTAAAATACAATTGATGTTTTCTGAAATACAATTGACTAATCTGAAATACAAGTGATGTTTTCTGAAATACAATTGACGCCTTCTGAAATACACTTGGAAATGGTGTACATAGACAAAACTGAGGTCGTAGCTGGAGGTCAATTTTCATGACCAACCCAATGGTGACATACATATAATTTTGCGTTCAATTGAACTCGGCAACGTCTTCACTGCCTAAATAAGAATTTGACATTTACTTGGAACTTGAGTGAACATTCGTATTCGTTTTCCCCTCATCATCCAAAACCAAAACCTTCTTATACAAAGTGGGCGCTTCAATGTCTATGCACTCATAACAAAAATGCATCGATAAAAATTGGTTCTTCCATATACGAGGTGTTTCGCCATAAAATGGATGAACATATGCAGGGAAGTCTTTGACTTGTACATATATTTTAACTGTAGATTCTTGAGGCCAAAAGAAACTTTTTTACTTTCCATTTTTTCAAATTCGACCCTGTTTGAAAGATATAGACGTTTGAAAAAAAATGGGCCAAATACGTGCTTGATACGAATTCCGCTATTCGAAAATTTGTCTCTCTAACAATAATTTCTCTTGAAATATTTCACACAGACGATAATTTCTAATTTATATTACAAATTTCGGTTATATTTGTTCATCGGTCGGCGACCTGAAATCCGACCCCCGCTGATATCGCTATATGTCGATGACGAATGGGAGAAGGATAAAAAGGGAATCCTTTGACTGATGATGGTGGATGAGTTCCCCCACCCGCGCAGGCACCTTGATCTGCGTGGTATCATCGAATTTCGGAAAGATGTGTAACTTCGGTAGTGTCAAAGACGTAGACGTAGTTGGTTAGTACGTTGGACCGGAAATTCAAAGACGCGTGGATCGACTCCCGCTCGAATTGAAAATTTTTCTGGAATTCGAAAATCTGTCTGTTTACCGTTAATTATTTCTCTTGAGTTGATACATTTGGGGAATACTCGAATAAGCACTAACCTTATTTGAATAAAAATGTTTAAAACATTTAGTTTTGCCGATCATTTCTGCAACTAGAAAGCCATATTTCTCTCACCAAAATAAGTTCCTTCCTCGATTATCCTGAATATTAGTTCGTAAACACTACTAACCTGTTCATATTATCCTCGATATCCCAAAAAAAATAACATGAAGACATGTTTTTTCACTATATTTATGATGAAGCAAAGGAACTCAAATGATTCTAGGTCAATGACCAAACCTAAGCCATCTTCTATGAATATTTCATAGAGCTTTTGAGAAGACGATGCCGGATTGTTCATTTTCTCTTCAACAGTGGTGAGTACCGGTGTGTCTTGCGAGGTAGCGGGCGCCCAAGACCAACCGAAAGATCTTTGAATAGACCCATCTCAAACCTTATTTTGTAGCGATAACCAGCGCGATTTGTAAATGGCGTAAGCGTAAGCCAATATGGAGGAAATCATTTCTGTGTTGTTATAAAGGGGAGAATGATTATTTAAGGTGTTGTCTTCGATCTCATGATGATTGTGTGAAGACTTTATTAACCGCGTAGTGTCGAGATTATAAAAGTCCAAGGAGCTATTCTTTAGATAGAAACATCGCCACAGATTATTTAGTGCTAGGTGTCGTTTTATTTCAATTTAATATGTGGTTTGTATCGACATTCATCATCATATATCTGAATTTTTTATATTTATTTTCAATATGGACGGGTAACAAATTGAATTTTTGGTAGAAACTGTACGTATTAAATCTATAATTTCAGGATCTTTGGTGTTCAATTTCATCTCCCATATTTGTGGGATTTCATTATAACCTATCTCTACATCAAACGTTTTTCAATAATTTAGATTTCAGTTTCAACAAAGTTGATAAACATTCTGATAACATTGTTAACTTGTTGAGACCAGCGAAGTAATAATATTCGATGATATTTAACACATCGTTATATTGAAAAACATAAGAATACCTTTATTTTCTAAAACGTGATTCTTCGAAAATATGAACCGTTTGTCTTTTTCAAGTGGTTTTATGGTATTCTTGCTTGATCAATTAGATTTATTGCTTATAGCTTTTATATTGAAAAAATATTGAATAGGTTTCGATTGAGGAATATACACCATGAATAGGAGTAAACAATCAGACAAAATTTCATTTGAAATAACGGTTCCAAAGATATAAACAAAAATAGTTAGAATCTTTCAAGATTGAACTATCTTTCATTCCAATACTAATGTGAAAACAGAATAAAAAAATATCTATGTATTGGTTTTCTTCTGTAGACATCCAAAGTTTCCTCTCGGAGTAAACTTGAAAAAGATCACATCCTAGAACTTTTTCATTTTAATATTGATATGTTTGTTGAAAGATCCTGAATGTTTTATGGATAAACAGAGATTCATCTGTCATTCCGAGTGTAACTATTTCGGGAAATATTTAGGGGTATTGTGAGCGGGTGTTTTCGCATCAACACCTAATGCAAGACCGCCATTAGGGTGTCATGTCGGCACAGTGTAACAACTTGTCATATTCTCTTTACAACCCCCGTCTTGAAAGCATTATTTTTAGAATGCCACTTAACGAAGCTCTACATCTCGTCGCTCAGGACCGAATTAACTCGAATTTATGTGTTGGCTTCCGCATGATCGAAATCACCATAACACTAAAATATTCTTGTAACTTTTTCTACTAAAATATCTATTGTACGGCGAACAATTTGTTCTCTTCAAAGCGGAACTACGATCAGAATTTGAAAAATCACTAGTTTTTTTAGTTTTTCGTAAATATTTCAAAAACTAAGCGGTTTATCTTAAACATTGTAATATACAAAAATGTTCTACGTTAAATTTTAAATAAGAATGGTCTTTTTCATAATCACTCTAAATAGTACGGTTCGAGAGTTACAGGTGTAAATGTTAACTTTTTCGTAATTTTGATAATTAAAAAAAAAAATAAGCTTCGTAAAAGAATGTTGCTATTTCAGTGGCCGGTGGTATGTAAGTGATAAGCCCTTGAAGGAACGACAACCTCACCACCTTATCAAGGGGCACTCTTTTTTAAGGGAAAAGAGGCTTCCACAGGCCTAGGCCATATGTGGTACGGAGAAACCCACCCTGAACTTTCTACGAACATTGCAACATAAATTCACTTCTTAAGCCTAAATATCTTTCAAATTTGGAATGTTCAATGTCTTTATTAACTTCACTCATCCTCAAGCACATTATCCTCCTCCTCTAGCTCGTCGTCTAAGATGTTATTATTGTCCATGTTATCACATGCTTGGCCTGAGCAATTGCTGCATATGCTAGTGCAGTTTAGACCACTCCTTCTGCATTCACAATTACGAACGCATTCATCTTTGCAAGTACACATTATAAGGGACAGTAATTCCTGGGGGGCTGCAGGACGTGCTGTTGTAATTGGTGTCAGGTGGTCGCCAATCTTCTTCCAACCCCACTCGAGTGGATCCTTATCTTCATTCAGCCACTGTTGTACCTGGTGGTAGGTCCTAAATGAATGCTGTCTGGACGCTCCTGAAGTGGGGGGTAGTGCATCCAACTTCAGTAATGCATGTATAGGCTGCTTTGCAATCGTTTTCAAGTAGGACTGGTAGCGGAGACAATCTAGATCTTCAGTGTTCTTGGCTCCAAACATTGCAAGTAGGAAGTTATTTCCTGCATCAGCCACTGCACTGGGGTCGGCTTTGGGGTTGTTGAAGACCAGAAGTTTTTCACGAAGAACGGTGTTGGCTTGAACTTTCCTATAAGGTGCAATTTTTCCCTTCTTATAGACAGCAGACACAGTGTCACATCCTGTGACACTTATTTGGAAAAAAAACCTTAAAAATTATATCATTTTTATTTTTACACCGTCTGCAACTCATGAACCGTAAATTTTACAGGGAATATGCATAGGACATTTTTAGTTTAAAATTTCATGTAGAATATTTTTGTATATAACACTCTTTGTGTTAAACAGCTTAGTTTTCAACCAATTTCCAAACAACTAAAAAAACTACTAAATTTCCTACTTTTTCTCCCCCTCCCCCCCAAACCCGACGCTCAAAATGGTGTAACTTTTTACCAAACAATAAGAGGGTTATATAGAACAATTTGGAGTTGGAATAAAACTTTTACTTTGGATGTCAAGGTAAGGCCTTTTTTTAGGTTAATAACACCGTACTAAGACGCGAAGCGTCGAGGTTAGCTATGATCTCGATTCTCGAGACAGGAATGAAACTTCCTACCAAGGTTTGTATACTATTTTATTTACAACCATCATGTTTCAATTAAAATAAGTAAATTTGTGTTTAACGACAAATAACCAAGAACGCGGTGATCTCAGAATAATCAAGTAGATCTATATTGTTACCATGACTACGGGGTATACAATTGTCACCAATATAAATAAATGTCAGATAAAGTCGAATAATAAATTGAAAATCATGTCTTCCGACGATGAATTTATGGATTGTACTCCACCAGAAGTTCTGCAGGGTGCTCACGCAGCAGTTCAGGGTTCGGTGCCAGAGAAAAGTAAGCATAGGCTGCACAGGTATCTAAAAGCCTTCGAATTATATAGGAAATGGTGCGAAGAAAAAAAGGTTAAAGGTTAAACATATCACTTCCGAAAGTGTACTCTTGGCATATTTTGGGGAACATAGCAGACAGAAGAAGCCGTCTACTTTGTGGCAATGTACAGTATGATACGAACGAAGCTAGATTGAAGAAAAAACTGATATCTCGAAACATGGGAAACTGCTGGCCTTCCTAAAACGACAAAATGTTGGCTTTAGGCCCAAGAAATCGAACGTACTTTCGAGAAAGAATATAGAGGATTTTTTAAATAAAGCTCCAAAGAATGAAAAATATTCATGTACAATAGATGAAATGGGGGTGGGAAATGAGTGCGGGTATATGAGGGCGGGAAGTGAGGTCAGGAAGTGAGGTTGGGAAGTAGAGGTGTGTAATGTGACATTTCCCAACCTTCAATGACGTTAATAATGACAGCATTACATATATGGTTGTAAATAAATTTTATTTCATCCTACACAACCACCAGTCCATTATTTCGATTCTGATTTTTTTGGCCCCCTAGCTCAAAGGCTGGGACGCCCTTGCAGGAATCTATATATTTTCAGTAGTAATATCACAAGAGATTGAATTTCCGTGATAAGTCTATCGGCTTATTTTCAAACGAAAATGAGTTTCTTGGAAACATCACGAGTCCGGAGGACGAGTGGTGTTTCCGCTATAAGCAACTCAGTTGAGTTTGGATGTTTGGAAATAAAAGATAGACTTATGAGGTTAATTCAATCTCGAGTGAAATTTTATAAGACTATTTCACGAACAGAATAAAAGGTCAGAAACTCCATATTCGAGAAAAGCAAGGAAAAACTCATGATGACTTCTACAATTTATATTTATCAATTGTCAAACCGTTCGTATCCATGGTTCAATCACAGATTCTTCTGTAGTTCAATCATTGAAAACACCGAAGTTGTCAGACCAATCATAATTCAAAGACAGTTGGTATTATCGCGATAATACGAGCTGTCTCTGGACTGTGATTGGTCAGTTTTTGAAATGAGTGGAATAGTCAATACAATACTCACTGAACACTCAGAATAGGGTAATTGGTCACATTTTCGTCAGGTATTGAAAATTTAATTTCAACTTCGTTGAACAGAAAAAAAAAATGATTCTATCAAAACAATGAACCGCGACTATTAGACTAGCACTTGAGAGTAGCATGCCATGCTGATAACGGCGAATTCTCTGCATAAGCATGTCCCTATTTTCACCATGTGCGTACCTTTTAATAATAAATAGTGAAGCCAATTTTCAAAATCATCAGAACTAAACTGGGAAACTGTACTACTACGGAAACAGAATGTAGTAGAAATTTGTGCAAAGTTGTACGTTCTTTGAATTTTCTAATAAATAAACTCTCAATCAAAAGGAGATCTATTCAGATTGCAATTCAATTAATCATTTGTGCGTGAATATCAGTGATGAGTATTTGTTTCTTCAAATATTGTGCTTTCTTCAAATTGAATATATTGAAGTATCTGAATGTTCGCGAAACGGCTCGGCCGTTTTTGCCACAGATAATGAATGGGCAAGTTATGGCAGCACGGTTTTCTGAATCTGTGGCCAGTTCATTCATTAATTTCTCATCGCTCTTTTAATTTTCTGTTATTATTGACGTTTTGAACAGTGTTTTGTCATCACGATATCGCGTATTAAAAGTGATATTTGGATTTATTTCTTAATATTATTAGCAGAATACGTTGACAAAATGGTTATTGTTTATGGCAAATTGAACTATTTGGATACTGACTTAAGTTTACACAAATATGTTGTACTTTTTCATTCTAAGTAACAGTGGCGTAGATTCTTCGATTTTTAGGGGTCAAATTTTCAGATTCCCTTCTGATATTGTGAGGAAGAACATTTGGTTATCAATTCTGAATTCAGTTGACTCTCTTCACCTAACTCAGAATCTGTTTCAATGTTCTGAACATTGAATGAATTCGTCAAAAATTTTTGAATGTGATACTGTGTCTCCTCTTTCACTGGTCTAAGTGCGTAACTGAGTTCAGGCAGTTTTTCTTATGAAAATGCATCTTTATTGTGAAAAATGATCACAAATGAACCATTCAAGGTATTAGTCATTGGTAGCTTCAACATGCCTCAACTTTCTGGTAGATCTCGAATACCGTTACGTTGAAAGTGTTCATCTTTTTAGGCTACCCACGAATCAAAGCTTTTTTGATGTCTTTATATGAGTGGAACTTCTAATGGGTCAGACCATGTGTCATCGAACGGAACAAGTAATATGGGAAAGGGGGCAAAACCAGGTAGCTAAGAAAAAACTGCAATAATTTTTTATTTATTCATGTTTATTGATTGACATTTGACTTGTTTATGCCGTAGCATTTGAGCCAAACAGTGAAATGAGTTAAACTTATGAAAAACCAGTAAAAGATGAAAAAACTAACAAAAAGAATCATATTCTCTTTTACGATTCTGCCCCGAGGGTTGGGGCAAAACCGGGTACTGCGTATTTTTCACAGTTAGCACAAACGAAATCATCTAAATCATCTTCTAACGATCCTGTACATCCTTCGTGTTCCTAGTTCTTGCACGTTTTAGTGCATTTCATCCATCCATAACTTTTGGTAGTATAGGAGTACTGCTCTTTGCAGTAAATGCAGAGGGTGTCGTTGTCACCTTGTGATGTATCGTCTTCTTTTTCTGAGCTAGACTTTCAGCAATTTGTTTCGTCAATTTTTTGTTTTATTTTTGTATCACAATCTTTTTCTTCATCTGTTGTATCAATTCAATTTAGGTACCAATCCGATATTTTATTTACCTTTTGGAGCAGCCCTTTCCAAAGACACTCCATTCATTCTTTTTTCAACCCTATCTTCAAAAGTTGATTGAGAAATATTATAATTATTGTCTGCTTTTTTCTAGTCCATCGTTTTAGTAACAATTTCCATAATTGCTTTTTCCATGTCATCCGTAGACCAATGTTGACGACTAGTCTTCCGATCATAGCGCACCATATAACTGTGAAACTGTTATAAAGAAACACTCTAACAAATTTCTAAAAATTTAATGCATTGGTCAATATCCATCTGAGGCATAAATGGGTACCGCACGGTTGTTCATCACGTGGATTTTCCGGTTTTGCCCCAGAGCTTATATTTTAATCAATGTTGAATAATAAAAAACACATGAGAAAAATTAGGCATTATCTACAGAGTTTCATACAGACAAACAACCTACATATCACATTATGTATTGTCAATTATCGTAGAATGTAGTTAGATCAATCTGTAGGTAGGGATAAATCTAGGTAAAATAAGATTACATACCAAAGATTCACGTGGTTCTACACAACACCGATATTAATAAACACACGCACCTGTCAGAACTTGTGGAAATCTTGCGTAGATAAGAGATATCAACGTATGCTACGAGAACAAAATTTAACCAACGCAAAGGGGGTAGATTGGGAGTACCCGATTATACCCCTATACCCGGTTTTGCCCCCCTTTTCCCTACTCTGACGGCGCAATATCTGGGGAATTGACGGGTGAAGTTTGAGTTTTTCCTGATGGGTTGTTCACATGCGAAAAAACCAAGGTCCCTGTTTTTGGGGAACCCCTTGCTGAAGAAAGCTCTTCTTGCACTTGGCACGGATTTTCATCGAGCAATACCTTTGGTTCACCATCTTCTTAGGTTTTGGGCTTTCTTTCACGCGGTCACGCGGATGGTAGTCAACATCGAAATCACCGTCTTTGAAGCGACGGAACCAATCACGGCTCTAGATGCGCTTCGGTCGTGTTTTTTTTGGAATGACGATTGTTTGGTACGAAATCAGACAAACCTATTCACGGTTTTGGATATGTCAATATCGACAAGACCATTGACTGTTGGGTCAAAAATTAACAGTGCCTACAAAGCCTACACAGAACACAACGGATTCTCGCACGAGCTACAAGTTTCTGAGGGGTCTCTTATTGTCTCCACCCACGAGGAAACCGAACCGGACACAAGCGGCAAAGATAATAAAGGGCCATAAAATCCGGCGCGTGCCATTGCAGATGCTATCAGTTCCCATGAAGAACATCGGAATTTTTGCAGTTGTGTCAGTCACTTCTACGAAAATTTCCGTAGAATTAGGGAATTCAGAAAGTTTCAACAGCATCTCCGATTTTGTTGAATATTATTGCACCAGGTAGTTGAATTCTTATCAGTTTTGCAGAATTGGTTATGCTGGCATTAGATGTCACAAAAAAAACATCTGTTTACAATTCGCACCCTTTGTACCTAGAGTGGTGGTGCTTGTACAGGTAGGTACGCTATTTTCACTCTTATTATTATGAGAAGACGGTCGAATTTGGGTAATCAAGATTTTGTTGTGTTTGCATCTGTGATATCCGCTAAAAATTATCTATTCATTTTATACTCAGTCTTTCTCCAGCCTCCTTACTGATAGCTTCCTCATTTTCTGTGGAAATTCATTGTGGTGTGTGACATTTTTATTCAATTTAAGCTAAGCGTCCACATGTCCGCACCGGACGCATCGGACGGATCGGATCAAACGGATTTCGGTATTCTTTGTATAGAAACTCGTGCAAGCCCGTCCACAGACCCGCACCGGACGCATCGGAGCATCGGCATTTCTACAATGGAGTTCCGTAAATCCGATCCGTCCGATGCGTACGGTGCGGACATGTGGACGCTTAGCTTTAAAAGGTATGTTTGACTTCCCGTTATTGGTTCCTTTCATAATTTTACCTTACAAATTTTTTCAGCTCATTTTTAAGTTACGCGTGTGGCAGCACTGGGCAGTCGATTCCAGAACATCTTCTAGTTGAAATTCAGAAGCAACTTTGCTTAAAATGAAAGAATTTTTAACAGGATTCATAGAATTGTACAGGCAGAAAACCGTTCTGCGTTCTGAATTCCGTAGAAGTGGCAACGCTGGCAAATTCTAGCAACATAATCCGTCTACCTCTTGTCACAACCCAAGCGGCACATTTTATTGGCCATGATTTATTGCAGATCGGGATACAATGTTTCCGATTCGGTGTCCCCCGTGGATGGGCACTATTATGAAATTATGAAATCAATAATACGCGCAATAATTCCGCAATTACATATGCATCGGTAACAGCGAGTCATGCAAGAGACGTTACTTCGATTCCATCTTCTGCAACTCAGTATCCTGAGGCCTCCACTTTCAATACTTCACAGTCCTTGCGTAAGAAAAAAGTTGAAAATAAAATTTCCAGGTCTAAGCCTAACAAGCCTATGGTTAGTAAATCAACAATGGATAGATCTAATGGTTTATTAATTGGTAATGCAAAGCCTAAAATGGCTTGGCTATATATAGGAAAAATAAAAAACAAAGAAGCAAATACTGCCATGATTGAGAACTATATTGGCTCTGAAAATATACAAGTTGATCAGATAAAAATTGAGAAATTGCAAAGTAAAGGTGATTACTCATCTTTCATGCTGGGAATACCGTATGATAAACTAGGAAAAATTGGAGATCCTGACTATTGGCCTAATGGTGTAGCCGTCAGACGTTACAATTTTTGGACGAAACGAAATATGAAAGAAAATGTTCCTTTTTTAGGACAAACTATGGAAGTGAATCAAACAGATATTGTTTAGGAAAAATAGATGCCATTGGTCACTGTAATAGTGCCGATGTAAACAAATCCGAAGATTGTTTGAGGATATTTCATCAGAACATTCAATGCCTGAGGAACAAAATAGAAGAAATAGAACTCTTATTGGATAGACATAGTGTTGATATAGCTTGTTTTTCTGAGCACTGGCTTAAGGAAGATGAGTATGACTCCATTCAATTAAGTGATTTTAAATTGTGTTCTATATTCTGTAGGTAAACCTTTAAAAATGGCGGTGTTGCCATATTTATTAGAAAAAGTCTAAATGCTAATATTGACAATATCTCGTTCCTTGAAACTACATCCCGAGAAAAGGATTTTGAAATTTGTGGCACGCAAATAAAATTCAATAGTGGATTAAAACTTAAAGTTGTTACTTTATACAGGTCTCCAATTGTTAATAATATCGGTTATTTCTTAGAGGAACTAGATATGGTCTTGGATAAATTTTGTTCGAACAACGATAGTATTGTATTATGTGGTGATTTTAATATTGATTACTCTGATAACACTAGTGTATACAAATTACAACTTAAAGACATATTAACGTCCCATAATCTTGACGTTGTGGTAAATGGTTATACGAGGTTCAGTAAAACAAAAAATAGTTCCATTGATTATATTTGTACTAATATCAAAAAGCTATACCAAATTGAATCTATTGTCGTTGACAATGGAATCTCAGACCATACTTCTCAATTACTGACTATAAAACTAAACCATGATATTAGAGTGAATAATTATAAATACAGTAGGAGATATAACACAGAAAACTATAATACCCTTGCCTTTCATCTTTCTAAGGAAACTTGGGAAATGGAATATAATGCTGAGTCTATCCATGATTCATTTGAGGTTTTTGTTCACAGTCTATCATATTATATTGACATTTCGTTTCCTTTGATGCGTGTGTCAAATATTGGCAAATCGGAAAAACCGTGGATAACTAAAGGTATAAGAATTTCATCTATTATGTTGAAACATCTTCATGGACTCGCTAAAGCCACACAACATCCTAGTGCTATTAGTTTTCATAAGAAATATAAAAAAATATACAGGAAGTTGATTGTCGCAGCAAAAAGACATTACAACAATAATTTCTATAATAGAGCTAGCAATAAATCAAAGGCAGTCTGGAATCTGATCAATACTAATATTAATTCAGTTAAAGCTAACATCATACCAGAAATTATAATGGATGAAAGACTAGTCGATGACCCACAGGAAATTTCAAATTGTTTTAATGAATTTCTCATAAGACAACCTGTGAAGTTGCTCAATTCTATGGGACAGTTGTCGGTAAACCAACAAACTCTGAGCTTCACCAAGAGTGAAAACACCATGTTTTTAACACCTGTTTCAGAAACAGAGATTTTCAATTTGATTAATGATCTTCAAAGCTCCAATTCTCATGGTTGTGATATTATAACATCTAATATACTTAGGAACATAGCAATGATTATAACTCCCATATTGACTCACTTGATAAATAAATCACTTCTCGATGGAGTATTCCCTGATATTTTGAAACTGGCACGTGTAATAATGATACATAAAAAAGGTGATACTAAGGCGATTGAGAACTATCGGCCAATTTCTCTTTTATCAACTATTTCGAAAATTCTTGAGCGCGTATTATGCACTAAAATAAATGAATTTTTAAATCGCTTTGAAATCATATCATCTTGTCAGCATGGATTTAGGAAATGTCGATCAACACAGTCTGCAGTGTTCAATTTCGTCAATAAGCTTTATGACAATATCAATAAAGGGAGATGGAATATAGCATTGTTTATGGACTTGAGTAAGGCATTTGATGTTGTTTCGCATGATTTGCTTCTTGAAAAATTGGATAGGTTAGGTTTGCGCGGTAAAGTCAACCAAATATTAAAATCCTACTTAAGTAACAGGATGCAATTTGTAGAAGTAAATGGTTCAAAGTCTTCAATACTCAATGTTGCCTACGGTGTTCCACAAGGTTCCGTGCTTGGACCCCTGCTATTTCTGTTGTATATGAATGATTTGCCAGAAACTATTGAAAATACTCAAGAGCTTACATTATTCGCAGATGACATCACTTACTTATGCTCCGGAGCCTCGCTCAATGACGTCTTATGTAGTACTCAGAGATATATACATCTTTTCTGTGAATGGTTTAAATTGAACAAGTTATTTCTTAACTCATCTAAAACGGTCTTTATCTGTTTTAAACTACAAAACACCATGGAAAATAAAAATAGGAGCCTACTATTGAAACTGCAAAATAAGTCTATTGAACATGTAACATGTACGAAATTCCTAGGAGTAATCATTGATGACAATCTCAGCTGGCGTCAGCATATTGAATATTTGTGTAGGAAATTATCTTCAGTTTGTTATGCCCTTTATAGACTGAAGTCTGTGACAAATATAGAAGTATGTATGGCTTATTATAGTGCCCAGTTTAAGTCTAGGATACTTTATGGCCTTGTTTTCTGGGGGACCTCGCCTGAACTGAAGCGGGTTTTTGTTCTTCAAAAGAGGGCTATACGTCAGATAGCCGGGGTCTCTAGGAGAACATCGTGTAGACGTTTTTTCAAAGAATTCAAGATTCTA
This sequence comes from Adalia decempunctata, assembly GCA_951802165.1. NCBI lineage: Eukaryota > Metazoa > Arthropoda > Insecta > Coleoptera > Coccinellidae > Adalia > Adalia decempunctata. The sequence continues at coordinate 44,200,187 of OX637697.1, forward strand.
ACAATAGTATCTCAGTTCATTTTAGAGATCTTAACGTACGTAAAAACCAATGACAGTTCATTTCTGCGTGTGAATTATAATCATAACTACTCAACATCATACTCTTCACTACTAATCATACCACGCCACACTCTGGCGGGATATGAAAGATCTCCCAGATATATGGGAATTAAGTTGTTCAATTCTCTCCCTAAGAGATACAGGATGATTGAAAATGTACGAAAGTTTCGGAATGAAGTAAATGAATTCCTAATCACACATTGTTTTTATACATTCAGCGAATACTATGATTGCTGTCAGCATATCAGGTTAGGTGTTTGAAACCATGTACAATTCATTATTGTCTTTATTGTTTATATTCATTTGTCTCTCAAACAGTAGTTTGTGATTCTTATTGACTTGTCCGATACATAATTTGTATGTCTCTATGGATGAATAAATTATTATTATTATTATTAGGAATACCTACGAGTTGTCAAAATAATCTTTTCATAAACAGGATATATTAAATTCCGAACTCACAAATAAACAAGTCTCGAAAAAGAATTGTTCATTATAAGTACATACTAGTGCAGCAAATTCAAAGCCATTTTTCACGTTGGTGAAACTAAGGTGTTCTATCTTTTTCAGATAATGAGATGATTTTCACATTCATACTCATTCTAACATAATCAATAATCAATAGTATTGGCACAGAAAACCTAACTGTATAGTTAGGTGTTCCTCATCTCTGACTATCGATTATAGCTTAATCACAGAACCGATTTTGGGGTAGTTACGAGTTAGTTATTTAGTATAAACGAACTTTCATAATACACTTAAAAAGTGCCAAATATTCTCTTATTTTCAATAATCAAAAGATGAATTGAGTGGTGACTTAGTTGATTTGAAAAACTCTTGCAAGTTTATACAGCACAGCCCCTCTGAAACTGATTCTGATAATATAAATTTCTTTCACGTTAAATTGAATCCAGTGGCATTTTAATTCATCGAAGATGTAAACTTTTTTCTTTTCGCGTTTTCTCCCGGTTCACAAAGAACTTTTTTGTAATCCTTTCTGAAAGGGTTAGCTCGAAAACTGAATGATTAATAACGAGAGTGAGGCTTTTGCTGGGTCTCCCAGGATGGTGGAAAGGGAAAGCGTAGCCGTTGGCAAAGTGCAACTCAATCGGTGGAAATGAGTGACGGCTAGGGGAGACTCGGAGATGAACTTTACTTCCGTAGTAATATCTGCCTCACCTGTATACATCATGTAATCGATATTTCTGTATAGGGTGAATTAGATTTACCATAACGACTGATCAATGTTTGTTATTCTCGTCAAAAAATATTACTTTGTGAGAAGATATTTTTCGGTCTGATTTTTCCTTATGATGAAGCATTTATTATTTATTATTCAATAAATTAGCTTGCCAATGGGAACAGTGAGGGTTCCAATTATGTTCTGGTCCCTGAACGTTTTTGCGGCTTTCATGATCATTAATTTTTCTCAGCATTTACAGAAGGTGTCAATATTATGATCATATACAGGGTTTCATTAGACGTATCCGAGGAAGGAATTGCGATACAAATTCAAAATATTGTATTTTTGTATATGAACTCAATTTGTCAAATATTTTCAAGCGGTTCTACCGGAAACGATTTTGAACTTCGTTATTTCAATTGCAACACCCTTGATATTTATACATATTTGAATTCTTCGATTAATTCTGCAATGATTTGATGTATGTTATGCGCATCCACATCAAGCGATTATTGAGTTATTGTCTGATTCTCAAATTTTTTGACAGAAAGATTGTTACAAATAGGTAAGTGCTTATATCTCCGAAATCTCCCATTGTAAGGTATTTTTTTCGCAACAGTGTAACAAAAGAAAGTACGCTGATACTGCTTCTTGTATAAGTTATCAGGAAATAAAATACAGGGTGTCTGAAAGAGAGCTTCAAAGTGAGCCTCAACAAAACTATGAAATCTCATTTTTTTTCAAATGGGAACCATATAACTTTGTAATTCCGATCGATTGCTCGTCAAAAACTGGCTAGAGTGTTCCGAACATTTCATGTCTTTAAAATCAGTAGTTTTGTCGTTATTGAATAAAATTGGAATATCTCTACGAAAGCCAGGTTTTCTTTGTCTAATCATCAGGTTTATTAGGATAATTTTCAAGTAGGCTATGTCAATGGTAAGAATAAGTCAGTTTTAAACTAAGATTTTTTTATTTAGTTATCATTCATTATCTGCTTTGTTCATTCGCCACATTCGTCACAAAAATAGAACAGACTTTTAATATAACATTCAAGTGTACCTTATTATTATTGCTTGTTTTGCATAGTGCTTGATCAATAAAAATAAGTAAGAATGACAATTCCTAACATAGCCTTCTTTAAAATAGACGAACATAACACTGAATTTGACTGAGCCAAACCTGGCTTTAGTGGTGAAATTCGAATTTCATTCGATAACGGCAAAACTAGTGATTTTAAAGACATGAAATGTTCGACAGACTCTAACTAGTTTTTGACGAGCAATCGATCGGAATTACAAAATTATATGGTAACTATTTGAAAAAAAATGGGATTTCATAGTTTTGTTGAGGCTCACTTTATGGTCCTGTTTCAGACACCCTGTATATAATATTTCCTCATAATTTGAACAAGAAGCAGTAACAGCGTACTTTCATTCGTTCTACTGCTTGAAAAAAATTCTTACAATCAGAGATTTTGGAAATATAAACACTAATTTGTGACAATCTTTCTGTCAAAACATTTGATAATCAAGCTATAACTCAACAATCGCTTGATGTGTTTGCGCTTATTATACACCTAATAAATGTAGAATTGAACGAAGATCTCAAATATGTATAAATATACGGGGTGTTACATTTGAAATAACGAAGTTCACATTCGTTTCCGGTAGAAGCGGAAAAAGATTCCGCTTAAAAATATTTTCTGTATATCAGTATCGTAATGAGTTCATTACAGTACAAAAAACAGTTCTGTAATGAATTCATTACAGCATTGTTTTTGGGTATATTTTTCGTTTTGTGGTTGTCAACAATGACTTCCGATCCTATCAAATTCCAGCAGACGTCAATTTGGAAATGTCAATTTCCGTAAAACTACCAACTGCCAAGATAGAATATGAAAGTCACTAGGACCTATAATTTGAATTTTTCATTGAATTTCACAAAATTTGACTGAAATAGAGAAAATATCGTCTTATACTCGTTGCAAAATGCAATTCTAATACTCATGCGTTCGGAAACTCGCTCCTTCGTCGCTCGTTTTCGAATTTCGCATTCGTATTGGAATATGAGCCCATTCTGCAACTAGTTTTAGATTATACTACAAATTGAGTTCAGGTATTCTTAAACAAAAATTCAAAATTTTGAATTTCTATCGCAATTCCTTCCTCAATTACGTCTAAAGAAACACAAAAAAATCACCCTGCATACCTACTCAAAATAAATGACTCCACTAAATCATCGAGTAGGTATAAAAACAAACAGAATAAAAAAGCACTAACGTGAAGTCAGGAACTTTTGAAATCTCGTTCATACACTTTTAGGTAGATTCGCATTTTCCAGTACAAGGAAATTTAAAGCTGTCGAAATAAATAAGTCTTCTATGATCCAGCATTATTGGTTACAGTCATATTGGTGCTATATCCATTATCCACATACTAGCTGGCCCGGCGAACTTTGTTTCGCCTAAATGATACCTATACCGTAGCCATCTTTATCTTAAGAAGGCCGTGCCTATACTTACTGTGGATTTCACAAATCGTAATCACCAGTGATCGGAGATCAACGGCTTGGTTAGATTTCTGAACTGTCAAATCGAGTTGATTCTAGATCAAGCTCCGATCACCGGTGATATGCTTTGTGAAACCTCCGTTAAAGTTGTATAAACTTACCATTGCTATTTTTTCAAGCAGGAGATAAATTAGGCCTAATAAAGTTCTGTCAAATGTCATCTGTTAACTGTCATCTGTCATCTGTCGATAGTCATCTGTCTACTGACAAATGTCATCTGTCATCTGTCAAATGTCATCTGTCAAACGTCATCTGTCCACTGTCATCTTTTCCATGGATATGAGCTGTCACACAAAACGGAAATACAAAAATAATATGTCAATTACTAATTATGGACAATTTTGAATTCAATTATTTCCGCAAATATATTCATTACCCAAACATTATTCAAAAACATTTCAGAAATATAGAGAAAAGATGAAAATGGACAACTTACGATTGATGCTGATCGTCACAATCCGATTTACTTTACAGTTTACATTCCGGTAAAAATTCACTGTTTCACCAACTTGAGATCTTTACCCGCTTTTGATCTGATCATATGTTATGTTATATGTTATTATAAGTTCTATCCGAATTACACAATAATTGTATACATCGCCATCTAGTCTACTTTTCGTCAGGCAACCCAAAATACATTCATACATCATAATTAAAAACTGTCAAAACCTATATAAGTACTCGATGATTGCTCGATTGGTCGTAAGAAAAAGGAATGCCTTTTTTCTTTTCTGTAGGATTTTTTTGGGAATATTTTGTTATATAAACCTTGCCTTAACAATAATAAACACAACAAAAAAAGAATTGTCCAATTTGGTGCGATCGTTTGAACAATAAAGCATTTTGAAGTAAACCATAGATCCTCTTTTATTAAAGACCAGGAAAAAAATAAGAAATCTAGAGAATTTCTCGAAATGATTCACATAAAACAAAATGAAGAATCCATTAATGACAGATCAGACATTAGATACCTTCACAACATCTACTCCACTATTTTGAACAGTCTCAAATAAACCGACCAACGAAAACAAACAAGAAGAAGATATCATTATTGACGTGACAACTCCAAAATCATTCAAAATCATAACCCCAATGGCATCCAACAAATAAGTTGGAAAATAACATAAAATAAATTTTTTCGAAGGTAATAAAAGAATTAGATCTCTATCCAACAAAGTGTTTTAGAATTTTATAATACTCATAAATTGTTTGTTTGTTCTTGTTGTTTTTACATTGTGTATATTGTTTTTTACAGGCTAGAAAAAGGGTACTGCCCGAAACGTTGCCAATTTCTATTATATTTTGAATAATATTAAAACCCTGAATATCAAATACTGTTATTCTTTTATTAATATAGATGTATCTAATAATTTCAATATGGGTAATGTGGTAGTGAACCAATGAAAATTGAAGCAGGCCTATGGTAAGAATCCCGATCTGCGCTTGTGCAGATTGGGAATAAAAATAACTTACTTATTCTGTGTAGGTCGAACCTAGTCGATGGCTAAAAATTCGAAAAAATAAAGATATCGTGACGAAATGAAATAATTATAATAATCTAGTTTGAGGTGTTTCAGATTTATTTTCGAAAAAATCCCGTAATTGCTATAGAATTTCTTCTTTTCCTGAAATCAAATGAGGGGCTAGGATCCCCCTCCCCAAAGACGATCATATTGTGTATGGTTGCGAAGATAAAAGCTATATCGAATAATTTCATTTAACGAACTACAGCCGTTCCAAAATGAAAAATCTTCCTGCTATTTTTTGATGATTATTTATTTGATCGATATGAAATATAACCGAAACAAGTCTTCCTGTCAATCGATCTGAAGAACTTATGACTTAATTAATTAATTAATGGGAAGTTGCTAAAAATCTTTATGAAAGGGAAGAGCTGAAAACACTTCACCGCAGATAATTTCCCACATATTTTGAGTTTGCAGACCGTATAATTTCCAATGAACATCAACACTCATAACGAAGTTTCCCACTCAAGTATATCAAAAATATCCAGTACACTAACCTCTCGGAATCCCCTCTTTCTTCCAATTTCTGCGCGACAACCACCACAGAAGAAACAATAAACGGGAGGTTGCAGGGTTTAACGACTGTTTTGACTTCTAAAAGCTTGTAAACACGGATTCCTACTCAAGGAAGTCGTTCGGTAGAACAGTGAGGCGCTTACGACAACTGCTTATTTACAAAACTTTCAGAGAGTTGACGCCTACCCCAAGACTGCATTCGGAAGATTTCAATCAGTTGTGTTTCGAACATTTGTGCTTTCCTATCATGAACTCATCCGATATATAATTCAGTCTGGGTGCCGGTTGGACAAATTGCAAATTATTAATAAAGTTTTCTTACTTTCTGTATAGCTTCATTAGGTAGAGTCTACCACATTTTTCCTCTGTGAAAAATTTTGTAGTCGCGGCTTTTTTCCAGCAAAGCTAATTTAAATTTTTTACTGACATTGTTATTAAAATCTAATAAAAAAACAATGGAAATACTCCTTCCTCACATTGAATTCTTTGTAATAAGACGATAGGTATCCAGTAAAAGTATCACACCAATCGTCAGGTAGAATGACATTTTTATATTTGTGATTATGATGTGTTCTTGATGCCAAGAATATTTTACACTGTCTAAGGATGTCAGCTGTGAATTTTCTCACTTCCTCCCTTTGAGTTTTGTAGCCAAATATTTAAACAAAAAACATTCCATCACTACTAAAAATATTATATCGGCAACAACTGAAAAACTGTCAAATAGAATAAAACAAGAATTATGAATTATCCCAAGAAGAGAAAATTCGGCAGCTCACCAAAATTCGTCTACACAGTTTCATACTGCAGAGGACTGCGGTAGCGGTGCAAAACCGAAACAGCACTCATATTTATAGGAAAAATTAACAAACTACTTTTACAACACTACTATTCCGCAAACGGAATTCCATGAAACTGCCACTTTCTTTTCGAAGAATTCGTGACTTCGACCTGGGGTGGAGATTCCATATTCAACTGGGGCAGAAAAAATTCAGTTTGTGCATTTTTATTTTGATATTCCATTTTCTCATACTTATTATTACATCTTGAGCCTTTAAAAGTATACTCCATTCACTTTTATTTAATCACATGTGAGGTCATGGTTTCGTTTTCAGGAGTTGGTGCCACCGATGAAAAGCACAGAACATATGATGAAAAGTCAGTGCGCGCACAGAAAATATCGTTTTTGACAAAACGACGTTGCCAGTTTCTTTGTTTATATCAAAGTAAAAGTATCAAATATATTCCACATTTTGTTAGGTTTACAAATTGTTCGCTGATTTTTGGTAATCGATATTTGCAGGTGAGTTTTTCGTCGAATATCCAAGGTTAACGTATGTTTATTGTTTTTAGCACTGTTCTCGTGTATCATACGCAGAATTGTATGGTACCGTGTTTACATTCCCTCTGCTAACACTCAGATTTGGAGCGGGAAACAGATTTTATTCTTTTATACAATCTGTTCCTTGTCGCCATTTCTTCACACGTGCCATAGGCCATATATTGTTTGATATTACAAAACAGTATGTAATTCTCTCTTTCAAAAGAATATATATATATAACGTTAATTATTTTCGTCCATCACATCTTTTCCAATTTCCGAATATATTCACATTCTGAGAAATACGCTAAGAATGTAGAAAGGGCAACATAGTGTTGACTTGGAACATAAAAATATTTTGAAAAACGTCATAACTTCGATACAGAGTGGAATGTGTCAAATTTCCAAGGCCAGAGTTGTGATTTTATAATTGTGAATGGAGTATACAAGTATAAACAATTGAAAACATTATTCTCATAACTCCAGAGGTGTTACAGAAAAGGTGTCCCAGGTACCTCATACCACTTCTTGCAACATTTCGCAACATTTCACTTCTACAGAAGAAATTCCGCATCCAACCAAAAGTATGGAAAAAGGCAACTTTCATCGAAACTATATCTTATCAGCACAAAACAATTTGCGAAGGCGTTCAAAAGAAACTAATATTTAATATTTCCACAGAGTGTTTTTTCCATGTCGAAGGTAAATGAGTATTGTAATATGATTGGGCAATATTCGAGGAAATACAGGGTGTATTTAAAGGTTAGGCTTCTTTTGACAGGATGGTAGAACTCATCAGAATAAGTCGTTTTACCAAATATTTATTATGACTTATGTCCCTGTTTCGTTGAAATGAAACTAGAATATTTTCTAGTTTCTAGGTGAATCTGAAAATTCCTCAGTCCGAACCTGCTCCCTCGCCTGTTCCTCCGTAGATATCAACATCAACATCAGATGTTTTTTGTTTTCTTATTATACATGACTCAGAATATCGATTGTGATCAGTAATCTTTGGCGAAGGTACGGTGTAGCTTCTACGAGTGTCTTGTTTCGAAAATGCCACACGTTTATTTAAATAATGAACTTTTTGATATGCTTTCAATTTATGGTGAATAAAAAAAATGCCAGTTCAGCGTATAAGTTGTACATAACAAGATTCCCGCTAAGAAATCACCCAATTTCGCGGATTTTCATAAACCTGGTGCAGAGATGTAGAGATATGATGCAGGTCAGAGTGATTTCGGTAATCACAAGATTTTATTCTTTTCTCTTTTGATTTTTGCAATAAACATTAAAATGGTAACATTTCTGAATAAAGAATGACACTTTGTATCACAAGCCCATACTTCCTATTTCAAAAATTGGGGTTTTGGGGTTTGTTCCTGTCCTTTGGGATTGAAGGTAGGCTTCTTTCGCAGAAGCATGACATTTTAAAATTGAAGTTCGACGTGTTATTCCTTGATTTTTTAGAGAAACCAAAGAATTCATTCCATTGTGCTTTACCACACTCTCTATCTTCGTGGTTTGGTTTTCCATGAACCTTGTGTACTAGGTTACAATTAGGCTTCCTAGTAACCAAAACAGCCAGGAAACTACGCTACTTAATGTTTGGCTATCTTGTCTTTGCGGTGTTTAAGACATTCAGGTGTTTCCGCCGTCACTACCGCATTCGACCAGACCTGAGTACCCTACTATTCACTCGCCTATGACATGGGCAATCAAGGACGCCATAGATTGCCACAAAACATTTCCTCATCCCTTGCATCTTCTCAACATTGGCCTGAAAATGAAACATACCAAAGCTACCGAGAGTTGAATTAGAAAAATCCCAACAAGAATTTATGCGAGTATGAAGAATGTACTCAATTGGGCTGATTCTCATGATTAATTCAATGTTAACCATCCACCGATAGCTTGGGTCCTGGGAACCAGCCAGAAACGAAAAATATCAATCGGTAACGCCCAATCTATCATATTCGAAACGCGAATGTACAACGTCAACGTCTCCATCAGCGCCGGTTGCCGATGATAAACAACATTGCCTCCCACGCATTAAAACGTCAATTTCTTGTTTATTCACAGACAGACCGAACGATGTTAAAAGCCGCGCGATCACACGAAAAAAACGGGAAATATATGTTGCTGCTAGATCATCATCAGCACGGCGTCGATATAACATTCATTATTAACCGATAAGTCCCGTTAATTTTGAATGCAACGTTCTTTATGGCGGATACGTTCTGCTGTAATTAACGTATACGGTGATGTATTGGGCGGACGTACATTTTCGAGCTGTTAGAATGGAAGGCATTTCCATTTCCACGGCTGTGAAGACTAGCGCGCACTGATAACGGAAACCTTTTCGGTATCTCTGAGTGGCCCCAGTAAAAATGTGCAAAATTTGTGCCTTACTGGATGTGACCGTCGTCGATTAGTTGTAACATATTATTTATCCACTAAGCAACCAAATCTGTTTTGTGAACGGACTTCAAATCACCCAAGGTGTACGTATGTCATGAGCTATAGAAATTGTACGAAGGGATGAAGAATGAGTCTTCTAATGATCTTAATTTCATCCTTCAGGGAAATGCTGAACAAGGGCAATTTTGCTCTTGTAGGAATATTTGTTTTCGTGGCATTTGGTGTAAGATGATGAACTTCAATCAAGCAAGTTTGCTATAACATTCTTTCTAGCCTATGGAGGGAGTCAAGAAAAATGGGAAATGGGTATACCTAAATCGAGTGTGATAAAAACAGAAAATAAAATTCTCGACATTTTATTGCATCGTTAAAAATACATTTCACAAGTGATTAATTTTTTCTGATGAAAATATATAGTGAATCACAAACTAGAATTATATCTATAAATGATCACAATTAAAGCACAAGTACATTCATTACAGAATTAGTAGAGATTATCCACTGTTAGTTGACGAAAAGAAGCGGAATAAATCGTTATACAAAATCGAATACGCGAAAACATTGATGTGTGTAATTTCAAACTTCGATTTGTACCGGGACAAATAAAAGAAAAAGACATACAGTATACAAGAATAAATGTGGTGTTTTGACGGCTTATCTGATCAACGAACGATATTAATTTCCCCTGAATAGTTACCTGACCACTGAGCATCCGAAATATGTATCTGAAACTCACCGTTACAGAAAATATGCCAATAAAATTCGAACGAAATTGATGCGATAAAACTTTATCTCGGTTGGAATACATTTTTGAGCTGATTCATCAGGGCCGAGCACATAGTTAACGTTCGATAACGCCCCGTTGAAATCTGTAGTCAAACGTTTAAGGAAGGTGAAGAAATTTATTGCCTCTCAAGTATTCGAGTTATTTGAATAAAAAAAGTATGTAAAATTCAACTTGAATAAATTGTAAATCGTGAATTATATTGATAACATACAAAAATGGAACTAATTCTCCTTAGCTAATAGTTTTACTAGTCGATTCAGCTGTCCAGCTTCAGACTTACGGTACTCGTCCAATATCTGAAAAAAATTTGGTTAATACAATGTCTAACTTTTCTTGTACTTCATATAGGAAAGGTCTATTCATTTGCATGCATAATACATCGAATTCCGTTCGTTAAAATACTTTTGGGGGGACGTGACACCAACAAAAGTATTTCAACATGAAATTAAGAAAGCAAATCTGACAATGTCAATTCGTCCACCTCATCCATAGGCATAGTCTGGATGCGCCTTTGAGAATATGAAAGCAATCGAAAAAGTGGGCGATTGCAGTATATACTCTGTTTTTAGTGTAATAAATTCCTCATCAGAGGCTTTTCCGATTTAGAGGAATGAAGATGCACGGACTTACATCGTATGATAGTTCCTGCTGAAGTATCACAGTAGTATTCGGGTTGGACACGCAACAAGCCAGAAGGGTGGGAAACAGAATTTCAGAAAGGGATTCTTCCGAAAAATATGGAAACGGAAGGGAACATAGCTGTTGCAATACCGATGGCGGCTGTCCACTCACAAGTAGCATCTGAAAAAGAAAAAAATCGATCAATTAATGATATTTGGATAATAACAGGTTTTCTATGAGTACAACAATAATAATAATTAATGAATATTAATGCATAGTATAGTCAGTTTTTTTGATTCAGAACTTTACTTGTTTTACATTATGTATCGACAGTATAATTCATATCTCCAAATGAATGAAAGATTGTTTTTCTTTTAGTTTCATGGAATCTCGCACGTTGGCTACATTAGAGCTCAAAATTGTTAGAAATATAAGGTGGTGCACCACCACATAGAAGGAGACAAGTAGTCAGTTGGCTGAATTAACAGAAATGTTCAGAATAAGCACAGCTACCATCTGTCAAAGTTTGTCCTAGAGCTTGTAGAACACCCTGTATAACTCATTCTAAAACAAATAGGAAAAATTAAATTGCTTACGAAATGAATTAAAAAAATCGGATCGATCGGGGACTCTATTTCAGACATCAAGGTAACGTTCTAGCCATTCATTTCTACATTTTCTTCGGTCTGAATATCCAAAAAAAGCATTTTGAAAACGTGAATTTTCGACGTTTTCTACACGATTCGATTCTCGACCACAGAGATCGCTATCGACAACTGTTCTCAATATTGAAAATGCAGATTAATTCGAATTTTACTGAAGTCGTAGATGAAGTATAGTATTCAATTCGCGCTCGTTGAATAATATACTCTTACAGAGAGACCGGCGTAATTAAATATGACAACGAATTCTTCAATGAGTTCAAAATGACCAAAATGATAATGCTCTCGTTTCCACGAACAAGGAAATCGATTCAAAATGCAGTAGCTCTAGAATTTCACGTAGAATATGAAAATACAATGAAAAACAGAACAATGTGGTCCATTCGAAGAAGCATAGGTAATAATTCAGAAAATAGACAACGCAGCAGACAAATTTGAGATTCACAAAATCTAATACCTCATTCTCGATCTCTTTTTTGGAGAAACTAACAAAATTAGTATTCATTTTTGGCTACCTTATTTTGTTTTCGAGTTATGAGTGAAAATTGGAAAAATGGCATTATCGAAAAAAAAATTATATCTCCGCTGATACTGATGATAGAGCTCTGAAATTAAAACATTATAGAGGCACTTTTTCACGTTGAATCCAGTGGCGTGCTCGTATTTTTTGCACCATTTTTTAATTACGAAGCCATGCCCCAAAGTTATGTTTTTTTTTAAATGGGAACACTAGATTTCTGCGCCATTTTCTGAAATCTCAAAAATATACAAGGTGTCCCAATTTCGAGTGCCTATAAGACGTTTCTGGAGAACTGGACTTAATTGAAATCTGAAAATTGGGATTATGATGTTGTTCGAAATTCTCTACATACCTAAAATATTTTTAGAGGCAGAGCACTCCCGGTTATACAGGGAGTGGAAATAAATTTTCCCGAAATTTTTTTTTTCAATCTTTTCGTTTCTGATTGAGTATCCAATGCTGAATACACTTCTGTGGAAGCCATTGAATTGATTTGAATAGTTTTCAAAATATCGAAAAAAAAACATGAAAAAAATCAAATATTCATAGTCAGTATTATGTTCATTTTTCTTAGTCGGAAAATCTTGAGTTGAAATCGTTCTCAAAACGTCAAAGTAGAAGAATGTGGAAAGGTTATGCATCTTTTGATTTTCATGAATATCATCACAGGGTGTTTCAAATTTTGTGTTGAAAACTTTGATAGAAAACCGGCCATAACTTCTGTTTTTCAAATTAGAACCCTATTTTTTATTATTGCGTTGGATTCTTAGAAGAAAAATAAGATGCTCTTGCTTCTAAATTCAGTAATTCTCGAGTTATTTGAGCTTTTCTGTATTCATGTTGTACGTAGAATCAAATTCATCTAATCTTTCACTCGAGAATATTCTTTGACCATAGAAGATGAATTATCCCATCAATAATTCACAAGTGATAGGTCTAATTTTACGTTTTATCTTTACTTTTCGGTTTTATTCAATGATTTCATAAAAATATTCATCGAATATGTTGCATGAGATTATTCTGCGACCATAGAAGATAAATGATAATAATTCACAAGTGACAGGTCTAATTATTAGTTGTTACTATGGATTCATGAGAATTCTAAACAGATTCGATGAATTTGACTCCACGTACAACATGAATCGAGAAAAGCTCAAATAACTCGGGAATTACTGAATTTAGAAGCAACAGTATTTTAGAGTGCTATCACTATTTTTCTTCGAAGAATCCAACGCTATCATAAAAAAATAGTGTTCTAATTTGAAAAACAGAAGTTTTTGACACAAAATTTGAAACACCCTGTGATGATATTCATGAAATTCAAAAGAAGCATGACCTTTCCATATTCTTCTACTTTGACGTTGTGAGAACGGTTTACACTCAGGATGTTCAGAATAAGAAAAATGAACATGATACTGACTATGAATACATATTTGACTCTTTTTCGGTTTTTTTTTCGATATTTTGAAAACTATTCTAAAGAATACAATGGTTTTAACGGAAATGTATTCAGCATTGAATACTCAATCATATCAGAAACGAAAAAATTGAAAAACAATTTTTTTGAACACATTTATTTTCACTCCCGGTATAACCGGAAGTGCTCTGGCTCTGAAAATATTTTAGGTATGTAGAGAATTTGGAACAATATCATAATCCCAATTTTCAGATTTCAATTAAGTCCAGTTCTCCAGAAACGTCTTGTAGGCACTCGAAATTGGGACACCCTGCATAACTTCGTATGGTTGAATCAATATAGTATAGAGTATAGAAAATGGTCAAAATCCGTATTTCATCTGAGTCTCAATATTTTCTATGGTTTCAATTATCGATAGGCACAGAAAAATTTTGCATCGTATAATCACCACAATCTCTTTCTTATTACCTGCTGACCTATTATTGTAATCACAATTAGGCCTTGAGAAATATTTTTCCTTTGTTGCTTTTCTAATTAAATTGATGACTGTAATCATATCTATATGCGTATTTATTCTGGAGACCAATAAAAATAGTCTCCTGCACCCATCTCATTATAACTAAGTATATCGATTGAAACGGTGGATCATGTGGATCTTTTCGATATTTCGTAATCCAATTTGAGATATCAGAGTTTATGAAATATATCCATGTTCGAATTTTGTAGAGACTAGTTGAAAGCATAGAAATGATGAGATGGACAGAAGGAGACTGCTCTTATTATAGGAAGCTCAATTTTTCTGTGCTCATCAACAGTAGAAACCATAATAGTAATTTACGTAGCAAGTTCGGAAAATAGGGGTTCTTTGGACGAATAGACAAGATTCTAGGACGAGCCGGAGGCGAGTCCTGGAAGTCTGTGAGTCCAAAAAAACTATTTTCGGTCGTGTTGCGTACAATATTTTTTCGGCAACCGTGGAGAATTACAAATCAATGAGACAACACATCTCTTTATTATACATTTTGATTATTATTTGAATTGAACAGAACAGAACTGTCATCCGTTATTTCGTTGCTATTGTGATGATCATCACAATGAGAACAACGACGTGAGTTTTTCCGGCCTAGTCCGGAAAGAACGTACTTTCCGGACTAGGCCGGGAAATGTTACTTTCTCAAAGAAAAAGCGTCCGGGAAGTGGGTACTTCCCGGACGGTTGCCGAAAAAAAAATTGAGACTCAGGTGAAAAATGTTTTTGACCAATTTCTACACTCATATTGATACAAACCATACGATGTTATATCTTTTTGAAATCTGAAAAAATTAAGCTTTCGGAAAATGGCACCGATTAAAAAAAAACTTTGGGTCATAGCTTCGTAATTAAAAAATAGTACAAAAACTCGAGCATGCCACTGGATTTTACGTTAAAAATGTACGTGTTATGTTTTAATTTCAGAGCGATCATCAGAGTATCAGCGGATATATAAATTTTTTTCGATATTGCCATTTTTCCAATTTTCGCTTATAACTCGAAAACAAAAGAAGGTAGCCAAAAATGAATACTACTCGTGTCAGTTTCTCCAAAAATGAGATCGAGAATGGGTTATCCGATTTTGTCTATCTCCTCTGGTTTGAAAGTTGTAGTGCTAAAACATCGAAATATGCCCACCCTGTACAGTTAACATTAAAGTAAGTACTTGTCGTATAATTGATGTGAAATCGAAAACAGCGATTTTCTCCGCGGATCCAGAATTCACCCCTACCTGTACGGTCAGGACGTCGGTCTGTCTGTCGGTGATTAGATTACGGACTAAACGAAGTCCCGATAGTGACGCGGCACGCGTTGCTCGGTTCCGTCAAAGAGCGGACGCCCAATAATATTTGCCTTTTGGATTCATTACCGTGCGACAAATGACATGTTTATCTTGTCGCACGCCCCGTATTTCCACTTTTCGTTTTGTTTTTGTACCCGCCAATCAAACGTGCTCGTATGTCATGCGATGTGACTTTTTGATTCCGGACAAAGGCGCATCCAGGATAACGATCGACGTCGTTACTTTTTCGCCTCGTGTTTGAACAATTATAATAAAGCCACGATATTGATTGTAGTGCGGCTCGAATGACGGCCGAAAAAGGGTTGTCGATTTATATCTATTCCAGAATTTGACGAGAATGAGAACTCTCTTCTCAGTAAAAAGAGCTACGTGAACAATAATCTTATGATCACGAAAATGTAATTACCTCGAAACTGAAAATGAAAAGAGATAAAAATCCAAACAAAAATTACCTTATGAATGAAAAATTTGTTGGGACATAAACTCGACGGGTGCTCGAACACAAAAAGTTGACCGATTGAAAGCCGTTGAAAGACACTCGATCACATATTCATGGTCTTGCGTGCTGTGACATTTTGTAACTGGAGAATTGACCGTTAACATTTCAAATTATTTAATATTTCACTCTTAAATGAAATTCGCAAAACATTCAGTTTCGAATTGTTCCCATTAAAAAATCGTGGCTTCTTATTTTAGCAACATGTCTCATAGCTTGAGACTCTGGCAAGTTTAGATTTTATCTTCATTCAGGTCGAATCGCCAATAAGAATAGGTTCCCATATATGGTAGCAACGAAATGCGTGAATTCTGTTGACACATTCACTGACTATACCGACACTGACATTCACTGACTATACCGCGACATTTCTACGTCTACGCGTTGTTTTCCTCTCCGTCCGTGGGGATATCCCCCAGGCGATGGATGTCTTTGTGTTTTAAGATATAACCATTTAAAAAAAAATTAGACCAAATTCGTGCCTGATACGATTCTCTGGAATCAATGCAAAGTTTATATTTCTCGATTGAAACTGAGTTGATACATTTAGGGAATACTCAAGTACCTACAAACCTTAATCGAATAAAAATGTTACAAACACGATATTCCTTAACAAAACAATCAGTTTTGTCCGATGTCTGCAAATAAAACCCACAAATTTCCCATCTAAATACATTCCTTTTTCGATTTTCCTGAAGATTAGTTTGTAAACACTAATAACTTGTTCATATTTTCCTCGATACCCCAAAAATATCTTTTAAAGAAAGGTTTTCCATTCAATTTGTGATCAATCAAATCAACCTACTTTGTACTCAAAACAATAACCGTCTATGAATATTTCACAGATCTTTTGAGAAGACGTTCCCAGCTTATTCTAGTATTTCTCAATATTAGGAATTCACCCTTCTCTACGCCGCAAAATTTCACGACGCATGCGTATAGCGTATGGCGGTGCATATTGGTGATTCAAACTACCGTTGGGGGCAATGCGGGCTGTGAACAAACGTGGAGGAAACATTTTCTAGAGGTATGTTGTAATGACCAAGGAACGTGATTATTATGAGACGACTTCCAGTTAATTAATGTAATATTTACAGTGTAGTGTCGAGTTTGAATTGTGTATGAATTGGCATTTTTTGTGCAGAAAATTTTGACTAGTTGGTAGTGGATGCACATTATCACAGAGGACATCATTTTATTTTTCATTAACTTCAATTTAATACTGTATCAGCATTCAACATTCATATACATATCTGATTTTGAATTTCATTGACATTTAATTTGGATATTTTTCTGAAGGCTGGACCGGTAACAATAAAAAACTGTGCGTCCATAATGTACATTTTCTTGTTCCTTAGAATTAAATTTTATCTCCAACATTTCTGGCATTTTATTAACATACCTTCTGTATAAAAAGTACCCGGAATTGTAAAAAAAAACACATAAATTTAAATTTAATCATCAATATTTGTTTTGTCTCCTTCAAAATAGTCCCCATTGCTTACAATACAACTATGATATCGGCGAACCCACTTTTCCATGCACCGCTCATACGCCGCCAAAGGTATGGCCTTCAGTTCTCGTTGCGAAGTTGTTTTGATGGCTTCAATGGACTCAAAACGCGTTCCACGTAGGGGCAATTTGAGTCTTGGGAATAGAAAAAAGTCGCACTGAGCTAAGTCAGGTGAATACGGCGGTTGTTCGATGGTATTTATTGAGTTTTTGGTCTTGTATTCCTTAATACTTATGGCTCGGTGCGACGGCGCGTTATCATCATGCAAAATCCACGAATTGTCTTTCCATAAATCTGGCCGTTTACGACGAACATTCTCACGCAAACGCCTCAATACACCCAAGTAATACTCCTTATTCACTGTCTGTCCTTCAGGAAGAAATTCTGAGTGCACAACACCACGATAATCGAAGAAAACAGTGAGCAAAACTTTAATTTTCGATCGACTTTGACGTGGTTTTTTCGGACCGTCTTTGAATGATTTGTACCAATCGTATGCTTGTGTTTTTGACATACAATTATCACCAAAGGCTTTTTTTAACATTTTCAATGAATCGGCACAAGAAAATTCGTTTGCAAGATAAAATTTGAGGCAAACTCTTTGATCAACTATTTTTTCCATTGTAAAATTCGCAGAGCACTTTTGAGGTCGACTGATACTGACAGCTGTTGTAAACACACTAGTTGACAGATCGCGCTCAAATTTGGCTTGGTAATAAAGGAAGGTCCTACCAACTTTAAGAAAAAAAAATTACCGATTCCTTTTTGGCGGTTCATTTAAATAACATTTTCCGGGTACTTTTTATACAGAGAGTATATTCATCAAACATTTTCCATCATAGAGATTTCAGTCTCGACAAAGTAGATGAACATTCTGACAACTTTTTGGATATTTTCACGTCCTTATAAAATTTGAAACTGGATATTAACAGGGACTAGGACAACCAATAAAACAACACTCTCCTCAATCAACCGACGATTCGCATATATATTTATGCTTCTTCAAGGCTAGAAAAAACAAAATGAGATCATGATAATCAATAAAACATCCGGACAAGATAACAAACTCACCGCTAATTGTAGTGTTGTTGGTTGTTGGTTCTGACAACATTGTTAACTTGAAGTGAGATCAGAGAGTTAATTATTTTTCTGCGATTCGGTGATATTTAAAACCCAGGCAAGCATCCAGATTATTCTTGAGATTTATGATTTTTCTTCGAATTTAATCGGATAAAAT
This sequence comes from Adalia decempunctata, assembly GCA_951802165.1. Lineage (NCBI taxonomy): Eukaryota > Metazoa > Arthropoda > Insecta > Coleoptera > Coccinellidae > Adalia > Adalia decempunctata. The sequence continues at coordinate 44,218,872 of OX637697.1, forward strand.
TAGGAATAACTCGAAAACGACGCATTTTATTGAAAAAACATAAGAATACTTTTGTTTTCTAAAATGATTGAATCTTTCGAAAATATGAACCGTTCATCTTTCCTAATTAGTTTTATAGTATTATGGGGTGGATTTATGAGTCGGCTACGCTGTAACTTTCATAGGGCTGGGTTCGATGAGAGGAATCTACAGTTGAAAAGCATATATTAGGTAGAAATCGCAGACCCAACCCGTATATTCTTTAAAGTCTCCCAAGTTTCGATTTGGCGCATACGTAAATGTCATACCTAAAATTCGACTTCAATTTGTGACGCTGAATAGCAGGCGTATGATCCATATCGGAATTACTTGGATAACTTTTTATGTAACAACACGAATTGGCAAGACTTGCTATTGCTAGTAATGAAATCAATCATTGTCATCTTAGAGTTCTCGGTAAAAATTGGATTAACTAGCGTAGGGTGGACCAGGGATAAAAGTGCCAGGGGTAAAAAGTTCCAACCGTCGCTTTTTCTACAAATTCAAGAATATTTATCCAACACGGCCACCATGGAACAAATACGACATGCTGCGTATCATGTTCGTGAAATCAGTTAGTATACACAGTGGTCTGAGGAAGGGCGTACAAAGTGAGGTTTTTAATACTCAAACGTAACTTAACTGGACCATTTTGTTTTTCTTCTTATTTGTTGGCTGTATTGTTTTCGGGGCAAAATAATTTCATACCGATATAGTTTTATTATTACACTCTAATACTACTATATCCATTTCCTCTTTTTTGACGTATTTATTTTGATACAAACAAATTTATAAAAACTTGGTCATTGGGGCAAAAAGTACCAAGCATCATGGGGCAATAAATGCCGTATGGCACTTCTCGCCCCAGTTACGATTACACTATGAAAGTTAAAAAAGGAGAAATTGAGCAAGTAAAAAAGGTGTTCACGAAAACAGGTTAAGATACTGAGAGAAGTTTCTGAAGCCAGCAGTGAATCAGAGAGAGATGATGCCTTTTGTTACTACTGTTTCGAACCATTTTTTCAGAGTATGCCTTCTGAAGAATGGATACAATGTTTAGAGTGTGGAAAATGGACCAACAATAAATGTATCTCATTTTTTTTTGCTTGCTTAAACTGTTATAGTGATAAGGGAAATGTTCAAGCAGGGATCTAATTTCCGAAGTACACCACTGGTGGCACCACAACAGCAGGATAATGACAGACCCGTTTATGGCTTGTTAGCCTTCATCAGTGCCACATAACCCTTCACTGCGGTAGCAATCATCTGAAACGGCAGGACTTATATTACTCCCTATTTTGTAATAGTGATGATGAATAAATCCAATATGAAATGTACCAAGTCAGTTAGTTTTTGTTTGTCAGTTAGTTTTTGTAGTCAGTTAGTTTGTTGAAAATCCAATAAAACATTTATTTGCTGGGATTATGCCTAATTCATTTTCAAATTCTACTTTGTACTTCTTACCCCTAGGCTGGCACTTTAAGCACCAAAGTTGGGGCAAAAAGTGCCAATTGCAACAATACAAAAGTACATTAATAACATAAAGTACAATAGATCACTAAAAAAATAACAACTAAAAAGTGGCACTTTTATCCCCGGTCTACCTTACGTGGCATAATTCAAAACAGTGCATCAAACCAATTGATTTAAATTTTGGAATCACTCCAATGACCTTTGACCTCATATCGCTGGTAAACTAAACATGGCCGTAGTTAGTTCACAGAAGAAGTTGTAGGGAGTCTAAAATCGATCTTTGTGGCAAAAAAACATCGATGATGTGCAATTATTTGTTCATTTATTATAAGCGGTTGAGCCACCTTACAAGTATATCATAATGCTTTTATCCAATAATATGTAAAAATAACAATCCCTCATCAGTAAGAACATACTAAAGTAAAAATGCGAATTTCAAATGAATGGCAAGTCAGTAAAACTAATGTGAAGCAATAATAAAAACCTAGTACAATTACACCCAAAAACCTGAAATCACACACGTCACATGGAACAAGCGAGTATCGGACCCAGAAAGTAAGAAATACAAAACTTGAAGGCAAACATTTTGGATTGCAATAAAATTATTTGTGTTGAAATTCATTTCTCTGTATTTTCTATTCGCCACACATAAAAAGCTTAAACTCTTAAACGAGAACTATATCATTTTATCACAATGTCTATATTTTTTATTTCGAGGCAGGAATGGTCTCAAACTATAGGGTTCGACTCACTGATCACTCTGAATGCTTATTCAAAAGATGTACATTTTTTTAAATAGATTTCTCGATCTGTGGAAATACGAATCTACCTAAAAGGTAGATGAATGGGTGGTAAAAAGCTACTGAATTCACTTTTGTAATTTTAATTTTACAATATGGCGCCATCATGAATCGAAAATATAGTCTGGAGTAATTTGATCAGCAGTTATCTATCATTCTATCAGATGGTCATTTAAATTAAAATTTCTCGGTACTTTTTGATCAATATGTTCACTATTGAAGGGTTCCCTTTCCCTCATTATTTTGATATCGCACAGAATATTAATTTACTTTTCAGAGGTTGAAGAACTACCAGCCTCCATTTGTTCTTCTCGGAATCGGTGCTGCTCGGATTAGAACGCATTCCAAGGTGGATGCCGGTTGTAGACCAAAGTCGACATTAAGATAGTAAGTGGCGCCATTGGCTCTAGCTTTTATACGTAATAACATACCTTTCCTTCGATATAATAATTTGTTTCTGGCGGCCGACTTCAGACAACCGACCAATGTACACTCCAGGCCGATCTGATTGGCCCGCAATATCGCAGGTCTCTGTTCTAAATCAATGCTTTTTATATCTAGAGAATGTTGATTGTTGAGGGACATCTATTTACGGATTTTGAAGTTCTTTCCATATCGAAAGCAATCGAATGATCAATCCACTCGTTTAGGTTGTAGACGAGAAATTTATCTTCACTTACATGTATTATGATTGTAATATCTTTCGAGGTTGATGTTGAAACATTTATTTTCCTTCCATCTCAATTGTTATGTAGGACGGATAATTTCTTCGAATGGATATTGAGGAATTTGATATTCTTATAGTGAATGTAATCGATCATCTCCATACTGTTGCGGTAAAAAGCTCTGGGTATTTGGTAGAGCATCAGGCGAAATTTGTTTATCCATATTGGTATAATAAAAATGGACATTTTCAATTCAATTTTCCCCCACTCAAGCTAGTTTCCTGGACATATAACTTCATTCACTCTTAGAATGTATCCCCGTTGACCATGATTTAGGTTCATCAAGTTTTTTTACTTAAAACTGACGGAGGTTGGTACTCGTGAAATGTCCAATAATTCCCAGACATTGCAAATGCTAGTTTCTATTTACTCTCTTTTAACTTTGTAATTAGATTTAGTTCTTTTAAGGTTAAATTGTGACACAGGTTTCGTAGTAGGTACTACTACATTTGCATACTGGAGTACCGCATTTTCAAATGTCTTCTTCAGGCTTATTTCTTGAGATTTTTCAAAAGTGGAAAATTCCATAGGTCCGTCTATTCGTTTAGAAGTTTTCCTGTTGTGTTATTCGAGTACTTTTATTCTTTTTTGGAATGAACTATCACAAACTAACGGACTATTTTGTCCATTATTTTTCAGTAAAATTTCAACACTCAATTCTTGATTTCCGTAAAAGCAAATAGCATAACTGAATCTTCTAACCATGTTTATACAGGGTGAGTCTTTGACTTGTACATATATCTTAACTGAAGATTCTTGAGGTCAAAAGATACCTTTTTTTCGTTTTCCATTTTTCCGAAATTCGGCTCTGTTAAAGAGATATAGCCATTTGAAAAAAAATCGGGCTGATTACGTGCCTGATAACATTCTTTGGAACCAATGCAAAGTTCATATTTCTCGATTAATATTAAGTTGATATATTTGGGGAACCTCAAGTACATACTAACCTTATTTGAATAAGAATTTCAAAAACACGACATTCCTTAACAAAAACACTTAGTTTTGTCCGATTATATCGGCAATCGAAAAGCCATATTTCTCCTATCGAATTGAGTTCCTTCTTCGATTTTCCTAAAGATTAGTTTGTAAACACTAAAAACTTGTCCATATCCTCCTCCATATCCCAAAAATATCTTGTGAATGATGGTTTTCAATTCAATTTATAATTTTGATCAAGCTATAACCTATTCAATTCAGATGTTAATAAAATCTCATGTGAAAAATTCACAGAACTTGGACGTGTATGTTGCCAGTTTCAGCAATATTCTTGAAACTGCGGAAATTTTTCTGATTGCATTACTAAATAAATATCTATGAATTCCACCATAGATCACCTCCCTTAACATTAGGAATCGACCCATCTCAAACGACTCAAATCACTACCACTATTCCGTTCTTATACTTCACATGCATATATCTAATAACATCAATATGGATTATACCCCTGCTTTTCACAGTCTCAAAGTGAAGCCAAATTTTTGGTAACGATTGAGTTGTACGCTTGCGTCAACTGGAAATTCAAAAATTGCGAGAAATTTAGAGGTTATGTTTATTCTGAAAGACAATAAGAAAATAGATATCGAGAATGAAAATATGTCCCTTGAATACTTTCAGTTCAATTTTAGAATATGAATAGGAGTTAGCAATGATATTAAGGACTTGAATAAAACGGAATAAAGCGATTGAAACATTTCACATGAAATTGTGAGGTTATGATCGAAACTATTCACATGAAGTTAAGAATGACATACGTTTCACGACATAATACGATGTGTCGGAGAGAGACAAAATTTAAAAAAAAAATTATTTTCAATATTGCCGCACAAGCGCAGATCTGGATTGTTACCAAAGCCCAGCTTCAGTTTTGATTGGCTCATGGCCCATATAGGAATTATTAGATATATGTTCACATGTCTGTGGTAGTTCAGACAGTTCAGCGTAATTCGGTTACATAGCGTATGACGTGAGATATCTATGGTTTAGAGGTTAGAAATTAAAATTCTTCCAACGAGAGAATGGGTTATGTTGATGTTTGTGACGAATTATTATTTAAATTTGAGTAATGAAATTAGTAGCTGGAAATTATGATGTACATATTTCAGCCGGAGCCCGAAACCGATGGAATAAACTATAGTGGAGTGCCTGGAGCATTCAAAACCGTAAAACCTCGGATTAGAGTTATAGTGAATGAAATAATATGATCGATGTGGGATATTGTTTTTTAAACTATAAATTGCAATGTTTACCAATTTTTTTTTGTGCAATCCATTTTTTCATTGATTAAACAAATTATTATAAAAAATTAATGTTTGACCATACATTCTCACTTTAAACAGTAATTTTTTTTGTATTTATATGTTGAATCTCACCTGAGTAGACATATAGGAACATTTTTCAAAGATACCTGTGAATAAAAATACCAGTAGACATCTCGAACGTGGAAGGGAGAGCGGAGCGACAGCTGCTATGTACAATGGAATTTCTCGGCCAGTTCAATTATAAATGAAACGTACTCTATTGTGTACATTTAAATAAATAATGTAATTAATTACGACCATGAAAAAAAAATTATTAGTACAAAATCCGTTTATTTGAATATATAACATTGTTGTCAACATCAAATATTTTCTTCTACTTCATCTATCTGTATAATGGGTGAAGTATTGGAACAACTATTTTCGCTGCACTGTAGACATGCTAGACTGCAGTGTAAACCACTTTTTCTGCATCCACACGCAGCTCCACATCCCTTTTTGCAATTACAAAATAACATTTATAATAAATTATCCGGAGCAGGTAATTGATTCATAGTTGTACATGGGATGTACATGTTATTGGAATACTTCCATCCCCAATTTTCAATAAGTACGTCATTTCCTAGCCATATCTGAATTTGTAGGTACACTCTTTTAGGGTGCTCAAACGCTGCATCAGTTGTTGGAGGCAGTGATGACAAAAGAACACTTGTATCTTTGGCTGTTGCTTTTATGAAAGAATTGAACCTTAATGTATTTAAATCATGAGTGTTAGACGGAGCGCCATATGAACTCAAAATACATGCCACACCTGCTTGCAATATATTATTGGGGTCTTCATTGATATTTTTGAATACTTTTACTGAGTCGTGTAAATCAATCCGCTTATCAAAATTTTTGGCAAACTTAATTTTTCCTTTATTGAAAAATGCAGAAGTAGTGTCACAACCCGTAAAGGCATGTAAAAAAAGAATATGTTCTTTACAGTTTGGTAATGATTTTTCTAAACATTTCGATGAAAATATCTTCTGTTGAACTTTGCCTCGGGAAGGTTTTAGAAAATATATTTCACGATCTTTATCTACCAATGCCGTTAATATCACAAAGACATCGATATCTTCTGAAACTATAACAACATCTTTTGATTCCAAATTCATTGCCGTCTCAACAATTAATTTGTCGGCATCGCTTTCCGCTTGGCATGTAAATATATTGTTGTCATCTAATTTAACTCTCAACATTTCTATCAAGCGATTTTACTATTCGTCAAAAATTTATCTTGAGCAATTTTTAAAGGTATATGTTCATCAAATTCCAATATCTGCACATTTATTTTTTAATGCACGACGATTCCGTTCGGCTGATTTAATACTATCTTTTTTATACCCATCAAATACCACATATGTGTTACTATTATAATTATTTTTCAAATATCTTACATAATGGTCACATATCATTGCAAACGTTTCATTTAATTGCCATTTACAACGATGTAGTAACATACCTCCGTCAATAACATAAAAGAGATTTTCTGCCCTTTTTAAATTAATAGAAATTTCCGGAAATAATTCGTAAAATGTTGATTTTTTTGTTTTTCGCAGTTCACCATCTTCAAATACAGCAAGTGGATATGGTGCCAATTCGTAATTCATATAATTTTTAAGTTCTTCGTCGGTTGAAAAATAGATGTTGGCCAATAAAAATGAAAAACTAGCCTGAAAGAGTTCAATTTAGGTTAGGTTAGGTTGTGTTAGAAAAAAGGTTTGATCGTAGAGGGGTGAAAATTTAGGGTTATATGTATTTTTGTATGCCGTATCATAAAAAAATAAAAATAAAAAATTTTGTCCGAAAAAATTGAAAAAATAGTTAGGGGTGGACCATCCTTATCATTTAGGGGGATGAAAAATAGATGTTGGCAGATTCCCAGTCCTACCCGATATGCACACAAAATTTCACGAAAATCGGTCCAGCCGTTTCGGAGGAGTTCGTTAACAAAGATGCAGACAGGAGAATTTTATATATTAGAGATAATAGCAGCTGTCGCTCCGCTCTCCCCTCCACGTTCGAGATCCTTACTGGTATTTTTATTCACAGGTATCTTTGAAAAATGTTCCTTTATGTCTACTCAGGTGAGATTCAACATATAAATACAAAAAAATTATTGTTTAAAGTGAAAATATATGGTCAAACATTATTTTTTTATAATAATTTGTTTAAACAATGAAAAATGGATTGCACAAAAAAAAATGGGTAAACATTGCAAATTATAGTTTGGAAAACAATATCCCACCTCGATCGTATCAATTCATTCACTATAACTCTAGTCCGAGCTTGAATGCCCCAGGCACTCCACTACTAGGTGCATTTTAGAGGACGAAATATCACTATAGTCAATGTATTCACAGATTGAGATTGATAAATTGAATGAAATTAGTGTACCAACTATCAATATCGAAGAAAATGACTTGAACTTCGAAGCAAATCACTGCTGATAGACGGTAAAGTAAACAAATATCGAAATTTTATATGACAAATAACAAACGTTTTCCCATCATAGAGATTAAGGTACTTACTAGATCAGTGATTTCCAAATGAAAATTCGACAAATATTCTGACAACGTTGTCAACTTTTAATTCGATTACAGAATATTGACATATAATATGAGTGCCCTTGGTCCGAGTTCAATCCCGAGCTAGGAAAGAAATTTTCTAGTCTCGGTAGGGGTCACCATTTCACTGTTGGGTCAAAAATTAACAGTGCTGTGCCTAAGGTGGCGTAAGGACACAGTAACAAAGCCTACACAGAACACAACTGCTTACTCCGAACTCGGCACAAGTTACAAGCTTCGAAGCTTGTAGTTTCAGAGGGGTCTCCTCAGGATAAACAATATATCATATCATATCATCATATCATATATTCGATTCGGTGATATTTACAAGGCAGGAAAGTATTCAGATAATTCTCGAGATTTATGATTTTCTCGTCAAATTTCATCGGGTAAAATTAGGAATAACTCGAGAACGACGCGTTTTATTGAAAAAACTTAAAGTAATTTTATTTTCCAAACCGATTGCTCCTTTTTCACGTGGTTTTATAGTATTTTTGCGTGGATTTATGAGTCGACTACGCTGTAACTTTCATACCGAGGGAGTTTTGATTTGGGAATATGCATCATGATAGTAATGAATACTTCACCAAAATTCAGTTCATTTCAAATAACGGTTCCGAAGATATGAAGAGAAAAGTGTTTTTTTCGTGGATTTTCGACACCCTGTATATTCCAAACGAAACCGAATTTTGAAAAATGGTATGGAAAAAATTTTTTGGTTTGATGAGAGAAATCTACAGTTAAAATATATGTACAAGTCAAAGACTCACCCTGTATACGTGACATACTTCCAGTATTAACAGGGAAAAACGTTTCTTCAACATTCGGCAGGTCTTTGGAATTATTGAATTCACAAAATAATAATAACAGTACTTTATTGATCATAGTCAAAGGACATCGACCGGAGTCCTTCAGCCTCACATAATATTTTCTCGAATTTCTTATTTTCCCAAAATAAAAAATGACATCAAGATAAATACGTAATTATGACGACTTCTATTTAGAAAGGAGAACGTTGCTCATTCATTTGACAGGAAAATGACTATAACCCAACATTTTCAAAATATACACAGTGAAATATGTCAGAACTTCATGACCAACCGGGATACATTATAAAAGGGAATGGAGTATATATAGATTTCAACCTCACCAAAAATGTTGATGAGCACTTCAGTAAATATCTTTGAAACGAAATGGATATTTATGAAACTTTGTAAGGCAAGTGCAATGACCGATAATGCGTCTGGGGCCATATTTTTTGGTACCACTGTATTTCCAGATTCACCGGAATGCCATCGGTTTTCGGTACGTCATCAGAACATGATTTAACTGACAAACCTCATTATTCCTGCTCTTCAAGGGAATGGGAAGTTACCAAAATAGTAGTCATTAAAATATGCTAGTTGAGTAATATACTATCCCACCAAAATCATTCTGTAAAAACTAGCCAAGTCTCGATAGAGCTGCTAGTTTATCTCTAAAAAATAATGAAATCTAAAAAAAGCGAGCCAAGTTTAAGGCTCCTTACTGCGATTTCTTTATTATTATAGTTATTGTTGTGTGACTTGGCCGTTGAACATTCTTTATACGTTAGTGGGTACAAGTCAATTTTGTTTACACGTAATATCTGTTGTAACTACCTATGTTTGTTAAGCGAGATAATAGCCCATGCTGGTTATTGGTAATTGGACGCTAGTCACTAGTGTCTCATTTTAGGCTGTTGTTGATTGTGCAACACATATGCATTCAGCATTGACAATGCTGACTTCTGCTCTCTTCTTTTTGGAGCGTCAAATCGACCATCGATCTAAAATAAAATAGACGTACAGACGGTCTTCTATCAATGATTAGAAGTCCGTCTGTACTGGAAATAATTTTTTATACTGTTTGTTTCAGGCTCGTATTATTGAATACGCAGCTTTATCAAGCCTACAATTGACTGGTTATTGAATGAACGTTTTACAAGTGGCAATTTTCCATCGTCAATGGGTTGCGTTTCTGGCGACAGATTGGTGCAATGGTGTCATGCAGCACCTGGTTTTGTACCCTTGTGTACCCTTCAACGGCCAAGTCACACAACATTAACTATAATAATGAAGAAATCGCAGTAAGGAGCCTTAAACTTGGTTCGCCTTTTTCAGATTTCATTACTTTTTAGAGAGCAGCTCCATCGAGACTTGGCTAGTTTTTACAGAATGTTTTTGGTGGGAGTTCACTTCTTTTTGTAGAAACGTGGGCATATTGATCTATTTTATTAGATTTTCTTATTTGACACTTCTTTAGGAGTAGTTTTTTCATTACAAATCTTTATTTTCTTTCGGTTCTGAACTATGGTAGATAGAGCCTCCGATTATTTTTTATTGATTTCAGCGTCCTCGAAAACCTATAGTTTGATACCAAACTTGTCCATATACCCCATCTCTTATCCGATTCTTTTTCGGATTCAATTTTTTCTCCCCCAATCTAACCACCGCAGACCCATCTAATGATGTTTTTTCTGAAGAGCAATAGACGTTTTATATTGCACCAAAATTTCATTTATTCAGTGATACAGAAACACAGTTTCTTCTTCATCAAGCTCTTCGGAATGGAAAGAAGATATAGAGAACATAACTGCTTTTACAGTTGCTGGTGATTCTGATAGAAGAGATTTGATTCACCAAATAAATCAACGAAGAGAGGAAGTGGGAGGATTACCTCAAATAGTACAACAATTGTTGAATGAGCACCCAGCACCCAAGCTTGTTGTTGTACATTCTGATCCCTGTACTCTGATGAAGAATGATCATAGATCACTTCATGAAGCCTGACAAGTTCAATCAAAATTTCATCCATTTTCACTTCATCAATCACTTCACAAAATATTCGACGTGATATCACTTACGGTTAGAAAATGAAAAATTTGCGGGTAGTTCTGGTGTGCTATCAAGTGACAGCAGATGCTAACTTCGTGAATGCGTGAAATGATAACAATTGAAAAAAGGATAATAATCAGGTGATCAGTCCTGTACACAGTGATAATTTTTACTGTCTCGTTTATTGTTCCGGCCTAGCTTTCGAAAACCTATCGTTTCCTTGAACAATAAATGAGACAGTAAAAATTTCACTGTGTATAGGACTGATCACCCGATTATTATTTTTTTTTCAATTTATATTCTAAAGTCGATATTCACTTATTGAGTATGATAACAATGTGTTTCCAAGCGCAAAACTTCCATACATTATTGTGGTTGCACATTTTGCGAAGATGACGTGATAGCACGTGAGCTCACGTGACGTGCCAACAGATTTTCGATTATCCTAGTTTTTATAATTTTCCCTTTATGTGGCCATTAAATCCTAACTCTGTACCAAATTTCAGCTCTCTGAGTTTATGTCAAGTAGGTACTAGTTCTATTTTGATGATCATGAGTGAGTGAGGGTCGGAAATGCGAAACTTTGCTTTCGCGTAACTTCGGAACTAAATGACCTACACACTTGAAATTTTGGATTTTGAGTACGTGATTATAGCTTACTGGATGACGAAAATTTCGGCGTTCTGGTCTTATCCGGAGGTTCTCAAATAGGGGCCTGAAAATGCGGCGAAATGGTTCGGGTAGTACGGCAGTGTAGGCTTCTTGCTCGACTTGGCGGGGCCACTGCCGTACCGCCAAATTTTCGGTTACAAGAAACTAATCGTATGGAGTAAACCATTTAGAAGTTGCTTATTCTCATTTAGAAGTAAATCTCAATTCGACATTAGTATTAGTATCAAAAAGGTATAGGATGAACATTGAACAGCCATTATTTCTGATGATCACGAATGAGAATAATGATTTCTGAAACCCCGGCTCCATTCGGGGCTGAATAATAGATATCAGCGAGTTGGGTAATTTCCGTCACAAAATACGCGATCGCGTGCCAATATTTAATCAACGTGCCAGGCGATCGTCCGAATAATTTATGCATTTAATATAAAGTCAAATGAAATATTCACGCGCTGGTACGGCGAAGTGAATGTCGCACATGTAATTACGTGTATAGGCAGATATTATGTGTGCCGTACACCGAAAGTAATTTATAGGAACTTTCTGTCCGAAACCTTTTAGCTGATCGAACACAGTCACTGATTGTTTCTCCAATAACTAAACACGGTTCATGTGTCCGTATTATTATTATTCATACCATTTTGGTATAGTATAGAACAGGCTGGTTAAGGGTCTACGTCCCTGAAAAAAAGGGAGTCAGAAACGATTTATTTTTTTCTGATTGATGAAAGGATGTATGAGTGTATAAAGATAAAAATATTAAAAAAAATATGTTATAAGTATTAAATGAATGAAAAGGATATTTCCCATCATTTTGGGTAGTTTTTCAACATTTCCACCATCAAAACGATCAAATATTTTTGTGTTTTTTCATTTCAGTATTGAAGTCTATCATTTAGTAAATCAAATGTCTATCTTTTTTTCTTTCAAAATTTACCTTTTTTTTGTGAATAATATTACAACGATATGTTGTTTCCGCGAAATTTATTTCCTTGAATGTCGTGCTACGATAATGGATCTAATACGGCTGGCATATATAAAGGAGTCCAATCCATATAATTCTAAAGATGAACGAGCTGGCTGCAGTATCAATTCCATGCCTAGCACACTCTTTGAATCTAGTGGGTGTCCATTCGGGGCGTTCATGTTCAGAAGCAGTTAATTTATTTTGTGTTGTACAAAAACTGTATTCTTTTTTGTTAGTTCAACCACACGATGGACAATTATGAAGACGTGCACGAAAACGAATTTGAAAGGAAGTAGCCAAACAAGATGGGCTAAACATCAAGCTGTTAGTGTCTTCTCAATAATTTACCGGGAGTTGTGAAGGCTGTGGAAGAAATCAAAGAATCCTCACTAGTCGCAGAATCCAAGTATGAAGCTGATCATTTGCTTCATGCTGTGATGGATTTTAGATTCATCCTGAACCTAACAATTTGGGATAAGAGAGATCAATAGGGTCAACGTGGAAATTCAGGAAGGGGATATAATTATTCCACGTTCATTATCGTTGATGCAGGGTTTTGTGAAGATCTTGCCAGGAATGAGAGAAAAACCTATTGAAAACAGGACCTCGCAAGCTAAACTTCTTTCAGAAGAATTGGATGTGGAGCCAATTCTCAGAAATAAATGTATTTCCAAGAAGAAAAAGCAGGTCTACGAAATGTGCGAGGATGAGTCAAGAACGCTAGATCTAGTTGGCTTATTCTCGAAGGAAATTAAGGTTATTTTCAACAGATTATTGTCAGAAATCAGAAAAAGCTCAGAAGCGCACAGAGTGTGCATACGAATTTCCCATTCTTCAACGGTCATGCCCTTTTAAACATGCAAAAAGAGGATCTGCAGAAAAATGGGACCCTTTTAGCGCGGAAATATTGAAGAGACTTGAATGCAGTTGATTTTTGTTAGGAACTAGCTGGTTCCTGAAATTAGTGAAAGATCGACTTCATTAGACCTGCTGCAAATTCTTCACAGGAGAGATTTTTATTCCCTAATGTCAGTATAGCTTTAAGAATATACTGCACATTACCGACAACGTCTGCAAGATGTGAACGCTGTTTCAGCAAATTGAAAATAATAAAAATTATTTGCGTTCCTCAATGAGTCAGGAACGTCTTAATGGTCTCTCGATCTTAGCTATAGAAAACCAAACTCCTTCGAAATATATTTCGAGGAGCTGATAAATGCGTTCGCGGAAAGAAAATCGCGTCGCGTGAAGCTGTGAAGAAAAAATCTAATTTCTTTCCTTGTGATATTTTCCTTATTATTAGTATTTATCTTTATTATTCATTTGTATTATTTATTCTTGTTATTTTTTATGAATTCATATATTACACAAATGGGGGGGGGGGGGGTCGCCATCATGAATATTTGCCCCGGTCAGAAAAAATCGTAGATCCGGGCCTGGATCTAGTTCAGGGTAGGATTTCTTGTTAATATTCCCTGCGCCCCACCATTTGTTCTATCAAGTTAAATAATCCAATAAATAAAAATTAATGCACTGCACCGCCATCTGGCGGTATACGTTTCCTATTTTGAAGGCTGAAGACTCTTAACCGGAATCTATACATATTAGGATACTTGAGAATTTTTGAAAGAGACACATTTTGAAAATCGCTTCAAATCAAACTGCATATAATAATATAATCCTTCTTAAAAGTTTTATCTTTCAATGAAGGTGAAGTCGATTTTTCAAGTGTAATTCAGAAACCGTCAATTGCATTTCAGATAAGTCACTTCTAATTCAAGACCCGTCTTTTGTAATTCAGATTTGTCACATTTATTTCAGAAATCAACAGTATTTCACATTTGTTTGTATTTCAGAACGCGGTAGTTGTAATTCAGAAGATAGAATTTTAGTGAAAGGTCTTAAAATAGCATGAAGTTGATTGGATTTTCTCCTGAATTACAATTGATTTCTGAACGCCTTACTTGTGCACTATTTTACGTAAATTTTTTGTCATAATTTTTGTTTAATGTAAAATGCAATTTTAATTTGCAAGTCGAATAAGCGAACAGGCCTGAAAGTATGTTTCATGCACCTAGATAATCACTTTTTTCATATGCATACTATATTTGCTCTTCTCCAAAATGAATTTCTTTGTACCTAGTCAGTTTGAATTTTTGTTTGATAATGGAAGCTGTTCAATAGGACATTTATATACAGTGGGTCCCAGAATGGATAATCCTGAAACACTGTATAGAAGAGCTATTCGGCGCTAAGAAAAAACCGAACAAAATCAATCCCCGGTAGAAATATTTATTTTTAAAAGCTTTCATTCAACTTGCAATGTAGGTATGTATGTATGTTCGGGTGGAATCTTGCTACTCAATTTTGAAGCAGATATCTTCAACCGATTGAGCTGAAATTTTGTATACACCTTTAATTTGGATGACATAAACTGTGTGACGTCATATATCCAAGATGGCGGACCATCCAAGAATATTTAGAAACAATTAAAAAGTAAAAGAAAAATACACAAAAAACCTCGTTAAGAAAAGCTTTTATTCAAATGCTAAAAAAAAATAAAATGAAATATTTCTTTAAAATTTCAACTATCAGCTTATAACTTCATTATACACAATTTATACGATCATAAAAACTTGTCGCCTGATTTACTCGTGTAAATAAACTAGTTCGTATTCAGTTGGGTATCTTTATCTAATAAATGCAATTTTTTTATATCAGTTTAATTAAATACTTAAAGGTACTCACCTTGCGTCAAGCTTTTATGATCATATAAATGGTGTATAATGAGGTTATAATCTGATAGTTTGAAATTTTGAAGAAAAATTTTATTTTCTTTTATTTAGAGCATTTACATAAAAGCTTTTTTCAAAAACAATTTGTTTGCTTTGAATTTTGTTTCGAAATAATTATTTCTACTACCACTACCACGTTGCGTTACCTTGTAACACGCTCAAAGATAAATCGAATCCTTCAGTTTCTTCATAGTCGATTATTCTTCATTAAAATACCAATAAGAATTTAGAAAATCGTATCAATAACTGTGTAATTTGAATTTTGTATAGAATATCCAACATCAAATCTCATTAAATATGAAGACTATTTTATTAGGCGAATGTTTGATAGTTCAAGGTGTTTTTTGTAATTTGGTCACTCATGCTATCATACTTTTTTCCACGTGAACGATCAGGCTTTCACATAATAAAAAACTTCGGGCACAAAAAGTTAGGGTTGTCATTTAAAATCACTCAAGTGCCCTCCACATTCGTGAGGGTGAATGACAAACTTCTCTTATACATGTAATCAATTTGAATGTTGTAGTCCCTATGATTTTACATATGCTGAAGCTATAGCGTAGATCCAATGTACGATCACTCGATGTTTCGATGCCATACCCTCTTTTTCCACCCTATCTCCCACTGATATAAGCTGAGACTTGTAACATAACCTACCATTTCTGTTTTGTTTTCTGTTTTGGTTGATAAATCTAACACTGCATTAACACGTGCATTTGTGTTACTATTTTTCCCACTGTAAATTAAGATCTCAGCGATGCTCATATATACATTGTACATACATAAGAATACACAAGCCCAATTCTCAAAAAACATTTTTGAAGATAAGCTTTTATAACAACATTCATCCGCCATTTTGAAGCCGCCATCTTGAATTCCTCGATTTTAAAGAATCGTAATTTCCGACCAATTTTGAATAGAATATGATCATAATTACAAAACTCGTCCGCCATATTGTGGCTGCCAGCTTGAATTTCCCAGTTTTGACAAGAGTATCATCATTATCGAAGCCAAATACCCCCAGATACTAATTTTGAATGGAATCGGATCATAATTACAAAACTCATCCGCCATTTTGGAGCCGCCATTTTGTTTTTTTCTATAAAAAATATTTCATGATGCATTGTCACCAGGATTAGGTACACCTGCAAAATTTCAAATCAATCGGACGATTAGAAGTGTGGCATATTTAACTTGCAAGATTTGATTACAGACACACAGACAGACAGATAGACAGACACCGGGACAGGTGAAACTAAATAAAAGCTTATAAAATAATAGAAATAGATCTGTTTGAAAATGTATCCACAGAATAGTAAACCTCCATAAGAATCAAAATGCACCGTAGATATGAGATGGACCCTCAAATGGAAGTATCCGACCGATTGATATCTAGAGAGTAGGTACTTATTGAAATTCATTGTGGAGGAGCTATAAGACACTAAACGAACATCTAAATTTTGATACTTATGGTACCAGCAAAATACACTCTAGTACATAGGTGTACTCCACCAGAAATAAGACAGGCTGCAAGAAATACTGCATTACATCTATTGCCGGAAAAATCAAGGAATCTCAGACTAAAAGCACTCATTTTCGGAGTCAGTTTTACTCTCGGTTTTACTGGCTTATTTTCGAAAATATTAGCTACCTATAAACAAACAACCCTATGGAGCCATTATTCCATGCTTAAGAATACTCTCAACATAAATGAAGGCAACGATATTGGAAATTATAAAAAACTGCTTTCACTTTTGGAAAGGAAATCAGAAGGAAGATAGCTAGAGTATTTTCTAGCGAAGAAATTATTCCTGAAGCATGCGATCAAAAATATCCCGTGATGAAGGTGAAACACTAGCCTGTATACATTTGTATTTCATTTTCTTCAGAGCGAAAGTATGGAAATGAATCGATGTCAACTGAACTTTTTGACGTTTATCGATATTTTGCATTGTTCAGTGCGAACACAGAAAATGCTATGTCAACGCTTTTGATAACTATTTTCGTTGTTGAAAATGCAGATTAAATCAAATTTTACCGAGGAAGTCGTGGATAAAGTATAGTATTCTATCCGCACATAATCACTCGGGTGAATTGCGATACTCGCCTAGCGGCTCGTGTCGCAAACTTCCCCCTCGTGAATGATAGTAATCATTATGTGCTCATCGCATAATATACTATTTACCGAGGACAAAGTATAGTATTCTATAATAATATACTATTTAACGAGGAAGTCGTGGACAAAGTATGATATTCTATTCGCACATAATAACTATTATCGCAAACTTCCCCCTCGTGAATAATAGTAATCATTATGTGCTCATCGAATAATATACTATTGGTCCAGTTCAAATTGAGTACGAGTGTAATAATCTTCTCGGAGCAATAATTGAATTCTTCTTTTTTGTAAAACTTGTAAATTCAGGGGAAAATAAGATCATCCCGGTAACTTTATCATATTGATTTCTACAAACTGCTCTTACCTGGTTATCGTAGTTATTCACAGCAAAATATCCGGTAACGACGATCACCTCGTGTAGAAGTGTTTGGCTTAGATTCTCTTCAGAATTCTGATCTTTTTCATCGATGATATTCGCCGATGCACAGCTCCAAATAAGATGGCTGGCAATATGGCGGAACTGAAGTGAGATACCTTCAGCACCCAGTACTTCCTGAAAACATAAAGAAAGTTGCATAGAAATATGTGATATGAAGACATCACTTGGAATAATGGCCCATAAGTGTCATTTGGGTGACTGATTTTTATACGCCAATTATAATCGCAGTTTCCTTTGAAGAGGAGGGTATTATTACATTGGACCGATTACAAGTCGAGCGTACGGAGGTAAATAAATCAATTCCGATATCGGTGAGGGGGCGCGAGGGTGAGTCCGCCTTGCCCTTTGGAAACGCGAATCCTGGTCGCAGAGAGCCGCAAGCCCAAGAGGCCCAAGGGACCGCGAAATCCCGACGGTATCATGTGTGTGTGGGAAACGACGAGAAGTATCTGCACGCGACTGCTAAAATTCAATTTCGTGGGTTTGGTTAATCAACAGGGTAGGATGGTGAGGTCTTCGGGTGGAATACGAAGGGTAGAAATATGGATGTACACGTTATCCCGGATGTAAATTTGATCTGGAACCCTGGAGAGAGCAAAAAACCAAAGGTGCATTTTAAAGCACTTTCCGATCAAAAAATATATTGGACAGATGGATAAAACGGGATAGCTAACGTTATCTAACCTATAACTCCCTAACCAAGCCATTGATAACAACTATTCCTGCATAGTAACTCAGAAAAAGTCATATTTGTTATAAAAGTTAAAGTATCCTGTTTTGCCATACTAGTCGGGTAAAATGGGATGGTTTATGAATAAGAATGAAAATGATAGTGGAAGTCGATTATATTTATAAAAAATGAAGAAAACACATTAGGAACATCATATTTATAATAAAAAAACAAATTAACACTTCAGCAAAGACAAAAAGTGCACAAGTTCAGTTCACCATCATTCTCCATCCCGGCACAATCTTCGTGAGACCAAAGATGACAATCATGGCACACTATTCAATCGTCATCAGTATTTGATTCAGGGTAAAATTTTGTACAATGAATGCAGGTGTTCCTCTTCGATTTTTTTTTCTTTATTTTTAATTAAATGTTTTATTATTGTCCAAGCTAGGTTTTCACTTCATAATAGGCTTGTCCTATAGATTTTTCAAGTATACAGGGTGAGTCTTTGACTTGTACATATATTTTAACTGTAGATTCCTCTCATCAAACCAAACACTTTTTTCCTATACCATTTTTCAAAATTCGGTTTCGTTTGGAATATGTCAAAAATTTGGAATATGTCAAAAATCCACGAAAAAACACTTTTCTGTTCATATTTTCGGAACTGTTATTTCAAATGAACTGAATTTTGGTGAAGTATTCATTCCTATCATGATGCATATTCCCAAATCAAAACTTATTCAATATTCCCCCCGGTATGAAAGTTACAGCTAGCCGACTAATAAATTCGCGCAAAAATACTATAAAACCATGTGAAAAAGAAGAATGGTTCCTATTTTCGAAAGAAGCAATCGGTTTGGAAAATAAAATCATTCTTAAGTTTTTTCAATAAAACGCGTCGTTCTCGAGTAATTCCCAATTTTATCCGATAAAATTTGACGAGAAAATCATAAATCTCGAGAACAATCTGAATACATTCCTGCCTTGTAAATATCACCGAATCGAAGATGAAGATGTGACAATATTCTGTAATCGAATTAAAAGTTAACAACGTTGTCAGAATGTTTGCGAGCTGGGTTAAGATTCTGGTTATAAGAAGTTAGGTTAAATAGGATTGATTCCTGAAGGGCTATAACGAAGGGCAGGACCAGAGATAACCGCGGTTATTACTGGTTATCCGCTTGAAATCGATTTAAGAACGGAATAGTGGTAGTAATTTGATTCGTTTGAGATAGGTCGATTTCTAATGTAAAGGAAGGTGATCTATGGTCGAATTCATAGATATTTATCTAGTATTCTAGTAATGCAATCAGAAAAATCAATTTCCCTAGTTTGAAGAATATTGCTGAAACTTGGTGTAGAGGTTCGGTATATAGGCAAAAAACTTCTTTAGTCTACTGATGATTTAATTACGCAACAGTTTCGGAAACCAAACTGTTTCCTGCTTCAGGCTACAAAAATGACGAAATTTATTTTAAAAACATCTTTTACCGTGATTACAATAGTGACTCACCGTTATAAATCTAATTATTGTTCGAAAAAGTCCAAATATATCTCAAAATTTTCCACACTATCTAACCGATACATCATTGATTTAAAATGGATAACATAAAATCTGTCATATACCCTCAATAGGGCAAATGTCAAAAACTACAGAAAAAGAACAAGAAAACGAACAGTGACAAACACACAGAGTATTAGTAGCTATAACAACAACAATATGTAACGTTAACCTACTTGTCATAATTTAACCTCTTGAAATCCTCGGGAGCACAACAAACAATAAAAACAACAATCAGCAACCGAAAGCATCTAAATTTTACACCTATTGATAATATTACTGTATATGGCACTTAAATTTTCTAAATCAGACCTAAAATTAACACAATTGGACTTCTTTATACATATCATTTCAGCAAATAATCTCTTTTTGTAGTTTTCTTCTTTATGGAGTATTTTCACGTTGTCTAGAGAGAAGTCAAACAAATGTCCTGTAGCCAAGTGATGTTCTGCTAGTGCTGTTCTTTGATTTGAAATATTCTTACATGAATTTTTATGATTGGATATTCTATTAACCAGATACTGCTTGGTTGTGCCTACATAACATTTTTCACAGTGGCTGCAGTTTATCTGATAAATGACGTTGGATTGGTATTGTTTAGGAATTGCATCCTTCAGTCGACTGAATATGATATTGTTTAAGGTATTTTTTGAATAATTAACTATTCTCATATTATCTTTTTTAAGAACTCCATTCAGTTTATTCGATAGACCAGGAACTGACAATAGTCTGAGAAATCCAATATTAGGCTGATCACGTTGTGTGTTCGAAATTCCTTCCCTCATGTTAGGAGGATTATACGAATTGATGATCCTGTTCACAAATCCGGTTGGATATCCATTCCCTTTGAGATCTTTCTTTAGTGCCAATAAGTTTTTTTCTTTAAATTGATTGCTGCAGAGATTGTTAATTCTAAATAGAGCCTGTTTTACAATATTCACTTTTTGGTAAAAAGGATGTAACGATCTGAAGTTTATAGTTCTGTTTGTGCTAGTTGGTTTTTTATATAAATCTGCCGATAACGTGCCTTCTCTGGGATCTCTGATAACACAAACGTCTAGGTAGGGAAGACAAAACTTGTCATTTTCCAATTCATACGTGAAGTTAATATGTGGGTCAATGGAATTAAAAAGCTTGAGGACATCTTGTACAGAGTCTTTAGGTATTATGGTGAAGACATCATCCACATAAACAGTTAAAAGTGGCAATGTAAAGTTTAACTTGTCTCTTACTTCACAATACTTAAGGATGTCAGGGTACAAGAAGATTACATCATGGTATCATTCGATGCGCAAAGTCTGTTCACGAACGTTAAACAACATCTCATCTTAAACCTATGCCGTAATAACTGGCATTTGATCGAAAACAATACTTGCTTAGATTTTGAAACATTTTTGGAATTGGTTAATTTTTGTTTCAAATGCAGCTACGTCAGTTTTAATAATCAGATATATAAACAGACGTCTGGTTGCCCGATGGGTGCCCCTTGTTCAGCAATATTTGCTAACATGGCTATGCATTACATCTTATGTGAAGTAAGAGACAAGTTAAACTTTACATTGCCACTTTTAACTGTTTATGTGGATGATGTCTTCACCATAATACCTAAAGACTCTGTACAAGATGTCCTCAAGCTTTTTAATTCCATTGACCCACATATTAACTTCACGTATGAATTGGAAAATGACAAGTTTTGTCTTCCCTACCTAGACGTTTGTGTTATCAGAGATCCCAGAGAAGGCACGTTATCGGCAGATTTATATAAAAAACCAACTAGCACAAACAGAACTATAAACTTCAGATCGTTACATCCTTTTTACCAAAAAGTGAATATTGTAAAACAGGCTCTATTTAGAATTAACAATCTCTGCAGCAATCAATTTAAAGAAAAAAACTTATTGGCACTAAAGAAAGATCTCAAAGGGAATGGATATCCAACCGGATTTGTGAACAGGATCATCAATTCGTATAATCCTCCTAACATGAGGGAAGGAATTTCGAACACACAACGTGATCAGCCTAATATTGGATTTCTCAGACTATTGTCAGTTCCTGGTCTATCGAATAAACTGAATGGAGTTCTTAAAAAAGATAATATGAGAATAGTTAATTATTCAAAAAATACCTTAAACAATATCATATTCAGTCGACTGAAGGATGCAATTCCTAAACAATACCAATCCAACGTCATTTATCAGATAAACTGCAGCCACTGTGAAAAATGTTATGTAGGCACAACCAAGCAGTATCTGGTTAATAGAATATCCAATCATAAAAATTCATGTAAGAATATTTCAAATCAAAGAACAGCACTAGCAGAACATCACTTGGCTACAGGACATTTGTTTGACTTCTCTCTAGACAACGTGAAAATACTCCATAAAGAAGAAAACTACAAAAAGAGATTATTTGCTGAAATGATATGTATAAAGAAGTCCAATTGTGTTAATTTTAGGTCTGATTTAGAAAATTTAAGTGCCATATACAGTAATATTATCAATAGGTGTAAAATTCAGATGCTTTCGGTTGCTGATTGTTGTTTTTATTGTTTGTTGTGCTCCCGAGGATTTCAAGAGGTTAAATTATGACAAGTAGGTTAACGTTACATATTGTTGTTGTTATAGCTACTAATACTCTGTGTGTTTGTCACTGTTCGTTTTCTTGTTCTTTTTCTGTAGTTTTTGACATTTGCCCTATTGAGGGTATATGACAGATTTTATGTTATCCATTTTAAATCAATGATGTATCGGTTAGATAGTGTGGAAAATTTTGAGATATATTTGGACTTTTTCGAACAATAATTAGATTTATAACGGTGAGTCACTATTGTAATCACGGTAAAAGATGTTTTTAAAATAAATTTCGTCATTTTTGTAGCCTGAAGCAGGAAACAGTTTGGTTTCCGAAACTGTTGCGTAATCAAATCATCAGTAGACTAAAGAAGTTTTTTGCCTATATACCGAACCTCTACACCAATTACCATTTCAAGGCAATCCATGATATAAATTGCTGAAACTGGCAACAAACACACTCAAGTTCTGTGAATTTTCCGCAGAAGATTTCATTAACATCGATTTGAATAGGTTATAGCTTGATGAAAATTATAAATTGAATTGAATTCACAAAATATTTTTGGGATATCGAGCAGGATATGGAGTATGGACAGGTTTTTAGTGTTTACAAACTAATCTTTAGGAAAATCGAAGAAGGAACTCAATTATAAAGGAGAAATATGGCTTTTCAATTGCCGATATAACCGTACCAAACTGAGTGTTTTTTTAAGAAATATTGTGTTTTTAACATTTTTATTCAAATAAGGTTAGTACTTGAGTTTCCCCAAATATATCAACTTAATCTTAATCGAGAAATATGAACTTTGCATTTGTTCCAAAGAATGTTTTCAGGCACGTAATCAGCCCCATTTTTTTTCACATGGCTATATCTTTTTAACAGAGCCGAATTCGGAAAAATGGAAAACGAAAAAAAGGTTTCTTTTGACCTCAAGAATCTTCAGTCAAAATATATGTACAAGTCAAAGACTCACCCTGTATAGTATCTTGTTTTTCCCGACCTCGTCTTACAAAATATTTTTCGGGATTTTTAGAAGAAATATTTATTTGTCAAATCTAAAAATGTCACAAAATGTTGTCAATTTTCCAAATTATCGTTTTAAATACTCAACGTTATCAATTGTTTTTATTAGAATTGAAATATTCTTCTCTCGCTACCGTTAAAACTAAATAGTTATTAATCTACTTTTACGAATTGTCGCTGTCACGCACTACAGATTCACCATTCATCTGAATGATCAGCTGCTACATTTGAAGATACCATATTTACAGAGAGTAAAGGTGCATACAAATTGTTGTCACGTCATGTGAGCTCACGCGAGGAAATGGGAAGAAGATATGGAAAATATAGCTGCTTTCACAGATGCTGGTGATTCTCATAGAGGGGATTCGATTTACCAAATGAATCAACGAACAGAGGAAGTGGGGGAATTCCATCAATTAATTCAAGAATTATTGAATGATCACCCTGATCGGTTTCAAATGCATGTCAGAGTGACATTTCACAAAATATCAGACGCGATATCACGTGCTATCAGTGCTATAACGTGACAGCATATACAATGTTGCAAAAATTTTTACTACATTTTGATTCCGTAGTAGTACAATCACCCAGTTTAGTTCTGATGATTTGGCTTCACTATTTATTATTGAAAGGTGTGTCTCTCTTCCTATGTTCTAAGTTCCATGCAATATCGTGGTTGCACATTTTGGGAAGATGACGTGATGTGACGTGATAACAATGTGTCTGCACCTTTATACTACCAGTCGTCAGATGACTGCTTATTTTCGAATATTGCCCTAAATCCCGTTTTACCGAACTATCCTGTTTTGTCCAACCTTCCCCTACATATGTCCAGTTCAATAAACTAATAAAAAAAATAATTTATAAACACTCTGTATTATTGATACTGAAGTTCTGCTCATTCGCTCTTCTCTAGTTCTCTGCTACGTCTTTCGCTATCCAAAACCAATCCCTCCCAAAAGAACCACAACCGTGTGGTATAATATCTTGGGCAAACTTATACAGATAGATAATCACTTCTGTACGTATCAGCGATATTTGAACAATCAGGAACATCCACCCCGATTTGTTTATCTCCACCCCCACGATACGCCGATGCCGCCGCCGCCAAGGTACACACCGAAAATGCGGGGCGGCTGAGTTTTAATTGAATCAGCAACGTTTCAATTGAAAATTAGCTTCATGTCGATTCCGGGGCGAGTTAATTTGCGGCCGATCCCAGGAGATTCGTAACCGGCAAGATCTTGTGTGCACAGAGCCCACAGAATACACACACATACGTTATACGGAGCACACTCGTTTCTGCTATTTGTTTTCTAACGTCGATGGTTGCGCGTAGCATTTTCGATATTGAGCAAATTACGTGCCATATGTTGAGAACAGATTAATCTGACGAATTCTTCTCTATGTTCTCATACATTTCAAAGTGAGGGAAAAAATATATAAATGAATCAAAAGCAAAAAAACGTTTTTCAAAAAAGCTTTTAGTTGAATGCTCGGAAAAGAAGAAAATAAAACTTTCCTTTAAAATTTAGTTCTGATGGTTTTGAAAATTGGCTTCACTATTTATTACCGAAAGGCGCGTCCCCCTTCTATAGTCTAAGGCCAGTACTTTTGAATAAATCATTTTGAAATAATATTCTTCTTTGCGAAGAAGGTGACGCGTTTCATAGAAATTTGAGTTGCGTTCTGTGAGTGTCAGATTGAAGTTTGCTAAACTAGTCGCAAGTAATTTATGAATGTCATAATGCGTGCTGAGACAGATGGATCATGAACACTTTATTCGATAATCGTGGACAATAGTACCTATATTATTCAACGAGCAAATTATGATGGTTATTATTCACCCGGTTGACGTTTTCCAGACGAGGCGTCGAGTTTGAAAAAATTGTGCGAGTACAATATTCATATTTGTCCACGACTGTTAAATTATTCTTTCACTTATTTCTCATGTCTAAAAAGAAATTTCATAGGATTCTAAACTCAGATGGCTTGATAAACCGTAAATCACAAGTGATTTATGAATACCTACATATACATATCATGATGCTTCATGAAACAGATGGATTATGAACACTTCATTTAAGGTCGTGGACAAAAATATATAATGAAAGAGTAACAGTATTTGATATTCAGGGTTTAATATTATTCAAAATATAACGGTAATTGGCGACGTTTTGGGCAGTCCCCTTTTTCTAGCCTGTAAAAAACAATATACACAATGTGAAAAACAACAAGAACAAACAAACAATTTATAAGTATTATAAAATT
Source organism: Adalia decempunctata (assembly GCA_951802165.1). Taxonomy (NCBI): domain Eukaryota; kingdom Metazoa; phylum Arthropoda; class Insecta; order Coleoptera; family Coccinellidae; genus Adalia; species Adalia decempunctata. The sequence goes on from OX637697.1 coordinate 44,244,701, forward strand.
CTAAACACTTTGTTGGATAGAGAAGAGAAAACGAATTAGATCTCTATCCAACAAAGTGTTTAGAATTTTATGATACTTAATACATAATATTAAACCCTGAATATCAAATACTGTTATTCTTTCATAAGTCACACAGGGTAAATACTTATCATTCGATAAAATATATAATGTATCTACAGCTTAAATTCGACAGATGCCTAATATTTGAAACATGCCGTTCCTGAATTGACGGTATAAACAAAGGAGGGAAATTTCTTGCTTAATTTTCAGAAAAAAAAAGGCCCGTGCAGCGTAATCGACTCATAAAACCACACAAAAATACCATAAAACTACTAGAAAAAGATAAACGGTTCATATTTTCAAAATAATAAATCATTTCTGAAAATAAGAGTATTCTCATGTTTTTTTTAATGAAACGCGTCGTTTTTGAGTTATTCCTAATTGTTTACGATAAATTTCGAGAAAAAAATCATGAATTTCTAGAATAATCTGTTTGCTTCCATGGATTAAATTTCATACAATATTATTACTTTTCTTGTTCAGAATTCATACTTTTTATTTTATATACCACAAAGTTTATATTATATAGGATGGGCTTAATCGGTTAAGAATAAGACCGAGATTTTCTGTGCTCTGTGCGATTCTATGGCTGTTTCAAAAATCTCACAAGCATATACCTGCTCAGTTCTCCAAGATACCTGCCTTCAGTCGCATTGTTTTTTACAGGGCTTAGCTCGAAGCCCTTAACAAATACTTTCCACGTCTTAGGCCTTTAGTTCGCCAAAGTGAATTCTGTGATAAGAACTTTCACCCTGCACAACACCACATGAAACCAGACAAGAAGCAGATACGTAACTTTTAATCTGAACAACCGTAAGTACCATTCCTTCAGTATTTGCTTGTGGTATTTATTTTCCATCAAACACCCATTTTTTCTTTAATTCTCGAGGCGATAATAATTGGTACAAAAGTCCATTTCTTCTCTCCAAGAGAGCTCGTGTATATTACTCATTTCTGGTCTCCAAACAAGTTAACAATGTTGTCAGAATGTTTATCAACTTTGTCGAGACTAAAATCTAAATGATTATGATGATGATGATCTACATCAAACGTCAGATATGTAATAATAAAATCCCACAAATGTGGGAGATGAAATTGAACGCTAAAGATCATGAAATTATAGACTTGGTCGATTCAGAGATCTCACATAGTTTCAGGAATATTGGTTGAACTGGCAACGTCCACATAAACATTTCTATGAACTACTCACAGAATGGATACAAAATGGATTAAGTTAAAATAATTAATAATAAATTCTGATGAATTGATTGTTCTATATCTATATTAGGAGATATTTCTGGGATATCGGGGAAAATATGGAAGTTATTCGTGTTTACGAACTAATCTTTAAAAAAATGAGGAAGGAACTTATTTTGATGGGAGAAATATGGCTTTTTTTAATTATTAACTTTGAGCTGTTTGCAGAGAATCGTATCAGGCACCCAGGCACGTATTTGGCCCAATTTTTTTTCAAATGGCTATATCTCTTCAACAGAGCCGAATTCGGAAAAATAGAAAATGAAAAAACGTTTCTTTCGGCCTCAAGCATCTACAGTTAAAATATGTATATGTAAAAGTCAAAGACTCACCCTGTAAATGGGACTTTTTTATCTTGAAATTATTCAAGGAGTCATTTTGTACCTCCAATTCAGGAAAACCTGTGCATATTTTTTGAGTTCAATTGAATACCTACTTGAAATTTCCTCAGGTCCAACTCAGCTATTCGCTTCAAGAAGAAGAACGTCATATGAGCTAATTTGAGGCACATGGCTGGAATCACTGGAGGAGGTTGCCCTTCAATTCTTGGCGTCGAATCTGGAGGAAGTAGGGACCCATAAAGCATAGAAACACAGCCTAGTAGTTCAGTGCCATGAAGGGCGCCCACCTGAAATTTTAGATTCCATTAGTTATAACTTTTTCTTTTGTACAAATAAAATACCCTTAACATTATTGAAAAAGGAATCTTCATGAATGACACAAAATAGCACAGTAGAGGCTTCTAGCCCGTGCATGGTCTACTCAATCGCCAAGGGGGGTTCTGGAGTTGGTGAGCAGGCTCCACTTTAGTAAAATTGGGCTATTAAATTGCCATGGCACTGTAGATGCCATTACTTCTTGCATCGTCAAGGGCGTCAGTGTGGAGGGTTACTGGGGTTAACTTACCACCCCTCAAAAGTATGTAAGCCCAATATAACTGATGTCTCGTGTCATTCAGTCTATTACAGCATATATCTTCTCATCAATTTATTCATCACCCCAAACAAAATTGTCGACGGTAATAAACGAGATATTTAATATACTGGTCATGCATAAATTACTTGTTTTTATGGAGCTAGGTGTGTTAATTAGTAATAAAAATTCACATTGCGACACATAACAAATAATTAATCATTATGATAACCGATTACATGATTATTGTCAAAGCGCCTTATGTGAAGTCAATCAATATTATTATTTGAACTGGGGTCGTTATGGCTCAGTTAGTATTCGGGGAACTGCGGCCACATAGATCATTTGTGCCCTAATCATTCATAGAAACCGAAGGAGGTCGTAGATGGTGTTTATAAGAACGACAACGTCCTTGGAAGCCTTGGTCGTTTCCCCATATGAATGGTTCTTAGACCAGCCAGCTCCGGACACTTGCATACCATGTGTTTAGCTCTTTCTGCCTCTGATCCACAGAGGCTACAAATCTCATCTACAGACTTTTCCATACGGTAGAAATGATGTTTGTACCGATAGTGCCCTGTCAGCAGACCTACCACCACCCGAAGCTCAGCTCGTGACAGCTTTAGGAGGTTGGTGAAATCATCACGAATTTCTTGGACTGAGCAAGTCCAGGAGGTTTATTCTGTTGTCCAACTCCCATTGTTGGACCACTGCCCCTATATTGGTCTTTTCCAAACCCATGCATAGACGGCTCAGGTCCAGAAAGTGTCAACCTTGATGCACTTTTCGCAAAAAAGTGCATCAAGGTTAGCAATTCATCCATACCTTTCACTTCAAAGAGTACAAAGGAATCCAATCAAAAATTCCTCAATACGAAAATGAAGGTGAAATTGAAATCGAAAATAAGCCTGTGTGAGACTCAGGGGTAATCTTAATTAATTAAATGAAGAAGGTACTGACTGAATGTCTTGAAGAAATATTCTACTCACCAAATGTGTGGGATCGGAATCCTCAGGACAATTTCTTGCTAATGCGGCCAAGAACTTCAGCGTTGCTAGAAGGAAGGCACAAGCGGAGGCTACATCATGGACTGGGCCTCTGACAGCTAGACAACATTTTGATAGCTGTTCAACCACCCCAACACAGACCGCAAAACTGTAATAAAAAAGATCAGGTATAGTAAGGAAATAATTATATTAAAGAACGAAAAATCGAAAATAAACACATATTTTCGTAATATCAAGAGATGCAATGTTCATGAAAGAAATCATCGTTCATAAAGTCTGATACAATGTATGAAAGTTATTCTAGAAGCTTCAACATTAATTATTTACTACATTAATAGGTTTAACGTCTGTGATAAATTTTAAGAGGAAGATTTAATTTAATTCAAACTTTTTCCGGTATTTCAAAAAATTGAATTGTCCGCATGCTGTTGAATCTTTCTCTAATTAATAATATTCAATAAGTATTTTCGAAATCAATGTCACAACTCAAAATTCTTTCGAAACTATAAATTAAATTGTTTTGAAATGCGGTTTTCGATCATGAGTTTCTCATTTCGAAGTTTATGGACACAAATTTATTCGAATCCACTCATTATCAAACAACAGAAGCGCCGAAGCGGTTCAATAATTAATACTTTGATGAAATTTTCAAAAGCATGTGAAAAAGTGAAAATGTTCAATTGAATCGGACGGTGATTGTATCACTTTTGAATTTGCGTATTTCCTTATTTTCGTGCTACTAAAAGTGAATGGGAATTTATCAACATATTTCTCGCAAGGGAACATGAGACCCAGTACTGTCTGAAGAACCTTGGTCCAAAAAGAAGGCAATTCATTACAAACTCAAATTTGAATAGAGCCATGTTTTGAAAAATACCAAACATGACGTCTTACGTATACGTTGAACGTTGAAATATTTATTCACATAGCATAGATAAACACATAGATTCGATAGGATAGATACTGGTAAACCGAATGAAAGTGTAATAAAATTTGGCTTTTCTGAACATTATTCTTCTTTCTGGATATGAAGGGAATTTTTACTTTTATTTCGAGGGTACTGACGTAGGTTTCGTCCTCCTGGAATGACGTCAGAAGAGTATGGACGAAATGCGAGTCAGTATCATCAAAATGAAGAAAAAAATGTTAAGACATGTTTCTTTTTCAATCTCGATTATAAATATAGAATATCTACCAAGTAACGGCCAATCAGACAAAAACAATACCAATTTTATTCTACACATCGTTACAAAGTGGCGGAGGATCCAGTTATATCGGGTATCTTTTTTAGGGTGATAGAACTTTGAATTGATATAAAACATATTTAAATTAAGATTGATGCCAATTTTTTTTTATTTGAAAGACAATTTTATGACATTTATCTTCTGAAAATAATTTCCGACATACACACTGACAAAAAAGTATCCTGAAATTCTCATCTAAATTGCCTGCGTTGAGTATTTTTAAGTATTTGAATTTTCTGGATGTTGGTAGGACTGTCTGTAATTACTATGCCAAACATGAGCGCGGTCTCCTAAGTCCTAACTAGTTTGTTTACGACAGCTGTTGAAACAAGTCGACCTCAGTGGTAGTCTGCGAATTTTACAATGGAAAAAAATATTGGACAAAGAGTTTGTCTCAAATTTTGTGTTTTGAACTGGATTTCGTGTGCTGACTCGTTGCGAATGCTAGAAAAGGCTTATGGAGACTCTGTTTTATCGAATACCCAAGTGTACGAATGGTACAAAGTTTTTAAAAACGGTCGGGAGATCGTCGAAGATTTGCCTCGTTCAGGACGACTGTCGACCTCTTCAATCAACGATAACGTGGAAAAAATCAAGGAAATTGTTCTCGAAAATCGTCATACCAGTGTTATATAGATTGCTCGTGATCTCTTGTGAAACCACTCGTTTGATTTTGGTGAACAAATTGGACATGCAGCGCGCCGCCGCTCGTCTCGTTCCGTTAGAGCTGAATTTTCTTCAAAAACAGTACCGGATGCAGGTAGCTGCAGACATGCTGGATCGTGCGAATTCTGATCTCACGTTCATGGGACGGATCATAGATGGTGACGATACATGGGTCTATAAATACGACACACTAACGAGCCAACAATCATAGGAATGGGTGGGAAAGAATGAGCCGAAACCGAAAAAACCTCGCAAAAGTCGTTCGAAAATCAAGACGACGCTTATTGCTTTCTTCGATATTCGTGATGTGGTGGTTCATCATGAATTCGTTCCGCAAGGTCGAGCGGTCAATAAGAACTTTTATTTAACTGTTTTGAGACGTTTGCGTGAAAATATTGGCAGTAAACGGCTGGATTTGTGGCAAAACAATTCGTGGATTTTTCATGATGATAACGCACCATCTCATCGAGCCACGATTATTAACGATTTTAAGACCAAACACTCGATAAATACCATCGTCCATCAGTCACCTTATTCGCCTTATCTAGCTCCGTGTGGTTTTTTTTTTCTTCAGACTGAAATTACCGCTCCGGGGAACCACATTTGACTCCATAGACGCCATAAAAGGAAATTCGCAGAAGGAGCCATGCCTGAAAGCCCCTATCAAAATGTTTCCATGATTGTAAAAAACGTTTGCACATGTGTATCGCAAATGGAGCATATGTTGAAGAAGTTTAATATTTTTGCGTTTACTTTCGAATTTCCGTATACTTTTTTGTCAGAGTAGTATGTCCACCACGACTAGCTCTGAGGAACAGCATTCGACCAGACAAATTTTGGACCACTTTTTCGAGTAATTCAGGCGTTATTTCAGCAATAACACGAGTTATGTTGGCTTCTGGTTTATCAGCAAAAACCAATGACTTGACATAACACCAAAGAAAATAATCCTTAGGAATTATGTCGCATGATCTTGGAAGCCAATTAATTTGACCATTTCTCGAAATAATGTTATCTCCAAATCTTTCTCTCGATAAATCAATTGTCACGGTAGCAGCATGGGATGTAGCACCATCTTGGTGAAACCAACACACTTCTGAATCGATACCATTTAAATTTTGAAAACAAATAATCATTGATAATCGATATGTAAGGAGCACCATTGACTGTAACATTAGCTCCAGCATCGTTTTCAAAGAAATATGGACTGATGATGCCTTCAGCGTGTAAGACAAACCATACGGTGCATTTTTCAGGATGCAATGGAACCTGCAGAACTTCTTGAGGATTTTTTTCACTCCATATAGGGCAATTTTGCTTGTATACGTAGCCGTTCAACCAGAAATGAGCTTCATCACTAAACACAATTTTTCGATAAAAAAGCGTATCAACTTCAAGCTGTTATAGGGACCAATCATCAAACAAACGATGCTTATTATGGTCAAGTGCCTTTAGTTCTTGAACCAGTTGGATCTTGTATGGATGTAGACCAAGATGTTTACGCAAAATTCTCCATGTATCCAACTTGTTGTGAACATCGACGAATAGACAAATCTGGATCTTCATTAACAGTTGTTGTTGCAGCGAGTAGAGAAAATGTTGTCCGAAATCTATCGATAGCCGAATAAGCCCCTCTGATGAACGATTATATAAAACATCAATTTCACGAAGGGCTCTGTAAGTTTGGCGAATAAAAGACTTATTTTGAAAATGAATTTCAACAATTTGCATGGGTCAGAAGTGTGAAAACAGCATGGCTTCTACCTTGTATCAAATCACAGTTTTACCTATAGAAAATTCTATCACTCTTAAAAACACCCGATCCTTCTATATACAGGTTTTCCAGGACCGGAAATTAGACCAAAGTGCTGAAACTAGTGTGGCCATCGGTCCTCAATAAATGTGCAAATGCCTCTAGAGGTACAAATGGGTCCCCTGAAAAAAATCCGAAATGACTTTGCCATTTCATTCTTTCGATATATTTCCCTTCCGTTCCTTCAGAGGAGAACGACATTAATGAAGAAATAGCGTCAAAAATTCGGTGGGTCCTGGAAGGAGACGGGACACAGCCGCGTACCTCTACGCACATGACACATTTATAACCTGATTACCGAAGAAGTGGAGGAATAGAAAAAGCCGAATGTTTCTGCTCTCACGTCCATAATTCACATACCTTATCAGATTAGCGAACTCTCCCCGTCGTCGACAGAAGATTGATAAACGTGAACTTGTTCCAGCGTTGCCATTTCGATATAGACTAGAAAGAATCACTTCAGGTGCGTGCTTCCTTGACTTATTGAAGGGAAACGTATTTATTGAAAACATATCTGGGCGAAATATATGTAATCTGATGAATTTCCGAATAACAACGTTCAGAGAATATCAAATTTCGATTGAGATTGAAAAATAAATAATTTAAAACTCCCCGGTTGTGAATTCATTTGGAATTATTCAGAACGTAGAATTATTCAAAGGAAACGCTTATTTAAAAAAGACGAATTTATCATTTCTTGAAGTAGAATTCGGGTCAATCAAATTATAAGTACGGATCTTCCGTTGATTCGAATGGCACGTACTATTGCGCACGCGCTACTACGAGTAAGTCACATAATCTTCGGCTAGTCGAAATTCTGAGCACAATGTTCTGCGCAGTGAAATGTCCCAGCACACTTCAATACGAATTAATTTGTACGCTCGTTATAATGGATTTAAGTTTCGAATAGACTGGAATTCAAGAGATTTCATCACAGCACGAATTTTATTTTTCCACAAGTCAAAGATTCTCCCTGCACAGGGTGAGTCTTTGACTTGAACAAGTATTCTAACTGTAGTTCCTCTCATCAAACGAAACACTTTTTTTCTTTACCATTTTTCAAAATTCGGTTTCATTTGAAAGATACAGGGTGTCGAAAATCCATGAAAAAAACACTTTTATGTTCATATCTTCGGTACCGTTATTTCAAATGAACTGAAGTTCGGTTGATTGTTTACTCTATTCATGGTGCATATTCTTCAATTAACACTCATTCAATATTTCTCCTGGTATAAAAGCGTAGTCGACTCATAAATCAAAGCAAAAATACTATATAACCACTTGAAATAGATAAACGGTTCATTTTTCGAAAGAATCAATAATTTTAAAAGTGAAATGTTTTTTTTTTAACGCGTCGTTTTATTTCCAATTATACCCGATAAAATCAGACGAAAATATCAAAAATCATAAGAATTATCTGGATGCTTCCCTGGATTTTTAATATCACAGAATGGCTCAAATTCATAAACTCTCTGATTTCTGTATAAGTTAACAATATCAACTTTGTCAAGGCTAAAATCTCTATGGTGGAAAAACGTTCGGTGTAGAGATATGTATAAATAAAATCCCACAAATGTTGGAGATAAAATTGAATTCTAAGAAGCATAAAATTATAAATTTTATACGTAGATCTCCTATTAATGATTTATTGTTACCGGTCCATATTAAAAATAAATGTCAATGAAATTCAAAATTTGAATATTACGTACGTATTGAATTGAAATCAATGAAAAATGAAATGATACTCAGCACTAAATAATATGTGGCGATGTTTCTATCTAAACATTCTAAACAATATCCTATTGAAATTTTATAAACTCGACACTACACGGTTTTTAATCACATTAATTCACGAGATAGCTCTAGAAATTATTTGACCATTTCACGCCATTTATTTCACATTGTTCTGGGTGTTTGTACACCTCTTCTCTGTAAATAAATAAATGAATCGTAGTCCATCACGGGCCCTGGCGGTTATCGCTATACGTATGCGTCGTCCATGGGTCTGGCGTTCGAGAAACAAAACCAAAGGCTCCTCTTTGCACTTCAACGGTTTGTCTTGCGCGCCGGCTACCTTGCATTGCGAGGTAAGTTACCGTTATGTCATTGTTTAAAGAGAAAATCAACAATCTGACATCGTCTTCTCAAAATCTCTGTGAAATATCACAGAATATGGGTGAGGTTAGGTCATTGATGTACAATCCTATGACCTAGCTAGGTTGATAGAGTTATGTTAGGTTAGTGAAAAAACTATATTTATGAGATATTTTCGAGATATCGGGGGAAATATTAACAAGTTATTAGTGTTTACCAACTAATCTTCAGGAAAATCGAAGAAGTGACCTATTTTGGTGGGAGAAATATGGCTTTTTGACTGCAGAAATAATCGGACAAAACTGAGTGTTACAGTTAGGAAATATCGTGTTTGTAACGTTTTTATTCAAATATGGTTAGTACTTGAGCATTTCCTGGATGTATCAACTCAATTTCGATAGAGAAATATGAACCTTGAGGTCTTTGCGAAGAATCGTATCGGGCACGCATTCGGCCCAATTTTTTTCAAATGGCTGAATCTTATGAACAGAGCCGAATTCGGAACAATGGAAAATGAAGAAAAAGTTTTTTTTTGGTCTCAAGAATCTACAGTAAGAATATATGTGCAAGTCAAAGACTCACTCTGTATAGTAGTTCAAACATATACGTGAGCCTGAGTACGTAAAAGCATTATTCGCTTATCTAAGGTCAAACATTCGTCTTGAATTTTATTGAAAAACCATTATCTGTTTTGGAGGTCACGAATGCTCAATTGGTTTCTTATCGAATAACTGGGCAATCGTTCATCCGTACCCCAATTCAATTGCATCGTCGCCCATTAATCGTCAGCTGATTACGTTGATTAGGTGTACCGAAGCCAGATGTGACTGCGACAATTCCCTAATTAGAAAACTGGCCGTCACACTCCCGTGAATGGCGAACTGCCGACGCACTTCCAGATATACGCGTGCGAATGCGTGGGTGGAAAACTCGATTATAGCGATGGCGGGCGAGATAATGTTCGACTGGAGATTCCGAACGTATCGTAGGGGACCGTGGATTACGTCGATAATCGCCATAATAATTTTTCGAATGTCAGATCGTAATGAAGAAATATAAAAAATTATGCAGCTGCATACTCGACATGATACACGTTTTATTTTCAATTACAGCTAATAACGGGTGTTTCAATAAAAGCGAAAGACTTGAATTGCGCGCCATGTTTGACAGTCAATGTCACATGATTCTGACGTGACAGATCAAAAGTTGACAGATGGGAGTTAGTAAACGCAGCAGACACGATGTTATTCGCTTGATTTTTGGTCTGAAGCCCCAGGAGTCCTGTAAACCGATTTTTGTAGAACATAAGATATTAAGTTTTCCATGTATTTATATATTGAACTGCCTGCTTTACACCAAGAAGAATATTCAGTCTCAAGAGAAATGTTTCGAATATCATGAATACAATACGAGGCAGAAGGAAACCATTTGTATTCCAACTCATAGAACTACAAAATTCGAATGTTCACCTATGTATAGTGGTATAAAATTTCATAATCATTTGCCAAATAGAATAAAAATCTTAAATTTTACGAGCTCAAGGGGAGATCAAAAAAATTCTTTTAGAAAAGTGCTTTTATAGTAGGAGTGAATATTTCGAAGCAGTATTGGGGTAACAGTGGGTAGTTCCATATTTCTTTCTATTGTTGTTTTGGGTTGTCTTTTTTTCTTTTTTTTCTCTCTTTCTCATTTTATGCTTGTCTTTAAGAGTTAATTAGATGTTTGACTTTTCCTATACATGTTAAATGTCTCAAAGGATGCAATAAATTATTATTATAATTTTTTTTAACGTCCGTGTGAGGGGAAAACCCTTTATGGGCACCGAGATGGTCCGCACTCTCGGTAGTGTGAGAATCCAAGATCTTGTTCGGCTACTCAGGCTACTCACTAAAAACCACTCACACATTCAATGGAGGAGTTCTTCATCCTGCCCTCGTAGCGTCCCTTAACAAAAGAGATGAGCTGCAAGTGGCTTCTAGAGTTCATGGGAACTGATGATATGGAGTGACCCGATCAACACTGCTTTCTGCATTCTGTGCGCCAATACCTCGGCCAGTGATCTGCAGACCGGAATAATTTTCAGTTCATCTACGTAGTTAGCTCTCATTCCACCGAGACATCCTATGATAAGTACGACCATCCTAATTTTATGCTGGGTATAAAGTTCCAAGCTCGAACATAAGGTCTTTGTATTTTTGCCTCTTCTGTTCTTCTTTCATCACAACATTATTTTCAGCAGGGGAGGAGAATTCCACGACAAATAACTCCTTCAGCTCCTTGTCCAGCAGAAGTATGTCTGGCTTAACAGCATTGATCTGACGTGTTGTTGAGACAGGATAGTTCCAGCATATGCGAGCTCTTTCGTTCTGGACCACCGCTTGAATCTCCAAAGGCACATATGGTAGTACCGGTTCTTTGTCTATCTCATCCGCGGCTCTCAGATGGAAGTATAGGATTCGGAGTGCCGCGTTGTGTCTCTCTATATACCCTGATGGAGCATGGACTCTGCAGGCGGAAAGGATGTGCATAATCGTTTCCTGTTGCCTATGGAAAGCCCTGCAAGTTTTTGGGGTGTCCATTTTCATTATGCCATCTCGTATTTAGTACTCCATCTTGACACGCCATCACAAATCCTTCTGTCTCAGACTAGCTGACTTTAGAAAGGCGAAAGACAATTCTTCAGACAGGTCCTGGTCTTTTAAACTCCTGAAATATATGGAGTGCAAGGTCTTACTCATATCATGTTCGAGTAATGTATATGACTGAGACTTTCGGATCAGTCTTGCTAGGCTTCTTTGGTCCGCTTGAGTGATCGGTGTTCCAGCGAGCTCAGGATTGATCGATACGCCGGTTATGCTGAGCTTCTCCAGGGCCCTTTGTGCAGCTCGGAATAGGAAGGCTCCATGGTTCGCAATTTCATGCTGAGCGACAAATTTCAGAAGAGGATCTTCGATTTATCTCGCGGGGTTCAGTCAGCGTTTGCAATGTACTCGTAAGCGCAAAAAAATGTGTTTATTTACGAAATCGCATTAGAAATCTGCAAATTCATCAGTGTTTCTTTACAATATTATGCAAGTATCATACATATAAACCTTTCACTTGAATCACTTTATCTATTGAAAAAAAGCGTTTAAAAATCCGTTGCGTAGTTTTGAAGATCTAAGCATACATAGGGACAGACAGTGAAAGCGATTTTGCTTTATACTATGCATTGATAACATAGAAAATAACGGACATTCAAAAGAGGTTAAACAATAAAATATAACTAAATGAATAATTATCGACAAACTTCAAAACCTTCCCAGAATCATACTTCCTGAGCATCAACATAAAAATGATATCTTTTTCCGTACAAGCAATACATACTGATCACGTATTCAACCAATTATATCAGTTTTTATCAGCTTTCCAAAAAAAATATTAATCAAATTATTGCTACTAGTTCAAAGAAACTTTCGAATACAGTGAATCAGTTTGAATTTTTGGAAAAATGGGATGGTTGATATGATTTTCATGTTAGGGCAGTGTCACAGAACCTGTTTTTTTAGGTCGAACTTGTGCTTGCTGCCCGATTTCCCTATAGGAGACATTCCAAAGAATCGAGTTTTCGGAGGTTTCTTAACAAGCTTGTAGTGACAGTAGATCTCACTGTGTCGGGAATCTACAATCAGAGATAATAAAAAAAAACATCCGTACAAATGCTATTGATTTCAACAGCCTGCCTATCGAAGATACCTATGATAAGTAATGTTGTGTTGAATAATACCTACAAAGTTTCATTTTGTCTATTTTGAACGTCTGTTAGTTCTTATTATGTTATTATTTGAATATCATTTTCAGTTACGATATCATTTTTCGTGTCTGATGGATGAGGGAGTGAAAATAATCCTAAGGTTCCTCTTCTTCTTTAGCCTCTGGATATCCACTCCTGGACATAGGCCTCTTCCATATACTTCCATGTCAACCTTTGCTGGGCGGTTTGAATCCAGTTGTTTTCCGCATGTCGTTGGATGTCATCTCTCCATCTCGATTGACTGGAACGAAGGATTCTCATGTTTTTATTGTTTTTGATTGTATCCTCGATTAGTTTTGTATTCTGCGTTCTTTGATCCCTTCTAATTGCGTTTCAACCTTTTTGTTCAGTTCTCTATAATTCTGTGCGTCTCTGCTGGTGTTTCTGCGCTCTTCCATAAGTTGTTCCGTTTCCTGGCTGAATTACGAATTCTTTTGTTGTTTGACTTTCTTTATTGCTGTTCGAATACTGCCAGTAATTTTTATCGAGAGATCATTGAGTTCTAGTTCGTTTTCTGTAATTAGTTTCTTGTCTATGTAGAGGTTGAATTGGACCTCTTTTTGTCTTAGCTCACTTATGGAGCGTCGAATATTTCTCTCCATTTTACGCTTTCTCTCTAATTGGGTGTTTATATGGAGCTTTGCGCTGACAAGCCTATGGTCACTACCAGTGTTGAAGCGGTTTATAACAGAAACATCTAAGCATATTCGGTTGTTTGATACGAGGATATAGTCTATTTCGTTTTTAACTCTGCCGTCTGGGCTTCTCCAAGTCCACTTCCTTTTTTCTTGTAGAATGTATTCATGCAGTATAGGCGTTCTCTATTGAGAAAGTTCAGCATTGTTTGTCCTCTATTGTTTCTCATTTCAAGTCCGAAATTACCAATGAAGGGAGGGTCTTCTGGGGACTTAGCTCCTATCTTGGCATTGAAATCTCCGAGTATGATGGATGAGTGGCATATTAAAAAGCGATAAATCTTAACGCTCTTGCCGAAAGAAAAGGAGTCAAGAATAAATTATTGTGAAAAAGACGATGAGGACCTAGAAGAATTAATTGAAGATAATGATGAAGGAATGGAAGAAGCACCACCATATGGCAAAATCCCTCACCCAACATCTCCGGCCGAAATCAAAGACATAATCAACAATTTGAAAACGAGAAAGGCTCCTGGAAAAGATAAAATTACAAATCTAATGCTGAAGAAAATGTCAAAAAAAAGAACAGCAGCCCTCACAAGCATAGCAAATGGTGTGATGAGAACATAGTACTTCTCAAAAAGATGGAAAACTGCCGAAGTGATTGTTTTCAATGAACCAGGTAAAGACAAAAAGTTCCCACAGAACTATAGACCCATAAGCCTGCTCCCAGCCCTAGGAAAAATTGTGGAGAGAGTATTAGCCAGACGACTTAATGAAGAAACTGAAGTCCTGGCGACGATACCGAGTGAACAATTTGGATTTCGAAAACAACATTCAACTGAACAACAGCTCCTAAGAATGACCGAGTATATTAGAAGGATTTCAGAATGAAGAAGCCACAGGACTACCACTTCTAGATGTAACCAGAGCTTTTGATAGAGTATGGTATGAAGGACTAGCATATAAACTGATAGCCGCAGGTTATTTAACCCTTTCCGGGCAGAATTAATTTGTTTTTGTTTAAGTTTCTTTTTTCATTTTCTTTTCAACTGATAGGGCTTATTGAATACCGATATGGACGTAAAATTCGATTTTTTTCTATTTGATTTTATAAAAATCAGTGGTTTCACAGCGAAACCACTGGGCGATAAAAGCACCGTGAGCAAAATTAAGGAAGGTGGTTTAGCAGCGAAACCACTGGACTCGAAAGGGTTAATCAAGAAATGCAGAATAATACGAAATTATTCGAGGGATAGGAACTTTTGTGTGACAATATATTATGTTCATTCCACTCTCAGATATTTAGAAGCAGGAGTTCCTCAAGGACCGCTACTCTATAATATCATACATGATATACCAAGGAATCCAAGATGCCTGCTTGCTCTATACGCAGACGATACAGGCATAGCAATTAGGCACAGAAATGCCAAAATAATTCACAAAAGACTTCAAGAAGCTGCAGATGATATCAGTCAATGGTGTAACAGATATAAAATAAAAATCAATGGAGAAAAGAGTCAAGCAATACTTCTTCAGAAGAGGGGACTTACGATGGAATCGAAAATATCCATAGACGATAATGAAATTGAATGTCACCTAAATACCTAGGAGTAATATTAGAAGAGGACTTACGTGGAAATAGCTCATTAAGTATGCAGTGGATAAAACTAACGTAGCAATGAGAAGGTTATACCTGATTCTATGCAGAAGAAGCCAAATGAATAGAAACACGAAATTGAGGATCATAAAAGCAGTCGCCAGACCGCAGCTAACATATGGATCAACAGCATGGGGATCTACAGCGAGAACCCATATAAAGAGGATACAAAGTACAGAAAACAAATTTCTGAGAATTGAGATGGGCAATAGACGCCCCCTGGTTTGTTAGAAATGAACAAATCCGAAAAGACATAAAATGGGACCCCATAACTACATTCATCAAACGAAAAGCTGAAAAGCCTATGAAAAAGCTATTGAACATCCAAATGACCACCTCAGAAGGTTAGTTGACTACGACCCCGTTGAAGATGAAAAAACAGCGAGAATTTACCGCAAAAGACCCAGAGACCAATTGCGAAAATGAAGAAATAGAACTCTTAACTTAGAGAGAGATATCCAATTGAAGGATGAATACAAACACTCAGCATAAAGAATGCGAAAGAGGAAATAACAGACAAGAATATGAATGGTTTATAGGCTTATGCCCGGAACCAAACAACGGGAGAGGTGTTTAGTCGGTAAGAATCCGACACTACCCAGAAATACTGGGTGTCTGATGTAAGATTCACCTCTTCCATAAATAAAAAAAATAAGTCCCATTTGATGTTATTCAGTTCTTGTTCCGAACAGGCGAGGTGTTCTTCACTTCTCATTGCTCGTATATTATATGCTTCAGTATACAAAGTTTTATTTGGGTTGTATCTTTTCCTGGACTTGCTTTGTTGCTTGGTTGGGTCTATCGAATATTTTTGCCCCCCCCCAGAATCCATGGGACAGACTGATATTTCAGTGCAAGATTCTGAACTTTTAGTTCTACTCGACTGGAGTACATCAGTTTTAAATTTCGACATTTCATTTAGGGAAGGTTTGAACCTACCTTCTCACGCTGGTCCAGTGCGGGTTGAGAAGTGTCTGTTTTGATTACTGTATAGTGTATTTCCTCAGCTTCGAAATAACGGTTATACCGCCGTGACCCAGTCGTCAGAGCCTCGTTTGTATTAGCAGGGTGCACCACTTGCAGGTGAGGTTGACTTTTGAGAAGGAGAGGCAATGAGAGTCGCGTCACGTCCCCATTGTATCATGAGACTACATAATACCTACACCCTACTACATCCTTAGGTTACTTCTGAGAAAATTAAAGGTATTCAATTGTCTACATTATCGGGGAAAAAATACAGGGTGTTACATTTGAAAAAATGTAATGTTACTTTCGCTTCTTGAAATCGTCAGACTTTTACTGAACTGCTTTTCGCTCACTTTTTTGCAATTTTCTTCGTATAAGATCTGTCGCTAATATTGTGCGTCATGAAAGAGGTAATGAAGGTCATTGAAAATACATATGTGCAAATATATGGTGTGATCCATTAAAAAAATGTATTTGTCGAATAAAATTTATAGGGGACAGCCCGTATATCAGAAAATAATTTCCTGAGATGCAGAAATGGAGGTACAAGCGGTCTACTTTCCAACGAAATCTCTGAGATGTCTGGTTCGGCAGCTATGGAAGGTTTTCGCACTATTGCAGGACCCTACCCTGTATAGTCCTGTAAGCTGATGAAACATGAAATAAATTTCATTTCATCCTACTCTACCTCCAGTTCATCATTTTGATTCAAACGTGAACTAAAAACTGGTATTTTTTCTCGAAAGTTATCTTGCTTATTGCCGGAAGGAAGGACGAAAGGCCGAGCAGAATTGAATTTAACCACGAATTCTTCATAAGTGAGTCCAATCCAATCGGCTCAAAATTCACCAATCACAGACCTTTGAGCCAAATGATAACGCTCTTATCTATAGGAACAAGCGCCCAAAAACACTAACATGAAGCGAGGAAATTGGAAAATGAACCGATCTTGTTCAAAATGATCCCGAACTGAAGGCACTCAGTGAAAACAAACCACTCGCTTGAAAGTTATCGCAATGATTACGTTCGATTCCTAGATCAAGTGCCCCTATCAACCCGACTCACAGTTTCCACTGTCAATAAACCCTTTCAGTCGGCGGCGAATCCACTCTTAATTTCCAGAGAGTTAATTTATGTAAAGTCTTTTCTCGCCACTCGGCATATCTGACATCGAGGGCCGAGCCCAAACAAACACACTTCACATCGGTTCCAGCTCCCAGGAACTTTTCAAGTGGCCCGATGTTTCAAGTACGTCTCTTGAGGAGCCGAATAAAAGCGGAGAATGGCTCACAGAGAGACCTAACTGCTGCAAGGAAATATCGTAGAGAAAATAATGACGATAAGAGTTAGATCGAGAATTGTCAGGGATTTTATATCCATATCGTTCGGAAGAATGTATGCCAGTCGCAGAGAATGAGAATGTATTGAACCGATAACCTGAGGTTAAGAGCTCTTGTATTTCGTATCTAGCGCAATCACCATTTCAGGCGAATTGGACAATAAAGTTTCGGAATATTGATTTTTTACTTTTTTTTTAATTCTTATGATAACATGATCTTCATAAATTTTGTATGCATTCGGTTATTTTTTAACAGTCTTATTACCAAATTTCATTACGATCTGATATGTTTCTTTTAAATATTGGGAAAATACAATTTCAAAAATTAACATCTTGGAAACCGATTTTGTCCATTTAGGAACTGATCATCTTGAAAAGAAGATGATTGTGCATTGGATGAAAATAATCTCAAACGACTGATGAAAAATAGGTACCTAAAGCACTGAAGTAAAGGTTTATGACACCTTTCAAGTAGATCCACCTTGTAGGTAAAGGGTTTTCAAACAAGAGGTGTTATTTTGACATAAAAAGAAAAATGCCATTTCTTTAGATAAATTATCGGATGTTTATTTCATTATAAAGAGGAAGGTATGCCGTTAATAATTGGAAATAATATCTGCCGAATGACCATCACGAAATTCTTCATAACCAAATCGCAAAATCACAAATTTCATCTTTAAGGTCTTGAATCGACGCTGGGCTCTTGGCGTAGACCTTCTCTTTCATATGGCTCCAAAGTCGCAAGGTGTTAAATCACAAGATATCGGTGGCCAATTATGATCGCCTCTTCGAGTGATAACACGGTCCAGAAACTTCTCCCGGTGCTTTCGTGTAACGTAGCGCCGTCTTTGGTAAGAATCCAGATCTGCGCATGTGCAGTAATATTAAGAATAAAATGTTCAGATATTCAAAGAAGTGGTATATATTTTCATTTGAACGTCATTTAAAGGAGAGTTCGGGAGTTGTGTATATTCTAATATGCTTAGGTACATGCTAGTAATCACTTTACAGTTACTATCTTGCGTTATTAAATGAAAACGGAAAAAATAAACTTAGGCTAATTGGCGTCTGATCCGCGCATTTACTGCTCATCTCTAGTTCGCAGAAAGTAGTACATCTGTTGCTATCTCAATATAATGCGAAGCAGTAAACTCTATTCACTTTTATAAAGTAACCCGGTTGGCCAAGATTCAGGTTCATCAAGTATTTTTACACTCTTGAAATATCGGCAATGTCGAAATAATTCTCAGAGACGTTGCCAATGCTAATTTCTACTCTCAATAGTCTCGATCGCAATATAATCATCGCGCTTGGAAACCAAAAATGCCGAAGGTAGTTTTGGAGAAGCAGAGACAAAGTATCTGGAAGTGCTATTCATGTAGAATTGAAATCTGATTATTCTGATAGAAACCCTGATAATTTGAAATCAATAATTTATCACCAGCTATTCAACCCGTGGCACAGATTTCGTAGTACTACTACTACATTTTCATACTGGAGTATTTTAAACTGTGCAAAAAGGTATTTAAATGTCTTCTGTAGGCTTAGTTCTTTAGAATTGCGAAAAGTGTGTCTGTTCGTTTAGAAGTTTTCCTGTCGGGTTATTCGAGTACTTTTTTTCTTTCTTCGCACGAACTATCACAAAGTATGTATACAGGGTTTCCCGGAAAATGTGGGAAATCTCTCGGATTCAGTTAAAACATAAAAAAATAAGATGACAAGTTCCCAAATTTTTTTTTCCTAGCGGCCCTCCCTACGGAGATACAGCCTCCTAATCCATTTTACTGGAATGAATTTCAAACTATTTAATATAATAAAAAAAAAATTATATGATGAACAGTAGTTCATCAACTGTTAAAATACTGCCCTTAAATTTAAATTAGCTCTTTTAGTTTACCAGGGGCGGACTAGGTTAGGTTGTACATTTTAATGCTTACATTTTCAACACCCTGTATGATAAAGAGTAAAAAATTGGATAGCTTGAACATTAAGCTGAAAAAAAAGTACTCTTGTTTATTGTCGATAAAATGAACCGTTTCCGAAAAACAAAATTACAAAAATTCTTAACTATGCAGTTTTGGCAGAGAAAGACACATTAAAAAAATTTACTCTTATGAAGTTTTTAATAGATTATTTATAACAAGCGTATTCATATTCAATCGTTGCAAGCTTGAGAGTACATTTCTAAAAAATAATTTTTGTTATGTGTCTTTCTGTGCCAAAACTGCATCGTTAGAAATCTTTGTAATTTTGTTTTTCGAAAACGGTTTATTTTATCGACAATAAACAAGAGTACTTTTTTTTAGCTCAATGTTCAAGCTAACCAAATTTGTTTTTTTCTACTCCTTATCATACAGGGTCTGAAGGCGTGCATCTTTACTGCTTCCAGTTTTCTTCGACTGGCCTCTGTTATTCTCCATGTTTCTGCGCCGTAAAGTAGACGTAGTTTCATGAATGTTGATTTTACGTTCCTTTTCTATTTCCGTACTCCAGAATATCCCGTCAAGGCAACTAATTACTCTTCTCGCTTGTGTTATTCGTTTTTTGATTTCCTTATCATCTTTTCCGGATGTGTCAAATATTACTCCTAGGAAAGTAAGTATATTTAGTACAGGCTTCTATTTCCTCATTTTCCAGTTGTATGCTCGTCAATTCTGCCCCAATCGGTAAATATTTTGTTTTCTGTAAATTGATTTCCAAACCCCACTCTCCGTACTCATCTGTTAGTTTTCTTGCCATATATTCAAGGTCATCCATATCGTTGGCATAATAACCTGATCGTCTGCGAATTGTAGAGTGTATAGGCAGGTATCTCCTAGATCAACGTCCATACCCTCTTCCATTGTCCCAAATCCCTGGCCACATAGATTTAAAACAGTGTGGTGGAAACGCAGCAGCCTTGTCCATTTTGATTTGTGATGTCGATATCACAAAGTAACGGACTATTCTGGCCATTATTTTTCAGCAAAACTTCAAAACTCGATTCTTGATTTCCGCACAAGAAAATAGCACCACTGAATCTTCCACCATGTTTAAGAGTTTAAGTGAAATTTTTCCAATTATAACAGAGAGAAAAGTTTCTTCAGCATTCGCCAGGTCTTTGAAATTATAGAATTCACATTATATTTTCTCAAATTCATTATTTTCTCAATGTCAATGAACATTTGAATGAATACGTAATTACTACGACCTCTATGTAGAGAGGACAACGTAGCATATAGTTATCAGATAGAAAAATGACTAAAACCTAACATTTTCAAAATATACACGGTGAAATGTGTCAGAATATCATGGCCAACCGGGATACATCATAAAGGTGAATGGAGTATACATAGATGTCGAGATCTCGAACCAACACCTCCGCCATTTTGCAACTCACATTCATTTTGGGAACATTCGCCCATTACTTCTAACTTGCTTATTTCTAGGAAAGAGAAAGTTATCATCTTACTGCTGCAATTTTCGAATTTGAAGCAGATAATAGTTTTAAATGAAGAATTCGCGGGTTCAATTTCAACTGTGTCGTCAGTCCCTGTTGTAAACACAAGTACTCTCGAACGGAAAAATCTAGAAACTTGAAGTTTTCATGGCAGATTCGGATCTCGAATACCGCTATTAATACCTTTAACTGCCAAAATTCCATATATGGTCGTTCGAATTTTGTTTTCCTGATAATTTCGAAACTGTCGAGGAAATTCGTCCAGGGGTTCCTTAAATATAGCCGTTCGAAATGTTGTTCTCCCAATAATTTCGAAACTATGGTTCCGATAGAGATAAAATTCTGAATTTAGATGGAAAAGAGCGTATGTAAGCTACATGCCAAGTTTTGTGCAGATGGCGCAATTGGAACCATATAAAATTGCAGCGAATTATCGACACAAAAATCTGTTTCAACAAATTGAACAAATCCAGGGATAGTGGATGTAATACATTGGAAGAGTTCATCCAATTGAGCCCAAATTATAAAACATCGCATTTCTCAAAACCTGCTTTGCGTGGACGAGATGTACTGGTTCATTTTATTGCTCAAGCCATGTCAATAATATATTAGGTACAAAATTCAAACATTGTAATTTTAGGGAGATCAAATCTAAAATAACAAATTCGACAATTTATACCGAAAATATCGATTTAATTAAGTGATATACAGGGCGATTTCAGAGGTGAGCCTATATATAACTATCAAGATGACGAAGTTATCATATCTTGAAGTAGAGTTCGATAAAATCAATTCAGAAGTGAATATCATTGTGTTTAAAAAAATATTTGGTCTCTTTTATTCTCTTCGGATATGAGGGGTAGGGAGAAAGCAAGAATTATTTGTTTTCCTCGCAATGAGATCCTCCATTTTGAGGTGGAAAATTCTCCTTTGTTTCCAAAATTTCCTTTGAAAAGCAGAATTCACTAATTTGGAGTATTGGTTGGGTAGAGTTTCAGTTAACCAACTTTGCGGTTCAATTTCATTTGATGGAAAATTTACAAACTTGCAGAATAGAAAAATAATGGGGATAATGGACCGTATTCAGCGTGGCCCACCCCAGACGCGGTTCTCATTTTGAGGCAGTTAATGAAGACATTTTGAAATTTTTTTTTTCGTGAAATGTAAAGGGAAATCAGATGCACAATTTAATTTAACCATTAGGTTTAGGTATAGGGAAACCCAATGAAGATAGTTTCGATATTAATTTTCACGTTCAACAAGGTACAGAAATACTGGGTGTGCCATTTGAAATAAGAAAGTTTTTGACCATTATTTGTAGTTAATATTTGAATAGTAATTATGATCACTCAGTATATTCCAGAGTTAAATTTTTTTCTTCTGCAATATGTCTACACGAAAGAACATTGTCTGTCTCGTTGGCTTGAACGGTTTATTCATTAATTGCAAATTAAAAATACTCCTTTTTTTTAGATTTTTCGCCATTTTCTCTTAAATGGTTTTCCTAAGGCATAAAATGGTATTTATAAACTCATCATTATTTGAGCTTGCCATTCAATTTTTGAATTCATACACTGCGCAAAAAAATTATCGCACATTATGGAAATCTCAAATTTATTCTACAACTGAAGGTGTTCTCAATGATAATTATTTTTATCAGAATTATGCATGCATATGTTATCCACTTTCAACGTTTTTCTTCAATACTGATGTTTTCTTTCGTTTGATTTTCTACACTCGATCGCTATGCAACGCGAAATACGCAATTTGACCCAAGAGGAATGTGCCCAAGTGGTAGTTTTGCGAGAAGAAGGGTGGACATACACAAGAATTGCAAAAAGGTTTGGAGTTTTCCATACAAGTGTGTCCAGAATGTTGCAGCGATTCAGGGAGACAGGTATGAATGTCCGAAGACCAGGACAGGGTAGACCACGGGTAACAACTGCCATTCAAGAACGTTACTTGAGAGTTTCTTTGTTGAGACAACGGTTTGCAACCGCTCGCCTCCTTCAAAACCAGCCTGAGCAAACTCATGAGGTGCAAATTAGCACTCAGACAATAAGAAATCGCCTCAGAGAATATTATTTAAGGCCTCGTGTCGCGGCAAGAGGCTCTTACCCCAGCCCATCGAAGGGCGCGTTTGGATTTTGCGAGAGAGCATATCCATTGGGAAGAGGCCGATTGGGAAAGAGTTCTCTTCACAGATGAGTCTAGATTCGGCCTCTACCATTGTGATCGACGTTCCCTTGTATACAGACGTCCACATGAAAGATATTCTCAGTGCAATTTCCTGAATACTACTGGTTTCGGGGGAGGATCGATTATGGTATGGGGTGGAATATCTTTGATGGCTCGCACAGACCTAGTGGTCGTTGATAATGGAGCTATGAATGCTGATAAGTATATAAGGAACATTCTTGAAGAGCATGTAGTGCCATTTGCCCCATACATTGGTGAAATTTTCATTTTTATGGACGATAATGCCAGACCCCATCGTGCGCGCATCGTTCAGGAGTACCTTGAAGAGATTGAAGTCTCTCGAATGGAATGGCCAGCAAGAAAACCAGATCTCGATCCGATTGAGCAGGTTTGGGACAACCTCAATAGAAGGCTGAGAAGTTCAGAAAATCATCCAGCTACTCTTAATGACTTAGGAATCCAACTCCGAGAAATCTGGGAAGGATTAGATCAGAACATTTTAAGATCACTCATTTTGAGTATGAACCGTCGTTGCCGAGCTGTAATTAACGCAAGGGGTGGAAATACCAAGTATTAAATCACTTATCAGCATTTCAGTATTTTGAAAATTGTTCATTTGTCTTCTTTCACATAAGATAGGGTGAAATCCTGATTTTTTCTTCCATTTAATGTGTCTTGTTTCGTTCAAAACCTTCCCGAGAGAACATAAAAAATAAGTTATAAAGTCAATGTAGAGTTAACTTTCATTAAAATTGAGATTTTCAGAATGTGCGTTAACTTTTTGCGCAGTGTATATAGGGTATTATATTGAAAAAAGTGTAACTATGGTCTATATCCTTGTTATCGAACACCCTGTATATGTGAAAACAATTTTAAATTGTGCATCTGATTGCCCTTACAATTCACGAAAAAAAATTCAAAATGTCTTCATTTACTGCCGCAAAATGAGAACCGCGTCTGGGGTGGACCACCCTGTATATGACTTGTTATTGATTGAAATCCAACACAAATGAAAAGATAAATGTGCCTCCTATAATGTGACTCCTATTTCCACGAACAGAGTGATCGATCTCGACAAACGAACATGGAATGAAGCTGACGTGAAAATCCGTTGCTAGAAATGTCAAATTGTGCACACTTATGCTTGTGGTATGATTAAATATCCACGCCACTGGTAACAGTTTTGTTCGAACAAAATTCGCTCAAATGAATGTTCCCAACTAAATGTAATTCGAATGAAATCGAAATCACTGAAGCTGCGAATTACCGAAGAAATGAAATTTTCAGAATTCGCGAAAGGAAACAGAATTAGCACTCATTGGGAATTCACGATCGTTTGAATCAATGAACTGAATATGAATTATGGTTGAGGAAATAAATATGTGACATATGATGCGCTGTACAGCTGGCGAGCTCTTTTCGCACCTACATAAATGACAACTCCATATGAGAATTCCCCAGTATGGAGAAATAAATTTAAGGGAATCAGAATTTTAAAAACACAGAAAAGTTCACCTGAAACCACTCAGTATTCGTTAGCCAAACTAGGTTAAAAGCTTGATGAGCAAGTACTATCAAAGAATCCAATTAAAAAATTGGGTCCGTTATATGACTTCACAAAAATAACACCAAGAATTTCAAGATGAGAAAAAGGAATAGATTTGGGAGTGTGTTTCCAATCTGTTCATTCTGTCCAGAATGAGGGGATCTCCCAAGGAAGGGTAGAGCTAATCCTCCCTCAACAACTTTTAATAAGGAACGCTGACTCGGATCACACCGTTAATTGAAAACCGTGCTCTTTATGCCGTTCTTCGCGTCAAGACAAATCATATCTTTGTTGACATAACGCCAAAGATCTAAACCATGCAATTAAATTTCGATACACCTCCAGATTCCACCAAGAAGGAAAAGATCATTTTCTTTATACAGAAGGATATTTCGGAGTTCTTGAACTCACTGGCTGTTCTCCAGATTCTTGTTAGAAATGTCGGAATATAAATCAACTCGACAGAGTAATCGTTATGGATTCGGTTGTGGACACTTTTTTGTCCATTATATTTTTCTCCAAATTTCGCGTAAAATATTGTGAACGAAATTCTACCATAATTTTAGTTTTCAAATTAGAACCCTATTGTTTATGATTCAGATAGATTCAACGAAAAAAAGTAAGGATAGATTCGAGAATGATTAAATTCAATAATTCCGGTGTTATTTCAGATTTTGTTGATTTATGTTATACTTAGGCTGGGTTTCACATAGCTCCCTCAATACAGGAATCAGTTGATTGCCAATCAAATCTGAACGACCAATAAACGGTTTCACAACAAAAATTTGCTTCATGAAAAACTCCTCAGTTGATTGCCGAAATGACCTGACAACGTCGGTGTCCCCTGATGAGAAATCGTACCTCTTTGATCTTTCGATGTTTATAATTTCGCGTCATCCGATTAATTGCTGACAATCGACGGACATTTGAATGAATAAATATTATTCTTTAATGATACCTAGTGACATTTTTTGAGCAGAGAAAATTGTCGACTGAAAATTCAGTGAAGGGAATCATAAAACTTTTTCTCTAGTCTAAATCAGAAGTAAAACGCGTGAAATTTTGCGGCGTAGTAGATTTTTGATGGAAACCGCAGAATTCATAGATATTTATACTGTTTCCTCAAGAAATTCTTAACCCCAATGAAAATCCAACAAGATGGCAACATGTTCTCAAAGTTCTGTGAAATATTCACAGAAGATCATTATTTTTTATACGCAATAGTTTGATATAGATTGATCAATCACGAAGGGAATAAAAATCCCTTTTTCATGAGATATTTTTGGGATATCGAGAAAAATATGAACAAGATATTAGTGTTTACAAACTAATCTTAAGGAAAATCGGAGAAGGAACTTATTTTGATGGGAGAAATATGGCCTTTTAGTTGCAAATATAATCGGACAAAACTAATTGTTTTTGTTGGGAAATATCGTGTTTGTAACATTTCAATCCCAATAACGTTAGTACTTGAGTATTTCCTAAATGAGGTCTTTGCAGAGAATCGTATCAGGCACGTATTTGGTCGATTTTTTTTTTCAAATGGCTATATCATTCGAACAGATCCGAATTCGGGAAAATGAAAAAAAGGTTTCAGAATTACCATGGAAACACAGACTTCTCCGCGAGATCTCTAAGAGCACTGCGGCTCTTATGCGAACGAACTCTCAGAGATCGCTTCATGAGATGTTCCTACGCGAAATTCTCAATTCATTCTTTTTGTGAGCTCTCAAAGTTTCACGAATGCAACCAGAATAAGATCTAGCCATTGCTACCTCATAGGGATATCCTGGGGGCACCCCGAATTAGAAATTCATATTGCGAACTCCCGAAAGTGCCTTGAAAATAACAAGAAAAGGGTTAGATATACCAAACGTAAAAAAATCGTCCATTTTAGGTTCATGTAATTAGCATCTGGTGAAAGACCTTCGACTCGTCTCAATCTCCACTAGTTTCAGTTCATCTGTTGAGTAGACGTGTCCAAGAAGCTTAATATGGCTTAGAAATATTGTAATACCGAAGAGAAACTGTGATAGAAATAAGATAATTAGGGATGATGTTAGTTGATATTCACATAAGATACTGAATATGTTAGTAAAATTTAATACTGATTCTGTGGTATATTCATTCCACTCTTCTTGTATATTATCACGATCATTGCATTATTGATTCGTCCAATTATTGATTACCATACTATTCCCAGAAAAAAAAGTTGATGTTTCAAATTTTTGATTCAAATTAAGGTCGGCGTTTAAAGCGAGTAGGAAAGCTCAGCCGATAGAGGCACCACCGTTCATTTTATAAAATATCTCCATAGAACATGCAATATCACTATCAAGTTCTATAAATATCTCTCTGATTATGAATGAAATGTACAATGGCGCTCTCTATCCGAAAATCGCCGAACGATGAAATAAGTCAATTTGTGGGTAAAGCAGGAATTTTTTCCCGCCAAAATTTGAATTTGGCCATTCTCTGCCAATTCCGGATTTCAAGTTGTTTTTCGGAAAGAAATTATCAGTAGATTCACTTTTAATCGGATGTTGAACTATTTTCATGGGTCTTTCTGTTGAAATAAAACAGAAGCATGAGTTGTCTCATTTTCTTCTATTTTTGAAAGAAAAAAAATTAACTTTCGGAATGCAATCGACTAAAATTATTTCATCAAGAACTCCAATCCTTTCCGAGTTTACCCACAAAATTACAGTTTTCAAAGTGAAACCATTGCAACTTGAAATAAAAACACACTACATTGAACGCCAACCTTAACTTTTGAGTAAAACTGAAATTCTTCTATGAGGACTTGTGCTGCTTTGCAATTTCAACATAGTTAATCATTATTTTCTTGGAAATATTCAGATTTTTTCCTATTCATTCAATTTGTAGCCTTAGATAATTCTTTTGGGTACAGAAAAACCTGACCTTATTTAAGTTTTTTCTAACTTGTCATTTTCATTATTGTAGATGTACTCAAGCAGATAAGAATGATCATGGACTAACGATTTGAAGTGCATTCCCAGTAGGGGGAAGGGGGGCAAAACCGGGTATAGGGGCATAATCGGGTATTCCCAATCTACCCCCTTTGCGTTGGTTAAATTTTGTTCTGTAGCATACGTGAATTTTTGGTATGTAATCTTATTTTACCTGAATTTATTTCTACCTACAGATTGATCTAACTATATTCTACGATAATTGACAATACCAAATGTGATATATGGCTGTATGAAACTCTGTAGATAAGCCTATTTTTTTCCATGTGTTTTTATTATTCAACATTGATTAAAATAAACATAAGCTCTGGGGCAAAACCGGAAAACCCACGTGGGGCACAACCGGGCGGTACCCATTTGTGCCCAGATGGATATTGACCAATGCATTAAATTTTTAGAAATTTGTTAGAGTGTTTCTTTATAACAGTTTCACAGTTATATGGTGCGCACCTATAATAGGAAGACTAGTCGTCAACATTGGTCTACGGATGACATGGAAAAAGCAATTATGGAAGTTGTTTCTAAAACGATGGACTAGAAAAAAGCAGACAATAATTATAATGTTTCTCAATCAACTCTTGAAGATAGGGTTGAAAAAAGAATAAATGGAATGTTTTTGTAAAGGGCTAACTGTGAATTATACGCAGTACCCGGTTTTGCCACAACCCTCGGGGCAGAACCGTAAAATAGAATATGATTCTTTTTGTTGGTTTTTTCATCTTGTACTGATTTTTTATATGTAACTCATTTCATAACTCATTTCACTGTCTGGCTCATATGCTACGGCAAAAACAAATCGAATGTCAATCAATAAACATGAATAAATAAAAAAATTTTGCAGTTTTTCTCAGCTACTCGGTTTTGCCCCCCTTTCCCATACTTGTTGAGATATTAACATCAGAGAAAAAAATGGATAGAAGTGGAACCATGAATATGGAAAAATATAATTTGAATGGAGGCCATTTTATTGGGTTGAATTCTAAAGTTCATATATGTTTTTGTCTGTTTCCATATGCTCATTCTTTGTTACAGCACATAATAATGAATGATTTTAGTATCTCATCCCAATTCTTGTATTCTATAACCATTCATACAACAATAATTTCAATAAAATAGAGAACATCGTCTCTAGTACATAGCATAATAAATGAGGAAAATGGACTAGCAGAGTTCTAATTTCCGAAGTACACCACTGGTGGCACTACCACAGCAATATAATGACAAACCTGTTTTTGGCTTATTAGCCTCCATCAGTGCCACATAACCCTGCGGCACCAACCAACTGAAACGGCAGAGCTTGTATTACACCCTAGGGTGTAATGTAAGCTCTGCCGTTTCAGTGGGTTCCAATCGCTATAGAGTTTATGTGGCACTGATGAAGGCTTACAAGCTAAAAACCGGTTTGTCATTATCCTGCTGTGGTGGTGCCACCAGTGATGTACTTCGGAAATTAAATCTCTTCTAGTCCATTTTCCTCAACAATACTTTCACATTACTTGGCTATAATCTATGAATATAAGCTAATTGTTTCTCAACATTCATACAGACCTATCACAAAAATATCTGCTCTCCCTATTCCCTGCTAATATCCCAATCTGATCTTCATGCGATGATTGTTCACATACAATGGATATTAATCCTTGTTTATACAGTGATACTACTAATAATTAAGTTTTCTGGTAAATTCAATGAAAATTGCACCAAACATGTTTGGTTAACTATTTTAGAGGATGGATACATATTATGACTGGAATATGAATCAATTTCTTTTGATTGATTATGATCTCTTGTGTTATTCTGCATACAGTATACATTGCATTCTATTAATGTGATTCCTGAATGTCCTATTTGTATAATAGACCAATTTGTAAGTACAATGCTTTCAAGCATTCCGTTTGAATTCGATTTTCCTCGAATGAAATGAGGACATGCCGTCATTTTGATGATTTCTGGCCTTGGGAATTGTAGAAAATGAAGAGATAATCGAAAAATTCTACAATCATATTTTTCTCCATCAGTTTACGGTGAATAAAGGTGAGAGTTATGTACAGAATAGACTTAAATTTCTCGACTGTTTGCATGTGGCCTCAATAAATGGGACATACCATTACGTAAGAAGTGTAGTTTCTAGAGGATAAAAGAGGACTCGATCCATTCGTTGTTCCTACCATACCAAAACAGCACATAAAAATCTGCCAAGTCGGATACTTGCATGGATCATAAATTCTACCTAAAATAGGTCTCGTTATATTCACAGATGAACAATAGAAAACGGGATTCAGCCCATCGAAGCCACTCTCGGGCGCGAACCTAACGGGGTGAAATGGGGGATAGGACAGGTGCATGTGACACTACTAAGTAGGTCGTGCATTACGAAGTGTTCGGCAATGGAATAGCTGTTAGCATTTTCTCTGGTTGTTCAGGACACGTGTCGTTTCTCAGCCTCCTCCGATGTTTATGGACCCTCTGTGCAAACATTCTATTCAATCTTGGGCCTTTCGCTGACGCAGAAATCACCACCGATCTCGTCCGTGGTCTCACTTATCATCCGTCACTTTTCTGGTTAAATTGTTGTAATGTCGAGAGTGCTATTCGATGTCACTCACAATCAGGTGGTTGCACTTCAAATATTTCTTTGAGAGATTTTTGCGAGTGACATGTGTATTTTTGCGATGGGGCAATCGTAACTCCGTTATCTTTTCGACACTTCAATAAGAAAAACCGTGATAAGAACGTTTGAAGCACCTGCATGTCCAACAATAAAAATTGTTCCCGAACGCAGAGTTACATTCGAAACAGAAATTAGTTTTAGGAACGTCATGGTAGCCATATACAAAATGGTAGAAATGTTAATGGCTGCGTACAGCTGATAATGAAATTCCTAAAAAAATGCAGGCTTATGTCCGATTATATCTGCAATTAAAAACCATATTTCTTACTTCAAAATACCTTCCTCGCTTTATGTTCCCGAACATTTGTAAACGCTTATACTTTGTTCATATTTTCCTCGAAATCCCAAAAATATATAACAAACAAACGTTTTTTATTCAATTTATGATTCGTCAAGATATATCAATCTGATCAATCTGTTTTGGCTTTGATATCGGTAATGAATTATTAAAAACATAAGTACAATATTTATTTGTTTTTGTTTTATGAGTTTTCATTCAAAACTATATTCAAAATATGGCAAAATTTGAATCAGAAATCTTTATATTGGCAAATAACATTTTCTGGTTCAGAAGAGTCACATTTCAGTGAGTTTGCAAAATATGGTACAGTTTGCTCCTGACAACTTAAAATTGGTGCGGGAAGTTTTCTAATTCTCTTGGAACAGTTAAATTTCAGAGAATTTGTGATTTCTTTTTATTGAATGTGTTGAACCTATTATACATACTTGGTAATTTAGGACAATAGATGCCACAGATCATTCAGGTTCAGATTATTACCTCAAGAGTGTTAAAGAAGGATATTGGAAGTTCATAATCACATTTCAGAAAGGAAATGAATATGTGATTTCTATGTAGCTTATGCAAGATAAAGATTTCATCCATTCAGAAATGAAGAAACATAAGATATGTTATCTATTTGCTGTTTTTCAAACGGTGTTCATTAGTGGAAATTGAATACCTGAAATAATTGAATATTTTTTGAAATATCAACAAAAGATGGTGTGACAGTAGGTAAAAATTCTACTTGATTATATGCAATAGAAATTAACCCATGCATAGAAATTATAATGCAAATGAAAATTGATAAAAAGAATTCGACATATAAACTAGTTCTTTTCAATCCCACGAATTCCCATATGTGTATATAAACTAGTATTCATTGGAGTTGCATAAAAATTAAACCGACAACATTGTTAACATTAAGTTGCGATCAGAGAGTAATAAATCATTCTATCATGTGTCTATAATTCAAAACCAGGGAAGCATCCAGATTATTCTAGAAATTTATGATTTTCATTTTCAAATTTGCATTTCATTCAAAGAACAGGGTATTTTTATTTTCCAAAATGATTGATTTGAGAGTATGCACCATAAAAAGAGTAAACACTTCAGCAAAATTCAGCTCATTAAAAAAAAGCCGAAATTTGAGAATTGGTATGGAAAAATGGGTTTGTTTCATGAAAGTAATCTACAGTTAAAATACAGGGTGATTCTTTGACTTGTACATATATTTTAACTGCAGTTACCTCTCATCGAACGAAACACGTTTTTCCTATACTATTTTTCAAATTCAGGTTTCGTGTCGAAATTCCGCGACACTTTTCTTTCCACATCTTCGGAACCGTCATTTCAAACGAACTCAATTTTGGTTGAGCGTTTACTGTATTCATGGTGCATATTCCTCAATCAACACTCATTCAATATTTCTCCCGGAATAAATGTTACAGCCGACTCATAAATCCACGCGACTATACCATAAAACTAATTTAAAAAGATAA
The DNA here is from genome assembly GCA_951802165.1 of Adalia decempunctata. Lineage (NCBI taxonomy): Eukaryota > Metazoa > Arthropoda > Insecta > Coleoptera > Coccinellidae > Adalia > Adalia decempunctata. Next base: position 44,276,771 of record OX637697.1, read on the forward strand.
ACGGTTCATATTTGCGAAAGAACCAATCGTTTTAGAAAATAATGGTATTCTTAAGTTTTTTCAATAAAACGCGTCGTTTTCAAGTTATTCCTAAGTTAACGATAAAATAATGAATCTCTAAAATAATCTGGATGCTTCCCTGGATTTTAAATATCACCGAATCGTAGCAATATTCATATTTCTCTGATAGCACTACAAATAAACAATGTTGTCAGAATTTTCATCAACTCGAGACTGAAATCTCTATGATGGAAAAACTTTTGATGTAGGTAGATATGTGATAATAAAATCCCACAGATGGGGGACATAGAATTAAACTCTAAGGGGCATGAAATTATACATTTTATACGCACAGTGTCCATTCAAAATTAACTTCTACTGGTTCATCCAGAAAATATCAAAAATAAGCTCAACGTATCGAATTAAAATAGGAGAAAATTGAAATGATGCTTAGCACAGAAGAATCTGTGGCTATGTTTTTATCTGAACAATGACCTCTGTGATAATTTTCGAAAATCCTAACTGGAACAAAACACATTCAATACGATTAATACTACCTACATCGATTCACTGAAAGTCATCACATAATCATCACGGGATCGGAGAATAACACATATAATAATAACTTTTCCCTTTCATAGCAAGATGTATCTGGAAAATATTTCCTCCATGTTTGTTTTCAGTCCGCAGCGCCTCCAAGGGTAGTTGAAATCCCCAATGCCCAACGCCGGTAGTCGCTATACGCATGAGTCGTAAGGTGGGATATCGAAAATCAGTTTATTTCTTGCGTGCAAGCTGGCGTGCGCGCGATTTAGGCATTCAGACAATGCAAAATACGCAAAAGGAGTCGAGTCGGACACTACTTCTGCGTATTTAGTATTGTTTGGATGAGTAAATCGCACTTGCGGTATCGTGCCTGCTGCCACGCAAAACACAACGTAACGTTTCGATTCCGGATATGGAGGAAGGTGATCTATTCACAGGAATAGATACTTAAAAAATTAACAAGCTGGCAACTTCTTCTCAAAAACTTTGGGAAATTTTCATGGAAGATTATTGTTTCGAATACAAAGTAGGTTGATATAGCTTGATTAATCACAAATTGAATGGAAAACCCTTCTTCGAAGATATTTTTGGGATTTCCAGGAAGAATATACAAATTATCAGAGTTTTACAAAATTATCTTCAGGAAAATAGAAAGAAGAAGTATTTTGTAAAAAGAAATATTGTTTGTAGATTGCAGAAGTAATCGGACAATACTAGGTGTTTTTGTGAAGAAATATCTTGTTTGTAACATTTTTCTCCTTATGAGGTTACTACTTGGGTATTCCCTAAATGTATTGACTCATTTCCAATCGAGAGTATTATCTTTCGAGTTTTTTGCAGAGAATGGTATCGGGCACGTATTTAGCAGAGCCGAATTCGGAAAAGTGGAAAATGAAAAAAGGTTTCTTTTGACCTCAAGAATATATGTGCAAGTCTCCCTGTATAAAACTTTTCTACATGGTATGAAACTATGTATGATTTGAAACAGAATACAAGAAGTGGCAATTCAGGGCCTTCTTGATGGGCCCAAAATCAATAGTTCTACAAAAATATTGCAACCAGGCATTCTATTCAATGGCAAGTTTGCTGTATAGTTTCTTCTCCTGGCGGACACATAGAAAATGTCGTCGCATCGCGACTTCAAAGGGCCGTTGATACCAACAACAGGCTCCTCAATTTTATACATAAATAAAAGATATCGTTCATAGATCGTGTATCAGCAAGACTTGGCAATCTCAAAACGTTGTGCAAATCTTTCTCACGATCTTCCCTTCTGCACTAATTTAATCATAATATCTAACAAAATGATCATTCAAAACTTTGCCTATTTCGAACGGCTATTTTGCTCGTCATCGGGATGACGAACATACTGGTATCTACTTTCTGTTCGACAGAAACAATCCAGCCTGCAGTTCAATTTCTTCCACTCCAACAATGAAGTCGCAATCCATTATTTACAGTTAGGGCTGGAAGAGTAGCAGGGAAAAAACGATACTGATTTGGAATAAATCGCGACGGAGGAAATGAAAAAGGGGACAAAAGGGGGAAATACGTTGACATGGTATTAATAACGGTGAACTGGAACGATAGAAACGATTAGAACCGTTGCATGAACGCATCCGTGCATGCTCAGCAGCTCGCCCGAATTGCACACAATATCCCGTGACTTGGGTTTCGTTCTGGCAACCGAGATCCGGCCTTTTCCAGTCGAGCATGCATGGAATCAAGAAGATGAAAAAAATATACATATAGACGAGAAGACGCAGGGTGGAACATGGTGGATTTTCGACTGTTGATGATGAGTCAGGTTTCTTTTAAGGTTGATAAGTTTTCATCTCGTGATTTCGTGAAATAATGCAAAATCCAGAAAAAATCCTTACAATTTCATACCGCCCAACAATGTGTCCCAGCAACCATCACATGAGTTCGTAAATCAGAATGTTGCTGTTGAACTGAAAATTACTCCTCTTTGGTTTGGTATTTATTCCATCGATATTGGTTGAATTTGATTGAACCCCAAAAATTGGTGATAACTGAACTACAACTCTTTACCCCTAATAGATTTTTCTATGGTTCCCACGAGGGCAATATCCTGTAACGCAAAAAAGAATCGTAAGAACCAAGGAAGAGAAGGTAGAAATAGGTGTTCTTCTTGAATTTCTGTGGGTTATATGCCTCAGGGAACACCCCCCTGAGCAATGAGTTCCAGAGCCTCGCTGTTCTTTGGATGAAGGAGTCTTTGAAAGGAGATGTTCTACAGGTTTTCAAAGAGACCACGAAGGGATATGAAGGCTCAACTTGTCGGGATAGTCTCGAAGGGACAGTAGTTGGAGGGACGATAATTCAGAAGAACATCGACCGTGAAAGTATCTATGAAATAGAGACAGATCTCTATTTCTTCAATGGTGATTCAGAGAAGTGGGCTAGTTTGTAAGGAAGGAATCACCGGCGATACGAATTGCTCTTTAATAGACAGAATCCAACAATTTCAGGACATTTTTAAGACTGGTCGAATCTGCGTCTTATAGATCATAAGCAGTTGACTAGAAGTGAAATAGCTCCTGGCACGAAACAGAAAACCAAGTTTCTGGGTTGCACTTTAAGCAATTGATCTCACATGATTTTCCTAAGAAATGTTATTGCCAACAGTGACGCCAAGCATTGAGATGGATGACTTTCATGGAATGGCTTCTCCTGACAATCTAATATGGGGTACACTAAGATCGGCTTTTCTAGATAATATACTAGCTTGTATTTTTTAAGCATTGAATTTTACCGAGTTATTGGATCCATATTCGAGGATGGTAGATGGTAGACCATATTTATGTTATCAACAATTTTTCCTCGTTCGTAAATGATGTGGCGGGCTGGTAGTGGAGCCCTGGAAGGGAATGCGGCATGGAGGGTACTATCATCTGCGAAACTGTGTACTGGACATGAAGTTGCCTTCAGCAAATCGTGAAGCAGAAACTGGGTTGGTGCCGAAATCGATCCCTGTGGAACACCAGCATTAATGGGTAGAGTGCCAGATGAAACTTCATCGACCACTGCATGGGGAGACTTGTTTGTGAGAAAGATAGCTTCCAAGAACATAGCTTAGGGGGCAATCTATGAGATGGATGCTTGGCGAGAAGTCCGAGGTGCCAGACTCGATCGAATGCCTGGGAGGCCTCCAGTGCCACGTCTAATATTACCTTTGGTCATTATTCAACGATCGGTAATGTAGGTCATACTCATAACACACAGATAAATTCTGCACCATGAGCCTCGAACCATCGAATTAATCTACATATTCAGAACAGTTGCAAAAAGTGATCTCTGTGGTCGAGAATCGAATCGCGTATAAAACGTCAAAATTTCACGTTTTCCAAATGCAATTTTTGGATATTCAGACCCAAGAAAATGTAGAAATGAATAGCTAGAGCGTTACCTTGATGTCTGAAATAGATTTCCCGATCGATGCGTCTTTTTTATTCATTTCGTAAGCAATTTAATTTTTCCTATTTGTATTGGAGTGAGTTATAGGCGTGAGTTATTATAACTCACGTTGTTGGTTTATAGATACTATCACAGCTCAAAATCAGTTGAATAATGGATATATTATTAACCAATTCACTTAACAGGGTTGAAGGTCAGGTTGATGGAATAAAAACCACTTCTCAGACCATTGCCGAGATGTTTCGATTTTATTCTAAAATCTTCTTCAGGGCTCTAAAATGAATTACAAGATTTTTCAATTAATAACACTTATAAATAGAATGTGTTGGAACATGCAATGAGACAATACATCAGTACAACAATTGAATAAAAATCACATTAATATCTGCATATTACAATGAATAGATAAATTCTAAATTGAAAATACGAAAATTGATAAAAACATTGAATATAATTCAGCTCAGTATACAGGTACTTGTTTTAACAATAATAAGGGGGAACAGTTACTTACAGTCTTTTTGTGGTTTTATAGTCAAAATCATGAAAGATATGAAATACATAACACTCTTGGACAACATCAAACGAGAATTTAACCAAAAAATGGATAAATCGGAAACAGACTACTGTGATCACACATATGTTATAAGTAGAATTGAATTGTGTTTTGATCTACCGAAATGACATTGACATTCAATATCAATAATTCGTTCAAGTTATTTTTCCTTTTATTTTGTTGATGAGATAGTAATAGGCTGTATTCAAACCCTCAATATCTGTTCTCCTGTTAATGGATTTTTCATCTTGTTTTATAGAGATCATCTCATGTAGTAACCTCTTTTTTAAAATTTTTTGGTGTCCTAATATTTTAATTGAGTCGATGTTAAAATCAAAAGAATGGAGTGTATTCGATACATGTTCTGCTAAAGCGGTGTTGTTGAGATGATCTCTATAAAACAAGATGAAAAATCCATTAACAGGAGAACAGATATTGAGGGTTTGAATACAGCCTATTACTATCTCATCAACAAAATAAAAGGAAAAATAACTTGAACGAATTATTGATATTGAATGTCAATGTCATTTCGGTAGATCAAAACACAATTCAATTCTACTTATAACATATGTGTGATCACAGTAGTCTGTTTCCGATTTATCCATTTTTTGGTTAAATTCTCGTTTGATGTTGTCCAAGAGTGTTATGTATTTCATATCTTTCATGATTTTGACTATAAAACCACAAAAAGACTGTAAGTAACTGTTCCCCCTTATTATTGTTAAAACAAGTACCTGTATACTGAGCTGAATTATATTCAATGTTTTTATCAATTTTCGTATTTTCAATTTAGAATTTATCTATTCATTGTAATATGCAGATATTAATGTGATTTTTATTCAATTGTTGTACTGATGTATTGTCTCATTGCATGTTCCAACACATTCTATTTATAAGTGTTATTAATTGAAAAATCTTGTAATTCATTTTAGAGCCCTGAAGAAGATTTTAGAATAAAATCGAAACATGTCGGCAATGGTCTGAGAAGTGGTTTTTATTCCATCAACCTGACCTTCAACCCTGTTAAGTGAATTGGTTATCAATAACAAAGGTCTCAAACCAAAAACTCATTCGGATATATTATTCTATGGGAGTAGATAATAGTTATTTATGTAATAAGGATCATAAAGCCGATCATTATGGTACAAGTCGTGAATGTTATCGGGCGAGGCGTAGCCGAGTCCGATAACACGGCGTGTGCCATAATGATTGTTTATGATTCGTATTACATACAAAATTTTATCTGATGGCATTTATATCAATACATTTTCGAAAAATTAAAAACTGCATTTTCGACATGTCACAATGACAACTATTTTTAAAGGAGTATGTCACTCAATTTTGATGACATAAGGAAGCTCATTATGGTACTTAGTACCATAATGAATTCATTATGGTACTAAGTCCCATAATGAATTCATTATGGTACTTAGTCCCATAATGAGCTTCCTTATGTCATCAAAATTGAGTGACATAACGTTGTCATTATGACATGCCATCAGATAAATATTATTATCATTATTATAACTCATATAGGGGTAAGGGGGGCAAAACCGGGTATAGGGGCATAATCAGGTACTCCCAATCTACCCCCATTGCGTTGGTTAAATTTTGTTCTCGTAGCATGGGTTGATATCTCTTATCTACGCAAGTATTTCCACAAGTTCTGACAGGTGCGTGTGTTTATTTATCGGTGTTGTGTAGAACCACGTGAATCTTCGGTATGTAATCTCATTTTACCTAAATTCATCCCCTACCTACAGATTGAACTAACTATATTCTACGATACTTGACAATACATAATGTGATATGTAGGTTGTTTGGCTGTATGAAACTCTGTAAATAAGCCTAATTTTTCTCATGTGTTTTTTATCATTCAACATTGATTAAAATATAAGCCTTGGGGCAAAACCGGAAAACCAACGTGGGGCACAACCGGGCGGTACCCATTTATGCCCCAGATGGATATTGACCAATGCATTAAATGTTTAGAAATTTGTTAGAGTGTTTCTTTATAACAGTTTCACAGTTATATGCTGCGCACCTATAATCGGAAGACTAGTCGTCAACATTGGTCTACGAATGACATGGAAAAAGCAATTATGGAAGTTGTTTCTAAAACGATGGACTAGAAAAAAGCAGACAATAATTATAATGTAATCAACTCTTGAAGATAGGGTTGAAAAAAGAATAAATGGAATGTCTTCGGAAAGAGCTACCTGTGAATAATAATCGCCTTAACCACTGGGCTAAACATCCTGTATTTGTCAAATGAACCCGAATTTGGAAAAATGGTAAAGAAAAAAGATGAACTTGATGAGAGGAATCTACTTTTAAAAAATATGTAGTCAGAGATAAGCTGAATGGGTATTCTACTTGTACATATGTTTCATCTGTAGATCCCTTTTCAACACTTCTTTACTATTCCATTTTCCAAACTCCGGCTTCGTTTGAAACATACAGGATGACGAAAATTCATGAAAAAGCACTTTTATGTCCATATCTTCTTGGTACTTTAACGGTGGGATTCACAAAGCTTAATCACCGGTGATCGGAGGTTGATCTAGAATCAACTCGATTTAATATCTCTGAACCCTTTGGCATCCACCATCATATCAGTATGGTGGATCTAGATCCACCAAAAATAAGGCTTTTGTTTGATGTATTTTTCCATACTCAACTCGATTTGACAGATGAAAAATCAGAGAATCAAGCAGTTGATCACCAATCACCGGTGATTACTCTTTGTGGACCCCACCATAATAATAATAATAATCACATGAATTCATCATAGACAAACGATAAGAGTTCCCAAAAGATTTTGAACGAAAAAATATCCGTGGACCTACTGCTGTGTCACTGAAGATTGACATACTCACCCCTAAAAAACCAGATCCCGACGAGAGTCGATGGTGCGTAGGTGAAACGCCCTTTTATTATTTTTTAATCAACTTGATCTCCAATGATTGCGACAGCTGAATTAATTCCGAATGGGTCAGTTTGGAATCGAAACGAAATTCGTTGTCGCCAAACCGTATTGACTCAAGGGAAACATCTATCGAGAGACATTTCAACCAGGAAAATTAATTAGACGCTTGTGAAGAGTTTTGTATATTCGTACAAATGAATAAACGAATGAGAATCAATATGTATTGAACTGTGTTGATATACAGTAACTGAGTACGAATCAAGCTAATATATACAGGGTGCCACATTGAGTTGAACATTTTTTTTCATCAAACCATCATATAATTTCATTCCTGGAAAAGGTATTTTCCTTGTGAAATATTTTTCTAGATCCAATTATCCGTTTACATAATATTCGTCCTTGAAAATTCATCTGGAGCATAAAATTATTATCAATGGCAATCGGACAAGGCAAAAAAAAACGACAGAAGTGTTTGATTAATTCATGAGAAAAGTATGTATTGGTCTCTTCCAAAAGAGTATACAGCGTGCCAAAAAAGTAACGTAACTCGTCAATAATTCTTGTACGAAGAATTAAAGGAAAATCCTCGCACCCATAGATTTTTTATTTCAAAAGACATTTATCGTATGCTTTTTTGAAATTGATATTTTTTACTCTCTACGTTATATGTTGTTATATGCATGCAAATATGCATGAAAAATGCTTGAAATATGCACGAATATAGGCAGAATATGCACGAAAATATGCAGAATATGCAAAACTGAATGATGAATTTTAGGAACTAAAGAAGCTATTTTTATTTCAAAATCAGTATATCAGTAACTCTTCATAATATGGTATTGACATTTTTCATGTTTTTGTAAACGTTAACAATAAAGTATTGCTCCCGATGTTCAATTGTGAGATTGTGTCTTCGATCATTCAGGATATTTTTATATGTGGAAAAGGTTCGCTGCACATCCACGGACGTAACTGAGCAAAATTTGAACTTCGGTGCTACGTTCTCAATTATGTTTTCTGGTAAAACTTCTGCCTTCCGATTAATAAAACTATCGATCATACACAAATTTTCAAAACCCCTCTCAATATGTTCTCAAACTTTTCTTTAGATTTATTTGACAATGCCATAGGCAACGTGGAGTTCATTTGGCGTATTTTACTCATTATTTGGATATATTCAGTTAAGGCCATACCTTCAGTTTCAAGCTTCCTAATGCCTTCAGGTCCATGAGAAAAATGAGTGCAAATTATTGCTATATTTTTCTTTATTGAAAAATCGTCAAATGCTAGAATGACAAACTGCTAGTAAGTCAAAGGCATTTACTACACCGTTGATAGCCTCAAAATGTTCATTGTAGAACAATATTGCTTCGATCCATGTTCCCCATCGAGTTATGATTGGTTCGGGAGGGATTGGCAAGTTTGGTAATTTTTCTGTGAAGGCTTTACTACGAGCAGTCAAAAGACAAAAGCCACAATTATTACTCAATAGACCTAAAATTTTATGGAATTTGGTTGGGTAGAATTCGGTCGGATACGCGATATTATCACTTTTATGTGTTTTATGTTTCGTAAATGCCGCACGTTATTTCAAAAAACGAACTTGTTGATATGTTTTAATTTATGGTGGATCAAAACGAAATGCCAGTTCAGTGTATAAGTTGCACAAAACAAGATTTCCGCTAAGAAATTACCCAACTTCTCGGATGTTCATAAACCTGGTGCAGAGATGTAGAGATATGTATTACGAACAGAGAGATACAGGCCAGAGTAGAATTAAGGTATTGATGTCCAAAATGTTTCATGAATTCTTTAAATCGAATATTTCATATACGAAATTTTCGGTGAAATGACTCATTTTTATGAGTTCTATCAGCTGTCAAAAGAAAAGCCTCACCTTAAAATACAGCCTGTATATTTAAAATTTTAATTCCATTATTGATGCACACAAGACAATGAATTCCGGATCTCCTGCATGGAATCGAAAACATACAGGGTTTCTCAAGTTCGAATGCCTATTAGACGTTTCTGGAGAACTGGACATATTCGAAATCTGAATATTGGGATTATGATGTTCGAAATTCTCTACTAAGCTAATAGTATATTATTTCAAAAGGAAGAGGAATGTCACTTTTCATGGCGAGCTTGAGTTTACCTGCCGAACTTAATGAGGCGGGTAATTCGAAGCGAGCCATGAAAAGTCACTTCTCCTTCGAATGAAATATGTTATTTTATTTTCAACCATTTTGAAATTAATGTAAATCTGAATATTCACTTTTGGATTGACATTTACGTTAATTTAAATTGAGTGAAAAATGGAACATTAGCTTAGTTACGGTTGTCATGCGAAATACATCCTTTGCATAACAACACTTTTCCTGCCGCCGGCGCCGGAGGAAAAAGTAGGTAAGCCATAGAACTTTTCGATGATCATGTCAGTCGAAAACTGATGTCGTTATCGAACGTTTGGAAATAAAATACTTTTGGAGCCTGAGTACCGGTTATACAAGGAGTGAAAATAAATTTGTTTTTTGATAAATTTTTTCGTTTCTGATATGATTGAGTGTTCAATGCTGAAAACATTACTGTTTAAACGATTGTATTCATTCGAATAGTTTTCAAAATATACCAGCTCGTAGCTGGTAGAGAGGTCGCTCAGAACAAAACATCACGGCAGTTCGCGAGAGTGTGACAGAAATCCTTCTATGTACTTTGACGTTATGAGAACGGTTCTTACTCAATATGTCGAGAATAAGAAAAATTAAAATAATACTGCCTATGAATATTTGACTTTTTTCAAATGTGTTTCAAATCACAAACCGAACCAGAACTTTCGAGTTCTTTGATTATTATTTTCAAATAAGATGAATTAGGCACATTATTTCGACCAAATATTGGACGCACTTTACAAATGGTGGCCATTACTTTCACCATTTCGATAATAGTTTTCGACAATCAGGACGCGTTGTGCTACCGTATAATAATGCTCCATGTTCACTTACTCCCATCAACTTTCGATCTGTCACGTCATAATCATGTTACATTATGACTGTCAAACATGGCGCCCATTTTTCATCTTACGCTCTTTTTGAAACACCCTATATTTTGCTGTTTCTTATCTCTCATAACGAAAATACCTAAAGCTCAAAATGACGCCACACATTCGCACTTCAAAATCAACGTTCCATCAAAAGAGTTCAATTTCTTTCGAACAACCCCTCGTATTTGACTGCGAAGTTCAAATTCATTATCGTAGTCCAATTAAGATAACAAGTCTGACGAATGAAAGATGGCATCTCGGATGAATCGTCGAAACAGAACGAAAGGAGAGAAAGAGATAGCCATATGAAGTAATTGAAGTGTTCACAAAGCGAAAACTAAAAAAGTAACTGACTCAAATTCAAATATAATTACAAAGTAGCCGTGCATTTCTGAAACTCCGCAAATAAGGATTGTTTGTAGAGATCCGCGCCAATTTCGCTTTGCCGAAGAGCAAACGGGCCGCCTGGCCCGCCTTTCATTTCGCATCAAACCCAAATTGTTGACTCTACAAATAGACTTTTGCATATTTAATATAATATTCGGTCGCTACCGAGGCGACTTGATTCAGTTATTGTTTTCTCAACTTCCCCGCTCGGATTCGACGATTTCGGAATGTCGGAAGCATTATGGTCCGAAAACAAATTATTTCTTGAATGGCATCGCGGGAATTGGAATATAAAATTATTTTCTCATAATAAGAACTACGAATATCTCATGCCTTTTCGGGAAGTTTTCACTTAGAGAGGAGACACAGCATCTCATCCATAAAATCGAGAATCCGTGAAGCTAAAATTGAATCAATTCAGTCAGTTTTCACGAGTGGAACGAAGATAGCATAGAGGATAGCAATATCATTAGATACTGCCCTGGCAACATTGCAGAATCTAACTTTGAGTGGTCCAGTGGCGTGGTGTTATCGGTATTGAAGAATGGAAATAAAATTTCAAGTGAATTAACTCTTATTGACGAATTAATACAATGTTCAGAACATTGCAACAGATTCTGAGTTATGTGAACAGAGTCAGCTGAATTCAGAATTCACAATCAAATATTCCTCTTCTCACTATCAGAAGGGGATCTGATACATTCTAAAAATCGAAGAATCTTGAAAGGATAAGAGTAGAAGATACCTGTGTAAACTCAAGTCAGGATTAAAATAGTCAAATTTACCACAGGTAAGACAGATACGAATAATGTTTTCAACGTATTCTGCTAGTAATGATAAGGAATAAATCCAAATCTCACTTTTCAAACGTCATGAAACCGATATCGCGAAGACAACACTGTTCAAAACGTCATCAGTAACACAAAATTAAAATAGCGGTACGAAAATAATAAATTAACTGGACACAGGAAAGGGTAAAGTGAAGGGCACAGGCAAAGGTAAATCAACAAAAAAAATAAAACCGGAGTGGACAGAGCTAAAAGAAAGATTTTATGTTCAGATTCAGAATCTGAATCAGAAGTGTGGTGTTTGTTGTCTTGTATGTGGTGAAGCTTACACAGATTAAAATAAGGAAGATTGGTCGAGAGTATCATTTGTGAGATGTGGGCATAATTGAGATGTGTTACAGGAGACACAATATCTTTTATTTATATTAATTGTAGCTCCGATGAAGACTGAATTTAATTATGATGAAACCCGCCGAAAAGTTGATTCTTATATGTGCAATACTTTGTTTGATAGATATTAAAAGGAGATATTTAGGAAGCATAATTTCATTACTTTTTCGGTGATTTAAAAGTGCCATGATGATTATAAGGAGTGTTCGTCTGAATGAAACTGTTAATTACTGAATTTTCAGGTGTTGATTACTAAAAAAGTGTATTCAAGTTGATTTTCGATAAGAATTACATAATACCTACTTTAGAAAGATGTTAATTTCGTCAAAATAAACAAGGATTGTATGATCAGAAGTGTTATTGTTGTCTTTTTTTGTCGTTACTACCAGCCCCGGTAGACGTTACAACTTGCCCCAAGCACGAGGTAAGTTGTAACACCGCACTTCTTCTGGAAAATAATTAATGGTGAAATAATGAACAATAGTTTCGGTATTATTTTTACTCGATTTGGTAGAGAAAGAGTTACAGCATCCACTCATCTGCATTCGGTAGCAATTCAATCAAAGGATCTCAAAATATATTAGTTTTCATGAAAACTGTTACAACAAGCCCCTCGCTCCCCTACTCATTTTTGACATTCACGCACAAATGTAAATGAATTTCAATCTTGTGGTCGCCGATCATAACGAGTAGGAAACTAATCCGATAGAGTCGCCACCGTGCATTTTATGGAATATCTCCATAGAACTTATAGTGTTACTGTAGGTTCCATGAATATATCTATCCTTATGAATGAAATATACAATGGCACTCTTCATCCGAAAATCGCGGAACTACGAAATTAGTGAATATGTAGGTAAAGCAGGAACTATTTCCCGCCATATATTTGAATTTTGTCATTCTCTGCCAATTCCGTATTTCAAGTTGTTTTTCTGAACGAAATTATCTGTAGATTCACTTTTAATCGGAAATTGAACTATTTTCGTATTTCGTTTGAAATAAAACAGAAACATGAGTTGGCTTATTTTCTTCTATTATTGAAAGAAAAAAATTAACTCTCGAAATGAAATCGATTTTAATTATTTCATTAAGAACACCAATCCTTTATGAGTTTATCCACAAAATTTTAGTGGTCAAAGTGAATTCATTTTCAAATGCAACTTGAAATAAAAACACACCCTACATTGAACGCCCACCTTAAGTACTACTCTTCATGTTGATTGAGAGTTTATTCATATGTAATACCACTAGAGATGTAATTTTGCCGGAAAAATTTCTCGATTGTAATATGAAAGTTTGTTGCTCGGAAATTCCGCCAAGGATACATGTATCAAAATCACGAGCCGTCAGGCGAGTGATTTTGGAAACAATGTCGTGAGCGAAATTTCCGAAAAGCAACAAACTTGAATATTACAAGAGAGAAATTTCACCTGCTTAAATTTCATCTCTAGTGGTATTACATATGACTATTCCACTCTTTTCATTTTTAGTGAGGAAGTTTCCGTAGCAACGATCGTTTCATCTCGAAAAAACTTATTACTTGTGTATTTTTTAATCGTCATTTTTGTTTGCGCTGTCCGAATTCGAATGAAATTCTTTATTATTTTCATCAGAAAAGGATATGCTATGTATGAAGAAAGCAAAACTATGCTGTAATAGATGTTGAAAAAGAATGAGTATAAATTGAAAGTTGGTAAGAAATGAATAGTCAATTTCCAATATAAATTTTCCTGCAACTTTCGAATTCTACAATTTATATATGATAAAATTATTTCGAAAACTTGCCCAATTCCTTCAATTTCGTCAGAAAAAATTTCTTTGGAATGCAGACATTAGTTTCGCTCAGCATATTTCGATTCGAAAGGGGATATAAGCAAAGAAAGAAAAGTAAGTAGAAAATGTAGTCATAAATTATGTTCGAAATAAACTCCACCATTCCTGAAGGCAAATTGATAATAAATGAATCGATTTCAAGCGGATAACCGGTAATAACCGCGGTTATCTCTGCTCCTGCCCTTGGTTATAGCCCTTCAGGAATCGCGCGAAAATAAATCCTATTTAACCTCACTTCTTATAACCAGAATCTTAACACAGCTCTCAAGTACGGTCATCTGCGGTCCAAACGATGACGTTGAAGGGCTAATTCATGACGTCACATGATTATAACCAACAAGGACCAAAAGCGCTTGAATGAAGTTGGTTTGTTGGTTATCTTTGGTAATTACCACTTAGGACCAGGTTATCCGCTTTAAATCGACTATGGTATTTGATTGTTCTTTTCTTCATATGCCTTTCAAATCAGATCTTTTCTTTTTCAACATCTAATACAGGATAGTTTCACTTTTTTCATATCATATCCTTTTCTGATGAAAATAATTTAAAATTATAATCAAATTTGGTCAGCGTACAATAAATTCACGAAAAATAAAAGTGTGAGAAATCTTCTCGGAAATCTTTCAAACATATCAAAAACTCAAATATGTATCTCGGAAAGTGTTAATTTTTGGTTATTCATGAATATGACTAAAACGACGGTAAATTAGTCTTACTCACGTCCTCCAAGGTTCACGTCTAAGGTGGAAACACCCTGTATATAGGTTGAGTCTGAACGATTACATTGGTTCAACTGTAGATTCTCGAAGAAGATTTTTATGGGTGCTCATTCTATATTATTTCGTCCTAATTTTGCGCCGAGATTGGTCTCAATCGACTCATTGTTCACGAATCCGTGGTCAAATACAATTCCGTCCGTCCGTAAATACGATAATTCTGGAATGGATTAACCTATAAACTTGAAATTGATTCGATCTAGATGAAATTTTGACATATTCAAGCTACGAAATTTAGTTCAGACCGCTCAACCAGAACCATATAAAATGCTGGCGAATTATTGACGAACAAATTTTTCAATATTTTTGTAATAACAAATCTAGGATCATAGACGATTGCTTTCACTTTTTTTTCGTTGGATTTTAATTCGAATCTATCTATAAGATAGATCAACTTGTTGGATAAACGAGAGCTCAAAAGCTCCTGACAGCTAATGGATTTTCCTGTTTTCAGCAAAATAAAAATATGTTAACACCTCTTCTTTTCTACCCAATTAAATGATAATAATAAAGGCCTTCATTCTTCAATCAATCCTTTGTTTCCGAAATTACCTCATAGTTGATAACCAAATCTCCCATAAATATGTAGATAGTTGACCTCTGCTGCAGTTGTTCACTTTATGTAATCTTTATCGTTCAATTGGAAACTGTATCAGTTTCTCATTGATGAAAGAATGAAATTCATTTGTCCAAAACATTTAGTTTCCTAATTTCATTAGTTGGGTGTATTGAATCATAAGATGTTCCGAAATGTTATTTACCGTTTCCAAAATCATCAAAAGCAATATGTCAGGTAAGTAGTATTCTAATGAAGGATTATATTCATTTCAATTCAAAAATGTCTATGCACCATTGCATATCGTGCAGTGTAGCCAATAGCATGTTTTTTTTCGTTGATCGATTTGATTGATGCATCAACAGCTGATCTGCCACGGTCAATGTAATGAAAGTCTCATATCTTTCCTCAGAACATAGATGCATAAAAACACTGGTGTAACTGACTCCTAAATAAAAATTGTGACTGAAAATTGTAGAACAAATTGGCACTCTAGATAGTAGATCGGAATTATCCGCAATATTTCACGGTCGTGGCGCTATTACGGTAATGAAAAGAAGCTCGAGCGCTTTCAATAGAAATGAAAAGTAGGACCCCATCCCAGATTTTCTTTCGACTAGAAAGTCTTAAACACAATCTTATCAGTGGCAACACACACAGTGCATCTATCTCAGATCTAATAGAAATCAAAATGTCAAGAATATAAACACGAATTATTGCTTGAAAGGACTTTTAAGACAACACACTCACAAGAATTAATTCGAATATTTGAAATATCTAAAAAAGGCAGACATAATTTGTGAATAGCGCAATCTGAAGTGGAAAAAACGAAACTTTTTTAATATTCTCAATTTTGGCTAACAAAATCAGTGCTCACACCATTATTATAGACATCCTAGTCGTAACGTCTCACACCACCAGGTGATTGACCATTGATTCACGATGTATGCTACTTTGCGAAATTCCTCAGGAAAATTCTAAAAAATATGAAAATGTACACGTTTCATTCTAAATAAGCAATTCTGATTTATCAACGAAGGTGCAATTTCAATTAAAAAAAACTATTTTAGGAACGTACAGGGTGTGGGTAATGAATGGATAAAACGGTACCTGTGAGGACTTTGTGCAGTTCAAAAGTTTCATATTTCCATCGGTTTTCGAGATACTCGACATCTACGAGTTCAGAAAAATTACACCCTTTGCCACTGTTTTTAGTGGCAATACTTCCAATGAACGAATTTTTTGATCTGTTTTTTGGATAGTATTCTTGGATGGATGCGCTATCGAATGATAACTGTGACATTTGGGGCATGTATAGTTTTTTTTAATAAAGATCCAGCTCACATCTCATATTTTGCTTATTACACTTACTGACAATGAAACTGAATCACCCAGAAGGAGCTGTTTACATTTTATTTTTTTTTTGGTAGAAACTAGGGAGTATAAACTACTTTCTTATCGATGACTATTTCGAAAAAATCATTGGATACCTTTCAGATTTTTATCGAAAGCCACAAAGAAACGAGTAAGGAACCAACACGACCTGAAGTTTTTGCCTAAAGAAGAGATGGCGGCCCTAATGGCATATTTTCCGAAATTCATAGAGGACGCCAAACACAAAGACGTTTTATTAGGTGTCACCAAAATCGAAAACCGGGTGGAGAAACTCATGAAGCACATGCTACCATCTGGAAAATTGCTCAGACTTCATACACTGGTATTTGTTTACAAAATGATAGAAACACATTTTGGGAAAGCTGAACCAGACGAGGAAAAAATGAAGAAATTGCATCAAATGTGTTGGTGTTTAGAAGCGGTATGTCTTTCAAAAACAATTATCGTTTTGAATTTCCAGTTATGTCCGCTCACAAGTTCCTCGAGTCAGCAGCTGCTGAGTCGTGGCTTGTCGAACTTTAGAAAGCACTTATTGTTTCGTTCAGCTTATGAAGGAACACTGTTCCATATTCCATCAAGTCCATGCATACCATACAACAATTCTTTTCATTTCAGCACAGCAACACCTATATTATCCTAGACGACATGATAGACAGCAACGATACAAGACGTGGAAATGTCACGTGGACTGATATAGTTGGTATTGGAGCAGCAAACGACGCTCTTTTGCTCGAATACGTACTGCTGTTACTGCTGAAAAAATATTTCAGCGACCACCCAAACTACCTAAAGCTGTACCATACGTTTATAGAGCCGCACTGTCCAATAGCCATGGCCTTCGAGCTAGAAAATACCGAATTCGAAGACTTCACGATGGACAACCTGAAGTTGATAGCTGCACAGAAGATGCAGCGGCACAACTATGATCATCCTATTGAAATAGCGACATTACTCGCAGATAAGGGGCATTATATGAATGAACTCGTGAAGAAAGCGTGTATACCCATTGGTTTCCTGTTTTCTATTCAAGTAAGTATGGGATTTAGAACGTTTCTCAGACGAAAAATATAGTGGTGTACTTCGGAAACTAGATCCAAGCGTAGTGGGGGTAACTACCCCCCCATGAGCATCGAAAACCTTAGAAAAAGGTGGTCCACATAAAATATCTCATACGAGGTCTGACTATTAAATAACGAGACTGCTTATGAAAAAGAGTTTTATTTTAAAAATTATTCTACAATCGAATGCTCCCCTTCAATATACTCCCCTTCCCTCGCCACACACCGTTCCATTCGTTTTTTCCATTGGTCAAAGCAATGCTGGAAGTCTTCTTTTGTAAGAGCATTTAGGAGCTCCGCCGATTTTCGCTTTACCTCTTCCATCGACTCGAACCGGGTTCCTTTTAAGGCAGACTTGATCTTCGGAAATAGGAAAAAGTCACAGGGTGCTAAATCAGGCGAGTACGGCGCGTGTTCGAGCACTGGAGTGCCTCCAGCGGCTAAATAACGCTTCACAGACAGCGCGTTATGGGCAGGTGCGTTGTCCTGGTGCAAGATCCACGATTTGCTTTTCCACAACTCCGGCCGTTTCTTACGAACTCGCTCTCGCAGCGTTGCCAAAACTTTCAAATAGTAAGTTTGGTTTACAGTTTGACCCTCTGGAACCCATTCAGCACAAT
Organism: Adalia decempunctata; assembly: GCA_951802165.1. Lineage (NCBI taxonomy): Eukaryota > Metazoa > Arthropoda > Insecta > Coleoptera > Coccinellidae > Adalia > Adalia decempunctata. The sequence continues at coordinate 44,295,080 of OX637697.1, forward strand.
TTCATTTATTTTGGTCACTGTTTGTGGAGTTGAAACAGAGACAGGTCGACCTGGACGTTGGTCATCTTCGGTGCTCTCTCGGCCTTCAGAAAACCTTTTATACCATTCGAAAACACGCGCACGAGATAGAGAATTCTCACCATAGGCCTCTTTCAACAACTTATAGCACTCAGTCGGAGTTTTTTTTAATTTGACGAGAAATTTCACATTGATCCGTTGCTCGTGTTTTTCGTCACACATCGTTATCGGCACGAGAAAAAAACACGTTCGTTTCTAACCTCTACACAAAAAATACTACTACAGCGACGAAAACGTGTTTTCGTACTGGAATAGTAGACACTTCCAGCTATCCAATGCTGCATTCGTTTCCCACCCTACCCCTCTAGGACGCCTTCTGCGCGCGCAGTCTCGTTATTTAATAGCCAGACCTCGTATATTGTTTTCCTGACTTTATGGTTTTCAACCGTTATTACCCCTCCCATGATCTTTATTACCCCTCCCATGAAAAACAACTATATCCGTGCTTGACTAGATCTCTGCTAGTCCATTTCTCACACTTATTCAGTTTGTCCTCATTTTTCATGAAAAATATTGTCCTACGAGCGTGCGCAAAGTAGTACTTTTCAGCACGCGATTGCGTTGCCAAAGCAACACTTTTCCGCATTGGGCTGAGAAATTGTTTTTTGACTTGCCAGTGTGTTAAACTCCACTTTTCAATTATTATTCCCGATATTTGCAGTTTGAACAAAAAGACTTTCATGATACGTTCTCAGGAACAATTTTATGAAGCAACAAGTCTTGTAGATTTTAACACAGCGAGTTTGAGTATATTATCTACAAAACTAAGAGCAGAACATCAGACAACAAACCTGATAGAGAAAGTAATATGGTTAGCATACTTATACATTCGAAGAATAAATTTCAGCCCGATACACTGCGGAGCAAATTATACTCCAGGTTGAAAAGTGTACAAAGTGAAGAAAAACTTAGATTTGAGTGCATATTTTAAGCTCACTTCGATTTTAAGGAAGCAATATGTTGGGTACTGCCGAAAAATCCCCAAATATTTGAAAAAAGTGGAGTTTTTAGATTTATGGAAGATGGACCTGATGAAATTCATTTCCTCATCAAAGTTGCTACCATTTTTGGTTGGCCGGTGCCTGCAGGCGCAATGAACTCTGCAAAATAATGATTGATCACATCGAGGACAAGGGAAATTTGATAGTGGTCAATCCCGGACAGCAAAAACAATTCATCGAGAATATTTGTTATTTCCAAATGAACGAATAATGGATATTATTTGCAGTTCTTTCATAAATATGCGAATTAGAGGAAACAAAATAGGTTCAAGGGTTTATTGGAAAGGCAGTCAAAAAAAACAAAGAGGACTCTTTTTCATTTGAGCTCGAGCTTTCGGAACATGTTTATTCCTTCATCAGGAGCAGCTACAACAAAAATTACTATTTCATACTGATTCCTTTTTCAGAATGACATAGCTGACTGCTACGGAAACGATCTAACCGGTAAAAAATGTGTGGATATTCAAGACAAAAGAGGTGCTTATCCAATAGTCGTTGCACTGCAAAAGGCCAGCCCAGCTCAGAGGAAAGTTTTGGAAGAATGTTACGGTTTCAACGACGAGAATAAGATAAACAGGGTGAAAGGAATATACGACGAATTGGACATCCTAAATGAGTATTACAAGACTGAAGAAGAATATGTGCATAAAATTCATGAGGAGGTAGAGAAAATTCCTGATGAATTTACCCGTTCTCTGATGCGCAAAATAGCCTATGTGCACACTTTTGGACAAGTGGGGGAGCCTCCTTATGAAGTGAAAGGCTGATTTAAATTTCATATAATTGATTTGGAATTTAACTGCAGAATATTTTTATAATTTTTTTTTAATAAATTTGAAAAATAAACCAAATGACAATCGGTGAATATTTCATTCATAAAAAATTCCTTGAATATACCTACATCCCCAATATGAGGAGCGAGGGGTGTTAATGTTGGAGATTTGAATTTTTTTTTCGTAATCCTATGCTATGTCTAGTATAGGTATACAGGGTGTCTCCAAACTGAAGGTACAAACGAAGGGGGGAGATTATTTGCAGAATTATAAGAGAAAGTACCAAACAATTTTTTTCGTTTTCGAGATTCTTGGGAGTATTTGAAAGAAAATTATGAAAAAAAGTAGATTGGACGGAGTGAACATATGTCATGGCCCGCCAGATCTCCAGATTTAAAGAGCTCAGATTTTTTTATACCAACTCGATTTTTTGATTCTTCTGGGAATTAGAAGGGAATCGTTCGGAATTTTTTTTCTCGAAATCGGTAGCAAAACTACAAGAAACCATAAAGTTCAGTAAAACAACAAACCTTCTCTTGACAATTTTCAAACTAACGGTGGTCCACCAGAAAATTTTTGGGGGGAAACAAGGGCTAGTTTTCCAGAAAGAATTATGGACAAGAATCGGCTACTTTTGAAACGGTCACGAAATTTCTGAACTTCCCTAACTTTTCTGGCGCAATATATATCGGTTGTTTTTTCGGAGTGATAGAACTGAAATGAATAGCTATTTATGTAACAAGTACATAAATTAGGTCTTTATGGACGAGTCCATAAGCCTAATTATGTACGACTTGCATACAAAGCTTTATGTTTGACTGCAATGCAGACATTTTATTTTCTGAAATGGCAATTAATATATTCGTCGCTTTATTGCAAGAAATACATTGAGTGTGCTTTTGCTTATCTTACCTTAGTAACCATCAGCGACCTTAGCAACCTCACTGAACAAAGTTGGTTACTTCGTTAATTCTGTGACAAACGTCATAATCATCCCAAAAATGGATAGTTCGGAAGAGGAAAGCGTGAATAATTTAGCCGCAAGTGCCAAAGAATCTCTTCTACCCACTAAAAGTGCTTATGAAAATTTGTATGCGGCCTATAACAAGTGGTGTGAAACTAAGAAAATTGCAAAATCGAGAGAAGACTGTGACAGTTGAGTCCAATAAAGTGGTGTCCAATAAAGTAGTCAATTATGGACGCTAAACGAATTCATGAATCAAGTGTTTATGGAGCAGTCGTACATAATAGTTATTTATGTAATAAGGATCATAAAGACGATCATTATGGAACAAGTCGTGAATGTTATCGGGCGAGGCGTAGCCGAGTCCGATAACACGGCGTGTGCCATAATGATTGTTTATGATTCGTATTACATACAAAATTTTATATGGCATATATATGGCATTTATATCAATACATTTTCGAAAAATTAAAAACTGCATTTTCGACATGTCACAATGACAACTATTTTTAAAGGAGTAAACTTAGACCATAGAAAGAGGAGACACACCTTTCAATAATAAATAGTGAAGCCAAGTTTCAAAATCATCAGAACTGAACTGGGTGATTGTAATACTACGGAATCAAAATGTAGTAGAAATTTTTGCAACGTTGTGACGTTCTTTGAATTTTCTAATAAATGAACTCTCAATCAAAATGAAAAGTTTCTTAGATTGAAATTCATTTACTTATTTGTGCGTGAATGCCAGAAACGAGTATTGGTTTCTTCAACTATTGTGCATTCTTCACATTACATATACTTAAGTATATGTAAATGTTCGCGAAACGGATCGATCTTTTTGCTCCAGATTAATGTATAAAAACGTTTGGCAATACGGTTTTTTGAATCTATGTCCGGTTCATTCATTAATTACGTGCCGCCATCTTTATTCTATGAAATTTCTGACAATTCGAACAGTGTTGTCAACAAGATTTTGAGCTTCATTGTATGTTAAAAGCGTTATTTGGATTTATTTTTGAATATCTTCAGCTAAATACGATAAGAAAATGGTTCGTAAGTGTCTTGTGTGTGGTAAATTGGACTATTTGAATCCTAACTTGAATTTGCAAAGGTATGTTCTAATCTTTTCATACTTAGTATCAGAGGCGTAGATTTTTAGAATTTCACTTTCCAGATTACATTCTGATATTGAGAAGAGGAACAACTGGTTCTCAATCCTGAATATTACTTCATGATCTTTCTCAGAAACTGTTTGTATGTTCCGAAAACTTTGAGCTAAATGATTTCGTTATTCGAGTGAATGGTACCAGATATCTCAAAAATGATGCCAATCCCCTTCTTGCCAAACCAATCTTCGAACTTTCGTCCTTAAGGTAAGTTTCTGGGAATTTCCAGAGAAAGAACCAAAATATTGAAATCAAATATTAGCCATTTCACCAAAAAAATCGTCATTGTGCCGGTACTCTGGAAACTCAACAGAGGGATGGATCAGATATAGGCATCTCACATAATATGATAAATTCGATAAATTGATAAGTCTCTTCCCAGTACCTGTTCTCCTACCGGCAGGTGGAATGGTTGTAATTTTTGTTGCATTAGTGATTAATTATATCTGGTGTAATCTGTTTTGCAGGGTTGAAAAAAATGAGCCAGTGGAGAAATGAGATTCATCTTCCCGTTTCACTGAGGCACCATCTTCTTCTAAAATTAGAAGAATAAGGTGAATATTTCATCTCAAATCTCTTAAATTCCATCAACTCTGACAACTAAGTCATGATCATATCAAAAAATCTTCTCTTCTTTTCAGGCATTCATTAATTCAGGAGTTGCAAGAGATTCATTTCAAAGAATGTTAAAAGATCCAAGCAAGCAGGAGTACAACGTACAACCCATCATTGAAAGCCTTTGCATTAACATTGGCCTCTTTTTTCCCCAAGAATACAATTCATCAACAGCCCTCCCCTTTTAGAAACTATCTCAAAGTATAGATCTGTGGATGGAAGTCCAGGTATCATAAAAGAAGCATTGACTGCTCTGGTCCAAAGACAAGAAGAAGTTTCATATCCCTGGTACTGGTACAAGATTCTCAGGATATGTTAATAATATTGGTACCAACTCGGATTCTGCCTTCCAAATAGAACTATGACTATCGAATGTATATAGGGCTTTGGGAGGAGCAGTTAACAACCAATGGGCCTGTTTTCAATATCAATGTTTATTTTAATATCGCATTCAGTAGATTTACTATGGTTTTACTTATGGTTTCATGATTACATGTTCTTCTTCATGATGTGGATAGTGGATGAATAAATGAGGTTCACTTTCTTCAAGGAATTATGCTAAATTTTGTGAATAAATAAAGAAGGCATCAATTATTGTTGCTTTTTTCATACTGAACGCCGTTCATAGGCATATAATGTACGCTCGGCAATTCGCCGCCCCGTAGATTTTCATCTCAAATATTGATGACTCGGTTTGATGCTTTTTGCAGCCATTACTTATCATATTTGTAATAACGTGATAAAATACCTCAATTAATATAAAATCTCGTGAAGAGGAAAATCTGATTCCTTCACATGAATTTACACATTTTTGTGGTCAGTTTCAGCATTTAATGATTCGTGCAGTTTATTTTATATACCTTAATTGACTTCCTAAAGAATCAATTGTTTTTCTATAATTTTTCATACTTATTCTCACTAATTCCAAGTAATATAAAAAAGCTACGCATTTTGGTATGTTCAATAATTCATTTGCATCAATTACGAATCTTCAAATATATTTATAGTACAAAATAATTTCACATTTCTATAAACCGCCCTCGTACCAATATTGAAAGAATTCGCCATAAAAAGATTATTAACTCGTTATTTTATTTCCATTCTTCAAAATCAATAACTCCACGCCACTGGATTTTTCAAAGTTAGATTCTGCAATGTTGCCACATAAATGTAAAATGATATTGCTATCTTCGTCCCACTCATTGAATTCTGACTGAATTTTGGCTTCATCAATTCCCGAATTTATGAATGAGATGCTGTGTCTCCTCTTTCTATGGTCTAAGGGAGTAAATATTGTGTAGTTTCAAATATTAGTAGGTGAGTGAGCTGTGCTTTGCCATTTCCTTGACAACGTCATCAGGTTGTAACGGCAATATTTATTTATCGCTGTCAAACTCAATAATTATTGTCAGGTAGAATTTAATATAATTTAAAAAATGAGTGATTCTGAAGCTGATTGTTTACCTTCTGATTTGGAAGAAATGTCGAGAAATATCGTGGACTCCCTTTTGACGGAAAAATCACGGAGTGTATATGAAATGGTGTTTAATCGGTACGAAGAATGGTGTTCTGCTAAAAAAATCACTCATGAAAAAGTATTGTTGGCTTACTTTGAATGCTTATCTAAGGAAAGAAAACCATCTTCTCTATGGTCGTATTATTCGATGATAAGAAGTATTTTGTCAACAAGAAAAAACGTCGATATTAGTAAGTACCTACAGCTGGTTGCATTACTAAAACGTAAATCAGAAGGTTACAGAGCTAAAAAATCCAAAATTTTTACTAAACAAGATGTTACAAAGTTTTTAACGGAAGCATCAGATGATACATACTTATTTAATAAAAAAGTTGCCATGATAATTGGACTAAGTGGAGCATGCAGAAGAGAGGAATTGACAAATATGCTTGTTGAAAATGTAATAGATGAAGGATCCGTTTTTAGAATTACATTACCGAATACAAAAACAAAGGTAATGCGAGAATTTTTTGTAACTTCGGGAAATATCCCAGGATTGAATATGGTAGAACTTGTCAGGCAATATGTGAAAATACGACCTTGCAACACAAACCATCTACGTTTTTTTGTCACTTATAGAAATAAGAAATGCACAAAACAACCCGTTGGAATACATACCTTTGGTAAAATGCCAAAAGTTATTGCCACTTTCTTGAATTTACCTCGCCCTGAAGAATATACCGGACATTGTTTTCGGCGATCGTCTGCTTCATTTTTGGCTGATTCTGGAGCTGATCTGTGTACCGTGAAACGCCATGGCGGATGGAAAAGCAATACTGTCGCTGAAGGTTACATCGAAAATTCGAAAGAGCAAAAGAAAAAAATATCAGAAGCAATTTTTGGTGTCGACAACCAAACAGGATTACAAGTTTGCCAACAATCATCAACTACTGATGTAAAAACTGTAGAATCCATTGGAATTAATATTACAAATTGTAGTAATTGTTCTTTTACCATTTATAATAAATAGTTTTGTACATAGTTATGCATTTTGAATAAACTTTTTTGATCAAACCATTACATGTTTTCCTTATAGAATTTCATTGTGGTACTTAGTCCCATAATGAGCTTCCTTATGTCATCAAAATTGAGTGACATAACGTTGTCATTATGACATGCCATCAGATAAACACATTTAAATTAAGATCGAAGCCAATTTTTTTCTTATTTGAAAGATAATTTTATGACCCTTTTGTTTTAAAAATAATTTTCAGCATTTGTCCACCACGACTTGCTCTGGGGAACAGCATTCGACCAGACCAATTTTGGAGAACATTTTCGAGTAATTCAGGCCTTATTTCAGCTCCTTCACTTAACACAATTTTACAATAAAAAAGTTCAACTTCAAGCTGTTCTTGGGCCAAATAAGCAAACAAACGACGCTTATTATGGTCAAGTGGCTTTAGATCTTGAACCAGTTGGATCTTGTATGGGTGAAGACCAAGATCTTCACGCAAAATTTTCGATGTGGTGAATTCAGAGTCCGACTTGTTGTGAACGTCGACGAATAGACAAATCTGGATCTTCTTTAGCACTGTCAGTTACAGCAGCGATATTTGATTCTTTGCGTGCAGTTCTTGGTCTTATTGTTGTTGCATCAAGTGGTAAATGTTGTCAGAAATCTATCGATAGTTCGACGAATAAGCCGTTCTGATGGACGATTATGTAAACCACAAATTTCACGAAGTTCTCTACGAGATAAGTTTGCCGAATAGAACACTGATTTTGAAAACAAATTTCAACAATTTGTGAAAGTTGTTGCGGCGTTAGTCTTTCCATAATAATTTGTTAATGCTTACTGAACAGAAATGTCAAAACAGCATGGCTTCTACCTTCTGTCAAGTTACAGTTATCCCCATCGAAAGTTCTATCACGGTAAAAAAACATCGGATAGACGTGAGTGAGACAGTAAAGAAATCGATGTATTTTAAATAAACTGCTCCACATGAGTTAGGAATATTGACTTTAATTCCAAAAAAATAGTTTTTTGTGAAGAAAATTCATATTAATATAATTTCAAGTTGCAAATTAATTTTTGCCTGTAGGTCTCCAGCGTATACAGGGTGGTTAAGAAAAATCGAGTAAAATAACCAAATTTTATTCCCAGAGTATTCAAGCATTTTAAGACTACCAATAGGGGTGAGGGGGGGGACATTGGGACGCGGGGCACATATGGACATTTCGAATTTTAGCGCCAGTAAACGTACAGTTTAATTGTACTAATCATTGTTAGAGTGCACTAAGTACCCATTTTATTTTAGAAAAGTTTCGACTGCGTCTAGCTACTCAGTAGCTAGTTACAGTTCGTAACGTGCACGTATCCGTTGTGGTGAATAACTCAGAAACCGTTCAAGATCGAATATTTTGCAAGTGGATACTAGAATTACCTCAGTTGAAATTCTAAAGGTAAGTGGACTTGTTCATGTTGGCTATGTCTGTATTTGCTTCTGTTATTGTTCATTTTAGTTATGTATACTCGTATATCCCCACAGTAATTTTGAGGATGAGTGGGGTACATTGGGACAACGAGTCGGGGGCACATATGGACACTGTCCCAATCTGCCCCAGAGTGGAATTGACTTAATTTTTCTTCAGGAATTAACATGGTGAGAACTTACAAGAGGAAGACCAATCGTTCTGCTATATCGAAGGAAAACATAAAAAAAGAAAGACTAGAAAAAGAAAAAATAGCCAAGCAAAATAAGAAGCAAATAAAACATAACCTGTTTTATAATGTAGAGCAGCAAGCGAATGATTCAGATGATTCCGAGGAGAAAGTGACCTATGCTGATGATGAATCTGACCATTTAAGTGAATTGGACCGTGAAAAGTAGTTAAGTATTGCACAAAGAAAACCCAAAAATATTATGTTGGAGAAGTGGAAAAAATAGTCGACGGCAAATATTCGATACATTTTTTCAGAAAGAAAGGAACTGGATTAACCATACCCCAAGTACCTGATAAGGAACTAATAGAATTGGAACAAGTAGAACTAGAACTACCTAAGCCAAAAACGTCTGAAACAACTGCAAGGTCGAGTTCAATAAAGCGGTTTCAAGATGACTTACGTGCCTATAATGTCATCTGAATAAAAATATTGATTTAAATGTATTTTTTATTTTTTTTTACTGTTTATACGATTAATGATAGATGGTACCCTCTTTATTCACCAAATGAATGTGATTGATACTTTTTAAATAGAAAAATTTGTTTCTGTCCACATCTGCCCCTACACTGTCCCAATCTACCCCAGCCAAGGGGCACATCGGGACAATTTTGATCCTTGGGAAAATATGAAAATCTTATTAATCTATCAGTGGATAAGCGCTAACCCTATGGTGATCGACAGTTCACTCATCAATGTCAACGACATAAAATTATTTGATCGATATATTGAAAGCCAAGCTTTATACAGCTAATTATTCTTGTAGCGTCCCAATGTCCACCCCTCTCCCCTACAATGTATAGCCCCCACGGGCATCAATAACAGCTTGACATCTTCTTTGCATACTACACACGAGGTTGTTGAACATTTCTTGAGGAATTTGGTTCCATAAACGGGCAGAAGCTCTCTCAGATTATTTAGGGATTCTGGGGTAGGTTGATGATTATATAATCTTCTTTGGAGCATATCGCATGCATGTTCTATGCAATTCAAATCTGGTGAGTGCGGAGGTATTGGTAAATGTGGAATACCAAGCTCCTCGCGCGCATTCTCAACTATGGCTGCACGGTGCGGTCTAGCGTTATCGTTTAGAAATTGAAAAGTTTCACCAATGGCAGCGTTAAAGTTTGGCACAACAGTGTCAATGACATGCTCCCTATAGTGTAAGGCAGTCATATTACCAGGACAAATGTGTAGATCTGTGCGCCCGTTGAAACATATCCCGGCCCATACCATAACACTATACCCCCTCGGAATGGATGGACTTCTTGGACATAGTGGGGTATGCGTGTTAATGGAACTCCTCTTAATGGACGTCTAGAACCTAGATTAACCTCTCTCAAACGTCGTCTGATGGTTTCGATGGTAACTTGGATCCCATCTTCAGGTATTCCATGGCATTCTACACGTAGATGTAGGGTTTCTTCTCGCCGAAACGGTGATGAAACGATCCTGAGCAGGTGTTGTTTTTCGTCGCCCACCAAGCCTTGGTCTTTCCAACACGGAACCTGTCTCCCTGAACCTATTTCAAAGTCGAGATATCACACACACTTTGGCTGACTTGGAGCCTTCATGCTACAACAACCTGAGTAAGGCCACCCTGTAGCATTCCGATAGCCCTATTAGCCTCAGCGTTTGTTAATTTACGTCTTCGCATTTTCAGAAAACTTGTTTCAAATCGAAGCCGTTGATAAACTGACTCCATTTCAAAATTCATGAAGTATATGCAACGAACCAAACTTCAGAAAAATGGCGACCAGATTGACGAAATGTCTCAAATTGATTTTTATTGGATCGATTCAAATTGTTATTGAGTTTTAAATGATTTTACAGTGATTTTCTCGAGGATTACATACTTTTAAGAACGATTGAATACGATATCCCTTACTCGTGTGGAGCAGTTTATTAATAAAATCTTCAGTATGTGGGCTGAACAAATTTTTGAATCTGATGAAGCTAAGGGTCGCATCATTCTGAGAATTCTAGCTCTCAAAGTATCATTCAATTAACACCCTTCTTTCAGATACTCGATTTCAAATCCGTCAGATAGAATTGACGTGAAGTTTTTGTTTGACAGTCGGAAAAAAGTGGATATCTTGCACAGAAATTTCCCGTCAAAACCTATTCACATCCGTCAGGACCACATGGTGCACAATCCGCCAGAAACTTGACCGTATGGCAGCCAAGAGCGCAACCACGCGCTGGGGTGGTCTCCAAAGGGACGGGGTGCTGTGCAAGTGAGCTCGCACCCCTCTCTGACATGTGCAAACAATGATTATCTCCGATTATTTTAGTTTCATTGCAACAGTGACGTCTCTATTTTGTGCCCCCCTCGCCCCGATACCGAGGTGCTCGGACAAGGATATATCAGTTTTTAATTCTCCCCAACGCCTCTCCGTGGGGCTCGCCTCATTCGGGGTCATTAACTATTCATTATTTGTATGGGCGCTACTGGGTGCGGGGGAATCTTTTATTGGGCATGTGAAATGTACCGAATGTTCGAGTTGTTACGGCCGTGATTGATTGTTTTATTCGGATTCTGCTCGCTCTTATCTCGGTCGGATCGGATGGGAAATCGAGAATGACGTGCTGTTGCTTTCCTGAAAACGACTGTTTCAGAATCGACTGGGCACATGGTTTTCAACTGATTCGTAACGTGTATCTCTGAAACAACAATTGTCCAATGAAAGAGTGTAGCCAGTACTTAGTTACTGGAGATATATTCACATGGAATGTAGAATACGATCGACTATGGAGGAAGTGAATCGTGGACTGCCACAAGGTAGCATTGCTAGGCCCTATTATTCATAGTGTATCTTAGGCCCGGTTGTACAGTCCGAGTTCAAGACTGAGCCAGAAAACCAGAAACATGTGTGTACAGTGCGAGTTCAAGCCTAAGCTTCGCTCAAATCACCCGTCTAGTTGGGCTACCGAAATCGGGCGCTCAAGCCTGGTTCAGCTGAAATATCATATTATCAATTTAATGTCAATTAGATGGAAGTTGAAACGCTCCGCTTTCGCTTGCTAGTATTATTTATTTTTGTGAATGAGTTGTGTTTCACTCAAAAACGCAGATTTTTGTATATCGAATTGATAGAAATGGATTTTCAACTCAATAATAATTTTGTGAATTTTGCAATGATCGAGAAGAATGCCAAAGAAATAAAGAGAGAGAATAAATCATTGCTGGAAAGAGTGCCTGTGTAATGTTTTTGTTTCATGTTTATAGCACCAATAATAAAGAAGTTATGAGAACTTTTCATTTGACTCCATTTTTCAATTTTCTCTAATAGTTCGGAAACGGTTTGACTTAGACGGTTGCGGTTTTCACCAAAATAATTCTCTCAAAAATCGAGCCGAAAATGTGCCACTCATTTTGTTCTAGCCCATCGGGTTTCTGAGATCCCCTCACTAGACAAAGAATTCGGTACACCCGGTACAACCGAATACATATCTGATCCTAACTAAAGATTGAGGTGAGCTCTGTTGAGCGTTGAATTGAGCTGGCCCAAATACCAATTTCAAGCTATGTTGACTATATTGAAGATAAGAATGTGCTTGTTATAGAATCGGCATGGCCAGATCACAAAATTTTGACCAAAAGACTAAAATCGTATATCTAATAATTCCTATATGAGGAATGAGCCACTCAAAACTGAAGCTGGGCTTTGGTAACAATCTAGATCTGCGCTTGTGCGGCAATATTCAGAATCAAAATAATTTTTTGAATCTGTCTCTCTCCAACACATCCTATTATGTCGTGAAACGTATGTCATTCGTAACTTCACGTGAATACTTTCGATCATATCACAATTTCATGTGAAATGTTTCAATCGCTTTCTTCCGTTTTCTTCAAGTCCTGAATATAATTGTTAACTACTATTTATATTTTGAAATTGAACTGAAAGTATTTATGAGAAATATTTTCATTCTCGATATCTATTTTCTTGTTTTCTTTCAGAATAAACATAACCTCTAAATTTATCGCAATTTTTGAATTTCCAGTTGACGCAAGCGTACGACTCAATCCTTACCAAAGATTTGGCTTCACTTTGTGACTGTGAAAAGCAGGGGTATAATCCATATTGATGTTATTAGATATATGACTAAAATATACCGAAGGTTGGTTTCTTCAAAACAACATGGCGCTGAATAAAAACAAAACCCGAATTTTTAGACACAAATATCACGAATAGCTGAGAGTGACCCCCTTCGTATATGCAACTGTCAGGAAAGAAAATATTTCCACGTTGTTTCACGGTTTGTCGTATCATGGCTACGTTTTGGAACCAAGGAAGAAGCACCTCGTTCATCGATCTATGGTGTTGACACTTTCAGTTGGTTGATAGATTATTACTTATTTTGGTGTGGGATGAGAAAGAGAGGCATTTTCTTAGACAAGATTTTTACTCCAATTATTCTCTTATTAGTAGCCATTTTGAGATATATTCAAAGAGCCCTTTTATTCAACATGTAGGTTCGTCCTTCTTTGTATGTAACATTCTTATTCTAGGTTCCTATTTCGTAGTCGCTATCTTAGCACGAAGCAATGTGATTTTACTCAATTCTATTCTCCTAATCGTTTCAACTGAGAATTATCCACTATTTATCCATAATAGCAACGATGTGTTTCGGTCGAATCAGATCACAGGATTTACATTTATCCTCTGATTGTTATTCATATTCTCTTTCAGCAGCCTCTGATCAGAACGGCTATTTCGTTTCCATCTGTGTATTTCATATAACTGTGAAATGTGAAGCCTGCAATCCAACGTACATGCACCCTTATTTTATACAACATGGATTTCTATTAGGTTCAGTTCCCAGATTGGAAATAATAGATTGATGATGAAGTCACTGGACATAAACATAAACTGCGAGGAAAGTATGTAGGGCTTGGAACAGGAGATTCTTTCGATCGTCGTGCTTGTCCGAGAGACAGCTGGAGTAGCATACTATGAAACGTTGAGCAAAGTTATACTTCGAGAGCTGAACGAACTCATTAACTGAAGTAAAGCACAAGCTTGATCTCCCTATTCTCTCCTTACCCGTCAATTACACTCAGCCCACTTCCACAGTAGGAAGCAGGGAAGTGAGCAGGGAAATGAACAGGGTGAGAATGTAATCACCTCACTTCTGCTGCCACTCGCACTGCTACTCGCGCTGCCGGTCACTGCCTAAATCAGCGGTTTTTCGTGCGGCAGTCAAAGGACCGGCAGCGCAAGTGGCAGGGAGTGATCACATTCTGCCCAGTTACTGTTGTGCGAGCGTTGCGTACGTTGTCGTATTAATTGATTAATAGTATATTCTAAAACTAGTTGCAGAATGGGCTCCTAACGTATGGTCCGAAAGTTTTGGGAAAAATTTCACCTGGTCTGATTGAGGAGCAACGTGTCAGGGGAATAATTAGGCAAATCGAAAATAATGGTCCCTTGTCTGTTACTTGAATTTTGATTTATAATAAGGATAGTTAAGTTAAATTGTTGAATAATTCGATAAAAATCTAAGATTATTCAAGTCAGAGTTATATGCTTTTGAAATTTTTCCCAAAACTTTCGGACCATACGTTATTCCAATACGAATGCGAAATTCGACTTTTATATTGTATCTTGGCAGTTGGTGACTGTTACGAAATTGACATTTCCAAATTGACGTGCTTTGAAAATTGATAGGAGCGGAAGCCAGTGCTGACAACCAAAAAACGGAAAATATAACTGAAAACAATGCTGTAATGAGTTCATTACAGCACTGTTTTTAGTACTGTAATGAACTCATTACGATACTGAAATAGAGAAAGGTCGTTAATTGTTGCGAAAAATGTCGACGGAGTGGAGCAACGAAAAAATAATATCATTTCTAGAATACCTTGAGAATGAAAGAGTGATATGGGATTCTTCTGATGAAAACCATAAACTTAAGCACAAAGTGCACGATGGTGGGAAGGATGTTTGGAATAGAGGAATTAAAGTGAGAAAAAAGTCACTTAGGGCTACATTCAGACCTCTTCTGAAGTCTGGATCAGGTACAATTTCGGTGTCCACCATTGCCAAAACTTGATCGCGAGAGAAATGTTTGAGCTGAGTGTAAATGCTCACTGCCTTTCCATACTGCCGCAGAAGTATTCCGGGAATTATTTCTGGCAGCGCGAGTAGCAGTGGAAGTGGCTGAGTCTAATTGAGGCATTAGAGATATGATAATGACTTGATCAATATCCGTTACCTAAAATTATGTTCTGAATGCTCTAAATTCAACCAATTGATTCATGTCAACTTGCTATATGTAATTTTATCCAACTGTAAAGCCGAGGTTTTTGCTTTTCGAAGCAGTTTTTTTTTTCTCTATTGAGTAGGTTCCGAAACTACTGCATCATAGACGAATACAGGCTTCATTCTTCATCCCTTGTCTCGAATTCAGTGTTTTATTTACCTGTTTTTACCTTATTATTTTCCATCCATAATTTCACTATTCTGAATTATACTACGACGTAACATATTTTCCTACCAAAAGATTAGACGATCACAAAGCCGGATTAAAAATTTGAGTATAAAATCCCCTTCAGTATAAAATCCCCTTTAGCGTGAAACATAAAAAACTCTTGAAGTTACAGAGTACGATTTTACTTTTTACCTCCTTTCTGAAAGTATGCTCAAGCTATTTTGCCTGGAATATTACAATACAGGGTGAGTTTTTGACTTGTACACATATTTTAACGGTAGATTCCTCTCATCAAAACGAAAGACTTTTTTCAAAATTTGGTTTCGTTTGAAATATACAGGGTGTCGAAAATCCATGAAAAAAATACTTCTCAATTCATGTCCTCGGAACCGCTATCTCAAATGAACTGAATTTTGGTTGATTGTTTACTCTATTGATGGTGCATATTCCTCAATCAAAACTGATTCAATATTTCTCCTGGTATAAAAGTTATAGCATAGCCGATCAATAAATCCACGCAAAAATATATACCATGAAACCACTCGAAGATAAATGGTTCATATTTTCGAAAGAATCAATCATTTTAGAAAATTACAGTTTACTTATGTTTTTTCAATGAAACGCGTCGTTTTCGAGTTATTTCTAATTGTATACGATGAAATGTGAAGAAAAAGTCAATTTAGAGAATAATCTGGATGCTTCCCTTAATAAAATATCATCGAATATTATTACTCCTCTGGTCTCTGAACAAGTTAACAATGTTGTCATAATGTTTATCAACTTTTTCGAGACTACAATCTAATGATGGAAATTGAACAACGAGGATCATTAAATTATACATTTAACGCGCATATTTTCTATCGAAATTTTTTTGTTCCTGGTCCATATTGAAAATAAATGTCAATGAAATACAAAATTCAGATATATGAATGATGAATGTCGATACAAACATAACAAACCAGGTATTAAATCAAAACTAATGAAAAATAAAATGTTACTTAGCAGTAAATAATCTGTGGCGATGTTTCCCTCTGAACAATATCTCTTGTTATTTATACATTCGACACTACACGGTCAATATCACATTCATTCACTGAAAGGCTTCACATAATCATCACGAGATCGAAGAAAAACACCTAAAACAATCACTTTCACGTTTCGTAACAACATAATTCTAGAAACGTTTTCTTCCATATTTGTTCACGCCATTTGCGGATCGCGCGGGTTGTCGCTATACTCATGCGTCGTTCACAGACACTGACGTTGGAGACACCGAACAAAAATTTAAGGTTTGAAATGGGTACACTTGGTGAAGTTGCAAGTTTAATGTGCAGATGGTGACCAACCAGGCACATAGTAAAAGAAAGAAGAAGAAGTTTGAGATGGGTCGATTCATAGATCTTACGGTTTGTCTTGCGCGCCCGCTACTTCGCAAGACACACCATTATACCATTGTTTAAAGAGAAAATCAACAATCTAGCATCGTCTTCTCAAAAGCTCTGAAATATTCATAGAAGACTGGTAAGGTTAGGTCATTGACCTAGAATCCTATGAGTTAGGTTGATTAATCATAAATAGAGTGAAAAAGCAATTCTTTATGAGATATTTTTGGGATATTGAGGTAACTATGAACAAGTTTTTAGCGTTCACAAACTAATCTTCAGGAAAATCGAAGAAGAAACTTATTTTGGTTGGAGAAATATGGCTTTTTATTTGCAGAAATAATCGGAAAAAACTAAGTGTTTTTCTCAGGAAATATCGTATTTGTAACATTTTCATTTCAATAAGGTTAGAGTACTTGAGTATTCCCTAAATGTATTAACTCAATTTCAATCGAGAAATATGAACTTAGAGTTCTATGCAGAAAATCGTATCAGGCACGTGTTTGGCCCCATTTTTTTTTCAAATAGCAAAATCTTCCAAACAGAGAATTCTGAAAAATGGAAAATGAAAAAAAGGTTTCCTTCGGCCTTAAGAATCTACAGTTGAAATATATTCACAAGTCAAAGACTCATCCTGTATATACCCTAGCTGTTCAACGTTTTTGTCAAGCTTGGTCCAAAAATGTCTACCTCTCTTAAGGCTTCCTCATCAACGAATATATTTTGAAATATATTTTTGGTTGTCATGTTTAATGAAGTTGTGCAATGCTATCGTTTTTCCAGTTTGATATTTCCGAAATGAAAAGCAACCTGCATCTCCTGATGTCGCCGAAACGCGAAGTGCGGTATCGTGACACGGACAGGTCGACAGATGTGAGAGATGAGTGCAGATAAGAGCCCTCTATCTGTCACGGCGCTGATCCGACAATCCCGCTCAACATTAGATTCTCGTTATTATTATTAGCCACCCCATCATCCGTAAACACCGGCCTTCCTCCCCGGGGGACGATCGTCCCTTCGGTATACTGGGTTACCCCGCATTCGAAATGAATACAGTCCATACGATATGGGTAAGTAACTGATAACAAACACAGATATCATTATTGTACATACCGCACCAATTTCGATGCCTCCGGTTATTATGTTATGGTTATCTTGTTCGGAGCGATCATAATTCAATGGCCAGGGGGTGTAAAGGCCTGGCGTGGTGTTGATCATTTTCAGTCGGATCTGAATTTCGGAAATGCATTAAAAATCTATCAGCTCATAATCTGAAATTATGGCAGAACGAAGCACTAAATTAAAAGGAAAATAATCATTCTAGTTTATAAGGAGACAAGAAATATAGTAATGAGAATATACCTTCTCCACGATATCTAGTACTACATATAGTGCTTCTCAATAGAAACGTCATGTTTTTGAAACCTTCATGGCAGCCATATTCAAAACGTTAAAAATGTCACAAGCTCTCCGGCAGTCTTGAGACAAAGTAAAGTTCAATAAAAACACGAAACATTTCTCGAATTAAAATATTAAACAATGATCCCCATATGATCCATTGATCCCAATCATTAGGAAATCCTCAATTACTCTGTTCGAGATCACATATTGACTAATCATCAAGTATTACAACATTAAGACGACTGGTCTTCAGTGTGGTCTATATTTATTTAGGAACCGAGAGCTTTCGAAGTCAGAGTTCCCTAGAAAAGCTATTATTTTATCCGTCTAGGAATGAAATCACATATACAGGGTGATTCCTGAGGAGACCGTCAGATTTCAGGAGAAGTTTACACTAGTCAAGGCAGTTCGAAACAATGTTTGGTTTATGGTTACGGGGCCTTCATTGAGAGTCTACAGGGTGATTTGTCCGATTTTTCTTTTATTTATAACTTTGGTATGGCTTGATCAATATTGATGAAATTTTCAGTGTGGAACAATATGATTGTCCACTTTCTATAATTCCGGCACGTTGTCGAAAATACAGTGTGGGAATTATGATAAGTTCAGATTAAATATGAAGGTTGAAAAAGACCCTTTACATTCCGTTTTCAAAAATTCGCTACCTGTTTCAGATTTTACGATTAATTTACATTACTGGTGCGTTTTTGTTTTTTTTTTTCACACGTCCAGTTTTGCTAGAATTATTTTTTGAAATGAACAATATCCCTATTTCCCTCCAAGGCAGTGAGAATATTCTGAAGAAGATATAAAAGCTGTATCGTTCAATGATACAAAGCTCTTCCTGAGTCTTAAAGACCTAAAGTAGTTTTACAAAATTCGAAATTCATTTTTAATCACTCATATTCTGATGTATAAAATCATTTAATGCAGAATATTTATATACGTACCTACGTTAACCAAAAAATCTACAACAACTAATACAAAATAAACATTCGAAACATATTATGAAAGGCAAAACTAAGGATCAACACAAAATTTACATAGAATGTTCGAAATGATTCCCTCGAATGTTTATTCTGTATTAGTTGTTGTAGATTTTTTGGTTTACGTAGGTACGTATAAAGATTTATTCTGGATTGAATAATTTTATACATCAGAATATGAGTGATTAAAAATTAATTTCGAATTTGGAAAAACTACTTCAGGGCTCACGAAGAGCTTTGTATCATAAAACGACACAGCTTTACTATCTATACTCCATTCACTTTTATTTAATCACATAGGTCATGGTTTCGTTGTCAGGAGTTGGTGTCCCTGATGAAAAGCACAGAGCATATGATGAAAAGTCAGTGCGCGCACAGAAAATATCGTTGATGACAAAACGACGTTGCCAGTTTCTTTGTTTGCATCAAAGCAAAAGTATCAAAGATATTCCACATATTGTTAGGTTTACAAATTGTTCGCAGATTTTTGGTATTTAATCGATATTTGCAGGTGAGTTTTTCGTCGAATATCCAAGATTAACGTATGTTTATTGGTTTTAGCACCAGTTTGGAGCGTGAGGACGATTTTCGAGACCAGGACGAATGTTTGCATTTCGAGTTTGAGGGTACACGGGAATTTCGTTGAAAAAGCTGTTATTTGGACAGATATCGCAGTAGATGGATCAGATAGAGCCCCGAGAGGTCGATTAGGATGATATTTTTCAGGTTTTCCAATTTGGCGATATCTGAGCAGATTTTCAAAATTTAGATACCTCACTAATGAGGTGGAACTTAGACCTAATTCTCCTATAAGAAACGCCTTTCAAAGGTCGAGATGGTGAAAAATGTATTCTTTAGATGTTGTTTGAACAAACGCAGCCGAGTTTTATATCCCAACATCGATTTTAAGAAAGTTATCAACAAAATAAAATTGACGTTATTCTTGTAATTACCCATCAATTCATCTTATATCTTTGGGTTGATTTTTTTAATGAATTCTTGATCAGAATCAACAATTGATGCCGTCAAGTCTTGAACTTTCAGTTCAAGAGGATAATACAGGGTCTTTCACGAGGAACCTCACCCATATTTATACGGGAAACTACTGAACGTATTTTCATGAAATTCAGCACTTATAAGTATTTCACGATGCTGATGAAATCTAAAATATTTTCAAGGCATGAGCACCTCCGGTTTTTCCGGAAATGACGTCAACTTCCGTTTTTCAGATTAGAACACCATTTTTTTATTGCAGAAATAGATTCCTTAGAAAATTTCAAGTTATTTTGATGTAACATTTTTCAGTTTTGGTTGGAAAATTCTCTCTGAGCGGGAAAATTCGAAAAAAAAATCGAAAATAGAGCTCCGCTGAAACAAGAATAACTTCGAGGTTTTTGGATGGAAAATTTTCATTTTTGGGATTTTTCAAGATGTAAGATTGATGTATCCACTTTGAAAATCGAAATTGCGATTCATGATACAGGGGGTGAAAAAATCGCTTTCAAAGTTAGGGATGACAAAATCGTGAAAAATCAATTTATTCAAATTAGAACCCCATTTTATTAAGGCAGATATTGAATCTACGTTAAAAAATAATGAGAGTGTATGCATCACACCCTTGCCCTAAAATTGATATTTTCTGAGTTATTCACAAAAAACTGTTTTTCGTCTTGAATTTTCAGCTATTTCTTTTCCCTTCACGCCAAAAAGATGAAATTTTCAGGAACTGTTATTTGAACCATGCTGTAGATTTTTCACCCCTTCTTGAAACCGACTTCAAGTTACTATTAGGAGAACCATGGCAAACTCTCGCAGATATAACTAGAGAGGATGCTCAAAGTTTTGACCGTTAATTTCTAGACATTTATTTATACGTCTCAGGAATGCTTCGTGCGTTGCTCTTCTTATTTCATCGGGAGGAAGAGATCTGCAAAAGTGTTTAAAAACCAAATTGAGTTTCAAAACTATGAATCTAAAAATCTAAACAAACCTGAACGCATTTCTGACTCGTTCTATGCAGTCCTCTTTATCAGTCAGGGGAGTTGAGTAGACAATATATTTTATCCTACCCCAAACATAATAGTCTAAAGGAGTTAAATCGGGAGACCGTGGTGGCCAAAGATATGGACCATTGTTCGCCAACCATCGATCTTCAAATAGCCTGTAGAGGATATTTGACACATTGAGTGAATTGTGTGGAGGCGCGCCATCTTGTTGATACCATAAGTCATTATGGTTCTGTACTAGCGGCTCAATTATTTGAGTCAATATGTCAGAATATCTATCTCCTAAGGGAGAACATTCTTTAAATAATGCAAACATGTGTAGTGTTCTATCTTACCAGTTAAAGTCCCATCATAAATGTGAACATCGAGAATTGCATTATTTTTGATGGCGCAAAAAACATTGAAACTCCAGGTCTCTTGAAAGTTCCATTGTCTGAAGTGGTGGTTGTTCTCTTCATCCCAATAATGACTGTTATGCCTATTGAAAGAACCATTCTTTGTGAATTTAGATTCATCTGTCCAAATTATACAGTCCAAAAAGTTTTCATTCTCTTGAAATCGAATCATCATAGCTTCGCAAAACTCTGTTCTCCTGACGAAATGAGTTTCCTTCAAATGCTGTACCCTATTGAATTCATATGGGTGCATTTTATGTTTTTTTAATATTCTCCAAACACTCGATTGAGATAATCCCAGATCAATCTCGGCATCTTTGAGAGAATTTTGAGGATTCACACGAAAATATGCAAGAACTGTAATTTCGTTGTTCTCATCTACTACCCTTTTTTCTCTGTGTATAGTTTTCTTAACGAAAGATCCGACATTTCTCAAGTTTGTCATGGTTCTGTTAATGGTATCTCTCGTTTGTCTGGGTCGGTCAGGAAACCTCTCAATGAACAGTCGAATCGTTCTATCTACAACTTTATTACATTCTACATGAAGTAGAATGAGATTTAAATAATCTTCATTGGTAAAATTAGGCATAGTGATCGATTTTATAACTTAATACGAATTATCACCAAATTAATAGTAAACACAAAATGCTACTGAATAAAGAGGAATTTGGCAGATGTAATTAATGATATCTATCATTAAAAAAAAAGAATGTAAAACATGGTAAGTTTTTGCATATGGTTCATAAGGAATCATTTATTTATCACTGGAGAGAGAACCGATGGCCGATTAGTTGAAATAAACAGGTTTCCGATACAAATTCGAATCCAAATTCGCCATCTATTTCGGAACAACCTGTAACTTTTTTCTCTTGCATATTAGGGTAGTAAAATCTAAAACATGGTTTAAGTGACAGTTCCTGAAAATTTCATCTTTTTGGCGTGAAGGGAAAAGAAATAGCTGAAAATTCAAGACAAAAAACAGTTTTTTGTGAATAACTCAGAAAATATTCACTTTAGGGCAAGGGTGTGATGCATACACTCACATTATTTTTTAACGTAGATTCAATATCTGCCATAAAAAAATGGGGTTCTAATTTGAAAAAATTGATTTTTCACGATTTTGTCATCCCTAACTTTGAAAGCGATTTTTTCACCCCCTGTATCATGAATCGCGATTTCGATTTTTAAAGTGGATACATCAATCTTACATCTTGAAAAATCCCAAAAATGAAAATTTTCCATCCAAAAACCTCGAAGTTATTCTTGTTTCAGCGGAGCTCTATTTTCGATTTTTTTTTCGAATTTTCCAACCAAAACTGAAAAATGTTACATCAAAATAACTTGAAATTTTCTAAGGAATCTATTTCTGCAATAAAAAATTGGTGTTCTAATTTGAAAAACGGAAGTTGACGTCATTTCCGGAAAAACCGGAGGTGCTCATGCCTTGAAAATTTTTTAGATTTCATCAGCATCGTGAAATACTTATAAGTGCTGAATTTCATGAAAATATGTTCAGTAGTTTCCCGTATAAATATGGGTGAGGTTCCTCGTGAAAAACCCTGTATACATTAAATCTTCATACGCTAGGAATGTAGAATGGGCAACATTGTGTTGACTTGGAACATAAAAATATTTTGGAAAACGTCATAACTTCGATACAGAGTGGAATGTGTCAAATTTCCAAGGCCAGAGTTGTGATTTTATAATTGTGAATGGAGTATAGTTCAGAATATTCTCACTGCCTTGGAGCGAAATAACGATATGGTTCATCTTTAAAAAAGAATTTCAGGAACCTGGACGTGTACAAAAAAAAATAAAAACGCTCCAGTAATGTAAACTTGAGGTAGAATCTGAAGCAGGTTGCTAATTTTCGAAAACGGAATGTACAGGGTGTGTTTTAAACCTGCAAATTTAGTCTTAACTTATCATAATTATCATAAAACGCTGTGCAATTTTAAATTGTCCATCGCGATATTGCTGTTTTCATTATACTATTATGTTTTTATTATAAATTATATGCATTATTGTCATTAATCAACTTTAAGAAATCACATAAAAAAGGAATGCTTTCAAAAAAGAAAGTCACTATCAGCAATTTTCATTAATGTCATTTTGAATCTCTCTACTGTACGAGTATTTTCGTGGTTTCACCGATGTCATTACTTTCATCATAGTGCCCTGAGGATGGAAACATAATTTCCGAAACGTTGGCTAAGTTGGAGGTTTTATTCCTGTAAACCAGACTTTTTCAACACCATCCCATATACATATGATATAGATAACCTTATATGCAGAAATCCCAAGAGAAGTATTATTTGACAAATTCTCACTTGATACAAATTGAATATTTTTATATGATGGACAAATGGAATTTACTTCAATTTTCAACTAAAATTGTAACCAGTTGAATTTTAGTTTAGGATCCTCATAGGCTCTGCCAAATACAGTTCCAACCAGTCTCCGAATTTATCCAGTTGCTAAGACCAATTTACCTATCACTCTCTCAGTCTCCTACTGAGAGATGGAAAGACGTTCACGAACTGCATTCCTGTAAGTAGCGCTCATGAAAGACAACAACGAAAACAAACTGAATTCTGGTGGATAGTTGTGGAGCTGCCCAAAACTTGAAAATTATTTCCTCAGACATAACAGAATGTAACATAAACAAAACATAACATAAATATTTCAGACGAAAAAGCACAGGTCGGAAAGTAATTACGATAATAGAACCACTAAATATCCTCGACACCCAACAAATGCCAGTGTTATAATAACCATAAAAATTTACATACAGCTTTATAGTTCGTACGCTCACATCGGGAGGAAAACCAAATCGTTCCGTTCAATTAAGGGACGTAATAATTTTATTACAGGATTAATCTTGTTCCAGGATGAATTACGTCCATGTGCGCCCGATGATGACGCATAATTTAACCAGTCCTCCATCACCCCTTCGCAACTTATTTACAGCATATGGTACCTACGGCGCATTCATCACTGGCCGCAGTTTCATTTGAATACGTACAGAGTTCCTTATATGCATATAATTCACTTGCAACAATCGATTATTTCGGTTAATCTATTAACCTCCCGCCCTATTTTTATGGCATCGATCGGGATCGGGCCCAAGGTCCGACGACATCAGTGCAAGGAAAACGGAGAGGGATGATTAGACAACCTTTTAGACTGATTGAAAGCGGGGGCTTCTTGAATTCCGAAGAAGTAAATGATCGAAAAAATTAATATTCGGCGTTTCAGGGTTGGATTAATCGATGAAAAGATCACAACACCGCAAAATGATACATATTCCAGAAAAAAGGAATGAACCGTCGAAACTACACTCCTGGAAAAATATCGAACAGAAAAAATTCATTTCGAAATAACTTTTTAAGGTGTGCATCGCTTCTGATAATTTTGTTCTATATTCGTCTATTCATCTAGTTTATCACTTGATGTCGAGTCTGCAAGAATTCCAATTGAATTTGATGGTATACAGGGTAGAACTGAAAGTTGCATTTTCCTCTCAATTCCTAAACACCCTGATTAGGTAATTCGTAAAACAATGATGGGTCTTTAAACGGATTATCTCGATGAGATGAACATCCATCGATTAGACTGGCCTCCGCGTAGCCCCGATCTAAACCCAATTTATTGACCATGAGTGGGACATAATAATAATATTCTATTTCCACGGACTGACTGCTCCACAAGAGTTAGGGATATCGTATTCAATCGTTTTCAAAAGTATGTAATCCTCGAGAAAATCGCTGTTAAATCATTTAAAACTCAATATCAACTTTAATCGGTCCAATAAAATCAGTATGAGACATTTCGTCAATCTGATCGCCTTTTTTCTGAAGTTTGGTTCTTTGCATATGCTTCACGAATGTTCTTATTTTGAAATGTAGTCAGTTTATCAACGGCTTCGATTTGAAACGAGTTTTCTGAAAATGCCAAGAGGTAAATTAACAAACGCTGAGGCTTATAGGGCTATCGGAATGCTACAGGGTGGCCTAACTCAGGTTGTTGTAGCGGAAAGGCTCCAAGTCAGACAAAGTGTGATATCTCGATTTTGGAATAGGTTCAGGGAGACAGGCTACGTGTTGGAAAGACCAAGGCTTGGAAGGCGACGAAAAACAACACCTGCTCAGGATCGTTTCATCACCGTTTCGGCGAGAAGAAACCCTACATCTACGTGTAGAATGTTACGGAATACTCTTCAAAATGCAGATGGGGTCCAAGTTTCCATCGAAACCATCAGAAGACGTTTGAGAGAGGTGAATCTAGATTCTAGAAGATTAGATAATCATCAACCTACCCCAGAATCCTTAAATGATCTGAGAGAGCTTCTGCCCCGTTTATGGAACCAAATTCCTCAAGACATGTTCAACAACCAATTGTGTAGTATGCAAAGAAGATGTCAAGCTGTTCAGCCCGTGGAGGCCATACATTGTAATGATAGTTTTAAAATGCTTGAATTATCTGGGAATAAAATTTCGTTATTTTACTCGATTTTTCTTAACCACCATGTATAGGCTGCAGACCTACAGGCTAAAATTAATTTGCAACTTCAAATAATATTAATATGAATTTCCATCACAAAAATCGTATTTTAACTATATTATTTTGCAATTTAAGTCAATATCCCTAACTCATGTGAAGCAGTTTATTTACAGTATGGGAAAATGTCATAAGTATAGCAAAAGACACACTTAATTCAATATAACTACTAACAAACATCTTGAACCTTATTACACACTATGAATGCTACAAGTGGAAATTAAAATCAAAATATTCATGCAGAGAATAATATACATTCTACTTTAACAATGTTTTTACATGTTAGGAAGGCATATCGTCGTTACAACCCGAAAAATGTGTAACTCCCAATTCAATCAAAAAAGAGATTTTGATGCCATCTCTTAGCGGTTTTCAACATCTACATGCTCAGAAATTTGTGTGGTTCCATCTAACAGTTTAATATTTTTCCCGCGCAAAATAGAATAATGTGTTTTGAAAAATATTAAGGGAGTACGGGTAATGAAAAAATTTATTTTTGCCTCTCCTGTACAATCAGCTAGAATGGAGTTACACATTTTTCGGGTTTTAACGACGATATTCGAAATCGTTAAGCGGAAACCATTTCAGCTACATTCTTCTTGAAGAATGGAAAAAATTACCACAACAGGCATTTGCCAATTGTATTGGCATAGAAGCAGTGATAAAAGCAAGTGGAGACAATACTCAATATTAGAATATAAGAATATTTTTTAATTGTATCTGTCTATTCTTAATGTGTTATCGTTAATGTAATCAATTGCATAGTTTCGTTTGAAAAATCGTATTTCCTTTTAGGAAAGAGCAATTGACGTGAATTAAACGAGAAAATGTTAAGAGAAGATCAGGCTTCGAAAACTCATTTAAAGACCCTTCATTTCATACCTTTACAGGATGTTCATTTATTTTTTCTTTATTTAATTCACTATTAATTTAGAGGAAATTGCAACTTTCAGTTCTACCCTGTATAGCATCAAAATCAATTGAAATAACCGCATACTCGACAGCAAGTGATAAACTAGATGAAATAGACTATACAGATAGACAACAAAATGAATCGATGCACACCTTGAGAAATTATTTCAAAATTAATTAAGTGAACATTTTTATGTGGTTTTTTTGTCCAGGAGTGTATTTTATGTAGATTACAAAGCATTGACCTGAACTCAAGAGCTTTTGAATGCTCCTTCTTGCACATTGTAAATAGATCCATGTGAAACATGCAACCCCTATTTAATTTTTCACCCGAACTCCAAACATTGTGCATGCACGGATCTTCTGCAAATGTAATCGAAAAAATCTAGAAGGTGAACGTTTGATTTTCTCAAATAAAAAAAAATTCTCATTTTTCAAAGCGTGTAACTTTTCAAGGAAATACCTTGGAGCTTTTGTTCACATGATAGACTCCCCTTAATTTTCGACAAAAAATTACTTCCGTAAAAACTTTCTCTCGATCTCTGGTAGGCATTGGTGCACCACTACACTGCTAGATTATGTAGGCAACCAACAATACTTTTTAAATGTTAAATTGACATAGTTCAAACTCAGCCCTTTGAAAAATGAACATAATTATATTTATAAAGGAAGATTTGTAGACGATAAAATCATTCATAACATAATTATATTGTAATTTTGAGTGCAATCTCCATCTTCATTTCAAATTTTGAACGGCTGCTCTTTTTTGAACAACTAAGTACGATATTTTTGTTATCCCCCATTTTGAAAGTGTAACTTCCCATCATAATTCAAAAAGTGGTTATATGTTATGAGGGAAATGGACTCATTGATTATGTTGGGTCCTATGGACGTTATCCTCTATTTTTATTTTTTGTTATATGTTGTATTTTGATTCTAGATTATTCGAAAGGCCATTTTTCTGTTGTCTCGATTCCCATCTTAATTTTTTTGCTACATTCAGTTTTCGATATTATTTTTCGATTTTCACAATAAACATGAAAATGATAACATTTCTGAATAGAGAATGACACTACCTTTCGATGTATCACAAGACCATACTTCCTATTTAAAAAAATGAGGGTTGAAGGTAAGGTTCGCATTTTTACGAAAAGGAATGACAATTTGAAATTTAAATTTGTTTCGGGATTTTCCATGAATATGTACAGTAACCAAGATAATTAATTTATTCCGTTTGGCTTTTCCGCACTGTATATTCTCTTAAATCTTTGGTAATTTGATTTGAACTTTAGATCAGTGCAGATTTACCTATATTCACTTTTATAAAGTATCCCGGATGGCCATGACATTCTGACTCATTTCGCCGCGTGTATCTTGAAAATGTTAGATTATAGTCAGTTTCCTGTCAGATAACTACGCAACGCTGTCCTCTCTACATAGAGGTCGTAGTGATTACGTGTTACAGCATTGTTTTCAGTTCTATTTTTCGTTTTTTGGTTGTCAGCACTGGCTTCCGCTCCTATCAATTTTCAACACACGTCAATTTGGAAATGTCAATTTGGAAATGTCAATTTCATAACAGTCACCAACTGCAGAGAAACACTACAAAAGTCACTATAGGATGAGTTTTTCATTGAATTTCAACAGCATTTCACGAAATTTGACTGAAATAGAGAAAATATCGTCTAATACTCGTTGCAGAATGGAATTCCAACACTCATGCGTTCGAAAACTCTCTCCTTCGTCGCTCGTTCTCGAATTTCGCATTCGTATTGGAATAGGAGCCCATTCTGCAACTAGTTTTAGAATATACTATTAGACTTCTCTTATATACTGATTTGTTGATTATTATTATCTCAATCGCATTGCTTATATTCTCCACTTTATATCTCAAAATTGATTTGTGAATTTTATTGCAACTCGAGCGATCCTCATTTATGTATCTTCTGTTTTTTTTTTCGTTAGATGAAGGTGAAACTGAACACTGAAACGTTGTTTTTATTGATGCGTATGATCATTCCCACCCGGTTTTGAACACTATGAAACTGCGACCAATATCTTCATGATGAGTTTTGAAATTTCGATCCCGGTTCAAGCGATAATTACCGAATCAACACAACCTGGAAAAAGAACAAGACAGTCTCGGACGTATATGTCGGAGACACAAACTGTTTACCGAGGCTAAGAAAACAGGGGTTTCCGACATGACTCGGGAAAGGCGGACACAATGGTGTCGAATTCGCCCCCGACAAAAGGAAGCGATGCTTTCTTTCGGAGCAGCGACCTGTTCAAACATTATCAGTGTAAACAGAACATAATAGTCCATACCGATCGTGACTATTTCGGTTCTTATTTCACAATATCGAATTACGCGGTGTGAATGAGGTCCCGATATACGAAGCGTCTCGATAAAATCTATGCTTTTGGCCATTTCGTACGTATTCGTTCACGTATCATTTATCGCGAGAAGGGTTCCATAGATTACTATTACTTCGAAAATTTGAGAAAATCAATGACATCGGGGTAGTAGCTACAGCGATCCTTCAAACATTAGTTCAACCTATTCCGATGATTAGTTCCTTGCATCAGTTTTATTTCAATCACAAAAAAATTTCTTTCGATCGGTATGTCTACCATATATCTAATAACATCTTTGTGGATTATGCCCTACGATTCCTACGAAGTGAAGCCAAGTCTTTGGTATTTTTGGTAACGATTGAGTTGTACGCTTGCGTCAACTGAAAATTCAAAAATTCCGAGAAATAAAGAGGTTATGGTTATTCTGAAAGACAACAAGAAAATAGATATCGAGAATGAAAATAAGTCACTTAAATACTTTCAGTTCTATTTTAGAATATGAATAGGAGTTAACAATGATATTTAGGACTTGAAGAAAACGGAAACGGAACAAAGCGATTGAAACATTTCACATGAAATTGTGAGGTTATGATCGAAACTATTCACATGGAGTTGAGAATGATTGTTACCAAGGCCCAGCTTCAGTTTTGATTGGCCTATTCCCCATATAAGAATTATTAGATATACAGGGTCCTGCAATAGTGCGAAAATCTTCCATAGCTGCCGAACCCGATATCGCAGAGATTTCGTTGAGAACTATATCTCTTTTACCTTCATTTCTGCATCTCAGGAAATTATTTTAGAATATACAGGGTGTCCCCGATAAATATTATTCAACAAATGGATGATTTTTTCAATGGATCACTCTATTTATTTTCACATATTTTCAATGACTTCATTACTTCTTTCATGACGCAAAATAATAGAGACATTTTTCCAACGAGACGGATCTTATGAAGAAAACTGCAAAAAGGTGAGGGAAAAGCAGTTCAGTAAAAGTCTTCTGATGATTTCCAGAAGCGATAGTAACATGAATTTGATCTGAAAGTTTTTTAATTGAAGGATTTGCCTTGTCGCCGTTCCTAAATGATCAACCTATCATATACAGGAATTGTCCAATTCCTGATATTATTTGTTTTATTTAAACTACGTAATGGACGAGGAAAACATTAATGATTAACTATAATAATAGAGAAATCGCAGTAATGAGCCTTAGAGATAAACGAGCAGCTCCTTCGAGACTTGGCTAGTTTTTTACAGAATGTTTTTAGTGGGATATCATTTATCTCATTGAGAAAAGACACGAGAGCTTCTGGATAGATTCGAAATTCACAGATGTGGGTGGATTTCAGCCTCTGATATCGGACGCTATCACTGAAGACTTGAGGTAGGCTTGATTTGGAATTTTGATATTCAAACCGTGATCGAATATCCGAAAACAGGATTGGCTCGAATGGGAGAAGGTAATTATGAGTAACACGCTATAGGGTGCTAACTTGTCCAGGAAGCGTATTGGCATTGTTTACTACGGTGCAACGCATACATGGTGTTGGAACGCGGAAAAGAATGGCTGAACCAATGCTCTCTCTACCCAGACATATCTCTTACTGCGACTCAGCACAGGGAGGTGTTCAGGCGTAGTAACTATTGTATTAAGGATACGCGCCTATTCTCGGGTCATTGTTTACCGCATTAAAGACATTGTTCTACAAAGATGTAAAGCGTTCAATGCTTGTGCCCTGGTGGATTTCGTTGCCAATGTTTTCGAGTCCTATCTAAGACGCCATGCTATCATTTGCCAATTTCCGGAACTCAAAGTATAAGATACTCTTTGGAAAAATGTCACATTCTGCTAATGTCTCTGTTGAAAGAATCGACGAAAATGCCTTTTTAGTTTCTTCGGAGACCGATGATCATATGTTTTATACTGCATATTTAGATATTGCATTTTGCGACTTTGTTTTTGGACAGGGTGGGCACCTTTGCACCATACAAAATAAGTACCGAATCACTTTTAGGACCTGTATGCAAATAAACGCTAACGACAGAAAAGAATTAGCAAAATAAGCTCTAGGAGAAAACATATCCCCAGAATATCATGACGACATGTCAACTGATGTGGGTAAGAAAATGACTTGCCAACTACTACAAAGCAACAAAGCAATGTTTCTACCCAACAAGATAATTTTTCTGTAGTACCAATAAACACTGTCGAGAATGCCAATGAAACAAATTTAGGTGAAAAACATTCCGCAGCTACAGCAGAACTAACAAAAAATTTTGAACGCATTACTAAAATAGCCTGCAAAAATAAAACGGTTGATGCCATGAAAAAATTCAATCAGACTTTGAATAAAATTGTTACACCATACGACTTATTAAATTTTATTCTTGCATCAAAAAATATCCCACGAAAAAAGAACATTTCTGTTCAGACGTGAGCCGAAGAATAATTAGACGTGGTTTATCGTGCGGCGCAAAACGCATTCAAGCTGGTAGGCCATCCAACAAAGAAATGACAAAAAATCCTAAAAGGCAAAGATCTTTAAAGAAAAATATTGATCTTAAAAGACCAAATGCAAAATCACCTAGAAATAGTAACTAGCATTATACATACGTCAGCTGATTTTGCATTTCATGTAGTTGTTTTCAGCGATACTCACTGTATTTATACTATTGTTATTTTTATGTATTATTTTCTATATATAATTCTTTTTTATTTTAGTGTGGTTCAATAAACTATTTTTGGCCGAACCTATCGCGAACCGCTCGCGAAGTGTTCGTATCATGTTCGTTAATTTCACGTACACACTTGCGATCCGCTCGCGAACCTGTCTACGCGCCCGCCAAACTTACACTGGGCTCGCGTTGTGTTCGTGAAAAAAACCGACTATCGATGGATCGGCGCGAACGGTTTGCGAGCGGCTCTATAGACGTTCGACATGCCGTCCAAATAATTGTCGCTATTGGTTCGCGAGCGGTTCGGCTCGCACATGTATACGCAGCTTAATACAATAGTTACTACGCCTGAACACCTCGCTGCGCTGAGTCGTAGTAAGATATATCTGGATAGAGAGAGCATTGGTTCAGCCATTCTTTACCGCTGTCCAACACTATGTATGCGTTGCACTGTAGTAAACAATGGCAATACGCGTCCGGGAATGTTCTACGTAACCAAACAGTCTACCTGTTCATGGATTTTCCTCTAACTTTCATTATGCTTCGGGTGCATATCTACCCCCCCCCCCCCTATGCTAACACAATGAATCTTGGGTTCCTTAGGATAAATACTCATATTATAATTTCACCGTGCCTGAGTTATATAATGAAAACGTATACTAATTTTCCCTTCCGTCCATCTTCGCCCTGGAATATGCGATCTTGTTAGTAGTTGAAAAAAATTCTCCGACAATTTCATACCAATAAAGGTAGAAACGCTCGCACGTATTCGAATTTCAAGATGATATACCTATCGCGAGGACTATCCCGCTTCGGCGAAAGTCTCCACCCTCCAACAGACGGGCAGATATCTCGCCCTCCAGAGGGTGGATAAATAATTCAAGTACCCAGGCCTACCAACAGCATTTGGCATACGCATTATCGTTTTCCCCACTTCGTTCCACCGCTGCCGTCGGCGTATCGATGCTGCATCTACAATTTACAGTCATACGTAACGATCGTGAACTGGCATATTCCAGTCATACGAGAGCAATGCCCAAAAAAAAAGCGGGAGTGGAAGAAGAAAATGTTATGAAACGGAATAATCTTCGATGCAATATAATCGGCAGTTATATTTTTTCAACCACATACATATCTATATTGGGATACGGGGCAAATGTATGAAAATTGTTTTCCGTGAAGAGTTAGCTGAAAATATGGAGTGTAATCAATGGAAACCCCAGCGAGAACCGGAGATATGCTGGGTGTTTCAAGAAAAGGTGAATCCGCCCCTTGGATAGGTAGAAAACGGAAAAATAATTGGGGTTTGCACAATAAAAAATGTTTGTAACGTAAAGTATTCAAGATGAAGGTAGTTGAAGAAAGAAAATGAAACGTTACAAGAAAGGAAAGGCCTCAATCCCAATTTGTCAATATGTATCCGTTTTATCGAGGCTTCATACGTCGGCGGAAAGAAGAGTTCCTCAAGCATCGCGATATCCATGGGTATTCCACCAGGAACGCAAACCAGATTCCCCAACATAGAGGCTCAAGAAAACTCAAGAATCAGTGGTATTTATGGGACTCAAATTATTCAACAGCTTACCTGAAAGTATAAAAAATATGAGCTATAAAAGTGTAATGTTTTTTTAAGTATGGAAGAATATTTCCAATTCGTTTTCTCAAATGTTTAATGTCTAACTGTATTTACTTATTATTTAATGTATGAATATGTATATTCAATGTCTTTTGAATGTCTGTATTATGGCTTACCCTGTATGATTCGAGGGGCTGTAATATACAATCAAAGATATTCTACATATTGTAGAATATCTTTGAATACAATATCGTTGAGGCCTCATTTACGCGACAATAAATTTTCAATTCAGATAGTGCATACTTATGTATGATAATAATAATAATCAACTTCCTGATTACTTCATACCAGCATCGGTTGTAACGTAATGTTCAAATCAAAATATGTATTCCGAAAACGATACACAGTATCGAGTTTTACCAGGCGTGCCTTTTTGGTGTGAGATTGAATGTTCACTTGAAATTTTGATTAATAAAAATAACCTTTGAAAATTTATGTTCAATACTTCCTTGCACGAACCGTGTATCTAGCGCCCTCTATGAGAGCCAGATATAAAAACAAATTCGTGGAATGAATCAGCTTCCCAAACATATTCGTATAATATTGCATTACAATGTTGCCAGTGGTTTAGGTTTGGTAAAAATTGTGTAGAAATATTTTTGTCTCCAACGCCCTTCATCTTGAGTAAGGATGGCGTTACGAAAATTTTGTACTGAACAAAGTTTCCCAACTATCCTAGAGACGGAGTCTACTTTTTTGAAACACCCTGTAGGTATAGTTTACAGGTCCAAATCAGATAAGCTGAACCATTGCGTTTAAATATACCTAGAGGTACAACGCCCTTGAACGATTTGATGCAAACATGTTTGGCAGTTTACTTGCCAACTTTAGTGGCGGCACATAGTAGCTACTTAAGGAACTATAATCTACCGATCCATTTTGTCACTATTCATTCACAAAAATCTGTAGAATATTTATTTTCCTCTAGTTCTATGAATCATAGGCAAAAATAATTGTCGTTTTATTGCAACCAAAAAATCAGGTGTGATGAAATACTGAACATCTCACATTTCCATACGCCTAGATTTTTGAGGCCATAAGAAACTTTTTCATTTTTTCGAGTTCGGCTCTGTTAAAAAGATATAGCCAAATACCTCAAAGTTTATATTTCTCGATTGAAAATGAGTGAGCACCTTCAGGAATTACTCAAGTACTAACCTTATTTGAATACAAATGTTGAAAACACGATATTTCTTAACAAAAACACTCAGTTTTCTCCAATTATATCTCCAATTAAAAATCCATCAAAACGAATTCCTTCTTCGATTTTCCTGAAGATTAGTTTGTAAACACTAATAACTTGTTCATATCCTCCTCGATATCCCAAAAATATCTTGTGAAAAAAGGTTCCTCATCCATTTTATGATTAATCAATCTAACCTAACCCATTTTGCGTACAAACAAAAATCTCCCATGGCAAAGCTATCACAGAGCTTTTGAGGAGACGATGCCAGATTGTTGAGTTCTCTTTAAACAATGGTGTGAGGTAGCAGGCGCACAAGACACACCGTGAGATCTATGAATCGACCCATTATCATTATCATTTCAGTGATTTAATTTTTAATATTAACCGTGTAGTGTCGAGTTTATAAAATTCCAATTGATATTGGTCAGATATAAATATCGTCACAGAGTATTACGTGCTACGTATCAATTTATTTTTAATTAATTTCAATTTAATATGAGGTTTATATCGACATTCATCATTCATATAATCTAAATTTCGTATTTTATTGACATTTAACTTTAATATGGACCGGTAACAATAAATTTTTAATAGAAACTGTGCGTATTAAATGTATAATTTCATGCTCCTTGGTGTTCAATTTTTGAATTTTATCACCCACATTTGTGGGATTTTATTATTACATATCTCTACATCAACCGTTTCTCCAATTTTAGTCTCGACAAAGTTGATAAATGGTCTGACAACATTATCAACTTGTGATGGGATGAATTTTTTTGGGATTCGGTGCTATTTAAAATCCAGGGAAGCATCCAGATTATTCTCAACATTCGTGATTATTTCGTCAAATTGTATCCGATAACATAAGGAAGAACTTGAAAACGACGCGTTTCATTAAAAAAACACAAGAATACTTTTATTTTCTAAACTGGTTGAGGAATATGCACCATGGATAGAGTAAGTAAACAATCAACCTAAATTCAGTTCATTCGAAATAATAGTCTCGAAGATATGGTATAAGAAAAAAGTGTTCAGTTTGATGAGAGGAATCTACAGTTGAAATATATGTACGAGTCAAAGACTCACCCTGTATATTCAAATGTCAAGAATTTGTTATCAAGCACATTCAATACTGCACGAAATTCTGCAAAACACGTTCATCTAATACAAAAAATTATTTCTTCATGTATCCTCAGCACCACCAAACAAGTAGAGATTAACAGTTCCAAGAACTTTCGTAAGGAGATTCACAAGCTTTTAGTTCAGCACGAACCCTATACTATTTCAGAATTTCTGTCTAGAATAAGTAAGATTTGAAAGACTTTGATCTAAATCTCAATCGAACTTTCGAACATGGCTCAAACACTTCCAAAATATATGGCGCAATAGTTGATCGTTCACATTATTCAAAATACTGTTCGTAGGAATTGAAATACAACATGAATTGAATATGTAGTGAATTATTACTTGCTGTCAACATAGGACTACTGTTTCAATAGATAAAAAACTACTCACCTAACGACATCTTGTACTCTGTTCGCCGGAGCATTCTTCGAAACATTTATCAAAATGGCGGCCAGCAAATTCATCAAAGATGTCGATAACGGTTCACTGGGTAAGGATTCCTCGTAGTTGTCCACATTCTACAAAGGAACATTTTCATCACGATATGTGTACATGAGTAAATATGTTAAACATTCCTGGAATAAGCGCAAATGTCGAAAACGTCATTAGTATTTAAAAGACCGGTACAACAATGAGCTCTTAATGTTAAGAATATGAAGCGTTAGCGTGAGGTGATATTTTGAAATTGACAATATTGTTACTCACATCAAGACTGAACAGTAAGTACGTATATATTTTACATAACCTGATTTAGTTCCAAGCAGGGCCGATCCTAGCAGGTGAGCAGGGCGTGTCCCGCACGCGGGCGGCCAAACTCAAGGGGCGGCCGCAGGCCGCCCCATTTTTATGTCCGTTTGTAAAAAATATGATTTTCATCAATCTTTAAGAGATAATTGTTTTTAATTATTGATTATTACTTCCAACTCTAATAATCCAAATTTTGAATGAGAGGAGAAAAAATATTAAATGAAACTGAATTTTTCAATCTTGTCAAATCAAATATTCCTTGTTCCCCATTACCGACAAAAAGAAACAAAGGTATGCTTGCTTCAGAAGAACGTGATACATAGATCGAAAAAACTACCATCTGAGAGCAATTATCGGTATCGATAGGGTCTCGAAATAGGAATGAAACCCTTAAGCGACACACGGTGAGAGAGTCGCATAAATGTTATAAGACCTTCAAAATAGGACTTTAAAAATATCGCAGAAGCTTTAAATGGTTTAATTGGAGATCCCACTAGGGATAATAGGACAAAATATGCAGCTAAAACTCTAGTGAAAAACATGAAAACATTTAAGTTTCTATCCTCAATGTTAATTTGGCATGACTTATTAACAAGAAAAGACATTTTAAGTAGAATGCTACAAAACCCTAGATTAAGTATTGCAGAGAGTACAAAGGGTTTAGAAAATTTAAAAAAATATTTAATTTCACAAAGATCTGATGAGAGTTTCAAAACATTTGTTGATTCAGCAACGTGTTTAGCCAATGACTTAGAAATTGATCCAAGCTTTCTTATCCCTGAACCCAGAAAGAAAGTTCGCTTAGTTTATTATGAGGGCAGCGATGAACCAATTTCTAATTCCTTCCAGAAATTTAAGGCTGAGTTTTATTATACAATTCTGGATCACGCTCTACATCCTCAGTACAGGAAAATTTTACAACTATGAGTTCGAAAATTTTTCTAATGATGATCTTATGAAAGCCTGCATGGACTTAGATATCAGATTACAGGAAAATGCGGAAAAAAATATTGTTAAAGATTTAGATGGCGTAAAACTTTTTAACGATATTAATTCAATTAAAGATATTTTCCCGGGTAAAGATCAACCTGGAGAAATATTAGAAATTATTGTTAAAAATTATTTAATTTCTTGTTTGTCCAATTTCACATTAGCCATAAGAATTTTATTAACATTGCCTGTCTGTCTCTGTTGCTTCAGGAGAAAGGAGTTTCAGTAAATTAAAAATAACTAAAGATTACTTGATAAGCAATATGTCACAGGAGAGACTCTCGAATTTGGCCATTATCTCTATTGAATCTGAAATATCGGAAAGAATTGATATGAGCGAAATTATTGATTCATTTGCTTCTCAAAAAGCCGGGAATTACAGACTGAATAAAAGACTGTTCCTGTTTGTATTTATACTTTTTGTTATATCTTAGTTTGTTTGTGTTTCTTCTTTTAGTATTCATTTTATGTTTCCTACATCACATTTTATTATTGAATGTTTTTTGAATTGGTTGAAATGTCCTGTTTGTATTTATATTTTTTGTTACATATCTGGTTTGTTTTTTTTTGGTATTCAGTTCGTTTTTTCCTATATATATAAATGGATTTATCATGTATCTAGTAAATGATACATCATCTAGTACACGAATACAGTAGGTACTTAGTATTAAAAATATATATGCGTGTATGAAAAGTGCATTTTCGATGTGTAAGATAACATAAAAATCTTTATCTGATGGCATGTCATAATGACAACGTTATGTCACTCAATTTTGATGACATAAGGAAGCTCATTATGGGACTAAGTACCATAATGAATTCATTATGGGACTTAGTACCATAATGAATTCATTATGGTACTAAGTACCATAATGAGCTTCCTTGTGTCATCAAA
This sequence comes from Adalia decempunctata, assembly GCA_951802165.1. Lineage (NCBI taxonomy): Eukaryota > Metazoa > Arthropoda > Insecta > Coleoptera > Coccinellidae > Adalia > Adalia decempunctata. The sequence continues at coordinate 44,333,551 of OX637697.1, forward strand.
ATTGAGTGACATACTCCTTTAAAAATAGTTGTCATTGTGACATGTCGAAAATGCAGTTTTTAATTTTTCGAAAATGTATTGATATAAATGCCATCAGATAAAATTTTGTATGTAATACGAATCATAAACAATCATTATGGCACACGCCGTGTTATCGGACTCGGCTACGCCTCGCCCGATAACATTCACGACTTGTACCATAATGATCGTCTTTATGATCCTTATTACATAAATAACTATTAGAGAAGATGTCGGAGGGCAGAGGTATCATCAAAATATTTACGGGAAAAGTAACAGGGTTATCCCCCCCTAATATGTACAGTTTTTTTTCCTAACAATAAAAGGAGGCCCATAAAATATTTTCTTTATATCTATATACTATGTCAAAAAAATATATATATTTTTTTGTCTTTCGGGCGGCACATAAAGATTCTGCACTCGGGCGGCCAACACCCTAGGATCGGCCCTGGTTCCAAGCTTAAATTTGCGTATACATAATGGACCATGTACACGAAGCCAGAAGCCGAGATGGTCCACTGAACCAGTGCTTCGATAATTTTGAAATCGTTCTATTTTACCGGTATGGATTTGGATCAGTTGAGAGAACTGACCATGCAGTGGATTGTCTCTAGCCATTTAAAGAAATCTGGTCAAGTGTTTGCCTGATTTTTCTGGTATTTCTTGATTGAGACTGACTTAATACATGCAGGAAATACTCTGATATTAACCTTGTTGAAGCCAAAATTTTTAAATGCATACTATTGTAAGATTATATCTTCAATTGAAAAGCCATATATCTTCCTCTAGAATACATCTCTTCCTTGACTTTCCTCTAGCTATGTTTGTTAACAAACTTCTATTCATATTTTTTTCAATATTAATAATAAATTTGTTTTCCTTGATAACCCATAATCTCTTAAAAGCAAACTTTTTAATTCATTCATCTCATCTTATAGTTATATAGGAGTCAAAAATGTAAGAATGCATAATAGCAATTTCTTTCCATGGCAGATTCGGGATACACCAAAGATCAAGTTATATTATTCGAAAACGTTGCAGGTGATTCTATTCCATCCTCAAGAGCGTGACCACAGCAGTCTTAAAGATGGCTCTAATCTGGCATCCGATAATGGATTTACGTCCACGTATCATTTTTTTGGACCTCTCAGGAGCAATTCAAAGTAACAAGTATTACAAGGTTACAGTTTATGTTTTGAAATATTCGTATTTATACCGTAACAACATCGGTAAGTAACAATTACAATTAAAATCTCAAATTGATAACGTTGGTGCAGGGTTTTCCATGATATTTCAAACAATTCGAATTCTAAGGCTGCATCTAGGATTATCTTTGAATTTTGTGACAAATCTTATCAGGTAAAATTGGAATTAACTCGAAAACGGCGCGTTTTAACCGTAAGCTTTGATGGGAGTAACTATTATGCCCATGTTACAAAATTCACCCTTGTGCGCCAGCTCTGTAGAAGAGTAAGCCACAACAAACAACTACCTTGCCGCATTTTTTCAGTCGGAGATGGAAAACGTCATGTGCATCCAACCAAAGCTGTACAAGTTGAAAATATATGTTTCAGTATTGTATGAAAGAGTACATAATTAATACATACTCTCGGAAATATTGTGGGGAAGCAAGGCGAAATGTACACTAATGGAACCCGTTTCTTGAAATCGAAATGTCAGTTTCACATTCACACACCGAAGCCTATTCCAATCATTTACCTCCATACAAAATTATACTTTTGTAATTTTTATATTACGTTCATCTGTTGAAGGATAGATATGGATTTGAATTTTCTTTTGAGAACAACACAATATAGTTTTTTTTTTATTATATTTATTATATTTGTGGAGATGACTTACAGGCCCTTTTCCTCAATATCTACTACTCCACTTTGGGTATGAACTTCTTTCTTCAATACAATATAGTTTGTACATTTAGTGTATAGAAAATCAGTACCTAGGTATACTCCATTCACTTTTATAAAGTATCTTGGTGGGCCATGGTTGGCAGGTTGGTATGGAGTATATACTCCATTCACTTTTATAAAGTAGCCTGGTAGGCCCTGGAATTCTGTCACATTCCACCGCGTATATTTTGGAAATGTTAGGTTATAGTCATTCTTCTGTCAGATATGAACGCAACGTTGCCGTTTCTACATATAAATCGTAGAAATTACGTATTTATCAAAATGTTTAGTTACTTTAGGAAAACAATGAATTTGAGGAAATATTATGTGAATTCAATAATTCCAAAGACCTGACGAATATTGAAGAAACTTTTTTCTCTGTTAAAACTGGAAATATTTCACGTGTACGAGCATAAACATGATTGGAAGATTCAGTTCTATTTTCTTGTACGGAAATCAAGAACTGAATGTTGAAATTTTACTGAAAAATAATGGGCAGAATAGTCCGTTACTTTGTGATAGTTCATTAACCCGACAGAAAAACTTTTAGGCAAACAGAACAAACGGACGTATGGAAATCCCCACTTTTCAAAATTCTCAAGAAATAAGCCTACAGACGACAATTAAATACCTCTTTGGGCAACTTGAAATACTCCAGTTAAACCTTAAAAGAACTAACTCCATTAACAAAGTTAAAAAAGAGTAAATAGAAAGTAGACTTGGCAATGTCACTTGAATTTCACTAGTGCCAACCTGCGTCCGTTTTAAGTAAAAGAACTTGATAAACCTAAACAACGGCCAACCAAGATACTTTATAAAAGTGAATAGAGTATATGTAACAGGAATTAGGACAATTTATATAAAAATCAAACTAAAATTCCAGAAGTTTTTGATGAGATATTCCTGTAGACATACAAGGTGTCTCATTCGAAAGTGTCCACACTCAACAACGAATCAGAATTTGTGAGAACACTGAGACAGGTCGATTTTTGATGACCATGATCTGAGATACAAAGCTCGTTTCTACTAGCAACCCCATCAGGAATTAGAATAGGAAATGTGGGTTGTTTTGTAGCTCACATGTATGCATGGGTTCAAATTTGTATGAACCTGCAGTTTGTGTTCTTATAAGTGAATATTCACAAAGTTACAGGGTGTTTTTATGGAATTATGTTACCGATAAAACTAAACGAAATAAAGATGTTCTAATTGATCGTATGATTTATATCGAAAGAAAAAACAAAACAAACAATAAGGTGATTAAAAAGTGTTAAATGCCTTTTTTTCTTTTCATGCAGAATCTACACTGCCGTCATACGCAAAGGGATTATTGCTTTTATGAAAATTAAATTTCAGTATTTTGTATTGCAGTAATATTAGAGGTGCGTTTTATCAGTTCCTAATAAAAATAACGAAATGGTTTACACGTTGGAGGAGAGGAAGGGAATGTTGAAAATTTATTTCCAGAACAATGGCTGTGCTAGGACTACTGCGAGGATTTTTAATGAACGACATCCTGATAAAAATCATTCATTTATCATTCAGTTGGTACATAAATTTGAGCAGAATCAGTTGCAAACAAAAAACATATCGCACTCGTACGATTACGGGTTATAGAATGACACTTGAATGAACTGAACGAAGATGATGGTGATCGGAGAATGGAATTTTACCAAATAATTCACCATGAAAGTATTGCAAATCCTGTGTTTTTGTGCGACGTGTGCTTTTCGAAAGAATGTACCTTTTTTTCTTGTAGGAAACGTCAACAAACATAATTGTAGGTTTTGGTTCGTTGAAAATCCTCACCTTTTTAGGGAGCATTGTTAACACCCACAAAACCTCAACGTCTGGATGAGTATTTTGGGAGATCACTTGATTGGTCCTGTGTTCATTCCTGGAAATCTCACTGGCGATTTGTATCTGGATTTGCTCGAAAAAGTGATTGATCTTCTGATCACCGAAGTTTGGAAGCAAATTAAAACCTTCTAGAAGAGGACTTATGGGGTTGATGGTAGAAACATGCTTTGTATCCTAGATCATGTCCCACTATTATCAAAAATCGACCTGTCTCTAAGTTTTTTCACAAATTCTGATTCGTTGTTGAGTTATTGAGGGGGAACACTTTTAAATGAGACACCCTGTATTCTTCTATATGAAATTTGGAAATAGGTTGATACAATATGCGCCATAAAGTGGAAACAAGATTAGCATATCCGATGTATTGGCGTTGTTGTATTTCACAAAAAACATTTTTTTAATCAATTATGATTCAGATCAAAAATTTCGAAATAGTATCAATTTTTTTTTCGAGATAAAACTCGTATGTAGCGCTCATTCCGCCTACACAAAATTAATTCAACGATCCTTTATTGCAGAGTTCAGCTACTACCTTCAATCGGACGACAGAAGATAAATTGATATTTCCGTCCTGAAAAACCAGCATCCCGACCGTTAGATAGCTGATTTAAGGTTTTATGGTCCGTGGAGAAAAAACTAGCAGCATGGAAATCGAATTGATGTTCAGTCCATTTGGCAATTTATCCTATCCGATCCGATCTTTTTATGCATGAACTATCGGGTTCGGAATGTCTTTCACCTTGTCTTTTGTTGATGTGAACGCAAATGCGTAAAATTCATCACCCTGACAAAAGCAAAATTTCTGGAGATTATTGGATGGGTTACATAACAACACCATTCTGATTACAATTGGTGAAAAATGAAGAAAGTTATCAATAAATATGGCTCGAACTCCAGCAAATCAGTCATTCTAACACGTCATCCGAGATTCACGTCTGATTTGGAAACGCCCTGTATATCTTTGAAGTGCATGGACACTATCATCAAAAAGGATGAAGATGCGAAACACATTATTCTTTTGAATACATTATGGTTGGAAATTGTATACATATTTATATATTTATTTATTTGATTATTCATTTAAATACATGTGTCTCGACAGCTATGGCCATTGACACATGATCACATTGGGGGTAGACATTGGGCGCGAATGGAAAAAATCATATGGTTTTGACGTTTGAAGGAGCGGTAGCGGTAGCTGCTTAAGCCGGCCCCAGACAATGCGTGTATTTGACGAATGTTCGCCATTCGCGGTGCTCCGCGTACTGTGTGGGAGCTCAATTGCGGGTATCGTTCGGCATTCGCCTGCTATCCGAAGTCTTGTCGGTAAAACGGCACGAATCAAAGGAAGACGAAGTACATTCGCGCTCATTCGCGTTAGCTCCCAGACAGTGTGCTTAACTACGCGTAGTAGATTTCCTATTGTCTTCAGTCAGCTCCTCTACTGTTCTATACTGAGGCCGTGCGGCGAACGTTTGACAAAAGAGAAACGAATGTCGAACATTTCGCGTTTGCCGCAGTGTGTGGGAGGGTACCCGAAGGCGCACTACGAAGGCACATTGGTCAATTACACGCATTGTCTGGGACCGGCTTTAGACGGATGAACGCGCCCAATATCACATCAATATAGATTTAAGAAAGGGTACGTTCCAGAAAATAAAAAAAAATCAGTTGATTTTGACAACTACCAGGTATTTATCGAAAAATAATCCTTTCGATTTCTACAGGGTGCGGCACTCAAAAACACATTTATTGACGGAATCAGATTCTCAAGGAAATAGCATTTGAGACAGTCAAGTGTGGAAAATCACATCAGGCATGTGGTGGCCGAAATCGGTGATGCAGTGCTGGAGGCGCTCTTGGAAGTTCGCGTAGACTCTCTCCAACATCGCTCTCTCAACTTGGGCAACTTCCACGCGAATAGCCCTTTTCAATTCGTCCAGAGTTCGGGGCTTGGTCTCGTATACTCTAGCCTTGAGGTGTCCCCATAAGAAAAAATCGCATATGGATAAATCTGGGGACCGGGGAGGCCAATGAACATCGCCAAACCTGGAAATAAGGCGACCAATGAAGAGAGGGCGAATAACGTCCATTGATGCTCTGGCTGTGTGGGCGGTCGCCCCATCCTGTTGGAACCACACACGTCGGATTGGAACACGTTGCCGTCGTAATTCGGGGATAAAGAAGTTGTTGATCATTTCGACGTACCGCTCTGAGTTCACGGTAACAGCACGACCATTAACGTCTTCGAAGAAGTAAGGGCCAATGATGCGAGTTTGCGATACAGCGCACCAAACCGTAACTTTTGGTAAATAAATGCTAGGAACACACGAGTCTAACGGCACCTTCCCCACTTCTCTCGTCCTCAGTGGGGGAAAGTTATGCCCATCTGAAAAACGTCCGCCCTCCGTGCCGCACCTTGTATATACGAGAATATGTTGCAAAATTCTTAGCCTACTATAGAACCAAACAAAATTTCAATGTCAAAATATATTATTACTCAACATATTCTCCTCTTAATAGACGAGTCCCTTCATGCTGGCCAACTTTTCAAAAATACCTGAAAATCACTTCCCTTTTTTCGCAATGATTCAACTCTTACCTGAAAGCTTTAATCCCAATGAGTGTATCCTGAAAATATTAGATGTCACGAAGGTCTTCATCAAAAGCTATAAATTTTTGTTTTCTTATGTTTTCATTAATGGAAATCTATGACTTTCCAACCTACAAAACCACTTGTTTATATTTTTACTTGCTCCTAAGCTGTTTTCATTGACTTAGAAATTAGAATATCTATTCTGAATCAATGGCTGTTCCAGGTATTCTTGAGGGATATGATCCTCGTAATTCGAGGGACTGAGCTGTGACTTCATCTTTCTGTAAGATGGAAATTAGAAAAGATGAAGTATCTGCACGAAAAGATTTTTATGTTTCAATCCTCATGATATATTTGAATTTTAGGCCAGTAGATGATTATATAACAATGTAAGCAAAGTACTAGTACTGGAAAAAACTGTTTTCAATTGCTCTTCAAGGAAAAGTAAAAACACGGCTGTTCGTTCTGTTAAATTTCCTGACAAAGATGCCTCAACACCGAATATCACTAATGCCTTTGGCATATTGCATAAATTGGACTGGAGAAAAGCATGGATAGACAAACTTTGGATGGGAACCTTGCTGCAAAGAATATATGTGTTTGTTCTCTTCACGTGGACGATTATGTCAAGTTAATTCCAGATTTATATCCAGATTGAAAAATCCATAAATAAATTGCTCCAGAGAGATTAGTTTTAGTATTAATAAAACTGAAACTGTTTGTGAAGTAGCCATTTTTAAGGGAGTTTCTCAATCAACTGCGAACAATATTTTTAGTAAATATATTGTGTGTATTTAGCTGATATTTTGAGATGTGGTATTCACTGGCCAAGTTCTGATGTTGAATTGATGAATTTACCACTTCACATTTTAGGAATATACTATGATTTCAAAGTGATGCTTCATTATAATGATTTTCCAGTACAATGATCCTAATTTCTCATGCGGCATCAGAACTTATTCACATCCAGATCATAGTCTATGGCAGTTGTAAATACTTTTGGGTTGTTATTCTGTAGTAAGTTTCCATGCAAATAAAGAACATTCAAAACAATCATTCATTTTCCTAATTTCCTTTGAATTCCTCGTAGAATTTCTATCCAATTAGAAGCGAAAACCCAATTATGCACCTATATTTCATAAACTCCACAATACAGGGTTAATAATACATTAACTCACTGAAAGTCTTCCTATGAACTCTACGAATTCAAAGAAAACACCTATAATAATCAGTTTTACATCTTGCAACAGGTCTTTATACGAGTGCTCCTCCTTTGGAAATTAATGAAATTTGAATTTGATGTTTCTCAGTATCTTGAATCATTTTTAAACTGTTAATAGAAACATCTCATTCAACAGAAAAGTTATTATAAAAAACAAACTCTAGCGAAATCCTCATTTGATTCGAAAAATTCAAATTCTCCATTTAAACATTTTGGTGGGGTTATTTATTTTCCATTGATGAACCCCTAAGAAAACAAAAATTTATAGCTTTTGATGAAGACCTTCGTGACATCTAATATTTTCAGGATACACTCATTAGGATTAAAGCTTTCAGGTAAGAGTTGAATCATTGCGAAAAAAAGGGAAGTGATTTTCAGGTAGTTTTAAACAATTGGCCAGCATGAAGGGACTCGTCTACTGAAAACATTTATTACAGCGAACCTGCAACGTCTCTAGACCGATCAAAAAAAAAGTTTCTTCTTGCTCTGCAAACCAGTCCTCCACAGCTTTTATTACCTCCCGGTTGGAAGAAAATTTAAGACCTTCTAAACATTTTTCAGTTGAGGAAAGGGATGATAGTCGGACGGAGCCAAATCTGGTGAATAAGGGGGGTGTTCTAGTAATACTAGACATCACCGAGAATTAAATATATCTCAGAAGGCTTCTGGAAATGATCAATTAAGACCAATGTTCAATCTTGTTCTGGACCGAGGGTTTTCCAGTAAGGGGTGATATTTTAACATTCAAAGACAAATGCCATTATTTTAGATGAACGATCGGATGTTTATTTCATTATATGAAGAGGAAGGTATGCCGTTAATAATGGAAAATAACATCAGCCAAATGACCACCACGACTACAGGACCATATCCTTAACATGAAATTTTTCATAACCAAATTGCAAATTTGCTGCTCTATGTCCTCGGTAGCCTCACGAATTCCATCTTTGAGGTCTTGAATCGACGCTGGTCTCTTGATGTAGACCTTCTCTTTCACTTGCCCCCACAGGAAGAAGTCGCAAGGTGTTAAATAGCAAAATCTCGGTGGCCAATTGTGATCATCTTTTCGAGAGATAACACGGTCCGCAAACCTTTTTCGTGAAATATCAATGGTTTCGATGCTTGTGTGGCCCGTAGCTACGTCTTGTTGAAAGTAGAACGTTTTCCAGATCAATAAGTTACAATTACGGCCATAAAAAATCATTAATCATCTCTCGATAGCGCAATCCATTAACCGAAACTGTTGGTCCAGCCTCATTCTCGAAGAAGTAAGGTCCAATGACTCCGCCATAAACCGCACCAAACAGTTGAATACAGAGAGGCTTTTCAAAAATAACTCTTGGGTTTTTCGAGCCCCAGGTGCGACGATTTTGCTTGTTGACGAAGCCAACGAGGTGCAAATGGGTCGCCTCATCACTCAAGATGATTTTCGATGAAATTCCGGATCATTTTCATGCATTTCAAGGGCCCAATCAGCAAAGACACGACGTTGTTGATGTTCGGCCGGCTTGTGTTCTTGTGTTAACTGGAGTTTATAAGCCTTAAGACCAAAAACTTTATGCCTCTTTCGGCTACAGCAGCAATTTTCTCAGCTGTTCTTGAGCGACGTGGAAAGTTTTTATTCTTCACATCACAAACTTGTCCCAACAGCTCAAATTTTTCCACCAATTTCAGTATTGCGGTTCGACAAGCACGACGACCCAAAAATGTTCGAGTTTTACGAACCGTCTGCCAAATTTTCATCCTTTTTATATTGAATTTCAATAATTTCAATGCGTTGTTGAAACGTGTATCGTTTCCATTCATCGGTTTTCCTTTTTATTGCACGCTTGAATAAAATAAATCTAGTCCTAGCGTTACTAAACAATTTCCCGACATATCACAGTGGAAATCAGAATGACCAAACGATTTTTTTCCAACCAGGAAGATCCTGAATTGAGGAATGGGGAGTGTATGTGTTTAAAAATGATCAATGTCAAACTTTTATGCTTACCTGTAGTCTCATGTTCAGAAGATCTATAACAGGCATTATCTTGTTGCTCATAATGACATATTTGCAGTTCTTGACACCTTCTGGAGTGTTGTTGCAGAGTAATTGCCACAAATTGCAACAAATTGTCAGCGTTCTGTGAATTGATATTTTATAATTAGCATTTATTCAGTGATGAGCAATATCATTGACATATTAACTTTATACAATGGAATAGCATATCAGTTGTTCCCCATATTATTAATTATAGGAAATCAGTCAATAATATTCGGAGGTACTTACATCCATTCTCAATAACTTCTCGTTGAAAAGTAAAATGTTCAGTAAGGACGAACTACATTTTTATAATTTCATTAAAAATATGTTCATTTGCAGCTATGTATCTTGATATCAACGGAAAAGTATAATGTTGGGATAAAATATCAAATTTTGCGACAATATTACATACTAACTGACAAAGAAACTGCAACACCTAGAAGGTGCAGTTTAAATATTAATTTTTTTGTGAAACGTAGATAGTATAGCAAGGAGAATATGAATAAAATTTGGAAAAAAAAAACAAAGAGTTACATTTTTTTTTTTAATTTTGTTAATAATGTGTTTGTCCACCGCGGTTATCTATACACTCCCGAACACGTCTTGGCATTGATGCAATAAGATAGTCTATTTCTTCTTGAGGGATACTACCCCAAGCTACTTGTACTTCATGTCTCAGAGCCGCCAAAGTCTGTGGGGGCGCGGGTAAATTTCCAAGCCTTTCACACATGAAGTCCCAAACATGCTCAAACTGGCCCTTGCAAAATGAGTTCGAGCATTACCTTGCTGGAATATTGGATTCTCGAGCCGGTTAAGGTAAGGGAGAACATATTTCTTCACTATTTGTTGAAGGTAACGCAGCGCTGTCATGTTACCTCGAATAAAGACTAAAGGTGCATGTGCAATAGCACCCCATACCATAACGCCTACTGTCCGGTGTACATGACGCCAGGGTTGGCAAAAAAATGTTTCGTTTTAAAAAAAAAACAAAACATTGTGTTTTTTATTTGAAACTGTTCTATTTGATTTAAATCAGGTTTTTTTTAACATTCAAAAAACATGATTTAATTCATTTAGAACATGTTTAAAACAAAAGTTTTGGCAACATTGCTATGATAGTCTCGGGTAAAATATTCAAATCTGGCAACACTGAATAGAACTTGTATATTGTTTACAGGGTAATCCCGTTGTTTGATCAAGTGAGATCTGGACTGAAACAATAAAGTGCAATTGAATTGAATATATTTTTCCTTTGCATTTTATTTCACGCCGAGGTGAATTTCAAAGAACAAATGGCAAAAAAATAGGTTCTCTTGTCTAAGAAGTGAAAAAAATTTAAAACTACTAATTTCAAAATTAAGACACAATTAGATTTATTTACACAAAAAAAGCCAACATTTCGACAACTGAGCCAATATTTATTAATACTCATAATTTTTTCTCAACTGCAGTTCGTTCATTAAGACAAATTTCATCAAGAAGATATTTCTAGGTAGCGCTACCTTCCAATGAATCGCCAATAAAAATTACTCTCCCTATTCCTGAACGAAGTTGATAATTCTTATTCCTTTTCTACGACATTACAATTCACTCTAAAGAGTTTAAAGAAACGAATTTGCAAAATATGTTTTAAACATAAACAGAGGCTTGTGTTTAAAACATGTTTTAAAACACTGTTTTAAAACAAATGTTTTAAAACATGCCAACCCTGCATGACGCTCAACATCAATCTGAGGTTCACGTCTTGTTTCGGTCGATGGAACATGGTCTGGCTCATCAGCACTTCCACTCATATGAAGACATCAAAAAATGGCTTGATTCGTGGAGAGCTTCAAAAGTTGAACACTTTTACCGTAACGGTATTCGCGCTCTACCAGATTGATAGGAAAAAGTTGTAGCTAACAATGGGCAATACTTTGAATGATTCATTCGTCACCATTTTTTCACAAGACAGTTGCAGTTTCGTCAAAATAAAGTGCTGAAAAACTTCTCACCTAATAAAGTATGGATTTTCCGATCGAACATGTTTTCCTTTAAAAATTATTTCTTCGACTTATAAGAAGTTAAGTTGGCTCAACTGACCTCTTTACTCACCCGGAGTTTAAATGTCAATTGTCATTAAGTTTGTTTGTCCGTTTGCTAATGCATAAAAATATGAGATCAAGTATCATTCGTAGAGAAGAAATATTTTATAAAATACGCTCTATCAGGATAATATATTGAATGCCGTAATGCCGAACGAATACTCAAGTCTCGAAAATGCAAGCAAACTCAAAGCCTTTTTTCATGTTGGTGAAACTTAGGTGTTAACTTTCTTTCTCTTTTTCAGATGATGAGAAGATTTTCCCATTCTTACTTATGCTCTTCGATTTCCTTTTTCAATAAATTCTGGACTAATTAGATCGTGATGATGCTGTGAAAATGGATACTCACTTGGATGGAAGCGATGCATTTGTATCCTGCCCTAAACTCAACAATTTCGCCAAAGCTCCGAAGCCTTCTCCAGATTGAAAAACTAAAAAGTCGTTCTTATGGCCTTTCGTCACCATCCTATTGATTTCATTCAATATTCTGTCTACTTGAGCCACGTTCGCAGGTGACAACCCCTGACTGGCTTGATTGATGATGCCGCCTAGAGTTGTTATATTTCTAAGAAGACTTCTCTTATTTGCACAATCAACATTTTCGAATGTATTGGTTGATTCGAAATCGGCGCCCTTCACGGTCATCCTTTGTCTTATTTTTTTGCATCGTTTCCGGTAGGCTTTAGCTCGTTCCTTCGCAGCGATTACATTGGGATCTTCTTTACCGGCGGGGGCATCTACTATCTGTTTTAGGTTGAACTGTTCAAGTTCATTAGCGGTTAAGGGGGAGTTGCCAGAGTTTGCTTGTTTAATCGCTTCTTGATGGCTTCGCCCTCTAAGATGGCTCATGAGATATACTTCCGATTTGATCTGGAAAAGAAATTAATTCAGAATGTTCAATGAATCGAAACATGAAAAATAATCGAATAATTTTTTCTGATCGACAAAGCTTATAGATGATAAGAAATAACGAAATGGTGCAAGTCTCATTTCCTTTGCAAGAATCAGCGAAATATGAAAAGAAAATTTCAATTTGAATCAATTAGAAGATCCATAACATACCCGTTTTTTCGTCATCTTTATGAAAACTAACAATTCAATTTCAAATTATCAGTGTGACAATACGTTGACAGGTAGAAACAATTCTCGACAGGTTAATCAATTAAAAATCCTCATGACATTAAGATTATTAAACTACTGTTTTTCTATGAACAATGGTTGAAATATTGAAGTATACTCCATTCACTTTTATAAAGTATCCCGGGAGGCCAAGTTTTAGGTTTATCAAGTTTTTTCCCCCTGAAAAAATCGCAGGTTGGCATTTGTGAATGCATTACGTCAAGTAATAAATGTCGGAGACGTTGCCGAATGCCGGCGTTTATTTTCCATTATTAATTATCAAGCCTGGAAACTTAGAATGCCGAAGGTAGTTTCGAAAAAGCAGAAGTAAAGTATCAGGAAGTTCTATTTAGAATTGAAATCTGCGCATTCTAAAAGTAACCCTGATAATTTGGTATCGACAGTTCATGACCAGCTATCCAACATTTTCGACGTATAAGTGAGTGAAAACCAAGGTTTAATATTTTATATGAATAGATATTCAATTTTTAGCTGCACATAAACACAATTAGGAGGATTTTAAGTGAAAGAGACGACAAAGAATTTCCTACAATTGGGGTACCCAAAAAGACACTGTTTGAAGACTTTATTTTGAAGAAAGATCTACAACGACAAATTTGGAATTATAATTTGAAAAATGAACACTTTTCGATTGATACACTACTCACTTTTGCGAAAGAGCTGCCTTTTTCAACAGAACCCTCTATGCAGTGTGAAAGACCTAACATTTGGGTTTTCTAGTATTGCAAAAATGTCGAATACCCTCCTTATAAAACTAGTACTGTATCAAAGATTTTCTACGATCAATGAGGTTCAACTGAATCAAACAAAATGAATTATATTATGGATAATATCGAAGAGGAAGTTGCTGCAAACCACCTAGATAGAAAAATAACCAATTGGGAAACTTTGGGAAAAGCTTTCTCTTTATAAGGGACATAAAGCTTCTTCGTAAACCTCAGGATCTCAAAAATAATTGCTTGGTGGACCAGATATGGTCGAAAGACCTTCGTTGTCAAGGACCAAATGTGGGTTATATACTATGTCCTGATGATTTTCTATCTCCTTTTCTGTTGCAGATTTCAAGATATTTTGTCAGTGTCAATCCAAAAGAAAGATGAAATGTTGTTCCTAAAGAAGATTCTGTCCGTTATGAATATGTCAGCCTATTCTTTGAAAAAAATTACAAAATCTCTATACTTATTCAGAGGTTTTCATCTTTGTGCTCATGTATCATAGGTAAAAATATATGGCGTCCTGTTCAAATCTGTTTTCCTAATACTGTAATTGCTTTGAACATGCCATATTATTTGATACATTAAAGAATCTAATGCTCTTTCTCAAAAAGAAACATATACATGTAACGATGTTAGAAATTATTGTTTTGTGATGGAAAATTGTTGAAGTTTTTTTTTATTATGTATCAAAACCAATTTCTTCATTGTGTTACCGTTTTCTCAAGTTTTGTATCCAATCATTATATGCCAGTTGATATGATAATTAAATTTAAGACGTTTAACACCCACCTGGAGATTGAATATTTGAACTGACTTCGAAGTATGTCCATAAAACATAATTCCATATCTTGCTTTCGACTCGAATACTGTATGATAGATGGTTTTTATGCAGAATTTATCCAGATATCTTGTCATTACACCCAAAGATAACAGACTGAAGCTAAGGTGATCCCAGTTTAGAAATACGTTCTTCTTGATTGGGTTTACCTATCATTCACATAGATTCCCACGAACTTTGTAAATGGAGTTAGTTCTCTTAAGGTATTTCAATTTCTTCTGTAGGCTTATTTTTTGGAAAGTGGGGAATTCCACTGTTCGTTTATAAGTTTTTCTGTAGGGTTATGCGAATACTTTTATTATTTTTTCGAATGAACTATCACAAAGTAACGGACTATTTTGTCCATTATTTTTCAGTAAAATTTCAGCACGCGGTTCTTGATTTCCGTACAAGAAAATAGCATAACTGAATCTCCCAACCAGGTTTATATACGTGAAATATTTCCAGTATTTAGACGAAAAAAGTGTCTTCAACATTCGCCAGGTCTTTGGAATTATTGAATTCACATAATATTTTCTGGAATTCATTATTTTCCCAAGGTGAATAAACATTTTGATAAATACGTAATTACTACGACATAAATGTAGAAACGGCAACGTTTCGTGTTCAACTGACAGAAGAATGACCATAACCTAACATTTTCAAAATATACACGGTGAAATGTGTCAGAATTCCATGGCCAACCGGTATACTTTATAAAAGTGAATGGAGTATACATCATGGGAATTTTAATTTCCTTTTATTTGTACTCTATTGAAATCCAGAATAGAAATAATGAACTGATTTTCGTATATTATTATTTCATGAGTTTTTAAGGGATTTTTGAGCTCTTGGGGTGCAGCTGCCCATGTTTGTAAGGCTTTTGGAGAAACTACTGATACCGTTGAATTCAACGTGAAAAAGTGCTTTAAGAAAAATTGGTTTGACAAGAAAAAGTTAAAACAACACAGTGTAGATTTGCCAAAAACACCCTATAACTGTTTTCACTATTAAAATTAAGCATATTTTTTATCGATATATTTATAATTTATTGCCTTTTAATTAATAATCTTCTTCTTCTTCTTCAATAATAATACATATGCGATTTACGATTTCATTGCACTTTGAAAAAGTTGAATCTGAATCATTTCATTCAATTCGAGTTCGGTGATATGCAAAGAATAATACTTCATCATTAAACGAGCGGAAATGTAAAATTGTTTTGGCACCATGAGCAGTCAGACGAGTGGTGTAATTCATCAAGCGTGTTATGACCATCGCCGCGAATTGAATATTATACTTCATCTACGACTTCTTCAATGAAATTTGAATTAATCTGCATTTTCAAAATTGGGAACAGTTGTCAAAAGCAATTTTTGTGGTCGAGGATCAAAAAGCGATTGAATGATGATATTTAATTGAAGTATTACTATTATCATTAGGCGCATTCGGTATTCCCTTTCGGAGGTGGATCGGACACAGAACATCCAATAATTCGGATCTCTTTCTCTCTGGCTGAAAGAGAGGAAAGAGAGAGAGAGATCCGTATTTATTAGATGTTCTGTGTCCGTTTTCTCTCCGGATTGGTAATAACGAACGCAGTATATGAGTTTAAATATACAAAGAGACACAACCCAGTTTCATTGATTTGATGCACAAATTTTTGGCAGTTTACTTGCTAATTTGCCAACTTAAGTGGTGGCACGTAGTAGCTACTAAAGGAACTATATTCGTCCGATCCATTTTGTCACTACTCATTTATAGAAATCTGTAGGAGATTTATTTTCCTCTAGTTCTATGAATTGTAGGCAGGGTCGGATTCGTTCAAATTCGTTACAAACGGTGTGATTCAATAATGATGAACTATAAGCCATGAATTTCTCCAAAGGAGTGTTCTCAGGTAGGAAATGAGGGGTGAAAATGTTTCTTGGAGAGACATAAAAGAAACATACTTAATCGATGAAAAGAATTTGTCTTTCTCGTACTCTCTTGAAGATAACTGAAAACCACATAAATCCAAACGCCTTCCAGAAAATGAAGGTTAAATTGGCCACGCAGATTTTCATCAGAACTTTATATTCGGCTATGGGAACAGTCATTGCACTGGTGAGCTGAGGTCGAGAAGTGCCAATTCAACTGCTCAGTTCATTCTGAAAATGAAAGATCTTTTCGACTGCCTCAATTCGAATGGAAAATTTCAGGGAAATTATCAGCCATCAGCAATACAAACTCTGACGGAATCAATTGAATTCATTAAGTCTTGGACAGTTGGGAAAAATATTCCCTATTGTTTCAACGGTTTGATACAAACCATCAGTAGCATCCTTCAATTGTGGGAGGAGACGAAGGAAACATTTCCATATTTGATAAAAAGTCGGCTCAACCAGGACCCAATCGAGAATTCATTCTCCAAAATAAGACAGCGTAGGGGTTATGATCCAAACCCCTCAGCTCGATGCTTCAGATTTGGGTTGCAGTCGGTCATGACTGGTTGTCTTGAACAATGTTCCCATAATTCCAACTGCCAAGACGACAATGAATTCGACCTGTGTACAATGGGAGAATCTGAAAGTACGCCCATTGATGTGGTTGATTGGACAGATTCGACCATTTCTTCTGCGGATTCGGGCAACGGTGAGAGTGAGGGTATATAAGGGATAAAGAGTTAATTGAACCCCTAAATACCCTAGAATCCAACTCAATCGCAAGTTTCTCCGGATATTTGATGAGGAACATCGCCAGAAAAAAACAAATGCGGTAAGTGCGAAAATGCACTCCTCATTGATGATTTGAATAAGCTTGGTAATGATTGAATATATATTGCAAATCGAAATCGGATACATTTGAGAATTCCCTCAACCGATTTCAAACATTTGATAAGGAAAGCGCTGTTGGCCATAAAGAAAATTATGGTCACAAAATCAGAAAAGATATGACTTCGAAGGTATATTTTAGGAAAATAAAAAAAAAATGAATTTATAGAAGATTGGAACTCTCCGTTAACTCCAGAATTTGAAAAGCACAGGATTCATTTGTTGAGACAACTGATTAGAATGAAGCTGTACAGGGGACAGAAAAAAAACCAAAGAAATCTCGACACAGAAGCATCCCGCTGTTTATAAAAAATTAAATATTTTTGAAAATTCATAGAAAATCTATTTATAAATACTTGTGAATGAAGAAAAAATTGCATGCATTTATTTTTTCATACATCAGTATTTTATATCCATGAAAGATCAAAAATAATTGTCGTTTTATTGCATCAAAAAAATCAGGTGATGAAATACTGAACATCCCACATTTCCATATGCCGGTCCTGATCGTCATCGCATTCGGCTTCGGAAATAGTGCCTTATAGTTCAGATACTTACCGCCAGATGCGGGAGTAAAAATTTTCGCTTCTCTGAAACACACCTATCCATCTATGAACCGGTGAAGGAACTACACAAAATTTAGTTTCAAATCGTTGAACTGGGCTGTGTCTCTATGTATATTTAAACTCAATGCTATTATGAAAATACACTCTCCTGATATTTTTTCATAGTTTCAGAATGAGTGTAGGGGTTTGAAGTAGACTACCCTAACATTTTTGGTAACTAAATTTAAAGAAAAACTCACGCAACGTCTAGGATATAATTAAATTGGGATAGCCTGATTAAGTTAGAAACTTTTTCATTTCATGAATTTTTTCTGATAAAATGTAAATCAGTTCTGGAATAAATTGCCCTTTCCCGACATTTTTTCCAATTTCTCAAAAAATTATTGTTTTTCCAAAAATTTATTGTAATCGAAAATCAATTCATTAATAAGTAGTATTCAATAAATCATCTTATGTGTACACAGGGCGAGTGGCCTGGTGAAAACTCCCTAAGAACGAATTGGTAATTTTTTACGCTCAAAAGACCCAGAATTTTATACTCTTCCTTTCCTAAGAGAGCTACATTCCCTCTAGGAAGTACGATTAAGGTCGCCGTTCAGAGCGATTAGGAAATCTAATCCGAAAGAGGCACCACGGTGCATTTTATGGAATATCGCCATAGAACTCACATTATCACTATAAGTTCAATGAATATCTATCTAATTATGAATGAAATGTACAATGGCGCTTTCCATCCAAAAATCGCTGAACTATGAAATTAGTGAATATTTGGGTAAAGCAGGGACTTTTTCCCGAAATATATTTGAATTTCGCCATTCTCTGCCAATTCCGTATTTCAAGTTGTTTTTCTGAACGAATTTATCTGTAGATTCACTCTCACGGATCTTTCGTTCGAAATAAAATAGAAGCATGAGTTGGCTCATTTTCTTCTATTTTTGAAAGAAAAAATAAATTTCCGGAATGAAATCGATTTAAATTATTTCGTTAAGAACCGCAATCCTTTCTGAGTTTACCCACAAAATTTCAGTTCTCAAAGTGAAACCATTTTCAAAAGCAACTTGAAATAGAAACTCACGACATTGAACGCCCACCTTAAGTTATAACAAAAAAAAAGTTAGGACATACACGGACGGAGGTTTGTGTGATTTAACTTGAACCCCTGGCCTGTGCATACAGAAGTGTACAGAAGCATGTATGTTTGGATGGTGTTTAAGATTGAATAATTGTGGGCGGCGTAGAATATGCTCATCAATACGTTTCCAATCTAATAGAAAACTTACCAGAACATTACAGACTGTACACAATTTCTGGGTTGAATATGGAGTAATATTGGGTGCCTGGTTATCCTCCACGTGACATCTTTGAATAGACAATTCCAGAGCCTTCTGTCTGATCTGTTCCATATTCTCCTCATGACGTCTCTTGGAATCCTCCTGTTTTTGTTCGATACGTTTTTGTAGTTCCTGGGTCGATGCTAACTGTTGCGCATGTAGCGCCGATAATCTCTCCTAAAGTTATGGAAAGAAATCATGGCGAGTCTCAATTATGTAAAAAAATCACATTTCAGGACTTTATGTAATGCTCCACTTATTTGAAGAAATCAATGTGTATGATTGCTCCTCAGCTAAGATGCATAGTGGAGGGGAGTCATTGTCAGATTCCAAAACAAGATAAATTGCTTACTTCTCTGTCTCTGGCCTTCTCCCTCGCCAATTCCTGTCTTTCTCTCTCTCTTTGTTGCTGTTGTTGGCCGATCCTCATATCCCTCTGTCGTCTTTCATCTTGTAACTTATGCAGTCTTTCATTTCTCTGTCTCTCCAACGCTTTTCTTCTTTCTTCAACAGCTGCCTCCTTTGCTGCTTTTTCTTCTTGCCTTTTTCTTCTATCTTCTTGGATACCCTGAATTCTACCTCTTTGTTCTCGACAAGATTGAAGAAAATCATGCCTACAAAATAAAAAAATATCAAAATATTGAATCCGCAAAAAAATTTGATGTAAATTTTCAGAAAATTGTAACTCTTTGATAAACAAGCCTAATTCTCAAAAAACATTTAGAAGATAAGCTTTTATAACAACATTCATCCGCCATTTTGAAGCTGCCATCTTGAATTCCTCGAATTTGAGGAATCGTAATTTCCGACCCAGAAAACCCCCATATACCAATTTTGAATAGAATATGACCATAATTACAAAACTCGTCCGCTATATTGTGGCCGCCATCTTGAATTTCCCAGTTTTGACAAGAGTATCATCATTTTCGAACCCAAATACCCCCAGATACTAATTTTGAATGTAATCGGATCATAATTACAAAACTCATCAGCCATTTTGTTTTTTCTATAAAAAATATTTCATGATGCATTGTCACCAGGATTAGGTACACCTGCAAAATTTCAAATCAATCGGACGATTAGAAGTGTGTCATATTTAACTTGCTAGATTTGATTACAGCCAGACAGACAGACACCGGGACAGGTGAAACTAAATAAAAGCTTGAGAAAGAATGTATCATTATTTGAAGTGTCCTATATGAAAATATCAATTACCTTTTATTTTGAGCCTCTAATTCGTTAATGAATGCAATCTCCTTTAATTTTTCTTCTTCATCGTGCGCCTTTTTGATGATTCCCCGAATGTGTTTCTTCCTATTTTGTGCAGCTTTTTGAAGTTTCAGTTCCATTCTTTTCCTTTTCTCATCAATCAACTGCAGTTTTGCAGCCTTGACATCCTCTACCCTAGCCCAGAGAGCTTGCAATTTTTGAGACTTTTCCTGTTGAAGATCTTGTCTCCTCTGCTGTGCTCTAGCTTGCTTCGCTTGATATTTTCGCAAAGTTTCTTGCAAGCTCCTTTTACGGGCAGGATTGGACAGCTTTTCATGCAGTTCATGAGCACGACCTGGATATCTGGCATTTAGAGCTTCGAGAGCTGCAAGGGTATCGATTCGATCACTCCAGGACATTTCTGAAAAAAAATTAATATACTGAACAGTTTAAATCAGGGATAAAAAATAACTGCAATTTTAGAAAGTTATTCCGGGTTTTCAAGTGTTAGAAGGTAACTTGAGAGTGATGAATGAAGTGGATTTGTGAAGCTATAAACAGTATGAAGTAAGTCAAATGCATCTACAGCTAACACCATCACAATGATTTCATTAGATAAATACTGAAAAAATCAAGCCAGAACAATAACATCTTCTAAAACTCATTTCATATAGTGCAGGAATTTTGTCACAAACACCTATACAAACTCAAATCTTGCTACACACCTGCAAGCATGGGTTCAAATCTAGCCTCCAAAGACATATCACCACAATCTGGAACTCTACTAGTTGAAACCATTTCGTCATCAGCTTCATCATTATCGCATTGAAGCTCGCCATCTGTTTCAGTACCATCAGTCTCTGTATCCACCTCAATCTCCAATCCTTGCAACTTCTCAATTTCCTTTGTGAGTCGGTCTTCTTCTTCAGACAACTGCTTTGCCTTCTTTTGGTGTTCTTCCTCTGTTGCAAGATCTTCTTGAGTTAACTCCTTGAATCAATAGAAATATAGATTAAGAGGAACTGTTGGTGAACTTTCCAGGATGAAGCATATTTTTCAATACATATCTCAATTCTCTTTGTGAAATAAATTTAGTCCATTTATCATGCAAAATTGTGAAGTAATTAAAAATCGTTTAGGAACACCTAAAGAATGTCTTCTAGATACATCTATTATTAATATTATAAGGAAGATGACTGGTCGGAATATTCGGCCCATGCCAATACGATAATTTTTTTTTATTTTGTGCCGGGGTCGATTAGTCTTCCAGGAACTGCGACCACATAGATCTCTTGTTCTCTACCCTACTCAT
Source organism: Adalia decempunctata (assembly GCA_951802165.1). Classification (NCBI taxonomy): domain Eukaryota; kingdom Metazoa; phylum Arthropoda; class Insecta; order Coleoptera; family Coccinellidae; genus Adalia; species Adalia decempunctata. The sequence goes on from OX637697.1 coordinate 44,355,168, forward strand.
TCATTGAAACCCAAGGAGGTCGTCGTTTGTGTTGATAAGACCGACAACATGACTAAGTGCCTTGGCCGTTACCTCGTGGGTATCTAGGACCGGTTTCCTCATGTGAATGGTTCTTAGGCCAGCCAGCTCTGGGTACTTGCATACCATGTGTCCAGCTGTTTCTGCCTATGATCCACAGAGTCTAAAAATCTCATCTGCTAACTTTCCCATATGGTACAAATGATGTTTCTAATGCACATTGCCAGTTCAGCCGACCTACCATCACCTGAAGCTCAGCTCGTGACAGTTTTAGAAGCTTACTGGTATAGGTCGGTGAAACCATCGCGAATTGCTTGGACTGAGTAACCCAGGAGTGTTTCTCCAGAGGGTTATTCTGTTGTCCAACTCTCATTGTTGGACTGCTGCCTTATATTGACCTTCCAAGCCTACAGAAACGCTCAGGTCCAGCAGGTATTAACCTTGATGCACTTTTCGCAAGCTCATCGGCTTTTTCATTTCCTTGAACACCACAATACCCTATCAACCATAGTAGAGTCACTCTATTGCCTCTGGCCAGTTGCTTTGTGGTGTTACGGCACTTCCAGGTCAGCAGAGCTCCCTGACAGTCCGTGGTGATGAAAATATGTGCCCCTTCGAGGTTCATTTTAAAATGCTCCTGTGGGCACAGGTGAACAGCCAGTATCTTGGTCTGTAAAAACGAGGGTTCACTTACCAGGGCTTTAGAGATCCTCTCTGATTTTGATCCATCGGTAAACCAATTGGAATCGCTTGGACCAAAAGTCATCCATGTGGTTTATATCTATACTTATATTATAAAGAGGAAAGATTTATATTTTTGTGTGTTTGATACGACTTGACTAAAAAACTACTGGACCGATTCCAGAAATTATATGCTTATTGCATCCAGCAGGCTGCATTTCCTCTCATATGTAAGAAAGGCAAGTCGGGTATGACCTCAAGTGCAGCTGTAGGAGCTGTGCGCATAGCTCCCGTGACACCAATACAGGCCAGCCGCCAATTCGACCATAGACATCGATTGTGGCTCGCTCTTTTGCTAAATTTCATCCATTAGTTCCACCTTTTTCAGGAAAGTGATAATCTCACGTGGTGTTAGCCTATCAAGGTCCTTGATAAAGAGTATGCCCGAGCCTAGAGCCTCAAACCCGATACGGTCCTCAGCAGGACACTCACATAATACATTCTCTGTAGTCTTGTCATCTTGCATGAAGAGTCTACATGGAACTATGCCAATATCTAGGTTGTCCATGCTTCCTCTGAGTCTACTCTACCTCGTGAAGGTAGCAACAAGTGTTCTAAGTTCAGTTCTAGAGGAACCTAATGAAGAATTGGTTCTTCTGGTGGATAAGCCATGTATAGCCACGTGAACGCAGAGAATTATAAATATAGAATTTGAGCGTAGTGGCCAACAAATACACAAAAGTGTTGTCCTAAATCCAGGGTCAGTTGTCGGGCGAAGAGAAGGAGCACGTCATTATCGCACATGCGCAATAGTTCTCACTGACCCTCGGCAGAGCCCACTGGATGTTTCACTTTTAATTTCTAGGATCAAATTATAGCTAGGTATAGAATTATGTGCGTGAACGTGACAAAGACCGCGAATTTAGAAAACCAATCTCATTTGAAATATTGGGTGTTTCTCTTAGAGCGATAGAACTTTAAATTGAAATAACACACATTCAAATTAAGATTGAAGCAAAATTTTTTTCATTTGAAAGATAATATTATGTCTCATTGATCATGCAATGTCCTAGGGATGTTATCCTCTATTTTTATAATTTTATTACATTTATGTTTCGAAAATAATTTCGGGCATATGTCCACCAAGACTAGCTTTGAGGAACCGCATTCGACCAGACCAATTTTGGACCACTTTTTCGAGTAATTCGGGCCTTATTTCAGCATTAACATGAGTTATGTTGGCTTCCAAAAAGTCTAATGTTCCTGGTTTATCAGCACAAACCAATGACTCGACATAACCCCAAAGAAAATAATCCACTGGGGTTATGTCTCATAATCTTGGAGGCCAATTAATTGGACCATTTCTCGAAATAATGTTTCTGGTTTATCAGCATAAACCAATGAGGTGTAGCACTATCTTGTTGGAAGCAAAACATTTCTGGGTCGACACCATTCAAATTTTGAAACAAATTATCATTGATTTGTAACAAGCACCATTCACTATAACATTAGCTCCAGAGCTGGTCGTGGTGGACATATACCCGAAATTATTTTCAAAAGATAAATGTCATAAAATTATCTTCAAATAAAAAAAAATGGCTTCAATCTTAATTTAATGTGTTTTATTTCAATTTAAATTTCTATCCATTTGAAAAAACACTTGATACATGGCTGGATGAAATCGTCAAAACAGGACGGTCGACTGTAATCTATTGCCAAGAAAACCAAGGCTTGAAGCATAAACATGAAGGCAAACAATGTCTTACCTTGAATTTTTCATCATCAGTTTCAGAATCACCATCACTACTCTTCTTTTCTGCCACCCTGATGTTCCTTTTCTGAATAGAACTCTTGATTTGTAAATTGGCTTCATTCTTCCTCTCTATTGAAACATTCTGTGTAGAGAATTTACTCAAAGTTGTATGAGATCTAACAAGGGAACTCTTTTTCTTCTCTGTAATTTGTTTTAACGATTTCAAACTATTCAAGTCATTTTTTACATCTTTATCAATAGACTTTTGGCTTTTCACTCCCTCTTTAGATTCTGGGAATAGAGCCAAAGCTGGCAGACTTGCAGTGGCACTGACTTGGTTAAATCTTGTAGACCAATTATGTGCTCTTTTGCACCTTGATCGACTTTTAACAGTCAACCAACCATCTGCTGTTGATTTATCTGCTTGGACATTCTCATTGTTCAATGTTTCAGAAGAACTGTTGACATTTTCGATTGATTTACCTTGATTCACCAGAGTTTCAACAGAACTTGTGCAATCATTAGGTGTCAGAGAATTATCTGTCCGTTCTACAGATAATGTAGTGCTACTTTTTGTAAAAGTGGAGAATTTCAAACTAGCCTTTGGGATGTTAATTTTAGTGTTTGGTCCAATGGTTTCATTTTTTGAGGAAACTTTTGAATTCTGGAAAGAACTAGATTTCATATCGCTGACAGTTTTACTTCTAGCAAAATTCGTCTTTGGTGGAATTGAACCGGTAGGTCTTGTATTATTAATGGGGGGTCTTGTTGATCTCAGAATGGTCTTTGGAGAAGATACGGAAGATTTTATTTCAGTTCTAGGTTTTTGGGAAGGAATAATTTTAGCTGAAGCACTTTTGGTTAGGGCAGTAGAATATGCCAATCTAGAATTAATTGGTTTATTATTCCTAACTGCCTCACACCTGCTAGTTTTGATGATAACTTTTTTTTCAGTGATATCAGTTTGAGTAGTCTTAGGAATAATTTTTTTATCAGACTCATCAGTTTGACACTCTTGGTTTACTTTCACTACACGACGCTTGAGTTTTGGAAAATCATCATCAGTACTTGTACCCTTTTCGGCACTTTCAACACCGATTTTCCTGAAAATATCATATGTTTGATGGTCTTCACTTGGAGAATCCAAATTCATTTTGGATTCAGATTTCAAGTCTGATAGTTGTAATAAGTTTACGTCTTCATTAACGACTGATGCAGTTTCAGAAGTATTTGTAGCTATGTCTTCCTTTTTTCCAGAACAAACTGGTGGTTCAATTGTTGTATTTTCACTATTTAATGCTTCACAATACTCAGTCAATTCACGTTCATTATTTTGTTCAACTATTTCATCCTTTTCATTAGGAAGTTTTTCTGTTGTGTTTGTTTGCAAAGTACATATTTGAATAGGAGTATCATCTTGGGTCTCCTGTATTCTCTCAACATTTTCAACTTTTTCTTTTTCAATGGGTTCTACAATGGGCAAAGAACTATTTGGAGCCAAACCCCCTGTGCCAGTACTGTGCAAGGCTATAGGAGTAACTTCATCTGTCAGTTGAGTTCTATCAAAATTGTTAATATCAATAATCTCTCCTTCTATAATAGGTTGCTCAATGGGCAGAGGACTAGTAGGCGCAGAGTTCAATCTACCTGACAGAATTCTAGGACTCACTTTTCCTGTGATAGAAGGACTATTTCTTCCTGAACCAAGATTAGGACTAGATTTTCCAGAACGATTGGCTGAAGTTTTTGTCAAATTTGTTTTACAAATATCCCAGGTTACAGAAGTTGGTCTTTGGTAGGCCGGTGTATGCTCATAGCTCCACTTCAAACGAAACCATTCTGCCAAAGAATTGAAATCTCTCAGGTAATTCTCTAATACTAATATAACTTCTTGACATTCCGTTAAACTCTCATGAGTCTCAACAGTGCTGTAAATTTCAGCTATCTATAAAAATAAATAAGAATAAGGCAAACTGCACACCAATGAAACCAATTATTTCAATAATTATTCAGACACATACTCCAAGTACCTAGAAACTAGGGTTGCATTCAGCTAATTATATTAATTCAAAATATCTTTCTGGAAGCTTGTTAAAATTATATTAATCCTAGGTAAATGTCACTTTGAAATGAATACCACTCTTGATTATATTCAGTGAAAATCAAAATTCATAAACATTTGATTAATATAAACATTGCAGGAATTGCAACGATCTGTACTAATATTCTCCTTATCTTTACAATTAATTCTTAGGCTCAGTGACAGTTTGAATTAGGATTCATTTTTCGAACAATTCAAAACTGATCTAAATATTCTAATGAGATTGATGTAGGCCGTAGGTTCAACTCACAGATCTCTGTAAATTGCCAAACAAAAGGGACCAATATCTTGCCCTGATGTCTGATCGTTTATCTCTTCCTGTTGAAGCTGATCTCAAACGAGTTCGTCCCCGATGTAAATGACTTGATTTCAAATTGATTTGTTCTAGAGATTTTGGAGTGCTCAGTGGTGGTTTGCTCACTATTTTATCTGAAATGTTTAAATTTAAAAACATCGTTCTTTGTTCGCTTGTGGAACTCACTTGGAAAATTGTCATTTCCAGCAGAAATATTGAATGCCAATAAATTTCTCGCCTCGCGACCCTGCTGCTGAACTAAGAGGCGGACCTGTTCCATTTTGCAATCGTTCCCGAATTTTGTGAAATGAGCATTTAGAATTTCCTTACTTCCTTGGGATTTTTAAATTTTTGACGGATTCAATGTATACATTTTTCAATTTGACGTTTGATAAACCTGGACACTGGAACTACCAAACATATTTTCTACTACAGCGTTGCGACAGTTTATAGAAAACTGCATTATCGATGAATGGTGCGAAAATTTAAATCTGATTCTAGTAGGTAAAGAAATAACCGTTCATCACGAAAATTACCGACCTATACTCCATTCACTTTTATAAAGTATTCCGTTTAGCCTTCATTTAGGTTTATCAAGTTCTTTCACTTAAAACTGACGCAGGTTGGCACTCGTGAAAATCGAGCGACTTTACCAAGTCTACTTTGTATTTACTCTTTTTTAACTTTGTAAATGGAGTTATTTTAAGGTTTAACTGTGACACAAGATTCGTAGAACTACTTTATTTTCAAACTGGAGAATTTTGAAAAGTGGTTCGTCTGTTCCGTTCGTTTTGCTGGGTTATTCGAGTACTTTTATTCATTTTCCGAATGAACTATCACAAAGTAACGGACTATTCTGTTATTTTTCAGTGAAATTTCAACACTCGATTCTTGATTTCCGTACAAGAAAATATAGCATAACTGAATCTTTCTACCATGTTCATATACGTGAAATATTTCCAGTATTAATCAGAGAGAGAAGGTTTCTTCAGAATTTATTGAATTCACATAACATTTTCTCAATTTCATTATTTTGATAAATAGTAATTACTACGATTTCAATGCAGAAACGACAACGTTGCGGGCGTATCTGACAGAGGAATGACCTTTACCGAACATTTTCAAAATACATATACGCGGAGAAATATGTCAGAATTCCATGGCAAACGGCGATACTTTATAAACGTGAATGGAGTATAGGTATACAGGTGTCCCAGAAGTCCCGCACTTCCTTGAGGGGATCGAAAGTGAAAAATATTCTAAGCCCAAATATCCATGTTTGAAATTTTTTGATAAAGTAGTTAATAAGTAATTAATTAATGAAAGTGACCAATCAGGAGCGCGCTACAGAAGAATGAGTAAGCAGTTGGGGACGCAAGAGTGAGGCGTCAGAGCTGCTGCCGGCTTTTCACGCAGTAAACTGAGACTGGCGTCTCACTTTCGCGTCCCCACTGCCCCTTCTGTAGCGCGCTCCTGATTGGCCACTTTCATTAATTAATAACTAATGAACTACGTTATCAAAAAATTTCAATCATGGATATTTTGGCTTAGAATATTTTTCACCTCCGATCCCCTCAAGGAAGTGCGGGACTTCTGGGACACCCTGTATATATTTATGTATGGTTTTATAGAATTTTCATTGAGGTGACCCTATTCAAGTAATGTGGTTATCACAATAGTAAAGTTCTTATTTTATAGTACATGAATATGGTTTTATCGTCTGTTTTTATGCAATAGAAAGATGATTCGCGGCATATGCGGCCAAGCTCGAGTTGTAACTTTTCTTTTTATTTTATAGTGTTCACAAAATAATGACATTCAGGGTAACTTAAATTCTCCATTGCATACAATATAGTATCTTTCCGTAGAGGAAACAGTATTTTGTAACATTCACAAATCCTATACATTAGCCTATGCTTTTTTTGGTGCCTCTGTCAATAATACTTCTTTTAATAATGAAAAAGGAGGATAATGTCCCTAAGTTGGAACAAACTAAATATATGTGAAAAATGGTCTAGTAGAAATCTAGTTTCCGAAGTACACCACCAGGTGGCACCATCACAGGAAGACAATGACTTACCGGTAACCAAGCGCGGATCCAGGGGGGGGGGCATGGGGGTCATGACCCCCCCCCCTGGACTGAACGAAACCTCAAATCTTGTTTTTGATCAAAAAATGTTTCGATTGAAAAAATAGAATTGAATCATATTTGAGTGAATATTCGAGGGTAATTAGTTCCAAAAATGAAAAAATCCGAATTTTGGGAGAATAATTTGTCCATTTCTTTAAGTAGAATATTACAAACCAGCTCAATTGATTTGAAAAGAGCTACGGATGCCATAAAAAATACGATGAGTGTTACGAGAAAAAAGGGAAAAAGTGGACGTAGTTTTCCGACAGCTTTTTGAAGAGGCAAAGGAAGTAGCTGAGCAGCTAGATGTGACTATTAAATGCCCTAGAATAGTCAAAATACAAATACACAGGGCCAATAATCAGCCTGCCCAGTCTGCAGAAGAGTATTTCCGCAGGTCTGTATACATATTCCTCTTCTGGATTCAATAATAAACGATCTAGACTCTAGAGGATCGACTGTCATCTGAAGTAATGAATTTATTCAAATTAGGAGTTTTTATACCTAAAGTCGTTTGTTCAAAAAATGAAAATGAAGATATTGAAATAGTTAATGAGTTGGTAAATCAGTACAAACTTCTATTAGACAATGCTCCTGTTTCAATCGTTACGAATGAATATCGCTTATGGAAGATGAAATGGCAACGAGAGAAGAAGATTCCACAGACGATATACAGGGTCTTTCACGAGGAACCTCACCCATATTTATACGGGAAACTACTGAACGTATTTTCATGAAATTCAGCACTTCACTATTTCACGATGCTGATGAAATCTAAAATATTTTCAAGGCATGAGCACCTCCGGTTTTTCCGGAAATGACGTCAACTTCCGTTTTTCAAATTAGAACACCATTTTTTTATTGCAGAAATAGATTCCTTAGAAAATTTCAAGTTATTTTGATGTAACATTTTTCAGTTTTGGTTGGAAAATTCTCTCTGAGTGGGAAAATTCGAAAAAAAAATCGAAAATGGAGCTCCGCTGAAACAAGAATAACTTCGAGGTTTTTGGATGGAAAATTTTCATTTTTGGGATTTTTCAAGATGTAAGATTGATGTATCCACTTTAAAAATCGAAATCGCGATTCATGATACAGGGGGTGAAAAAATCGCTTTCAAAGTTAGGGATGACAAAATCGTGAAAAATCATTTTTTTTTAAATTAGAACCCCATTTTTTTATGGCAGATATTGAATCTACGTTAAAAAATAATGTGAGTGTATGCATCACACCCTTGCCCTAAAGTGGATATTTTCTGAGTTATTCACAAAAAAGTGTTTTTCGTCTTGAATTTTCAGCTATTTCTTTTCCCTTCACGCCAAAAAGATGAAATTTTCAGGAACTGTTACTTAAACCATGTTTTAGATTTTACTACCCTAATATGCAAGAGAAAAAAGTTACAGGTTGTTCCTAAATAGATGGCGAATTTGGATTCGAATTTGTATCGGAAACCTCTTTATTTCAACTAATCGGCCATCGGTTTTCTCTCCAGTGATAAATAAATAATTCCTTATGAACCATATGCAAAAACTTACCATGTTTTACATTCTTTTTTTTTAATGATAGATATCATTAATTACATGCTACTGAATAAAGAGGAATTTGGCAGATGTAATTAATGATATCTATCATTAAAAAAAAAGAATGTGAAACATGGTAAGTTTTTGCATATGGTTCATAAGGAATTATTTATTTATCACTGGAGAGAAAACCGATGGCCGATTAGTTGAAATAAAGAGGTTTCCGATACAAATTCGAATCCAAATTCGCCATCTATTTAGGAACAACCTGTAACTTTTTTCTCTTGCATATTAGGGTAGTAAAATCTAAAACAAGGTTTAAGTAACAGTTCCTGAAAATTTCATCTTTTTGGCGTGAAGGGAAAAGAAATAGCTGAAAATTCAAGACGAAAAACACTTTTTTGTGAATAACTCAGAAAATATCCACTTTAGGGCAAGGGTGTGATGTATACACTCACATTATTTTTTAACGTAGATTCAATATCTGCCATAAAAAAATGGGGTTCTAATTTGAAAAAATTGATTTTTCACGATTTTGTCATCCCTAACTTTGAAAGCGATTTTTTCACCCCCTGTATCATGAATCGCGATTTCGATTTTTAAAGTGGATACAACAATCTTACATCTTGAAAAATCCCAAAAATAAAAATTTTCCATCCAAAAACCTCGAAGTTATTCTTGTTTCAGCGGAGCTCTATTTTCGATTTTTTTTTCGAATTTTCCCGCTCAGAGAGAATTTTCCAACCAAAACTGAAAAATGTTACATCAAAATAACTTGAAATGTTCTAAGGAATCTATTTCTGCAATAAAAAAATGGTGTTCTAATTTGAAAAACGGAAGTTGACGTCATTTCCGGAAAAACCGGAGGTGCTCATGCCTTGAAAATATTTTAGATTTCATCAGCATCGTGAAATACATATAAGTGCTGAATTTCATGAAAATACGTTCAGTAGTTTCCCGTATAAATATGGGTGAGCTTCCTCGTGAAAGACCCTGTATAATCTCCTAGAAAACTGTGATTCTGACATGTATCCAAATGTGATAAAATTTCTCAGTATACTCGCAACACTACCAGTTAGTGTGGCAACGGCAGAGAGGTCATTTTCCACACTGAGAAGGCTCAAAACATGGCTAAGAGTTTCGATGGCAGAAGAACGACTTATTGGACTAGCACTAGTAGCACTTCTTCATATCCATAATGACATATCTGTTGATGTAGAGGAAGTCATCACTCGTTTCGCAAGAAGGAGAAATAGAAAAATTCCCTTCGCTATTTAGTTACACCTTTGTTATTATTCTCATTAAGTTTTTGCTTTTGTAATAAATCAAATAAACTTCTTGTTTGTGTTACCTAGACCCATGGGCGTACCCAGGAAGCTCTAGGGGGGGGCAGCTGCCCCCCCTAGAGCTTAAAAATCCCTTGAAAACTCATGAAATAATAGCATTTTATACGAAAATCAGTTAATTTTTTCTATTCTGATTTTTTTTGCCCCCCCCCTAGCTCAATTTGCCCCCCCTAGCTCAAAGGCTGGGTACGTCCTTGCCTAGACCTCATCAGAATTTTATTTTGGGGATGCTGATTTGTCTCCAAAAAATCAATTGGCGGGTATGTAATCCACCTGACCGTGCCTCCCCCCCCCTTTCTCGAGAGCTGGATCCGCCACTGCCGGTAACTGGCTTATTAGCCGTCATCAGAGCCATATAGCCTTATCCTGCGATGAGAACCAACTAAAACGGCAGAACTTATATTACTCCCTAGCAGGAGCTATTGAGCACAGTCCTGCACAGCACAGTGTTCCACCCTGGGGGCAAATGTCTACGCTTCATCCCGGAGGTTCCCTCAAAAACTAGATCTCTACGTACATTCATTTTCCCAAACGGAATCTCGCAACAACTCCCTTTGGAGTTTTATGCAGTGTACCGAGGGGAGTCGAATACGCCCGGTTCATACGGTTTCGGAGCCCGCAGATATTAATAATGAAAAAGGAGGATAATGTGCCCAAGTTGGAACAAACTAAATATATGTGAGAAATGGACTAGTAGAGTTCTAGTCTCCGAAGTACACCACCAGGTGGCACCACCACAGGAAGACAATGACGTACCGGTTTCTGGCTTATTAGCCGTCATCAGAGCCATATAGCCTTATCCTGCGATGAGAACCAACTGAAACGGCAGCACTTATATTACTCCCCAGCAGGAGCTACTGAGCACAGTCCTGCACAGCACAGTGTTCCACCCAGGGGATCAAATGTCTACGCTTCATCCCGGAGGTTCCTTCAAAAACTAGATCTCTTTGGAGTTTTATGCAGTGTACCGAGGGAAGTCGAATACGCCCGGTTCATGCGGTTTCGGAGCTCGCAGATATTAATATCTTTGTCTTCCTGTGGTGGTGCCACCTGGTGGTGTACTTCGGAAACTAGATCTCTACTAGTCCATTTTTCACTTCTTTTAATGTTGAGCGAATTCTCGTGACACTACATTGAAAAGCTGAAAAATCTCTTTCTGTTCAATCGCTGCGAATGTTCTTTGTTTTTTTTAATTATAGCTTTACCTCACATTAAACTATTCATTTCTTCAACTTTGGAACGTAATGAGTATGATTATTGATTCATATTAGTTGAAGTCAAAATGGTTAAAATTGTTAGTAGAAACTGAACGCCGAATATTAATTGAAGACAAATTTCATCAGGCAATAAATTGAACATTACAATTTTGCCAAAATCTTTTTTATTTCATATTAGACAGTTTTCGATCGTATTTCAAAATTGAACGAGATGTTTCCACTCATTTAGATAAGCCGAATTGGTAATATCCACTCTGGATTGGATATGGTCTGTTGTAAGGGTAGTATGGATTATATTGATTGCGATTGTATACATCGTATGGATTGAGTCCTATTCCAACTCCATAAGGAGTTATGCCTGCAGTGATGGATTGGGCATTGTTGAAGTGCACCAAAGCAATCAGAACCATCAGCATCAATATTATCTGTAAGAAAAACATAAATTGAACGAGAAAATATAATATAATAGGTGAGCGACTAAGTGCCCCCTGTGTTTTTTATGAAAATGCAAATTTATTGTTGAAAATGGTTATGAATGAATCATACAAAGTATTGCCCGTTGTCAACTACAACGCCTTTCAGATGCTCCTAACCGTGTTAGTTTCCGAGATACAGGGTGATTCATAGATATTTTCCTCAATCTTCGGAACGGATTCTCACTTCATGGGGTTTTTTGAAAAACGGCCTGTTTTTAGTTTTTTCGTTAAGATATTTTATGTCTCATGTTGAGATTTTGGATTTTGAAGCTTTCTGTTCAACTCTTTTCGGAACTTCAAATTCCATTATCCTAGTAGGAGGCCACAAATATCATCACGAAATGACTAAAAACAGGACGCATTTCTTAAAATCAAATGAAGTATGAATTTGATCGTTTGCTACTCCCTAGAATCAAGGGTGCCATTTCAAGTAAATTTTTAATTAATTAGACTGAATTTGGTATTTCTTCAGAGCAATAACTGATCGGAAAAATATATATTTTTGTATGGTTTATGATTATAATTACACTGATAACTCTCAGGTCTCCCGGGGAGACCGCTCAGAAACAACAAGCTCTTGAACTTTTACGAATTAGGAGATTCAGTTGTGTTTTGTGTAAGCTTTGTTACTGTGTCCTTGTGTTCCTTATAGGCACAGCAATGTTAATTTTCGACCCAACAGTGAATGGTGGCCACTACCGCCTCGGTATTGAACTCGGACTCCGGGTCCTAGGACAACGCCCTAACTACTGAGCTGTGGGAGTGTGGGCGCTATATTGATAAAACTCAATATTGTGAGTACTGTCGTAAAAATATTGGAATTACATGAGCCGTTTCAAAAGATTGCTGGAAGTGAACAAACTTACAAAATTTGAAGTAAATCGTTGCGCTAATTACCCAGTTATGGGTATCGGAAATTTGGGCCGACATTCTGGATGATTTATTGATTTGTAATTTGTATTCACCACTCCTGTGGGCAATCACTCATGCAACACACAGGTAGGAATATTCTATTTGTGAAAGTCGTGAAGCATAAGCGGGAATTCTTATAGTTTTTTATAATTTTATTGAAATAATGTCCGGAAACTTTGAGGAGTATTTGATATCACCAAAGTGCCCATTATCAGAATGTTGCAAGGGATGTAATGTTAAAACCTACCTTCATCATGTTCTCGGTGTGAGTTTCAATGGTCTCTTATCAACGCGAACCACACAACTGATACAAAACTTACTCTCCTCGACTTTTATATATTCCAATAATGATGTGTTGATTGTTTTATTGTAGGTTTATTGCAGTGACTTATCTACATCTATTCTTAGAATTGTACAATTTGTATGAATATGTGAAAATTTGGCAATCAGATGAAATCTTCGGAAACCCATATATGTAATATGAAAAAATATCCACTTGAAACACAAGTAGAAAGACGTACACGATCATAGAATTGCAAAGCCCCAAGCTCTTTTGCACTAAACTAGTTTGCAACAAATCATTCGACGTGTCCCGGGAAATTTTTCTAATCACTACGGGATGAGAAATATAAGGGGTGGCTGGGTGGCTCGCCTGGGACGGAACACCTTGTATAAGTCGGTTTAGAATTGCACCAGAAGGAGGGAAATGTATTTCGAGTGTATGCATGTATGTCAACCGCCCGGATGATTCGATGGGTTTTACCTTAGACAAAGGATTTTACCATATACTTAGGTATCATTAGATTCGTATGAATTGTGGGAGATGGGGAAAACATGATACAGATTACAGATTATGATTTTCTTCTCCCGAAAAGATTTAAATCAGCGTGAATAAGTATACTGTTTATGTGATTCGGGTGCAAGTCTTCAAAAGATCTGAAATAAGCAACTAAGAAAAGTTCACAGTATCCAATTTTCTTCATGGAAGGTTATGGGTATCAATACATATAAAACAAAGTCGCTATCGCTGTCTGTCCCTATGTATGCTTAAATCTTCAAATCTACGCAACTGATTTTGAAACGCTTCTTTTTAATAGATAACGTGATTCAAGAGGAAGGTTTATACAGAGTGTAACAGCCAAATGGAATTAATTCGATAACGAATAAATGAGGGTGTGTTGGTAAAAACACTCGGACACGTCGATTTTTAATTTTAAATGCGCATATTTTTCTAGTAAATAATATTATATAGGGTGTTCCATGTGACCGTGGCCAATACCAACTTTCTTATTTCAAATGCAACCCCCTGTATATTGGATTCTTCAGAGAATTCTAGACACAATTCATGCACAATGTCCTATACCTATCTTCAAATATTACGGAAGTATTACGTGTTCTCAGATTTATTGCAAAAATCAACGTTTTAAATAAAAATTATTTTATTTCACAAATTCGGTACATTACACTTAAAACCTAATAAGTAATACTGATAATTTCCCAAAAAAAAAAAAAACATTAATGTCAATGTAGGAAATGATCAAAATGCTCGCCGCGAACGTCTTGGCAACATGCTAATCTGGTGTAGAATTGTCTTCTAACGTTACTCAACATTTCAGGCGTGACTGATCTAATCGCAAGCGTGATTCGGTTTTTTAGGTCGTCCAAGTTTAAGGGTTTCGTTTCGTATACAATACTTTTGACATATCCCCACAAAAAGAAGTCTAATGGTGTCACATCAGGAGATCGTGCTGACCATTCTATCGATCCGCGCCTCCCTATCCACCGATTTGGAAAAATTTGATCAAGTACTGCCGGACATTGATTTGGTAATGGGGCGGTGCTCCATCTTGCTGAAACCATATTATATTGGCAGGAACTTGTGGATTTGCTGGATCAGGATATAAGGTTATCAAAGTTCGTACGCCATTATTTTGTAGTAGTTCTAAATATTTTTCTCCATCCACGTTGCCGTCAATGAAAAAGGGACCTACGATATGATTTCCAACAATTCCTGCCCAAACATTAACATTTTCAGGATATTGCGTATGTTCTTTTCTCATCCAGTGAGGATTCTCATCAGACCAATAGCGGCAATTTTGACGATTAACATGACCGTGTAGTACACTCATCTGAAAACAAAACATTTTCTGATTGGATCACATTGTTATCTAACAATGCCATCATTTGCTCACAAAAATGCGTTCTCCTATCGATATTGTCCTCTATGAGCTCCTGAGTTGCCATCATTCTATAGGGATGCATCTTACTTTCGCTTAATATTCGAAATATTGACGTGTGGCTGACAGTGAACAGCGGGGCTGCTTTTCGAACAGAATTATGTGGGCTTTCTTGAAACTCAAGCATAATATCCAATTTCGTATCATCACTTACTACATTGGCAGCATTTTTTTATTTGTCTTATATGACCAAGCTCTCGAAACTGCTTTTCTATTTTGCTAATTGTTCCTTGGCATATAGGCGGCAAATTTGGAAATTTTTCGTGAAATAAGCGAGAAACTTCCATTTGTGTCCGTGTTATCTCCATAACCAATCATTTGAAAAATGGTTATTTTGTGCATTTCTGTTGAATGAACCATTTTTCTAATATTATTTCGTACAGTTATCGAAATTGAAAAGACAATAGCACGTACACTGATCACTTATTGTCATGCAAACAGACAACGTGTTACTAAGGCTATGAGAATAAACAAATCTGTTTTTTTATTTCTTCTCAGCTATGGTTTTTGCTTACTTTCTTCATATCAAGAGGTAAATGGGAAAGGATGAGTGTAATGTATCGAATTTGTGAAATAGAATAATTTTCATTTAAAATGTTGATTTTTGTAAAATATCTGAAAACACTTAACATTTCCGAAAAAGTTGAAGATAGGTATAGGACATTGTACATGAATTATGTCTAGAATTTTCTGAAGAATCCAAAAATTAATAATATTGCATTGAAATAAGAAAGTTGGTATTGGCCACGGTCGCATGGAACACCCAATACCTATAATTTCATTTTCTTGAAAAATATGCGCATTTGAAATTACAAATCCACGTGTCCGAGCGTTTTTCCTAAAACCCCCTCATTTATTCGTTATCGAATTTATTCCATTTGGCTCTTACACCCTGTATGTATGATACTTGCATAATATTGTAGAGAAACATTGATGAATTTACAGGTTTCTAATGGAATGTCGTGAATAAACACATTTTTTGCGCTTACATTTTAAACGTTGACAGAACCCCACGAGATAAATCAAAATAATGTACTCGGTATTGTACACCTAAAAAAGGTCAACAGAAAAGTCCACGATGGTAATGACGGTATTATATGTCTATCTCTTAAAGATAACTCACAATAACCACCTTCACATTTTACGGGAAAGAATGGCTTATTTAGGAAGTTATTTTAAGCAATACAGCATTAATCCTTATCCAATTAAGTGCATTGTCCAATATTGAACAATATACTATTATAAGGACATTCTCTAGTATAGGTAGTAGGTATTTAGTATCAGCATTGCATACGTGCGACGCCGGGGCGGGTTGCTAGTTATGATAATGTGTCCATTTTCGGACTGACACAGGAATAATATTTCTTGAAATTTTCATGATAGTGACCTTGAGCATTCAATTCAGATCAAAATTTACTTCAAACGATAAAATTTGGAGTTATAGTTCCGCAGTTGTGATAGGTTATTAGGTTTGATACCATTTTAGTACAGTATATAAAAAATAAAAATATAATGATCTGCCGAAATAATGATATGAACGAAAACTCATTAGCACAGGGTTTTCGGGAGAAACATTTAGAATATCGTGTGATGTCGGAAGAACAACAGGCTTCGAATATGAAGCCGTATTTCGGGAGTCCTAATGAAATGAGTCTTTAATATTTTGAACGTTCGAATTGGATTTTCTTGAAATTTTTATTTTGTCCAAACCATTTTATAATATGGTTTGGGGACTTTATGCATACTATGTCTAAACTCTTAAGTGAATAAATTTACCTATTCTCTTAACGTCAAGTGATTCATTTCTCGTCCTTACAAATTATTTCCACTAACCTCTCAGTATGTGCGAATTCTATAAAACAAGGTCTTTCAAAATCTGCAAGAATCATCTGAAATAAAGAAGTTGTATTTCCGGTTAAACATGAAGTACAGTGGTAACGAATAAAACGCATCAGATGCGTTATGCGACATTGCAATCGCCTGCAAAAGCTTATAAATATCTTTCCTTTCAATTTAAAGTTAATTCCTTGGCTCGTTGGCTCTATACTTCATTCTAACCCCTTATAATAGAAAGGTACATGGTACAAGAGCTAATGTATTCCTCATCCTAAGATCCTAACCTGGACCAGAGCGCTTGACCTCAATTCAGATCAAGTTTTGGTATGAACAAAAGAAAATAGTTTCTGTTCTCTTCCATGCAATGAAAGAAGTTATAAAAGCCACTATCCTTATGGCCTTTCTAGTCAGTTTGAGATCTTTTCATACATTGACTGTATTCTTCAGATCTAGTGTTTATTGCTTTGGATAAGATGAAACAGGTACGCATTTTCGAAAGTATTTGAACTAATGGGTCGCGGTTTTGAAAATATGAAATATTGTCCTCCATAATCCACTGGGTAGAATTCTTGTGGAGTAATGAAAAAAATTGGCTATTTCTGGCTTCAAAACTTTTGTTGGTAGATGATTATGACTTATGAGTGGAATGAATTGTAGTACTGAAAATTATTAATGAAGGTATATTAGGTACCTATTCATAATGCCTACGCCAATTATAGCTTTGATTAGATACATTCAGTTTTTTGATGAAGAAAACCTATTCAGATTCGATTATTTATTTCTGTCTCTGGTCATTATTGTCAGGAAGCCATGGGCCTTTTTGGGAGGAATTAGAACGCGGCTAATTTTTATCGCTTTATTTTGTCGAGACTCCCATCTTTTTCCGCTGTGGAAATTCTCGGTACAGGTAGCTAGCAGAGTGTGGATGTGAACAACGCGTTGATTTGGTGATAATGAAAACTCGATTAATACCAGTTGATTTTAACTAGATTTCGAGATTATTTCACAAATAACTTGGAACAACATTTGAGCCATTCAGAGGCCAATCAGCATTAGTCCATTTTTGTCGTTTTCATTTTTAATGTCTTTGTTGAGAGAAAACTGTAAAGTTTCAGTCGTCAAAGAGTCCAAGTCCCTAGATCACTGAAGCATATCCAGATTTCAGGTTTTGACCAACGAACAAAAATTTCGGTGGGCAATAGAACCGGCTCAAAACTGTTTTTTAGGAATTCTAGTAAATTTGAAAATGGCTGTACGAGTATAATAGCACTCTAACCAATATGTATCTTCCATTTAATGTGAAAAATAATAAGATTCTTCGAAAATGATGGAAATATTGAAACATTGACACGAAACTTGAAAAGTATATTACAATATGATTAAAATTAAGTGGCCACATTGACCTACAAATTAATATATAGTGAAGTTGCTTTTTTCAGTGATACCTGTAGGACACCAAAACCTCATAAAAGCATATTCTTTAACCCAAATCCACCAATATCCTACAAAAACAATTGGAAGTTTTAGCTAGTATTATAAAATAGCTGGAACAATGCAAAATCAGCATAAGTCTTGGATATGCGAATTAGATTTATTAATTTATATTATGAAAAAAGGATAATTACCATAAAAATACCTTTAGTTTGTGCGAAATGCAATCAGATCATTGCAATTGTTGATATACATATCAGCAAATGCCATTTGAGACCGAAACTCCCCTTCGACAAGAAGGAAACTTTTGACCTTGAAATATACAGGGTGTTCCATTTAAAAAATACCAAGTTTGCGCCCAATTTTGAAAAGCTTTTTTAAATACGCCACTGACTTGTATGTGAAAATGTCTATTATGAGCAGTGTTAATTTTTTTTTTCTATCTGACACAGGGCCAGAGAAATAATAACACTCAAAAAGTGAACTTTTTTTTTCGCCCTGTATTTCAGTATCAAAAATAGTTGGAATATTTCTGTTTGTGGCTTTAAAAGTTTCACAAAAAAGTGATACAGGGTCGTAAAAACCGCATGTCTCTATCTTTCATAATAGCTGAGATACAGTGCAGTCTCGCCCAAAATGGGACACAGTATATATATTATTTTGTATGTACTTCTACCCGATTTTCTCCAAGTTCTATTATTATGGGGAATGGGGATGAGTATTGTAAACTGAAAAACCCTTTTAAATTTCAGATATTTGGAATAATAGTCAGAACGATCGCTTTCTGTTTTCTATTCTTCAGAGAAGCGTATCCAATTCCACTGCAATTTGACTCACAATACAATAGGGACTACAATCCAAACCGTTATGGTCTATATAGAAGTGGCTGGAGAGAAAACCATAGATATCCATTACAATCTGTTTCAACAACTGTTAACCAAAATGCAACTGAGGTGACTCCAAAGGGATGGAAAAGAGGAAACGGTACTTATAGAAGGGACTTTTCATATGGAAACGGAAAAGGCTGGAAGTTGAGGACTAGCAGTTACTATCGATAATACATTCGTATTTTGTATAAGATTTTCGTAAATCTTGATTATTATTATATACACATATTTAATAACTGAAATGATTGGAATCTTAAATAAAAGAATTCATCAAGATGAATTAATACACAAAGATTTTTCCAAACATAATATAGGTACTGTAACTTCTTCCTTGACTAGTTGACTAAGTTTATAAACCAAACACTTCATTTCTTGATTGTACATGTTGATGAAGTCGAGACTATATAGAAGTCAAAATTATTGACAAAGATACCCAAAAAAACGAAAAATCTTTGAAAAAATTTATAAAATCTATCCTTACTCTTTATTGAACCGATTTTTTCTTTCTATGAGAATAATTAATTTGAATGCTAAAAATACTGCCTTAATGTGTGGAAAATACTTGAACAAAATTCATATAAAAAAAATCTTTCAATTGTGGTTTTTTCACGTGTAGTAAGATGTCTAGAATATTTTTTAGACATCTTATGGTGGGCGATCAATGTAGTGTGTGAAGAAGATGATATAATATGACAAGAAATACAATAAATATAGACACAAATACAATAAATCTATAAATATAATAAATACAATAAGTAACAGATACAAGCAATCAATGAAAGAAAGCCCTCAGAGGTATTGGGTAAAATCACAGTTTGAAAACTCATCAATGTCGTAAGATGCACACTTAAGGTGGGCATTTGAAAATAGTTTCACATTGAGAACTGAAATTTTGTGGGTAAACTCAGAAAGGATTGGAGTTTTTAACGAAATAATTGAAATCGATTTCATTTCGAAAGTTCATGTTTTCCATTCATAAATAGAAGAAAATAAGCCAACTCATGCTTCTAAAGGCCCATGAAAATAGTTCAACTTTCGATTAAAAGTGAATCTACAGATAATTTCGTTCAGAAAATCAACTTGAAATACGGAATTGGCAGAGGATGGCCAAATTCAAATATACAGGGTGTTTGGAGGGTGAGTAGCCATATGTAAATGGTGGATAGGTGATGCTCTTGGCTACTTGTTGCGCCTAATAAAATAACATTTTGCCCAAAATTCAAGGTGTTATAATTTTTTTACCATTTTTCTAGTAATTTCCCATTTTTCTCATTAAAACCTTGAATTTTTTCAAATTTGATGCTCGAGGTGCCTATAAAATGATTTATGTCCTTAGTCTAGTCTTGTCTTATTCAGATTGAATCAAAATTTCATACAAACGTCTTCAAAAAACCTGAGAGCGTCGTATCAAACTTCAAAATGAAAAAAAAATAATGTTGTGTCCACTTTACAGAGTGAAATAAAAAATAATTTTACATAGTGTTGGGTTTTAAAATGGCTTTAAAAACTTCTCTAGTTAATACTCTTTGCAATGGTATGTAACATGTACCATTAATAATCAGATAACTCAACAAAAAACCGTTTTGTCTTCAAGGATGCCTTGAAAGGATGACGACAAAACTATTCCATTGAGCAGGCAAAATCTTTTCTCTCATTCTACCACAGCTAAAAATAGCGTGCTCTCTCTATCATCGGCTAACAATACTCTCAAGGGCGTCGCCAGGGAGGGGGCAGCTGTCCCCCGTGCCCCCCCCAATCAGAATAGAAAAAGTGAACTGATTTTCATATATTATGCTATTATTTCATAAGTTTTTAAGGGATTTTTGAGCTCTAGGGGGAAGGGGGCAGCTGCCTCCCATGTCACCCCCCCCCAGCTCAAAAGCTGGGGTATAATTACTACATTTGCAAGTCATTTCATAGGCCTACTACAGTAAAGGTGCAGTAATGCAGTTTTGAGTTCACTCAACATTTCGGTGGTTCATCAACATATTCTGTAGAAAACTGAAGATAGAGAACTTCAAATCATTTATTATCAATTGTTGGCCATTGACAAAAGAGAGCAATTAATAGAAAAAATAGATAATGCATTTGTGATAATGAAGCAAGAAATTGGACTAAGCCATACCACAACGGAAATAAGAAAGAGATGTTGGGTACGCATGTATTAGAAATAATGGCCAAAAATTTGAACAAGATTTAAAATAAATGATTTGAAGTTCTCTATCTTTAGTTTTCTACAGAATATGTTGATGAACCACCGAAATGTTGACTGAACTCAAAACTGCATTACTGCACCTTTACTGCAGGCCTATGAAATGACTTGCAAATGTAGTAATTACCCCCCAGCTTTTGAGCTGGGGGGCACGGGTGCTAGCTGCCCCCTCCCCCCTAGAGCTCAAAAATCCCTTAAAAACTTATGAAATAATAGCATAATATACGAAAATCAGTTCATTTTTTCTATTCTGATTGGGGGGCACGGGGGGCAGCTGCCCCCTCCCTGGCGACGCCCTTGGGAGTATTGTTAGCCGATGATAGAGAGAGCACGCTATTTTTAGCTGTGGTAGAAAGGGAGAAAAGATTTTGCCTGCTCAATGGAATAGTTTTGTCGTCATAATTTCAAGGCATCCTTGAAGACAAAACGGTTTTTGTTGAGTTATCTGATTATAAATGGTACATGTTACATACCATTGCAAAGAGTATTAACTAGAGAAGTTTTTGAAGCCATTCTAAAACCCAACACTATGTAATTTTTTTTTTATTTCACTTTGTAAAGTGGACACAACATTATTTTTTTTTTCATTTTGAAGTTTGATACGACGCTGTCAGGTTTTTTGAAGACGTTTGTATGAAATTTTGATTCAATCTGAATAAGACAAGACTAGACTAAGGAAATAAATCATTTTATAGGCACTTCGAGCATTAAATTTGAAAAAAATCAAGGTTTTAATGAGAAAAATGAGAGATTTCTAGAAAAATGGTAAAAAAATTATAACACCTTGAACTTTGGGCAAAATGTTATTTTATTAGGCGCAACAAGTAGCCAAGAGCATCACCTATCCACCATTTACCTATGGCTACTCACCCTCCAAACACCCTGTATAGCGAGAAATAATTCCTGATTCACCTACCTACATATTCACTAATTTCATTGTTCAGTGAATTTTGGATAGAGAGCTGTATTGTACATTTCATTCATAAGGAGAGAGATATTCATAGAACTTTTAGTGATAATGTAAGTTCTATGGAGATATTCCATAAAATGCACGGTGGCGCCTCTATCGGATTAGTTTTCCTATCTCGTTATGATCACCGACCGGTGTATAGCTTATGCTTATATGATTCAGTGCATTATGTCAAAGAAAAGTGGAGAATTTCAGAAAACAATTATTATTTTTTTGTTTTGGCAGAAATGTGTAGACTGCATGCGATGCAATGAAATCGATGGACATGAACTATGAAGGGCATCTTCGACATTTCTTCATATATTTTGGTGGAACATATAAAAAGCTTTGTTCTTTTGAAATTTTCCCGATATCAGAGAATCAGCCACTTTTGGCACATATTTCTTTATTTCTGCTGGAAAAAAAGACACAATTTCATGATATCTACAGATAACTGATTTCAGACATCAATTTCGAGTCTGCATAACCAAAAATTGCATTTGGAAAACGTGAATTTTTGACATTTTCTACCCGATTCGATTCTCGACCATAGAGATTGCTTGGTCCCAATTTCGAAAATTCAGTTTCATTCGAATTCTACTGAAGAAGTCGAAGATAAAGTAAAGTATTCAATTCGCGGTGATGGTCATAACACTCATTACACACTTGCACCACTCGGCTGACGGCTCGTGGTGCAAAATTCATCAGAGTGTGTTATGTCCTACATTATCGCTCGTTGAATAATATACATACTGAGGGAAATGGACTTTGTCTTATGGACGTGAACCTCTATTTTGAATATACAAACTATTAAACACTGTTCCCTGTTTGCTCCAGAATTTTTTGTGGTGAGCCACTGTATCTTGTAGTTTTGTCGTATCTGCAACCGATTTCAAAAAAATTTTTTAACGATTCTCTCGAAATCCTCACAATGATCAAAATTGTCATAAAAATCCAGTAAGCAGTAAGTAGATAAGAATTGTTAGTTTCGACACATCAAATTAAACTCCTGTTCAGTTGAATATCTTGTGAAGTGCAAATACTACGAAACGTTTGCGGTCCATTGTTCATGGGACTTTTTGTTCTTAAAATTAATCAAAGAATTTCCCTTTTTCATTTGTACCTCCATTTTAGGAACATCCTGCATATACTGGGTCTGGGCACCCACACCTAAAGGGCACCTAGTCGTCACTGCTAGTCAGTTCAATGCTAAATCACTTCGTCATCACTGTTCACTGTGAATATTGTGTATTATACAGGGTGTTTCAAGGTGGATAGCACATTAGACGTTTCTGGTGAACCAGATATCGGATCGGTTTGAAAATTTGCATGAGTGCATTGTCGGACATTATCTACCCAACTGAAATATTTTCGTAAATGCGGATTTGCCACTTCCATTAGGAAGGAGTGCAACTTTGCTTTTTCAAATGAAACACCTGGTATATTGTATTATTTTTGGAATCTCCAACAACTTCTCGACAACTTTTCTCAACATTTCCCTAAACCTATCTGTTGCCGTTTCCGAAATATAAATTAATTTCAATTTTTTTCACCGAAAATCATGACCTGTAGAAATGTTGAAAAGTTCGGGTTGAGAGACACTATGGCATTGAAATTTGGTTTGGAGTTAGGTGATACATGAATGCTTCCAACACATCAGCCTGATCTACGCCATTACTTCAATACAGGGCGGTATAAAATACAGTATTTTCGTTTGCTTGAAAAAGTGACTGAAAGTTTATTTCAAATGGAACGCCCTGTATATTATTAGAAATTCAGAAAGCTGATGAAATTTGCTTTCATTCTATGTATATTATGCCTATACCGAACTAGTCAAATTTCGGACTTATGAGCATTTATTTGTCAAAATGTCCCTTCAGAATGGTATTCCCATTCGGTATTTGGTAGGCAGGCCATGATTACTATCCCACAGTACCTTGTGACATTCTCCTAATGATAAAGGCACCAAGAAACTTGAATTTTCTACATTTTCGTCATTTCAGAAGTTGCAAACACCCTCGAAACGATGGAAGAAAACTATTCAAACGAAATGCTCATGAATTTGTTTATTACTAACTGAGAGACTTTTTGATGATCTGTGGATAATGCGCTTGGGAACATAGAATTGGCCAGCAAAATTACCCGATCTTAGTCCATTAGATTTTTATCTGTTGGGAATGTTGAAAGAAAAAACACAAAACACCCGTGCATTCGAGAGGTGAATTGTTGGAAAGGATCACCCAAGCATTTGAAGACTTGGATTTCAAAGAAATACGATCTGCCACGACGAAATCAGTCAACACCCGCATATTGAAGTGCTTGGAAGTGAACGGCCAGGGATTCGAACATACTTTGAAATATTCGAAATGATTGTTCTACTTTTTAATAATAATTCATATAAACAGTTTGACTTTCAAGTTTCTTGGTGACTTGATTATTATGAGCATATCACAAGGTATTGTCAAATAGTAGGTAATCATGGCCTGCCTACCAAAGGCTAAACGTGAAAAATCAATTTTTTCAAATCAGAACCCCATTTTTTTATGGCAGATATTGAATCTACGTTAAAAAATAATGTGAGTGTATGCATCAAACCGTTGCCCTAAAGTGGATATTTTCTGAGTTATTCACAAAAAACTGTTTAATTTTCAGCTATTTCTTTTCCCTTCACGCCAAAAAGATGAAATTTTCAGGAACTGTTACTTAAACCATGTTTTAGATTTTACTATCCTAATATGCAAGAGAAAAAAGTTACAGGTTGTTCCTAAATAGATGGCGAATTTGGATTCGAATTTGTATCGGAAACCTCTTTATTTCAACTAATCGGCCATCGGTTTTCTCTCCAGTGATAAATAAATAATTCCTTATGAACCATATGCAAAAACTTACCATGTTTTACATTCTTTTTTTTAATGATAGATATCATTAATTACATCTGCCAAATTCCTCTTTATTCAGTAGCATTTTGTGTTTACTATTAATTTGGTGATAATTCGTATTAAGTTATAAAATCGATCACTATGCCTAATTTTACCAATGAAGATTATTTAAATCTCATTCTACTTCATGGAGAATGTAATAAAGTTGTAGATAGAACGATTCGACTGTTCATTGAGAGGTTTCCTGACCGACCCAGACCAAAGAGAGATACCATTAACAGAACCATGACAAACTTGAGAAATGTCGGATCTGTCGTTAAGAAAACTATACACAGAGAAAAAAGTGTAGTAGAAGATGAGAACAACGAAATTACAGTTCTTGCATATTTTCGAATCCTCAAAATTCTCTCAAAGATGCCGAGATTGATCTGGGATTATCTCAATCGAGTGTTTGGAGAATATTAAAAAAACATAAAATGCACCCATATGAATTCAATAGGGTACAGCATTTGAAGGAAACTGATTTCGTCAGGAGAACAGAGTTTTGCGATGATTCGATTTCAAGAGAATGAAAACTTTTTGGACTGTATAATTTGGACAGATGAATCTAAATTCACAAAGAATGGTTCTTTCAATAGGCATAACAGTCATTATTGGGATGAAGAGAACAACCACCACTTCAGACAATGGAACTTTCAAGAGACCTGGAGTTTCAATGTTTTTTGCGCCATCAAAAATAATGCAATTCTCGATGTTCACATTTATGATGGGACTTTAACTGGTAAGATAGAACACTACACATGTTTGCATTATTTAAAGAATGTTCTCCCTTAGGAGATAGATATTCTGACATATTGACTCAAATAATTGAGCCGCTAGTACAGAACCATAATGACTTATGGTATCAACAAGATGGCGCGCCTCCACACAATTCACTCAATGTGTCAAATATCCTCTACAGGCTATTTGAAGATCGATGGTTGGCGAACAATGGTCCACATCTTTGGCCACCACGTTCTCCCGATTTAACTCCTTTAGACTATTATGTTTGGGGTAGGATAAAAAATATTGTCTACTCAACTCCCCTGACTGATAAAGAGGACTGCATAGAACGAGTCTGCAATGCGTTCAGGTTTGTTTAGATTTTTAGATTCATAGTTTTGAAACTCAATTTGGTTTTTAAACACTTTTGCATCCTCCCGATGAAATAAGAAGAGCAACGCAGCATTCCTGAGACGTATAAATAAATGTCTAGAAATTAACGGTCAAAACTTTGAGCATCTTCTCTAGTTATAACTGCGAGAGTTTGCCATGGTTCTCCTTATAGTAACTTGAAGTCGGTTTCAAGAAGGGGTGAAAAATCTACAGCATGGTTCAAATAACAGTTCCTGAAAATTTCATCTTTTTGGCGTGAAGGGAAAAGAAATAGCTGAAAATTCAAGACGAAAAACAGTTTTTTGTGAATAACTCAGAAAATATCCATTTTAGGGCAAGGGTGTGATGCATACACTCACATTAGTTTTTAACGTAGATTTAATATCTGCCATAAAAAAATGGGGCTCTAATTTGAAAAAATTGATTTTTCACGATTTTGTCATCCCTAACTTTGAAAGCGATTTTTTCACCCCCTGTATCATGAATCGCGATTTCGATTTTTAAAGTGGATACATCAATCTTACATCTTGAAAAATCCCAAAAATGAAAAGTTTCCATCCAAAAACCTCGAAGTTATTCTTGTTTCAGCGGAGCTCTATTTTCGATTTTTTTTTTCGAATTTTCCCGCTCAGAGAGAATTTTCCAACCAAAACTGAAAAATGTTACATCAAAATAACATGAAATTTTCTAAGGCATCTATTTCTACAATAAAAAAATGGTGTTCTAATTTGAAAAACGGAAGTTGACGTCATTTCCGGAAAAACCGGAGGTGCTCATACCTTGAAAATATTTTAGATTTCATCAGCATCGTGAAATACTTATAAGTGCTGAATTTCATGAAAATACGTTCAGTAGTTTCCCGTATAAATATGGGTGAGGTTCCTCGTGAAAGACCCTGTATACATAGAATGAAAGTCAATTTCATCAGCTTTCTGAATTTCTAATAATATATAAGGCGTTCCATTTGAAATAAACAACTTTCAGTCTTTTTTTCAAGCAAACGAAAATACTGTAATTTTTAACCACCCTGTATTGAAGTAACGTAGATATATCACCTTACTCCAAACCAAATTTCAATGCCATAGTGTCTCTCAACCCGAAGCTATCAGCATTTTTAGAGGTAATGATTTTCGGTGAAAAAAATTGAAATTGATTTATATTTCGAAATCGGCAACAGATAGGGAATGTTAGGAAAAGTTGTCGAGAAGTTGTTGGAGATTCCAAAAATAATTAAATAATATAATATATCAGGTATTCCATTTGAAAAAGCAAAGTTGTTACTACTTTCTAATAGAAGTGGCAATACAGAGCCGAATTTTCGCGTGACAATATTTTAAAACTATTTCATCCGTTTTGAAATATTCGTTTTTTCGCGTCGAACTGGTGAGTGGTGACGTCACGCACCAAATGGTTCAAAATAATTTGAAGCGGTTTGAAAGCAGGTAGCGGAATAGTTCGAACTGCAGTTTGAAGTTTGGAATTAGCTGATTGAAGAATATAGGTTATGTTTGTTGGATTTATTTTGTTTTCACCGTTTTTATTTTGAATATGACAGCTTTGTTTTGAGAATGCATTGTAACCTGAGAAGTAATAAATTACTTCGAGTAGAGCACACCTTTATTTTAGAATTCTGAAAAATTATTTAGTTCTGAAAATGTATGTTCAAATTTTTGAAATTGATTTTACGACTTCTTCCTCTTGATTCAACCAATATGAATATTGCATATATTTTTTTCAACAAGTCGTTAATCAGGACCAGAACATTCGAATCATTCATAAACTGATTGGAGTCCAATTTGAAAATACAAGATTTAATAATAATATAGAAATAAACACACCTAAAATTATAAATATTATAATATTTGTAACTTTTAAATTCATAAATTGAATTGACATTTCTATGATGACGTAACCGTTTTGAAATTGTGGCATTTTAGCGATGCATGAACTGGTGACGTTTACTTCGAAATGTTTTTGAAATAGTTTTGAACCGTGATTCACGCGAAAAAATGGCTCAGCATTGAAGAAAATATTTTAGTTGGGAAGAGAATGTCCGATAATACACTCATGCAAATTTTCAAACCGATCAGATATCTGGTTCACTAGAAACGTCTAATGTGCCATTCACCGTGAATCACCCTGTATAGACCTTTATACTAAACATACAACGTTATAATCTAAAGTTATGCCACATGTCAGTCCAGGTTTGAAATATAGAAGTCCAAGGTATATTGGGGTGGTAACATAAATCTATGATCATCATAGTTCCAAATCAGTCAGTCAAGTACCTACATAAGCCATTTTCATCAAGATCTAAGAAAGCTCACACAATACATTTTGATTTATTTGAAACATCGTTTCCAGATTTTGAGAAGATTACCTGTTATTAAATAGTAAAGAAAATAGAGAAATCATGAAATTGGACCTTCCTTCCCGTGAAGGGTATACAATAATCTAGAGTAAATTCGCCCTGAAGAAGAGTAAAATTTGCTCAAAACGTCGCGTCGGCCTAATTGAAAAAGGATCGTTTAATAACCCAACCCTAATAACCACTATCTATGCTGCTTATTTACCTATTTTGCAAAATGTAGAATTTCAGTTTTCTCTTTTCACGAATCACGAATATTTTTTTAATGGCATTTCATGGAATCTTACATTGAGTTCCTGAGCATTATGATCAACACTGATGATCTCATGAAAATCTATGTTTAGTTATGTCCAGTACAGAAAAAATGAATATTATAAACTAATCTTATGTTATGCCATTTGTGAACTTCTTCAGGGGACAAGCAACCTTGAAATGAATTGGGATAGGCAGGTATG
Organism: Adalia decempunctata; assembly: GCA_951802165.1. Taxonomy (NCBI): domain Eukaryota; kingdom Metazoa; phylum Arthropoda; class Insecta; order Coleoptera; family Coccinellidae; genus Adalia; species Adalia decempunctata. The sequence continues at coordinate 44,384,024 of OX637697.1, forward strand.
CACGGGTACTTACGTCTCAGGGAAACCTGTTCTTCGAAAGATATATCTCGTACATCATTACTTGATTAAATTATATATTTTCATTGTTGGGATAGATCATCCGGAGGAATCTTTCGATAAAACTAATCCATGGGTGAAAAGATATGAAAAAATTTGCGGACGCTTCTTCATCGATTTCATTTGGATGATTCAAGGTCTCGCTGAAGTTCGATTGAATTCGGCAAAACTATACTCTCCATAAATCTTCGGTTTCCAATGTTTCCATCGATACTTCTCAAGAAAGATGTTGGTGCTGTGCGTGTCAATACTTTTGGATCATACCTATAAATCTACAATTAGGGTTTGCGTTTGCAATTTCAGATGAAATGGAGTGGTCTACGATAACGGTCGGGAACAAGGAATTTTCTGAATAATCAATCTCCATGAAAAGGAAACGACTGAAAATTGACATATTATTTTCGACTATTTTACTCATTTCAAAAACTGACCGATAACAGTCCAAAGACAGCTCGTATTATCACGGAAATTCAATCTCTTGTGATATTACTACTGAAAACAATTTATTGACTTTTTAATTCTCGGTCATTTCGTTCGGGAAAGGCAAATCTAACGAGCAATGCTTTCATGTCTCAAACTACCCAAATCAATATACAGGGACACAGGGTGACCCATTTTAAGAGATCCACTGAAATAACTCCCCGGGAAGAGCCTGGATCAAATGAAAGTTTCTTAGTTTTTAGGGGGTCATCGAATGCAGGCGTTCAGTCTGACCTTAAAGTTGAATTTCAAGGTCTAGTAGATTTTTTGAATACTTTTTCCGTTGCAGAATATTAATCTTCGTGAGAAACTTAAACATTCTGTCTCTTTTATTTCTCCATAAACAGAATTTATCTCTTTCAGTTTCATTAAATACTTACTTTAACAAGCGAAAAGCTTTTATGATCATATAAATTGTGTACAATGAGGTTATGAGTTGATGGTTAAAATTTTGAACGAAAATTTTATTTTCTTCTTTTTAGAGCATTTCAAAAAGATTTTTTCACTTTTTATTTATGTTTTACTTTTTAGTTATTTTCGGCAAGCCCTTTCATTTGATACCCACATTGCAGAAGTGCATGATAAAAACATATTCCCCATCTTGGATGGTCCGCCATATTGAATTTAGAATGACGTCAACATTATTTTTCGAGTAACTCTCAACAAGCCATTTTATTTGATACCCATATTATGAAAGTGTAAAAAAATAACTATTCCGCCATCTTGGATGTTCCGCCATCTTGGATATTCCGCCATATTGGATTTAGCATGACGTCACATTATTCTTCTAGTTACTCTCAACAACCTCTTTCGTTTGATACCCGTATTATAGAAATGCATTACAAATAACTACATATTCCGCCATCTTGGATGGTGCGCCATATTTGATATAGAATGACGTCACACAGCTTATCGTGTATTGTCATCCAAATTAAACGTGCGTACATAATTTCAGCTCAATCGGTTGAAGCTATTACTATTGCTAGTATTACTATTTATACCCTTTTTTAACTTTGTAAATGGAGTTAGTTCTTTTAAGGTTTAAGTGTGGCACAGGTTTCGTAGTACTACCACATTTTCATACTGGAGTGTTTCAAGTGTTGCAAAAAGGTATTTGAATGTCTTCTGTATGCATATTTCTTGAGAATTTCGAAAAGGGGGGAATTCCATAGGGTCCGTTTGTTCTTTTAAAAGTTTTTCTGTCGGGTTATTCAAGTAGGAACTTCTATTCTTTCCTCGAATTAACTATCACAAAGAAACGGAATATTCTGTCTCTGTCCATTATTCTTCAGTAAAATGTCAACACTCGATTCTTGATTTCCGTACCTACCAGAAAATAGCATAACTAAATCTTGTAACCATGTTTTAATACGTGAAATATTTCCAGTATTAACAAAAAAAGTTTCTTCAACATTCGCCAGGTCTTTGGAATTATTGAATTCACATAATATTTTCTCAAATTCATTATTTTCCCGAAGTAAATAAACATTTTGATAAATACGTAATTACTACGATTTCTATGTAAAAACAAAAACGGTCAACGTTATTGCTTGTTCATCTGACAGGTAAATGACTATAACTTGATATTTTCAAAATATACACTGTGAAATGTGTCAGAATTTCATGGCCAACCGGGTTACTTTATAAAAGTGAATGGAGTACACATACATACATATATTGCAAGCTAAATCAAAGCTTTTAAACACGCTAGCTTTTATAAAAAACAATTTTAAAGGCAAGCTTTTATAATAACAACACTCATCGGCCATTTTGAAACCGCCATCTTGAATTCCTCAATTTTGAAGAATCGTAATTTCCGACCAGAAAACCCCCAGATATCAATTTTGAATGAAATTGGATGATTATTACAAAACTCGTCCGCCATATTGCAACACCATGTTGAATTTTCCAAGTTTGTCAGAAGAACCATCATTACCAAACCTAATAATCCCCAGATCCTTATTACAAAACTCATCCGCCATTTTATTTTTTCTATAACAAACTAGCTGGCCCGACGAACTTTGTTTCGCCCAAATCATACTTACGGTGAATTTCATAAATCGTTATCACCGGTGATCGGAGATCAAAGGCTTGGTTCTCTGATTTTTGAACTGTCAAATCGAGTTCATGCTAGGTCAAGCTCCGATCACCGGTGATTACGCTTTGTGAAACCTACCGTTGAAGTTGTGTGAATTAATCATTGCTATTTTTTCAAGCAGGAGATAAATTAGGCAAAATATACAAAATTTTAGTACCATTGTTATTCCCACGAAAAGAATTATCTTTATTTAAGCGGTATCTTATTGTTGAACATATAACATTTTGTTTTAAATGCTTTGGAGTTCTCTCATTGCAGTACCTATCTTGTAATGAACGACACCACGATTGAAAATATAAATCACGATCGAATGATATGGATGAGAAATAGTTCCAATGATGAATTGCCTCTGATCACTCTATGAATCACTTTAGTTCTGCCAATACAACGCTGAAAATTCGCTTTGAAATACTTGGTCTATGGTACTTTAACTCCACTTCACAGAATACAAATACGCTAAGAGGTTTTCTTATTTTTCTTCTTGACTAAGACATTTTGTTTTGGTGCACAGCACAGAGTTGCAGGCAACTCAATTTACTATAGAATTTACATTATAATGGAATTATATGAGCCTTGCTTATAAGATGTCTAAAAACATGGTATATGCACTTGTCAATTTTTGAATGCATTGCCATCGAAAATATTAGAATTGTTTCGTGGCGGCTCCGCAATGTCATACGTGTCATTTCATAATTCCAATATATGGGTAATGAACCAATAAAAATTGAAGCAGGGCGTTGGTAAGAATCCAGATCAGCGCTTGTGCAGCAATATTGGGAATAAAATAATTTCCTAATTCAGTCTCTCTCTGACACAACGTAATATGTCGTGAATCATAATATGTCATTCATAACTTCATTTGAATACTCTCGATCATAACCTTATAATTTCATGTGAAATGTTTGAATCGCTTCCTTTCGTTTATGTCCAGCCCTGAATATCATTTCCAACCCCTATTCATATTTAAGAATTGAACTCAATATATTTAAGGAACATATTTTCATCCTCGATATCTATTTTCTTGTCTATTGTCTTTCGAAATATACCTACATACCCTCTACATTTCTCGCGATTTTTTAATTTCTAGTTGACGCAATTCTTACCAAAAATTTGACTGCGCTTTGTGATTGTTAATAGCAGGGGGATAAGCCATATTATACCTTTCCTCAGAACTAATATGAATCAAAATGTCAAGAATATGAACATGAATTATTGCCTGATATTCCGATGAAAATTCACTGTGATATACACAGTAATTGTATATACATACATCGCCATCTAATGGTGATAATATCAAATATAGTACCTTCACGATATTTGAATAATATTTTGAAGAATATTTTGAATAAATAAATGTGTAAAAATAACTAATAATAATTATAATTACATCGACTTTTAACGAGGAGAATACCAAATAATGTACCTACGAATAAGCTGTAGCGTAACTGTAACTGTAGGGACACCTAGTGGCCTTACTCAAAGGAAGGAAAAGCATTTCCTGTATAAGTAAAATTTTCATCGATTTTCTCGAAGTTTTATTGTATTTCATAATAACCAGACCGTAAACGAATCCATATATGAAGTTTCATAACAGACAGTCCATCCGATCTCGAGTTATAAATGGTGTAACCAACATCTTTCTTTTATATAGATAGATATTTCATGATGCATGGTCACCAGAATTATGTACAGGGTGGGCAAAATTGGTGCTACATGAACTAAAACTTTTTAACCCGAGGAGATAGAGAAAAATGAATGGCACCTTATAGTCCTCTTTCTTCGAGAAACTGTTAATGCCATCAACTGCATTCCTCTATCTTCTTTCGTTTCCGAGTTATAGGCCGAAATTGCAATTTGGGCAATTTCAACTTTGGTCATTATCTCCGTTTCTGTTCATGCTAGGATGTTGAAATAAAAACATTATACAGGCACTTTTCTGATAGCAATCCAGTGGCGTACTCTGATTTTTTCTAAGAGGTTTATTTGCTGAGTTATAACAAAAAGTTTTAGTTCATGTAGCACCAATTTTGCCCACCTTGTACATGTATTTTTATACTGATTTCAGCGCAGTAATTGTTTTTTCATTTTATGCATTAGTTCTCGAAATATTCTTAACTAAGTATTTGAAAATGAAGTGGTGTTTTCATGGCACTTGTAGTGTTTTTTTGTGAAAAATCGACATTTTGAGCTTCAAAACAACCATGACTGTGGCTTCCTTCCTCCAATCCACTGACATAGAAATCTGTAATCAAGATGTCGATTTTTCACAAAAAAACACTACAAGTGCCATGAAAACACAACTTCATTTTCAAATACTTAGTTAAGAATATTTCGAGAACTAATGCATAAAATGAAAAAACAATTACTGTGCTGAAATCAGTATAAAAATACCTTTCAAATGAGGTATCACTCACCCCATCTTCCCTATTCAAAAATTGGGGGTGGGGGCTGTAGCAGCAAGGGTTGAAGCGCTATGCGTCCGTAACCTACATCTTAAGTTGTCCCCCTCGAAACAGAAATCGACCTGTCCGAGCATTTCTATCGAAAAAATTTATTTCGTCTGTAATCTCGTCTGTTTCGTTTTCAAATGGCCTGTATATCGAGTTATTGGGTATAGGTGAACAAATTTATTCCAGTGAAATACTCTTTATTTTTATTCGGCAATGACGACGTTTTGGCTATTGTTCTACTTCAGATCTTACAATAAATAGCATACAACTTTATATATTCGTTAAAACCACAAAAAAAATTATACTTTTGAAACACTATCACAAACAATAGAACACAAGACATATCTAATTGAAATGATTTATTTTTATGTTCACCTAATATATTAATGATTTTGTTATGATATCATTTAAGTGCATCATAAGAATGATTTATTGTGTAATCAATCAATCAATGTATTCTCTGAAATGAAATCAAGATATATGAATATTTGTTCATTTCATTTTTCAATTCGACAAAAATGAGTTATTTCATCAAAATTATCTTTTATTATACTTATATGCTGATTTTGTAGTGAATTTGCGTCCTGTATTCCCGATCTTTGTGTTTTCAATATCTATCCTTCATCGCAATATTCGCAATTGAAATCTAAATTTATTTTTCCAAATAATTATGCAAATAATAATGAAGAAAAAATTGGTGGCCCTAAATATCCACTTGAAAATAATACGGAAACATTCTCTTATAGAGAAACTTGGACACAAAACATAGGGAATTGTTTTTGTAGGAAAATTGCCTGCACCACAATTAGATATAAAAAAATCATCTAAATCGGAAAAAGAAACCTTCAGATCATCCATCATTCATAATTTTCTCCTTTATGCAATAAATTATAATATTGACATTACTCTCGGACAATACAGTAGTAAATGGAGAACAGTAAACAATTTCGCTATTTTCGACGTAACCACAAGTCATTCATTATATTCTACACTCGCAGTTGAATGACGGATCTGAAGGATGACTTCACCTGGGATAACCCTTTTCATAATTCAAAATTTGTACAGTAGTTATGCATAAGAAACGCAAAGAAGAGACCATTATTTTTGGCCTTGACTCCTGCTTGGTGGAATATAAAACAAGAACGAAATCAGATCTAACATGATTACTTTATGACTCTCCGTGAATTGTGGTTAGTGTTCAGCCTTTGGTGATACTTGGTCGAATATAAATTTTTTTGAGTTAGTCAAGATGGAGATTTCTGGATATATTTTCCAGGTGAGTCCATCAAGTCAATTATGATTTTGAAAATTTCTTGGAAATTTTTTTTTAATTTCACTATTTTTCATAATCCAACATTTTCGGTTACAAAACTTCAAAAATACGTGAAGTGCTTCGTCAAGTACCTTCATTTATACGCAGTGAACGAAGTTTCAAGTATTTTGAAGTTATTCTCAATAAATGGATCGTATAAAAATTTTATGTTCACCCCAAATCTCAATCATATTTGAAAATACCCTCCGAAAATTAAGGATGATAATGATGAAAAATTTCGTCTATTTCTGTTCATCGGTTTTTCAAGATCTAGATTTTGATTAAACAAGGTGTTACCAAATAAGTTCGAAAGTTTGTAGGGAGCAATTCCTTATCGGAAATATAAGGGGAAATTACACACTTTAAAAAATTGCAAAAAAACAATATTTTTTTCTTGAAAGTGCCGAAGTGTTGAAAGAATGCTATTCTATGGATATAGTAGTGGTACATGCCTGCATTGAAAATTTATATAAGCGGAATTATTTCAAAATAGCACGATCGGACTCACGATTTGTGCGAACAAAATGTAACAGCCACTCATCAGATTTTCACGTTTCCATTTACAGAAGATCCGTTGAAACACAATATTGTATTTCCATTTTTTCATTAGGATACTATAGCTTTTACGTACACAAAACAAGATTTCAGAAAAATTTGCAATGAATAGTTCTTAACTATATTTGTTCGAAAAGTCTGGTGAAAATTGGCATAGGAGTTGCATATTGACTATTCCACTCATTCCATATTTGTAGTGAGGAAGTTTCCGTAGCTACGATCGTTTCATCTCGACAAAATTTTCAAGCCGACAAAACTAACAAGTTGGTTTTTCAGCGACTATTCCACTATTTTCATTTTTAGTGAGGAAGTTTCCGTAGCAACGATCGTTTCATCCCGAAAAAATTTTCAATGCGGCAAAACCAACATGTTGGTTTTTCAGCGACAAAATTTTTGACGTTTCTCGAATTCATAGATAGCTTCGGAAATAAATATCATAGAGAGAACAAACAACGTTTAGTGGTTTGGTTAATCTATGATGAATTCTAATTTGCCAAATAGCGCAATACGCGCTAAATGTGAACATATTACCCTATTTTCTCGTGGAATAGTCGTGCCGAATTCCACTCGAGATGAAATTTAAGCAGGTGAAATTTCTCTCTTGTAATATTCAAGTTTGTTGCTTTTCGGAAATTTCGCTCATGACAAATTTTGCCGGCAAAATTCCATCTCTAGTGGTATTACATATGAAAAAATATTTATAAGTAGGAAATGCCCACATAATGCCATTTCGCACCCTAAACACTTTCGTACTTATTAGGTAACACCCTGTATACCTATACGTGGATTGAATAATCCTCCTTCCAGATTGGTTTTCCGTGAAGATTTAGCTATACTTACGAAATATTTCGTCTTCAGTCTCGAGTCTCTTATGAATATTTATGCGAAATTAATTTTTTTTATGTGACACCAGAAAATTCCTCACATTACGAAAAAATCCCTCAAATTTTCAATTTTTTTTCGAAACGACAAGATGAACTCATTATTTTATGGAACATTGAATTCAAATTTAAATAACATTAAAATATTGTGGTAAATTAACATGCTAACATGAAGGCAATTCTCAAGTTCCACGGAATATGATATGTTTCCCACAGGATGGAGCACCACCTCAGTATTCCGACGCAATATTTCCAAATCGGTAGATAGGCGATGACCGGCCAGCCGCCAGAGCGATCCCCTGATCTCAAGCCATTAGATTTCTTTTTAGAGGGACATATGAAGACCTTTGTGTAAAAAACTAAACCCTTTGATTTAAATGACCATAAATATCGAATAAAGCTTGCAATCAGATCGATGTTGAATAAGGTTGGAAGAAATTTTCTTTTGAAGCACTGGCAATAATCCCTTTATTAGAGTTCAATCGATCCCTAATATTTTCAATAAAAAAAAAATCATTTTGAGTCTTAACTCTTAATGTTTGTAGAAAATGTCTATCAATTCATGTCATTCATGGCACCCCTCGCCCTCCCCCTGAAAAAATTCATGCCCCCCCTGAAAAACTGTCTGTGTCCGCCAGTGATCTGAAGTTAGGATGTTGCTAGGGCGTTGTTGGTGAACACTTTACTTCGAAAAACTACTTCATTAACATTCATTATTTTTTTTGGTGATTTTTGTGTTAGGTGCATTTTAATTTCGGATATTGTACCGAATTTCGCTTATTACTTGATTTTATTTTTTTCCATTTTGATTTTTGCAATAAAAATGAAAATAATAACATTTCTGAATGGAAAAACGACCTTTCAAACGACGATCATACTTTCTATTTGAAAAATGGGCGCATTTTCTCGAAGAAGAAAAATAATTTAAATTTAACATGTTTCGGGATTTTCCATGAATATGTACAGGGTCACCCAAATTGCTTGATTTTGGCTGATTCTGGTACTTCTAGGCTAGATAGGTGAAAATGTTGACAGGAGTCCTGGGCTCGATTTTCTTGAAAACTCCATAACTGAAAGCCGCTCCACGATATCTTCATTTGTTTTGAAGATATAACGAAATTTTGATATTTTGGCGATTTCGAAAATTTGCCATAACTTCTTCATTTTCTAAAATATCTAAAAACGGAAAAAACCTTCTACAGGCACTTTTTCATTAGCAATACGACACAGTATTCAGTTTTTTTTATCTTTTGTATAAAGGGTGAAAAAAAAACAAGTTTCTTATTTTAAATACGAAGGGTATCTGTTTTTGATCTTATGTTATGCAAAAAAAATTAGCTCTTCGGAAATACATAATATATCGACATATATGTATATATTTTCGAAGAGCTGATTTTTTTTGCATAACATGGGTTCAAGAAAAGATGCCATTCGTATTTAAAATAAGAAAGTTGTTTTTTTTTTCACCCTTTATACAGGAGATAAAAAAACTGAATCTGGTGTCGTATTGCTTATGAAAAAGTGCCTATAGAAAATTTTTGCCGTTTTTAGATATTTTAGAAAATGAAGAGGTATGTTGGCACATTTTCAAAATCGCCAAAATATCAAAATTTCGTTATATCTTCAAAACAAATGAAGATATCGTGAAGCGGCATTCAGTTATGGAGTTTTCAAAAAAATCAAGTCCAGGACTATAGTGTCAACATTTTCACCTATCAATGACTTATTCAAGCTACATGCAAAATTTTGTCCAGGTCGCGCTACTAGGAATATATTGAATTCAAGTTAATACTCGAAAAAAGATCCTAATATTTCTGTAGCAAAAGATCCGGGATCGATTTTGATTTTTATGAACTCTCAAATATTTTTTCATGTTAAGTATTTTTATTGGTTTTTTTTTAAGCGAATCTACCCACAAGGTGGATCTTAAATACAAGCTCCTGACTTCACGTAATTGTTTTTTCTCAATAAAATCATCCTTTTCCAGATTCTCTATGCACTGGCTGCCATCATCTTGGTGGTCAGCTCTGCACCCCATCACTACAAAGGAGGTGGCGGGTGCTGCGGTGGTGGTGGTTACTCAGGTTACGGTGGAGGAGGTGCTGCCATTGCCATAATAAAAGTGAAGAAGATTGGAGGCGGCGGTTACTACCCTAGCGGTGGCGGTGGCCATCACGGTGGACACTATCCAAGCGGTGGCGGACACCACGGGGGAGGTCAAGGTTGGGGTGGCGGTTATGGAGGAGGTTACGGTGGTGGATTCGGTGGAGGCGGCGGAGGAGGCGGAGGTGGCGGAGGAGGAGGTGGAGGTGGTTTCGGTGGAGGATTCGGTTTTGGAGGTGGATCCGGCCATGGATATGGAAAAAGGAAATGAGTTGTTATGGATGCTATAATTACTGTATAATTTTTTAATAAAATATTTTGTCATTATACTTGTCTTACTTCTGATCTCGCGACGAATGAAAGATGCTTCTCCAGGAAGAATTTTTTATGGTCGCTACTGATTTGTCTCATATTGCGGTATTATGAAACAATACAAAATCTTGGAACGGAGCATGATAATTACATTCCGCGTGTCAAAAAAGTAATCAATAATCAAAAGTAATCAATAATACGAAGTATTATTTAGGAAAATCCTCGCACCTGTCGATTTTTAATTTCAAACGAAATTTATTCTGTGCTTTTTTGAATTACATAATTTTTCCAATGGGAATATACAGGGTGGGCCATCCATAACTTTCCACCCCGAATTTTGAGCTTTGGGATGGAATAACGACAAAACGCTCGTTCAAATTTTGTTGGAAGGAGGACGAATAAGGGTGTTCAAATGAGTTTGATATCACTACCCCTCTAGCTGCAACCCCTAACAGATCTCATTTTTGAATATGGAAAAGAGGTCGAGCAGCACCTTGTTGGAAAGGCAATTCGATTTCCTGGATGAGTGTATTTTTTTCATCGCTTTATTATTATACAGAGTGGCTCAGTATTCCATCAATAACTCTCACACGCCGAATTTGGATCTTTGAGATGGAAAAAACGCTTTCGTTTAAATTGAAATAATTGCTGTTGGGGTAGCGGCTAGAGGGGTAGTGATATCGAATTCATTTTTTGACCCGTCTGAGGGTTTTTTTCCATCTCAAAGATCCAAATTCGACGTGTGAAAGTTATTGATGGAATACTGAGACACTCTGTAAAATAATAAAGCGATGTTAGGGGTTGCAGCCAGAGGGGAAGTGATATCAAACTCATTTGAACACCCTTATTTGTCCCCCTTTCCACAAAATTTGACCTTTTCGATGGTTTTGTCGTTATTCCATTCCAAAGCTCAAAATTCGGGGTGGCCCACCCTGTATGGATTCTGATACATCAATTGAAAGGTAATTTGATAACATGCTCAGCGATGTGGCTGAAAAGTTTAATTTAGTAAATTTCGTACTGTTTCCAGGACCCGCTTATAAAATTTACCCATTTTTTTTTTTTTGAAAAACCCAGTTTGACGCTTTATTGGGAAATCGGTTCTGAGCTGGATAAATTGGACTAGTTTCGGAATTTTACTACAATTTCGTTAGATGTCGCTTGTTCGATTTCCTGTGTTTGAGTTTTGCAGTTCGAAGTACATATACAGGGTGTTTAATTGGTAAATGAACATACGGTAACCTGAGCTAGATCCACCCTAGACGAGTCCAAAAAACCGATATTTGATAGGCCTAATCAATTCCATATATATATATTCTTTTGAAAGAGAGAATTACATACTGTTTTGTAATATCAAACAATATATGGCATATGGCACGTGTGAAGAAATGGCGACAAGGAACAGATTGTATAAAAGAATAAAATCTGTTTCCCGCTCCAAATCTGAGTATTAGCAGAGGGAATGTAAACGGGGTACCATACAATTCTGCGTATAATACACGAGAACAGATAAAAACCTCTGAAAGAACTCTGTCTCCCCGTGTTTGTGTGGTGATACTGAATTTGTCCGAAAAAATATGCTGCTATCCATGTTACAGAGCTCCTTGTGCTTGAAAATATGCCTTTTCATCGAACTGGAGGCAAATATCTTGAAATTATATCTGTAACAAGACAAAAAAGAAGAAAAACGAAAAAGAAGCAGTAGAAAAAAATACTTCACCTGCTAAATAAACCTTTTCACAAAGTCCTAACTCTCTCATGGATCGGGAGGATCTTTCGATCAGGTCCGATCTTCCAAGTGATGATACTTCTGTTCTTCAGGTGTTCGAGAAACGCTACAGGCCCCTTATGTTGGGGGATCATCTCCCATAGATTAGAGTGGTTGTTTTTAGCGGAAAATCAGCAAAAAAGCTAGAGCAAATTCGAAAAACGTCTGACACTTCATTGTCATTTCTGATAACCGAGGTGGTTTACCTATTCACGAAAAATTTCAATTCCTCATAACTTTTGAACTAACCAGTAAAGTCGGTGGATATTTGGAACGTATGATTCACTTCTAGAGCTAGAGGTCGATCGGTTTACTTTTGAATTTCCAAAAAAATCCAGGTCCGTATTTGAAAAATATTGGACTTCTTCCAAGCTGAGATTCAACACCCTGTATATTTAAATTTTGGGTTTTGATTCAGATATTTGAAAAGAGCAGAAATTTTTCAATGGGGTTTAGTAGATTTCATTGTCTCGCACGACATTCTGCTCAAAGACAGCTTCAGGGAAAGATCCAAATGGATATTGGAATTCCTCCAAAATTCTCAGAAAAATCGTACATTATCTTCAAATTGAATTTTTTTTGTCCCACTGATTGCACATTCTCATTTTATAGTATCCTGAGGAATCATTTCAAGTTGGAAGAACTAACTTCAGTAGTTGGATTTTACGCAATGAAAGAATGGTCAACAGAATATCAATTATTGATGAAACCATATTCACGAGGGATGGGGTCTTCAATATGAGGAATTCGCCTGAACGGGCTGAAGAGAATCCGTATGGGGTCAGGCATATGAAATCCCAATACAAATTTTCGAAAAAACGTATGGTGTGGCGTTTATAATAATCGATTGATTGGACCACACGTCCTACCAAGACGGCTTACGGATGATCTCTACTTAAATTTCCTGCAAAATCATCTTCCTGTATCAGTGGAAGGTACGGACATTGCAGGAATGCATTTTGAGCATGATGGAGCTCCACCCCATTTTAGAGTAATGCTCAGACAATTTTTAAATCAGAACTTTCCAAATATGTGGATAGCCAGAGGTGGCCGCAATCCTATTGATTATTTCATTTGGGGTTATTTGAAATGTTCAGTTTATTCATCTGAAATAGAAAGTGAGGAGATCCTCAAGCAACGTATCGAAGTCGCTTGCAATGAAATTCGTAATAATCCAGACACGATCAAAAAAAGTATCAGACATATTTTGAAGAGGACAAGAATGTGTATTGAACAAAATGGTAGTACTTTCGATCACCTTCAGTAATTCACGTTAAGTTTATATGTTTCCTCAGTAATTTATTCATCTTTGTTGACTTCAAATAAATTTTTCTCGATGAATAATGTTTTTCCGTAAATAATTCCAAATTATTCCTCAGAATATTATGAAATTCGAATGTACGATTAGTGGGACAAAAAAAATTCAATTTGATCATATAATGTATGTATATTTTTCTGAGAATTTTGTGGAATTCCAATATTCAATTGGATCTTTCTCTTAAGCTCTCTTTGAACAAAATGTCGTGCGGGACAATGAAATCTACGGAACCCCATTGAAAATTTTCCGCTTTTTTCAAATATCTCAATCAAATCCAAAAATTTCAATACACAGGGTATTTTGAATCTCAGCTTGGAAGAAGTCTCATATTTTTCAAATACGAACCTGGAATTTTTTGGAAATTCAAAAGTAAATCGATCGACCTGTAGAAGTGGATCATACGTTCCAAATGTCAACCGACTATACTGGTTGGTTCAAAAGTTATGAGGAATTGAAATTGGTGAATACATAAACCATATCATATAAACCTATCATATATCGGTTTTTTGGACTCGCCTAGGGTAGCTCTAGCTCAGGTTACTGTATGTTCATTTACCAATGAAACACTCTGTATAAAAAAAGTAGCCATGACGCCTTTTTTGATCGTTGTATTTTTCGACCGCCTTGAATTTTAATTATTTGACAATTTTTGAATATAATAGTAGCTGGTATGTAAGCAATTTGTAATATTTGTATAGTTTGATATTTTGATGATTTTCCTTGTAGCTTGGCTTGAGAATGGAATTGTAATAAAATTCTGAAACTAGTCGTCAACTGTACTCAGTGTTCAATAAAGAATGTGGGATAAAGGACCTTTTCTCCTTTTCTGCAACTGAGCTGGATAATTCACAAAATTCCTCAAACATCCAAATAACTGTTTTAACAATTTGAATTTAGGTACTAGATTACAAAATTATAATCTTCGGAATTTTTTGTTTATCATTATTTTCATGAAAAGTTATGTCTTTTCCGTCCATCCCGTTTGGTTTTTCGTGAAATAATGATGATTCATGTCTCCTTTATTGCTTTGAGACTACTATGATCACAAAAAAGTAGGAGAGATTCCATGAAGCTAAAAATAGGATATTTCAGGTAGAACGTTATAGTTCTATTGAAGATTTCAACGTCCCGAATGTCCCGAAGTTTCCAAAAGACTAGGGGAAATTTATGAATGATTTTGTGCATTATCGAAAACAAGAACTGGGTAGTTCTAAAAAACTCCCAAACAGTTGTTACAATACAAATCAAATTGGGAAATTTTTATAAGCCGGTCCTGGTGATACTTACTCTTGCTCCTTATGAAGACCAAAACAACAATTTTTAGAGCTGGACCTGAATTTTCAGAATTGGTTGATTCTTGAAGATCGGGACAATATTCCCTGAAAATATCGGGTGTTTTAAAAAAAAATGAAAACGAAAAAAAACGAAAATTCTATCACTCTAAAGAGTGATAGAATTTTCGATAACTGTGATTTGACAGAACGTAGAAGCCATGTTGTTTTGATATTTCTGTTCAGTAAGAATTGACAAATTACAATTGGAAGACTCACGCCGCAACAACGTTTACAAATTGTTGAAATTTATTTTCAAAATCAGTATTCTATTCGCCAAACTGATATGTTCCTTATGGAGCACTTGGTGAAATTTATGGTTTACTTTACATAATCGTCCCTCAAAGCCCAGAGGAGCTTATTCGTCGAACTATCGATAGATTTCGGATAACATTCTCTCCACTCGATGCAACAACAACAAGACATAGAAGTGTACGTACAGAAGAAAATATCGCTGCTGTAAGTGATACTGTTCATGAAGATCCAGATTTGTCTATTCATCGACGTTCACAACAAATTGGACTCTGTGCATCCACTACATGGAAAATTTTGCGTGAAGATCTTGGTCTTCACCCATACAAGATCCAACTGGTTCAAGAACTTAAGCCACTTGACCATAATAAGCGTCGTTTGTTTGCTAATTATAGGCCCTAGAATAGGTTGAAGTTGATCCACTTTTTCATCGAAAAATTGTGTTAAGTGATTAAACTCATTTCTGGCTGAACTGCTACGTAAATAAGCAAAATTGCTGTATATGGTGTGAAAACAATCCTCAAGAAGTTCTGCAGGTTCCATTGCATCCAGAAAACTGTATGGTGTGCTTAACACGATGGAGATGTTTTATTTCAGTTCTATCACTCTGAAAAAAACCCGATACTAACAATTAATCAGCCAAAACTATGATGAGTCCTTCACACTTCATTTATTTGTTCATTGTTTCTTTTCGTATTTGATCAGCAGGACAGTCAATATTGAAATAAAAAAGAAGGACAGTCCGCTTCCAATATACCTGACCTTCCATTTTTTTCGCGATGGAACAGTAAACAATATTAATATTTCAGCTTTCTCTTCTTGAAAAATCCGTTATTGTTCGAAGAAATGTTTCAAAAATAAATGTGTGAATTGACTGGATTGAGATGATTCTTTTGTGTCCGTTCCATCTTATAAATACAAAAGAATTTCTTTAAGGATTTCAATGTCTGTCCTTGATTTTTGGTGGTTGATTGCGAAATATGTGGGTGATTGTTGCATTTTCAGTGAGTACCTACCTAAAATGCTCATATCATAAAACTAGAATCTAAATCTTAGCGGTAATTTTAAAATGTAGGCAGAACTGTATTAGCCAGTCAATGGCATTTCTGGTACTGAATTCTGGGGGGGGGGGGAGGATTAGAAATTATTATCCTTTGCGGTACTTTTGACCTTTTATTGTATGGATTGTATTGTGGGAGGGATGAATCAGACAGAGAGGTGAATTTTCATACCACAAACGAGCAATTTTGAAAGCAGTATGCAAAAGTAAAATTATAAATGAATAAATTTCTTTAATTGTGAGTATAAGAATTAATTGGCACCAAATCCCAACGTTAAGCGTTATACATTGTCGAAAAATCTAATTTTAGATTAGAAAGAAATATTATGGTTCTCACAATAATTGGAATACAATGAAGTTTTCAAAATCTATTTCTTTACTGATCTAGTGTACTTGTAACATTGAAATTTTGAACCTATGTATGCCAAAATTGTTACGTGTGAATTTTCTGTTTCAGCAAAATAAATGTTTAATTTCAAAACCATAAATTTTTTTCAGCCTAAATACAGGGTTCTCCCACATTTGAAGGAACTGTTAAAAAATACGGAAAAGTTAGTTATTGGAAAAATTCTTCTTTATTTTGAAAGCCTACATAATCAATGACAACTCATGAATGATGTCTTCAAACATCGCCCTAGGACCCTTGAGGAAATCATCCAAATTGAAACCGCTATGCTGAAGAGAGTAATGGAAAACTTCCGCGAAAGACTCCACATGTGCGTCGCTCACCGAGGCCGTCATTTGGATGATATTATTTTCGAGACATAAATGAGAAAGAGCTTGATTATTTAGGCTTTCGAAATAAAAAAGAATTTTTCAAATATCTTTTTTCGTATTTGCCCCTTAAGGGGAAGTATCACCTTTTGAATCGTGGTAAATCTCCAATCAAAAAGTGGTCTCTTTATTTCACGAGTAACTACCCTAATTTACGACGTAGATACTTGATTTTTTTCAAATTGAAGTTGAAGAACGTCCCGAGAGCAAATAAATTTCTTTTTTTCGATTTAATTACTTTTTCATTTAAAAAAAATAGGGTAATCGTAAGATCTCTGCAATATTTGGGTTATTGAATATGTTTTTCGTTTTTCATGGGTGCAAGCTATATTTTTGAACTAATCACCATGAAAATTTTTGTAGTTTATAGAAGATTAGATTGCCAAGGGCAAATAGTTGCGATTTTTTCCAAAAAACGATGAATAACCATCGAAAAAAAATCATTAAGTGCAGTTTTCAAAACGCTGAAGTTCAACCTTTTTTTTCATTGAAAAACTAATCGAATCGAAAAAAAGGAAACTATTTGCACACCGGACGTTCTTCAACTTCAATTTAAAAAAATAATCAAGTCACTACGTCATAAATTAGGGTAGTTACTCGTGAAATAAAGAGACCACTTTTTGAATGGAGATTTACCTCGATTCAAAAGGTGATACTTCCCCTTAAGCTTCTATAGCTGCCAAATCCAGATGTTTTAGAAATTTAGTTGAAAAGCATTTCCTTTGTAATTTCAATTCTGCATCTCAGGAAATTATTTTCTAATATACAGGATGTTCCCAAATAAAATTATTGAACAACTGAGTGATTTTTTAAATGGAACACCCCATATATTTTCGTATATTTTGAATGCTCTTCAATACCTCTATCATGACGCAAAATATTAGGGATATTTTTCCAACGGTACGGATCTTATTCAGAAAAAACTGCAGAATTTCTACGAAACAGTAGTTCGGTGAAAGCCCTCTACCGATTTCCAGAAGCGATAGAAACATGAATTTGATCAGGATTTCTTTTAACTCAAGAATTTGCCTAGTCATGGTTCCTAAATGATCAATCTCTTTTATACAGGGTGTCCGTTATCAATTTCCAAATATGAAGAATTTCAAATTGTTTTTTCTCGATTTTTTCAAATGTAACACCCTGTATTTTTTTCCATGATGATGTACACAGTTTAAAACCTTACATTTTTTCAGAAGTAACCAAAGGGCTATTTTCAATCCTGCGTCCAGCAGGTTCGAAAAATGAAATCAGAACGAAAAATTTTATTCAAATATTGGATATAAAAACCAACGGGCGTTGAAAAAGACAAAAAAAAATTGTGTCAATGATCCAAGAGATGTTCAAAGGGTCGTCCGCCTTCTCTGGAACAAAAAGCGATCCGATCTTTGAATGTCCCACTAACCCTCGTCAGCATGGCTGGAGTGCTTCGGAAAGCACTGAAAGCAGTCACAATCCTCTCTCGCATATTGGAAGCTGTTGTTGGAACTTCATCATATACGATTCCCTTTATGTATCCCCACAAAAAAAATCTATTTCGGTGAGATCCGGTGATCTAGCAGGCCGTCTAGTCGGTCCGCCCCTACCAATCCATCTATTTGGAAACTGTTGGTCCAGTAAATCCCTCACAGAACGAGAATAATGAGCGGGTGCTCCATCATGCTGAAACCATATTTCATTCCGTATTTCCGTAGGTAACACTGCTAACATAAAAAAATATTTTTTTGGGGGTTGTGTTCGATTTTGTGAAAAATTTTTAACGGAAATTCTTCTCAAATAGAGTACAGGGTCACCCAAATTGCTTGATTTTGGGCATTTTGGCTGTTTCTGGTACTTCTAGGCTAGAAAGGTGAAAATGTTGAAAGGGGTCCTGGTCTCGATTTTCGTGAAATAATAATAAGCTGAGACCATACCCAAGTAACACGACAAACTTCGAATTAGCACTGAAAGCGATTTCTATGCTATCTATTATGCGATTTGGCATTTAATGTTAGCACAAATGACGTATTAATAACGTTGTGTGGACGTTTTCCATGCCAAAAAGGAGCACATATTCTGGCATGTATTTAGATTTAGTGGTCAACTTTTAGCTGCAAAATCTAAAAAAATGCTAAGGCTGTTTAGATTGCAATTCCAACTTTTGGCCTGTGATTCGATTTGGCGGCCATATCGCTTTGGCTTTATTTTGGCGTTTACCTACTCGATTTCTTAACCTCAAATTTTTTCCCGCAAGTTCCATTTCCGTCTGTCTGTCAATCCGTAGAAAAACAATATTTGTGTAAAACATTGTCAACTAGACATTATGAGATCTGGGATCTGGCATAATCAATACTGTAGGAGTAAATGTGTATGCATGATGCATGTGCCAGGTATTACCAGAAGTATTTGGCAAGGCAAATTTTAGGTGAATATATTGATAAAAATCCCCAAAAAATGATGGGCCATCAAACAAATCAAATATAGACTTTGATTATTCATGAAAAATCAGCACTCTAACTGCGTAGTTGCCACGTTCACAAAAATTCTGATTTATATCTGAAAGTTGTTACAAGGATTTACTAATATTTTTTTGTTAGCATAATATACAGAAATATCAAAAGCTTTTGCCAAAAATATTATGTATACACAGGGGCCCGCGGTACCTCGGGGGCCAGTGATCGGGACCAATTTTGTCGTTAGGCATTCGGATAATGGAATATCCGGATGATACTACATCGAAGTATGTCAAGCAATCTTTGCAACACCGCATATTTCTGAGTGTAAGATATCCTCCATATTTATTTTTGGCATGTTAATTATCCAAAAGAATGCTTAGTGGCAATTGTTGTTCAAAAATGCTATTTGCGATTTTGAACATTCAGGAGACAACTGCCGGGAAATGGGCTCTTTTGAACTTAAAATGTTACTCTCATTCACTGTTTTCAAGCGTTCTCGAATTTGTTCAAAATATCGCGGCCACTGCGCTTGAATGAGCGAAATTTTTTTATTCCATCAAAATATTCATCTGGTTTTTGTCCATTATCACTGCATGTATGAATGTAAAAGAGCAGTTGAATCAAAACAGTTTTTTATTTTTAGGTTATTTGAGAGACATGTCTCCATTTGGAAACTAGTGTAGCCATAAAGTCTAAACTAATGCTCGTAAAATTCCATAGAGCAATAGAATTCTTCTAGCCTTCATTCAAGCAATAAATGCGCAGTTATTTCTTCAAGTAATACCATATGGCTTTGGAATTACTTTGGCATTTTGTTTAGCATTGAATGCTATTCTAATGCTCCGAATAATTCCTCATGGCTTTGGAAATACTTTAGCATTCATTCAAGCTTTAGATGCTATTTTATTGCTTCGTAAAATTCTATGAAGCTTTGGAATTGCTTTGGCATTTTTTTTAGCATTGCATGCCACTTTATTGCTTCAAAAAATTCTATATTGCTTTTAACCTAATTTGGCATTAGTTTTAGCCGTGATTTCCATCTCAGTGCACTAGAAAACAGCCATTTGGCTTTGACATGCTTTTGGCATAGAATTTGGTTTTTAAGGCGAATTGATGACATGAATTTGGCATTCAATGCCAAAGAAATATGACGGTGTTACTTGGGTATCTACCGAATCTATAGCGTAGGCCTAATGTCAAACACTCTGAGATCTGAAGCGATGGCTTTCGATGATCCCTCCCTCTCTCTCTCTCTCTCTCTCTCTCTCTCTCTCTCTCTCTCGTCTGTGAAAAACTGTGAATAAACAACACGTTAACCACACCGAAGTGTTTTATTATTTTACATATATATATGTGGATATATCATTTCCATATTTGAGACAGAAATAGCCAAAAAGTGGAATTTTCACTTGAAGGGCCTATCACATGATTGCCGATTACTGCTCCCCAGACATTCAATGACCACCTGTGTTGATTTTCTATTTCCCCTATAATTCTTGGATTTTCTACAGAGTAATAATGAAAATTGTGCCTATTGACGGCTCCGGAATTGTGGAAGGTTTTTTTTGAGGATTCTTTGAACTGAACGATTCATGTGGATGTCTTCTTTCGGGATATTCGACAGCATAGGATCTACTGTTTAATAAACAGTTTCTGTGGCACTGCCCCAACATGAAAATCATATCAACCATTTCATCTTTACCAAAATTCATCTCAATTTATTGTATTCGGAAATAACGTTGAGCTCTGAATAACAATATTTTGATCAATAATAATAATAATCGATGTACTTCATAACAGTTTCTGTGGCACTGCTGCGATGGATGTCGATAAAACTCTGTAATCGTAATGCCGGGTTTCCACCAAGCGGACAGAACAAAAACAAAACACGAACTCGGTCCGTTTGTGACAGTCCGCGAACTGTTTGCAAACTGTTCTAGAATCTAGAACTTGTGGATTGTTTTCCGGACTCGAAAGTCCGCGAATTGCGTTTTTACGGACACAAACAGAGTCCCATCCAATGTCGGTAAACTTCAAAGGATTTACGAGTTCTAGGACTGTTTGTCAGCTTGGTGTAAACGCCCAGTTTGTTTTTATTTACGTTGTTGCGATCTAATGTGGTGATTTGATTCGGTGCGTGAAGGGAAGAAGTCGTAATGTTTATTAAAACTTGATCGAAGTTTACCTCCTATACTCATATCATCTCCTCTGAGATCTTGTTACAGTTTAGACGTCACATTTCCCTTTTTTTGCTTTGAGGATGGCCTAATCCAAAACCGGCGTTTAGTTTTGTTCTTTTTAATAATGTAAAATGTAACTGCCAGCAAAAATAAATCCTCGTCGTCTTGT
The DNA here is from genome assembly GCA_951802165.1 of Adalia decempunctata. Taxonomy (NCBI): domain Eukaryota; kingdom Metazoa; phylum Arthropoda; class Insecta; order Coleoptera; family Coccinellidae; genus Adalia; species Adalia decempunctata. The sequence continues at coordinate 44,405,556 of OX637697.1, forward strand.
TCTCTCAAGTTTGCAGCGCGCCACATTCTCACAACTAAATGTCCGGTGTCTCTATGTAAACTGAATGAAACTTAAACAAAACACGAACAGTTTTCATTCATTTCTGTCCGCGACTGGTGTAAACAGAAAGTCCGTTGGGAACCCCAACAGTCTTCGAACATTTTCCAAACAAAATTGTTCGAAATTTCTGTCCGAACGGACAGTTCGTGTTTTGTTTTGACCTGTCCGCTTGGTGGAAACCCGGCATTAGAATACGCATTTTACCAATAATACCTATGTAGGTATGTGTGACTTATTCGGACAAACATTATCATTTTCATGTTGAACTTCAAGGATTATGATTTTGGAAGGGTCTTAAAGTTTTTCAAAAATTGGTCTTTCAGTTTGTTTAAATTGTGTGACGACTCATTTAAAATATCCGTTAGTTCTTATGTTCATTATTCCTGAAATTTTTGGTAGAAATGTCATTTTTCGTGTCTGCTGGACACAGGAGTGAAAATAATCCTTAGGTTACTTCTGAAAAAATGTAAGGTTTTAAACTGTGTACATCATCATGGAAAAAATACAGGGTGTACCATTTGAAAAAATCGAGAAAAAACAATTTGAAATTCTTCATATTTGGACATTGATAACGGACACCATGTATAAAAAAGGTTGATCATTTAGGAACGATGACTAGGCAAATTCTTAAGTTAAAAGAAATTCGGATCAAATTCATGTTTCTATCGCTTCTGGAAATCGGTAGAGGGCTTTCACCGAACTACTGTTTCGTAGAAATTTTGCGTCATGGTAGAGGTATTGAACAGCATTCAAAATATGCGAAAATATATGGGTGTTCCATTTAAAAAATCACTCATTTGTTCAATAATTTTATTTGGGAACACCCTGTATATTAGAAAATAATTTCCTGAGATGCAGAATTGAAATTACAAAGTAAATGCTTTTCAACTAAATTTCTAAAACGTCTGGTTTGGCAGCTATATGAAAGCCTAACGCAGTACTGCAGGACCCTGTATAATCAAGCGAGTTGGTTTTTTTCCCTCATTTTGTTTAACCATTGAAAAATATCATTGGCGCACAAACTTTCAAATATGTGCATACAGAGCCTTCAAATTTCTTGTTGATGTTGCTAACTAAAAGGAAACCAAGCTCTTATCAATTCCTTTTAATCGGCAACTTATTTTCACAGTTCCATAATATCCACTTCATGATTAGATCCTGATCGTAAGGAAGGATTATTCCAAGTTTCCTTTTCTGTCTCCAGTTATACTAGAAAATCGAAACTTAAATCCGTGAAATGAACATCAAGGACGCCACTCAATCCGTTTATTCTTCTAATTATAAAAGGCTGTAAAATTGATAGCAGACTGGACGTTAATTACAATATTTAAGGAAAACATGATTGTTTGTTTGAACAATATTCTAGTTATATATTTTCACAGGTTCTCTTCACGCTTTGTCAAGCATCTATTAACGAATCAGCGCGTGAAGAGCTGCGTAACCTTCAGAATGATGATATGGGAAGTCCCGATCCGCTGGATGTACAACAGACGGTGAATGTCAAGGTTGGTCAAGCGAAGAACGAAATTGATGCCCCGGGAACTTCTTCGAGAGATGATCATGGAAGGCAACTCGTATTCTTACCATTCTTCAGGAATCAATATAAGAAAGCTCCATCAACGTTTCAGCGGAGAACTGGAGGATTTGTGTACAGGCCTTTGAGAAGACATTGTTATTACTCAAGAAAAAAATGAAGGTTGTTATTCGTAGGCAGAAGATTTTTTGTATTGAATGGTTCATCAAGAATAATAATAATAATAGATATTTATTTCCATAAACAATAACAACATGTAAGGAGAACACGTCAAATGGAATATTAAATTACTCATGAAAATCCCTTGTCTCATTATGATTTTACTCAAGTCACTTATACAGGGTGTTTCTGAATTGATGCGAAAGATTTCGAAGGGTGATTTATTGTTCAAAATAAAAGGTAGGTTGTTATATAAATGTTGAGTCAAAAGTCAAACTTTATGGAGAATTCGCGGTTCAAAGATGGCGGAAAAATGATGTTTTTATTTTGTATCTTAAAAACGAAAAGCGATAGAATGATGATATTTTATGGAAGTATCACCTACTATTGTCTATTATAAAAACACACTTTCTTGATATTTTTTCATATTTTCAGAATGAGTGGAGGGGGTTGAAGTCGTCACCCCTACATTTTTGATAACGGAATTTAAAGAAAAACTTACAGAACGACTTGGATAGAATTAAATTCGGCCTGATTCGGATAGAAATTTATTTATCTCCTGTATTTTTTGGCAACCGTCCGGGATATACCCACTTCCCGGACGCTTTTTCCTTGAGAAAGTAGCATTTCCCTGCCTAGTCCGGACAGTACGTACTTTCCGGACTAGGCCGGAAAAAATCACGTCGTTGTTGTCATTGTTATGATCATCACAATAGCAACGAAATAACGGATGACAGTTCTGTTTAATTCAAATAAAAATCAAAATGTATAATGAAGAGATGTGTCGTCTCATTGATTTGTAATTCTTTACGGTTGCCGGTGGCGGCTCGTCAGGGAAGGCAGGGTCGACACTGCCGACCCTATATATTTTGTGTTCAGCCAAAATTTAAATTATTCTTTCTTCTGTTAAATTACCAAATTTATTATAATTATTGTATTCCCAATAAAATTCTAAAAATTATATAACTGAAATATTTCAACTTCTTGAAAATACGCTCTTCCAATCTCAACGCCACGCCGTTTCGTCAACCCAAATCAGTCCGAGAATTGAATTGTGTGTAAAGTGCGGTTTACACGGGTAGAGTAAATGGTAGAGTACGGTGGTAGAGTACTTACTATCCCCCTACTAGCATAATGTAAACAGGCTGAGCTAGTAACAGTAGAGTACTAAAGATAGTGCACGGTAGAGTAGAGTGGATAGCACATGTGGACTATCCCATCCCCACTACCACAATTCTACTCTACTCTATTGGTTTGCTAGTTGACTATCCCAGTGTAAACAGACACTTGCCTGGTTTCAGTAGAGTATCTATAGAGCGTGTTACTAGTCTCCCTATTGTTATTCGGCCAATTTTCCGTTGGAAGATTTGTTTACGTACTAGCAACGTGTGAACAGTTAAGTGTGGTTTACACGGTTAGAGTAAATGGTAGAGTTCACTAGCATACTTTTTTGCGAAAATACTCTACTCTACTCATTTCAGTAGAGTAACTGTTCACACGTTGCTAGTACGTAAACAAATCTTCCAACGGAAAATTGGCCGAATAACAATAGGGAGACTAGTAACACGCTCTATAGATACTCTACTGAAACCAGGCAAGTGTCTGTTTACATTGGGATAGTCAACTAGCAAACCAATAGAGTAGAGTAGAATTGTGGTAGTGGGGATGGGATAGTCCACATGTGCTATCCACTCTACTCTACCGTGCACTATCTTTAGTACTCTACTGTCACTAGCTCAGCCTGTTTACTTATGCTAGTAGGGGGATAGTAAGTACTCTACCACCGTACTCTACCATTTACTCTACCCGTGTAAACCGCACTTTACTCTACTGAAATGAGTAGAGTAGAGTATTTTCGCAAAAAAGTATGCTAGTGAACTCTACCATTTACTCTACCCGTGTAAACCACACTTAACTGCGGGAAGACGAGAGCATCGAACGCTTTCTGGGGACCGACATATAAAGCAGGTACGGCATGCCGTACTCGGCCGTACTGGATCAATGACAGGCGAATACGAATGAGACGAAACGACTGATTTCTGTTGGAATTTTATTCAGATAATGATAAATATTATATTCGCCTTTTAGTTAATGCTTTTTCATAATCGGAAATGCGATGTTTCCGTTCAATCTCACAAATTATAAGAGATAAAAGTTGCTCAAAACGAATTTTTGTCGTATTTCGTACTTTTACTACTTTTATAGACGTGAATGCTAAATATGATAGTACTTATATGAATTTCCGTCTATTTCCACTATTTCCAGAAATTTTTAGCCGAAAAAAAATGCTGAACAGTAGCCGTTAAACTCTTATTGCAGGCTCAGGTACGGCAAATGAGATTATGCCGTACTGGAAATGCCTCGATTCGTAAACACGAGGAAGGATTGGATCGGGGGTACCTCGACTGTTTTCGTTTGTATTGCGGGATGCGGCTGCAGGCTTCAGTTGTTTATTATATACAGGGTGTCCCAAGTTCGAGTGTCTATTAGACGTTTCTGGAGAACTGGACATATTTGAAATCTGAAAATTGGGATTATGATATTGTTCGAAATTCTCTACACTCTAGAAACTTAAAATATTTTTGAAGCCTGAGCACTCCGATTATACAAGGAGTGAAAATAAATTTGTTCAATTTTTTTTCCATTTTTTCGTTTATTATATGTTTGAGCTATTCATCAATGCTCAATACATTCATGTCAAAACCATTGTATTCATTCAAATAGATTTGAAAACATCGAAAAGAATCGGAAAATATCAAAAACGAAGAAATTAAAAAAAAAATTCTTGAACAAATTTATTTTCACTCCTTGCATAACCGGAAGTGCTCCGGATCCAAAAATATCTTAGGTCTGTAGAGAATTTCGAACAATATAATCCCAATTTTCAGATTTCAAATATGTCCAGGTCTCCACAAACGTCTAATAGGCACTCGAACTTGGGACACCCTGTATATCTGCCGACCCAAGATAAAAGTTCACGAGCCGCCACTGACGGTTGCCGAAAAAATATTGTACGCAACACGCCCGAAAATAGTTTTTTTGGACTCACAGACTTCCAGGACTCGCCTCCGGCTCGTCCTAGAATTTTGTCTATTCATCCAAAAAAAAAACCTATTTTCCGGACTTGTTACGTAAATTACTATTTCTCGTGAAATGTACCGTTTTGAAATAAGAAAATGAAATGTAAATTGGTTCTGAATAATAAATTGCCCTTTTCCAACACCTAATGATTTACATTTTAATGTTTTATTTAGAAACGGTACATTTTACGAGAAAAATACAAAAGATGAAAAAGTTTCTAACCAAACCAGTCTATCCGAATTTAATTCTATCAAAGTCGTTACGTAAGTTTTTCCTTAAATTTCATTTTTCCGCCATCTTTGAACCGCGATATCTCCCTTACTTCTGACCCAACATTTACATACCAAACGACTCTTTATTTTGAACAAATATTTGTAGGTAAAGCATTTTCTCTTCATATTAATGTTTCTCAAATTGAGCGCATGAATGAATTTTCAGAATATAAGTCAAGCTAGAGAGGTTTTTCCTGATTTGAACGAGCACGCAAATAGACTTGTAAAAGATAGTTTTGTTTGGCAACCTCCTCCATCAAGAACCAGCAAAATCGTTTGGTTGAATATTTTGAACATTTCATGGTTTGGTCTCATCAAATATCTCAAAAAGTATCGAAAGAATCTTATACAGTTAATGGAACTTCTGTAGAATATTGCGAAACTACAAATTATTTCATTCGTCGGTCGTATAGATGAGTTTTTCACTGACTGTTCCACTCTTTTCATTTTTAGTGAGGAAGTTTCCGTAGCAACGATCGTTTCATCTCGAAAAAATTTTCAATGTTGGTTTTTCAGCGACAACATTTTTGACGTTTCTCGAATTCATAGATAGCTTCGGAAATAAATATCATAGAGAGAACAAACTACGTTTAGTGGTTTAGTTAATCTATGATGAATTCTAATTTGCCAAATAGCGCAATACGCGTTAAATGTGAACATATTACCCTATTTTCTCGTGGAATAGTCATGCCGAATACCACTCGAGATGAAATTTAAGCAGGTAAAATTCCTCTCTTGTAATATTCAAGTTTGTTGCTTTTCATATTACAATCGAGAAATTTTGGCGGCAAAATTCCATCTCTAGTGGTATTACATATGACTATTCCACTCTTTTCATTTTTAGTGAGGAAGTTTCCGTAGCAACGATCGTTTCATCTCGAAAAACCTTTCAAACCGGCAAAACCAACATGTTGGTTTTTCAGCGCCAAAATTTTGACAATTCATAGATAGCTTCGGAAATAAATATCATAGAGAGAACAAACAGCGTTCAGTGGTTTAGTCAATCTATGATGAATTCTAATTTGCCAAATAGCGCAATACGCGTCAAATGTGAACATATTACCCTATTTTCTCGTGGAATAGTCATGCCGAATTCCACTCGAGATGAAATTTATTATTTAAGCAGGTAAAATTTCTCTCTTGTAATATTCAAGTTTGTTGCTTTTCATATTACAATCGAGGAATTTTGGCGGCAAAATTCCATCTCTAGTGGTATTACATATGACTATTCCACTCTTTTCATTTTTAGTGAGGAAGTTTCCGTAGCAACGATCGTTTCATCTTGAAAAACCTTTCAAACCGGCAAAACCAACATGTTGGTTTTTCAGCGATAAAAATTTTTGACGTTTCTCCAATTCATAGATAGCTTCTGAAATGGATATCATAGAGAAAACAAACAACGTTAATTAATCTATGAATTCAAATTTGCCAAATAGCGGAATCCGTGTCAAATGTGACCATATTACTTGTAATGTTAGACATTTTCTCGTGAAATAGTCATGCCGAACACCACTCGAGATGAAATTTAAGCAGGTAAAATGTATCTCTTACAATATTGTAATTCAAGTTTGTTGCTTTTCGGAAATTTCGCGAATGACATTTGTATCAAAATCACGAGTCGTCAGGCGAGTGATTTTGGAAAAAATGTCATGAGCGGAATTTCCGAAAAGCAACAAACTTGAATATTACAATCGAGAAATTTTGCCGGCAAAATTCCATCTCTAGTGATACATAGTACATATGAGAAAATCGGGGAAATCCACAGAAAAGATTATAGAAATTTAAAGCTGAACGGTAATTTGGAAACTGATATAAGGTAATACCTACGGAGTTTCACTGTGCGTAAGATAGTTTCTCGTCTTATGGGTAGTTTTTGTCCAATATAAACAATTCAAGAGCTTATCTAGAAAAATAAGTTCAAAAAATAAAGCAAAGGAGTTTTTGAGCATTTGCTCATTCGCCTTGTAGGTACAGGATGGCCAGATTTCGATAGTTTAGTACTGCAACTCCTAAACTATAACAGATAGAGAAAAAGTAAGATACATGTCATTCTCTCTTTTTCCGAGAAACAGAAATTGCTGAAAACCGCAAGTTGCTACGGCGTCTAGTTTCCGAGCTACAGGGCGATTTTGTTATTTGGTCCATTATTATAATTGACTATATAACATATAAATATAACTTCCGCATTATAGAATCTACGCTCTCGAAATGACCACATCTTTAGGGCACTTTTTTCACTGCTTTTCATCTTTACTATTGGATTTTTTGTATCTGCTCAAATTTCGGAGCTATAACAAAAAAAAAATTCAAATGTGAACCGCAGTGGGAAGTGATATTTCCAAATTGATCTTTCTACAACGATTTCGAAAATATATATCATGATATACTTCCGAGTTCACTATATATCGAAAATTTCGAAAAAGCACTTTTCGTTCAACAAAATCCAAGCAGGCTTTGATTCACTTCCATCAAAACTGGTGGCGGTCATAGAATTTCAGGTCTTAAATATTTTCACTTGCAAATTCAAATCATTTTCATCATTGTTGTATCGTCGGCGTTCTGAAGTTTTTATAAGGTCATAGAATTCGATATCTCACAGTTAATGTAAGCTGCAAAATTGATTCAGGAAATGTTAGCTCTATTATTACTCAGACCAATAAAGGGGTTTCACGAAACGTTGTTGATTCTAGTATGATTTATCTGCTGAATTGAAAAATGACATTTAAATACTTAGATGATTTGATGATGACAATAACACAAACTTTTATGTAACCCATTGATGACAGTTTATGAATGTTTCCATGAGGGGCAAAAAAGCTCCTTCAATAAGAAATAAAGGTTTAATTGAAAAAAAAATATTCATAACAAATGTTCATATCGAAGAAATACATAAATTGCATCTTTTAATGATGTGATTTAAATAAGAACTTTAGAATCGCGAGATGATCATGATATATATTTTTGAAATCGTTGAGGAAAGATCCATTTGGAAATATCATTTCCCACTATGGTTTATATTTGAAAAAAATTATTTTGTTGAATTTGTTGAGGCTTTCGCGGCCATCGTTTGATGATATCTGATCTTCTTTCGAGCATTTCGGCCGGCGTGGTTTATTAAATTTCGACGTTTCGCCAGATCGAGTGTCTGGCATCTTCAGGAATTATTTCTCTCTTATTCTTGAGCTATCCGATTTTGACGAGGGCGCAGGCTATAAATAGCGCTTGCGTGGGCTAGACGGTCGGGACCCGCGCCTGCGTCTGTTTGGCTGGCTTCCTCCGGCTTAGGACTCGTTCCGGCGCCTGATTGGTCGATACTGTTATTCTCATCAACTACCCGATTTCTCTTGTGAGGAAGTGTACAGATCAGATATCATCAATTATTTTGTTATAGCTCCGAAATTTGAGCAGATCCAAATCCAATAGCACCGATGAAAAGCAGTAAAAATGTTATGTTTTTATGAGAAATCTACAGTTGACCATTGATACACTTATTTAGGAGCACCCTGTGTAATAGAGGGACGTATATGATTAATCCATCCTGATATTCTGCTGTTTCCACATTCCTCCAGAACATATTTGAAATAAAAAATAGCATTATCATCAATGAACACATTGTATTCGAACGTTATTACAAAAACTTTCACATCAAATTTATACATATATCACTCCTCACTTTCGTCCATACCCATATCCACCAGCACTACTTGCTGACGCTGAGGCTGCACTGCCTCCTAAGCCACCTACAGACGCAACAGCTACAGCAGATGCGGACCCTCCATTGCCATGTCCTCCTCCCAAACCTCCATGGCTATATCCTCCATGATGACCATACCCGCCTTCCAAACCTCCATATCCTCCTTTCGAGTGACCATAACCGCCTCCATAGACGATGGCTGGTTGTTCAACAATCACGGCTTGACTGGGGTAATAACCCTTGTACTTTGTGTGTACGCTTATTTTTTCTGTATAATGATGATGGGGCAATGCTAACGGGATTGATAGAACTTCAGCTATGAGAACCGCAAAAACAAGAAGAATCTGAAAAAAATAGAATATCTATATCTATACTAATATTATAAAGAGGAAAGATTTGTATTTTTGTTTGTTTGATACGAATAGGCTCAAAAACTACTGGACCGATTTCAAAAATTCTTTCACCCTTAGAAAGCTACATTATTCCTGAGTGACATAGGCTATACTTTGCACCCGAAAAAATTAGGGATACCTACTATAACTTCAATAATTACAAAAAAATCAGCCAAAATCAGCTATTTTCACGTGCGCTGCAAAAACCGTAAGACTTACGTGGATACAATGTATGACGGAAATGTACCTCTTGAATAGTTCTACAAAAAAGTCTGCGATTGCATGTATCTATCTCTCAAGATTGACTTGCTATTACCTGTTTATGGTAATCAGATGTTTTCCAAAATTATGCACTATTTGGGAGTGTGTTTTTATGAATTGGGTATTGATCCTAATCCAACCTTATACGTTATTTATTCCCAGTATTTAATTTAGAACAAAATTGCCCTTCACATCATGCAATTAAAACGAGTACATCAAAAGATATGGCAGGTTGAAGTTTTGAAGATGAAACCGCCGCGTGAAACAAATTTCTACTCGGGCGAAGCTGGGACGGCCTGCTTGTTATAAATTAAAAGTAGATGATATCTTGGAATGCTCTCAAACGATAAAGTTCGACTGGCTGATAACGAACCTATAGTCAAATTCAATTATGTCCGTCCGACCGTCTGGCCGTGAGCATTTTGCAAGCCTTATGGGGAATGACGTATTTAATCCAAACAGATTGTATCCAGATAGCGCAATGAAAACCATGTACTTAGAATTGTAGCGATTTATAAATCCCAATATTTCTGTAATAACTACAGATCGGGATCATCAACAATTTCTTTGACAGATGCTGTCACATTTTTCTGGCAGCACAAAACTTGGGAATGCTTTAATTTTCCAAAATGATCAGTTTTTCCAGAAATATGAAACGTTTATTGTTTTTGAGTAGCTTCCTAGTATTTTTTCGTGGATTTATGAGTCGTCTAGGCTAGAACTTGGATACCAGAAGTGATATTTAATTAGTTTTGATTGGAGGATATGCACCATGAATAAAGAAAGAATTTACCAAAATTTAGCTCATTTGAAATAACGTTTCCGAAGATATGAAAAGAAAAGTTTTTTTCCTCATGATCGGAAGTTGATCTAGCGTCAACTCGATTTAGCAGTTGAATAATCAGAGAATCAAGCCGTTGATCTCCGATCACCGGTGATAACACTTTATGAAACCAATAACCGTCTATCTTCCAAAAGAAGCCGACTTAATAGGCCTACCACACGCTCAAGCTTCACCACAGTTTGGCTTGCGCAAACCGGCTTGAACACTGAACACTGAGCGTGTGGTTAGGAAAATTGTATAGAGTTTTGCCAACCGCACGCTCAGTGTTCAGTGTTCAAGCCGGTTTGCGCAAGCCAAACTGTGGTGAAGCTTGAGCGTGTGGTAGGCCTATAAAGTCGGCTTCTTTTGGAAGATAGACGGTTATTGGTTTCATAAAGTGTTATCACCGGTGATCGGACTGATGGTATAATAAAACTTGCAACTAGATCCACCTTGGCATTCAAGAACAGAAGCAGAAATTTTCTTTGGCAGGTGTCGAAATCATTTGACAACATGTGTCAAATAAATTTCGTTTTTCTTCGTATATTAGGAAAAAAACCTGGTGAGCTGTAATTCCATAAAAATCTGGACCCACTATATCCACGATATCTCCGGCAAATTTCGGCATAAATATATGAAATTTTCAGTATACATGCGGAAAAATACTTTGCAGACTGTGTATTGATGAGTTTTTCTGTTTACTGTCCCCTGAATTTTTGAATAAATTATAAAGTAGGAACTTTATTGGTCATGTTTTTACCTAGGTTTTTTTTCCAAATATACGAAGAAAAACGAAAAAGCGAGTACTACACATTCTAGAGAAATAATTAAGCTTCAATTAAAAAAAAAAAATGTTGTTCTACGCCGCATACAAACTAAGATATCATGGAAATGAAAAGCCCAATTTTTGAAGGGAGCTCGGACGTGTAGCACCTCCCTTTAAGGTGGGCGATCACAACGACTAGGAAAACTAATTCGATAGAGGCGCCCCGTGCATTTTATGGAATACATATCTCCTTAGAACTAACATTATCAGTATCACTATAAGTTCTATTACCTCAATTACACTCAGCCACTTCCACTGCTACTCGTGCTGCCAGAAATATTTCCCGGAATACTTCTGCGGCAGTATGGAAAGGCAGCGAGTATTTACACTCAGCTCAAACATTTCTCTCGCGATCAAGTTTTGGCAATGGCGGACGACGAAGTTGCACCTGATCCTGACATAAGAAGAGGTCTGAATGTCGCCCTAAGTGACTTTTTTCTCACTTTAATTCCTCAATTCCAAACATCCTTCCAACCATCGTGCACTTTGTGCTTAAGTTTATGGTTTTCATCAGAAGAATCCCATATCACTCTTTCACTCTCAAGGTATTCTAGAAATGATGTTGTTTTTTCATTGCTCCACTCAGTCGACATTTTTCGCAACAATTAACGATTTCAATCAATTGATACGACAACGTACGCAACGCAGGCACGACAGTAACTGGGCTGAATGTGATCACGCCATGCCACTTGCGCTGCCGGTCCTTTGACTGCCGCACGAAAAACCGCTAATTTAGGGAGTGACCGGCAACGCGAGTAGCAGCACGAGTGGTAGTAGAAGTGAGGTGATTACATTCTCACCATGCTCATTTCCCTGCTCACTTCCCTGCTCCATGCCGTGGAAGTGGGCTGAGTGTAATTGACGGGTATGAATCTCTCTCCTTATGAATGAAATGTACAATAGCGCTCTCTATCCGAAAATCGCCGAACTATGAAATTAGTGAATATGGAGGTAGAACAGGAATTATTTCTCGCTATATATTTGAATTTGGCCATTCTCTGCCAATTCCGTATTTCAAGTTGATGTTCTGAACGAAATTACAGTCGAACTTCGATAACTCGAATCACGATCTGCCAAGAAAAAAATTCGAGTTATCAAGACTTCGAGTTATTGAAATAACACATTTTTTTATGTAGGTATTGTTTATGTGGGTAAATAATGTAACATTTAGTCCAAACAAGCCTTTTGGAACTCTCACAAAAACCACCAATTTCAACTGCACTGATAATTTTTTCCTTTTTTTAAATAGTAGATACGGTGTTTGCCGGAACGCCATACTTCAAAGCTACATTTTCCTTCCGTGCACCACTTTCCACTTCATTTAAAAGTCTATATTTTTCATCAAGAGATGAAATTTTCATAGTACGTTTACACGTACACTCCGAACCAACGCTCCTGTAGCGTCGCTCTGATGCGGCACTCCGGAACGGCGTTCCAGGAGCGTGAGGATTGATGCGTGGTCATCAAATAGAGCAACACTTTTGGATCGCGCATCGATGCGGCAGATTTTATTGTACGCTCCAAAACTCTCCGTGTGAATGCAAAATACAACAGTTTTGGAGCGGAGCGTGGAATTTCCGTTGAGGTGGAAACTCCACGTTCCGTGCTCCTGGTCTTTTGTGAATAAAAGTAGGTCGAAATACCATAAAGTTGGCTTGTGAACATCTTCTGTTCCGCTTCCACTTTTTTTGGAATCATTTATTTTTTTTAACTCCTTCCGGAAAGCACCTCGAATACCTTGTATTTTTTTTTTGAACAAATTCTCGATTTGCTCTCGGATCTACATTTTGTTTACAAAACTCAAGCAATTTGTCATAGGCGTTATTCCTCAAATTCTTATTTTTATAGTCGTCACTTTTTATTTTCCATAAACACGGAAAGCCTCTGTACATGTTTATAAATAATTCTAAATTATCCCTATTCCACATTGTGTATGTAGGTACTGGTGGAAATGACCAGAATTCAAGTTTATAAACATAAATACACATTTCCAACTACGGAAATTCGAGAGAACGATAAGCATCTGCTGCTACATATCTCGGTAGATCGGAGTGTGCGTGTGAATACGACGTTGAAATACCAAACCAGCACATCTGGCACGTCGCATCAAATCGACGCTTTTGGACTCACGATGGTCTAGCATTCACACGCACAAGATTGGAGTTGAGAAATGGAGCGAACGCTCCAAAACTGCCAGAAAAACTCTTCGTGTAAACGGGCCTAATTATGCATGCAATATTTTTGAAATTTGGAAGAAAGATAAGGCTTTTCATCTTTTATTCATCCGCGAAAAGGAGAATTGTGCCGCTTTCGTGTGAAAAAAAACATGCTCTGTAGAACTTAATATCCAATTATAACAGATCACATATTATTCAAAAAATTATTTAAGCCATCAACAAATTATTTCATCTTTTGGATAAATCATTGAAAAAAATCTGTTGATTGCTTAAATATTTTTTTCAATATGTGACCTGGTAATTTGATATACACTCACCAGTGCACGTGATATTTTTCCTGGATAAATCAAGCATGGAGAGCTAGATCTTTCTTTCGAATTTCAACCATATTGCATTCATAGTTTTCGAAAAAAATGACTGATATACGTCCCGACGGCCGCAGATCGATCAATCAGATTTTGTCAATTTTCTACAAAACCTTGAAAGATAAAAATTTTCTATCACAATGGATAATTTACGGAATATTCACTGAAAAATATGAGCTACTTTGTTTTTTGCTGAAAACATTCTCTGAATAGTTGTTTCGCCAAGTTGATATCAAGTTTGCGAAATATCTAATAATTTTTTTTTTCTTCGTGGATAAATCTCTGAAAGAGATGAGCTCGATTGATTGATACTTGAAAAAGAAAAAAGGCAAAATTTTTAGCTATTCCGCGTTTGATTCGCGAGAGTTGTTTTGCTTACTTCATGTACATGTTGAAATCACTCGTGAATCAGGAATTCCTCCAAAAAATTCGACTTGTCGAATAATGCCGCCGAATATTTCGTTTGAGGTATCAAGATATTCGAGTTATAGAAGTTCGACTTATCGAACAAAAATTACACTAATTTTCCATCTTGGCGCTATTGCCAACCAATTTGATTCGAGTTATCGAAAATTCGATTTATTGAAGTTCGACTTATCGAAGTTCGACTGTATCTGTAAATTCACTTCTAATCGGACATTGAACTATTTTCATGGGTCTTTCGTTTGAAATAAAACAGAAGCATGAGTTGGCTTATATTCCTCTGAGTTTGAATGAAAAAAAGGGAAACCTTTTGCAAATGCAACTTGAAATACAAACACACTACATTGAACGCTCACCTTTAAGGAGAACTATAAAAGGAATAGAAATGTTTCAACAAATTGAAATTATTCATTGACAAAAACCAACAACTTTTGATTTTTTTGTTAAGGAAAGATTATGTTGGGAGAGTAAAATGTAGAAGATTCGTTCATGCACGAAAGTTTCCGTAAAAAAAACAAATTCAGCTCTAATCACATAACTTTTGAGAAAACGTAGTACTTTTCCGCATGCATTTGTGATGCAGTAGTTTTGATGTATATGCGCCGAAAATAATCGATAAACTTCAATTATCAGGTTTATACTAACTCAGTCGTTTTGACTACCCGAAGATTTATGTTAGTAGAAAGATTACCATTATTAATTTAGAAATCTTACGCTTTGAGAATGGATGTCTGAAATAGAACTTAAGGAAATACATGAAAGGAATAAACAAAAAAATAGCAGTAACGAGTAACGTCATGAACAAGTAAACACAATTTTATTAAACATCACTTCTCAATATTCCAAGAGTCTTAGTGTAAGTGACTCCACGGAATGGAGAAATTTCAAGAAGGAGTATACAATTATGAACAACTGTGGAATTACCCATTTACTATAAATTCAAACCCCCATCAAAAACTGTATTCGTTGTACTCTGATCTGATGTAGATTTTTCAGTCAGGACGAAACTGATGTCAGTCTGGTACACCCATAAATTTAGTGCTGATTTCACAATGAAGTTATACCCTCCTTTAAATTAACATCATTCTACTCGTTGTTATCATTCATTACACGTAGAATGCTGTTCTAGTACGAGGACCCTTCAACATAATGAAAATAGGCCATTATGTAGGCCACCTACGAGGACCTTTTACGGGACTTTCGAGAAGCCAGAAGGCGCGGATCCAGGGGGAACCAGGGCGGATCCAGGGCGAACCCTCAAATCTTGTGTTTGATGAAAAAATGTTTCGATGGAAAAAATAGAATTGAATCATATTTAAGTGAATATTGGAGGGTAATTAGTTTCAATAATGAAAAAAATCTGAATTTCGGGAGAATAATTTGTCCATTTCTTTGAGTAGAATATTACAAACCAGCTCAATTGATTTGAAAAGAGCTACGAATGCCATAAAAGATACGATGAGTGTGTTACGAGAAAAAAGGGTTTGGAAGGTAACTGAAAGTATTCCAAGTAACTGTGGTTTGTAAAGGTTTATTGCGGCAAGATTTATTTTAAGAAACACTATGAAAATGGTTAACCACAATAATATACTAAGGACGATAATACACAATACATATATAAAATAAAAATAACTCAAACGAATATGAATCAGCTCTGTAACACGACTATATCATGATTAAATACACATGAGTATAATCGTGTCTCAGGATGATTCCCTCTGCCGCATCCAGGTTTTGTACCAGTATATAAATCAACTGGATAGATTCTTCTCAGATAAGTATCACAGGTAGCGTCCTCTGTCGGCCGTAGATAAAGGTGACGTTTTCGGTTTGTCGCCGATCGCGAGAGCGCCCTCTGTCGAGATCTGGGAAAGCTATTGTGTCGATCGCTACACACTCCCCTTCCAGTAACAAAGTTACGATACAATTTGAATGTACCTCTTTGGGAAATGTACTTTTCTTCCGGATCTTGTCTTTCGCGCCTCCGGTACCAATCTTTGTTCCTCGGCCTTAGCAACAGGTTGTTGTTCTTTTCGGCAATGATCCTCGTCCTCGCTGATGACGTATGCCGGTTTTAATCTGTCGATCGTTATTGTGGTCTGCTTTCCGTTATAGTTGATTACGAAGGTCTTCTCGCTGCGCTTCACCACCTGAAAGGGTCCATCGTATGGTAGTTGCAGACAAGTTTTCGGGCCGTCATGTCGTACGAAGACGTAGTCTGTGGATTTTAGGTCCTCAAAGACGAAGCTTTTCCGTTCTCCATGACGTGTACCATTCGTGGGCCTGATATTCCGAATCTGTGATCTGAGATTTTTTATGAATTCCGTTGAGTTGGCGTCGCTTGTATCCTCTCTCTCTTCTAGAAATTCGCCGGGTAATCGAAGCGGCTCTCCGTACACCAGTTCTGCGGAAGTGGTTTTTAAATCTTCGCGCCAAGCTGATCGGATTCCGAGGAGAACCGTTGGGAGGGTCTCTGTCCATCGGCTGTTTTGGTGGCATTTGATTGCTGCCTTGAGATGCCGATGACTACGTTCCACCATTCCATTGGCTGCTGGATGATACGCGGTTGTTCGGAAGTGTTTGGTACCTGTCAACTTGGTAAGTTCGTTGAACAGGTGTGATTCGAACTGCCTTCCTTGGTCCGTGGTGACGCGTAGAGGAGTACCAAAACGAGATATCCAATGCCTGTAGAATTCTTTAGCGACTGTTTCTGCTTCCTGGTTTTGAAGCGGGATTGCCTCTGGCCATCGCGTATATCGGTCGACACATGTTAGACAATATCGATATCCTTCTGAATGTGGCATTATTATGATATCCAGATGTACGTGCTCGAACCTTCTTGAGGGTTGGATGAATGAGCCTAGAGGAGCTGCTACGTGCCGAGTGACTTTGGACCGTTGGCATTCTAGGCAGCCTCGTGCCCATTTCCTGCAGTCGGCATTGATAGAAGGCCATACGAACCGTTGTTTGGTTAATTTGACCGTTGCGTTCGTGCCTGGGTGAGAGAGCCTGTGGACGATGTCGAAAGCTGCTCTTCGGAAGGGTTTTGTGATGAACGGTCTTGGGTGTGAGGTTGAGATGTCGCAGTACACCGTGATGGAGGAACCTAGTGGCTTAATTGGCTTGAGCAGTAATCCTGTGTCACCTTGTAGAAACTTCTTCATCTCGGTATCGTTTTTCTGCGAGGTGGCTAAAGCTTCAAAATCTAGTGACGCGGCGAGTTCGTTCACTCGAGACAAGGCATCGGCTACGACGTTTTGGTCTCCAGGTACGTACTGGATATCTGTAGAGAACTGTGAGATGAAGTCTAGGTGACGGAACTGCCGTGGTGAACATTTCTCTGGCTTTTGTTGGAACGCAAACGTGAGAGGCTTGTGATCGGTGTATATGGTGAAATTCCTGGCTTCTACCATGTGTCGGAAATGCTTGATGGCAAGGTAGATGGCAAGAAGTTCGCGATCGTATGCCCCGTAACGAGTTTCTGCTGGTGACAATTTCTTCGAAAAGAAAGCTAGTGGTTGCCATTTTTCGTCGGTAAATTGTTGCAGTGTAGCTCCTACTGCCGTGTCAGATGCGTCGCTCACAATGGCCAGGGGGGAACCATCCTTGGGGTGAGCTAATAGTGTGGCTGTCGCTAATTTTTCTTTGGTCGCCTCGAATGCTGTTGATGCTGCTGGTGTCCAGTTGATGAGGGCCTTTCCTTTAAGGTCAGGAACCAGGAGGTTATTGAGGGGAGCCTGTGTGTCCGATATCCGGGGTATGAAACGGCGATAGAAATTTACCATCCCTAGGAACCGGCGAAGCTCCTTGGCTGTGACTGGCTGTGCATAATCAAGGATTGCATTGACCCTGTCTGGCTGAGGGCGCGTTCCTTCGGCTGAGACGAGGTACCCCAGGAATTTCACTTCGGGTTGGCCAAACACACACTTCGTAGGGTTGAGGGTCATGGAGTATGCTTGAAATCTAGTGAAGATTGTTCGGAGATGTTCCAAGTGTTCTTCCTCGGAATCTGATGCGACTAGCACGTCATCTATGTAACTGTAACAGAAATCAAGTCCGGATAATACTTCGTCGATGAACCGTTGAAAAGTCTGGGCTGCGTTTCTTAGTCCGAATGTCATAAAGGGAAATTCGAATAAGCCGAAGGGGGTCGTTATGGCCGTCTTGGGTATGTCTTCTTCTGCTACTGGGATCTGGTTATAAGCTCGCACGAGATCTAGTGTGGAAAAAATTTTCTTTCCCTGAAGGATATGGGCAAAATCCTGAATGTGTCGCACTGGGTAGCGGTCTGGTACTGTACGGCTATTCAGGGAACGGTAGTCTCCGCAAGGTCTCCAGGCATCTGAAGACTTCTTTGGTACCATATGTAGTGGGGAGGACCAGGAACTTTTTGACGGTCTCGCGATCCCCAGTTTGACCATGGTTTCGAACTCCTTTTTCGCAGTTTTGAGTTTCTCCGGTGCCAGGCGTCGTGGTCTGGCTGCGATTGATGGACCAGCTGTCGTCTGTATGTGGTGCTTGGTTCCGTGCTTGATGTGTATTGGAGCACCCTCTGGTCTTGTGATGTTGGGGAACTCCGCCAGTAGGTCGTGGTATTTCGATGAGCCAATGATGGTCTTGACCACAGGTATTGCACACTCGGTCACTTCTCCTCGTGTGGTGAGCTGAGTGGTTCCGTCCAAGAGTCGTCGATTTCTGACATCCACCATTAGGTTGTAGTAGCTGAGGAAATCCACTCCAATAATAGGCTTCGAGACATCAGCTATGACAAATCTCCAAACGAAGGCACGCCGTAGACTCAGGTTCAGCGTGAGCGTGATGGTACCATATGTTGAGATCGGCGTTCCGTTAGCTGCTGACAGGACGTAGTCGGACTTCTCTTTTCTACCTCGAGTTGCGCTGCGGGGGAACACGCAAAGGTCGGCACCAGTGTCTATCAGGAACTGCATTTTGGATTCATGGTCAGTGATGAAAAGGCGGCGTAGAGACGGGCTGGGATCACTAGACGCCATTAGTGACTGCCCCTTTCGTTTCCCTGGTTGTAATCGCACGGCTCTTGGCACCTCCATGACTTCCTACCAAACTTCCGATGGTACCAGCACAAGCCATCTCTTGCCTCTTTGCTACGCTCTCTTGATTGGAATCGTGGTCGTAGTTGTCTTCGCCTGGGTCTATTGTTATGTGCCACTTCTGCTCGCAATGCTGCTATTTCTTGTTCCAGCCCTAGGGTCAGCTGTGCCATTTTGAGGTTCATCGTTGCTTCCATGGTTTCGGCTGAAGTGGTCTCATGGATCTGTGGAATCGGCGTTCGAGAAACCTCGGCGAAGTTGTCCGCATGTGTTGCCAGTTCATCTAGAGGCTTGTCTCTCACAATGGTTAATGCCACTTGGATTTGCCTCGGTAGTCGACCAAACCATAATGTTTTCAGAAACGCCTCGGGTAAACTGACATCGGCGAGGCCCTTCAGATGGCGCAGGAATTGGGATGGCTTCCTGTCTCCCATTTCTTCACTTTCCAGTAGGCGGCGGTTTTTTTCTTCCTGGGAAGGACTCAGTCGACGAATCAATTCGTCCTTAATTCTGTCGTAAGCTCCAGCTGGCGGTGGCTTCATGATGATGTCCTTAACTTCCATCGCAAATTTTGGCGGCAGGGCTCCGATTATGTGACCGAATTTGGTTCGATCTCCGGTCACTCCGGCACTGGTAAAACTTCCCTCGGCGATTGCAAACCAGAGTTCGATGTCGGCGGCTATGAATTCGGGCATCCTGACGGCAACCCTATCTACCTGAGTGTTCTCTTGCATCTTGATGTCGGTGAATTTTTCTTGGAATGAAGTGCAGACCTTCCTATGTCACTGGTTAATAACCAGTGGTTATTCTACGAAGATCACGTCGGGGTCACCACTTTGGAAGGTAACTGAAAGTATTCCAAGTAACTGTGGTTTGTAAAGGTTTATTGCGGCAAGATTTATTTTAAGAAACACTATGAAAATGGTTAACCACAATAATATACTAAGGACGATAATACACAATACATATATAAAATAAAAATAACTCAAACGAATATGAATCAGCTCTGTAACACGACTATATCATGATTAAATACACATGAGTATAATCGTGTCTCAGGATGATTCCCTCTGCCGCATCCAGGTTTTGTACCAGTATATAAATCAACTGGATAGATTCTTCTCAGATAAGTATCACAGGTAGCGTCCTCTGTCGGCCGTAGATAAAGGTGACGTTTTCGGTTTGTCGCCGATCGCGAGAGCGCCCTCTGTCGAGATCTGGGAAAGCTATTGTGTCGATCGCTACAAGGGAAAAAGCGGATGTAGTTTTCCGACAGCTTTTTGAAGAGGAAAAGGAAGTAGCTAAGCAGCTAGATGTGACTATTAAATGCCCTAGAACAGTCAAAACACAAATACACAGAGCCAATAATCAGCCTGCCCAGTCTGCAGAAGAGTATTTCCGCAGGTCTGTGTATACATTCCTATTCTGGATTCAATAATGAACGACCTAGAGGATCGACTGTCACCTGAAGTAATGAATGTATTCAAATTAGGAATTTTTATACCTAAAGTCGTTTATTCAAAAAATAAAAATGATAATATTAAAATAGTAAATCAGTTGGAAAATCAGTACAAACTTCTATTAGACAATCCTCCTGTGTCAATCGTTACGAGTGAATATCGCTTATGGAAGATGAAATGGCAACGAGAGAAGAAGATTCCACAGACGATATATATTCTCCTAGAAAACTGTGATTCTGACATGTATCCAAATGTGAGAAAATTTCTCAGTATACTCGCAACACTACCAGTTAGTGTGGCAACGGCAGAGAGGTCATTTTCCACTCTGAGAAGGCTCAAAACATGGTTAAGAGCTGCGATGGCAGAAGAACGACTTATTGGACTAGCACTTCTTCATATCCATAAGGACATATCTGTTGATGTAGAGGAAGTCATCACTCGTTTCGCAAGAAAGAGAAATAGAAAAATTCCCTTTGCTATTTAGTTATACCCAATTATTATTATTCTCATTAAGTTTTTGTTTTTTGTAATAAATCAAATAAACTGGGACCAAAAATTGGGAGTCGATGCCCGAAGTTCAAAGCGTTTGGAGAGTCTCAAGAAAGTGCCTTAGGAAAATTGATTTGGCAAGGAAAAAGTTGTAGTAACTTTTCCAAAATGCACGTTTGCGAAAAACATCCTATAACTCGAACGTAGGTATCTGTTTTCATGAAAAAAAATTAACTTTCAGACTCCAGATACCCTCCGACATCAGTTTTGTAGCAGCACGTATCTGCAGTTTATTTTTTAACGATATATTTATTATTTATTGCCTTTTCAATCATCGGGGAGCATATCAGTAAGGTGCAAATGTGAGGAATAAATTCGTTATTTTGTAAACCCTCGAATTTAAGGAAAAATCCTGAAACACGTCGATTTTTATTTCAAAACGGCTATTGAAACACGTCGATTTTTATTTCAAAACGGCTACTGAAACACGTCGATTTCTATTTCAAAACGGCTACTCGTAAGGACCCTTTTTTATTTTGGACGTAATCTATATGAGCGTGATGACGTCATTGCTAAAATTTTTAAATGGAAATGCGGGTGTTGTGCCTGTCGGCCCGTGATTTTGATTCAAATGTCATGAGCGAAATTTCCGAAAATCAACGAACTTGAATATTACGAGAGAGAAATTATACCTGCTTAAATTTCATCTCGAGTGGGATTCGGCATGACTATTTCCCGAGAAAATGTCTAACATTAAGTAATATGGTCACATTTGACACGGATTGCGCTATTTGGCAAATTAGAATTCATAGATTAACTAAATTGGAGAAAAGTCAAAAATTTAATCGCTGGAAAACCAACTTATTGGTTTTGCCGGTTTGAAAGTTTTATCGAGATGAAACGATCGTTGCTACGGAAACTTCCTCACTAAAAATGGAAAGAGTGGAATAGTCACTATCATTTCAACTCCTAGATGTATAGACGAATAAACTGCCATTCTTAGCTGCGACCAATTTCAAAGTAAATATTGCGATATGATAGGGACCAACTTTTCAATTCAATGTCTTCATATTTATCACCTATTTCTACCTGAATTGACAATTCACAATTCCGTATGAAAATAATAATACCTACGGAATATGTGAATGCGATCTAACCTTAGACTATACCCTATAGGGTATAGTCTAAGACTATACCCTATAGTCTAAGGATCTAACAGACGTATTTACAGCAATACCAGGTAGGTACTGTTCCATCTCCATAGATCTCTCAGCGAATTAAAAATAATAAAAATTATTTGAGGAACACTGAGCTGCATCAAGTCAAGATTTGAGTGAAGTCATTGAATCTCTTGCAAGCAGTAAGTCTAGAAAGGGGTTGTGAACATATTTTTCTCGAAGGAATCAATGACTACAAATCTAGACATGATGGACCTCTATGTTCGAATCCTCAATAATTAATTTAAATTAATTCCTTAAATAATTTATTCTCATTGTTATTTTGCCAAATAATTTAACATATAAAAAAACAAGTCTAGGAGGAGATCATGACAATTAGTGCTTATTTCTTCTGTAGATGTTTGCACATACATGAAGTATCCATTGAAATTGTTTTCAAAAGTTCTTTTTTCATCCACATAAATATAATGAATTTAATATACCTACTTAAATGCATAAATTAACCTTTAGAATAACCTATTTCTTTTCATTACCTAATAACAACATCATTTATTCAAGTATACTCCTCAACTGTACCTTCAGTAAGTAGATTTGCTTCTTCGAAGTATTCATATTTCGACTCGATAAAAACCGAACAATTCATTAAGGAGCCCCTCTTCGATTTTTGCACCAGGGCCCCTGACTATCTAGCTACGCCACTGATTTACACAGTTACCATTGAAATAAATGATCGTAGAACTGTGGCCGCCAAAAATAACGAAGAATAACAATTCAATTTGAACCCAAAAACCCAGTTGTCAAATTTTGTTGAAATTAACAAACTCATCATTTTTCCAATAACAAGAATTTTACAATGCGTTAGCGTATTGTTTTAGATCATAAAATGCCAGTTTTCCCGAAAACAGTTCACTTTAGAGTAATGACTCAGGACTTTTTTATGTAAAACACATTGGCGCATCAGAATTTGATGTGCAAATGCAAATTTGTCCAGTGGTGTGAGAGTTGGGTGATAAAACCTTTGTGCAAATTCAATATTTTCGCCACTGGCATGTCTAAGAAAACCGAGTAAAGTGCAAGAAAGTAGCTATCATTAGTGACAATGAGTGTACAAAAACTGAATGCTGTAATTCAAACGGTCCCTATCAGCACAAAACTGAATTTGACACGCTGCATCCCTGACACGAAGACCCGAAGGAAAAAATGGAAGAAAAATTTTTAAATTTTTTCATGAGATATCTACAGTGGACTGTAGGACAGTAGGAACACCTTGTATACCTTATGATGATTGATTGACAGATAATTTCGTGACGTTATTTGTTGATAATGAGAACATATCACAGCGGTAGCTGTAAACAATATAAAGATCGGCAAATTATAAATTATTAATGTCATTTTCGACAATTAATGTAAAATGATTTGGCAAGTGAAATCCAATAGGAGCTGTTGTCCGATATACAAACCTTTTTTTCTTGAAGAAACATAATTGTTTATAGTATGAACTAAACTGAACCAGTACCAAAAATTAGTTTCACAACCGTGTTGTCCTTAGACCTGTAAGCAGTAAGCACAACTGACTACCAAATATCTGGTATCAATACATTTTATAGATTTGTCGGAGTCGGATTAAGAATTCCCAAAACCATAAATTTTTTTCACATGTATGAATATTTATTAGTCAACTTCTGGTACAAATCACCTTGTGGAAGTCCTAAAAGTGACAATAAAATAGTTTGTGAGCTGGAGCAGTTAAATTATTCATGTTTTGGATATTCCGAGCTATGGAATTGCCGACGACATTTTGCCAAATCTTTCTCTAGACAACACCAAACAATCACCATTTTCTGATTCAATATTATTTTAATTCAGTTTTATTAGTTTCTTCAGATTAGGAATTTTATGCACATTGATGCACGACAACCTCGGACGAAAAAAGTCCTGGAGGGCACATTTTTTAAATCATCGTATATGGAAATGAAGATCCTCTAGAAGTCTAGAACACTTAACGACTTACCTACTATTAGTGTTCATTACGGAGAGGTGATAAAAAATGATAAGTTGATTTATAGATAAGTATAGCAACAATTCTCAAACAATATATTTTTTGATATGAAATAGGAATAGGGAAAATAGGGTTTTTTTGGACGAATAGACAAAATTCTAGGACGAGCCGGAGGCGAGTCCTGGAATTCTGTGAGTCCAAAAAAACTATTTTCGGGCGTGTTGCGTACACTATTTTTTCGGCAACCGTGAAGAATTACAAATCAATGAGACGGCACATCTCTTTATTATGCATTTTGATTCTTATTTGAATTAAACAGAACAGAACTATCATCCGTTATTTCGTTGCTATTGTGATGATCATAACAATGACAACGACGTGATTTTTTCCGGCCTAGTCCGGAAAGTACGTACCGGGCCGGGAAATGCTACTTACTCAAAGAAGAAGCGTCCGGGAAGTTGGTATATCCCGGACGGTTTTCCACCATTCGCAAAGTGATAACTGAAAGTCGCACAGTGGCGCAACAGCAAATTTGTTTCGAAATCTTCTTTGGAAACTTAATTCTTTTCCAACTGTTAAAGTTTCGTGAAAGTGGATGAAAATTAGAACTCGAAAATAAATAGGTACATGCTCAATATGACCATATTAGTGTTAGACACATTTTCTCGTGAAATAGTCACGTACGTCGAATACCACTCGAGATGAAATTTAAGTAGGTAAAATTTCTGTCTTGTATTGTTATATTCAAGTTTGCTGCTTTTCGGAAATTCCGCTCGAGACATTGTTTTCCAAAATCACTCCCTGATGGCTCGTGATTTTGATACAAATATCGTTCGCGAAATTGCCAAGCAACAAACTTTCATATTACAATTGAATCGAGAACTTTTGCCGACAAAATTTCATCTCTGGTAGTATTAAACAGGGTCAAAGAGTAGTCTACTCTTTGACAGGGTGTTCCTAAACTGAACGTACAAACGAAAGGGGAATATTTCTTAAGTAAGTTTAAGAAAAAAAATCCCATAAACATGGGGTCGCAAACATTTCGCTTTCGAGATACAGAGTGTTGAAGTTTGAATTTTTTTCTCATAGTACCTATCTACACTTCACAAGATATTCAACAATTCAACTGAAATTTGGCATAGATATTACATTTGAGACTTTGAGAGTTCTCACCACGTGACATATGGCAATTTCGATAGCAGATTTACAGGGTCGTATTTTTTCTGGAACACTGTCACCTGTTTTCCTCCAGAACTATTTTTTTGGTGAGCCATTTTTAGTTTGAAAATATGTTAAAAGAAGCTTTGTTGTTACACTAAACTTTATGGCCTCTTGTAATTTTATCGTAGCTGCTTCCGATTTCGAGTAACATTTTTGTAAAGATTCTCTCAAAATCCTTTTTTACTCGAAATCGGTGGCAGATATATACGACAAAACTACAAGAGACCGAATAGTTTAGTATAACAACAAAGCTGTTGTACAGTGTAGATACTATGAGAAAAACTCTCTGTATCTATCTCGAAAACGAAACGTATGCGAACCCATGTTTATGGAACTTTTTTTCTTAAACCTATTTAAGGAATCCCCCATTTTCGTTTGTACGTTCAATTTAGGAACACCCTGTACTATATAAAAAAAGTTTTATCGAGTTTAAAATTGTCCTTATTGCTGGATTTATTCGGGATTTTCGCGAATTTTTCAAAAATATTAATTATTAAGTTTTTACTAGGTATTCTGAATTTTTAGTGTCTAAGGAATTCAGGATTTCTAATTGCGTATTTAAGGGGAAGTAACACCTTTTGAATCGTGGTAAATCTCCATTCAAAAAGTGGTCTCTTTATTTCACGAGTAACTACTCTAATTTACGACGTAGAGACTTGATTTTTGTTTTTAATTGAAGTTGAAGAACGTCCCGGCGAGGCAAGTAGTTTTCTTTTTTTCGATTTAATGAGTTTTTCAATTAAAAAAGAACAGGTTGAACTTCAGCGTTTTGGAAACTACACTTAATGATTTTTTTTCGACGGTTTTTCATCATTTTTTTGAAAAAATCGCAACTATTTGCCCTCGGCAATTTAATCTTCCATAAACTACAAAAATTTTCATGATGATTAGTTCAAAAATATAGCTTGTACCTACTCATGAAAAACGAAAAACATATTCAATAACCCAAATATTGCAGAGATCTAACGATTACCCTGGTTTTTTTAATTGAAAAACTAATTAAATCGAAAAAAAAAACTATTTGCCCTAGGGACGTTCTTCAACTTCAATTTGAAAAAAATCAAGTCTCTACGTCGTAAATTAGGGTAGTTACTCGTGAAATAAAGGGACCACTTTTTGAATGGAGATTTACCACGATTCAAAAGGTGATACTTACCCTTAAGGTATGCTTATAATTAATTCGGTAGCTACTTTTTGCTCAGTGCGCATGTCCTAGATTATTATTTAATATTCAATTTTCTCTCGATAGGAAACAACGAAACTAGTGTTTCAAAAATATGACTATCACTACCTTAGACAAAGGTAGTCTAAGATCACTACTTTTCTATGATGACATTATTGACATTCTCATCTGAAATCTACAAAATGAAAATAATGTCGGTTATACAGGGTGTTTAAATTTTGCTGGGCTGACACAATTTTGTTTTTTCGAATGGAAGCCCATATTTTATATCACTTTTGAGGTTTCCACATGAAAAATAATAAACAGCTTCATCTTCGCATATTGAAGATATCCGAGATTTTCAACATAATAGCATTTTACTCAAGATTCATCACTTTTTAACATTTTAAATCATCATAAAGTAATTGAATGAGAAAAATTTGGAGTAGAGCTTTTTCAAAAATTACATGAATCTAAAGCTGAATACAGATTACTCTGACGTGACGTGTAAGGACGTCACGTCAGACGTGTACTGTGCTCCCATTGGCCTAATATGAACGTGAACGTCAAAATGTGAGTGATATAAAAATGCAAGACATTGTTCTGTGCGTTCACGTTCATATCAGGCCAATGGGAGCACTGTACACGTCTGACGTGACGTCCTTACACGTCACGTCAGAGTAATCTGTATTCAGCTTTAGACATTAAATCAAACAACAAAGATATTCCTTGTTTGTTTAGAAAGTAGTCAAGGGCGGATTTACGGGGGAGGTACTGGGGGTAACTACCCCCCCCCCCATGAGTATCGAAGGCCTAAGAAAAAGGTGGTGCACATTAAGATATTTCATACGTTTTTGTTTCAATCGTTATTACCCCTCCCATGAAAGAGAGCTATATCCGCCCTCGAAAGTAGTATAGTTATTATGTTATGGGAAACCCTGTACATGTCTGCAGTACATGAATGAGTATTTTTCTGGTATTATCAAATTTCATTTTTTGATATCTGCGATGGTCACATACTTGCAGTTTATTGCATTTCTAATGATCCTTTGTAATTTTGGATATTTCTTACTTTTTCAGTTAGTTTTGGCACAGAAACTTCATGTTGTGTATTCCTAATTGCGCTATTTTTAGTATTGTGCCATAGTATACATCGAACATAGCCCCTTATTTTTCCTTTGAATTCGAACTGCCAAATCTTTATACTATGTACTCGGACGAAGTCCTCCCCGCAAGAACGAAACATACGTCACTTTCCTCAAAATAAAGTAGAAAAATGTGAGCAAATGCTTCCACTTTACTGTAATACTGCTGCCAATCAGTGTTGTGAACAAGTTAAATATTAGAAAATCAAAGAAGATATACAAAAATTGACGTTCCAATAAAATTTCAATGTGTTCCTACACAAAATGAGGGAAGATACAGGTATCAGCACAGCCTGTATAGATAGGCTATGGTACCAGCTATCACAATTATGTATAAATACAAATTTAGTATCAAATCATTTGAAAAGCACAATTTGATATCATATCTGCTGTAATGAATTCTTTTCCCACACCAACGCCTATATTTCATGCATCTATCTCGAGTCCTTCCCTACCCAAGGGCGGATTTACGCGGGGAGTACTGGGGGTAACTACTTCCCCCCCATGAGTATCGAAGACCTTAGAAAAAGGTGATGCACATAAAGTATTTCATACATTTTGCACCTGATTTTATGGTTTTAAATCGTTATTAGCCCCCCCCATTATTGTTATTACCCCTCCCATGAAAAAGATCTATATCCCCCCTTGTCCCTACCAGTTCTTAATGAACAGTGAATAATATTTTTTTTAATATCAAGACATTAATAATAAATATTAAGCAATTCCTATTTATGACAAATATATAACAAGTTATGTGTCTCCCTGATTCAATTTTCACTCACAAAA
Organism: Adalia decempunctata; assembly: GCA_951802165.1. Classification (NCBI taxonomy): domain Eukaryota; kingdom Metazoa; phylum Arthropoda; class Insecta; order Coleoptera; family Coccinellidae; genus Adalia; species Adalia decempunctata. The sequence goes on from OX637697.1 coordinate 44,434,132, forward strand.
TCATGGTATTATTGGACAAATCTTCAGTGATCCACCTCCATTGGGTCTTCAACTATATCATCTCTATTTTTTGGTAAATTTGAGTCTTCTCGGTCTGTATTATCGCTGGTTTTTTCTTCTATACAAGTTGTTATTTCTTCTTCCTCATCATCATCAATAACCCTCTTGTAACTTTTTTTGGAAAATTGGATTTCGTTATCACTATCACTGCAGACATCATTTTTAGTTCCTTCAGTAGCTTCATTCCCTTCAATATGACTTGTACTGGGCTCATTTTCTTCAGAACCAACTTCAACACATACATTATCGACCAAAGCTGTATCTGATTGATTTTCACCATTCGTTTCAGAGCTCAATCTTCTGGTAGATGTAGAAGCCTCCATTATGACGTTTTTCTCTGGCAAGTTAACAGATGCTTTCTCCTGTATTTTTCTAAGTCTTTCCTGTCGTAATTTTTCTGCCCTTTCTCTGTTTCTTCTGATAGTATCCAACTGATCCTGAGTTAGCTCAATTGGTATATCCACAATTGCAGCTTGACTAGATGCTTGAGCTACACTGGATGGTTCAACTTCATCTTCTTCATCAGATCTGAAATCTGGCAATACATCTGGTGATTCAGTATCATCATCAACTAATCCTGATCTTACTTTCTTCAAATAAGTCTGAAAATCAAGGAATTAAGTTGTAAACTACTTCCTACAATAGTCCAAAGATTGAAGAGAACTACAACTCTTTAATCTTTGCAATAGTTATTTACCTGTATGGATGCATTTGAACCTAATTTCTCAATTTTACTAACGCAGTCTTTAAAAGGGAATTTAGGAAAAAGTCGATGACACCAATATTCGTAAGTTTTCAGCAACACATTTAAATTTTGTTCTTCATGACCATTTCCTTCAAACTGGACTCGTTCAAAACATTTCTCCAAATTTCCCAATCCTTTTCGACCTTTCAAAAGTTCAGCATTCAATTTTGGTCTAGGGCGTCTTACGATTTTTTTTGGTATAACTGGTTCCTTCTCATCTTGATCATCACTTAGTATTTCTCCTTGATTGGCTTCAATAGGTTCGTTTGATTGGTCTAAATTTTCTCCCTCAGCAAATAATTCGTTTTCATCTAATTCTTCTATTAGGTCCATTTTTTTTCTTATACCAATAATTCTTAGATTTTTAAAATGAAAAAAATAGCAGGTACCACACTTGCTGAAGTGAATTATTCCCGCCAATAATGATTTTATTTTTATAGGTTATATTTATCATAAACATGAAACACTTCACTTTTGAATGTTGTTACTGGAATTCATTATCATCATTGCTAGGACTCTCATTCTGAGAGTCAGCAAATGTTTGATTTTCATTGAGTTTTTCCAGAAAAACTGTGAGAAGTTTTTTATTCAAATGGTCTGTTTGCGTGGTTTCCCTTTGAAATTCTGGTTGTGTGAGGTCTTTTTTCTCACAATTGTGAGGTATCCCTATTATTTGTTCGATGTGATCCGATTTGATATTATTCATTCCAGGCATGTTCAATTTTTCTCTCGTTATAATGGAAATATCTGAAACTTCAAGCTTAAGTTTAATGGAAAATTAATATGAAAATTTCAGATAAATTAAAAAACTCAAATATGTCATTATTATGCCAAATGTCATTGTCACATGGACATGCATTCCATAGAAATGAGAAAAATCATAGATATAAAACATTTATCACATATGTACCAAGTCTGTGTATTCATCTATGAAAATACAAATAATAAATCAGCCGAAATAACGTTCTTGGAAGTGAGTACGAAAAATGTTCTTTGTGGTTTTTTGTTCTCCCCAAAATAATTTAATCTATGAATCTAGTCACTGTATTCAATAATAGACCAGTCCAACGATCTGTCACGATCAGCTGTTTGAAAATGGCTGCTGGGTCAAACAAATAACAATAACAAACCGAGGTTTTTCAGTTACGAGGTACGTGTTTCAGGGTAGTTTCTGTTGGTTTCTCAATTTTCAACTTCAATGTCTTCAATTATGCCATGTAAAATGATAGTTATAATAGAGTAACACTATAGCAGAAATGTTTGTTATTTGTTTGGCCCAGCAGCCATCTTGAAAAAAGGTGATCAGCTGTTTTGTTGGACTGGTGAGAGTGACTCTAACTACAGTGACTCTAACAAGTTGTTAGAGTCACTGTATTCAATAAAGCAATAGAGCGTCCTCTATTGAAATTTATGTCAGATATTAGAATTTGAAATAGCAGACACCTGTTTCAGTCATTATGGGCGCCATCTGACAATCAGTAGTCATACTGGAATTTTCAGCAAAAAGGTGAAATGTGTGTTGCAGAACCTACAAGCTTGTGAGGCGTCTCCTCGGGAGACCTGTCAGTAATCAGTATAAATTATTAGATGTTCTGTGGTATAAACTAAACAAACAATACAAAAGAACAATAGTCGAATAGTCAATACAATACATTACAATTACAGTGTCCAGATACTGTCTAGTCTAGACACTGTATATACATAAATGATAAATGTTCATTGATAATCCAAACCTTCTTAGTAGTGATGGTATGGTACTGATGATAGATTAGCAAATTCAATCATAGCAATACTAAAAAGGAAATTCTAAATTGTAGAGTGCAAAAAGCATTGACAAGACTCTTGTAATCATGGATTATAATAACCCCGTTCATCCGAACAAAGCTGATCAAATCTTCAGTTATCACTAATTCACTATTGCTTTATAAATCGAAAATATTGCTGAGTGATACCATTGTTTAAACAATTAACAATGGCGATACCGACGATTATCCATCTATGAATGGATACTAGATGGATAGCCACCATTCTTTAATCTATGATAGTCACTGATGAATTGAGATTATTGAGAAAAAGTTCTTTCATTGCGAGTATTCATAATGACAGAGAGAGACACGTGAGTATTGACTCTGTCTCTGGAGATATTTACTGCGTTCGTTATTACCAATCCGGTAGAGAAGCGAGAGAAAACGTACACAGAAATATAATAATTTGGATCTCTCTCTCTGGCTGAAAGAGGGAAAGAGAGAGAGAGATCCAAATTATTATATTTCTGTATAATATAATAATAATTTAATATAATAATTTGGATCTCTCTCTCTCTGGCTGAAAGAGGGAAAGAGAGAGAGAGATCCAAATTATTATATTTCTGTGTACGTTTTCTCTCGCTCCTCTCCCGGATTGGTAATACCGAATGCGCCTAATATATTATTATGAATAATAATATATTATTGAATAGTATATTGCTGGACCAAAGAGTAGACACAAGAGACCACACTCCCCATATTTAGGAATGAAATCGCGAACATCGTTTGTCTACTCTGGCTGGGTTCAGAGCTTAGACCAAGTTCAGAGTAATCTGAGATCGGACTGCGAACTAGTAGCGACATCTATAAACGAACAAGGAACCATAGCATTTTGGGGCTACATACTACTGCATTGATATGGCTATTGCTTAGTAGATGGCGCATGAATTCGAAAACAATTCAGATTTAGGTGATTGATTCGGTGGATACTTGATGGTAATTCATTTTTAATAGAAATAGCATAGCAAACTCTTTTTCGAGTGATTCTAGAAGTGTTTATCTATTAACTCTTATTTTCATTACACTTAACTCCATAGTTGATGTTGCATGCTGAAAATAACATTTCTAGATTAACACTTCTAGAAGCACTCAACAAGTAGAAACAAGAAACAAGATATAAATATTGTTGAATATCCTCAGATAGTTTGGGAGTTTCAGCGGCAAACCCCAATATATCTCATTTTACTGTCTCTTTCCTCTTCACCATGTTAAGTGTTTGTATATCCCACAGAATTGAGGTTGAGATGTATTAGAGTGAGTTATAGCTTTAGGCGTGAGTTATTATCACTCACGCTATTGGTTATAGATACTATTACCAAGGGCGTACCCAGCCTTTGAGCTAGGGGAGGGCAACAAAAAATCAGAATAGAAATAATGAACTGATTTTCGTATATTATGCTATTATTTCATGAGTTTTTAAGGGATTTTTAAGCTCTAGGGGGGCACCCCCCCCTTAGAGCTTCCTGGGTACGCCTATGACTATTACCACAGAATACCTAACTACAGTACACTTTTCTTTCTTGAGGCTGACTCCTCTCAACCGTTGAGAGAAGTCAGCCTCAAGTGGTTATCTTCGTAACTCAAAAAGGAATCCATTTCTGGTTAGAAAAATAGGTATGTAGTTCCATTTGAAATACCAAAGCTGATGGTCACTTCCGATATAACCGGAAGTGCGATTCCGATGAAAATATTTTAGCATGATTTCCCCATTTGGAAAACGGAGGTGTGCAAACTTTCAGAAATCTTTTCCTCATAGAAGCCGAGAAACGTCTAATGCACGGATTATTATGATAACCCTGTATGTACTATTACCTATTCAATTTATGTAGATTTACATATGAGTTCAACGCCGTTTGAAGAGATAGAGAAAAAGAGATATTTCGAAATGTTGTACCTCAAGGTTTGGGCATTTTTCATTGAATACCAGCAACAATTCGTATTTTATTCTATTGACACAAGGAATCATCTCTCGACATGAAATCTTGAAAAAAATTTATACAGAGTTCCACGTAAACCAAATTGTTTAATACCTCTTCTGATTTTTACTTCTTCTTTGTTCTAGATGGATATGGATTTGCTATTCTGTAATGCCTATTTCTAAATCCAACTATCCATAAATGAAGTGGCATACAATTTTCCTTTGGTCTAGTTATCTTCCGGGAAAAAGTTGAAAACTTCAAACACTTTCGTCAGTTCAAATGGGACTGCAACCAAAAAATACTGCTGTATATAAACTCCATTCACTTGTATAAAGTATCCCGGTTGGCCAAGATTCAGATTCATCAAGTTTTTCTACTCAAAACTGACGCAGGTTGGCACATGTCAAAATAATTCTCAGAGACGTTGGCAATGTCTTCTGTAGGCTTATTTCTTGAGAATTTTGAAAAGTGAGGAATTCCATAGGTCCGGCGTCTGTTCGTTTAGAAGTTTTTCTGTCGAGTTATGCGAATACTTTTATTCTTTTTTCGAATGAAGCATCACACAGTAGAATTTCTACACTCGATTCTTGATTTCCGTAGACAAAAAAATAGCATAATTGAATCTTCCAACCAATATTTCCAGGATTAACAGAGAAAACAAATTTCTTCAACATTCGCCAGATCTTTGGAAATTTTGAATTCACATAATATTTTCTCAAACTCATTATTATCCCATTAGCATGTATAATATGCATCTGAATCGCCGGTGCAGTGAGAACATGCCCAACTATAGTCCTAGAGCATTGAAGACATCACAGATCCCACGTCAACTGATTGGTCAAGGGCTCATAAAATGCCTGCAACTGAGTCTACGTGAGTAGGCGCTAAAAGAGTTTCTAGAGAAGGTATTGGTATTGAAAAGATCAAAGGTCAGATAGTCTATAGTCGCCTGTAAACAAATACATTTTATTCGCAAGCTTACCTAGCCATAAAACTATAAAGAGATTTTACTTTGAAAGGTCTCCATTTGTGGGACTAGAATTTTTCTCAGGCCCAAGGAAACACACCTACGAGGACAGGTCATGACAGAAAGAAGATTTTTTGCCGTGGGGCACTACAGCGGAATATTACACGATTGGGGCATCCCAGAAATTTCCTCCGGAATAATAATACTCAGAAATAAAAATTATTTGATCTTAGCAAAATTAAGCCACATATCCTCAAGGGCTTCCTTACAGATAATTTTTTTTGTTCTGCTAACATCTCATTTCTTAAGATATTCAGCTGGAATTTGGATAAGGTAGTACTTTAAGGTACCCTTTTTCCTTTCGAAGTTTTTTGTGGTGAGGAACAATACGACAAAGAATCTTTAATTCATTATTTCATTGACTTGAAAACTTCTTGAAAAAATTAAACAATTCTCTTTTAGTTATCAGGAAAATCAATCAAACCAAATCTAGACAGGTTTACACGACTAAAGAGAGATAACAAGAAATCAAAAGCTACGAATAATAAATGATGCATTCTTAGACCTTTCTATAGTCTAAGCTAAGGTTGCATTCATGATTCCTTGAGATGTCTCGACCAACAAATCAAAAAATTTGAACCACTATAAATGCGTTCTTTGTATGATATTAATACGATTTTGATATTTGCCATTATTCTTTTCGGTATGGGATTGTGATGATATCGATGATATTTCCTGAAGCTTTTTTTATGTGTATATCTTATAGTAGTTGTAAAAATTTGTTTTCAATTTGATCCATTATTTAGTTTCATTATCATCCTGAGTATGTTTCGGAATTTTATGTTGCCATGTTACCAGGGATATTAAAAAAAATTATATCACATTTTTTATGAGCTCCACCTGAAATTTATTTCTGCGGGCGCCTGTATGTGTATGTATTATAGGTAATGTTTGCATGATATCCTTCTGGTGATGTAATTATTTCCGTCGCCAGTATTCTTAACCCATATCTTATACATATACTCGTTTATTACTCATTATAAATAACGGAAGAATATTCAATAAGTCAGTCCGATAACGCCGACAAGTTTGTACTAATTGATGTTTTATGCGATATTTATTTATTGCATCTAATTTTCAACTATAAATCCCGAGAGTAACCGTTATTCGCTCCTGCATGAAGATTCAAGTCTCCAAATACATGAAACTCCGGTTTGTGTATTCAGCCAGTCTGTCGTCCAGCTTTTCTCATGTTCCATGGGTGCTATATTCCTATAAGGAAAATGGTATACAGAGAGGTTCATTTAACTTCATTCATTTGAGGTTTGATCTTTGGAGAGAACTGAAATGAGGAATTTTGATTGCTGCTATGCTATGGGCGCTATGGCTTGATGTGATCTATTTTTGAGCTCTATAAGATGATTAAGGTGGGCGTTCAATGTAGTGTGTTTTTATTTCAAGTTGATTTCGAAAACGGTTTCACTTTGAGAACTGAAATTTTGTGGGTGAACTCAGAAAGGATTAGGGTTCTTGTTGAAATAATTTTAATCGATTTCATTCCGACAGTTAATTTTTTTTCTTCCAAAAATAGAAGAAAATTAGCCAACCAATGCTTCTGTTTTATTTCAACAGAAAGACCCATGAAAATAGTTCAACTTCCGATTAAAAGTGAATCTACTGATAATTTCGTTCAGAAGATCAACTTGAAATACGGAATTGGCCGAGAATGGCCAAATTCAAATTTTGGCGGGAAAAAGTTCCTGCATTACCCACATATTCTGTGATTTTTTAGTTCGGCGATTTTCGGATAGAGAGCGCCATTGTACATTTCATTCATGATTAGAGAGATATTCATAGAACTTGATAGTGATAGTGCATGTTCTATGGAGATATGCCATAAAATGCACGGTGGCGCCTCTATCGGCTGAGCTTTCCTATTCGCTTTAAACGCCGACCTTAAATTTCTCTCTTTGTTGACCTCAGTTTTTTATTGTAAAGAATGTCGACGTTCAGGCCCGGATCTACGTTTTTTTCTGACCGGGGCAAATATTCATGATGGCGCCCCCCCCCCATTTGTGTAATATCTATATGAATTCATAAAAAATAACAAAAATAAATAAAACAAATGAATAATAAAAATAAATAATGATAATAAGGAAAATAACACAAGGAAAGAAATTAGATTTTTTTCTTCACGCGGCGCGATTTTCTTTCCGCGAACGCATCTATCAGCTCCTCGAAATCTATTTCGGAAGCAGTTTGGTTTTCTATAGCTATCGAGAGATCATAGAGACGTTCCTGACTCATTGAGAAACGCAAATAATTTTTTATTATTTTCAATTTGCTGAAACTGCGGTCACATCTTGCAGACGTGGTAGGTAATGTGCAGTATATTCTTAAAGCTATACTGACATTAGGGAAAGCTTCTTGCAGATTTTGCCTGTGAAGAATTTCTAGCAGGTCTAATGAAGTCGATCTTTCACTAATTTCGGGAACCATAAGCTCTTTGAAAACCGCTAGTTCCTAACAAAAATCAATTGCATTCAAGTCTCTTCAATATTTTTGCGCTAAAAGGGTCCCATTTTTTCTGCAGATCCTCTTTTTGCATGTTTGTAAGGGCATGGCCGATGTAGAATGCGAAATTCGTATGCAGATTCTGTGCGCTTTCTGAGCTTCTTCTGATTTCTGACAATAATCTGACGAAAACAAGCTTAATTTCCTTCGAAAATAAACCAACTATATCTAGCGTTCTTGACTCATCCTCGCACATTTCGAAGACCTGCTTTTTCTTCTTGGAAATACGTTTATTTCTGAGAATTGGCCCCACATCCAATTCTTCTGAAGGAAGTGTAGCTTCCGAGATCCTGTTTTCAATAGGTTTTTCTCTCATTCCTTGTAAGATCTTCACAAGACCTTGCATCAACGATAATGAACGTGGAATAATTATATCCCCTTTCTGAATTTCCACGTTAACCCTATTGATCTCTCGCAGAATCTTATCCCAAATTGTTAGGTTCAGGATGAATCTACAATCCATCACAGCATGAAGCAAATGACCAGCTTCATACTTGGATTCTGCGATGAGTGACGATTCTTTGATTTCTTCCACAGCCTTCACAACTCCCGGTAAATTATTGGGCAAGGCATTAACAGCTTGATGTTTAGCTACTTCCTTTCAAATTTGTTTTCGTGCACTTTTTCATAATTGTCCATCGTGTGGTTGAACTAACAAAAAAAATACAGTTTTTGTACAACAACAAATAAATTAACTGCATCTGAACATGATGAAGCCGAATGCACACCCACTAGAATCTAGATTCAAAGAGTGTGCTAGGCATGAACTGATACTGCAGCCAGCTCGTTCATCTGTAGAATTCTGGATTGGACTCCTTTATAAATGCCAGCCATATTAGATCTGTTGTCGTAGCATGAAATTTTTTGACAACTAAATCATCAGCTTTGAGTTTATCTAGAATTCGGTATGATATTATTCTCCAGTTTTTCCATCAACTTCTAAGAAGTCAATAAAACTTTCCTTTATGTCATATCCAGACTCCGTTCTCTTCAAATATCGTATAACCTGGTTCATTTGTTCTGTTTGAGATACATCTGGGGTGCAGTCGAACATAATAGTGAAATAGTTGGCCTCCTTGATCTCTTATAATGTTAATCCGAACTTTGGTGGCCATTAAATCGATAATTTCATTTTGTATATAAAAGTTTTGGACAGATATGATGTTTGTACTTTTTGTGAGTGGTCAAGATGGCACTTCATAGTCGGGCCATATTTAATAATAATACTTTCTTCCGAGAAAATAAAAAATAAAAAAAATAGACTTCTGGTTGTTTTTGGCGCCCCATTAAGCTGGCGCCCAGGGCAAGCGCCCCATTAAGCTGGCGCCCAGGGCAAGCGCCCCGCTTGCCCCACCCTAGATCCGGGCCAGTCGACGTTTCGCCCCTTCAGTGGGGGTCATCTTCAAGACAATATAAACAGTCAATTTTTAAATTTCATTTTAAAAATCTTAGGTCAACAAAGAGGAAAATTTATTCATCTTAAAACAAACTGGACGACTGGACCGATAACCTTTCACAATATATATATATTATTTTTTGATCTAGTTTCACATAATATACATATATTATATGTAATGTATTCCATTCACTTCTGTAAAGAAGTATCCCGGTTGGCCAAGATTTAGGTTCAAGTTTTTTTTACTTAAAACTGACGCAGGTTGGTATTCGTGAAAAGTCAAATAATTCTCAGAGACTTTGCCAATGCTAATAATATGTAATGCTCTTTTTTAACTTTATGAATGGACTTAGTTCAACTGCGACACAGGTACATTTTCATACTGAAGTATTTCAAGTTGTACAAAAAGGTAGGCTTATTTGAATTTTGAAATGTGGGGAATTCCATAGTTTTTTTAATGAACTATCACAAAGTAACGGACTTTTCGGTCCATTATTTTTCAGTGAAATTTCAAAACTCGATTCTTGATTTCCGTACAAGAAAATAGCATAACTGAATCTTCCAACCATGTTTATATACGTGAAATATTTCCATTATTAACAGAGGAAAAAGTTTCTTCAACATTCGCTAGGTCTTTGGAATCATTGAATTCACATATTATTTTCTCAAATTCATTATTTTCCCCAAGCAAATAAAAATTTTGATAAATACGGAATTACTACGACATCTATGTAGAAAGGGCAACATTGCGTATTAATCTGTCAGAAAAATGAATATAATCTAATCGTAGCCTACGTAATCTATGTTAGATTACGTAGTCTACGATCTAACATTTTTAAAATATACACGTTGAAATGTGTCAGAATGTCATGGCCAACGGGGATGCATCAAAAAAGTGAATGGAGTAGGTTCATATACATAAAGGATAAATCATTTCAACACGGTACCTTGATTTTTGAAATTTTCAGATGGAAAAGATCTAAAGGATGTGTTTCGATTCACTGATAACGAATCCGTTCCCAAATTCAATTCTGTCCTTCCTGCCGGCCGGTCGTGAACACTAGTGAACAGGATAACTCTCGAAAGGAAAAACCTAGAATCTTGTAATTTTTCGGGTAAGTGTATTCCATATATGTAATTCCAAAACTACGGATTCGATCGGGATGAAATTTTCAGATGGAGATTGAGGGATTCAAGCTACAATGCAAGATTTTGCTCTTATCGTAAAACCAGCACCATAGATATAAGAATTAAGCGAATTTACGAATAAAAATCCTATAAAAGATTAGACCGAGATGAAATTCTGTTTTTTTACGGTCTTGACAATTTTTTGTAGAGCTGCCGAAAGTATTTCTCAATTGTTTATTTGAACTGAAAAATGCGAATCTACCTAAAAAGTAGATGAACGAGCGCTAATAAGCATCTGACTTCAAGTTAGTGATTTTAGTGATCCATTTTTTCTGAAATATTCTCAATGCTTTCAATTCCGATTGAACTGAAAGTGTCAATTACTTTATTGTGCCAGGAGAAAAATCTGTAGATTATTGCATTTTTGAATTTTACATAAATTTCTAGTATTCCGTTTTGATTCATTCAAAAAATTCAGAAGGATATATTGTCAATGAAGGTGTATCCAATCAGAGTTTTTTGTATTTACTCTTACTTTTTCGCGAATTTAAATTGAATGGTAAAATCATCAGGTCAATCGAATTCGGCATTTCATTCCCTATTGTTATGTCGCAGTATACTCCATAGTTGAATGAATATTCCTGGAGATCAATAAAAATTGTTCACTAACTTAAAGCAAAAACTCTTGAGTGCTCGTTTCATCCACCTTGTACGAAGATTCGTATTCAGGAATCTAACTGACATTTTTTCGAAAGCTGTCGAAAACCAGACTGTCAACTGTCTAATAAATATCAAACGGTCGTCATACTAAAAAATGGAATTTTGTGTGTTTTTTGCTTCCTACATGAGCAGTTAATCGTATATGCGGAATAAGCATGTCGTGAATGCTTCAATGTAGGTATTAGAGGCAAGGACAAACTGATGTCTACCTATTTTAATTTTCACAATATCTTTCGTACTTTTCATTTGTTCCCGCCTGCAATACATTATAGCACTCACGACATACCTATTCATATTGAAGTATACAGGGTGTTTCATTAGACGTATTCGAGTAAGAAATTGCAATACAAATTCAAAATTTTGTATTTTTGTTTTAGGGTACATGAACTCAATTTGCAAAATATTTTCGAGCGGAATCTACTTCCGGTTCTACCGGAAACGAATGTGCACTTTATTATTTCAAATGCAACACCCTGTATATTTGTACATATTTGAATTCTTCGTTTAATTCTGCAATGATTCGATGTATGAAAAGCGCCACCACATCAAGCGATTGTTGAGTTATAGCCTGATTCCCAAATTTTTTGGAAGAAAGATTGTCACAAATTAGTGTTTATATGTCCAGAATCCTTCTTTGTAAGCATTTCTTTAAGCAACAGTGGAACAAAAGAAAGTACACTGATACTGCTTTTTGTATAAATTATGTGGAAATATTACACAGGGTGTCTGAAATAGGGCTTCAACGTGAGCCTCAACAAAATTATGAAATCTGATTTTTTTCAAATGGTAACCATATAATTTTGTAATTCCGTCAAAAACCAGTTCAGGCTGTACAGCGTGAAAAAGAAATGGACATACGTATACATACGCTCAAAAAATATTACCCCCCTTCTGGAGCAGTCGGGTGAAAAAAGCTTCAGACGGTATATGAAGTTTTACATTCTTCAACATCCATAGCTGCGCTGCAATCTTTTTTGAAAATATTCCTTTCCATCATTTTATACTGTTTGCGAAGAAACACATGTCAAACTTTCACACCTATAATAAAAGAATATGCATAATATTATTGGAAAGTTGTTTTTTCTACTTGAACTAGGGGTAAAACAATTTGTTGGCGTTTACCATCAGGGAAAATCTACAGGGTGTTCCTAAATAAGTGTAACTGTGTATCAACGGTCAACTGTAGATTCCTCGTAAAAAAAGGCTTTTTTATTTCTCTTCCATTTTTTCCTCCGGGTGTTCGTTTCCGAGATGTCAAAAATTATAATTTTTTTAGATTTTTTCTAATATCTCAGAAACCTATAAAATTACGGAATTCAGCTTCTGTACACCCACTGCCACTAATAATAGCTACTTTCTTGGCCTTTACTCATTTTTATCAGACGTGCCAGTGGCAGAGATATTGTTTTGCGCAAAGGTTTCACCCCAACTTTTACACCACTGAACAACTTTGAATATGCACATCAAATTCTGATAATGAAAAAAAAAATTGCAATTCAAACTTGAAAACATAGTTGTCAAATTTTGTTGAAATTAATAAACTCATTCTCCTCAATTTTTCTAGAAATGGACAATGCGTTAGCAAATTTTTTTTATCATAAACTGCCAGTTTTCCCGAAAACGATTCACTTCAGAGCTATGAACCAAGAGTATCCTTTTTATGTAAAACACATTGGCGCATAAGAATTTGCTGTGCAAATGCAAATTTGTCCAGTGGTGTAAAAGTTGGGGGTGGAACCTTTGTGTAAATTCAATATCTCCGCCACTGGCACATCTAATTAAACCGAGTGAAGAGCAAGAAAGTAGCTTTTATTAGTGAAAATGTGTGTACAAAAACTCTATCCTGTAATTCAGACAGTTCCTGGGATATCAGCAAAAAACTGGAAAAATATATTAATTTTTGACACCCTGTATCTCGGAAACGAAGACCCGGAGAAAAAAATTAAAACAAAATATATTTTTTTTTGAGAAATCTTAAGCCTGTTTAGTGATATGTTATTTACATCATCAGTAAAAAATGATTCAAATTTCTTTGCTGAACTCAGAAAAATTCCCCAGTGTCGAAGGGGCAAAGTTACCGGTTGACCCCCTCCACTCTTGAAATTGACACAAAGAACAATAAGGGATCAGTCTGATTACGATGAGTCCTAAATGAAATAAGAATCGAGTAAGTATCGATATGTAGTAATTCAAGAATTCAGACATCAATTCGCAACAAGATCAGTATTCAGTAGAGAGGTATACCTACGCCACCATCCGATCCATCCCTTTTCAGTTCCCTCCTAGGCGCCACGGCCAACCTCTACCTGTTCCGAAAGAACGAACGGTACCCTCTTTCCGCAGGTCGATCGAGTCCATGTTTGGCCCCTTCTTGACGGCTGCCGTCCCCCGCACCTTGCGCCATGTGACGATTAAACAACAACAAACGATGTTACACACGCGGAGGTCGAATCAGCTGGGCCGTGAAACTCGCGCATGCGTGTCCTTTGCGGCGTTGCCACTCTTATCCGGAGTATTCCCTCGAATGTGACGGACGAAGAAAAATCGAATCGAATTTTTTTTTGTCATAGGGGTTTTTCAACGGGTGACTTATACAAGGTGTTATAAATTGGAAGTGAAAGCGAAGAGTGGAGATTCCCTGAGAACTTTCAAGAAAAGAGTCTCATAACGATTCGTTTTCGAGATTCGGGTGTTCGTTCAAACGAAGAGGGGAGATTCCTTGCATAATTTTAAGAAAAAAAGACCCATAACAATGAGACTGAAAACATTTCCTTCTCGAACAACAGGACGTTAAAGATTTAATTTTTTTCAAGTTCTTTTTCTCATATTAAATTATCTGCATTTCACAAGATATTCAATTGAAATTTGACATAGCTATCGGGTTTACACCAAGTCACATGCCAATTTCGATTGTCAATTCACAGGGTGATATTTTTTCTAGAACTCAATCCCCTGTTTTTCCCCAGAATTTTTGTTTTGGTGGGCCACTGTTAGTTTGAAAAATTGTAAAAAGAAGCTTTGTTGTTATACTTAACTTTATGGTCTCTTGTGATTTTGTCGTATCATCTGCTACACCGATTTGGAGAAAACATTTTGAACGATTCTCTCGAAATCCTCAGAGAAATCAATATTGCTATAAATATCCAGTTAGTATAAAAAAGAATCTGATCCATTACTGATGTCCACCCATCCTATGCACATAATTCCATCAATTTTGTACAAATACTCCCTAGTACACCCACACTCATAATCACTCATGTTTATGTGATTTTTAGTTCTTAAAATGATGCAAGGAATCTCCCCCATTCGTTTGAACATTCAATTTAGGAATTGATGACACGGAAAATCGTGCGAATTACTACGAAAATTCATATATTTTGAAATATTATGAAATGGTCAGCAATAAGTAAGCAAAACTCATCTGGAATTGGCCAGTATTCTACAGAAACATTTATTTCTTCCACTGACGAATTTCTCATGAGCATGAAGGAATGTTATGTTCAAAAAGTGTCCGCAGTGTTGATAGTATGGTTGTATCATCGCACATTTTGATTATATTAATATTTTCAAAAAATTGGACTTGTGCTCTAGTAATTCAATGCTCATTCAGAGGATGATTTACAAATTGTGGTTTCAAAAACCTATTCAAGTTGAATAGAATTAAGAAATTTGATTGTTCTTTGGACCTTTAAGAGAAGGAGAAAAATTTTATCGAAACAAACAAGAAAAAACGGGACAACTGCAGGATTCGAGTAGTTCTTGAAGGATTCTTCCAGGGAGAAATCGACAGAATGTATACAGTCTCATAGAAAATCATGCCCCAAACCCAGAGGTGGCTTCAGAAAATTATTAAAACTCCCTAGAAGTCCAGATTGTAGTTCTTGGCATTTCGTATTCTAAATTAATCTAAGAACATGATTTTACTCTCTCTTATTATTTTTTGATATTTTGTCGATGGTATTCATTTTTAACTTATTACTCAATACATGTCCCATACATTAGAAGAATGCAGAAAATGTCTATGATGACTGACTTTAGGTCAGAGTGGTTAGAATATAGATTTAGATTTATCTAAAATGTCGTTCAGAGAATACTGCACATTGTCAAAGATCCTTCCAAGACATAGATGCATATAGAATGCCTGGTGTTGGTACTGATAAGATTTTGTATCGAAAATCTGTGATGGGGGTCCTACTTTAATTTCTCCCGAAAGGGGTCACGCTAATTGCCATTGCCGCAATAGCGCCACGACCGGGAAATATTGCGGATAATTCCGGAACTAGGACCTGATCAACAATCTGGAGAGCCGTTTTGATCTACAATTTTTGGTAACGATTTTCAGTGAGGAGTCGTTACACCAAGTTTTCTATGCATCTGTTTCCGAGACGTTATAACCATAATATATCTGATAAAATATTTATTATTAGATATATAAATATGTATCATTAGATACATGGTTACGACGCGGAATATATTGTAATGCCTTGAAATATTTCGGAATTACAATGATAAACCGAATAAGAAAATGGGAAAAATGTAGTCTTGTGAACCTTCTCTATTTTGGAATTGATATAGTACAAAGGTTTTTCGTTTGATGATAGTATTATAGGTACATTAAAAAAATTACAAATAAGATAACCCCGCGGTACCTATTTATCTGCCATTAATATTTTTTTCGGCAACCGTCCGGGAAGTACCCACTTCCCGGACGCATTTTTCCGTTCCCTATACAGTCAGCGCGACAGGTCGCTCTCACCGTATAGGAAACGGAATGCACGATGGAACACTCCGTTTCCTAGCAGATATGCGCGATGTGCTCACTGCCCTAGTCTTCTGGGTGCCGATGGGACAAATTGCAAATTATTAATAAAGTTTTCTTACTTTCTGTATAGGGTATTAGGTAGAGTCTACCACATTTTTCCTCTGTGAACATTTTTGTAGTCGCGTTTTTTTTCAGCAAACCCCTCGTTAGTCGACCATATTTTCATTTTTCTTGAATCAAACATACTCTTTTTTTAATGCAATCATAAAAACAATCTGGGAGAAATGAGAAAACATGATTGTCTAACAACATAAACATGACTGAAAATCGCATTTTTTCAAAGTATTAATCCCCTCCCGAATTTTTCGGAATCGGAATATATGAAGTATATATGAAAAAGCAATTGTCCGACAAGAAATGTGGCGATTTCCTTGTCAGACAAATGGAAAACGAAGATTTTTTGGGATGAAAAAATTATGAATAATGTCTTTTTTCTTATTTATTTTTATTTTTCTTATTCCATCTTAAAAATACAATGTAGGGCACCAGTTGTCTCACAAAAAAAAATGTGGCGTTCATTCAAAAATTAAAGAATTCACTCCCCTTTATTAGCTATGAATAGACTACATATATCCATTTATCGGATATAACTTTCCTCATGTTACAAATAAACATTTGTTTTTTTGAGGACCATTTAAGAAGGATGTGCTGAATACTATCATCCAGCTGTCCGACGAATAAAGTTCGGCAATTTCAGTTGTTGGTTGTTGCCGATATAATATGATGGAGTGTTTTTTTGTGCAAACATTTAAAATATTCTTGGCATCGAGAGAACATCATAATCACAAATATAAAGATGTCATTTCACTTGACGATTGGTGTGATACTTTTACTGGATACCATTCGTCTTGTTATAACGAATTTAATGTGTGGAAGGAGTATTTTCATGTCAGTAAAAAATTTGAATTATACTCTTTCAATCAAAATCAATAGTTTCATTTCAATAATAAACGAAAAAAGATTCTGAAACAAAACCATCATATTCAACTAGACTAAGGATTTGCCGCATTTTATATGGCGGATAGTTGTTTTTTCTATGAAACGAATCTCTCTAAAATATAAATTCATCCGTGTCCGACAAATATTAATGAATTTAAAAACTCAAAAAAATCGTCGATTTTCATCTGTCGGACAAGAAAAACGCCACATTTTTGTGTCGGGCAATTGCATTTTCATATTTCATATGGTTATATCAACCGATTCCGAAAAATTCGGGAGGGGATTAATACTTTGAAAAAATGCGATTTTCAGTCATGTTTATGTTGTTAGACAATCATGTTATCTCATTTCTCCCAGATTGTTTTCATGATTGCATTTAGAAAAAAGAGTATGTTTGATTCAAGAAAAATGAAAATATGGTCGACTAACGAGGGGTTTGCTGAAAAAAAACGCGACTACAAAAATGTTCACAGAGGCAAAAGGTGGTAGACTCTACCTAATACCCTATACAGAAATTAAGAAAACTTTATTAATAATTTGCAATTTGTCCCATCGGCACCCAGAAGACTAGGGCAGTGAGCACATCGCGCATATCTGCTAGGAAACGGAGTGTTCCATCGTGCATTCCGTTTCCTATACGGTGAGAGCGACCTGTCGCGCTGACTGTATAGGGAACGGAAAAATGCTTCCCGGACGCTTTTTCTTTGAGAAAGTAGCATTTCCCGGCCTAGGCCGGAAAGTACGTACTTCCCGGCCTAGGCCGGAAAAACACGTCGTTGTTGTCATTGTTATGATCATCACAATAGCAACGAAATAACGGATGACAGTTCTGTTCTGTGTTCTGTTTAATTCAAATATGAATCAAAATCAATAAAGAGATGTGTCATCTCATTGATTTGTAATTCTTCACGGTTGCCGAAAAAATATTGTACGCAACACGCCCGGAAATAGTTTTTTTGGACTCACAGACTTCCAGGACTCGCCTCCGGCTCGTCCTAGAATCTTGTCTATTCGTCCAAAAAAACCCTATTTTCCGGACTTGTTACGTAAATTACTATTATAATCGAAAGAACCTTTTTCGGCAACCGTCCGGGAAGTACCCACTTCCCGGACGCTTTTTCTTTGAGAAAGTAGCATTTCCCGGCCTAGGCCGGAAAAACACGTCGTTGTTGTCATTGTTATGATCATCACAATAGCAACGAAATAACGGATGACAGTTCTGTTCTGTGTTCTGTTTAATTCAAATATTAATCAAAATCAATAAAGAGATGTGTCATCTCATTGATTTGTAAATCTTCACGGTTGCCGAAAAAATATTGTACGCAACACGCCCGGAAATAGTTTTTTTGGACTCACAGACTTCCAGGACTCGCCTCCGGCTCGTCCTAGAATCTTGTCTATTCGTCCAAAAAAACCCTATTTTCCGGACTTGTTACGTAAATTACTATTAAACTGTTATAGGAATGAATACGGAAAACATTTTCCGGACGTCGTACCAGAATAATTTATTATATTGTGAGGAAATGGTCATAACGTTGCCGAATTTGCCAAAAAGTCCGAAATTTTGTCCCTGGACAAAGAATCCCTCAATTCGTTATTTATTTATGATCCGGAATTCCATAGAGAAATCATATTGGGTGATGAGACTCATTTCCACTTCGGTAGCTTTTTCAAATAGCGAAATTGTCGCATCTGGGGCTCAGAAAACTCAATAGTTGAATAGCCCCAAAGTGTGACTTTTTGGTGCGGTTTATAGTCCGGCTGGGTCATTAGACCTTACTTTTTCGAGAATGAGGCTGAAGCATCAGTTACGGTGAATGGATTGCGCTATCGAGAGATGATTAAAATTTTTTTTCATGGCCGGAATTGGATGGTATTGATCTGGACAACAAATACTTTCAACAAGAAGGCGCGACGTGCCACGCAAGCAACGAAACCAATGATCTTTAACGAGAAAAGTTTCCGGACCGTGTTATATCATATATCTCGAAGATATGATCACAATTGGCCACCGAGATCTTGTGACTTCTTCCTTTGGTGCACGTGGAAGAGGACTACGCCACGAGCACAGCGTCGATTCAAAAACTCGAAGATGGAATTCGTGAGGCTATCGAGGACATAGGGCAGCCACTTTGCCATTTTGTTATGGAAAATTTCATGAGAATGATATGGTCCTGCAGTCGTGGTCGTGGTGGTAATTTGGTTGATAATATTTTCCTTTATTGACGGCATACCTTCCTCTTCATAAGGAAATAAACAGCTTATTATTTATTTGAAAAAAATTGCTTTTTTCTTTGAATGTCAAAATAATACCTCTTATTGGAAAACCTTTTCAGAACAAACAATGAATGTGGAGCTTACTTGACGTAGAATGATACAAATGTGTTTTGGAAAATGTATTAGATTAGTTTAATTTCGAAGATTCTACCAAATTCAAAGCTCAAAGGCTGCAGTTCACACGAATCATGTTGAAACCGACAAATGGATAAGAATTTATCATTATAATATGCTATCTCATGAGGAATGAAACCGAGAAACATTCAGAAACGGATGCCGAAAAACAAGTTTCTAACCGTTACAGAACCATAAAATTCCAATTTCATAAGAAAATGTTCCTGCATTAGCAATATCGGGTATATGAATATGGAATAAGTTCGGCCAAACCTCACATGATCAACTAGGTGATTTTACGAAAACAAAAAAATTATTTAGCTTTATAACGGGCGTTCAAAAAAACTTGCTCTAGCAGAGTATCGAAATTTGAAAGTATCAAACCTGCTTGAAACAATGTCAGTGACACTTGTATTCGATGCAATATGCTGATCACAACGTCAAAACTACAATATTCTATACTTGATTACCTTTTTATAAGCTTTTATTTAGTTTCACCTGTCCGGTGTCTGTCTGTCTGTCTGTCTGTCTGTAATCAAATCTTGCAAGTTGAATATGACACACTTCTAATCGTCCGATTGATTTGAAATTTTGCAGGTGTACCTAATTCTGGTGACAATGCATCATGAAATATTTTTTATAGAAAAAAACAAAACGGCGGCTCCAAAATGGCGGATGAGTTTTGTAATTATGATCCGATTCCATTCAAAATTAGTATCTGGGGGTATTTGGGTTCGAAAATTATGATACTTTTGTTAAAATTGTGAAATTCAAGATGGCGGCCACAATATGGCGGACGAGTTTTGTAATTATGATCCTATTCTATTCAAAATTGGTATATAGGGGTTTCTGGGTCGGAAATTACGATTCTCCGAAATTGAGAAATTCAAGATGGCGGCTTCAAAATGGCGGATGAGTGTTGTTATAAAAGCTTGTCTTCAAAAATGTTTTTTGAGAATTAGGCTTGTTTTGATGCGCTTCACATGAGATAATAGAATACAGGTATGTATGTATTTGGAAAATAAAAATTAGTTTCTCTATTATCCATAATATCCATAATAGTTGCGTTCGGTAAATATACATACATAGATATCCGTCAACTGAATTATGTCCACTTGCTCCATTAGCTTTCGATAATTCCATCTATCCTCTCCGTTTTCAAACCATAATAAATTAGAAGTGATTCATGGATGTCATAGTGCTTGGTGGATAATGATTTTTTTTGATTCAATAGTCGTGGACAAGAACATTTCCATTATTGAATTATTTTTTGGCCCAACAAAGGAAGAAGTCTACATTGAAGGCGATACAATGAATTTGGTCGAATAAAATAAACTGCTCCACATGAGTTAGGGATACTGACTTAAATTGCAAAAAAATATAGTTAAAATAAGATTTTTGTGATGAAAATTCATACCTTTTGATATGATTTCAAGTTGCAAACTAATTTTAGCCTGTAGGTCTGCTGCGTATACAGGGTGGTTAAGAAAAATCGAATAAAAGAACGAAATTTTATTCCCAGAGAATTCAAGTATTTCGAGACTATCAATACAATGAATGGCCTCCGCGGGCATCAATAACAGCTTGACATCTTCTTTGCATACTAGACACGAGGTTGTTGAACATTTCTTGAGGAATTTGGTTCCATAAACGGGGCAGAAGCTCCCTCAGATCATTTAAGGATTCTGATGGGGTAGGTTGATGATTATCTAATCTTCTTTGGAGCATATCCCATGCATGTTCTATGCAATTCAAATCTGGTGAGTGCGGAGGTATTAGTAAATGTGGAATACCAAGCTCCTCGCGCGCATTCTCAACTATGGCTCTGCACGGTGCGGTCTAGCGTTATCGTCGAGACATTGAAAAGTTTCACCAATAGCAGCGTGAAAATTTTGGCACATCATTATCAATGACATGCTCCCTATAGTGTAAGGCGGTCATATTCCCAGGACAAATGTGTAGATCTGTGCGCCCGTTGAAAGTGTTGAAACATATCCCGGCCCATACCATAACACTACCCCCTCGGAATGGATGGACTGCTTGGACATAGCGACGATTACGAGGTATGCGTGGGATTATCCATACCCTTATTCTTCGAGAATCTGAAAATCGTCCATATCTGCATTCATCAGTGAAAAGGACACTACGCCATTGATCGTTCCAAGTTCCAATTGATATGTTGCCTTGCCCATTCCAGTCTTGGACAGTTTGACGCTTATGGTCACGTGTTAATGGAACTCCTCTTAATGGACGTCTAGAACCTAGAACCTCTCTCAAACGTCGTCTGATGGTTTCGATGGAAACTTGGACCCCATCTGCATTTTGAACAGTATTCCGTAGCATTCTACACGTAGATGTAGGGTTTCTTCTCACCGAAAAGGTGATGAAACGATCCTGAGCAGGTGTTGTTTTTCGTCGCCCACCACCACCCACCACCACCTTGGTCTTTCCAACACGGAACCTGTCTCCCTGAACCTATTCCAAAGTCGAGATATCACACTTTGGCTGACTTGGAGCCTTTCAACTACAACAACGTGAGTTAGGCCACCCTGTAGCATTCCGATAGCCCTATCAGCCTCAGCGTTTGTTAATTTACGTCTTGGCATTTTCAGAAAACTCGTTTCAAATCGAAGCCGTTGATAAACTGACTTCAATTCAAAATGAGAACAATCATGAAGCATATGCAAAGAACCAAACTTCAGAAAAAAGGCGACCAGATTGACGATTCTGATTATTATTGGATCGATTCAAGTGGTTATTGAGTTTTAAATGATTTTACAGCGATTTTCTCGAAGATTACATACTTTTAAAAACGATTGAATACGATGTCCCTAATTCTTGTGGAGCAGTATAATATTTAATCACGGCTAATGGACCTAGCAGTCGATGCCAAACGATTTGAAAAAAATATATCAATAGAAAATGCGAAATTTTTCAATGAAAGTATCAGTTTTCATCAAGACCGGAACCGTTGCTACAAAAAAACACACTTTGTTACCAACGGGGCAACAGCAAACACTAGGTATACTCGAATCCCAATCAAAATTATAATGAAAAATTAACATTTCCCTTTTTCCTCCAGTCTTCGAAATTCGCGTCCAACCCAGCAACACCGCAAGCGTCTCCCTTCCTCGTCTCGGCACTTCGCCCGAAACTTCAGTCAGTGAGAGTGCGTTGTAGATGGCACAGGCCAAGCGGGTTTGCTGCTCCCGTGGCAGCGTAAACGGGGTGGCTTTGCTCAAGGACCCGAGTCCTTGCAGCCCTGACTCCCTGTTAGACATCACGGCCAAAAAGGTGGCCGAAACAATTCCTTTTCAACGTATCGAGGAGCGATACGATCGTATACCCGAACCCGTTCAGAGACGTATTATTTTTTGGTCGTTTCCCAGGAACGAACGTGATATTTGTATGTACTCTTCGTTGTCACAAGTGCCCCCAGTGAATTCGAGTGCCGAGCCGCAGAATCTGTCTTTCTGCAAAGGATTAAAATTGCTAGAGACTGGCTGTGTGGATAACGTCTTGCAAGTTGGTGAGTTTCAGTTTTCGCCTTGCCCCCGTACCTCTACGTGCTCGTAATTCAGGAGAATTTGATGATTCAGTGGGGTTGGAGTATTGAATATCTGTCAGTTCGAATTTATCGGATGCATCTTGGATGTGGTGGAGCTCTTTCAGAGGATTTTCTTGTTTAGTTTCATCGACACCGAGGCGATTACTTGGAGAGGTTTTTAATTGAAGTGGTTACGAGGTTGTGAACTAATTAAAAAACGTTTACTGTCGATTCTAGCACATATGTATAAGTACCTTGACTTCAAGATAAACGATTGTGTAATGAATGCAGTGTTAATTTTTTTGAAATTCCAAATGTCAAATTCTCATTATGTATTCTTTTTTCAAAAAATCAGTGTGTTTATGTACTTCTGGTACTATGTATAATAACCACTCAAAAAATGTGTCAGATATTCGCTTCGTATTGAATATTTTGATTATAATTGTGAAATGGCAAAGTTATCAAAATATTTTGGTTGATTTCTTCATCAGCACACGTTCCAAATATTATGCTTTTTGGGTTCTTTTATTCATATGTTTTGTTCAATAATTTATCAGATGTCTTGTTTTGAAATATTATCGGTGATATTACTGATGAATATACCTCTATACCTAGTTATCGAAAAAAAAACCTCGAGGATGAAAATCTTAGATGGCGATGACGTTTTGATAACAATGAATTGCTTCTGAATGATTAAAGAGAATAGTTTGAACTCGTCAATCATAATATTCATAGTCGTATTAAAATATGGTAGGTATGTTCGATAGGAGTAGGTACCTCGGTAAGTACCCAGTAGGTCCTTCTACGAACTGAGCCGATTTATAGGGTACCTCAACTGAAACATGATAACAAACCATTGATATTTTCGAAACACTTATTTCCTTATTTCAAAACTTGCGAGGTTAGCTCTGGAAGCTAGGGGGGCTGAGTTGAGAAAAAAAACCTCATTAAAAAATGGTCCTATGACCAAAAAATTTCCGGATAGGTTTTAAAAATTGAATTTCGACAATCGTCATTATTTTTGTAGGGTGGCGTGCTTTCTTCAGTTGGAAAATAGATAACATACTGAGACGTTAATTTCAATATAGGGGGTTTTCAATGATATTTTTCATTCGCTAAAATATTTTCAGAACAGTGCAACCAATTCATTTATGACCCAAAACTTAAAAATTCCTCCCATGATCTGAATTTCTCGAAAAAAATAGAAACTATATCGAATTATGGAAAAAATCACTATATTTCGTTGAAAGTGGATACGGGGTCACTGAAGATTTTCATGATTTTTTGGGCAGCTGTCATATATTTCATTCCATTGATTCCTTGAACTGGAAAGGGCGAATCTACCAAAAAGTTGAAGAAAACTAGCGCTCACTTCAGTGCTTAAAATGACCCGTTTTTTTATAGAAGACTTGCTATCTCCATATGAGAAAAACTGAGTAGGTACATACTCACAATACCATTGAGATGATGGCGTCCGAATGTTCTTTTGAAACTCGAAAAAAATCTTATATATATAGGAACAAACATACATATAATAATCTTAAAAATCGAAAACGTCAACATTTTGTTTCATCACAGTTCGTTAACAGATAAAAAGGACAAATATTCAAGGCATTTTCTATTTGTTGTGCCAAGTTTATTATGTACTTACTTCACAATCGTTTAATACTATAGTTTAGAACATTTTATAGAAAGCATGAAATTGAACAATGTCTCAGATTCAAACGTAAAAGAGATTATTTATGCAACAACAATCAATAAAATTATTCATTTGAATGTTGAGTAATCCAAGAATGATTTATAGAGTATCAATTTTCCACATTCTAACAGGAAAAACGTCGGAAAAAATAGTTCATTATGAATAACAAGTAATTTCATATACCGTTCGACGGTATAGCCTTTCAAAGAATATTTGAAGAAAGGCAATGTCTATAAGATTCATTCTCTTGCTTCTAGAAATCTATAATAAATTTCAATAGTTATCTATATTAGAAAAGAAGCACATACAGTAGTAATAGGCATTTATTTCAAAATTCCATAAAGATATTACTCATTTCTGATATTCATAAAAACAGATATAGTTCATCCAAAGTTTCTTGGTGTTCCTTTGAAACCGGCAAAATAGCAAAGGAACATCTGTGTGGAAGTTTTTATGACTCCTCCGAGATATTACAATTTGGAGTTGACACCTTGTGGCAGGCCAATTTCGATGGGAAATCTACAGGGCGATATTTTTTCTAGAACACTGTCCCTTGTTTTCCTCCACAACTTTTTTTTGGTTGAGTCACTGTTAGTTCGAATAATTGTGAAAAGAAGCTTTGTTATTATACCAAACCTTATTGTGATTCGGTGATCACGATCAAAAAATGTGTACAATACAATCGGTGTGAAGTTGGCCACATCCACACATACACTCAAAGACAAACAATGGCTCATGAAAACAAAATTCATAACTCACTCAAATGAGATCGTATCGCATTCAGATTTCGATGTGGGCTTGATGGGTCGATGAGCAATTCAATCCTCTTTCATTTGGAGACTTTTAAGCCTCAGGGAGGGAGTTGTGGGGGTTTTTGGGGGTGATTTCTGACTAAAATCATAACTCGACGAAATGGGAGTGTTCCACAATGAGCTTTGAATATATGTTTCTTCAATGCCGAAAGAATGAAATGCAATACCCCTCATGGTTTGTTAGCCCCCACGTTTGGAGATTTGGGGGGGTTGTTTATGCGAAATGATGAAAAAAAATCATATCTCGGAAAACTAAGAGTGTTCCACGATCAGCTTTCAATATGTGTTTCTCGAATGCCGAAAGAATAAAATAATGAAAACCCCATAGTTTGTTAGCCCCCAGGTTTGGAGATTTGGGGGGTTGTTTATGCAAAATGATGAAAAAAATTCATATCTCGGAAAACTGAGAGTGTTCCACGATCAGATTCGAATATGTGTTTCTTGAATGCCGAAAGAATAAAATAGTGAAAACCGCATAGTTTGTTAGCCCCCAGGTTTGGAGATTTGGGGGGTTGTTTATGCAAAATGATGAAAAAAAATCATATCTCGAAAAAGTGAGAGTGTTCCACGATCAGCTTTGAATATGTGTTTCTTGAATGCCGCAAGAATAAAATAGTGAAAACCCCATAGTTTGTTAGCCCCCAGGTTTGGAGATTTGGGGGGTTGTTTATGCAAAATGATGAAAAAAAATCATATCTCGAAAAAGTGAGAGTGTTCCACGATCAGCTTTGAATATGTGTTTCTTGAATGCCGAAAGAATAAAATACTGAAAACCCCATAGTTTGTTAGCCCCCAGGTTTGGAGATTTGGGGGGTTGTTTATGCAAAATGATGAAAAAAATTCATATCTCGAAAAAGTGAGAGTATTCCACGATCAGATTCGAATATGTGTTTCTTGAATGCCGAAAGAATAAAATACTGAAAACCTTATAGTTTGTTAGCCCCCACGTTTGGAGATTTGGGGGGTTGTTTATGCAAAATGATGAAAAAAAATCATATCTCGAAAAAGTGAGAGTGTTCCACGATCAGCTTTGAATATGTGTTTCTTGAATGCCGAAAGAATGAAATACTGAAAACCCCATAGTTTGTTAGCCCCCAGGTTTGGAGATTTGGGGGGTTGTTTATGCAAAATGATGAAAAAAAATCATATCTCGAAAAAGTGAGAGTGTTCCACGATCAGCTTCGAATATGTGTTTCTTGAATGCCGCAAGAATAAAATAGTGAAAACCCCATAGTTTGTTAGCCCCCAGGTTTGGAGATTTGGGGGGTTGTTTATGCAAAATGATGAAAAAAATTCATATCTCGGAAAACTGAGAGTGTTCCACGATCAGCTTTGAATATGTGTTTCTTGAATGCCGAAAGAATAAAATAGTGAAAACCGCATAGTTTGTTAGCCCCCAGGTTTGGAGATTTGGGGGGTTGTTTATGCAAAATGATGAAAAAAATTCATATCTCGAAAAAGTGAGAGTGTTGCACGATCAGCTCTGAATATGTGTTTCTTGAATGCCGAAAGAATGAAATAGTGAAAACCGCATAGTTTGTTAGCCCCCAGGTTTGGAGATTTGGGGGGTTGTTTATGCAAAATGATGAAAAAAATTCATATCTCGGGAAACTGAGAGTGTTCCACGATCAGCTTTGAATATGTGTTTCTTCAATGCCGAAAGAATAAAATAGTGAAAACCCCATAGTTTGTTAGCCCCCAGGTTTGGAGATTGGGGGGGTTGTTTGTGCAAAATGATGAAAAAAATTCATATCTCGAAAAAGTGAGAGTGTTCCACGATCAGCTTTGAATATGTGTTTCTTGAATGCCGAAAGAATAAAATACTGAAAACCCCATAGTTTGTTAGCCCCCAGGTTTGGAGATTTGGGGGGTTGTTTATGCAAAATGATGAAAAAAATTCATATCTCGAAAAAGTGAGAGTGTTCCACGATCAGCTTTGAATATGTGTTTCTTGAATGCCGAAAGAATAAAATACTGAAAACCCCATAGTTTGTTAGCCCCCAGGTTTGGAGGTTTGGGGGGTTGTTTATGCAAAATGATGAAAAAAATTCATATCTCGAAAAAGTGAGAGTGTTCCACGATCAGATTCGAATATGTGTTTCTTGAATGCCGAAAGAATAAAATACTGAAAACCTTATAGTTTGTTAGCCCCCACGTTTGGAGATTTGGGGGGTTGTTTATGCAAAATGATGAAAAAAAATCATATCTCGAAAAAGTGAGAGTGTTCCACGATCAGCTTTGAATATGTGTTTCTTGAATGCCGCAAGAATAAAATAGTGAAAACCCCATAGTTTGTTAGCCCCCAGGTTTGGAGATTTGGGGGGTTGTTTATGCAAAATGATGAAAAAAAATCATATCTCGAAAAAGTGAGAGTGTTCCACGATCAGCTTTGAATATGTGTTTCTTGAATGCCGAAAGAATAAAATACTGAAAACCCCATTGTTTGTTAGCCCCCAGGTTTGGAGATTTGGGGGGTTGTTTATGCAAAATGATGAAAAAAATTCATATCTCGGAAAACTGAGAGTGTTCCACGATCAGATTCGAATATGTGTTTCTTGAATGCCGAAAGAATAAAATACTGAAAACCCCATAGTTTGTTAGCCCCCAGGTTTGGAGATTTGGGGGGTTGTTTATGCAAAATGATGAAAAAAATTCATATCTCGATGAAATACCAATATGTGTTCATTGAATGACTCCATCGATCTAAACTGGGTCTAAATAGCAATAATTATGTATTTATTTATAATTCAGAAAGAGATCACTGACAAAAACGAATATCAACTCTATTCTATATTTCAGAAATTCTCCAACATTTGGTGTAACCGTATAATGAATGCACCAATAAATAGATGAAGATTATATACCAAAGATTTCGTTAAGGCTTATGTGGAAATAAAAAGAATAACAGAAAACCAAATTTGTTTGAGGCATGTTACTGTAACATTCCAAGTTTGTAAATCCTAAGAACATTATGAAAAAGGGAAGAAAAAGTGAATCCTGTCCTGCTCTGAAGAGCTGGCTAAATGTAGAATTACGTTAAAGGGGGTTTTATACTTATATTTTTGGCTTGTGATGTGATCGTCTAGATCGAAAAACAGTTTTTTGTGAATAACTCAGAAAATATCCACTTTAGGGCAAGGGTGTGATGTATACACTCACATTCTTTTTTAACGTAGATTCAATATCTCCCATAAAAAAATGGGCTTCTAATTTGAAAAAATTGATTTTTCACGATTTTGTCATCCCTTACTTTGAAAGCGATTTTTTCACCCCCTGTAGCATGAATCGCGATTTCGATTTTGAAAGTGGATACATCAATCTTACATCTTGAAAAATCCCAAAAATAAAAATTTTCCATCCAAAAACCTCGAAGTTATTCTTGTTTCAGCGGAGCTCTATTTTCGATTTTTGTTTCGAATTTTCCCGCTCAGAGAGAATTTTCCAACCAAAACTGAAAAATGTTACATCAAAATAACTTGAAATTTTCTAAGGAATCTATTTCTGCAATAAAAAAATGGGGTTCTAATTTGAAAAACGGAAGTTGACGTCATTTCCGTAAAAACCGGAGGTGCTCATGCCTTGAAAAAATTTTAGATTTCATCAGCATCGTGAAATACTTATAAGTGCTGAATTTCATGAAAATACGTTCAGTAGTTTCCCGTATAAATATGGGTGAGGTTCCTCGTGAAAGACCCTGTATTGATGGGGAGAAAATGGTGCTAATTCTAGGAACAACTTTAACGCATATGGTATTGAAATATTTCCGAATTTCGTGAAAAAAATCATTGAACAGTCATTAATAAGATTTCAAATAATCAATTAATACTTGTCAAAAGATTGGGCAAAAAAATATGACAAACAAGAAAATTTCATATGGATATTATCAGCCGTTAGCCAATTCAAAATGATAAAAAAAATATCTTACCTGATGAACCAAATTTAAAGCAGATCAACACTAACACAATATATCAAACCAATTAAGCACAGCAAATTATATTCAAAAACAAGAATATTTCCAAAGTGGGGTTTCAACGAAGATTCTTTCAGCAGATTATCAGATCACAGTGAATGCCATCGAACTAAATAATTTTTTTTTAAATCTTTCCTTAAACAGTTCAAACAGGTAAAGAATAGTTGAGAGGGTTTAGGGAGGTGTTCAACAATATTTTGGGAATTCCAACAGCAATAAAAGACATACCAGCAATAAAACAATCTATTGATATTTCCAGAATTATTGGAGTTGTAAAAAGTTCTACTTTAACAATCATGTGAATATTGTGTTTATTTATTGAATGGGGGAAAATAGCGTCAGAATTCTTGAAATGCTTTTTTTGCATAATCTTGTGACATTTAAAAAATTTGAACACAGGGGTGCAATTAATTAATTTAATTCAAGATCCGAATCTGCGCTGAAAATTCCAAGTCTCTAAGTTCGTACATTTGAGAGGCATCGCGTTTACGAACGGACGGATAGAAATGAATTTGACTACGGATTCGTGAATCGAACCGAATCATTTCACACCATTCTCGGCCAAAATTTCAATAATGCACTCATCGTGACGAAATTATAGGGCTCCTAAGTAGAACGAGCGCTTAAGAAGGGATGCTATCAAAACACACACGTCTATTACCATAAGATAACTGATTGGAAAAAATGTTGACTAAAAACAATCGATTACTAGAAAAACATTAAGCTCACTTTCTTGCTGGGACACACTGTACATCCAATTCGTCTTTCAATACCTGGTAGCACGTTCTCACTTGGTGAATGGCCCATTTTATTGGGGTGGGTCATTCATTTCGTAAATATTCCAACAGAAGGATAAAGGTACTCGTAATTAGACCTTCCGTTTGTCGGTGAATCATAAAAAAATATCAGGCTATTTGAGTCCGTTCGGGATCATAATAACTGGGAAAACCATGAATTGTGTAAATGCGTCCTATCTTATTCCTGGAAGCACTGGCATAAACGTGATTATGAAACAGAAAATTTTGGGGAATTCCATTATCCCAAATAGGCAAATTGGATCGAAACAATCGAGATACAGGAGAAAAAGATCCGCTGAATAGTTGTAATGCAGTATTCGAATCTTTCGAACAACCCCCAAATCTCCAAACGTGGGGGCTAACAAACTATGGGGTTTTCAGTATTTTATTCTTTCGGCATTCAAGAAACACATATTCGAATCTGATCGTGGAACACTCTCAGTTTTTCGAGATATGAATTTTTTTCATCATTTTGCATAAACAACCCCCCAAATCTCTAAACGTGGGGGCTAACAAACTATGGGGTTTTCAGTATTTTATTCTTTCGGCATTCAAGAAACACATATTCGAATCTGATCGTGGAACACTCTCAGTTTTCCGAGATATGAATTTTTGTCATCATTTTGCATAAACAACCCCCCAAATCTCCAAACGTGGGGGCTAACAAACTATGGCGTTTTCAGTATTTTATTCTTTCGGCATTCAAGAAACACATATTCGAATCTGATCGTGGAACACTCTCAGTTTTCCGAGATATGAATTTTTTTCATCATTTTGCATAAACAACCCCCCAAATCTCCAAACGTGGGGGCTAACAAACTATGGCGTTTTCAGTATTTTATTCTTTCGGCATTCGAGAAACACATAATCAAAGCTGATCGTGGAACACTCTCAGTTTTCCGAGATATGAATTTTTTTCATCATTTTGCACAAACAACCCCCCAAATCTCCAAACCTGGGGGCTAACAAACTATGGGGTTTTCACTATTTTATTCTTTCGGCATTCAAGAAACACATATTCAAAGCTGATCGTGGAACACTCTCAGTTTTCCAAGATATGAATTTTTTTCATAATTTTGCATAAACAACCCCCCAAATCTCCAAACCTGGGGGCTAACAAACTATGAGGTATTCAGTATTTTATTCTTTCGGCATTCAAGAAACACATATTCAAAGCTGATCGTGGAACACTCTCACTTTTTCGAGATATGAATTTTTTTCATCATTTTGCATAAACAACCCCCCAAATCTCCAAACGTGGGGGCTAACAAACTATGGGGTTTTCAGTATTTTATTCTTTCGGCATTCAAGAAACACATATTCGAATCTGATCGTGGAACACTCTCAGTTTTCCGAGATATGAATTTTTTTCATCATTTTGCATAAACAACCCCCCAAATCTCCAAACCTGGGGGCTAACAAACTATGAGGTTTTCACTATTTTATTCTTGCGACATTCAAGAAACACATATTCGAAGCTGATCGTGGAACACTTTCACTTTTTCGAGATATGATTTTTTTTCATCATTTTGCATAAACAACCCCCCAAATCTCCAAACCTGGGGGCTAACAAACTATGGGGTTTTCACTATTTTATTCTTTCGGCATTCAAGAAACACATATTCGAATCTGATCGTGGAACACTCTCAGTTTTCCGAGATATGAATTTTTTTCATCATTTTGCATAAACAACCCCCCAAATCTCCAAACCTGGGGGCTAACAAACTATGGGGTTTTCAGTATTTTATTCTTTCGGCATTCAAGAAACACATATTCAAAGCTGATCGTGGAACACTCTCACTTTTTCGAGATATGAATTTTTTTCATCATTTTGCACAAACAACCCCCCAAATCTCCAAACGTGGGGGCTAACAAACTATGGGGTTTTCAGTATTTTATTCTTTCGGCATTCAAGAAACACATATTCGAATCTGATCGTGGAACACTCTCAGTTTTTCGAGATATGAATTTTTTTCATCATTTTGCATAAACAACCCCCCAAATCTCTAAACGTGGGGGCTAACAAACTATGGGGTTTTCAGTATTTTATTCTTTCGGCATTCAAGAAACACATATTCGAATCTGATCGTGGAACACTCTCAGTTTTCCGAGATATGAATTTTTGTCATCATTTTGCATAAACAACCCCCCAAATCTCCAAACGTGGGGGCTAACAAACTATGGCGTTTTCAGTATTTTATTCTTTCGGCATTCAAGAAACACATATTCGAATCTGATCGTTTAACACTCTCAGTTTTCCGAGATATGAATTTTTTTCATCATTTTGCATAAACAACCCCCCAAATCTCCAAACGTGGGGGCTAACAAACTATGGCGTTTTCAGTATTTTATTCTTTCGGCATTCAAGAAACACATAATCAAAGCTGATCGTGGAACACTCTCAGTTTTCCGAGATATGAATTTTTTTCATCATTTTGCACAAACAACCCCCCAAATCTCCAAACCTGGGGGCTAACAAACTATGGGGTTTTCACTATTTTATTCTTTCGGCATTCAAGAAACACATATTCAAAGCTGATCGTGAAACACTTTCAGTTTTCCAAGATATGAATTTTTTTCATAATTTTGCATAAACAACCCCCCAAATCTCCAAACCTGGGGGCTAACAAACTATGAGGTATTCAGTATTTTATTCTTTCGGCATTCAAGAAACACATATTCAAAGCTGATCGTGGAACACTCTCATTTTTTCGAGATATGAATTTTTTTCATCATTTTGCATAAACAACCCCCCAAATCTCCAAACGTGGGGGCTAACAAACTATGGGGTTTTCAGTATTTTATTCTTTCGGCATTCAAGAAACACATATTCGAATCTGATCGTGGAACACTCTCAGTTTTCCGAGATATGAGTTTTTTTCATCATTTTGCATAAACAACCCCCCAAATCTCCAAACCTGGGGGCTAACAAACTATGAGGTTTTCACTATTTTATTCTTGCGACATTCAAGAAACACATATTCGAAGCTGATCGTGGAACACTTTCACTTTTTCGAGATATGATTTTTTTTCATCATTTTGCATAAACAACCCCCCAAATCTCCAAACCTGGGGGCTAACAAACTATGCGGTTTTCACTATTTTATTCTTTCGGCATTCAAGAAACACATATTCGAATCTGATCGTGGAACACTCTCAGTTTTCCGAGATATGAATTTTTTTCATCATTTTGCATAAACAACCCCCCAAATCTCCAATCCTGGGGGCTAACAAACTATGGGGTTTTCTGTATTTTATTCTTTCGGCATTCAAGAAACACATATTCGAATCTGATCGTGGAACACTCTCAGTTTTTCGAGATATGAATTTTTTTCATCATTTTGCATAAACAACCCCCCAAATCTCTAAACGTGGGGGCTAACAAACTATGGGGTTTTCAGTATTTTATTCTTTCGGCATTCAAGAAACACATATTCGAATCTGATCGTGGAACACTCTCGGTTTTCCGAGATATGAATTTTTGTCATCATTTTGCATAAACAACCCCCCAAATCTCCAAACGTGGGGGCTAACAAACTATGGCGTTTTCAGTATTTTATTCTTTCGGCATTCAAGAAACACATATTCGAATCTGATCGTGGAACACTCTCAGTTTTCCGAGATATGAATTTTTTTCATCATTTTGCATAAACAACCCCCCAAATCTCCAAACGTGGGGGCTAACAAACTATGGCGTTTTCAGTATTTTATTCTTTCGGCATTCAAGAAACACATATTCAAAGCTGATCGTGGAACACTCTCAGTTTTCCGAGATATGAATTTTTTTCATCATTTTGCACAAACAACCCCCCAAATCTCCAAACCTGGGGGCTAACAAACTATGGGGTTTTCACTATTTTATTCTTTCGGCATTCAAGAAACACATATTCAAAGCTGATCGTGGAACACTCTCAGTTTTCCAAGATATGAATTTTTTTCATAATTTTGCATAAACAACCCCCCAAATCTCCAAACCTGGGGGCTAACAAACTATGAGGTATTCAGTATTTTATTCTTTCGGCATTCAAGAAACACATATTCAAAGCTGATCGTGGAACACTCTCACTTTTTCGAGATATGAATTTTTTTCATCATTTTGCATAAACAATCCCCCAAATCTCCAAACGTGGGGGCTAACAAACTATGGGGTTTTCAGTATTTTATTCTTTCGGCATTCAAGAAACACATATTCGAATCTGATCGTGGAACACTCTCAGTTTTCCGAGATATGAATTTTTTTCATCATTTTGCATAAACAACCCCCCAAATCTCCAAACCTGGGGGCTAACAAACTATGGGGTTTTCACTATTTTATTTTTTCGGCATTCAAGAAACACATATTCAAAGCTGATCGTGGAACACTCTTAGTTTTTCGAGATATGAATTTTTTTCATCATTTTGCACAAACAACCCCCCAAATCTCCAAACCTGGGGGCTAACAAACTATGGGGTTTTCAGTATTTTATTCTTTCGGCATTCAAGAAACACATATTCGAATCTGATCGTGGAACACTCTCAGTTTTCCGAGATATGAATTTTTTTCATCATTTTGCATAAACAACCCCCCAAATCTCCAAACCTGGGGGCTAACAAACTATGGGGTTTTCACTATTTTATTCTTGCGGCATTCAAGAAACACATATTCAAAGCTGATCGTGGAACACTCTCACTTTCTCGAGATATGATTTTTTTTCATCATTTTTCATAAACAACCCCCCAAATCTCCAAACCTGGGGGCTAACAAACTATGCGGTTTTCACTATTTTATTCTTTCGGCATTCAAGAAACACATATTCGAATCTGATCGTGGAACACTCTCAGTTTTCCGAGATATGAATTTTTTTCATCATTTTGCATAAACAACCCCCCAAATCTCCAAACCTGGGGGCTAACAAACTATGGGGTTTTCATTATTTTATTCTTTCGGCATTCGAGAAACACATATTGAAAGCTGATCGTGGAACACTCTTAGTTTTCCGAGATATGATTTTTTTTCATCATTTCGCATAAACAACCCCCCCAAATCTCCAAACGTGGGGGCTAACAAACCATGAGGGGTATTGCATTTCATTCTTTCGGCATTGAAGAAACATATATTCAAAGCTCATTGTGGAACACTCCCATTTCGTCGAGTTATGATTTTAGTCAGAAATCACCCCCAAAAACCCCCACAACTCCCTCCCTGAGGCTTAAAAGTCCCCAAATGAAAGAGGATTGAATTTCTCATCGACCCATCAAGCCCACATCGAAATCTGAATGCGATACGATCTCATTTGAGTGAGTTATGAATTTTGTTTTCATGAGCCATTGTTTGTCTTTGAGTGTATGTGTGGATGTGGCCAACTTCACACCGATTACAATACAACATTTCCAAATATTGAAGAATATTCAAGCATTTCTACATAATTCTAAGCAATTCCACACATTTCTAGGACATGCCATTTTTTTTTAATGACCCCAGATGTTTAGATTACCCACCCATAGGATGAAATATCTCCATGATTGCAGAAGAAAGCTGTATGATAACTTGATAGGCTATCGAGTAGGCGACAAGTTTTAAAGTTTAAACCATTTATTAGTCTTCAAGATCAACAATTAACCAAAAATGTTAACTAAATGGGACCATAAAACCTGAATTTTTTGTCCACTTTTTCGATTTGAACGAGTGTGAAAACAGCAACGGTTTTGCTAGCAACGGTTTTAGCGGGTGCACCGTAACTATTGATCCCAGCTGAGAATATGCCTCGTTGAAAGATTCGCTATTGAAATTTCGCTGGCGACTGCAGAATTATTAGAGAATATTCAAACTCTCAATGATATCATCGACATTCATTCGAGATCGATTAAATAAGGTGGTCATAAGAAGGTGCAAAAATAAAACACTGCTGAATGTTACGTTCCCTTAAACCTAAAAACAAATTGACATGAATTATATTGATATTTTAATATATTATGTATATGTGATTGATATTGATATTGGATCGGATATCAAAATGGTGAATAAAAATCGACGCTATCCATTGCCGTGCCCTAGAAGTGGAACGAATGTACTTTGAAAATTTCGAATGGTCAGTACAATGAAATTCGAATTAGGAGTTGTCGCTCATCTTGAGGTAGTTTTTGGTGTTGACTGAAAAGAGAAGAGAAATTCCTAATGGATGGATCCCATTGTCGGGCTTCAGGGGCGGCGCAGCAGGACTTTGAAAATTTCGAATGGTCAGTACAATAAAATTCAAAACAGGGGTTGTCGCTCATCTTGAGGTAATTTTTGGCGTTGACTAAAATGAGGAGAAAAATTCCTAATGGATGGATCCCACTGTCGGGCTTCAGGGGCAGCGCGGCAGGACTTTGAATATTTCGAATGGTACGTTCGATAAAAATCAAAACAGGAGTTGTCGCTCATCTTGAGGTGGTTTTTGGTGTTGACTAAAATGAGAGGAAAAATTCCTGATCAATGAATCCCATTGTCGGGCTTCAGGGGCGGCGCGGCACGACTTTGAAAATTTCGAATGGCCAGTACAATAAAATTCAAAACAGGAGTTGTCGCTCATCTTGAGTTGATTTTCGGTGTTAACTGTGATAAGAACAAACTTTTCTGATCGATGAATCCCACTGTCGGGCTTCACGGGCGGCGCGGTAGGACTTTGAAAATTTCGACTGGTACGTTCGATAAAAATCAAAACAGGAGTTGTCGCTCATCTTGAGGTAGTTTTTGGTGTTGACTGAAAAGAGAAGAAAAATTCCTAATGGATGGATCCCATTGTCGGGCTTCAGGGGCGGCGCGGCAGGACTTTGAAAATTTCGAATGGTACGTTCGATAAAAATCAAAACAGGAGTTGTCGCTCATCTTGAGTTGATTTTCGGTGTTAACTGTGATAAGAACAAACTTTTCTGATCGATGAATCCCATTGTCGGGCTTCAGGGGCGGCGCAGCAGGACTTTGAAAATTTCGAATGGTCAGTACAATAAAATTCAAAACAGGGGTTGTCGCTCATCTTGAGGTAATTTTTGGCGTTGACTAAAATGAGAAGAAAAATTCCTAATGGATGGATCCCATTGTCGGGCTTCAGGGGCGGCGCGGCAGGACTTTGAATATTTCGAATGGTACGTTCGATAAAAATCAAAACAGGAGTTGTCGCTCATCTTGAGTTGATTTTCGGTGTTAACTGTCATAAGAACAAACTTTTCTGATCGATGAATCCCATTGTCGGGCTTCAGGGGTTGCGCGGTAGGACTTTGAAGATTTCGACTGGTACATTCGATAAAAACCAAAACAGGAGTTGTCGCTCATCTTGAGATAGTTTTCGGTGTTGATTGAAATGAGAAGAAAAATTCAGGAATTTTTCCTCTCATTTAGTCAACACCAAAAACCACCTCAAGATGAGCGACAACTCCTGTTTTGATTTTTATCGAACGTACCATTCGAAATTTTCAAAGTCCTGCTGCGCCGCCCCTGAAGCCCGACAATGGGATCCATCCATCAGGAATGTTTCCTCTCATTTTAGTCAACACCAAAAACCACCTCAAGATGAGCGACAACTCCTGTTTTGATTTTTATCGAACGTACCATTCGAAATTTTCAAAGTCCTACCGCGCCGCCCCTGAAGCCGACAATGGGATTCATCGATTAGGAAAGTTTGTTCTTATCACAGTCAACACCGAAAATCAACTCAAGATGAGCGACAACTCCTGTTTTGGTTTTTATCGAACGTACCATTCGAAATTTTCAAAGTCCTACCGCGCCGCCCCTGAAGCCCGACAATGGGAGTCATCGATTAGGAAAGTTTGTTCTTATCACAGTCAACACCGAAAATCAACTCAAGATGAGCGACAACTCCTGTTTTTGTTTTTATCGAACGTACCATTCGAAATTTTCAAAGTCCTACCGCGCCGCCCCTGAAGCCCGACAATGGGATTCATCGATAAAAAAAGTTTGTTCTCATCACAGTCAACACCGAAAATCAACTCAAGATGAGCGACAACTCCTGTTTTGAATTTTATTGTACTGGCCATTCGAAATTTTCAAAGTCATGCCGCGCCGCCCCTGAAGCCCGACAATGGGAACCATCCATTAGGAATTTTTCTTCTCATTTATGTCAACACCAAAAACTATCTCAAGATGAGCGACAACTCCTGTTTTGATTTTTATCGAACGTTCCATTCGAAATTTTCAAAGTCCTGCTGCGCCGCCCCTGAAGCCCGACAATGGGATCCATCCATCAGGAATTTTTCCTCTCATTTTAGTCAACACCAAAAACCACCTCAAGATGAGGGACAACTCCTGTTTTGATTTTTATCGAACGTACCATTCGAAATTTTCAAAGTCCTACCGCGCCGCCCCTGAAGCCGACAATGGGATTCATCGATTAGGAAAGTTTGTTCTTATCACAGTCAACACCGAAAATCAACTCAAGATGAGCGACAACTCCTGTTTTGGTTTTTATCGAACGTACCATTCGAAATTTTCAAAGTCCTACCGCGCCGCCCCTGAAGCCCGACAATGGGATTCATCGATAAAAAAAGTTTGTTCTTATCACAGTCAACACCGAAAATCAACTCAAGATGAGCGACAACTCCTGTTTTGAAATTTATTGTACTGGCCATTCGAAATTTTCAAAGTCCTTCCGCGCCGCCCCTGAAGCCCGACAATGGAAACCATCCATTAGGAATTTTTCTTCTCATTTATGTCAACACCAAAAACTATCTCAAGATGAGCGACAACTCTTGTTTTGGTTTTTATCGAACGTACAATTCGAAATTTTCAAAGTCCTACCGCGCCGCCCCTGAAGCCCGACAATGGGATCCATCCATTAGGAATTTTTCTTGTCATTTTAGTCAACGCCAAAAATTACCTCAAGATGAGCGACAATCCCTGTTTTGAATTTTATTGTACTGACCATTCGAAATTTTCAAAGTCCTGCTGCGCCGCCCCTGAAGCCCGACAATGGGATCCATCCATTAGGAATTTCTCTTCTCTTTTCAGTCAACACCAAAAACTACCTCAAGATGAGCGACAACTCCTAATTCGAATTTCATTGTTCTGACCATTCGAAATTTTCAAAGTACATTCGTTCCACTTCTAGCGCACGGCAATGGATAGCGTCGATTTTTATTTACCATTTTGATATCCGATCCAATATCAATATCAATCACATATACATAATATATTAAAATATCAATATAATTCATGTCAATTTGTTTTTAGGTTTAAGGGAACGTAACATTCAGCAGTGTTTTATTTTTCCACCCTCTTATGACCACCTTATTTAATCGATCTCGAATGAATGTCGATGATATCATTGAGAGTTTGAATATTATCTAATAATTCTGCAGTCGCCAGCGAAATTTCAATAGCGAATCTTTCAACGAGGCATATTCTCAGCTGGGATCAATAGTTACGGTGCACCCGCTAAAACCGTTGCTAGCAAAACCGTTGCTGTTTTCACGCCGATTCGATTTGAGCATTTTTTGACCACTTACATTCATTCAAGTAGCTTTCTAGAAATTTTACTTTTAGCTTTCCCCAGTTTATTTAGGTACTCTCCCTGAATACTACTTACAGTCGAAAAAAATAGCATAATATTTTTCGTTTTGAATGTGAATATGACGTATAGGCTGTTTTTCATTTTCATAAAAAGACTCTTCAATCTCTCCTGAATTTTCATTCAGAATAACGGCTATTTTATCGATTTCAAAGGTTTCAGAGGTTTCCAGATCTGTTGTTTCATCAAGCGATCGCTTTCGATCACTTTCTTCTATTTTTTTTCTAGCACAGAACACAACTGCTTCTCCGAACTCTTATACAAGTTGCGACCTTCGAAGCTTTTAGTTTCTGAGGGGACCCCTCGGCGTACTATAGCGTTCCTTAATTTTCTGCCAGTTTTTTTTAAACTTCATCAGTATCTCGATCAGTATTGACATTACATAGTCAGAAATGTCAGTTTTCAGTCTGACTGTCAGTCCGATTGCTCGTGTTCGCTTTAGAGTTCTCACGTCGACAGAAGTAATTGATACTTACACTATCCCCCACTCCGATTCAATCAATAAGAATACCCGTGCATCTGTGATATTGCAATGCGCAATCGTTTTCTGTGATCTTCGGGGCCCTACAGTTCCCACCTTGAGAACAGAAAGCTGAGCGAAACGTGACTTCCTGTACTTCGCCCGTCTAAATTCGATACTTGTACCGTGTCTATAGTCACAGCCGAACGCAAACACGGCCTTTATTTGTTTTTTCCAGTTGTGCAAATGGAAATACTGACGAACAATCGACCGAAACTGCTTTCGGCCCAGGGAGAGAAAGAACTAAACTGCAAAATTCCTACAGGGCCGCATTCAAACTTTCCTTCGTGGAATGTTCTGAGAAATTGGTATAATAACCGGCTTACATCACGCAGATTGTCGACTTTCGAAATGAGGTCTTAGGTCTATAAATTCCACCTTGACCTCTCTATAACGCGAACTTCATATTAAGTTAGCAAATCCACCCCGTAGAAAAAAAAAAACTAGATACGAGACAAATTATTTTCTTTAAAGACAAATTCGAGAAAGGTGATAATTAAGGCAGTAGATAAAATGTCATTGACGAATGCGCTGTTGCCAAATATGCAAAGTTTCCAGAAATATCACTAAACTCCGGAAAAAGGCCTAAAATATGCCTTGGCCTATAAGTTGGATTTTTTGTGTGTATTCTACTTCATATGGACATCGACAATTATTTATAACCATTTTGGTCGTATTCGTTCTATATTGGGGAAGTGTTAAAGCTAACTTTATGTTAAGTTAGCAAAGCCACAATTCAAAAATTATTGCAACTGACAGAACGTCATTATTCAAATGCGAAATGTCGACATAATTCGAGAAATCCCAAGAAAAAGGTGTAAACGATTATTCAGAATCAATGTGATGATATTTGATGTTTATTTCTGGATGGCTCTGCCAACTTGATGTGGAGTTAACAAAGCCAACCCGTATAAAAATATAAGGCGGGACGAATTATTTTCTTTCATGACAAATTCTCGACAATAACTGGAAAATTATTTCAATAAGTTTCATTGATGTTCTCGCAAGTGGCTTATGTGGGTACTATAGTAATTAGTGAGAGTAAAACAGTTTTCTTTATGTGGGAACTGGAGAAGAATAAATAAAATTCGGATGCCTATAAAGTTAGCAGTGCCACTTGCGAGAAAATCAATAAAACCCATTGCATTAATTGTCGAGTATTTGTCGTGAAAGAAAAAAATTTGTCGCGTCCTCAGTTTTTTTTCTTCGGGCTGGCTTTGCTAACTTAACGTTAAGTTAGCAGAACCACTTTCTCAATATCGACCAAATATCATGAAAATGGTTATAAATAATTGTCGAGTAATTGTAGAAGTCCATATGAAGTGAACAAAACACAAAAAATCCATTCCTTCTTGTTCATTTTTCGTCTTTTCCCCGCGATTTCGTGTTATTTCTGGAATTATCGCACTTTTGCAACAGCGCATTCGTTATTGACTTTTTTTCTATTGCATTAATTGTCGAATAATTGTCGAGAATTTGTCGTGAAGGAAAATAATTTGTCGCGTGTTTAGTTTTTTTTTCTACGGAGTGGCTTTGCTAACTTAACGTTAAGTAAGCAGAACCACTTTCTCAATATCGACCAAACATCATGAAAATGGTTATAAATAATTGTCGAGTAATTGTCGAAGTCCATATGAAGTGAACAAACACAAAAAATCCATTCCTTCTTGTTTATTTTTCGTCTTTTCCCCGCGAGTTTGATATATTTCTGGAATTATCGCATTTTTTGACAACAGCGCATTCGTAATTGACTCTTTTTCTATTGCATTAATTGTCGAATACCTACCTCGAATTTGTCGTGAACTCGGTCGTGAAAGAAAAAAATGTGTCGCATCCTTAGTTTTTTTTTTCTACGGGGTGGCTTTGCTTA
Source organism: Adalia decempunctata (assembly GCA_951802165.1). Lineage (NCBI taxonomy): Eukaryota > Metazoa > Arthropoda > Insecta > Coleoptera > Coccinellidae > Adalia > Adalia decempunctata. The sequence goes on from OX637697.1 coordinate 44,476,355, forward strand.
CTAACGTTAAGTTAGCAAAGCCACCCCGTAGAGAAAAAAATTAAGGATGCGGCAAATTTTTTTCTTTCACGACAGATTCGGGACAGGTATTCGACAATTAATGCAATAGGAATAAGAAAGTCAATAACAAATGCGCTGTTGCCAAAAATGCGACATTTTCAGAAATATAGGGAAATCGCGAGAAAATGGAGTGGAAATTGCAAGAAAGATTAAATTTGTTGTGTGTTTTTTACCTCATTTCAACATCGACAACTACTCGACAATCTTTTATGATCATCGTGATGATATTCGACCACTATTTGCTAAATCTATATCTATACTAATATTATAAAGAGGAAAGATTTGTATTTTTGTTTGTTTGATACGAATAGGCTCAAAAACTACTGGACCGATTTCCGAAATTCTTTCACCCTACGAAAGCTACATTATCCCTGAGTGACATAGGCTATACTTTTCACCAGAAAAAATGAGGATTCCTACTATAACTTCAATAATTACAAAAATCAGCCATAATCAGCTATTGTCACGTGCGCTGCAAAAACCGTAAGACTTACGTGGATACAATGTATGACGGAAATGTACCTTTTAAATAGTTCTACAAAAAAATCTGCGATAGCATATATCTATCTCTCAAGATTGACTTGCTATTACCTGTTTATGGTAATTAGATGTTTTCCAAAATTATGCACTATTTGGGAGTGTGGTTTTATGAATTGGGTATTGATCCTCATCCAACCTAATACGTTATTTATTCCCAGTATTTAATTTAGAACGAAATTGCCCCTCAGATCATACAATTACAACGAGTACATCAAAAGATATGGCAGGTTGAAGTGTTGAAGATGAAACCGCCGCGTGAAACAAATTTCTACCCGGGCGAAGCTGGGACGGCCTGCTTGTTAATATATAAAGTTAGCAAAGCCACCCCGTAGAAAAAAAAACTAAGGACGACAACTTTCACGACAAATTCTCGAAAATTATTCGACAATTAATGCAATAGGTTTCATTGATTTTCTCGCAAGTGGCACTGCTAACTTTATAAACATAAAATTCGGCCATGGTACAAGTTGTTGCTTACTTTGTATCAATTGTATCACACGACACTGTAGATTTCTCTTGAAAAATAATTTTTTTTTCTCTTCCATTTTTCCCTCCGGGTCTTCGTTTCCGAGATACAGGGTGTCAAAAATTCATATTTTTTTCAGTTTTTTTGCTAATATGTATCTCCAACCGTTTGAATTACAGAATTGAGTTTTTGTACACACGTGGTCACTAATAATAGCTACTTTTTTGCACTGAACTCGGTTTCATTAGACGTGCCAGTGGCGGAGGTATTGAATTTGAACAAAGGTTTTACCCCCCAACTTTCCCACCACTGGACGAATTTGAATTTGCACAGCAAATTCTGATGCGCCAATGTGTGTTACATAAAGAGGTACTCCTGGCTCATCACTCTAAAGTGAACCTTTTTCGAGAAAACTGCCTTTTATGATAAAAACAATTTGCTTAGGCATTGTAAATTTCCTGTAATTGGAAAAATGAGCAGTGATAATTAACAAGTTTATTAATTCCAACAAAATTTGACAACTAGGTTTTCAAGTTTAAATTGCAAAGTTATTTTCGAGGTTACTTTTCATTATTTTCAGCGACCACGGTTAACAAGATTACAAGATTTTTTCGAATTATAAGAAATTTACAATGCGTTAGCAAATTGTTTTTGATTATAAAAAGCCGGTTTCCTCGCAGTAATGAACCAGGAGTACATACCTTTTTTATTTAGAACACATTGGTGCATCAGAATTTGCTGTGCAAATGCAAATTCGTCCAGTGGTAGGAAAGTTGGGGGGTACAACCTTTGTGCAAATTCAATGTCCATAAAGTTAGCAGTGCCACTTTCGAGAAATTCAATGAAACCTATTGCATTAATTGTCGAATAATTGTCGAGAATTTGTCGTGAAAGAAAAAAATTTGTCGCTTCCTTAGTTTTTTTTCTACGGGGTGGCTTTGCTAACTTAACGTTAAGTTAGCAGAATTACGAATGCGCTGTTGCCAAAAATGCGATAATTCTAGGAATATCTCGAACTCGCGGGAAAAAGACGTAAAATAAACAAAAAGGAATGGATTTTTTGGGTTTTTTTTACTTCATATCGACTACGACAATTACTCGACAATTATTTGTAACTATTTTCATGAGATTCGGGCGATATTGAAAAAGTGGTTCTGCTAACTTAACGTTAAGTTAGCAAAGCCACCCCGTAGAAAAAAAACTAAGGACGCGGCAAATTTTTTTTCTTTCACGACAAATTCTCGACAATTATTCGACAATTAGTGCAATAGGTTTCATTGAATTTCTCGAAAGTGGCACTGCTAACTTTATGGACATTCAAATTCAATGTCTCCGCCTCTGGCACCTCTTTTGAAACCGTTTGAAGTGACAATGTGTGAACAAAAACCCAATTTTGTAGTTCGAACTGGTTCTGAGATATTAGCAAAAACCTGAAAAAAATCTCCGTTCTCTCTGAAACGAAGAAAAAAATGGAAGAGAAAAAAAGGTTATATTTTATGAGGAATCTACAGTTGATACACTTATTCAGGAACAGCCTGTGTATCTATACGAAATAGATATCATGTAGAGTCGCTCTTGAGTCGTATAGGTTATGAGTGATTTGGACGGGAACCATTATTTTCTGTGACACCATATAATTGTAAACTCTATGATACGTAGCTGCTTCTCGTATGGGTGCGTTCCAGCTGGGTAAAGAAAGAAATTAATATTTTTATGAACCATAGTTACACAATCTACCTTGAACCGAACCTCGAACCTCAGAATAAAATGCTTATATACCGTTCTCTCCTGTACAGGTAAAATCGGCATTTCGTTTATTTATACTGTTCCCTTCCTTTCCTCCCGAGCCCATTCAGCTACAGAGAAATATCGAACAAAGGATTCCTTGTCTTCGATATTGTGGAGAAGGCAAATTTTTAGAGTCTGTTTTTAGTTGACCGCATTATTTTCTTCGACAAGCACACAAAGGTCCATAAAGTTAGCAATGCCACTTGCGAGAGAATCAATGAAATCTATTGCATTAATAATTGTCGAGAATTTGTCGTGGAAGGAGAATTTTTGTCGCGCCCTCAGTTTTTGTTTTGCTTTGCTTACTTAACATAAATTAAACAGAACCACTTTTTCAATATAGATCGAATATCATAAAAATGATTAGAAATAATTGTGAAAATCCATATGAAGTAAAAACACACAAAAACTTCATTCCTTGTGGCATATTTCAATCCTGTAGCCCGCGGTTTCGTGATAATTCCAAAACTATCACGGAATCGCGGAAAAAAGTGTAAAATGAACTAGAAGGGATGAATTTTTGTGTTTATTTTATTTCAAATGGATTTCGACAATAATTTATAATCATTTTTACGATATTCGATCTATATCGAGAAAGTGGTTCTGCTATCTTTATGATGTCTATAAAGTTAGCAGTGCCACTCGAGAGAAAAATCAATGAAATCTATTGCATTAATGGTCGAATAATTGTCGATAATTCGTCGTGAAAGAAAAAAATTTGTCGCGTCCTTAGTTTTTTTTTTAACGGGTTGGCTTTGCTAACTTAAAATAAAGTCACCAGAACCACTTTTTCTATATGGACCGAATATCATAAAAATAATTATAAATAATTGTCGAAGTTCATATGCAGTAAAAAAACAAAAAAATCTATTTCTTTCTGTTTATTTTACGTATTTTTTCCCGCGATTTAGTGATATTTCTGGAATTATCGCACTTTTCGCAACAGCACATTTGTTATTGACTTTTTTCTATTGCATTAATTGTCGAATACCTGTCCTCAATTTGTCGTGAAAGAAAAATAATTGTCGCGCTCTTAATTTTTTTTTCTACGTGGTTTCGCTAACTTAACATAAAGTTAGCAGAACCACTTTTCAAAATGGATCATGCTAACTCGATATAAAGTTAGCAAAGCCACCCCGTAGAAAAAAAAATGACGACGCGACAATTTTTTTTTTCACGACAAATTCAGGACAGGTATTCGACAATAGAATTCGGCAATAGAAAAAACGCCAATAACAAATACAAATGCGCTGTTTCCAAAAATGCGGTAATTCCAGAGATAGCACGAAATCGCAGGAAAAGGGTGCAAAATATGCTATAAAGATTGGATTTTCTGTGTGTTTTTTACTTTATAAGGACTTCGACAATTTTCATAAGCATTGTGATGATTTTCGATCTATGTTGAGGAAGTGGTCATGCTAAGGCGATAGAAAGTTAGCAAAGCCATCCCGTAGAAAAAATTAAGGACGCGACAATTTTTTTTCTTTCACGACAAATTCAGAACAGGCATTCGACAATTAATGCAATAGTAAAAAGTCAATAACAAATGCGCTGTTGCCAAAAATGCAATAATTCCAGAAATAGCACGAAATCGCGGGAAAAGGGCGTAAAATGAACTAGAAGGAATGGATTTTTTGTGTGCTGTTTACTTTGTCGACAATTAATCGACAATTATTCATAAGCATTGTGATGATTTTCGATCTATGTTGAGGAAGTGGTCATGCTAACTCGATATAAAGTTAGCAAAGCCACCACGTAGAGAAAATGTCTATGAAGTTAGCAGTGCCACTTGCGAGAAAATCAATAAAACCTATTGTATTAATTGTCGAATAATTGTCGAGAATTTGTCGTGAAAGAAAAAAATTTGTCGCGTCCTTAGTTTTTTTTCTACGGGTTGGCTTTGCTAACTTAACATTAAGTTAGCAGAACCACTTTCTCAATATCTACCAAATGGTTATAAATAATTGTCGAGTAATTGTCGTAGTCCATATGAAGTAAAAAAAACACAAAAAATCCATTCCTTCTTGTTTATTTTACGTCTTTTTCCCGCGAGTTTGAGATACTTCTGGAATTATCGCATTTTTGGCAACAGCGCATTCGTAATTGACTTTTCTCCTATTGCATTAATTGTCGAATACCAGCCTCGAATTTGTCGTGAAAGAAAAAAATTTGTCGCGACCTTCGTTTTTTTTCTACTGGGTGGCTTTGCTAACTTTATATTAATTTAGCAAATAGTTGTCGAATATCATCAGGATGATCATAAACGATTGTCGAGTAATTGTCGATGTTCAAATAAAGTAGAAAACCCCAAAAAAATGATCCCCAATTTCCAGTCCATTTTCTCGCGATTTCCCTATATTTCTGAAAATGTCGCATTTTTGGCAACAGCGCATTCGTTTTTGACCTTTTTTCTATTGCATTAATTGTCGAATACCTGTCCCGAATTTGTCGTGAAAGGAAAACAATTGTCGCGTCCTTAAATTTTTTCTACGGGGTGGCTTTGCTAACTTAACGTCAAGTTAGCAGAACCACTTTCTCAATATCTACCAAATATCAAAAAATTTCTGGAATTATCGCATTTTTGGCAACAGAGCATTCGTAATTGACTTTTTTTCTATTGCATTAATTGTCGAATACCTGCCTTGAATTTTTCGTGAAAGAAAAAAAATTTGTCGCGACCTTCGTTTTTTTTCTACTAGGTGGCTTTGCTAACATTATATTAATTTAGCAAATAGTGGTCGGATATCATCACGATGATCATAAATGAAAGGATTGTCGATTAATTGTTGATGTTCAAATAAAGAAAAAAAACACACAAAAATTTCATATTTCTAGCAATTTCCACTCCATTTTCTCACTATATCCCTATATATTTCTGAAAATATCTCATTTTTGGCAACAGCGCATTCGTTATTGACTTTTATTCGATAGCATCAATTGTCGGACAGTTATTCGACAATTAATGCAATAGAAACAAAGTCAAAAACGAATGCGCTGTTGCCAAAAACGGGACATTTTCAGAAATATAGGGAAATCGCGAGAAAATGGAGTGGAAGTTGCTAGAAAGATTAAATTTGTTGTGTTTTCTACTTTATTTGAACATCGACAATTACTCAACAATCGTTTATGATCATCCTGATGATATTCGACAACTATTTGCTAAATTAATATAAAGTTAGCAAAGCCACCTAGTAGAAAAAAAACGAAGGTCGCGACAAATTTTTTTCTTTCACGACAAATTCGAGGCAGATATTCGACAATTAATGCAATAGGAATAAAGTCAATTACTAATGCGCTGTTGCCAAAAATGCGATAATTCCAGAAATATATCAAACTCGCGGGAAAAAGACGTAAAATAAACAAGAAGGAATGGATTTTTTGTGTTTTTTTTACTTCATATGGACTACGACAATTACTCGACAATTATTCATAACCATTTTTATGATATTTGGTAGATATTGAGAAAGTGGTTCTGCTAACTTAACGTTAAGTTAGCAAAGCCACCCCGTAGAAAAAAAACTAAGGACACGACAAATTTTTTTCTTTCACGACAAATTCTCGACAATTATTCGACAATTAATGCAATAAGTTTTATTGATTTTCTCGCAAGTGGCACTGCTAACTTCATAGACATGTAGTGTCATGTAGAGAAAAATCAAGGACGCGACAGATTCTTTTCCGTCACGACAAATTCAGGACAGGTATTCGACAATTGATGCAATAGAAAAAACGCCAATAAAAAATGCGCTGTTTCCAAAAATGCGATAATTCCAGAGATAGCACGAAATCGCAGGGAAAGGGCGCAAAATTGTCGAGTAATTATCGATGTTCAAATAAAGTAAAAAACACACAAAAAATTTAATCTTTCTAGCAATTTCCACCCCATTTTCTCGCGATTTCCCCATATTTCTGAAAATATCGCATTTTTGGCAACAGAGCATGCGTTATTGACTTTTTTCTATTGCATTAATTGTCGAATACCTGTCCCGAATTTGTCGTGAAAGAAAAAAAATTGTGGTGTCCCTAATTTTTTTTTCTACTGGGTGGCTTTGCTAACTTAATATCTCGCTTAATATTAAGTCAGCATGACCACTTTCTCAATATCGACCAAATATCATGAAAATGGTTATAAATAATTGTCGAGTAATTGTCGATGTCCATATGGAGTAAAAAAAACACAAAAAATCCATTCCTTTTAGTTTATTTCACTTTGGCTTTGCTAACTTAACGTTAAGTTAGCAAAGCCAAAGTGAAATAGAAAGTAGAAAAAAAATTAAGGACCCGACAATTTATTTTCTTTCACGACAAATTCGGGACAGGTATTCGACAATTAATGCAATAGAAAAAAAGTGAATTACGAATGCGCTGTTTCCAAAAAATGCAAATGCGATGATTCCAGAAATATCTCGAACTTGCGGGAAAAAGGCGTAAAATAAACAAGAAGGAATGGATTTTTCATGTTTTTTTTACTTCATATGGACTTCGACAATTATTCAAAACCATTTTCATGATATTTGGTCGATATTGAGAGAGTGGTTCTGCTTACTTAACGTTAAGTTAGCAAAGCCACCCCGTAAAAAAAAACTAAGGACGCGACAATTTTTTTTTCTTTTACGACAAATCCTCGACAATTATTCGACAATTAATGCAATAGGTTTTATTGATTTTCTCGCAAGTGGCACTGCTAACTTTATAGACATCAAGCAGGCTAGATGTTTCAGATTAAATTTCAAGGATGTGAACAGCTTTTGAAGGCAAAACTCGAAAAAACGCAACATCACTCAAGTCCACGAATTCATTTGAACGCTCGTTATGTATATGTACATATTATCCGAACTATGAGATTGATTGCCTAGAAATAGGCGTGTTAAAATTCCGGAGCACATCCATATTTCCGGATCTTACCTGCGCCAAAAAAAAAATTGCCCAGAGGCTCCCGACGTATTTGATTATCCACGTTCCATCAAACGAATAATATCCAATAATTCCTTTCATTTTCGGGAACTGTATAATTTCAACCTATCAACTCATTAATTTAACCGACTTGTCCGCCCAAACCCCGTCTGGACCGTATGAGGAACCGTGGAACGCACCCCCATCATTTCTGGCAAAGGAAGCCGCTACTCTTTTCTCGAGACCCGTATTCATCGATCCAATTTGGTCAGCGTCATCTTCCCCCAGAAGACCTGTACTTAAAATGGAATTGAAGACGTTCAAATTGACCGGCACACGGTCATTTTCGGGGGAACTTATTAATATCCACGTCTTCAAGGCTTTCGGGGGGATTTTTACATTAATGGCTCGCTACGGTAGACGCCGTCCGGGGCCTTCGGGCGGACATTTGCGGTAGACGGCAGCGGAAATGCCATGCCACGAAATCCAATACGTTCCTCTATGGTTGCGGTCCGCGAGAGATGGGAGACGGCTGTTGAATATTCTCTGTGAGATTTTTCGTGATGACTGCTGTGGGATGGCATCCGTATATGTTTATGGCATGATGGGGTCGATATAAATGTCCAGTTTTATACAAGGTGGGCCTTGAGAAGGAGTGCGAGTAAAACATCTTGGGAAACAAACTACATATGTAGTATACAGGGTCACCAACACCAACGATCAATAGTGGATGAGACTTTACGGGGAATAGGAATTGGGATTATTTCGAAAATTTGGTTTCTCCATTAATCAGTTAATTTACTGATGTTTCAAACGGAACAGTATGTACTAGGAGCATAGAATAACTGGAGAGAAGGCTCCCCTACGAAAATGAACTGCCAAAAACGTCCGGACTTGTCAGTTCGCCGCAAGGTCACGAGATGGCGACAACGTCGTTTCTTCCTACAACATGGCTATCCTTAATAAAATTATCTTTAATGGTTATTAGTTGTTATTACTTATTAGGTCCCATTTATTACTATATCATAATATATATTCTTTTGAAAGAAAGCAATACATACTTTTTTTCGTAAATCCGACAATATAATGCATATAGCACGTGTAAAAAAATGGCTACAAGGATCAGATTGAATATAGGAAGAAAAATCTGTTTCCCGCTCCGAATCTAAGTGTTAGCAGAGGGAATGTGAACGGGGTACCATACAATTCTGCGTATGATACACGAGGACAGATAAAACCTCAGTCTTCCCGTATAATAATAGTAATACCCACCTGAATGTTCGCTTTTTCCGATAAGGATATTGTTTTGACAAATTTATTACCGATCACAGACTTCCCATATAATTGCGCATAAAAAGTTGATTAGAATAAAGCGATGATATGTCATCAATATTGTCTATGTTATGATTTATGGCCATTTTCAATTAAAAGAAGCATAAATGTATCAATAACAATGACAGCCACATTATATTCTTTGCAATTGTTGCGCCATAGAACAAGATATCTGACATGTTGCTGAATAAACGATCTCAGCGTTATCTATCGAGCGTCACACGAAACTCCAACCTCCGCCGTTATTGGCAGTTCAAAATGATCTGTCGAGCGTATGAAGCCTTCCCTCCAGTTATTCTATGCTCCTAGGTATGTATACTCCATTCACTTTTATAAAGTATACCGGTTGGCCATGGAATTCTGACACATTTCACCGTGTATATTTTGAAAATGTTAGGTTATGGTCATTCTTCTGTCAGTTGAACAAGCAACTCTGCCGTTTCTACATTTATGTCATAATAATTACGTATTTATCGAAATGTCTATTTACTTTGGGAAAATAATGAATTTGAGAAAATATTATGTGAATTCAATAATTCCAAAGACCTGGCGAATGTTGAAGACACTTTTTTCTCCTGAATACTGGAAATATTTCACGTATATAAACATGGTTGGAAGATTCAGTTATGCTATTTTCTTTTACGGAAATCAAGAATCGAGTGTTGAAATTTTACTGAAAAATAATGGATAGAATAGTCCGTTACTTTGTGATAGTTCATTCGAGAAAAAAATGAAGGTGTTCGCATAACCCTACAGAAGAAATTATAAACGAACAGTGGAACTCCCCACTTTTCAAAAAATAAGCCTACAGAAGAAATTGAAATACCTTCTTGCACAACTTGAAATACTCCAGTATGAAAATGTAGTAGTACTATACGAAACCTGTGTCACTGTTAAACCTAACTCCATTTACTTGCTGATACTTCGCCTCTGCTTTTTCGAAACTACCTTCGGCGTTCTTAGTTTCTAGGCTTGATAATCAATAATAAAAAATAAACGTCGGCAACGTCTCCGAGATTTATTCATTGACGTAATGTCATTCACAATTGCCAACCTGCGATTTTTTCAGGTGAAAAAACTTGATAAACCTAAAACTTGGCCAACCGCGATACTCTATAAAAGTGAATGGAGTATACCTACCTATACTATTACATGTTTCGATATGTCTTCCCGATTACCTATTCTGTCGAATGTTTTCAAACATTCTGTTCCATTTTTTCACCAGGTTTTCGTTTCAGATATATAGGGTGTCAAGTCAATAATTTAAATTTTTTTCATTTTTCTGCTTGTATCTCAAGAACCGTTTGAATTACAGAATTGAGTTTTTGTACACACATTGTCAGTAGTAATAGTTACTTCCTTTCACTTTACTCGGTTTCATTAGACGTGTCAGCGCCAGATATATTGAATTTGGACAAAGGTTTTACCCCCCCAACTTTCACACCGCTAGACAAATTTGCATTTGTACAGCAAATTCTGCGTCAATGTGTTTTACATAAAAAAGGTACTCCTGGTTCATTCTTGTAATTGGAAAATTCTTGTAATGTTATTAACAATGGTCGCTAAAAAGATTGACAAAAATTCACAATTTAAACTTCAAAACGAAGGTTTCAAATATTGTTGAAATTAATAAACTTATTATCACTACTCATTTTTGTTTTCAGCAAAAAACAAAATGGCTCATCCTTTTCGGTGATTTATCCGTAAATTATCCGTGGTGAAAGAAAAATAGTATCTTTCAAGGTATTGCAGAAAAATGACAAACTCTGATTGATTTACCTCCGACCGTCGAAACGTATATCGGGCATTTTTCTCGAAAATAATGCATGCAATATTGTTGAAATTTACAAGAAATTTATGTCAGTGTTTAGTGATTAATCTGTAAATTATCCGTGAGGAAAAAAACATCGCCACTCTTGTATTTTAAAAAATATTAAATGTTCCGCTAACTTGATAACAACTCAGCGAAATAAATATCTCATATTCGTTTAAATATAAGAGCGGCAAAAAATATTTTTTCACGGATAAATAACGGATAAAAAACGGCTAAATTTTGAGCTATTTCGAGTTTGATTTGCCAGAGTTGTTTTGCTCACTTCATGTACATAGTAATAACTGAAAAACTTGTAATTAAAGCTCCATTTTGCGCAAGAGAATACAGAACTAAATAAAATTTTAAAATAAAATGGATAATACGTATTTTCAACTCTATAAAAAATATTTTCGATCATTTTCCAAGAATCCTCCTTTATTATTCGCCTAACCATTTCGAATAATATCAATAATAAAGTTGTTTATTCGCTCAATGGTTAGATTAATTGCACAATAGAGAGAAACCTTCGTTTTTGATTTCAATTCAAGTTACCTAATCGTACTTTTTTCCGATATGGCTAGTTTGAATATTCCAACTATTATCTACAGTCTAACTGTTCCAGATCGAAATCGGAAAATGACAATAATAGGAGTCTACTTAATGCAGATCCCACGGTGACTAGATATTATGTAGAATAAGTATCACTATATCTATGGCAAGGTCTTCCAAAACGATTAGGATATTATCGAAATGAGCCAAACATAGCCCCACTATCGAATGAATATCGTTAAGTATGTTATACCCACAAATAAAATGGGTAATTAGGACTTCCATTCCGTTTATTCAGGTAGATATGTCTATATGTGCGTATTGCCAAATCGAAAATGAATCTCATGTTTCGCAAATTGTCGAAAATGATATTGGAAGAAATATAAACCGAGTAATAGTGACGGTCGTATACAAAGATAAAAGTTGCCACATTCGATATCGATGGAATACCGTGAACTTCGATGGTTATTCTCATAGAATTTCATTCTAGGAATCTTCCATCATCTATCTGATGTATGAAATTTGCAGTATGAATGTGGAAATAGATATCGATTTTTTTGTCGTTGTGCCAACATGTTTTGCTTTATATACTAACATATCAAAAAAGTCACGGGAATCGGTTTATGAAAGAGAAAGTATGTATTGTTCTTCCAAAAATTTTAATCGTATCCTGAATAAGCTCTTCTGATATAAAACGCCAAATAATCCAATAATCGAAAAAAATGTTGAACGCATTTGCAGGAATCGACTTCAGTACACGTTTCAAATTCTCTGTGTCTGAAAACGGTGATAATTTGGGGTTTTGGGGAAATGTGGTGGTTTGTTGTTCGATAAGATTTGTTTCTAACCAGAATTTCGTTGACAATGATAACTTGTGATATCTGTTGTTTCTTACAAAAAATTGTTCAAAATGGTACAAACTGAAACAAAGATTTCAATTCAAAATTTTCTTTACTTAATCATTGTTGACGGCCGGTCAAAATATTCTACAACATCTCCACCGCTTTTGACTTGTCCTGTACCACTCATAGGTTGTTTTGAATATATTCCTTTCACCTTGACCTTATGTAACATTTTTTCAGCACGAAATTCCATTTCCAATGTTAAATTTATGAAAAGAGATTATAGATCAACTGTGGAAATAATTTTCGAGTCAATATTTTAATGTTTTCGGATATTTTAATTTTTACGAATACGTTCACTTTTGGTGACCCTTTGAGTTTTTCTGTGGTTGTGCAATTTTTCACCACCTTCCTTATAAAATTCAGTAAAATTCTGTCTAATGATTTTCTTTTACAAAAAAAAACCAAACGTGAATGTAGAGGACTGAAAAATTTTGTTTTTCAAGCTTTTTTTATGAAGTTAAGACTATCGTTCTGAAAAAATTATATTCGGCACAATACGTAAATGAATTCTCTCTTTTCATTATTTTTATTTTATTATTTTATTTCCTTCAAAACTGGATAATGCCATTTTTAACAGAAGGAGGATTTTCATGACGAAATCGAAAAATCACTATTCCCAACCATTTAGGGGTAATTTTTCAAAGAAAAATTAGATTCATCTACATGGGCACACATTTCACCGTGTATATTTTGAAAATGTCATATTTTCCTGTCAGATGACTAAGCAACGTTGTCCTTTCTACATAGATGTCGGAGTAATTACGTATTTATCGAAATGTGTGACAAGAAAAACCTCGGACAAACTCTTTTTCATTTAACTTTATTAAACAGAAGAAATTGTACAAAACAACAACAAATAATAATAGCTTGAACATTTGTTAATAATATATTCAAGCCGTTTCGAAGTGGCTTCCTTTGGCGGCGATACACAGCTTCAGACGCTTCTTGAAATTTTCGGCAATGGGCCGCAGCTCCTCGGGCGTTAATCGGTTCCATTCCTGGCGCGGAGATTGCTTCAGCGAGTCCAAATTTTTGTGTTTTTCAGTACAAGCCCTGTGCTCCAAAATCAACCACACGCTGTAATTCATTGGGTTGAGATCCGGTGAGTAGGGCGGCCATTCTGCAGATGAGATGAAACAAGGAAAATGGATCTTAAACCGTTCTTGCGTCATTTTCGCTCTGTGAGCCGGAGCGGAGTCCTGTTGAAAGGTCTAATGCGTATCGCCGAAGTGCTGCTTGGCCCACGGAAGTACTACGGCCTCGAGGATGCCGCAGCGGTAGACTTCTTTCATTGATTTTAACCCCCTGATCCACGAAAACTAAGGGAGTTTTACCACTGCCGCAAATTCTGCCCCAGACCATGACGGATTGCGGATTTTGACGGTGTTCGACGATGGCCGATGTACCGGGAGCCTCTACGGACCAGACTCTGTCGTTTTGGTGGTTGTGGGATTGTTCTACGGTGAAAAGCTTTTCGTTTGTGAAGAGAATTCGCTCCCATTGCTGACCGGCGGCGAGACGAAGGAGTTGGCGGCACCTTTGGAGTCATACGCGCTTGTTTTCCTTCGTGAGGAGAACTTTTTGTAGCTTGTATGGCTAGAGGTTGAGCTCCTTTTTGGCTATTTGACGGACTGATTCGCGGTTGATACCGGTATCACAGACTATTTTCCTCGTGGAAACCCTCGGATTTCGATTGACTTGCTTCTTGACGATGTTGCGATTGCTAGGTGTATTGACAGTGCGTTTTCTACCACTTCCTGGACAACGACCATCATGGCCAAGCTCCTTGAAACGGCGAATTGCATCGGACACGGTTTGTCGAGGCACATTGAGCAAACGAACAATTTCGCATTGACGCCTACCTTGACGAAACAGCTCCAAAATCGCACTACGTTTGTTTGACATTCTGAAACTCTGTGAAATGAAATTATATCAAACTGAAAATTCACATTTAGTACAGGAAAGTGTAGAGAAACCAAGGGAATAAAAATTATTTGGCTGCGCCGAAATACTTTTGTTCCAGACCACAGCAAAATTTGTCCGAAGTTTGTCTTGTCACCTTGTATTAACTTTGGGAAAATAATTAATTTGAGAAAATAGAATTCAATAATTGTGGCGAATGTTGAAGAAACTTTTTTGTCTGAAAATACTAGAAATATTTCACGTATATGAACATGGTTGGAAGATTCGGTTATGCTATCTTGTACGGAAATCAAGAATAGAGTGTTGAAATTTTACTGAAAAATAATGGACAGAATAGTTCGTTTCTTCGTGATAGTTCATTCGAAGGAAGAAAAAAGTAGTCGGATAACCCGACGGAAAAACTTCTGAACGAAAAGATTGGAGTCGTTTCGTATTCGGTTTGCTGCATCTCCAATAACCCATATAAAGTAATTATTGATTAGATTGGATTTCAACATGATAAACAAGCATCTTCATATGTCCCTATGAATAGAAAACTAAGGGATTATGATCAGGCGAACGAGATGGCCATTGAATTGGTCCTCCTTGAGCTATACATTCATTCGGTAAATGTTCATTCACTCATTCAGCCAACTGACTGCTTGTCTCCTTCTATGTGGTGGTGCACCATCGACCTGATTACTTGAATTTTTAATAATGTTGAGCTCTATGTCATCAATGAAGTCAAAAAGGTTGTGCTCCAAAAAATTTTATACTGCATTTAAACGATCATTTCTAACATGACGTACTGGCATCAAATCCTATTCCTGAGTCGTGAAAGAATACATTGTTTTTCAAAACGTACATCAAGTGTCAAATGAATAATTAAAATAACGTCAATTACCATGAACTACTTTCAACTCCTAAACGAAAACGAATCGGACCTATGTTCATAGAAAAAAAAATGTTCAAAAGACGCACTGCTACCTTCTCGTCAACGTTGTCATAGAGCTGTATTTCGTCATAAACCTCAATTATCTGATGAAGTTTGCTCATATATCTACTAATACCAATATGGATTATACGCCTGCTAATAGTTGTCTGAAAGTGAAGTCAGATCTTTGGTAAAGATTGAATTGTACGCATGCGTCAACTCGAAATTCAATTATGACAATAGACTTGGAGGTTATGTCATCATTTATTTACATTTTAGGCTTCAAGATTTTCTTGCTTGGATGAAAACGTTCTACTAAAACATTTCTATTTCAGTTTTCGCAAAGAAATGAATGTTATAAGTTTTCAGAAAACTATTTGATTCATCGTATTGAAGGGAATGCATTCTTTTAGCCCGAATAAATATTGATAATTCATGTATCAAGGATTCATCGAGAAATTTTCGTCAGAAGTTCTAATGGAATTCCGACTACCCGATAAAATAAAACGTAGGTATAGGTATGAACATCTTTGCTGTGAGAGGTTGATAAAATGGTAACTCACATTATTGAATAATCCATCGTAAATCTATCTATAGTTAAATGAACTCTTGTTATCAAAGTAATGTAGAAGTCAAAAAGATTCTTGTGTTTTAGCTGAATTGAATATTTCATTACTGAAACAAAATTGAAATGTGTTTTTTCAGGTAGGTATTCAAGGATATGTTTATTCGCAATGTTACCTACCAATAGTTATTCTCTTCACAATTTTTGTTTGATAAGAAGTCTTGAATTTTTGTCTTGTTTTGTTGATCTACTTGTTCAGGATTTAATAATTTTTGATTGTTTATTGAAAGGTTTCAATTCTGAATGAAAAATTCCTTCTTTGCTTCAAACATTCCATTTTGAGATCCTTTTTATAGCAACTATTGAAGTACTATCAAGTAGAGGCCATGAACATTAATTATTCAAATTTGTGTTACGCAATTTCTTAAAATGATGTATTCAATCATTCTATGTAATAAAACAAATAATAACTATTTTACAGTTTATTTACACATTTTTTTCATTACAATTTCATACCAAAAATTATTGTCAAGGAAGAGAACAAACCAGTTTACATGCCGAGGTAGGTAGATTTAGATGAACTTACTTCTTAATTGAGACATATGAAGTTTTGTTCACTTTGGTAGATTGGAAAATATGGGGCCTATTTGATAAGATTTTTGGGGAAATAAGCTTTCATGACATATTCAACATGAGTTAAACTATTAGAAAAGTTTGAAACCTCCTCCGATTTTGAAATGGTACATGAAATTACTTCGAAATATTTTCTTACTATGAGTTTCCAGGTAAACTATGAATTTTTAGTCCATGATCCATATCATAATTGCTTACATGGTAATTGAAATAGCCGTCAGACAAGGGTAAATCCAAAATTTTTCTCAGAAGGGCACTTTCGAGAACAGGTTGAACTTTTCTGATTGGATTATTATGTGAATATGTGATTTGGAGTTTGTTACCTTCATGGAAATATGCAATTTTTTAACAACCCGGGGACTGCATATTCCATTAAAATTGAATGAGAGGCTATTATTATGACATATCGAGAACATGGGAGTGGAGGTAGCAGTACATACACTAAGTAATACAGTATTGCAAAAATACTGAACCATGACCTAAAATAAAAAGATGTTGAAATTGCTGAATTTTGTCAAATTTTCAATAATACCATCTAAATAGTGAGCAGGATGATATGTAATCTAAAAAACAAAGTTGAAACAAAAAAGACATACCGTTGATTGGAAGGATTGCCTGTAAACAGTAGAAGTGCAAGTTTTTTGCTAAAACAAGATGAGTACCTAATGTTGAGGTGAATAAACCTAGAGTGGAACCTCGATATAACAAATTTTAGACCAATCTCACCTCAGTTTAACGAATTTCTACTTGCTCCCTTCCGATTTGTTATATCGGGGTTCCACTGCGTATTGATATGATGTAATCAAAAGCCAAGGCAAGTTTACCTCTCAATACGATGAACATAAATACAGAACCCAGATAATATGTAACAAATGATTTATTAAGTTTCAGAATGCATTTATTCTAGAGTCAGTTTAACTGACTGATTTCATTCATTTGATGAAAAGAAAAACACATCCATATGTGTGTTGAACAGCTCTTTCACCTAACGGTACATTGGCCATTAAAAACTTAGAGCCAACCCTTTCAGTGGGTTACTATTCAGAAAGAGATTTATACTTTAAAAGATGTCCTCCATCCAAACCAAAACTGACTTCTCTGGGTGTTTTCTATTAGTACCTTTCCCTGTAAAATAATTTTCAACAAAATGTCTTCCACAAATTCTCAGCTGTGCGACATCAGCATTTAGGTGACATAGGGCCATCCACTGAGATCTTTGTAGGTGATTCTGAGGGAACCTGAAAAAAATATAGTGGTAAAGGAGAAAGCATGAACGTATAACAGTTGTATTTGAATTTTTTACCTGTGATATGAATTCGAGCGTGTAGGGTCACAAATGTAACATTTGTGAGTAGAGCTCCTTAAAGACATGTTTAATTCCTTATTGAATAAAAGAACACAACAAAATTTTCAAATAGATATAAATACTATTCAAAAACGGACCAACTCAACTAGGTAAATAAACTATGATTATATTAAACGCGAAAATGAACAATAACTACAACGATTATAAGTGAAAAATGAACGAGGATTTAAACAACGAACGAACTATTGATTAACGAATTTTCACAAACGGAATAAATAATTTGTTTGGTTATGAGCGTATGAAATAATACATCACATCATTAATTTTCCGTGTATGACATAATACAAGGTGCCAGAGAGAGATAGAATAACTACGTTATTTTTATTCTTAATATTTCTGCACATGCGCAGATCTGGAGTTTTACCAAAGCCCAGCTTCAATTTTGATTGGCTATTACCCATATAGGAATTATTAGATATATGAGTTTGCTATATCTCTTTTTCAATGAAAGAAAACAACCATAAAATTAACAATTCATTTTGTCATGTGTTGAAAAAGTCCAGTACTTTTTTCAGCGATTGTTCTACTTGTACGAGTGCTATATATTCACTCCGATCGGCTAAACTTCATGAAAGAAAATAAAATCTATTCCCAAAGTTTCTTAACAAAACATTTTCCACTAAATCAGAGTTAATTCCAGAAGCATCGATGCATACTAAAACATTTGTCGTTTTAGTGAATACATAGTATTCGAATTAACAAAACAAGAGTTTTCTATAGGTTGTATAGGTCCTGCTTGAACGATGGGGACAATCTTTTATACATTCAGTTCTGCATAGTTGGTTTCGAACTTCCAAAAATACCGTAATCCAGTCGATAGTTCCAGCAAGGAACGCCACTGAAGCCTTATTATACGTTTTCAGTCCGGTTTGGGGACATGAAATATTAAATTTATTTTGTGGATCCACTCCTATCTGACAAAAGAAACATATCAGATGGGCAGAGGGAGCCCAAGGAGACTTCTAGAGGTGTATCTTTCTTCATTCCATCACTATCAAGGTTCACAGGTCATTTTCAAACAGCCGAAGAATGCTATCTGCGTTCAAAATTAATATAAATTGCCTGTTGGAAACTGGATTGACTCAACGTGGACAGGGTCGGTGGGGTTCTTGAACGAAGTTGAATGTTTATTGTTTCTTGCTGCTTTGTTAGGAAAATATGACGTTTCATTATTTCCAGTTCTTGATGATCGTCTGGGATATTGTTCTACCTGGAATGTTCACACTTTATTAGTGAGTGGGTTGAATGATTATGAAGAAAATTTGGCCAATTTCAAGGATAATACGTTTCGAGATGCAATGAAAACTGCAAATTTCCAAAATAAAGGCTGATAATATTCAATAATGTGACATATCTACATTCACAATAATACTATAATAACATTACTCAAAAAAAAATTGTATTTCATCATGAATATATGAACTTTCAAATTATGGACAAGAAATTCGGAGGTGATCACTATAAGGTATACAGGGTGCGTCAGCTAAAATAGCGCCTTAACTGTACCGTGTGGAAAAAACTGATACGGCATGGTTATAACTGTTATAAGGTTGACAAAAATCTACAAACTAAAAATAATTTTACATATACAGGGTGCGGCAAAAAAATTATGAAAAAATAGGTAGTTTTTTCGAATGGAACACCCTGTATTTCATTGCATAATTCTTTCGAGGACAACAAGGGCTTTATACTTATACCTCATTTTCGAAATGTAATCACGACTTTGCCACATGATCCTTATTTTTAGTGTTTTACCCTAGGGGTTCATAAAAATTCTTATAGCAACCGCTGTGTTCAATCTAGATAAACGAAATGTTTACAGCAGTCAGTCTAAGGTATCCGCCTCATTCGGTGAACATCTGAAGTTTTTTTTTATACAGTGTGTCCAATATAAATTTACCATTTTACTCAAATTAAATATGCGATAACTCGATTTTTTCAAATGGAACACCCTGTATGCGTTTCTTTCATGAAATTTGTTTCTCAAATGTCTACATTTTTTACAAAGTATGTCCCATATTTGAACCAAAATTGAACCGCTCTTTTTTTATATATTCCACATTATTTAAAACAACGATTACTTTGTAAAAAATTTGGACATTTGAAAAACAATTTTCATTAAACAGAAAAATACAGGGTGTTCCATTTGAAAAAATCGAGTTATCGCATATGTAATTTGAGTAAATTGGTAAATTTATATTAGACACTCTGTATAGAAAAAAAGCTTCAGATGTTCACCGAATGATGAAGCTGATATCTTAAGCTAATTAGTAATTACTGTACAAATTTCGTTTATCTAGATTGAACACACTTGCTATAAGAATTTTGATGAACTCCTTAGAACACAAAAAATATCCCAAAAATACGAATTATGTGGCAACGCCGTCATAAAATTCGAAAAATGAGGCATAAGTGTGAAGTTATTGTTGTCCTCGAAAGAATTATGCTTTGAAATACAGGTTGTTCCATTTAAAAAAAACTACATAATATATATGACATGCTTACATATTTTTCCGTACCCTGTATATGTAAAATTATTTTTAGTTTGTAGATTTTTGTCAACCTTATAACCATGCAATATGAGTTTTTTCAACACGGTATGGTTTGGGCACTCATTTAGCTGTACGCCTTGCTGACGCACCCTGTATCTAATAAAAATCCCTTAGGAAAAATAATTATAACTTCTATAACCTTTCTCTCTTTCTTTTCTTTCTCAGAGTAAGTCAACCAAAAACTCCTTCAAATACTAAGTAATCTGATTGTTGATTATATTCACCATAATTCCAATATAATAATCCAGCCTAGGAATACAAAGGTTCTGCATATTAAAAGCTTCTTACAATTTTATTCCATTGCAGATCGTCATGGTATGTAATTGAAGATCTTTGATGTCCAACTTCACTTAATTACTTGTCGGATTATGTTACGTTTTCTGGAATAAATTCAGAAAACTATGTTTCGTGGGTTGTCTTCATTGAACTAATATTCTGTTTTATTTCGTTGAATATAGGATTCTGGAAAATAATGGAAAATCGACAGATTTTATATGAAATTCCAATTTCCTTACTTAACTTCAATTATGGCTGTAACGGAGAATCAGACTATATTTTTAGCTCTATCAAAATTGTATTTCATTTATTGACATTGGTCAACAATACCCTTAAATGACATTTTTTCGCTAATATGTCAGAAATTACAAAATAGCTATACTCCATTCACTTTTAGAAAGTATCGCGGTTGGCTATGATTTAAATTTATCAAGTTCTTTCACTTGAAACTGACGCAGGTTAGCACTCGTGAAAATCAAGCATTGCCAAATCTACTTTCTATTTACTCTATTTCAACTTTGTAAATGGAGTTAGTTCTTTCGTGGAAATACTACATTTTCATACTGGAGTATTTCAAGTTGTGCAAAAAGGTATATAAATGTCTGTAGGTATTTCTTGAGAATTTTGAAAAGTGAGGAATTCCATAGGTCCGTCTGTTCCGTTCGTTTTTCTGGGTTATTCGAGTACTTTCATTTTTTTTCCGAATGAACCATCACAAAGTAACGGACTATTTTGTACATAATTTTGCAGTAAAATTTCAACACTCATTTCTCGATTTCCGTAAAACAAAATAGCATAACTGAATCTTCCAACCATTTTTATATACGTGAAATATTTCCAGTATTAACAGAGAAAAAGTTTCTTCAGCATTCGCCAGGTCTTGGAAATTATTGAATTCACATAATTTTCTCACATTCTGACATGGGAATGGCCAAAACCTAACATTTTCAAAATATACGCGTTGAAATGTGTCAGAATTTCATGGCAAACCGCGATACTTTATAAAAGTGAATGGAGTAAACATTCTTGCACTTTACTCGGTTTTATTAGAAGTGCCAGTGGCGGAGATATTGAATGTGCACAAAGGTTTTACGTTTTACCCTACAACTTTTACACCACTGAACTAATTTGCATTTGCACAATGATGCGCCAAAGTGTTAAATAAAAAAAGGTAATCCTGGTTCATTACTCTGAAGTGGACCGTTTTCAAGATAACTGGCATTTCATGAAAAATTCTTCTAATCTTTGGAACTATGGTCGCTAAAAATCTTAGTTGTCGAATTTTGTTGAATTTAATAAACTTGTTAATTATCACTCATTTTTCCAATTACAAGAAATTTACAATGCGTTGGATATGCATTTTTATCATAAAATTGCAGTTTTCTCGAAAAAGGTTCGCTTTAGAGTAATGAACCAGGAGCACCTCTTTTATGTGAAAAACAGTGGCGCATCAGAATTTGCTGTGCAAATACAAATGTCCTGTGTCGTAAAAGTTGGGGGGGGGGGGGGGTAAAACCTTTTTGCAAATTCAATATTTTCGCAACTGGTATGCCTAATAAAACCAAGTAAAGTGCAAGAAAATAGCTTTCATTAGTGACAATGTGTGTACAAAAAAACTCGAATATGTAATTTAAACGGTTCCGGAGATATAAGCAAAAAACTGAAAAAAAAATAAATTTTTGACACCCTGTATCTCGGAAACGAAGACCTGGTGGGGAAAATGGAAGAGAAAAAAATGGGATTTTTTCATGAGAGATCTCCAGTTGACAGTTGAAACACTGGTTTAGGAACACCCTGTGTAACCGGTTTTCAACTTTAAGCGCGTTCGGCAATGACATCTGACTGGTCGGATTGATCTGAACCGTTCGTTTATTACATCCAGATTGAGGGGAGTATCTGGACCGTTCGGCAAGAAAATCTGATCAATCGGATGTAGATCTTTTTGCTCGGTGTATTTCGACGGAGGAAACAGATTTTTTCCACAGAACAGAAACAGAAATTACTTTTCGGCCTTTGTCAATGGATTTTTTATCCCGCTTCGAATATTCTTGAACAGTCCGTTGAAATTTCGTGTCTTATGTTATTTGTTGTGTAGTAATTAATAAAAAAATGTCGTTTGATGCAAAAATAATGATTCAAAATATTGAATCATCTCAACCAAGGGGTAGAAATGTTGAGAACTATAACAAAAGAATTAAAATAGTACCCAGACTACCTCTACGGACGAATAGACCTTTGAGCTCTAATTTAATATCTGGCTCGGGAAAGACGTTACATACATCAAACAGAAAAAAAGATCTAAATGCTCCGTAGCGTTCGTTTATTACAGAAAAATCTGACAAATCTGTACAGTCTGTTATCACGTGACTAAAAAATCCGTCCGCTCTCGGATGCTATTGCCGAACGCGCTTTATATTTATTTTACTCGTGAGAACAAAATATCTCCTTAGATTCTTCTGTATATACAGGGTGTATTTAAAGGTTAGGCTATTCTTTTGACAGATGGTAGAACTCATCAAAATAAGTAATTTCACCAAACATTTCAGATCTGAATTATGCCCCTGTTTCGTGAAAATGAAACTAGATTATTTTCTAGTTTCTAGGTGAATCTGAAAATTTCTCCGTCCGAACCTGCTCCACCGTAGATATCAACATGTTTTTTGCCTTCTTATCATACACGACTCAGATTATCGATTGTGATCAGTAATCTTCGATCGTGTTACGGCGAGGGCACGAGTGTTTCATGTTTCGAAAATGCCGCAGGTTTATTCAAATAATGAACTTGTTGATATGCTTTTAATTTATGGTGAATCAAAACAAAATGCTAGTTCAGCGTATAAGTTGTACAGAACAAGAATTCCGCTAAGAATCGAACTTCGCGGATATTTATGAACCTGGTGCAGAGATTTAGAGATATGATGAACAAAGAGATGCAGGCCAGAGTAACATTAAGGTATTGATGCCCAAAATTTGTTATAAATTTTCTAAATTGAACATTTCATATGAGAAATTTTCGGTAAAATGCATGATTCATGAGTCCTATCACCTGCCAAAAGAAAAGCCTCACCTTTAAATACACTCTGTATATATATGTACCACAGTTCTGACATAAAAAGTTCCAAGGATACTGTAAACCTGGAATGATATTCGGCAAAATACTAAAGGTACAGTTCAATAAAATTCTAATTGGAAGTATGCTTCCCTCGGATCGAAGGAGGGTTTTTTCACAAAGTGAGTGGAGAATTGAAAATTAATTTTTATTTCGAGGAGAACATTGTCGTAACAAATTTTCCTTCGAAAAATACCCAGTGATCTTCAAGCGCTGTCGCCAATGACGAAACAAAAAAACAAGATGTTCCTGAATTCGAGGTGCAAACAAGGAGGGGAGATTCCTTGCGTAATTTTAAGAAAAAATCCCATAAACCTGTGTTTTCGAGATACAGGGTATGAAAATTTCCCTGTTCGCTGTTTTCCTGATTTGGTGAGCCACTGTTAGTTTGAGGAATTGTAAAAAGGAGCTTTATTGTCATATTATGGTCTCTTGTAGTTTTGTTCTATCTGATATACCGATTACGAGGCAAAAATTTGTAACGATTCTCTCGAAAACCTCAGAAAAACCGAAATTGTCATAAAAGTCCACTTTATATAAAAAAAACTACACTATTTAAGTCTAGGGATCTGGCGTCTTATGATCTTATGTCCAATCCACCTACATATTTCCAAATAATCCCTTTACTTACTTGACTACTTTGTATCCCGAAAACAAAACGTTTCAGAAACAGCCTGTATAATTTTTCAACATAAATATTTGAAACCATACTCTGGTTACCAGGAAATGAAACGACCACGAGTAAACTCGTTCGAGACCGTCAATGATCTACGGGCGGCATGACATGTGGCACCGTCCTGCTGAAACCACATGTTGTCAAGATCAATAGCTTTCAAATGAGGCACAAGAAATTGTGTTATCAGTTATCACGATCATGTTCGCCATTCACCGTTACTGAATTTTTTTACCATCAGGACGCGTTGTTCTGCCGTGTAATGCTCAATGTTCACTAACTCCAATCTGTCAACTTTCGATCTGTCACTTCATAATCATGTGACATGACTGTCAAACATGGCGCGCAATTGAAATCTTACGCTTTTATTAAAAAATTTTTTTTGTACCTACCAGGTAGTATACAGGGTGTCTCAAGTTCGATTGCCTATTAGACGTTTCTAGAGAACGGGACATATTTGAAATCTGAAAATTGGGATTATGATATTGTTCGAAATTCTCTACAGACCCAAAATATTTTTAGAGCCAGAGCTTTTCCGGTTATACTGGGAGTGAAAATAAATTTGCTCAAAAATTTTTTTTTCAATCTTTTCGTTTCCGATATGATTGAGTATTCAATGCTGAATAAGTTTCTGTCAAAACCATTGTATTTATTCGAATGGTTTTCAAAATATAGACAGAAAACCTGAGAAAAAGTCAAATTTTCATAGTCACTATCATGTCCATTTTTCTTATTCTGAACATCCTTAGTGGAAACCGTTCTCACAACATAAATATCATCACAGGGTGTTCCAAATTTTGTGTCGAAAACTGTGATCGAAAATTGGCCATAACTTCTGTTTTTCTAATTAGAACCCTATTTTTTCATAATTTCGTTGGATTCTGCGAAGAAAAGTAATGATAGCACTCTCAGATGCTCTTTCTCCTAAATTCAGTAATTCCCGAGTTATTTGAGCTTTTATGGATTCATGTTGTACGTAGAATCAAATTCATCTGATCTTTCACTTGAGAATATTCTGTGACCAAAGAAGATACATTTTTCCATCAATAATTCACAAGTGACAGGTCTAATTTTAGGTTTTATCGGTACTCGATTTTATTCAATGGTTCCATGAAAATATTCATCGAATATGTTGCATGAGAATATTCTGTGACCATAGAAGATAAATGATTCCATTGATAATTCACAAGTGGCAGGTCTAATTATAAGTTGTTACTATGGTTTCATAAAGATTTTCATCGAATCTGTTCAGATTCGATGAATTTGAATCTACGTACTACATGAATCTAGAAAAGCTCGAATAACTCGAGAATTACTGAATTTAGGAGCAAGAGCATCTGAGAGTGCTATCATTATTTTTCTTCGCAGAATTCAACGCAATCATAAAAAAATAGGGTTCTAATTTGAAAAACAGAAGTTATGGCCAATTTTCGATCACAGTTTTCGACACAAAATTTGGAACACCCTGTGATGATATTTATGAAATTCAAAAGATGCATGACCTCTCCACGTTCTTCTACTTTGACGTTGTGAGAACGGTTCACACTCGGGATGTTCAGAATAAGAAAAATGAGCATGATACTGGCTATGAATATTTTACTTTTTTTCAGGTTTTTTTCCGATATCCTGAAAACTATTTGAATGAATACAATGTTTTTAACAGAAATGTATTCAGCATTGAATACTCCATCATATCAGAAACGAAAAGATTGAAAAACACTTTTTTTAGCAAATTTATTTTCACTCCCTGTATAACCGGAAGTGCTCTGGCCTTGAAACTATTTTAGGTCGGTAGAAAATTTCGAACAATATCATAATCCCAATTTTCAGATCTCAAATGAGTCCAGTTCTCCAGAAACGTCTATAATAGGCACTCGAACTTGGGACACCCTGTATATTTGAATCATCTGAGAATACTAAAAATATTGATACATTTTTCTTGTTTCAGGTGAGTTGATTCTCCCGATCATACCCCGGTCTGTCCCGAGTAAGTGAAGCTTTACACCGACGTATCCTCCTTTCGGATCTCCGCAGTTGCAGCGTTGCCATATGCTCGGAATGTAAATGGATCGTAACTGAATCGTTCCAATTCAACTATAGAGACACCCTCGCTCGGGTATTAACTCAATTTTCTACCCGACCGAGCCTCGAAAAAGAAAAGAAGGCTTTCATTCTGCCGATACCGCGATGGAGGAAGCGGTATATTGTTTTTTAGTTGTTTCAGCTCCGCCAACTCGGAACAGGGGTGCGTGATACGCGAGAACGCTGGGGTGCGGTACCCTTGGGGGTGGCAACGCGGGGATTATTTCGTACTCTCGCCCTGCACCGATGCCGCCGCCAGACTTACTGATGACCAGAGGGATCGGTCGGCGGGGGTTGGCGTACGGTGGAGAAAGGAGTATCGATAGGTTTTCGATGCTTTTATTCCTCGATATACAGTGTGTTTCTTAATGAGAGTATCAACGGTCAACTGTAGATTTCTCATGAAAACATAACATTTTTTTCACCGGGTCTTCGTTTCCGAGATACAGGGTGTCAAAAATGAATAATTTTTTCAGTTTTTTGCTAATATCTCAGGAACCGTTTGAATTACAGAACCGAGTTCCTGTACACACATTGTCACTACTAATAGCTACTTTCTTGCGCTCTACTCGGTTATATTAGACGTGCCAGTGGCGGAGAGATTGAATATGCACACCACTGGACGAAGGACTCCGCACTTTCCTTATGGCAAATGGCGTTCCGTCAAATCTTCTAATATTTTGGTATAATGTAGTACACAACCTACTGATCAAAAGTTTTCATGGCCCAACTCAATCCTATGACTAGTTTTTGAGGTACAGGGCGTTGAAGTTGAGAATTACTCACTTTTACCACGCTCGTATCTCTAAACAGAATCGAATGAATTTGTCTGAAGAAACATTTTATTACATCCCCAGGGAGCAACCATATAGAGGCATATGACCGAAAATCGTTACGAATACAGATTTATCTATAATTGAATGCATGCCCGATTTTGAAAGTATGAAATACATATGTCAGTTCCAGAGCGAGAACGTTCCCAAAATGAACTATTTCACTACATATGTTGTTGTTACATCAAAAAAACCTGAAATGCCCAGAATTCATAAGGGGTGATCCATTATTATAGAAACTATTCACAATGAAGGTTAAGTGGATACCTGTATTTTTGGATTGATTAAGGATGTTTGTTTGATTTTTTCAAAACATATCACCATGGACTTCAAAGAATACAGGGTGATTCAGTCATGAAATAAACTCTGAACCTCACGAAAATACCCAAAAACCACCTTTTTTTTCATCACACTCTATTTCAAGATTAACTCCGTTGAGGTGGGAATTTTCTTTAACCACTGTACTTGATGTAAAAACATCAATAAGGCTGAGAGTTTTTATCCACTTCCTATGACCAGATTTTTTTTATGTAATATGAAAATTATTTATTTATGTTATTCTATTCTTATTCCAGCATAACAAAAATCTGGTCATAGGAAGTGGATAAAAACTCTCAGCCGTATTGATGTTTTCATATCAAGCACAGGTGTGAAAGAAAACTCCCATCTCAACGGATTCAATCTTGAAATACAGGGTGGGGCAGAAAAACCTATCCGATTTCAAAACGTTATAAAATTAAAACCACTCAGCTTGTCAAAAATTTTTTTTTATTAACATATCGCAAATTTTATGCCATTTTTAAATTTAAGTTTTGAAAAGCACATCACTCAAATGTCGTCCTTGGGAGCGGATACACTTATTTAGGCGCTCGCGGTAGCTTTCCATGACTTTCAACATCGTCGTTTGGCAGTTCTCGGAGATCGCGACACAGGTTCGTACGGGTTTCAAAATCCCTTTCACTTAATTTCTGTGCAACAACCATTTTGTAGGGATGCATTTTGAGGTCCCGGTGCAAAATTCGCCGAATACTGCGGTTGGAAATCCCCAAAGCGAGCGAATGTTTTCGCGCCGAACGACGCGGGGAACGTTCAATCGCGGCTCTCACATTGGCCACGTTTTCAGGTCCTGTTGCTGTCCTGGGACGTCCAGGCGACTTCTTTTTCAATGCTGAACTCGTCTGTCTAAAATTTGACACCCACACTTTAATCGTAGCGTGATGTGGAACAGGATCATGACGCCCGAGTCCAAAATGAATTCGAAAAGCACGTTGTGTAGCAATTATCGAACCGCCGCATTCGATAAACCGCTCAATAACAAAAGCACGATGTTCACCAGACCAAGGCATGTTGACTACTGACAAATGGCATAAAACCAGCTTTCTAACGGTTTTTACCCTACTACTCTACCTGCTCTCTCTTCTGAAAAAAAGGGATTTGAAATCGGATAGGTTCTTCTGCCCCACCCTGTAGAAGGTGATGAAAAAAAAGGCGGTTTTTCGGTATTTTCGTGAGTTTCACAGTTTATTTCATGACTGAATCACCCTGTATTCTTCGAAGTCCATGATGATATGTTCTGAAAAAATCAAATAAACATCCTTAATCAACTCAAAAATACAGGGTGTCCACTTAACCTTCATTGTGAATAGTTTCTATAAAACTGGATCACGCCGTATGAATTCTGGGTATTTCAGGTTTTTTCGATGCAGCAACAACATATCTATTGGAATAGTTTATTTTGCGAATGTTCTCGTTCTGGAAATGACATATTTCAAACTTTCAAAATCGGGCATGCATTCAAGTATGGATAACCCTGTATTCTTAACGATTTTCGATCATATTCCTTTATATGGTTGCTCCCTGGGGATGGAATGAAATGTTTCTTGAGAAAAATTGAAGTTCATTCGATTCTGTTTCGAGATACGAGCGTGGTAAAAGTGAGTAATTCTCAACTTCAATCTCAAAAACAAGTCATAGAATTGAGTTGGGGCCATGGACACTTTTGATGAGTAGGTCGAGTACTACATTATACCAAAATATTAGAAAATTTGACGGAACGCCATTTCCCATAAGGAAAGTGCGAGGTCCTTTGCATTTGCACAACAAATTCTGATGCGCAAATGTGTTTTACATAAAAAAAGGTAGGTACTCCTGGTTCATTACTCTAAAGTGAACCGTTTTTGAGAAAACATTTTATGATCGAAAACAATTTGCTAACGCTTTGCAAATTTCTTGTTATTGGATGGAATCTACCAATGGGCAATATTTCGAATGATCCATTTGTAACCATTTTTTTATAATGAAGATGCATTTTCTTAAAAAAAAAAACAGCGGGAACTTAGTTGCACACCCAATATCTTGAATTATATCAGAAACAAATAAAAAGAAGGAAAAACGAGAAAGAAGCTGTCGTTTGAAAAAATTAACATTTGAAGAATTTTCATCTTCGCTCAGATCGACAGGGTCTTTCAACTGATAGTTTTATGATTATGATAATAACGTTTTATGAAGATTCATAACTATCTAATAGAAAATAACGCAAAAATAATCCCATTTTCATAGAAACTAGAATTTATTTCGAAAACTGGACTGTGTTCAGGTATAGGATGAAGCTACGTTTTCTGCCTTCTGTTCGATAATAAACCATTTGATCAATCTGAAAAAAACTGCACATATCCCCATCTTGGTTTATATCGGTAAGATAACAAATTTTGAACTGTATATATATTGGAAATAAAATTTCGACATAACGTATTCACAGGACATAGGTAAACTATAACCAATATTTCAGCTTTCTACGAATTCAAACAAACGCAGTAATGAACTTGTAATTATATATTTTTGCACAAAAATTAAGGAAATCAATTCATATCTCTAAGATGATAGATATATAAGACTGCCATCGAACTTGGGGTGGCCCTGTATAATATGTAGTCATAGTGGATCCAAAGTTACTTGGAGGAGTCATAAAATCTCCACACAGATGTTTCTTTGATATTTTGCCGGTTTCCGAGGAAAATCTTTGTGAAAGTTTTCATGACTCTTTCAAGTATTTTTGGATCAGCCTTAGACCATAGAAAGAGGGGACACAGCATCTCATTCATAAATTCGAGAATTGGTGAAGCCAAAATTTAGTCAGTATTCAATGAGTGGAACGAAGATAGCATAAAGAATAGCAATATCATTAGATCCTGCCGTGGTAACATTGCGGCATCTTACTTTGAAAGATCCAGTGGCGTGGTGTTATCGGTAATGGAAATAAAATTTCAAGTGAATTAACTCTTTGTTCCGAATATTGAAACAGATTCTGAGGTGAACAGAGTCAGCTAAATTCAGAATTGATGTTCCTCCTATCAATATCAGAAGGGAATCAGAAAAGTTAAATTCTTAAAATCGAAGAATCTACGCCACTTAGAATATACCTGTGTAATCTCAAATCAGGATTCAAACAGTCCAATTTACCTCAAACAAGACACAAACGAACCATTTTTTCAACGTATTTTGCTAATAATATTCAGAAATAAATCTAAACTTCACTTTTCCTACGCGATATCGTGATGACAAACTGTTCAAAACGTCATAAGTTTCACAAAATCAAAATAGCGGAACAAAATAAATTAATGAACTGGCTACAGATTCAGAAAACGTTGCTGCCATAACGTGCCTATTCATTATCTGAGGCAAAAATGTCTAGCCGTTTCGCCAACATTCTGATTGTTCAGTATATGTAATGTGAGGAATTCATAATATTCGAAGAAACAAACACTCGTTTCTGACATTCAAGCACGAATGAGTAAATGAATTTCAATCTGAAGAACTTTTCATTTCGATTTTATTCATTAGAAAATCCAAAGAACGTCAACGTTATGCTACATTTTGATTCCGAATTAGTACAGTTATCCAGTTTAGTTCTGATGATTTTGAAAATTGGCTTCAATTGAAAGGCGTGTCTCCTCTTTCTATAGTCTAAGGACTCTAAGGGACCAACTATACCTACGATAATTTCTATGGTTCTATCTGATTTAAATATTCCCAATCCAACAACTGAAAGTCCGCAGGGAAAAATTCAAAATAAATAATGTAGAAGCTCCGGCCTCCCCTATTTTCATTATCCCGATGCCCTACACTAACAATCTTCCTCGTTCATTATTCCCACCCCCCGCAAGACCATGTGACGCCTTCGGATACCCCTTGAGATCCCATCCAATCCTGGGATCCCCCATAGATCCGATGTGCGTATTATATATTATTCCTAGAGGGCTAACACTACATTCATAAATTGCCTGCAGAGTGTAGATTATCCAGGCTCAAATAGCTAGCAGTGGCAGCAACTTCTTTCTACCCATGCAGCAATAGGAAACTTTTGTGAAGGATAGGGTAATGCGTCAGACTCTCATTGCTGAGTTTTTATCCATCTAAGCAATTTGAATTATGTGCCCTCTAAAAATGGATATAGTAGTGTGCTGAGACCATATCTACCTAATCTATAGCGTAGGCCTAATGTAAAACACTCTGTGATCTGAAGCGATGGCTCTCGATGATCCCTCTCTACGCTTTATTATTTAACATCCATTTGTTGATATTTTCATTGAGAAATGGTGCAAATATTAGATAAATGTAACAAAACCATTTCAAACTTTTAACAAATTATCTTGTGGACCTTGGGTTCCTCAAATTGGGGAAAACTGTTAATAAAGTGTCTTTCCTGAAGCTAGCTTGGAAATTCGCCACTTGCGTACAGTAAATCGAATTACCATTAAAATTCAGCTACATGATCTGCCTCCTGGGTATCTCTCAATCTCGACGTATACTTTCAAATCTCCTGAATTTATGTTGAATTCGTGAGCAGAATTGAATAATTTCAATCCGCATCACCATGATTTATTGTGGCGTATTATGGCGAGGTAAATGATGAATTAAATCGGTCTCATTCCCTACGAACATCGAATCACTTCACACGCCCTTGTTTTCCTGTACAGATGATACATATTGTACCTACCCGGAAAGTATAGAGTGAGTCTTTGACTTGTACATATATCTTAACTGTAGTTTCCTCGCATCAAACGAAAAACTTTTTTCCTATACCATTTTTCAAGGTTTGGTTTCGTTTGAAAGATACAGGGTGTCGAAAATCCATTAAAAAATGCTTTTTTTGCATATCTTCAGAACCATAATTTCAAATGAACTTGAATTTTGGTTGATTATTTACTCTGTTCATGGAGCATATTCCTCAAACAAAACTTAGTCAATATTTTTCCTGGTATGAAAGTTACAGCGTTGCCGACTCATAAATCCACGTGAAAATACCATGAAACCACTTGAAAAAGAAAAAAACGGTTCATATTCTCGAAAGAATGAATCATTTTAGGAAATAAAGGTATTCTTATGCTTTTTTAATAAAACTCGTCGTTTGCAAGTTATTCCTAATTTTATCGTATACAATTTTAAGAAATAATCACGAATCTCAAGAATTATTTGGGTGCTTCCATGGATTTTGAATAGTAACGAATCGCAGAATGTTTATCAACTTTGTCGAGACTAAAATTCAAAATGTTTGAATACGCCCAGTTTCTATTGAAAATTTATTGTTGCCGGTCCATATTAAAGATAAATAAAATACAAAATTCAGATATATGAATGATGAATGTCGATACAAACCACGTATTAATGAAAAATGATACTCAGCACTAAAAAATCTGTGGCGATGTTTCTATCTAAACAATATCCTCTTGTAATTTTATAAACTCGACACTACACGGTCAATATTACATTGAATCAATAAAAGTCTTCCACAGAATCATCGCGATATCGAAGAAAAACACCTAAAATAATCAATTTCCCCTCTTATAACAACATCGCTCAACAAAATATTTCGTCCATTTTGTTTACACTTGCAGATTGCGCCGGTTAAGGCTATATGCATGCGTCGTTCACAGACGCTGACGTTTGAGACACAGAACAACAATATAACGCTTGAGATGGGTCGATTCATAGATCTTACGGTGTGTCTAGCGTGCCCGCTACCTTGCAAGACATACCATTGATTAAAGAGAGAATCAACAATGTGGCGTCGTCTTCTTAAAAGCTCTGTGATAGCTCTGCCATAGAAGATTTTTGTTTGAATGCCAGATGGGTTATATTACATAGGTTGACTAATCATGAATTGAATGAAAAGCCTTTCTTCTTATGACATGATACTATAGTTTGAAGTGAAAATCAACGATATGGCATCGTCTCCTCAATAGCTGCGATAGCTCTGTCAAAGAGGATTTTTGTTAGGTACCTTTGTACGCAAAATGTGTTAGGTTAGGTTGATTGATTGTAAATTGGACGAAAAACCTTTTTTAACAAGATATGTATTTTTGAAATATCGAGGGGCATATGGAAAAGTTATTGGTGTTTACTAACTAATCTACAGGAACATCGAAGGAGGAACTTATTACGATGGGAGAAATATGGCTTTTTAATCGCAGAAATAATCGGACAAGACTAAGTTATTTTGTTAGGATATATCGTGTTTGTAACATTTTTATTCCAATAAGGTTAGTACTCGAGTATTCCCCGAATGCATCAACTCAATTTCAATATGTGAATCGTGAAATATGAACTTTTGAGGTCTTTGCATGAGAATCATATCAGGCACGTATTCGGCCCAATATTAATTTCAAATGGCTATATCTTCTCAACAGAGCTGGATTCGGAAAAATGGAAAATGAAATAAGGTTTCTTTTGGTCTCAAGAATCTACAGTTGAAACCTATGTACAAGTCAAAGATTTAGCCTGCATTTATATCCGTTTGAAATAGAGCAATACATATTTTCTTAAGTCAAACAAAATGAGACTCTTGATCTATTCCTGAGGGATGTCTCAATTCTGCAAGAATTGCTTAAATCAGTTGTTTTGGGTTTCCCGTCTTGTTGATATCCAACTCTTCTTTTTGCCATTTCCTACGAAAGGGAAAACAAGCAGAAATAGAAATGCACCTTTAAGGTCGCCCATCAGAGCGAGTAGGAAAACTAATCCGATATAGGCGCCACTGTGCATTTTACGGAATATCTCCATAGAACTTACATTATCACTATAAGTTCCATGAATATCCCTATCCTTATGAATGAAATGTATAATGGCGCTCTCTATCCGAAAATCAATGAACTATGAAATTAGTGAATATGTGGGTAAAGCAGGAACTTTTTCCCGTCATATATTTGAATTTGACCATTCTCTGGCAATTCCGTATTTCAAGTTGTTTCTCTGAACGAAATTATATGTAGATTCACTCTTAATCGGAAGTTGAACTATTTTCATGGTCTTTCGTTTGAAATAAAACAGCAGCAAGAGTGGCTCATTTTCTTCTATTTTTGAAAGTAAAGAGAAACTTTGGAAATGAAATCGATTTAAATTATTTCATTAAGAACTCGAATCCTTTCTAAGTTCACCCACAAAATTTCAGTTCTCACAGTGAAACCATTTTCAAATGCAACTTGAAATAAAAACACACTAAATTGAAATTGATCAAGAATTGCTCCAATCAACTGTTTTGGATGTACATAAAGTTAGCAAAACAACTCTCACGAAACTCGGAATAGCTCAAAATTTTGCCGTTATTTATCCGTAATTTATCCGTGAAAAAATAAATTTTGCCGCTCTCATATTTAAAAAGATTTGGGATGTGTCGCTAAGTTGATATCAAGTTGGCGAAACAACTTTTCGAAAAATGGTTTCAGCACGAAACAAAATAGCGCATCTTTTCAAGTGATTTATCCGTAAATTATCCGTGAAGAAAAAAATATCGGATGTTTCGCTAAGTTGATATCAAGTTGGCGAAACAACTTTTCGAAAAATGGTTTCAGCACGAAACAAAATAGCGCATCTTTTCAAGTGATTTTTTTATCCGTAAATTATCCGTGAAAAAAGAAAATTTGTATCATTCAAGGTTTCGAAGAAAAATGACAAAATCTGATTGATCGATCATCAGCCGACAGAACATAATTTATGCATTTTTCTCGAAAACTACGCAAGCAATATTGTTGATATTTGAAAAGAAGATGTAGCTTTTCATCTTTGATTTATCCGTGAAGAAAAAAATTTTGCCGCTCCCGTTTTTGAAAAAATATCACGTGCGCTGCTAGTTGTATACATCAAATTACCAGGTGACATATTGAAACAATGATTTCAGCAATCAACAGGTAATTTAATTGTTTTCAATGATTTATACGTAAATTATTCGTGAAGAAAAAAACATCGCCACTCTTGTATTTAAAAAAATATCAGATGTTTCGTTGACTTGATATCAAGTTGGCGAAACAACTTTTCGAAAAATGGTTTCAGCACGAAACAAAATAGCGCATCTTTTTGAGTGATTTATCCGTAAATTATCCATGAAAAAACAAAATTTGTATCACTCAAGGTTTTGAAGAAAGATTACAATATCTGATTGATCGATCAGCAGCCGACGGAACATAATTTATGCATTTTTCTCGAAAACTATGCAAGCAATATTGTTGATATTTGGAATGAAGATGTAGCTTTTCGCATCTTTGATTTATCCGTGAAGAAAAGAATTTTGCCGCTCCTGTTTTTACAAAAATATTTCGTGCACTGGTAAGTATCCATCAAATTACCAGGTGACATATTGAAAAAATGACTTCAGCAATTACCCGTGAAGAAAAAAACATCGCCACTTGTATTTTAAAAAATATCGGATTTTTGTTTCGCCAACTTGATATCAACTTAGCGACACATCCCGCATATCTTTTTAAATATGAGAGCGGCAAAATTTATTTTTTCACGGATAAATAACGGCAAAATTTTGGGCTATTCTGAGTTTGATTCGCGAAGTTGTTTTGCTAACTTTATGTACATCTTTTTTGGGTTTCCCGTCTTGTTTTAACGAAATCCAACTCTTCTTTTTGTCATTTCCTACAAATGGGGAAACAATCAAAAATAGAAATGCACCTTCAAGAGAATTTTCTGGATGAATTATTTTCGTCAAATATTTGTCCATCCAAAACTGAATATGATTAGAACGTTTCTCGTTGTGACGGTATTGGCTTCTTCGCCTAGAGATCCCGAGTCCTATTTGTTCATTTGGCCTCTCCCCAGGCTCTTGGTGTACCTCGGGCAAGAGTCTGTCTAATGCCGCCAGCCGCATTACGATAACATTCTCGCTGCATATATCGGCCGCCATATTGAGTCACCGTCGTGGTTGTGCGGTTGAACCCGGTCAAAAACACACGTCTCTGAACCGAGCTCAGGTCGGCGGCTCAGGTAAGATTCGGCATTTCGAAATCCTACAACAAAACCGCACGATGCCATTGAAGTCTCGAAAACGCGCTTTGTCTTATTCGGAATGCGTTTAACAGTCGATGTTAATGAGGCGCTGTCCTTGTCTACGTCCAGGAAGCCATTTACGTTTCCATTCATCTTGAATTGTTCACTTACAGGTGAATTACTTATCAATTAAACCGCGATGGTAGTTAATTGATGTCAACAGGGTCGGCGCGGCCCAGTGTAACACATTTCCTATTTCAGTCGTTTTAATAGATATCCAAACCGATTGCTTCATCAATTTGGCCTTCGCTCGAGGAATGCTTCTAAAAAAATGAGATATACGAGGTCTGGCTATTAAATAACGAGACTGCTTATGAAAAAGAGTTTTATTTTAAAAATTATTCTACAATCGAATGCTCCCCTTCAATATACTCCCCTTCCCTCGCCACACACCGTTCCATTCGTTTTTTCCATTGGTCAAAGCAATGCTGGAAGTCTTCTTTTGTAAGAGCATTTAGGAGCTCCGCCGATTTTCGCTTTACCTCTTCCATCGACTCGAACCGGGTTCCTTTTAAGGCAGACTTGATCTTCGGAAATAGGAAAAAGTCACAGGGTGCTAAATCAGGCGAGTACGGCGCGTGTTCGAGCACTGGAGTGCCTCTAGCGGCTAAATAACGCTTCACAAACAGCGCGTTATGGGCAGGTGCGTTGTCCTGGTGCAAGATCCACGATTTGCTTTTCCACAACTCCGGCCGTTTCTTACGAACTCGCTCTCGCAGCGTTGCCAAAACTTTCAAATAGTAAGTTTGGTTTACAGTTTGACCCTCTGGAACCCATTCAGTCATCACGATACCGTTGATGTCGAAAAAAACCTGGACCTGGACGTTGGTCATCTTCGGTGCTCTCTCGGCCTTCAGAAAACCTTTTATACCATTCGAAAACACGCGCACGAGATAGAGAATTCTCACCATAGGCCTCTTTCAACAACTTATAGCACTCAGTCGGAGTTTTTTTTAATTTGACGAGAAATCTCACATTGATCCGTTGCTCGTGTTTTTCGTCACACATCGTTATCGGCACGAGAAAAAAACACGTTCGTTTCTAACCTCTACACAAAAAATACTACTACAGCGACGAAAACGTGTTTTCGTACTGGAATAGTAGACACTTCCAGCTATCCAATGCTGCATTCGTTTCCCACCCTACCCCTCTAGGACGCCTTCTGCGCGCGCAGTCTCGTTATTTAATAGCCAGACCTCGTATACCAGGTCGGACATAGTAATAATAACTATACTAACTGACAACACCCAGAAGGAGTTCTTTGAATTTTAATTTTTTTTTGGTAAAACATAGATAGTATACATGAATAGGTTTAACATCTGTGATAAGATAAATTGAATTGTCTGCATGCTGTAAATCTTTCTCTGATTATTATCACAGACGTTAAACCTATTCATGTATTAATATTATCTATACACGTTGATGCAATAAGATGGTCTATTTCTTTTTGAGGGATACTATCCCAAGCTACCTGTAGGCTTCATGTCTAAGAGCCGCCAAAGTCCGTGGGGGCTGGGGTAAATTTCCAAGTCTTCTACATGTTTATAAAGTTAGCAGTGCCACTTGCGAGAAAATCAATGAAACCTATTGCATTGATTGTCGAATAATTGTCGATAATTTGTCGTGAAAGAAAGAAATTTGTCGCGTCCTTAGTTTTTTTCACGGGGTGGCTTTGCTAACTTAACATAAAGTTAGCAGAACCACTTTTTCAATATAGACCGAATATCATAAAATTCATTATAAATAATTGTCGAAGTCCATATGAACTAAGAAACACACAAAAAATCCATTCCTTCTAGTTTATTTTACGCCATTTTCCCGCGATTTCGTGCTATTTCTGAAATTATCGCATTTTTGGCGACAGCGCATTTGTTATTGAAAATGACGTAAAATGAACTAGAAGGAATGGATTTTTTGTGTGTTTTTTACTCTATATGTTTTTCGACAATTATTCATGAGCAATGTGATGATTTTCGATATACATGTATTGAGAAAGTGGTTCTGCTATCTTAATATAAAGTTAGCAAAGCCACCATCTAGAAAAATAAATAAGGACGCGACAGTTTTTTTTTCACGACAAGTTCAGGACAGGTATTCGACAATTAATGCAATTGAAAAAAAAAACAATAACAAATGCGCTGTTGCCAAAAGTGCGATAATTCCAGAAATAGCACGAAATCGCGGGAAAATGGCGTAAAATAAACTAGAAGGAATGGATTTTTTGTATGTTTTTACTTCATATGGACTTCGACAATTATTTATAATCATTTTTATGATATTCATTGAAAAAGTGGTTCTGCTAACTTTATGTTAAGTTACCAAAGCCACCCCTTAAAAAAACTATGGACGCAACAATTTTTTTTTCACGACAAATTATCGACAATTATTCGATAATTAAGGGAAAGTATCACCTTTTGAATCGTGGTAAATCTCCATTCAAAAGTGGTCTCTTTATTTCACGAGTAAGTACCCTAATTTACGACGTAGAGACTTGATTTTTTTTAATTGAAGTTGAAGAACGTCCCGAGGGCAAATAGTTTTCGTTTTTTCGATTTAATTCATTTTTCGATTAAAAAAACCAGGGTAATCGTTAGATCTGGGGTTATTGAATATGTTTTTCGTTTTTCATGAGTACAAGCTATAGGTATTTTTGAAATAATAATTAATAATCATGAAAATTTTTATAGTTGATAGGAGATTAAATTTGCCGAGGGCAAATAGTTGCGATTTTTTCCAAAAAATGATGAATAACCGTCAAAAAAAACATTAAGTGTAGTTTCCAAAACGCTGAAGTTCAGCCTGTTTTTTTTTATTGAAAAACTAATTAAATCAAAAAAATCGCAACTATTTGCTCCGGCAATTTAATCTTCTATAAACAAAAAAAATTTTCATGATTATTATTTCAAAACTTGAAAATTTAAGGGTAGATTTCGATCTCGAATGGTCCGTTTGTGGGCCAAATTCGAAATTTGATTCTCCTGATGATTTCAGAAATACGGATTCAATCTATGATAAAATTTTGTTCTTTTTCACGCTTCCTCACCCACATTAAATATTCTTCAGTATTCGTTTCACCACTTCGCTCGTAAAAAATATCCCGTTAGCATACTTTTTGTCTTCAGTCCACTGTGAAGATTGTTGCCTCAATTCATATTGGTATATATCCCAATCCAAAATCCATTGGGCTTCAATACCAATTCAACAAAAAAAAATATGAACATTCGGTTATAGATTTTATCAAGAAGTGCTGTTTTCAAAATGTCTCTAGTAACCTGATTACTTTTAGAACCTTCCAGAATACCTGAAATGATTCATGGATTAGATTCTCATTCGATTCTAGTCGAAACAAAATTACTAACGAAAATCAACAATGTTTATAATATCGACGTATCACAACCTGTAACAATTCTATAATATTTCAATGTTAATAATACAATAATATTTGTCGAGTGTTGACTATGGTCTAATGATCTGACGGCCACGAACAACAGTTGGCATTAAATTGTTCAATAGGAAGCGGGTATCAACTAAAAATAAGTTTTGTATCGCGCTTAATTGGACCATGGGCTCGGCAGTTTCATATCGCACATTTATTTGCGTTCATGTTGGGGACTACGATGGAGATATTAATTTTGAATGAACGTACATACTGAGAGTATACATTTCTATACTCTCCACTGCAATAACCTAATGTAATTCGATATATAAATTGAAAAAGAAAACAATACGGAGCTTGTTTTTGGCACCATTCATTTTCCAATTTATTACAGTTACATTAAGTATCTATAATATGACATCTTTTCAAAACATCACGTGTTCGTAATGTATTCGCAAATCATATTGATTTGATTGCTACTTCTGAAACGCACGCAGTATTGACAGAATTAAGTAGTTGTTCGAATTCGTGATATCAGCATCTCTTACGTACATAAAGTTGGTAGGTCAACTTAACTGAATCTAACTCGAAATGGTATGAACTTCTGCCGTTTTAAGCGATCTAAAATCGGAAAAATTACGAATGAACCACTCTTCATGTGTTGTTTTTTTTTTTAATGTATGAACCCACACTTTATATGAACATTCCAAATTCCTCAAAAAAAAACTTGTGCATTTTCAGAACAGTAAATTGTGAGGAAATTTTAGGGAACCCGTATACCTGGTGAAATCAGAATTCGTTATAAAATCATTGGTCTTCCTGGAACAGATTTGTCAAAATTCAAGAGCAAAACAAGTTCAAGAATATTGAAAGTGATTTTATATAATTTCTGAGAATTTCATGGCCTATTGGAATTGGATTTTATTTCTGCAATCTGTTATTATTAGAAATATTGTTCAATCATTACTTCCGATAATTTTATGTGCTCCTTTTCTCTTCAGTATATTTTTTGGCGGGCCACTTGTATAGTTCAAATGTTACGAAAAATATTCTTCTTTCCGTTGAAACACTTTTCGATCTCCTCAGGGGGTCGTTGCTTCGTTAAATCCAATATCAGGTGTTTTTGTTTTTTAAGAGTGATAGAACTTTGAATTGAAATAAAACACATTTAAATTAAAATTTAAGCCAATTTTTTTTATTTGAACGATAATTTTACGACATTAATGTTTCAAAAATAATTTCTGGCATATGTCCACCACTTCTAACTCGTTACTGGTGCTCGTTACAGATCAAAATTCAAATGACATCGACGAGAAGTGTTTTGATTCTAATGAGATGGTGCTACACCTCATGCTGCTACCGTAACAATTAATTTATCGAAAGAAAGATTTGGCGATAACATTATTTCGAGAAATGGTCCAATTAATTGGCCTCCAAGATCATGCGACATAACTCCAATGGATTATTTTCTTTCGGGTTATGTCAAGTCATTGGTTTATGCTGATAAACCAGAAACAATAGACGCTTTTGAAGCCAACACAACTCGTGTTATTACTGAAATAAGGTCGGAATTGCTCAACAAAGTGGTCCAAAATTGGTCTGATCGATTGCGGTTCCTCAAAGCTAGTCGTAGTGGACATATGCCGGAAATTATTTTTCTCTATTTCAGAATCGTAATGAGTTCATTACAGTACTAAAAACAGTGCTGTAATGAATGCATTACAGCATCGTTTTCAGTTACATTTCTCGTTTTGTGGTTGTCAGCAATGGCTTCCGATCCTTTTAAATTTCAGCAGACGTCAATTTGGAAATGTCAATTTCGTAACAGTCACCAACTGCCAAGATACAACACAAAAGTCACTAGGATGAGTTATTCATTGAATTTCAACAGTATTTCACGAAATTTGACTGAAATAGAGAAAATATCGTCTAATACTCGTTGCAGAATGCAATTCCAACCCTCATGCGTTCGAAAACTCGCTCCTTCGTCGCTCGTTTTCGAATTTCGCATTCGTATTGGAATAGGAGCTCATTCTGCAACATGGTTTAGAATGTACTATTGAAACAAAAATGTCATGAAATTACCTATCAAATAAAAAAACATTGGCTTCAATTTCAAATAAAATGTGTTTTATTTCCATTTTAAGTTCTATCACTCTGAAAAAGAACACCCGTCATTTTATCAGAATATCATAACTTGAATTCAATTTGCAGTGGTTGAAAAAAAATAGGTGGAATTGCTGACTGGATTTTCACTAAAAATCCAGGATGGAGCTGGGGAAGTCATTGTCTTCAATCTAAGCATAAAAACTATCAATAAAACTCTAGAATGAATAAACAATTGAGAACCAATGCATACTGGTTGTCCAATTTAACTCCCAACATTAAAATGAAAAAGCAGAAACCAAAAACTATCAAATACCTTACCGATGATATTTTGAGCTATAAACCAAATATGCCTTCCAATAAATACGCAATTGCCAATTCATGAAATAACAGAACACACCCGCAATCCTGACACGCAAGCAGGCCGTCCCAGCTTCGCCCGTGTAGAAATTTATTTCACGCGGCGGTTTCATCTTCAACACTTCAACCTGCCATATCTTTTGATGTACTCGTTGTAATTCGTGTTAAATTAAATACTGGGGATAAATAACGTATTAGGTTGGATGAGGATCAATACCCAATTCATAAAAACCCACTCCAAGCATGTCAATCTTGAGAGATAGATATATGCTATCGCGGACTTTTTTGTAGAACTATTTAAGAGTTACATTTCCGTCATACATTGTATCCACGTAAGTCTTACGGTTTTTGCAGCGCACGTGAAAATAGCTGATTATGGCTGATTTTTTTGTAGCAGCTGCCCCCCCTTGAAGATAAAATAAATGTTAATTTTCCTGGTTTCCTGACAATATACCTGACCGACCATCTTCTCAGGTATGAGCTGCCCCCCCCCCTAGCTGAAATCCTGGGTACGCTCTTGTTCGTAATCGTCCATTACCTGAGTTTGGTCCAGTTTCTGAATCATTTCGTTTTTTTTTCAGTATTTGAAATTTGTTTTGTATTAATTGATTTCTTTCTGTATTTGAGCTTGCAAAGGCTTTGCCTCAGCTCTAAACTTTGTACTAATAATAATAAATGATAAACAATAAAACGGGCGCCCGCAGGTGAGGGATCATGCCCCCCCCCCCTGAGATTTTGATGGCCTTATTGTTTTTCAGCACAACACCCTCAATATTACTTTCTTGATTCAAAGGCAAGGAAAAATGCCCTCCTCTGCGGGAGCCCATGAACAATACTGAACTGAACTTCAAATCAAGAGTATTCCGGATTTTCAAGTCGTGGCCCAATAGGAATTCCACCTGGCGTTTCGCCTACAACTTCGGTAGGCATCTTCATAGGTTCCTCGGTAGAAGATTGTACCCCGACGAATAACCGTTCCAAACTGGAGATGCTACTGGAAACTGGATCCCTGGCTGCATTCATAGTATAGCCCCACCGCCGACGAAACCGGTCGGTTCATCCCCTCTGCTTCGGACATGTTCAGTCCTAGCAATGCAGATGGCTGGCAACCAAGCACTACGCACAATGGGAGGCTTCCTATCCCAGTTCATGCTGTTTTTGTGATTATAGATTTCGATGGCCTCCATATTCATTATTGAGTCAGTTTGGATGTTGTCCGTTTCAGTGAACAGAATGTTATGTCCAAACACCGTTCCTATTCTTTGAATTGAACCTTGTATGAAGGCCCCTTTTGGTAGTCCTGATGTAAACTTTCCCGCAATCGGTTTGGTCTTTGGCACTCCTAAGGACCTCTCCCTCTAAGGACGTCGTGTTGGTTTATAGACTGCTTTGATATCATATGCCTTTTCAGAAGTTGTCCAATTTTGTCGGTGACAGCAGTAGTAGGCGTTGGGTGAAATTCCTACGACTAGAAAACCCGAATACTCCAGATTTGGAGTTGAATCCGCCGTGAAAGCCTTCATCTAAATACTGAACTGATTATTCTTGGCTCTGGCAATCCTACCAAACTTGAGACTTCCCTGGACACGCACACTTCAGTACCTACTCACTTCCGGCACGCCCTGAAAACTGCCTTCTATCCCAGAAAAGCATAACTTCCCAGACTTGTTACCCAGATAACTATTTGAAGTAACCTCCCCCCAGTGGCCGCTTATTCCAATTTTACACAAAACAACAATCTCCGATGTTCCCAGGCTCTCTGTACTCTCAAGAATTTCGACCCGAACCCGTCTCCCTTTCGCATTCATTTCGGCATTCGTATCTTCTGCGTGTGCCAACAGCGCGCGTTAGTTTAGAATTTAATTTGGACTGATCCTCGCGGATATATTCCGTTTGAAAGCGACGAAGGGGGCATAAATCCGGGTGCCCTGCTCATTACTATGCCGTGGGGAGCCGTGTGAGCGTGTGCTCGGTCATGTGGGGGCAGTGCCGTAGCTGGAAGTCGCTTATGATCTCGCCAAGATTGATTAATCCCGTAAGATTGTTTGGGAAGAGGGTCCTGGGAGAGAGCGAGGATCGATAGGCGGAGCAGTGGCCATGTGGGCCCGATCTGCATAATGCATGCCGTAGAGATCGATGTCAGTGCGCGATTGGCAACGTCGACTTGATCGACGTGGCAACGGCAAATTTGATCATGAACCTCGAAAGCATATTCTATTCCGACGTTCTGAAGTTTCGGACGCTTTTATTGGCAAACTCGTTACTATCAAGATTACACAGGGTGAGTCTCTGACTTGTACATATACAGGGTGAGTCTTTGAC
The DNA here is from genome assembly GCA_951802165.1 of Adalia decempunctata. Taxonomy (NCBI): domain Eukaryota; kingdom Metazoa; phylum Arthropoda; class Insecta; order Coleoptera; family Coccinellidae; genus Adalia; species Adalia decempunctata. The sequence continues at coordinate 44,521,117 of OX637697.1, forward strand.
TTGTACATATATTTTAACTGTAGATTCCTCTGATTCCTCTCATCAAACGAAACACTTTTTTCCTATACCATTTTTTGAAATTCGGTTTGGTTTGGGAGATACAGGGTGTCGAAAATCCATGAAAAAAAAAACACTTTTCTGTTTATATCTTCGGAACCGTTATTTCGAATGAACTGAATTTTGGTTGAGTTTTTACTCTATTCATGGTGCATATTCCTCAATCGAAACCTATTCAATATCTTTACTAGTATAAAAGTTACAGGGTAGTCGACTCATCAATACACGCTAAAACACCAGAAAACCACTTAAAAAAGATAAACGGTTCATATTTTCGAAAGAATCAATCATTTAAGAAACTAAAAGTATTCCTATTTTTTTTTTCAATAAAACGCGTCGTTTTCGAGTTATTTCCAATTTTACCCGCAGGAATTTGACGAAAAAATCATTAATTTCAAGAATAATCTGAATGCGTCTCTGAATTAAATATCATCGAATATTATTCCATCTCTGGTCTTTAAACGAGTTTACAATGTTGTCACAATATTTATCAACTTTGTCGAGATATTTTTTAATAATAAAATCCCCCAAATGTGGGAGATAAAATTGAACAACAAGGAGGATTTAACACGCATAGTTTCTATTGAAAATTCATAGTTACCGGTTAAATGTCGATGAAATACAAAATTCGGATATGAATGATGAATCTCAACACAAACTACTTATTAAATTGAAATTAATGAAACGATACCTGATATGTTTGTATCTAAACAACGTCCTCTTGGAATTTAATAAACTCCACACGGTTGAAATTATATTAATTCACTTCACGTAATAATCACATTAGAACAATAATCCACATAATGTTTACACTGTTTACAGTTTGTTCAGAGACTCTGGTTTGTTATGGTTTAACGTTGGCCTCCAGAGCTCCAGATAACCAATATTTCGGTTTTCGCTCTTCGCATGCGTGGTAAAATTTGGCGGCAAAGTCGATTTATAATGGAAACGGCAGAATTCATAGATATTCATACCACGGTACACAAATGTATCGTGATTTATACTATGTTCCGTAAAAAATCCTTAACCTCAATGAAAATATCAGCAAGCTGACAACATCTTCTTGTCATTTCTGTGCGAAAATTCACAGAATCGATACAAATTAGATTAGGTTAGGTTGTTTAATAATAAATCTGAATGAAAGTCTTTCTTCATGATATTGTTTGAGAATTTCGAGAAAAATATGAACAAGTTATTAGTGTTTACAAACTAATCTGCAGAAAAATCGAAGAAGGAACTTATTTTGTTGGAATAAATGTGGCTTTTTAGTTGCAGATATAATCCGATGAAACTTACTGTTTTTGTAGAAATTATCGTGTTTGCAACATTTTTATTCCAATAAGGTTAGTACTTGACTACTTGAGTATTCCCTAAATTGGGCCTAAATGTATAAACTCAATTTCTATCGAGAAATATGAACTTTGAATCAATTCCACAGTGTCATTTCAGGGACGTATTTAGCCCAATGTTTTTTTCAAATGGCTATATCTTTTTAACAGAGCCGAATTCGGAAAAATGGAAAATGAAAAAAAGGTTTCTTTTGGCCTCAGGAATCTTCAGTTAAAATATATGTACAAGTCAAAGACTCACCCTGTATTTCAACTCTAGATTCTCCTCATCAAACGAAACACTTTTTTCCTGTACCATATTTCAAAATTCGGTTTCATTTGAAAGATACAGGGTGTCGAAAATCCATGAAGTTAACACTTGTATTTCCATATCTTCGGAACCGTCATTTCAAATTAACTGAATTTTGGTTGATGTTTACTCTATTCATGGTGCATATTGCTCAATCAAAACTTGTTAAATATTTCTCCTGATATGAAAGACTCATAAATCCACGCAAAAATACCATAAAACCACTCGAAAAAGATATACGGTTCCGAGAATGGTTCACATTTTCGAAAGAATCAATAATTTCATGAAATGAAAGGATTCCTATGTTTTTTAATTAAACGCGTATTTCGAGTTATTCCTAATTGTATACGATAAAATTTGAGAAAAAAAATTATGAATTTCAAGAATAGTCTGGATGCTTTCCTGGATTTTAAATATCATCAAATCACAGAAAAATTAATCGCTCTACAAGTTAACAATGTTGTCAGAAGGCTTATCACCTTTGTCGATGCAAAAATCAAATAAATAAATGATGAAAAACGTTGGATGTTGAGATTTATAATAATAAAACTCCACAAATGTGGGGGAAAAAAATGAACACCAAGGAGCAGGAAATTATACAATCGATACGCACAGCTGTCACCGGTCCATATTAAAAATTAATGTCAATTAAATTCGAAATTCAGATGTATGAATGATAAATGATGATGATGAATGATACAAACCACGTATTAAATTGAAATCAATGAAAAATAAAATGATACTTAGCACTAAATAATCTGTGATGATGTTTTCACCCAAACAATATCCCCTTCTAATTTTCTGAACTCGACACTAAACGGTTAATATTACATTTATTCAGTGAAAGTCTTCACATAATCATCACGAGATGGAAGAAAAACACCTGAAATAATCACTTTCCTCTATCATAACAACATAGTTCTATAAACTATTTGCTTCATATTTGTTCACAGATTGCGCCGTCGTTGATACTGACGTTTGATATGGATCGTTTATAGATCTTAAGATGTGTCTTGCGCAGTTTCAGGAAAATTGGTGGCGCTGGCAACGTCTACATCGAAATTTCTATGAAATATTCATAGAATGTTGATTGTTTTGAATGAAAAATGGGTTAGGTTAGGTTGATTAATCATTAATTGAGCGAAAAAGCATTATTCATAAGATATTTCTGGGATATCGAGAAAAATATGAATACGTCATTAGTGCTTACAAACTAATCTACAGGAAAATCGAAGAAGGAGAACTTCTTTCGCTGGGAGAAATATGGCTTTCTGATTGCAGATATAAACGGAAAAAACTAAGTGTTTCTGTTAAGAGTCTTCAGCCTTCAAAATAGGAAACGTATACCGCCAGATGGCGGTGCAGTGCATTAATTTTTATTTATTGGATTATTCAGCTTAATAGAACAAATGGTGGGACGAAGGGAATATTAACAAGAAATCCTAACCTGAACTAGATTTCACACTGACTGTATAATACACTAATTTTCCTTCACCAGTCATCTGGGAGTAGATACCTGCGGAGCGTATCATTCAGAAGAAATTCAATTCCATGTAAGAATCCACAATTGTAAGAAACGATTAATTTTCACTAATCGACGGCTCATAAAATCCTTAATTAAATGTCTTTGGTAAAAATGGATATTTAATATTATTTACAAAAAAACGGTGAATTCTGAAAGAAAAAGGAGATAGACGTCTAATTAACTAAATGATAGACTTCAATACTGAAATGAAAAAACACAAGAATATTTGTTCGTTTTGATGGTGGAAATGTAGAAAAATTACCAAAAATGATGGGGAATATCCTTTTCATTCATTTAATAGTTATAAAAATTTTTTTTTTATTATTTTTTTCGTTATACACTCATACATCAGTCAGAAAAATAAATCGTTTCTGACTCCCTCTTTTTCAGGAATGTAGACCCTTAAGAAATATCGTGTTTTGAACATTCTCATCCAAATAAGGTTAGTACTTGAGTATTCCGTAAATGTATCAACTCAATTTCAACCGAGAAATATGTACTTTGAGGTCTTCACAGAGAATCGTATCAGGCACGTATTCGGCCCAATTTTATTTGCAAATGGCTATATATTTTTAACAGTGCCGAAATCGGAAAAATGGAAAATGAAAAAAGGTTTCTTTTGGCCTCAATAATCTACAGTTGAAATATATGTACAAGCCACCCTGTTTAAACGAAATCTTGAACAAGTATGAAGTGCAAAAATTCAATCGGGATGAATCAGGTGTTTGCATTTGTTCACTTATCTGAAAATATTTTTTTCTGAAATTCTGACGAGGGCAGTAATGACAACAACTTCTGGTAGGTAACATGGCCTCTGTGGCTCATTAATTTATGTTAGTTCATCTTCCTGTTCGAGTAAAATACAATCATTAAATTTTCAAATAATACAATAATTATATTTTCATATCATTCCACCTTCAACAGTCCAGAAACATGCATTAATTCTTCGGAAGTAATTAATTATAAGATCTCGATAAGTTGGTATGAAATGTAAATCTTGTAAGTTCTTGGTAGTGAACAGTTTTTGAACGAAATGCAGAAAATTTGAGAAAGTTTAGAAACGTCTGAAGTATGCCTTTTTCTATTTCATAAAAAATCACTTGGGATAAAATTTTTTGGATACTGTAAGAATGGTGATAAAATTGAAAAACTTTGACCAATGCTTCCACTGCTCAATTACTACATCCACTAACGCTGCAGTGACTCGACATATTGATAATTACTTAATTAGCAACTACTAAGACTTTTGACCTTACAATTTTTACAAAACATCGTCGAAAACCAGATTACACAGGAAGATTCTCTCTTGCATTAATTTCAATAATGAATTAAACTAAAACTGGAAACGAAACATTGACTGCTTGGAGCGTATCATATGTTGATTCTACAAAACACTGACAAAGACTGACTGTGAATGGGAGACGACGTTGCTTCTCAGTGTCTGGTCCGAATATAGCGAAACTTGTGTTGTACATAGCCTCGTTAATCAAATCCCGGTTGACTTTAATAACAATCCGTAAACAGATTCGGGGCAAAATTCTCAGGTCTGTACGCGACGTCATTTTAGTGAGCAATGCAACTGGCCCGAGCGGAATAGACTGCTGTCTCTCAATTATTAATTATGTATTGTGTATTGGGACGGACATTGAACAACGTTGTTGATAGCTCTGTACGTCAAGTGTTGAGGAAGGACTTCCGAGTGCATTCGGAACCAATATCCACATGGATACGCGGCTTAATATTCTAAAATCCAAATGGTTTTTGTGGGTGCGACTTGAAATCGCTCGCAGTAGCCATTAAAGTGATCTCAGCCTAATAATGTTGATTACAATCATTTATTCCATACGATACGAATGATGGAAAGTGTTCATGTGTCGGATGGCTCACGAAAATAATAATGAACAGGATGTTGAGGTCGTAATATTTCAACGGTGTGTGCTACCAATCTTCAGAAACAGTCGCGTGAACATTATGGTCAACCGAGCGTGGACAACAGACTCAACCGCCTTTAGGTCTCTTCCTGAAGAAGCGATACCCTGGATTTCAGTCTGGGATTGTTACCATTATATGTACTTGAAATCATTTTCTTTCTCAAGGTCATCTGATTCAGTTTTCTCCGAAATACGATTGACTCCATTCGGTGCAAATTGTCTGATTCAGTTTCTGTGCAAACAAAAATTGATATGCATACCAGACAGGACCGAAGTTGGCGGCCACTTATCTACCGCCGGCCATTTTAGGATGCATCAGCCAATTCAACAGTACATCGTGATTTAAATTATTTAGAAGGTGAAAAATTTGAATGTTTCTACAGTAATCGGTTCTTTAACTCTCTTTCAACAGTTAATTAGGAAAATATCTATTTACACTAATGGGTGGAATTAACGAGTAGGTGAAATCTGATTTCGAGCATATTGGACGGAAACACTTCAAAAATGAAATTTGGTAAAAATTTTGCTAGAGTAACATTACGACAGGTTTTTAATCTGCAGGACTTCTGAATGCAGTTTTTACTATTTCATTCAGTTAATCCATTTTTGACATTGAGTCAGTTCTGTAAATGAAAAATCTCTCGGAATATGATTCAGAGCATACTAGAAGCTAGAATCGTTTTTACCAAATTTTATTCTGGTTCATGAATGTTGGAGTGTTTCCATCATAAATTTTTCCATCCATAGATATGAATGGATATTTTGCTGGTTGATTGTCAACATGATGAATTCCCGCTCCCCCTCTCTTAATATTGTTTATTCCAACCAAGACAAATATACTAACTGACAGAGAAACTGCAACACCCAGAAGGAGCTGTTCAAATTTATTTTTTTTTTGTAAAACATAGATAATATAGCTAGGAGTAACCGATTAAATTCGAAAAAAAAATCGTGAAGGTTTCTTCATGTAAATATTGTAGTCGTTTTTTGCAATTTTTTAAATTTTACAACAAACCAGCTATTCGGGGGGATCCAATGGCAATGTTTAGTTGTTGTTAAAATGTCCACAGCAAGCGTACGCGGAATTTATCGCCTGCTAATTGAATCTACGGGAGGCGGGGTTGCCATTTAGAGAAATCGCTAACCGTACGAACAGAAATCCAACTACTGTTATGAGATGTTGTTAAAGGGAAGTATCACCTTTTGAATCGGGGTAAATCTCCATTCAAAAAATGGTCTCTTTATTTCACGAGTAACTACCCTAATTTACGACGTAGAGACTTGATTTTTATAAGCTTTTATTTAGTTTCACCTGTCCCGGTGTCTGTCTGTGTGTCTGTCTGTAATCAAATCTTGCAAGTTAAATATGACACACTTCTAATCGTCCGATTGATTTGAAATTTTATAGGTGTACCTAATTCTGGTGACAATGCATCATGAAATATTTTTTATAGAAAAAAACAAAATGGCGGCTCCAAAATGGCGGATGAGTTTTGTAATTATGATCCGATTCCATTCAAAATTAGTATTTGGGGGTATTTGGGTTCGAAAATGATGATACTCTTGTCAAATCTGGGAAATCCAAGATGGCGGCCACAATATGGCGGACGAGTTCTGTGATTATGATCATATTCTATTCAAAATTGGTATATGAGGGTTTTCTGGGTCGGAAATTACGATTCTTCAAAATCGAGGAATTCAAGATGGCGGCTTCAAAATGGCGGATGAGTGTTGTTATAAAGGCTTATCTTCAAAAATGTTTTTTGAGAATTAGGCTTGTTTTTAAATTGAAGTTGAAGAACGTCTCGAGAGCAAATAGTTTTTCAATTAAAAACACCAGGGTAATCGTTAGATCTCTGCAATATTTGGATTATTGAATATGTTTTTCGTTTTTCATGAGTACAAGCTATATTTTTGAACTAATCATCATGAAATTTTTTTTAGTTTATAGAAGATTAAATTGCCGGGGGCAAATAGCGATTTTTTCCAAAAAATGATGAATTACCGTCGAAAAAAAAATATTAAGTCTAGTTTCCAAAACGCTGGAGTTCAACCTGTTTTTTTAATTGAAAAACTAATTTAATCGAAAAAAAGAAAACTATTTGCCATCGAGACGATCGTCAACTTCAATTTAAAAAAATCGAGTCTCTACGTCGTAAATTAGGATAGTTACTCGTGGAATAAAGAGACCACTTTTTGAATGGAGATTTACCACGATTCAAAAGGTGATACTTCCCCTTAAGCGTGGTTTGATAATGCGCAAAATCGAAGAAGAGTAGGCACCGGACTTCGAATGGGCTGAAATGAAGTTCAAGATCGACGTCTAAGACTTATGGCCATTAGATACCGATTTGCGATCACTCAATCTTTGGCTGATGAGTGGTTAGGAGAACAAGGACATCATGTAACTGTCCGAACGGTTTAACGTCGGAAAAGATCTTTTATACTGCAGCATTATTGACCCAATCTTGTGTTACCTCTGATATTTGAGAATCGCCGGCAACGATCACAGTAGTGCAGAGAACATCAACACTGGAATGGCATCATTGAGCATTTTTTGAGAAAAAGAAGAATTGTCCAATTTCCTGAAAGTTTTTATTAAATGTTCTTCCTTAACTTAACCGGCGCGAGAATCCAATATTACAGCAAGATAATGCTCGAGCTCATGTTGCCACAGTTAGTTCAAACTTTTTTGAAGCGACCCATGTGAATCTTTGGCCATGGCAGCCTAGATCCCCCGATCTTTCGCCCATAGAGCATTTTTGGGACATAATGGGTAGAAGGCTTGGAAATTTACCCCAGCCCCCACGGACTTTGGCGGCTCTGAGACATGAAGTACAGGTAGCTTGGGGTAGTTTCCCTCCAGAAGAAATAGACCATCTTATTGCATCAATGCCAAGACGTGTTAGGGAGTGTATAGATAACCGCGGTGGACAAACATTATAAACAAATTTAAAAAAATGTAAACCCTTCGTTTTTTTCTCTAAATTTTAATCATTTACTCCTTGCTATTCTATCTATGTTTTACCAAAAAAAATTGGAATTTAAACAGCTCCACCTGGGTGTTGCAGTTTCTTTGTCATTTAGTATATCCACTGCAGCTTCTAAAGTTGTCTACCTTATATCAAATCTTCAATTTTCTGTATATTATGTGAATGTGGACTAATTTTTCTCTTTTATTTCAGGTAAGCTAACATTCTTCGTTGTTACGGCTATTCTGCGGTGGTAAGTTGAAAAACAATCAGAACACTAAATTAAACCCAAGGAAAATCATCAGTGTGCGTGGAAATTCGAAAAGTTACAGGTGTAGGTAACTGAAAATACCGATATCGATGGGAAGTGGCAAAATCAACACTTTTAGGGGCGAAATGCAACAGAAGGGTGCGAAGATCGGGCATTGTGTTTGAATATATCTGATGCCGGAAAATCATTCATGAATTCCGATGCGTGGCGGTCGGGGGAGGGGGTGGATGTTATATACCTGTGCTAGGTGGAAAATGTGGCATATAATCCGTCGGATTGGCATTTGATGAACACGTTGATTTATCGAGTGGAATATTCCATACCGAGCGATCATCGGAAAATTGATAAGAGTAGGTGAATATGCACGGAACAATTTATTATAGCGATAAATAGTACCAAATAGATACACTGCGCAAAAAAATTAACGCACATTCTGAAAATCTAGATTTTAATGAAAGTTAACTCTACATTGACTTTATAACTTATTTTTTATGTTCTCTCGGGAAGGTTTCGAACGAAACAAGACACATTAAATGGAAGAAAAATTCAGGATTTCACCGAATCTTATGTGAAAGAAGAGAAATGAACAATTTTCAAAATACTGAAATGCTGATAAGTGATTTAATACTTGGTAATTACAGCTCGGCAACGACGGTTCATACTCAAAATGATTGATCTTAAAATGTTCTCATCTAATCCTTCCCAGATTTCTCCGAGTTGGATTCCTAAGTCATTAAGAGTAGCTGGATGATTTTCTGAACTTCTCAGCCTTCTATTGAGGTTGTCCCAAACCTGCTCAATCGGATTGAGATTTGGTCTTCTTGCTGGCCATTCCATTCGAGAGACTTCAACCTCTTCAAGGTACTCCTGAACGATGCGCGCACGATGGGGTCTGGCATTATCGTCCATAAAAATGAAATTTTCACCAATGTATGGGGCAAATGGCACTACATGCTCTTCAAGAATGTTCCTTATATACTTATCAGCATTCATAGCTCCATTCTCAACGACCACCAGGTCTGTGCGAGCAATCAAAGATATTCCACCCCATACCATTATCGATCCTCCCTCGAAACCAGTAGTATTCAGGAAATTGCACTGAGCATATCTTTCATGTGGACGTCTGTATACAAGGGAACGTCGAGCACAATGGTAGAGGCAGAATCTAGACTCATCTGTGAAGAGAACTCTTTCTTCAAAATGCAGATGGGGTCAAAGTTTCCATCGAAACCACCAGACGACGTTTGAGAGAAGTGAATCTAGGTTCTAGACGTCCATTAAGAGGAGTTCCATTAACACGTGACCATAAGCTTCAAAGACTGGAATGGGCAAGGCAACATATCAATTGGAACGATCAATGGCGTAGTGTCCTTTTCACTGATGAATACAGATATGGACGATTTTCAGATTCTCGAAGAATAAGGACATTATGAACAATCCCACGCATACCCGTAATCGTCGCTATGTCCAAGAAGTCCATCCATTCCGAGGGGGTAGTGTTATGGTATGGGCCGCGATATGTTTCAACGGGCACACAGATCTACACATGTGTCTTGGGAATATGACCACCTTACACTATAGGGAGCATGTCATTGACAATGTTGTGCCAAATTTTCACGCTGCTATTGGTGAAACTTTTCAATTTCTAGACGATAACGCTATAGACCGCACTGTGCAGTTGAGAATGCGCGCGAGGAGCTTGGTATTCCACATTTACCAATACCTCCGCAGTCCGCACTCACCAGATTTGAATTGCATAGAACATGCATGGGATATGATATGCTCCAAAGAAGATTAGATAATCATCAACCTACCCCAGAATCCTTAAATGATCTGAGAGAGCTTCTGCCCCGTTAATGGAACCAAATTCCTCAAGAAATGTTCAACAACCTCGTGTGTAGTATGCAAAGAAGATGTCAAGCTGTTATTGATGCCCGTGGAGGCCATTGTGTCTTAAAATGCTTGAATTCTCTTGGAATAAAATTTCGTTATTTTACTCGATTTTTCTTAACCACCCTGTATACGCTGCAGACCTACAGGCTAAAATTGCAACTTTAAATCATATTAATGTGGGATTCGTACTTATATTTCGAATTGAATTATAATATTCTATGTTGTTTGAATGACGTTATCAATAATTTAGATATAGGAGGCGAAAAATAAAAGAGGGGAGATAGACGTCAATCAGGTTGGAGACGAGTTGGTTCAGAGGCTGTATTTCCTCCGAATTTTGTTGTTACTTGCTTTCGTGAATAAACTTTTATTCCAACGTTGTGATAATTACCCTAGACAACGTAAAAAATCCTACATTAATATGAATTTTCATCACAAAAATCTTATCTTAACTATATTTTTTTGCAATTTGAGTCAATATCCCTAACTCATGTGGAGCAGTTTTTCTCCAGTATTAACAGAGCGAAAAGTTTCTTCAACATTCGCCAGGTCTTTGGAGCTATTGAATCCACATAATAATAACAGTACTTTTTTGACCATAGTCAAAGGCCATCGACCGGAGTCCTTCAGCCCTCCACATAATATTTTCTCATATTCATTATTTTCTCGAAGTAAATAAACATTTTGATAAATACGACTTCTATGTAGAGTTGCTTAGTTATCTGACAGGAAAATGACTATAGCTTAACATTTTCAAGATATGCACGGTGAAATGTGTCAGAATGTCATGGCCAACCAGGATATTTTATAAAAGTGAAAGGAGTACAGAAAATTTAAGCCGTAAACTAGTGAGAAAAATTTGAATTTAATAAATGTATTCCTTTCCTTAAAAGATCTGATTCAACCTGTATCAAATATTTTTTCATATGGAACATGTTCCCTATGATAGGTACAGTTGTTGACTAAATAAGGGTAAGACTTTCCTGTAAACCCGAAGAAAATATCCAAGGTTCCTATTTTTTCCGTCTGACACCCAAGGTATTCAATAAAAAGGGATGACGAATTAGCACCTGTTAAAAATACCTATCATAATAAATTGTCCTCTTCCTTCCTTCTAAACACCCCTACGAAATGAAAGTTTTTTTAGCCGCGACCTGGTTGGCGCCCTCCGCCGCAAGGAACCCCTAACGGATCAAAGGCGGCGGCGGCAAATTCCTACGCTCACTCTACCTGACCTTCCGTCGTCACGTTTTTTCTCTTTCTTCCCACCTCGCCGTCTCGCTCATCCTCGCTCTTGTTGCATCAAAACAGAATAATGTCGGATTCGGATATGACGAGGGTATCCTTGCGGGACAACAGCTGAACGTCTGTAAAAAACGGTACACGATTTTTTTTTTGCGGGCTTGAGAGTTTTCAACAGAGAACAGGAAGAATGTTCTATGATGGATTTTGTAGTCTCAACAGAAGTAAGGAGAGAAGGTGCTGCCATTGAAAATATCACCCATTAAAGAGGCTCTTCTCTTCGTTCCTGCATTATCTCGTTACGTACATTCTTTTTGAAATTAAACTGTCAAACTCTTCCTTGCAGTTCCAAGACACTTAACGATGAAAAGCAAAATAATGAAAAACGTGACCGTCCAAAGCAGAAAAGAAATACGTGAGGCCATGGAAGAAGTTTTTGAAATTTAAGGCGAAAATAGAACAAATATTGAAGATTCTATTCGAAAAAGAATAGATTCCATTAGATTTGTACAACATCGAAATTATTTCAATATTGATGTAACACAAGATATACTAACTAATAAAGAAACTGCAACACCCAGAAGGAGCTGTTTAAATTTCAATTTTTTTTGGTAGAACATACACTGCACAAAAAAATTAACGCACATTATGGAAATCCCAAATTTATTCTACAACTGAAGGTGTTCTCAATGATAATTATATTTATCAGAATTATGCATGCATATGCTATCCACTTTCAAAGTTTTTCTTCAAAACAGATGTTTTCTCCCAGCAGGAATGAAAAAAGATGATATTATCAGATTTTGAATGTATTGGCTCCATTCTAAAATCAGTTGTTCTCGATCAATTCTAGTGATCAATAGTTTTTCTTCCGTTTGATTTTCTACACTCGGTCGCTATGCAACGCGAAACACGCAATTTGACCCAAGAGGAATGTGCCCAACCGGTAGTTTTGCGAGAAGAAGGGTGGACATACACAAGAATTGCAGAAAGGTTTGGAGTTTCCCATACAAGTGCGTCCAGAATGTTGCAGCGATTCAGGGAGACAGGTATGAATGTCCGAAGACCAGGACAGGGTAGACCACGGGTAACAACTGCCATTCAAGAACGTTACTTGAGAGTTTCTTCGTTGAGACAACGGTTTGCACCGCTCGCCACCTTCAAAATCAGCTTGAGCAAACTCATGAGGTGCAAATTAGCACTCAGACAATAAGAAATCGCCTCAGAGAATATGATTTAAGGCCTCGTGTCGCGGCAAGAGGCCCGGCTCTTACCCCAGCCCATCGAAGGGCGCGTTTGGATTTGCGAGAGAGCATATCCATTGGGAAGAGGCCGATTGGGAAAGAGTTCTCTTCACAGATGGGTCTAGATTCTGCCTCTACCATTGTGATCGTCGTTCCCTTGTATACAGACGTCCACATGAAAGATATGCTCAGTGCAATTTCCTGAATACTACTGGTTTCGGGGGAGGATCGATTATGGTATGGGGTGGAATATCTTTGACTGCTCGCACAGACCTAGTGCTCGTTGATAATGGAGCTATGAATGCTGATAAGTATATAAGGAACATTCTTGAAGAACATGGAGTGTCATTTGCCCCATACATTGGTGAACATTTCATTTTTATGGACGATAATGCCAGACCCCATCGTGCGCGCATCGTTCAGGAGTACCTTCAAGAGGTTGAAGTCTCTCGAATGGAATGGCCAGCAAGAAGTCCAGATCTCAATCCGATTGAGCAGGTTTGGGACAACCTCAATAGAAGGCTGAGAAGTTCAGAAAATCATCCAGCTACTCTTAATGACTTAGTAATCCAACTCGGAGAAATCTGGGAAGGATTAGATCAGAACATTTTAAGATCACTCATTTTGAGTATGAACCGTCGTTGCCGAGCTGTAATTAACGCAAGGGGTGAAAATACCAAGTATTAAATCACTTATCAGCATTTCAGTATTTTGAAAATTGTTCATTTCTCTTCTTTCACATAAGATTCGGTGAAATCCTGAATTTTTCTTCCATTTAATGTGTCTTGTTTCGTTCAAAACCTTCCGAGAGAACATAAAAAATAAGTTATAAAGTCAATGTATAGTTAACTTTCATTAAAATTGTGATTTTCAGAATGTGCGTTAATTTTTTTGTGTAGATAGTAGGTAAGCAAGGAGTAAGATTTCTCTGAAATTCATCCTACTGGATTAAACTATAAGGGAAAGGGGGGTCTTATTCCAGTGTATTTTTGACTCGATCAATATTTATTGTGTCGACATGTTTCGGCCCATGACCATCATCAGAACACAATCTAAAAAACATTCCAAAATCAATAAATGTTGAAATAGGCTTCGAAATAGATGTTTGAAAAGAAAAAATTAAGTTTTCGAGGAACCGGTGTGCTGTCTAGGAAGGCTTCTATTATTCAAAAAATAATTGCGTTGTGTGTAGTTTTTTAAGACTGGGTAAAAAGTTGTAAATCGTACTTTTAGTAAGGAAGACCTTCACAATGAAAAAACACACACAGAACCCAGAAAAACAAACGGATGGAGAATGTGAGGTAACTCACAGTGAGTCCTAATTCATATTAAAAACAAACTTCATAAAAACCATCCTATTAGCTGGTCATCATTACATCTAGGGTTAAAATAGATTAAAAATGTCAAAATACAACAACAAAACAAAACACGGAGAACTAACGAACAACTGTTGTTGTATTTTGACATTTTTAATCTATTTTAACACTAGATCTAATGATGACCAGCTTATAGGATGGCTTTTATGAAGTTTGTTTTTAATATGAATTTGGATCTCCTCGAAGAGCTGGTTTGTTGTAATATTTTGCAAAAAACGACTGTAATATTTAAGTAACCTTGCTATACATTCTATGTTTTACCAAAAAAAAAATAAAATTCAAACAGCTCCTTCTGGGTGTTGCAGTTTCTTTGTCAGTTAGTATATTTAAAACTACCTCTCGATAATACAGGTGTCACATTGAAATGGTAACATTGGTCATTACTAGTTTAATAAAGATTTTGGAAAACTACTCCGGAAATTTTAATTCCAATATTGAAATGGGTATAGCTTATTATGGGACACTTAGTAGAAAAGACCTCTGATCCTTTTTCAAAGGAACAACCTGTATATATTGGATCTAGTCTAATTAGAAACAAAATAACGACGATAGGGAGGAACAAAAAATTTACTAGAGAACTTGCACGTGTAGGCCTTGAAAAATGATAAGGAAGCTTCAGATTACTTTTTCATGAGTGAATAGTTGGTAAAATATACGTTTTTCGGGTGGAAAATTGTGAGGTAGCAAAATTGAATGTACTCCGATAGAAAATAGGTTTGAATATTATTTGTTGTGAAGTTTTTTTGATATACAGGGTGTTCATCAATAAGAGTATCAACGCTCAACTGTCAGGGTCTTTGTTTCCGAGGGTGTCAAAAATTTATGTATTTTTCAGTTTTTGCTAATATCTCAGGAACCGTTTGAATTACAGAATTCAGTTTTTGTACACACATTGTCAATAATAATAGCTACTTTCTTGCACTTTACTCGGTTATATTAGACGTGCCAGTGGAGGAGGTATTGAATTTGAACAAAGGTTTGACCTCCTAACTTTTACACCACTGGTCAAATTTGCATTTGCAAAGCAGATTGTGATGCGCCAATGTGTTTTACATAAAAAAGGTACTCCTGGTTCATTGCTCTGACTATTCCACTCATTTCAAAAGCTGACCAATCACAGTCCAAAGACAGCTCGTATTATCGCGATAATACCAACTGTCTCTAAATTATGATTGGTCTGACAACTTCGGTATTTTCAACGATTGAACTACAGAATAATCTGTAATTGAACTATGGATACGAACGGTTTGACAACTAATAAATATAAATTGTAGACGTCAACATGAGTTTTTCCTTGCTTATCTCGAATATGGAGTTTCTGGCCTTTCATACTGTTCGTGAAATAGTCTTATAAAATTTCACTCGAGATTGAATTTACACCTCATAAGTCTATCTTTTATTTCCAAACTCAAATGAGTTGCTTTAAGGAAACACCACTCGTCCTCCGGACTCGTGATGTTTTCAAGCAACTCATTTTCGTTCGGAAATAAATCGATAGACTTATCACGGAAATTCAATATCTTGTGATATTGATATTACTACTGACTAGTAAACCGTTTTCGAGAAAACTGGCATTGTATGAGGAGAAACAATTTTTGATAACGCAATGTAAATTTCTTGTAATTAGAAAATTCTTGTAATCTTGTTAACTTTGGTCGCTAAAAATAATGAAAATTATGTTTGCAATTTAAACTTAAAAACCTAGTTGTCAAATTCTGTTGAAATTAATGATTTTGTTAATTATCACTACTCATTTTTCCAATTACAAGAAACTTACAATACGTTAGCAAATTGGCGCACCAGAATTTGCTGTGCAAATGCAAATTTGTCCAGTGGTGTAATAGTTGGGAGGTAAAACCTTTGCGCAAATAATCGCCACTGGCACGTCTAATGAAGCCAAAGGAAAGTGCAAGAAAGTCGCTATTATTAGTGACAATGTGTGTACAAAAATTCAATTCTGTAATTCGAACGCTTCCTGAGTTGCAGCAATATTTATGAAATAAACATTTCCGAAATACACCCGGAACTATGTAACGGGGATAGCTATGCAATGGCGCTTTTCGCCAAGGAGTTTCTCATGAAAATTGGACAACAGACACAGACATCAGTTTTTGTCTATCAAGAAAAATGACCTCCATTTCAAAAGTGTCCAATTTGGCCCACCCTGTACAATCAACGGGTATATAAATTCGGGAGGAAATGTGAATACATTTGAATATTTTTTCCCCATTAATTAGAACGCCATAGAAAGATAACAAACCATCATGCAAGAATTACCACAAGAACGGCCCTGATGATTTATTTCCCCTCCAAAATACCGGGAAACATCCAAACGTCGCTGATTTTCAGTAGCGCACGCAAAGGCCTAACTAACCGTTCTTGTTCAGGAACCTAGAAAAAGAAAAGCACACTGCCGATTTATAATTTCCCGCAATTTTATGCCGGATCGTTCCCATTTGGCGTTTGGAATCAGAGGACTGTTGATTCGCACAATGCAGAACCGTATTCGCGCCACCAATGCGCATCGCCAGTGAAAATCGGTATATCAGTATTTCGCATTGCCGATGATTTGGTTAATGTTTCGCGGAAAATTCAATCGCAACGCCGACGTCGATCGTCGTCGGCAGACAATAATTATTGTGGGTTTTGTGAGATTCACACAATGCACGGTCTCGTTTGTTTTCCCATCAGTTTCCTCGACAATGAATCGTAACTTGCCATTGTTGAACTGTTCAGAGTTCTTTGTTGTTGTTACGTGACGTTCGTTCAAGAAATAGACAGTCTTCTAGTCCAGATGGTTTTCGGTTCCATCAGGTGCGTTCATATGAATGATGATCGGAGACAATGTGAACGTGAGCCAATAGGAGATTTATTGTCGTGACATTACCAGAAAGCATTTCGAAATTGGTATCCAGAGCCGTTTTCATTCAAAGAATGAACATTTTGCAACGATGCGTTGGGAGGTCACAACGTTAGAAGTGGCAACACCAAAACTTATATTCCTGTAGGCATTGGTAAAATTCAAGGTGCAAAAAGCTGCTGCCTGAGCTGCGACAAGTATACAGGGTGTTTCAACAACATGAACTGAACAAAAATACATACAAGTTTTTTCACCATAAAGTGGACAAACAAATATAGCCGTGAAGATATGAACATAAAATTAGCAAAACAATTCTGGCGAATGAAACTCAGAATAGCTCAAATTTTGCCGTTTTTTATCCGTAATTTATCCTTGAAAATATAAATTTTGCCGCTATTATGATTAAAAAAAATACGAGATGTTTCGCTAAGTTGATATCAACTTGGTGAAGCAACTATCCTTAAGGGTCTACGTCCCTGAAAAAAGGTTGTCAGAAACGATGTTATTTTTTTCTGATTGATGAAGGGATGTATGAGTGTATAAAGATAAAAATAATAAAAAAAATATTTTTTAAGTATTAAATGAATGAAAAGGATATTCCCCATCATTTTTGGTAATTTTTCTACATTTCCACCATCAAAACGAACAAATATTTTTGTGTTTTTTCATTTCCGTATTGAAGTCTATCATTTAGTTAATTAAATGTCTATCTCCTTTTTCTTTCAGAATTTACTGTTTTTTTTGTAAATAACATTACAACAAATGTGTTGTTTTCGCGAAATTTATTTCCTTGAATTTTTCTATTCGAAATGATAAATATCCATTTTTACCAAAGACATTTAACTAAGCATTTTATTCGTAGTCGATTAGTGAAAATTAATTGTTTCTTACAATTGTGGATTCTTACATGGAATTGAATTTCTGTTAAATGATACGCTCCGCATGTATCTACTCCCAGATGACTGGTGAAGGAAAGAGAGAGTATTATACAGTCAGTGTGAGATCTAGTTCAGGATTGGATTTCTTGTTAATATTCCCTGCGCCCCAACATTTGTTCTATTAAGCTGAATAATCCAATAAATAAAAATTAATGCACTGCATCGCCATCTAGCGGTATGCGTTTCCTATTTCGAAGGCTGAAGACTCTTAATATGTTTCATTAGAAATCAAACTAGCTCACCTTTTTCAGTGATTCATCGGTAAATTATCCGTGAAATAACGGTTTCTGTTAATTTTTTAGTGCTCGATTCAATTGTGGTTCAGAATTCTGGAAGGAAAAATTCAAAATGGCGCAAAAGCTGTAAAGTTGGAATTTTTGATTTTCGATTGCCGAATTGGATTTCAACATATCCTGAAAAATTTCCTAATATTCGAACTCAACTTTTTTTACATGTCTCCAATAAAAAAAATTCACTCACAATTGATGGAATATTTCAAGGTTAAGCTATTTTTCATTCTAAACACATACATATATACAGGGTGTATTTAAAGGTGAGGCTATTCTTTTGACAGATGGTAGAACTCATCAATTATCAAAATAAGTCATTTTTCCAAAAAAAAATTATATGAATTATGTCCCTGTTTCGAGAAAATGAAACTATAATATTTTCTACTTTATAGGTGAATCTGAAAGTTCCTCAGTCCGAACCTTCTTCCTCACTTGCTTCTCCGTAGATATCAACATCTTGTTTTTTATTCTTATCATACACAAGCAGGCCGTCCCACCTTCGCCCGGGTAGAAATTTGTTCCACGCGGTGGTTTCATCTTCAACACTTCAACCTGCCATATCTTTTGATGTACTCGTTGTAATTGTATGATGTGAAGGGCAATTTCGTTCTAAATCAAATACTGGAGATAAATAACGTATTAGGTTGAATGAGGATCAATACCCAATTCATAAAAACACACTCTCAAATAGTGCATAATTTTGGAAAACATCTGATTACCATAAACAGGTGATAGCAAGTCAATCTTGAGAGATAGATATAAGCTATCGCGGACTATTTAAGAGGTACATTTCTGTCATACATTGTATCCACGTGAATCTTACGGTTTTTGCAGCGCACGTGAAAATAGCTGATTTTTTGTAATTATTGAAGTTATAGTAGGTATCCTTAATTTTTTCGGGTGAAAAGTATAGCATATGTCACTCAGGGATAATGTAGCTTTCTAAGAGTGAAAGAATTTTTGAAATAGGTCCAGTAGTTTCTGAGCCTCTTCGTATCAAACACACAAAAATACAAATCTTTCCTTTTTATAATATTAGTATAGATGACTCAGAAAATCGATTGTGATCAGTAATCTTCGATCGTGTTACGGTATAGATTGTACGAGTGTTTCGTTTTGAAAATGCCGCACGTTTATTCAAATAATGAACTTGTTCATATGCTTTTAATTTATGGCGAATCAAAACAAAAAGCTATTTCAGCGTATAAGATGTACAGAACAAGATTTCCGCTAAGAAATCACCCAACTTCGCGGATGTTCATAAACCGGGTGCAGAGATGTAGAGATATGATGAACAGAGAGATGCAGTAGTAGTATTAAGGTATAAACGCCCAAAAGTTTTTAAAAAATTTTCAAATTGAACATTTCATGTAAGAAATTTTCGTTAAAATGACTTATTTTGATGAGTTCTATCACCTGTCTAAAGAAAAGCCCCACCTTAAAATACACCCTGTGTAATAACTTCACTTCAAATTTCGAAAATAAATCTATGGTTAAAAAATTCGCTGAGTTCTTCAACATCAATCATTGCTGAATAAACAGCATGAGCAAGCGCACCTTCCGGAAGCATCATTTCGTACTCTGCGCATTACAGTGCAGTCCCATTTCCAACTCAAATATTTCCCCCAAATTTTCCAGAAATTCTGTTCGGATCTGAAGAGAGAGAGTCGGTTTCCCAATTATTCCAACTGAAACTCAACTGAGGAACCGCAGACCGCCACTCCAAAACCGGCAAAGGGTTGTGGAAATGTCGCTATCTTTCCAAGGAAAAGCAACGAGGCTCGCATCGAACGAAACAATTTCGCGATGGAAATTCGCGTTTGATGCTCAAGATTTTTGATCAAGGTGTCTGGGAATTTTCAATATCGAGATTTCAAAGTGCGCTGGCGTTAAGTCAGGTGCTTTTGAGCTGTTTATTTACCTTGTAGGTAGATTCGCATTTGTCAGTGCGAGAAGGCAATTGTTTAAGTTGAAAGTTATACTGTTATGGACATTTTTTCTGTTAACCTTAGGACATAGAAAGAGAAGAGACAGCATATCATTATAAATTCGTGAATTGGTGGAGCCTGAATTGACTCAGTATTCAATGAGTGGGACGAAGATAGGATTATCATTAGATAACTGCTGTGGCAAAATGGCAGAACTTTGGAAGGTCCAGTGACGGGGTGTTATCGGTATTGAAGAATGGAAATAAAATACAAGTGAATTTACTTTTTTTGCCGAAGTCATACAAGGTTCCAAATATTGAAGCGGATTCTGAGTTAGGTAAATAGTCATATGTAATACCACTAGGGATGGAATTTTGCCGGCAGAATTTCTCGATTGTAATATGAAAGTTTGTTGCTCGGAAATTTCGCTAAAGATATTTGTATCAATATCACGAGCCGCCAGGCGAGTGAATTTGGAAAAAATGTCATGAGTGAAATTTCCAAATAGCAACAAGAGAATTTTACAAGAGAGAAATTTTATCTGCTTAAATTCCATCTTGAGTGGTATTCGACATGACTATTTCACGAGAAAATATAACAGAAATATGGTCACATTTGACACATATTGCGCTATTTCGCAAATTATAATTCATCATAGATTAACTATTAACTGTTTTCTCTATGATATTCATTTTCGAAGCTATCTATGAAATTTGAGAAACGTCAAAAATTTTATCGCTGGAAAACCAACTTGTTAGTTTTATCGAGATGAAACGATCCTTGCTACGGAAACTTCCTCACTAAAAATTGAATGAGTGAAATAGTCAGCTAAATTCAGATTTGATGTTCCTCTTCTCAATATCACAAGGGAATCTGAAAAGTGAAATTCTTAAAATCGAAGAATCTACGCCACTGTTACTTAGAACGATAAGAGTAGAACATGTCAAGGGCGGATATAGCTCTTTTTCATGGGAGGGGTAATAACGATCATGAGGGGGGGGTAATATCGATTGAAAACCATCAAATCAGGTACTCAATGTATGAAATACACTGCGCAAAAAAATTAACGCACATTATGAAAATTCAAATTTATTCTACAACTGAAGGTGTTCTCAATGATAATTATTTTTATCAGAATTATGCATGCATATGTTTATCCACTTTCAACGTGTTTCTTCAATACAGATGTTTTCTCCCAGCAGGAATAAAAAAATATGATATTATCAGATTTTGAATGCATTGGCTCCATTCTAAAATGAGTTGTTCTCGATCAAAAGTTTTTCTTTCGTTGGATTCTCTACACTCGATTGCTTTGCAACGCGAAACACGCAATTTGACCCTAGAGGAATGTGCCCAAGCGGTAGTTTTGCGAGAAGAAGGGTAGACATACACAAGAATTGCAAAAAGGTTTGGAGTTTCCCATACAAGTGTGTCCAGAATGTTGCAGCGATTCAGAAAGACAGGTATGAATGTCCGAAGACCAGGACAGGGTAGACCACGGGTAACAACTGCCATTCAAGAACGTTACTTGAGACGACGGTTTGCAACCGCTCGCCTCCTTCAAAATCAGCTTGAGCAAACTCATGAGGTGCAAATTAGCACTCAGAGAATAAGAAATCGCCTCAGAGAATATGATTTCAGGCCTCGTGTCGCGGCAAGAGGCCCAGCTCTTACCCCTCCCATCGAAGGGCGCGTTTGGATTTTGCGACAGAGCATATCCATTGGGAAGAGGCCGCTTAGGAAAGAGTTCTCTTCACAGATGAGTCTAGATTCTGCCTCTACCATTGTGATCGACGTTCCCTTGTATACAGACGTCCACATGAAAGATATGCTCAGTGCAATTTCCTGAATACTACTGGTTTCGGGGGAGGATCGATTATGGTATGGGGTGGAATATCTTTGACTGCTCGCACAGACCTAGTGGTCGTTGATAATGGAGCTATGAATGCTGATAAGTATATAAGGAACATTCTTGAAGAGCATGTGGTGCCATTTGCCCCATACATTGGTGAAAATTTCATTTTTATGGACGATAATGCCAGACCCCATCGTGCGCGCATCGTTCAGGAGTACCTTGAAGAGGTTGAAGTCTCTCGAATGGAATGGCCAGCAAGAAGTCCAGATCTCAATCCGATTGAGCAGGTTTGGGACAACCTCAATAGAAGGCTGAGAAGTTCAGAAAATCATCCAGCTACTCTTAATGACTTAGGAATCCAACTCGGAGAAATCTGGGAAGGATTAGATCAGAACATTTTAAGATCACTCATCTTGAGTATGAACCGTTGCCGAGCTGTAATTAACGCAAGGGGTGGAAATACCAAGTATTAAATCACTTATCAGCATTTCAGTATTTAGAAAATTGTTCATTTCTCTTCTTTCACATAAGATTCGGTGAAATCCTGAATTTTTCTTCCATTTAATGTGTCTTGTTTCGTTTAAAACCTTCCCGAGAGAACATAAAAAATAAGTTATAAAGTCAATGTAGAGTTAACTTTCATTAAAATTGAGATTTTCAGAATGTGCGTTAATTTTTTTGCGCAGTGTATTTAATGTGCACCACCTTTTTCTAAGGTCTTCGATACTCATGAGGGGTAGTTACCTCCCCCCTCAAATCCGCTCTTGGAACATGTAAACTGTGTAAACTCAAATCAGGATTCAAATAGACCGATATAAATCCAAATTTCAACAATTGACAACACTGTTCAAGACGTCATTAGTAAGACAAAATTAAAATAGTGGTACGAAATTAATGAATGAACTGGGCAGGGATTCCAAAAACGGTGCTGCCATAACGTTCCAATTCATTACCTGAGGCAAAAACGGCCGTTTCGCGAACATTCCGATGCTTTAGTTTATGTATTGTGAAGAATGCACAATATTTGAAGGAACAAATACTGATTTTTGACATTCTTGCACAAAATGAGAGAATGAATTCCAATCTGAATTCATTGCACTCAAACACACAGTAGGCATATGACCTCATTAAATTATTCGGACAAGAAATCCCCTCCTGCTATTCTGGCGCAAATTCTGTAAACACCCTGTAAATTACAGCTGGCCTTGATGCATGTAGGTAGAAAATTCTTGGGATGCCCCCTGTACGCACGTTGACGTTGAATTTCTTCTCGATTTTGACCAGCCGACATTCTTACCACTGGTGCATCGCAGGCGGCGCGTGCCTGTAGACATCAAGCGTGCCGCGGCCGGCCACCAACTGACGATTGTTTCCGTACCTGCGCTAAAGGTGGACATACAGCACGACTCCGCGAACAATGAAGTCTAGTATTGAACTTTCAATTAGATTTGTTCGGTGGTTGACTCACAATTCATTCTCCTTTTAAGAATAATTGTTATGAGAGTAAATTAAGAATTTTAACATGATGGAGCAATGGATTTATGAAATATACTTTGGGGTACCGAAATTCAGTACCTTTCAATGAACTCAACTAATCGTAATGGATGAAGCGCAATATTTGAACTGTGAGTTCCTGTTGAGAATTCGGACAATACTTCAATGCAAAATATTTTATTACTCAACATATTCTCCTCTTAATTGAATACATTTATTACAGCGAACCTGCACCGCCTCTAGACCTCCCAAAAAAATGTTTCTTCTTGCTCTGCAAACCCGTCCTCCGCAGCTTTCATTACCTCCTCGTTGGAAGAAAATTCACGACCTTTTAAACTTTTTTCAGTTGAGGAAAGATATGATAGTCGGACGGAGCCAAATCTGGTGAATAAGGGGGGGTGTTCTAATAATTCTAACCCTAAATCACGATTTTTTTGCATGGCAACATGAGATTTGTGTACTGGGGCGTTGACCTGTAAAAACAAAATCCATTTGGATAGCTTTCCGCTTCAATTTTTTCCCGTAGAATGGTCAGTAATATCGAATAGTAATCTCCAGTTATTGTTCTACCCTTATCCAAAAAATCAATCATGATTACTCCATGGCAATACCAAAAAACTGAAGGAAGATCTTTTCCAGTAGATTTTTGGACACGAAACTTCTTAGGTCTTGGAGAACCAGAGTCCAGAGGGTAGCCATTCCATCGATTGTTGCTTTGTTTCTGGATCGTAGAAATATACCCAAGTCTCATCCATAGTAACAATTCGGTTTAAGAAGTCTACATCTTTTTCAAATCGAGCACAGATCGAACGCGATGCTTCTACCCTTGCACGCTTTTTGTCAACATTCAAACATTTGGAGATTCATTTTGCAGAAATTTTTCTCATGTCCAAATTGACATATGATGAACGCGTTCGTATGAAATCTTCAGTGCTTCAGATATCTGTTTTAGCCCAATTCCACGGTCTGATAAAATCATGTCATGAACTGCATCGATATTTTCGGGGACTGACACAGAAACTGGCCTGGTCATCATCTTCAATGGAAAATTTACCTCTTCTGAAGCTTGCAGTCCAATTTTTCACGGTCGCATACAAAGGACATTGCTTACCTCTTTACCCTTTTAAATACAGGTACTTGATGATGGCTCGATACTCCAATTTTTCGAATTTTTCAATTTCAGTGGAAATCTATTTTTTTTTTTTATTTATTGCGTAACTCTGGTTTACTTTTTTGACGTCGAACTCTACACTGACACTTCTAATAAGTTATTGTTCGTTGATATGGTATCGTAATATTTTGTTTATACATGGAACTGGTCTAGGCTAACTAGATTTCAATACATCCTCGTAATACAGATCGCGTCGTGTATGGCATGCTTAAAATATCCAACTTCCGCACGCTAACCGTGCCTCGTCACTTTCAATGGAATCGCGGAGGCGATGACTTCCCGATCCCAACGTACTTTTCTCTGCGCGTCATTCGCTTTCCGTCCTCTTTTGTTACGTTATGGGAAATCGTCCATCTCGCCGTACTCTATTCCCAGGAATTTAGCGGCCTGTATCTTTTACTATATTGCACGTTTAGTGTAAAACACTTCGACAAAAACAAACGATTAACTTGACTGACATCCGACAATTGTCGAAGCGGTGTTGGAATTTTAATTAAACTTTGCCGTTATTTTTTCGATCGGAAAATCTGAAATTCGTTTATTTTCGCTTGTGTTGGCGTTGAATAGATCTAGTTTTGATTTTATTATAGTGGGACTTCCAATACGAATCATATGCTGATATCAGGTCTGTCATATTCCATATTCAAAATGTGACATTAGCTGTTTGTTTAGCCGAGTACACGATGTCAAGAATACCATGTGTAAGCACTTCCCCATTATTAACCAAAATTGAGAATATGGAAAAGTTTCGTTTTTATAAGCTTTTATTTAGTTTCACCTGTCCGATGTCTGTCTGTCTGTCTCTCTGTTTGTAATCAAATCTTGCAAGTTGAATATGACACACTTTTAATCGTCCGATTGATTTGAAATTTTGCAGGTGTACCTAATTCTGGTGACAATGCATCATGAAATATTTTTCATAGAAAAAACAAAATGGCGGCTCCAAAATGACGGATGAGTTTTGTAATTATGATCCGATTCCATTCAAAATTAGTATCTGGGGGTATTTGGGTTCGAAAATGATGATACTTTTGTTAAAATTGGGAAATTCAAGATGGCGGCCACAATATGGCGGACGAGTTTTGTAATTATGATGGTGAACTGGTTGTGTTAATAGTAGATAGTCCTTTCAAGCAATAATTTGTGTTTATAGTCTTGACATTTTGAGTCATATTACTTCTAAGGAAAGGTATAAGACCTTCATTACATAAAAATGTAATTCTGTGGTCATGTCATAATAGACCTTGGCAGATCAGCTGTTGATACATCGATCAACAGAAAAACACCTAAGTGACCTTGTATGACATTGCGGCGCCGCCACGAAACATTTCTAATATTTTCGATTTGATCGAATGTCAATGTATTCAAAAATTGACGTTTTGTTCTCAGACATCTTATACTCCATTCACTTTTATTAAGTATCCCGCTTGGCCATGATTTAGGTTTATCAAGTTTTTTCACTTAAACCTGATCTTCTTTGACTCTTTTTTTAACTTTGTAAATAGTGTTACTTCTTTTAAGGTTTAACTGTAGCACAGGTTTCGTAGTACTACTACATTTTATACTGCAGTACATATTTCAAATTGTGCAAAAAGGTATTAAAATGTATGAAGATAGGTTTAACGTCTGTAAATAATAATTAAGGAAAGATATAACGGCATGCAGATAATTGAATATTTTTGAAATTCCTGCACGGTGTGTGACTTTTTCCGGAATTTCAAAAATATTCAATTGTCTGCATGCCGTTATATCTTTCCTTAAGTATTTAAATGTCTTTTGTAGGCTTATTTCTTGAGAATTTTGAAATGTGGGAAATTCCTCAGGTCGTAGTCTGTCGGGTTATTCGATTACTTTTATTCTTTTTTCGAATGAACTATCACAAAGTAACGGACTATTCTGTCCATTATTCTTCAGTAAAATTGCAACACTCGATTCTTGATTTCCGTACAAGAAAATAGAATCACTGAATCTTCCAACCATGTTCATATACATGGAATATTTCCAGTATTTACCGAGAAAAAAGTCGCCAGATCTTTGGAATTATTTAATTCACATATTTTCTCAAATTCATTATTTTCCCAAAGTACCTAAACATTTGGATAAATACATAATTACTAATTATAACTTGTTACTATGGTTTCATAAAGATTTTCATCGAATCTGTTCAGATTCGATGAATTTGAATCTACGTACGACATGAATCTAGAAAAGCTCGAATAACTCGAAAATTACTGAATTTAGGAGCAAGAGTATCTGATAGTGCAATCATTATTTTTCTTCGCAGAATCCAACGCAATCATAAAAAAATAGGGTTCTAATTTGAAAAACAAAAGTTATGGCCAATTTTCGGTGACAGTTCGACACAAAATTTGGAACACCCTGTGATGAGATTTATGAAATTCAAAAGATGCATGACCTATCCACGTTCTTCTACTTTGACGTTGTGAGAACGGTTCACACTCGGGATGTTCAGAATAAGAAAAATGAGCATAATACTGGCTCTTGACTTTTTTTCAGGTTTTTTTTTTCGATATCCTGAAAACTATTTGAATGAATACAATGGTTTCGACAGACATGTATTCAGCAATGAATACTCAATCATATCAGAAACGAAAAGATTGAAAAAAAATTTTTGAACAAATTTATTTTCACTCCCTGCATAACCGGAAGTGCTCTGGCCCTGAAACTATTTTAGGTCTGTAGAGAATTTCGAACAATATCATAATCCCAATTTTCAGATTTCAAATAAGTCCAGTTCTCCAGAAACGTCTAATAGGCACTCGAACTTGGGACACCCTGTATAAACACAATATCAGAAAACCGAAATCCAAGAACGAAACAGAAAGAACACAAATAACAAAAAAAATAAATCTCAACTGTCAAAATACTCAGAACATTCATTTCCCAGGATGAATAAAATAAATATTCAATGAATTTTCAACACCCTAGCTGTATCGTTAACCTTCAAGTTAATGAATAGAAGGTACGAGTCAAATACATACTGTCCAACACTGAAATCATAATCTTTAACGAAGAGAAACATTTTTTGATGTCTTTAAAAGTGGCCCAGGAGCCATCGAGTATCGATCCCCTCAGTCTAAACCACAGAAACCGGCAGAGCTCTCCGTTCCCATTCCAAAATGGCCGACACTACACACAGACTCCCGAACTCATTTTTATTATTTATTTAATATGTAACATGTGTAGGGTGTACAATGGAGTACCGTGCACTTGTCAGTGTCATTTGGCTCCCCAGATGAGGAGAATCGAATTATTGGTTCAACGACCTCGGATGGGGGAGATGGGATAAGTCGACGCCAGTGCTCTCCGGATCTTTTCGCTGTGGGGCAATCGGTTATTCTGACGGCCCTTGTTCGACTTCGTTGCTTGTGCTGTGTCCATAGGCTATACTCATTTGTATGTGGCTGTTTCCAATCATATTTCGAATATACATCTTGTACCTAAAACGATCAATCCGAGCATTTTGGTTTTCCTGGTCTTGGTAGAATACAGGGTGTGTCGCTATGAATGGATAATATGATATTTGCGGATAGAGAACGTTGTGGCGAATCAGAAAAATATGTTTTATGCTTAGTAAAAAACCCACGATTTTCGATACATTCGACATTTTCGGAAACTCGAAAAAATTACAACCTTTTTCACTCTTTTTGATAGCAAGACACCAAATGAAGGATTTTTTTGTATATTATTTCTATATAGATGCGCTATCGAATGTAAACAATGATTTTTTGTTCGCATGCATAGTTTTTTTTTTCAAATAAAGATCTAGGACCTCTAGGTCGCAGAATACTGTAATTCGTTGATGGGATACTACCGATCAGATCATATTTCTGAAAAAATAAATAAAAGAAAGCTGACGAAACATTCGAGGTATTCTTTTCATGGAATTTTGGAATATTCCAATATTCGATGATCATTGAGAGCATCTCGAGAACCATAAGGGTTAGAGAAAAAATGTACAAGGACTCCCGATCTCTTTTTTCAAAATAATCAATTGCCAGCAAACAGATACCAGATATCTGAATTGGTTCTCGAGTTACAGGGCGTTTCTGAAAAATTGCTGTTTCAAATATTTCGCTATATCTCGTTTTCTGCTGGGGTTATCACGAAAATTCCAAAATGTTTTCTTTTGTAATTTCCATTGCCTATACGCTGCTTGCATCTGATCCGGAAAATTATTCGCCGTTCAAGTGCTAGAGAGAAAAAGTTTGTGTTTTTTAAATGGGGCACCCTAAATTTTTTACCATTGCTTCTTAGCCGCAGATTCACCAAGTATCATCCTGTAACCAGTTTTTCGAACATCTGATCCGTTTCAAAGATACTGAGTTTTTCGTTTTCACTTGAATTGGGGCAGCCTGTATATGAAGATTTTTTATTTAGAGATATTTTATTTTCGATTCTATGAAAAACTAACATTAATCGAATAAAAACTTTAATACGAATATATATATAAAGTAGTTGACAGGAACTAGGAAGTCTGAAAGTTGTTTTACCATTCTAATGTAGTATTTGATAATAAGTATGATTTTGTTAGTGTTTTAGTCTAAGGTGTATGTCTTCAAAATTTTTACTTTTGTGTTTTTCAAATGATGTTATCTCTATTTTAGCCCTGAAGAAGCAAAAATATATTTGCGAAACGTCGGCATTAGCTAAGGTCTGTTAATTCATTCCCGATTCCTAGTTCCTGTCAACTACTTTATATATATATATATATATATGAATCAAGGAAGTTATCTATCTATTAATTTAATACGAATGAATTCTGAAAAAAAAACCACAATAAATTCTCTGATGATTTCTCCTTTTCAAGATAATCATTTGATTGAAATTATTCACTTCACATAAGACAAATTAAATTTTGAATTAGATGGAATATATTTATTTACAACAAATGAAGTTTTTCATTTAATAGAATCGAAATTTTCAGGAAATATCGTATTCTTCTATGATATCTCTTTCATTCAAGAAGATCAGTTTATTCAAAAAAACAAACTAGACCAAAAATAAAATATCTCCAAATAAAAGAAAAATCTTCATATACAGGCTGTCCCAATTCAAGTGAAGACGAAAAACTCAATATCTTTGAAACGGATCCGATTTTCGAAAACCTGGTCACAGGATGATACTCGGTGAATCTGCGGCTAAGAAGCAATAATGAAAAATAAAGGGTGTCCCAGTTAAAAAACACAAACTTTTCTCTCTGTCACTTGAAAGGCGAATAATTTTCCGGATCAGATGCAAGCAGCGTATAGGCAATAGAAATTACAAAAGGAAACTCTTTGGAATTTTCGTGATATCTCCAACAGAAAACGAGATATAGCGAAATATTTGAAACAGCAATTTTTGAGAAACGCCCTGTTACTCGAGAACCAATTATTTTGAAAGAAGAGGTCGGGAGTCCTTGAACATTTTTTCTCTAACCCTTATGGTTCTCGAGATGCTCTCAGTGTTCATCGAATTTGGGACACCCTGTACATTCATATACAGTGCGCGTCAAAATTATTTTCTCAGAAGAAAAATATTTGGCAACAAAATCCTGAAACAGGTCAATTTTTGTTTCACTTTTACCAAATTTTTATGCATTTTTGAAGGATTTTTGTTGCACCCTGTCCTATCCCCATCAACACTCTAAATTTTTTGAATAGGGAAAGTGGGTCATGTGGCACATATTTGGAAAGGTTTTGGATCTTCTTCACAGGCGTGCAGAAATTTCCAAGAAAAGTATTTTTTTTTGAAAAATTAGTTAGTTCAAAGAGGTTTTCAGTATGTGCACTTTGTCATGGCTCTTTCTTTGAATTTAAACATTTTACCGGAAAGGGTGCAACAAAAATCCTTCAAAAATGCATAAAGATTTGGTAAAAGTGAAACAAAAATTGACCTGTTTCAGGATTTTGTTGCCAAATATTGTTTTTCTGAGAAAATGAATTTGTTCCATAATTTTGACGCGCACTGTATACATATTGATTGCAGTTTGATCCGAGCCACAATACAATTAACTTGTATTATACATATTCCTTCATTCTTTGAAATATAAAAAATGTATGTGATATAATTGAATGTTCCTCAGCTTGAGCATTCAGCCATAGGACCCAAAATTACAGAGACGTTCTGTACGTCCAAGATGAATAATTCATTCGTACCTACCTATCCAGGTCCTTCTGATCATGTTCACACATAATTCAGCAGTTCCTAACTTGGTGCATTCAAAAGGTTCCTACAATGGATTGTCACATTCAGCCCCTGGACATAAATTCGGTCCTTTCGCCTTCTAGAATTACATTACGAATTTAATTTGAATTAACTAGTTGGCATGGAGCGCCAAGAAGTAGAATTTGAATATTCTAAGTTGTGAAGGTTACAAAACCATCATTTCTGGGTGTTTATCACGTCAAAGACACAGTCTGAGCTCAAGTATAAAGTATTATATTTCGATGGCACCGCAAATTGCATAAAAGGTGTCCCACCTTAACTGTACTATAATCATGTATATGATATGATATGATATATTGTTTATCCTGACTACTCCTAGGTCTCCTGTGGAGACCCCTCTGAAACTACAAGCTTCGAAGCTTGTAACTTGTGCCGAGTTCGGAGTAAGCAGTTGTGTTCTGTGTAGGCTTTGTTACTTATATAGTCCTGTAGATGAATCCGGTCAATATTTTCTTCGCTGAAAAATTGTTACTTTTCTTTACTTAAAGTAGGTACATTTCTCATTATAATTCTTTTTTCAGGTAAGCTCCCGTTTCCATCTATCCATATATTATAGTTGGTAAGTTACAATTAGATTTTTCACTGTGGACGATCATTCTGAAATGGTTATCGTTGCAATTAACACAATTCTATATCTATAATTTGATCCTGGACATTAAAACTAAAAGTTCTAGTGGGGTTTGTGCACATTCTATACCTAAAATCTGATTCTTGACATCGAATCTCAAACATCTAGATTCTAGTGGGTTGTGTCCCACGTGCTCCTGCGTGAACTACTGCGCTTGCGCGATGAGAAGGAGGTGGCTTGCAGTAGGATGTCAAGGAAAATAGGGGCATTTTTTGCCACGAAAGTTCATGAGGCATGCGTATAGAATAGCGAGGCCAACTTTTTGGTACTTTAATGAACAACGCTGTTTTATATATACATATTTATAGTGTTATGGCTACATTCCTTGATCTGAAAAAAATTCAGGATGTACAAAAATATCAACTTATTTTTGGTGATGCAAACTTATTTGTATCTATCAACTTGAATGAAAATTAAACTCTTTTTTTTTTAGTAATTGATAATCAACATTGTTCGGAAGATTTATACACGTTTTATCGGGTTTTTTCGATAGGGAACTGTGATTTGACAGAAAGTAGAAGCTATGATGTTGTTTTGAAATTTCTGTTCAGTAAGCATTGACTAATTATCATGGAAAGATTCACGCCGCAGCAACGTTCACAAATTGTTGAAATTTATTTTCAAAATCAGTGTTCCATTCGCCAAACCTATAGAGCACTTCGTGAAATTTATGGTTTACATTATCGTCCATCAGAGCAGCTTATTCGTCGAACTATCGATAGATTTCCGACAACATTTTTTTTAACCGATGCAACAATAACAAGACAAAGAACTGTACGTACGGAACAAAATATCGCTGCTGTAAGTGATAGTGTTAATGAAGATTCAGATCTATCTATTCGTCGACGTTCACTTTGTGCTGTGTTGGACTCTGTGCATCCACCACATGCAAAATTTTGGTAAAGATCTTGGTCTACACCCATACAAGATCCAACTGGTTCAAGAACTGAAGCCACTTGGCCATAATAAGTGTCTTTTGTTTGCCCATTGGGCCCTAGAACAGCTTGGAGTTGATCCACTTCCTTATCGAAAAATTGTATTTACGGCTACGTAAACAAGCCAAATTGCCATATATGGAGTGAAAACATAAACTTATTAATTTTCATCAAAGCAGGTACACACATTTCAACATAACCATTGGTGGAATTTCCAGTGCAGGCGATGTGATGTAAGTGGTGAGATTCGCAAGCCAACATTTATTCTACAGTGCGACAAGAAAAACCTCGGACAAACTCTTTTTCATTTAACTTCATTAAACAGAAGAAATTGAACAACAAATAATAATAGCTTGAACATTTGTTAATAATCTATTTAAGCCGTTTCGAAGTGGCTTTCTTTGGCGGCGATACACAGCTTCAGTCGCTTCTTGAAATTTTCGGCAATGGGCCGAAACTCCTCGGGCGTTAATCGGTTCCAATCCCGGCGCAGAGATTGCTTCAACGACTCCAAATTTTTGTGTTTGTAGCACAAGCCCTGTGCTCCAAAATCGACCACACGCTGTAGTCCATTGGGTTGAGATCCGGTGAGTAGGGCAGATGAGATGAAATAATGACACCATTCTTGTCATTTTCGCTCTGTGAGCCGGAGCGGAGTCCTGTTGAAAGGTCCAATGCGTATCGCCGAAGTGCTGCTTGGCCCACGGAAACGGAAGTACTACGGCCTCGAGGATGTGGCAGCGGTAGACTTCTTGATTGATTTTGACCCCTTGATTCACGAAAACTAAGGGAGTTTTACCACTGCCGCAAATTCCGCCCCAGACCATGACGGATTGCGGATTTTGACGGTGTTCGACGATGGCCGATGTACCGGGAGCCCAGTGTTGCCAATCGGCGGACTTTTGTCCGATTTGCGTACCTTTTTTGCTCTCGCGTACCTTTTTCGGATCTTGAAATATTTCGGACTTTTTCGGATCTTGAAGTATTTCGGGGAAGCAGATGTTGAAAACTCATTAAAGCTTTGTAGTTGCGTTTGCGTTTCTCATTTATTTGATATTTTTTTATTGCAAGAGAAACGTGAATAAGATAGACCACTTAAGGGTCGTTTATACTGGCCCTTAACTTATGCCCTTAAAATTGTTGTCTTTAAACAATGGTAAGGGAATAAGTTAAAATTCGAGTACAAACCATAGCATGAAATTTTTATGTTTCAACTCTTAGGGTGAGGGAAAAGTTTAAGTTACGGGCCAGTATAAACAACCCTTTAGACCACTGCAAAATCCAAACAAAGACTTTTTTCATGCAGTGACCGGTCGAAAATAAATTCTCAGTATTAATTAAAAATGGACAAGGCTCATTACCACTACCACTAGAGGGCAGCATATTCGCAGCTCGATAAAGCTACATTGACTCTATTAAAATAATAGAGTTATTAGTAGAAAAAGCTAGTGCAGACTCATCACATTGAAAAAATAATTGAAATATTGAAATAGAATAGTAGAAAAGTGTGTTTTTTGTCTTCTGCATTGGTCGAACAACGAGCGTATCTTTTTCGGACATAATTACGGAAGCGTCGGACTTTTGCGGATCTTTTGACAGATATTTCGGACTTTCCGGTGAATTGCCATTGGCAACACTGCGGGAGCCTCTACAGACCAGACTCTGTCGTTTTAGTGGTTGTGGGATTGTTCTACGGTGAAGAGCTTCTCGTCTGTGAAGAGAATTCGCTCCCATTGCTGACCGGCGGCGAGACGAAGGAGTTGGCGGCACCTTTGGAGTCGTACGCGCTTGTTTTCCTCCGTGAGAAGTTGTACTTTTTGGAGCTTGTATGGCTTGAGGTTGAGCTCCTTTTTGGCAATTTGACGGACTGATTCGCGGTTGATACCGGTCTCACAGGCTATTTTCCTCATGGAAACCCTCGGATTTCGATTGACTCGCTTCTTGACGATGTTGCGATTGCTAGGTGTATTGACAGTGCCTTTTCTACCACTTCCTGGAGGAAGAACCATCTTGGCCAAGCTCCTTGAAACGACGAATTGCATCGGACACGGTTTGTCGAGGCACATTGAGCAAACGAACAATTTCGCATTGACGCCTACCTTGACGAAACAGCTCCAAATTCGCACTACGTTTGTTGGACATTCTAAAACTCTGCGAATTGAAATTATATCGAACTGAAAATTCACATATTATTACAGGAAAGTGTAGAGAAACCAAGAGAATAAAAATTAGTTGGCTGCGCTGAAATACTTTTGTTCCAGACCACAGCAAAATTTGTCCGAAGTTTTTCTTGTCACCTTGTAAACAAACCAAGATACATATTATGATTTGAATGTCATAAAGTATGGTGGTTGAGGAAAAATAGTGCGACTTTTTTCGATGGAAATGAAGTGTTAGTCCAAATATGACAGACAGGTCTGCCATAAAACGTTGGTGTTTCGAATACCTTTCGGTAAAGCGTAAAGCCATATGGTTATGACGGGAAAAGCATCACATTAGCCATCCTTCTCACGTGGAAGTAATAAATCGTAACGTTGGTTTTAGCTTGATTATTCTCAAACAAATGGAAAGGACTTCTTATTAGTTATTGCAGATCTCGCCATCCGAAAACGTCACAACTAAAATTTAGAGTCTAAAGACTGCTAAGATTCGAATTCGAAATAAAATTATCTTTGAACGACTTCTAGGCACTCTGTATATCTCCATTCCATTGTTACGCACGTTCTTGTTAACCGGTGCCCACACCCACTTGATGTAGAAACCGAACGAAGAAATCAATTCGTTTCGTGGTTATTAAGTTCAAACAAATCTGTCCCTGCAGCGCAACGTTTTCGAACATTAATTATCATTTAGTCCGATATGGATGACTAGCCGGAATGAGCCGAATTTATGGACACGTAAAATATTAGTTTAGGTAACTTATAATAGTATCGGTTTCAGAAATTCAATCTGTCCATATTATGCAACGTTTCAGTAGCGCAACGCGTTAAACCAGAGGCTCGGGTTGAGCTTTCACTCTTTATAATTTCGTGCGGAAAATTTAACAACGAAAATGGGCCACTTAAAGCCGAGTTCAGATCATTAACGTGAAATCAGGCGTTTTTGAGCGCTCGTAAATAGATCCACCTTGTAGGTAGATTAGCATTTGCCGGTTCAAGAAACGAATCGAAATTGACAGCAACTGTCAAAGAAATCTTCTATGATCCCGTATCTGTTGTCACAGAAATATTAGGCACTTACTCGATGATCCGTTAAAGGACCCCGCACTTTTTCTATGGCAAATGGCGTTCCGTCAAATTTTCTAAAATTTTGGTATTATGTAGTACTCGACCTACTGATCAAAAGTGTCCATGGCCCCAACTCAATCCTATGACTAGTTTTTGAGATACAGGGCGTTGAAGTTGAGAATTACCCACTTTTACTACGCCCGTATCTCGGAACAGAATCGAATGAACTTCAATTTTTCTCAAGAAACATTTCATTACATCCTCAGGGAGCCACCACATAGAGGAATATGACCGAAAATCGTTACGAATACAGGGTCATCCATAATTGAATGCATGCCCGATTTTAAAAGTATAAAATATGTCAGTTTCAGAACGAGACCGTTCACAAAATGAACTATCACACTGGATAAGTTGTTGTTACATCGAAAAAGTCTGAAATACCCAGAATTCATACTGGGTGATCCATTATTATAGAAACTATTCTCAAGGAGGGTTAAATGGACACCCTGTATTTATGGGTTGATTCAAGGTGTTTGTTTAATTTTTTTAGAACATATTATCATGGAATTCGAAGAATACAGGGTGATTCAGTCATGAAATGAACTGTGAACCTCACGAAAATACCCAAAAACCACCTTTTTTTCATCACCCTGTATTTCAAGATTAACTCCGACGAGGTGGGAGTTTTCTTTCACAACTGTACTTAATATAAAAACATCAATACGGCTGAGAGTTTTTATCCCCTTCCTATGACCAGATTTTTTGTTATGCTGGAATAAGAATAAAATAACATAAATAAATAATTTTCATATTACATTAAAAAAAAATCTGCTCATAGGAAGTGGATAGAAACTCTCGGCCGTATTGATGATTTTATACCAAGTATAATGGTGAAAGAAAATTCCCACCTCATCGGAGTTAATCTTGAAATACAGGGTGATGAAAAAAAAGGTGGTTTTTGGGTATTTTCGTGAGGTTCACAGTTCATTTCATAACTGAATCATCCTGTATTCTTTGAAGTCCATGATGATATGTTCTAAAAAAATTAAACAAACACCTTGAATCAACCCATAAATACAGGGTGTCCATTTAACCCTCCTTGAGAATAGTTTCTATAATAATGGATCACCCAGTATGAATTCTGGGTATTTCAGACTTTTTCGATGTAACAACAACATATCCAGTGTGATAGTTCATTTTGTGAACGGTCTCGTTCTGAAACTGATATATTTTATACTTTTAAAATCGGGCATGCATTCAATTATGGATGACCCTGTATTCGTAACGATTTTCGGTCATATTCCTCTATATGGTGGCTCCCTGGGGATGTAATGAAATGTTTCTTGAGAAAAATTGAAGTTCATTCGATTCTGTTCCGAGATACGGGCGTAGTAAAAGTGGGTAATTCTCAACTTAAACGCCCTGTATCTCAAAAACTAGTCATAGGATTGAGTTGGGGCCATGGACACTTTTGATCAGTAGGTCGAGTACTACATAATACCAAAATTTTAGAAAATTTGACGGAACGCCATTTGCCATAGAAAAAGTGCGGGGTCCTTTAATATTTTCCAATAAGAGGTGATATTTTGAATAGCCCGCTATTTCGTTAGATGTCACTTTTGAAACTCTCATTTCGTGACATTTGCCAAGTAGAAACTACTCCATTAATAAAAATGGAAAGATACACGCTTCAACAACGCATAGAGAATATTTAAATTTGGCAGAGACGGCTTGTATGACTCG
This sequence comes from Adalia decempunctata, assembly GCA_951802165.1. NCBI lineage: Eukaryota > Metazoa > Arthropoda > Insecta > Coleoptera > Coccinellidae > Adalia > Adalia decempunctata. The sequence continues at coordinate 44,558,566 of OX637697.1, forward strand.
GGACATTTTTGGGTCGTCGTGAAGCATCTTGTCGAACCGCAATACAGAAATTGGTGGAAAAAATTTGTACTGTTGGGACAAATGTGGTGTGAAGAATAAAACTCAAGAACAGCCGAAAATATAGCTGATGTAGCAGAAAGTGTTGAAGAAAATCCAGGTTTGTCCATTCCTGGTCGTTTTTTTGGTCATTACACCACATTTTGCATAAAGATTCGGGTCTTAAGGCTCACAAAGATCAGTAAACACAAAAACTCTAGCCGGCTGATCATCAACAACGTCGTTCCTTTGGTGATTGGGGTCCCTCAAATGCATGAAAATGACCTGGAATTCCATTGAAAAATCATCTTGAGTGATGAGGCCCATTTCCACCTCGGTGGCTTCGTCAACAATCAAAATTGTCGCATCTGGGGCTCTAAAAATCCAAGAGTTATTGTTGAAAAGCCTCTCTATCCTCAACGTGTGACTCTTTGGTGCGGTTTATGGTCCGAAAGGGTCATTAGACCTCAATTTTCGAAAATGGGGCAGGAGCAACAGTTACGGTGAATGGATTGCGCTATCCAGAGATGGTTAATTAATTTCTAAAATTTTCCATGGCCGGAATTGGATGCTATTGATCTGGACAACGTTGACTTTCAACAAGACTGCTCTACGTGCCACGTAAGCAACGAAGCCAGTGATCTTTCACGGGAAAAGTTTCCGTACCGTGTTATATTTCTAAGAGGTGATCACATTTAGCCACCGAGATCTTGTGATTTAATACCTTGCGACTTGTTCCCTAGGGGCCATGTGAAAGAGAAGGTCTACGCCAAGAGTCCAGCGTCGCTTCAAGACCTCAAAGATGGAATTCGTGAGGCCATCGAGGACATAAGGAAACCACTTTGCTATTTGGTTATGGAAAATTTCATGAAAAGTGTATGGTCCAGTAGTCGTGGCATATGTTAATCTCCATTTCTCTGAAAAACGGAATTTTTTTCAATGCCAAAATAATAACAACAAAAAAATGGAGATAATTGTGTATAGCTCAAATACGCACCTGAAAAACAAAATTTAGAATGACATGCGGGATCCAAACTCACCCTGTGAATTTCAAGTCTCTAGGTTTTAATGTTCGAGAGTTATCGTGTTTACAGACTGGTGGACATAATTCAATTCGACCTCAGATTTGTCAACAGCGAGTCGAACCTTATCGTTAAACCGTTTCCGTCTCGAAGGGGATAATAAGGAAAATACATCCAATAAAATAGTAACGAGGGGGGTTAGAGCAATAAACGAATATTTTTCTGAAGCTACTCTCAGTACTTTTTTGCGACATAAATAAGAATTTGCTAAAAATTTTCAAAAAAATTCAGTAGACCCTTATGTATTAGTTTTGATAGATTCAATCAAAGTCATATCTTTAGAAATGTAGATGCTACGAGAAAAAAAAAACTAAAATACCTAAAAAATTAAAATCGACTAATGATTTTGATTTTCTTTCGACACAGAAAGATATTTTTGCCAACTTGTTTTCGGATTTATGTTTGGAAATTTAAAATTGAGCATCGAAAATTCCAACGGTTTTCTGCTCATTACTTAACAATATTATTTAAATAAATTTGCATAAAAAAATGTTATTCGGAAAACCATTTCATATTCACTCTCCCTCCAAAACCCAATTATCAATGTTACTGTAAACTTTAGTAGTTCGAATGGATCACTGGAATTTTCCCTAAGTTCTCTTTTTTTTTTAATGTTCTGCGATTTTAGATCTGAAAATTGTTAGATAGTTCAGTTACACCATAGCCAGTCGCTTGTCGGAATGACAGTTGTCAGTAGGTATGTACTTTGATTATAACCTAATATCCGACCTTCGGCTTCTAGTGCAGCATTTAATAATTCTTAACCTTACCTATTTTGCACCATTGACTTTATCCGTACCTGCCTACCTACCTATCTATAAAATATAGTTTTTTTTTTTCGGAAATCCAACTTGACATGAGTATAAACTCGTTTACTATCACTTCCAACCTTGCAACGGGTGCGTTCAAAGTTAGTTCACTTGCTTCCTTCGAACCCTCCTGAAAAAGATTCATTCTTTTCATCTCGATTTTTTGTATGCCCGTTAATATGCTAAACTGCAGAACGAGTTATTTTTGTCGTTTCCTCTCGTGAATACATGGAGGGAAGGCTTTATTTGTGAATTTCGAATATAGTACTTGTATAGCTTCGGATTTTGATCAAAGAAATGAATTACCAAATATAATTTTGTAGAAAATCAGGAGCGATGCACTTGGCTCTTGAAATGCAGCTGTAATAAAAGTCATTTGAACTAAATTCTGATGAACACAGCAAACTACATACCTGTCAATTATCGAAAATTCTTTATATAAGTTACAATGAATTCACACAATCTAAAAGCATCTTTTGGAGACTTTGAGGTCATGGCTGCAATAATATGGAACATTTAACAATTCCGCCTACTGGGAATTTAAGCCATAAGACCTCTGGTGGCGGAAATTTTAAGTTTGTGAGACTTTGACAGATAAAGATATGTGTTAATGGGCATAAGGGTCAACATGAGTGTTATTACTCTCATAATATCTCAAAGCTTGAGGTATTCTTGTGATTTTTAATGAATTTTTTCGTTGATGTTGATCCAATTTGATTGTAATTTTGGATTATTTCCATCAGAAAAGAATATAATTTGTATAAAAAAGAAAAACATCGAGAAGATTGAGAGTATATTTCAGGCGGAAAGTAACAATTGAAGAAATTAGAAACGTGAAAGAAGCTTGTATCAGTGAAGGTCATTTCGAACATAATTTATGAATACATTTTCTACTGAAATTTCGAGTTCAATTGCAATAAAAGAATACTTGATTCGTTACTTTTCTTTCTTTGCTTCTATCCCCTGACAAGCTTTTGGAATAATTTTGTCATAAATAAATTATGCAAATTCGAAAGCTGCAGGCAAATTGATATTAGAAGTTGACTATTCTTTTCTTTATATACCAACTTTCAAATCATATCAATGCTTTTTCAACATATCTTACAGCATAATTTTGCTTATTTCATACATATAATATCCTTTTCTGATGAAAACAATCCAAAAATTATAATCAAACTTGATCAACAAAAAATTTGCGAAAAATGAAGTATGGTGAGAATATTTTTAAACAACAAAAGAACTCAAATATCTCGGAAACTGTTGATTTTCGGATATGGCTCAAACGACAGCGAATGAGTCATAGCAACACATCCTCAAAGGTTTACGTCTAATTTGGTAACACTCTGTATACTTCAATATAAATATGTATGTCCTGAATGTATTGCAGTCGAGGACAAATGTGAAGTATGAAACAAATTGTAAAAATCAAAATAGATAGATATCAGTTTGTCCGCCTGCATTCTTTTAATAATTTGTTTATGATAGAGGGTGTTTCTGAATTGATGCTAAAGATTTCAGAGGGTGATTCGTTGTTCAAAATAAGGTTATTTGTTATGCTTATATGTAAATATTGGATCAAAATTCAAACGTGAAGGGACCCACTCAGGAGGCTCCCGATCCGGGCGTTTCATGACATTTTATGAGCCCACGTGCGAATAGAGTCTACGTGAGTGGGCGCTATTAGGGGAATATCGCGGTGCAAAGATAGCGTAAAAACGAAATTCAAAGAAAAACACACGCAACGACTCGGATAGAATTAAATTCGGATCGCCTGTTTTGGTTAGAAACTTTCTCATCTCTTGTATTTTTTTTCTCGTGAAATGTACCGATTTGGAATGAAAAAATGTATATCATTACGTGTCAGGAGAAGCCAATTTATTTTAGAACTGATTTACATTTTATTTTTTTTTTCAAAACGGTACATTTTCATATAAAACTATAAAAATTTAAAATGTTTCTAACCAAATCAGGCTATGTGAATTTAATTCTATCTAAGTTTTTTTTTAATTCATTCAACAAAAATGATAGAGGTAGTCTACTTCCCTTTCCACTCATATATGAATCTATATATATAAAAGAAAGATGTTGGTTACACCATTTATAACTCGAGATCGGATGGACTGTTTGTTATGAAACTTCATATAAGGATTCGTCTACGGTCTGGTTATTATAAAATACAATGAAACTTTGAAAAAATCGATGAAAATTTTACTTATACTCCTTTTTAGTAAGGCCACTAGATGTCGCTACAGTTACAGTTACGCTACCGCTTATTCGTTTGTACTTCATTTGATATTCTCCGCGTCAGATGGCGTTATAAACAAATAGTGTGTACAGTGACTATATTCCCTCCATAGTCACTATAATATGGTGTAATTTGAGTTGCCTACAACTGTGCGCTGTTGGACAAAACCAAAATGTCTCAGTGTAGGAGTACAGATATCTAAAATGATTAGATTTCGTTGAGATATAAGAAAAGTTTCGTTCTTACCACTTCAGATGGCGCTATTCACACATTATGACTGATGATTATTAGTTATTTTTATAGTTTTATTTATTTCAAATATCGTAATCGTGAAGGTACTATATTTGACATTATCACAATTAAATGGCGATGAATTTGTTGAGGCTTTCGCGACCATCGATTGATGTCATCTGTTCTTTTTTCGAGCATTTCGGTCGTCGTGGTTTGGAATGGTCGAAAAAAGAACATATGACATCAATTACTGTGTAATTCACATAGGGCTTATTGTACCATGAAAGGCTATTAACAGATCCAGAAGCGGGTGAATATCACAGTGAATTTTTATCGAAATGTCAAGTAAATCGAATTTTGGCGATGAGTTCTAATCGTGAGATGTCCATTCTCATCTTTTCTCATAATTCTTAATGTTTTTGAATTTCTGTTTGGGCAATAAATATATTTGCGGAAATAACTGAATCCAAAATTGCCATTATTAGTGATTGACATATTATGACATATTATTTTTGTGTATCTGTTCTGTGTGATAGCTCATATCCATATCAGAGAACCAAGCCGTTGATCTCCGATCACCAGTGATTACGATTTGTGAAATCCATCGTAAGTATCATTTAGGCGGAACAAAGTTCGCCGGGCCAGCTAGTATGAAAATAAATCGAGAAGGCGTGTTTTCATAATGGTAATACTTCCATTAAATATCATCATTCTATCGCTTCTCGTTTTTAAGATATAAAATAAAAATATAATTTTTCCGCCTTCTTTGAATTGCGATATCTCTCTAACGTTCATATAACAAACTACTCTTTATTTTAAACAAGGAATCACCCCTTGAAATATTTCGCTTCAATTCAGAAACACCCTGTAAAATACAGCAACTTCATTCAATGCCGAAACTGAATGTAGCCTATGCAGATTCTAAAATATCTTCTTCTGGTGGACAAAATGACCTATCAACTTGTAAAAAAGTTGGACCTGGATTTTGAAATATGTACCTACCAGGTTGGTTCCCCCATATTGCACGGTTGGACACTCCTCCACCCTTCATGGCATTGATTCTGGGAGGGGATCGACTTCTTCTTGAGGTATTATAGTATGCCAAGTTCCTAAGCATCCTGGAATTCGTGCTGTAGAGCTTGAAGGAAAAACCAGCATCGTGAAAAGCGGCAAAGCGATGTCAGCCGAATTGGCAGCAATTTACACATTGGTGCACATCCCTTTTTTTCATTCATTTTATTCTGGGCGAATCTTACTCATGTGAATTCGCCTTTAGTGGTCGATCCCTTCGTTTTGATTCTGAAAACTCTTGCCCTGAACGTCCCAGGGAATGCAGTACGAATCGGCCTCAACCCATGATTAGCGCCGACCGTGAAGTAAAACTTCCGCTGCGAAGGTACCCCATTTGGAACAATTTTTTTGTCGAGACGCCAAAACCGATAACCTTTCTTCTCGATATTCTGACAGTCTGAAATTCCATCTCAGCAACAGCCAAATCGGCTGCTGTTATTTTAAGAAACGTTTCTCATGTTTCAATAATATGCACGTAGGAATAACTGGCTGGAGATCGGTCTGAATAAACGCAACTTTACCTGCTTTTGTGAGCTGCACTACCAGCTGTGTCTTTCTATGGTGGAACGGCACAAAAGGCTTTTATCTCGGAGGACCATTGGTTCGATTGATACGAGTGCGCTGCACCCCGTCTAGCGAGAGATTGAAGAATGGGATAAGGAATTGAATATGTCTGCGGACCGGTGTTACGAGATGCAATATTTCAGGAGACCCGTAACAGGAACTCGAAATGAAGATGAGTTGGTGTCGAGTTGGTTTTATTCAGGTTTTTCCACAGGGGTGCATCTAAGACTTTCTCCCTAATCCGCATATTCGAAGTGCTTGACCTTAATGAAAATAATCGAGTTACCGAAATGGGACCCTTTTGATGTTCTCGTTCAATTCAGACGCCAGGGCTGGTTTGATCATCATCAAAAAGTGGTCGCCAAAAAAATTTAGTTCGTTTCATTCAGAAATATTTGATGTGAGAATGAACTGTGAGTATTTTCGTAGTTTCTGTTTCTGTACAACTATGGTAAAATAATTGCACAGCTCCTCATGAGCGAGAATAAATTCGCTATCACGAAAACGCCTATATCTCTTGAACCAATTGAGAAACAATCAAAATTTGATCATAGTTAGCTTTATTATGAACGTCAGAAACATGTGGAACACATAAATATTCCAATTCTCTGTCGCAAAATGTCAAGCGAAGTGAAAACACGAGAATTTATAGTGAAACTTTTTCAAAATAATCAAAAATTGAGCTTCAAAAGAATCGCAAAAGTGGCTCGCGTTCGTCCGGAAACGGTATCAAGAGTTGTTAAGGGGCAGTATCACCTTTTGAATCGTGGTAAATCTTCATTCAAAAGTGGTCTTTTTATTTCACGAGTAAGTACCTACCCTAATTTACGACGTAGAGACTTGATTTTTTTTTTAAGTTGAAGAACGTCCAGAGGGCAAATAGTTTTCTTTTATTCGATTTAATTAGTTTTTCAATTAAAAAACCAGGTTAATCGTTAGATCTGGGGTTATTGAATATGTTTTTCGTTTTTCATGAGTACAAGCTTTGAATTAATCATCATGAAAATTTTTGTAGTGTATAGAAGATTAAATTGCCGAGGGCAAATAGTTGCGATTTTTTCGATTTGATTAGTTTTTCAATTAAAAAAAACAGGTTGAACTTCAGCGTTTTGGAAACTACACTTAATAATTTTTTTCCGACGGTTATTCATCATTTTTTGGGAAAAGTCGCAACTATTTGCCCTCGGCAATTTAATCTTCTATAAACCACAAAAATTTTCATGATGATTATTTCAAAAATATAGCTTGTACTCATGCAAAACGAAAAACATATCCAATAACCCCAGATCTAACGATCACCCTGTTTTTTTTTTTAATTGAAAAACTAATTGAATATAAAAAAGAAAACTATTTGCCCTCAGGACGTTCTTCAACTTCAATTTAAAAATAAATCAAGTCTATACCTCGTAAATTAGGGTACTTACTCGTGAAATAAAGAGACCACTTTTGAATGGAGATTTACCACGATTCAAAAGGTGATACTGCCCATAAAGCGCTTAAACGAAGATCTTACAATTAACCGCAAAGAAGGAACCGGGAGGAAAAAGGGGTTTCATAGCCCAAAAAAAGTGAAGAAAGCCATCAGCCTTTTTCAGAAGAATCCTAACCTTTCAGGACGGAAAGTGGCCCAAATAGTGGGGTGGGGGCTGTTCGCAGTCAACCATTCAGAAAATCAGGTCGGGTTGTGGGCTTAAAACATACAAAGTGCAGAAAGTGCCAGACGGGAACGCTGTGAAGAATCAAGAAGCGAAATCAAGAGCAAAGAAATTAAAAAATGATTTCTTGAAAAATTTTTCCTGTTGCGTGATGGACGACGAAACCTATGTCTTGGCTGATTTCTCGCAACTTCCTGGTCAGGAATTTTATACTGCAGATTCTCGTGGAAATGTTGACGAACAATTTCGCGTGAAGAAACAAGCAAAGTTTCCTAAAAAAAATTCCTGGCTTGGCAAGCAATTTGCACTTGTGGGAAAAGGAGCAAATTTTTCATTGGCCAAGGCTCTGTTGACTCGAAGATATACATCGAGGAATGCTTGAAGAAGCGACTTTTACCATTTTTACGTGAGCACGATGTGTTCTCAATCGCTCAAACCTAAATCTTGGCCAACCAGATACTTTGTAAAAGAGGATGGAGTTTAGTACTCTCAAAAAAGAACGAATCCCTAGTTATAATTGAGCACTCCTTACAATCTTGTGTATTTTGAAGAAACAATTTTTTTTTTCAAAATTGTGCATAAATTTCGAAAAAATCACGGAATTTTGCTTAGAAAAGGAAAACTTCCAGATATCTCAATTGAAAAAATGTAGGAAAGGCTCCTCTATACAGGTGCATTTCAAGAACGTATCGTGAGAATCTATCTAGTCTAAATAGCTCCCCAAAACCCAACCAATATCAACAAATACGTCGCCAATTCATTCGTAGGGGGGTGACACCCCGTCGCCACTCCAACGTTTTTACGTCGACGATACCCCGTCGTCCCCGACGTCTATCAAACACCGAACACGGGGTGGAAATGCAGCTAATTTGATATCGTTTACGTCTAGATTTAATTACAGATGGGGTGGCCTTCTTGGGGGCGAGGGAGGCGGGACGGAGTCGAGTTCAGTATGTCAAGATAATCGCTGCCGGTCTGGGGGAAAACGGAGAAAACGAAAACTGCGACCAGGACCCCCAACCCTCGTCTTTTTCTCGCATTAAATCTTCCGACACGTCGTCCGAAGGTCGGTTTTCGTTTCGGTGTGGAAATGACGTGCAACAGATGGTGTCTCTCCTTCGAGGGGGTACAGGTCGATTTGCGTATTTTTTTTACTAGAGTTTTGAAAGTTTTACTTTTGTGCCCGCATTCAAGTCATTCAAGTTACCTAAGGAAAAGAAATAGCATGTAACTTTTACAAGCTGAAAACCAGAATGGTGTGTTTCATCCTCAGTGTCAAAACTCTGGGGATTCATCATTTCTTAGACCATAGAAAGAAGAGAGACACAGCATCTCATTCATAAATTCGAGAATTGGTGAAGCCAAAATTCAGTCAATTTTCAATGGGTGGAAAGAAGATAGCATAAAGGATAGCAATATCATTAGATACTGCCGTAGCTACATTGTAGAATCTAACTTTGAACGGGCCAGTGGCGTGGTGTTATCGGTATTGAAAATTGGAAATAAATTTAAGTGAATTAACTCTTTTTGACGAGTTCATACAATGTTCCAAACATTGAAACAGATTCTGAGTTAGGTAAAAAGGGTCAGCTAAATTCAGTAGTGTTAGCCAAATGTTCCAACTCTCAATATCAGAAGGGAATCTGGAAAGTGAAATTCTTAAAATCGAAGAATCCACGTCACTACGCCACAGATTCAAAAACAATTTGCTAACGCATTGTAAATTCCTTGTAATTAGTGGTAATAATGAACAAGTTTATTTATTTCAACAAAAATGAGTTTTTAAGTTTGAATTGCAGTGTTATTTCTCATTATTTTTAGCGACCATTGTTAACACGATTACAAAAATTTTTCCAATTACACAAAATTCACAATGCGTTAGCAAATTGTTTTTGATCATTAAATGACAGCTTTCTCGAAAACGGTTCACTTTAGAGTAATTAACCAATAGAACTTTTTTATTTTAATCACATTGGCGCATCAGAATTTGCTGTGCAAATGCAAATGAGTCCAGTAAAAGTTGGAGGGTGAAACATTTGTGCAAATTCATTATCTCCGCCACTGGCACTTCTAATAAAACCGAGTTAGGTGCAAGAAAGTAGCTATTATTAGTGACAATGTGTGTACATAAACTCAATACTGTACTTCAAACGGTTCCTGAGATATTAGCAAAAACTGAAAAAAATATATGAGGAAAGAGTATAAAAATGTTTGATCTGAAGGTTAAAAAGTAAAAAAAAATTTTTTTTACTTATTTTAGAACCCTGAAGAAGGACAAGCTCTTGTCCGAAAGCTAGGTTTTCTGTTCAATAAATGGGTTAATAAGGATCTTGTGTTGTGACTGCTATCCCGATAACCTTTAGATCAAATATTACGAGACAGTCCAGACTTCCACCCATCTTAGATAAACATGTTATTTTTTCATATGTAATACCACGAGAGATGGAATTTTGCCGGAAAAATTTCTCGATTGTAATATGCAAGTTTGTTGCTCGGAAATTTCGCGAATGACATTTGTATGACAATCACGAATGATTTTGTAAAAATGTCATGAGCGCAATTTCCGAAAAGCAACAAACTTGAATATTACAAGAGAGAAATTTTACCTGCTTAAATTTCATCTCGAGTGATATTCGGCATGACTATTTCACGAGAAAATGTCTAACATTAAGTATTATGGTCACATTTGACACGGATTGCGCTATTTGGCAAATAAGAATTCATAGATTAATTGAACTTTGTTTGTTTTCTCTATGATATTAATTTCCGAAGCTATCTATGAATTGGAGAAACGTCAAAGATTTTATCGCTGGAAAACCAACTTGTTGGTTTTGCCGGTTTGAAAATTTTGTCGAGATGAAACGATCGTTGGCTACGGAAACTTCCTCACTAAAAATGGAAAGAGTGGAATAGTCATATGTAATAGCACTAGAGATGGAATTTTACCGGCAAAATTTCTCGATTGTAATATGAATGTTTGTTGCTCGGAAATTTCACGAACGACTTTTGTATCAAAATCACGAGCCGTCAGGCGAGTGATTTTAGTAAAAATGTCATAAGCGAAATTTCCGAAAAGCAACAAACTTGAATATTATAAGAGACACATTTGACCTGCTTAAATTTCATCTCGAGTGGTATTCGGCATGAGTATTTCACGAGAAAATGTCTAACATTATGTAATATGGTCACATTTGACACGGATTGCGCTATTTGGCGAATTGGAATTCGTAGATTAACTAAACGTTGTTTTCTCTAGGATATTCATTTCCGAAGCTATCTATGAATTGGAGAAACGTCAAAAATTGTATCGCTGGAAAACCAACTTGTTGGTTTTGCCGGTTTGAAAATTTTATCGAGATGAAACGATCGTTGCTACGGAAACTCCCTCACTAAAAATGGAAAGAGTGGAATAGTCATTAGAAATCTACAGTTCAGCTTTGACTTATTTAGGAATGTTTAATGAAAAATGAAAATATTTATTCGATTTTTCAGTGAATTAGAAGAGAACATGATATAAGCAAATCTGAAATATTTTCTGGTCATTTTCTAGCCACGGATATTTGTAGCTGCAGGAGGATTATCAAGTTCCGCCAATGGAATTGTTTGCATCCCAATTATCAAATTCTATGAGTCATAATAGGACGAAATACAACTAATTATAACGTAAGCTCCCTCTGTGTTCAATTGTTACTCCTACGAATTTCCGTAACCACGGGCTACAGCTAGTAGAAATAATCGAACACGTTTTTTGACTATTTGGGCCACTCGACTCGAGTATTCACTTTTATTAAGTATCCCGGTTGACCAAGATTTAGGTTTATCAAGTTTTTTTTACTTGAAACTGACGCAGGTTGGCACTCGTGAAATATCGGCAATGTCGAAATAATTCTCAGAGACGTTGCCAATACTCATTTCTACTGTGGAAATATGTTCCTTCCAATTCAGTTTATCATTCACATAGATTCCCAAGAACTTTGTAAATGGAAAATGGAGTTAGTTCTTTTGATGTTTAACTGTGACACAGGTTTCGTATTACTACTATATCTTCTTACTGAAGTATTTCAAGTTGTGCAAAAAGGCTTTGAATGTCTTCTTATTCGAATTTTGGAAAGAGGTGAATTCCATAGGTCCATCTGTTCGTTTAGAAGTTTTTCTCTCGGGTTATTCGAGTTCATTTATTCTTTTTTCGAATGAACTATCACAAAATAACGGACTCTTCTGTCCATTATTCTTCAGTAAAATTACAACACTCGATTCTTGATTTCCGTACAAGAAAATATCGTAACTTAATCTTCCAACCATGTTCATATACATACATGAAATATTTCCAGTATCATCAGGGAAAAAAGTTTCTTCAACATTCGCCAGGTTTTTGGAATTATTGAATTCACATAAAATTTTCTCTAATTCTTTATTTTCTCAAATTAAATAAACATTTGGATAGAAACGTAATTACTACGACCTCTATGTAGGGAGGACAACGTTCCGTAGTTATCTAACAGAAAAATGACTGTATAACCTAACATGTTCAGAATATACACGGTAAAATGTGTCAGAATGTCATGGCCAACCAGGATACTTTATAAGAGTGAATGGAGTATAATTCAATATTTTTGATTTATTTTAGTTGCTAGATAGTGCCTAGTTTGTGGGCGAAATGATAGTATGGGAGGAATATCCTATCACAGTTTGTGTATAATTAAAAATGTAATTTCACACAGCCCTCGGTAATGTTTGCACGAAATCAATTTTTTACGTTTATAAGCATTATCAGATTCCCCAATTTTCAATGGTTGAGGCAGTGTTGACTCAAATCATTGGAATTAAAAGAGAACATGATCAAATCAGAAATATGTTTTGTTCGTTATAACGTAAGCTCCCTCTGTGTTCAATTGTTACTCCTACGAATTTCCGTAACCACGGGTTACAGCTAGTAGGAATAATTTAATACTTTTTTGACCATTCTATGTTCGATGGACCACTAGACTTGATGGTTGTGTGCTAATCGGCATAATCTTGAGGTAGTAGGTTCAAACCTCCCCCGGTCCAACTTCTTTTTTCGTATTTTTCGGGACTGACACGCACGTTGCAGGCAAACACCAAACCAACGTTTGAAATTTCTCACCGCTTTCCCTTCTGGAGTGCGCTCAATGAAAATTCTAGTTAAAAATCCACGCTTCTTCCAGCGCCGTTCCATAGATAATGGTCTAATGGGAAATATGGCTAAGCATGTGTCGAGGTCAGGCGGGGGTAGGACGCATATGATTATTTACGAGTCCCCTGTCTGGGGGCCGAAGCCACATCTCGCATCTGTGAATACTAAATCAGACTTTATCTTCCCCCGTGTGCAAACGCCGGACCGACTGATCTTTTGTTGGGCCATTGTGAAACGGGCGAGTCATTTTAGCAACCTGAACCCTCTCGGTCTGCCTGCACTCGGCGCGCTGCATCCCAGTTTGCTTTTTGTATCGTGACGACTGGACTCGATATGGAAAAAAATCGAGATGGACCGCCGTGATTAAGGAGGATTTTATGTAAATCTGAGTTTGATGAATTGACGGAGTCGCGTTTGTTTCATAGGGGAAGGGTGACTTCGTTACAGACGAACGGGTGCGGCAAGTTAAGGGTATGCCGATAAGGATGATTTTTGAAATTTAATAAGCTACGAAATACAATGCTCCTATAAATAAACGCACTACAATTCATTTCTAGGATAAAAAATGATTCTCGAAACAAACTGTATTAGCGAATCCAAAAATGTAAGCGCCACCTGTCGGCTAAATTATTAACATAGAAAACGAGTAATATATTGAGCTGTTGTTTATTTTACGTGCTTCTGAGCTGTGATATATCCAGGTATTCTTAAGAATATTTAAAACCAAAATTCAGGATACAAGGTTGCAACTATTTTCGGATTATTTGGATCCTGTCGGCGTGAAGAATTGTGTAATTTATCAGTGGAAGACATAGAAATAACAAATAAATCATTGGTTATACAACTTCCAAACACAAAAACGAAAGTCAGTCGTTCTTTCAGTATTATTGGGAAGTATGTTGACTATTTTCATAAGTACGTAGCACTGCACCCTTCCGTCATCAAACATCGTCGTTTTTTCCTGAAATATGTACATGAATAAAAAATGCACTGCCAATCCAGTTGTTATCAATACATTTGGGAAAATTCCATCTATTGTTGCCGAATTCCTCAAACTGCCAGAACCAGAGCAATATACAGGACACTGTTTTCGAAGATCCTCCGCTTCATTGCTAGCAGAATCAAGAGCAAATATTACGGATATAAAAAAAACATGGTGGATGGAAGCAGGGTTGGCATGTTTTAAAACATTTGTTTTGAAACAGTGTTTTAAAACATGTTTTAAACACAAGCCTCTGTTTGTGTTTGAAACATATTTTGCAAATTCGTTTCTTTATACTATTTAGAGTGAATTGCAATGTCGTAGAAAAGGAATAAGAATTATCAACTTCGTTCAGGAATAGGGAGAGTAATTTTTATTGGCGATTCATTGGAAGGTAGCGCTACCTAGAAATATCTTCTTGATGAAATTTGTCTTAATGAACGAACTGCAGTTGAGAAAAAATTATGAGTATTAATAAATATTGGCCCAGTTTTCGAAATGTTAGCTTTTTTTGTGTGTGAATGAATCTAAAATTGTCTTAATTTTGAAATTAGTAGTTTTAAATTTTTTTCACTTCTTAGACAAGACAAGTGCCACTTTTAATGGCATTGTACAAAAAAATATTTTATTTGTTTCTCATTTGTAAACGTCAGTTTCCAAAAATACAATATTAATCAAGAAAGTTTATTTTATCAAGTCACTAACTTGTAAAACTGACAGTTAACTTGCAAAATTTTTACCAGTTAGTAGTATTATTTACATTAGAAAATTTTGTTTTATCGTCATATATGTTGATGATGAAAGAATTGATACTGATGATGATGAACCATCTGTTGACTCAGAAACTGCTGAACTCGAGTACTGCAGAACATTTGTACTCTCCTTACTACCAAATAATTTGCTAGACATTTCGATTTTTTTGTTGACCGAATCATCGACATAACTCATCGCAATTTCGGTGCTCTTCCACCCTCCTGCACGCTTTAGTGCTAAAATATCTCCACCCGAATCCACAACCATAGTGGCTCCAGTTCTGCGAAAAGAGTGGCCGGTGTATAACTATGGGCCTTTTAAACCTAAATATTTCGCTATTTGCTTTGGGACACCACCAATAGTGTGCTGGCCAGCATTAAGGGAAATGCACTTTCCATGTCGGTATGTCAAAAAAAATCTTAGGCTTTCTGTTCCAGGAGGCCGTAGATTTACATATTTTCTGTATATAACATGCAGGGCTTGAAGCTGCAGCCATCATCGGTTATGGTGAATCTTCTTGTTGTTAAATTTTTTGTTTGCCGCAATGTCACAATAACGTATTTTCCCATATCTTCTACATCATTCATGTTTAAGGAGAGAATTTCGTCACATCGACAACATCCAAAAATCCCAAATATTGTTACAATTTTCGCCAGCAACCACTGGTCATCACGAAGCATGTAAAAGAAATTGCTCAGCCTCTT
This sequence comes from Adalia decempunctata, assembly GCA_951802165.1. Classification (NCBI taxonomy): domain Eukaryota; kingdom Metazoa; phylum Arthropoda; class Insecta; order Coleoptera; family Coccinellidae; genus Adalia; species Adalia decempunctata. Next base: position 44,573,853 of record OX637697.1, read on the forward strand.
TTTTACTTAATACCTTGGCATTTTTTGGCGTATAACGCTCATTTTTTCGTTTCAGAAACGCTATTACCTTTTGAAATCTGCAAATGACAACTAAACGTCATATTTTTCAATAAATTTTTTAAGGAAAACAAACCTGCGAACAGGGGCATTTTCTTTCATTTCCAAGCAGCTTTTCAGCATAAACCATTTTGCCCATAAATTATTAGGGCTGAATCTAGCTGATAGTGGATTCAAGTAGACCAACAAAACATCTTCAGTTACCCCAATCACACTATTTTTGTTTTGCCACTTTTCGAAGTCGTCGTATTCTCGCTCGTACCTTGAAGCTGATTTTGCAGGTAATAAACTTGAAGCTACACTGCTGGCTGCCTCAATAATTTCTTTTGGTACATTCATTTTCGCTTTCGCCAAAACAAATGTAAAGAAAAATAAACAGACATGTTCATGGGAACGCTTCCATAGCTTACGACATTTGCGACAAATTATTGAAATTTTTTTGGAATTTATCTAACCTTTTTGCAAATGAGAAACAAATAAAATATAAAACAATACACGCAAGGTGACGGGTTTTACTGGCTCAAGGAGGTAACTGACTCGCCTGCGGCTCGTCAGTTATATCCTCCATTCGCCAGTAAAAACCCTCTTACCTTGCTAGTAATGTTATATACTATAAGCTGGTACGCTCTCATAGACCGGTTCCTTCCCAAAACATAAGCGAGAAAAAATTACAAGTTTCTCGTCGGGGATTCCTTGAAATGAAAAGAATTGTTGGAGGATTCCACAGGCACAGCATGAATGTTTGGTAACCACTGCTCTAGCTCTATCCAGGTCTCTACGCCAGTGCCTGTAACCTTTAGTCTGAATGATGAGAACAAACAACTTTTCAACGTTGTTTTTCCCGAACCCTATGAGTCATACTCGCCGCCACGCTCCAGTCGAACCTGGATTAATTCCTGTCGTAAATCGCGGTATATCAAGTTACCGCCTGGCCATGATCCCTTCTTCCCTATCCGATCCGTTCCTGCGGAGCTTTTAAGGATAATGGTAATCGTTCGTCGGCGAATGGCGGGGCCCTACTAAAGGGTGGCCTGCTCATCGATCGGCCTCCGCCGAGCTCGTCCTGCCACCTCACGTCAAAACCTTATCACACCCCGACTTTGAATCCTTCGCGAACATCTTCGATTTTCGAACGGCGATGGCCCGATTGGACATTAGCGATAGGTGAAGACAAGGCTGTCGACGAGAGGGGTGTGGACTGAAACTTTTAGAAAGGTAGAAACTCAATAAGGAAGTGGAATATGAATAGCCTCGCAGTATGGATTGAAGTTAGAGGAAATACAAGATACCATTTTCAAATTTTTCCTTATAACAAGAAAATGCGATCTAGCAAAAATTCGTAATATCAGGGTTATCATAATAATCCGTGCTTTAGACGTTTCTCGGCTTCTATGAGGAAAAGATTTCTGAAATTTGGCACACGACCGTTTTTCAAAGGGGGAAATCATGCTAAAATATTTTCATCGAAATCTCACTTCCGGCTGTACCGGAAGTGACCATCAGCTTTGGTATTTCAAATGGAACTACCTATTTTTCTAACCAGAAATGGATTCCTTCTGTAATTTTTCACATTTTTATCTGAAACATTTTCACGTTGTTTTCATGGTTACGAAGATATAAGGACTTCTATGAGAAAATGGCCAGTTTCAGAGGTCCGCGAAACGTATGATAGCATGTATGCTATCCATAATGAAGAAACAAATGAAGGATTTTTCGAAAATTCAATAATTTTGCCTCGTATTGCATGGCTATCGAATCATGTTGTTCTATTGGAACTGTCCCAATAAATTCATATTTCTGAGAAATTTCAAACTGCAATAACTTCATTTTTTCAAATGGCATGGCTATATTTCTTGTACAGAAAACGATTGAAGATGGACATAAGGAACCCTTGGAAAAATGTTTGAAATTAAATTTTTTGTACAAAAAATATGGACATGCCATTTAAAAAAATGAAGTTATTGCAGTTTGGAATTTCTCAGAAACTGGTCATTTTCTCATAGAAGTCCTTATATCTTCGCAACCATGACAACAACGGAAAAATGTTTCAGATAAAAAATGTGTAAAATTTTTCCATTTCTGGTTAGAAAAATAGGTAGTTCCATTTGAAATAACAAAGCTGATGGTCACTTCCGGTATAACCGGAAGTGCGATTTCGATGAACATATTTTAGCATGATTTCCCCCTTCGGAAAACGGCAATGTGCCAAATTTCAAAAATCTTTTCCTCCTAGAAGCCGAGAAACGTCGAATGCACGGATTATTATGATAACCCTGTAGAAAGATGTTTCGCGGCATGAAGACAAGTTTTTTGAAATTCCGGCAAACAGCAAACGCAGGTTCGATTCCTGCTCGTTGTAACTTTTTCCGGAACTTCAAAAAACTTGGCTGCGAATCATCTTTCTATTTCATAAAAACAGACGATAAAAATCATATTCTTATATTCGTAACAACATTCCCTAGCCGGACTTTGACAGTCGAGAAAATATCACTTTTCAAAAAAAATATACTGGGAATATAAAGGGTTTTACAATAAAAGGTGTTATTTTGACATTCAAAGAAAAATGCCATTTTTTTGGATAAATGGTCTGATGTTTATTTCATTATCAAGAGGAAGCTAAGCCGAAAATAACATCAGTCAAATGACCACCACGACCATAACCAAATCGCAAAGTGGCTGCCCTATGTCTACGATAGCCTCACTAATTCCATCTTTGAGGTCTTGAATCGACGCTGTGCTCTTGGCGTAGACCTTCCCTTCTACATGCCCCTAATGGAAGAAGTCGCAAGGTGTTAAATCACAAGATCTCGTTGGCCAATTGCGATCACCTCTTCGAGAGATAATACGGTCCGGAAATTTTTCCGTAAAAGAACACTGGTTTCGTTGCTTGTGTGGCACATAGCGACGTCTTGTTGGAAATAAACGTTGTCCAGATCAACACCATCCGATTACGACCAAAAAAAAATCTTTAATCATCTCTCGACAGCGAAATTCATTCACCGTAACTGTTGCTCCAGCCTCATTCTCGAAATAGTAAGGTCCAATGACTCCACCGGACCATAAACCGCACCAAACAGTCACACGTTGAGGATAGAGAGGCTTTTCAACAATAACACACTTTTGCTTGCTGACGAAGATACCAAAGTGGAAATGGGCCTCATCACTCAATATGAGTTTTCGATGGAATTCTGGATCATTTTCATGCACTTCAAAGACCCAATCAGCAAAAACACGATGTTGTTGATGATCGGCCGGCTTGAGTTCTTTTGTTAACTGAGCTTTATCAGTCTTAAGACCCAAATCTTTATGCAAAATAAGGTGTAATGACGTTTGTGGAATGCCTCATTCCAAAAAACGAAGAGGAATGGACAAACCTGGGTTTTCGTCAACACATTAGGCTACCGCAGCAATATTCTCGGCTGTTCTTAAGCGATGTGTACAGGATGGGCAAAATTGGTGCTACATGAACTAAAACTTTTTAACCCGAGGAGATAGAGAAAAATGAATGGCACCTTATAGTCCTCTTTCTTCGAGAAACTGTTAATGCCATCAACTGCATTCCTCTATCTTCTTTCGTTTCAGAGTTATAGGCCGAAATTGCAATTTGGGCAATTTCAACTTTGGTCATTATCTCCGTTTCTGTTTATGCAAGGATGTTGAAATAAAAACATTATACAGGCACTTTTCTGATAGCAATCCAGTGGCGTACTCTGATTTTTTCTTAGAGGTTTATTTGCTGAGTTATAACAATAAGTTTTAGTTCATGTAGCACCAATTTTGCCCACCTTGTACTGGTTTCATTCTTGGCTCAAATTTTTCCACCAAATTCTTTATTGCGGTTCGACAAGGTGCTTCACGACGACCCAAAAATGTTCGAGTTTTACGAACCGTCTGTGCCAAATTTTCACTATTCGTATAGTGAATTTTAATAATTTCAATGCGTTGTTGAAGCGTGTATTGTTCCATTATAATTAATGGCGTAGTTTCTACTCGTCCAATGTCAAAATACGACAGCATCAAAAGTGACATCTACCGAAATATTGGGCTGTTAAAGTAACCTCTTATTGGAAAATCCTTTAGAAGTTGTTCCTAAATTGTAGGTAAAAACAAAAAGGGAAGATTCCCCATGAATATGGGTAGTTTTCGAGGAACAGGGTGTTGAAGTTTGAATTTTCAGGTTTTTTTCTCATGGTATCTGCATTTCACAGCATCTTCATCTGAGATTTGGCATAGTAACAAGTCAGAGTTTACACCATTTTCGATTGCAAATCTACAGGGTAATATTTTTTTCTGAAACACTCTCCAGAGTTTTTTTTGTTGAGCCTCTTTTAGTTAAAAAAATTGTTATAAGAAGCATGTTCTTTGTACTAAAACTTATGATCTCTTGTAGTTTTGTCGTATCTTCTACCGATTTCGGAAAAAAAATGTTGAACTTTTTTCTCTGGTTAATACAGGAAATTTCACGTATGCCTATAAACATTTTTGGAAGTTTCAATCATGCTATTTTCTTGTGCGGAAATCAAGAATCGAGCGTTGAAATTCTACTGAAAAATAATGGACAGAATAGTCCGTTACTTTGGGATAGTTCAAAGAATAAAAGTACTCGAATAACAGAAAAACTTCTAAACGAACAAACTGACCCAAAGATACCCCACTTTTCAAATTTCTCAAGAAATAAGCCTACAGAGGACATTCAAATACCTTTTTGCACAACATGATATACCTACCCCAGTATGAAAAATTTAATAGTACCTACTACGAAACCTGTGTCACAGTTAAACCTAACACCACTTACAAAGCTAAAAAAGTGTAAATAGAAATTAGCATTAGCAACGTCTCTGAGAATTATTCCAAATATCACGAGTGCCAACCTGCGTCAGTTTTAAGTGAAAAAATTTGATAAACCTAAATGTTGGCCAACCGCGATACTTTATGAAAGTGAATGGAGTATACCTCAAGTATTTGGAATAAACCATCATTCAAACTTGAAACAAGGCTGTGCTCAAATCTAGGAGCCATATGGTACAAGCATATATCTAATAATTCCAATATGGGCAATGAGCCAATAGAAACTGAAGCTGGGCTTCGGTAAGAATCCAGATCTACGCGTGTGCAGCAATATTGAGTATGAAAATATTTTACTTATTCTGTCTCTCGACACATCGTATTATCTAGGAGCATAGAATAACTGGAGAGAAGGCTCCCCTACGAGATGAACTGCCAAAAACGTCCGAACTTGTCAGTTCGCCGCAAGGTCACGAGATGGCGACAACGTCGTTTCTTCCTACAACATGGCTATCCTTAATAAAATTATCTTTAATGGTTATTCGTTGTTATTACTTATTAGGTCCCATTTATTACCATATCATAATATATATTCTTTTGAAAGAAAGCAATACATAATTTTTTTCGTAAATCCGACAATATAATGCATATAGCACGTGTAAAGAAATGGCTACAAGGATCAGATTGAATATAGGAAGAAAAATCTGTTTCCCGCTCCGAATCTAAGTGTTAACAGAGGGAATGTAAACGGGGTACCATACAATTCTGCGTATAATACACGAGAACAGATAAAACCTCAGTCTTCCCGTATAATAATAATAATACTTACCTGAATGTTCGCTTTTTCCGATAAGGATATTGTTTTGACAAATTTATTACCGATCACAAACTTCCCATAAAATTGCGCATAAAAAGTTGATTAGAATAAAGCGATGATATGTCATCAATCTTGTCTATGTTATGATTTATGGCCATTTTCAATTAAAAAGAAGCATAAATAGTTGCGTTCGTTAAATACATATCCGCGGATTGAAGGGAGAGAATACGAACACAGAACATCTAAATAATTCGGATAAGAATATACAATTAAGTGACTTCGGAGCAGAAACTGTGAGGGAAGTGTCCACGTTGGGTTCCTTCATTCCATCTGTCGACACTTTCCTCACCGTTTCTGCTCCGAAGTCACTTAATTGTATATTCTTATCCGAATTAATTAGATGTTCTGTGTTCGTATTCTCTCCCTTCAATCCGCGGATATGTATTTAACGAACGCAACTATTGTATCAATAACAATGACAGCCACATTATATTCTTTGCAATTGTAGCGCCATAGAACAAAATATCTGACATGTTACTGAATAAAGGATCTCAGCGTTATCTATCGGGCGTCACACGAAACTCTAACCTCCGCCGTTATTGGCAGTTCAAAATGATCTGTCGAGCGTATGAAGCCTTCCCTCCAGTTATTCTATGCTCCTAGGTATTATGTCGTGAAACGTATGTCAGTCATAACTTCATGTGAATATTTTCGATCATAACCTCACAATTTCCTGTGAAATGTTTCAATCGCTTCATTTCGTTTTCTTCAAGTCCTGAATATCATATTATCATCATCGGTATATTTTTTCTTGCTGTCTTCGGGAATATACATAACCTCTACATTTATCGCAATTTTTGAATTTCCGGTTGACGCACGCGTATAACTCAATCCTCAACAAAGATCCATGGCGGTATATTTCTGTTTTAAATAAAGCATTTTTATGATATTCTTAGATTGGACCTCAGAGCTCAACCGGATAAACCACGATATTGTGTATTCCCAAATTGTCCATGCTAATGGACACGTATGATCAAAGGATTCTTGAAATGGTAAAATAATTTCCAGAATCAGACTTGTTAAGCCTATAATTAACTGAAGTGTTATTGTATTTCATTTTTAGAATTATTTGAAATTTAAGTCACCGTTAATCTATGCTCGTTTCTGAACAATCCTGATCCTGAGAGTCTCAAGTATATAAAGAGACCCATCAATTTTTTTTCACTTCCTCACCTTCATCTCCCTAGGGTCTTACATCCAAGACTACTCTCGGAATTTATTGAACAGGACTTTCCGATCATTTTGACCCATCATTTCCAAGAACGTCTAAATCTGATTGTGGTTGATGGGCTTGAAGGGTTTCGGAAAAATAAATTGCGTGACTAACTAGTTATAAGGGTATCAGGTGTTGGGTAAAACACCCTGTATAATATCCGAAGCGTTACATCTCAACTCGAGAACCGCTGAAACACACATGTCAAAGTTTCACCTGTACAAACCAACTTACTTAAAACACTAATTTAGTACCTCTTCGTAACAAAGGACTGCGTTATATATAGACCTTTTATAGTTAGAAATGAGGAGAACCACCTGCTTAGGACACCTGCAAGGTTCAACTAATTATTATGGTTCATTTCAGTTTGTTCAGTCGTTTGCTTCCAACTTGCGAGAAGGTCGTTCTTTCATGGAATTATATAAGATGGCTCCGAAATAGTTTCGATCTAACGTTCCAGAGAAATAGGCGCAGTAAAGGATTCTGCAGTCCGTAGGAATTTCCATAGTTGCATTTAATCCTCTCCATTAAGCATGATTCTGTGAAAAAATTAATACCCCACATAGTTTGTTAGGGGAGATTTGGGGGGCTAACAAACTATATTAGATATTGCCTTTTCTTTGGTAGGCACCCAAGAAACACAAACATACTCGGAGCTCATGGTGGAACACTGTCATCCCGTTGAGTTAGGATTTTTTTAGAAAAAAAACCTAAAACCCCCCACAACTCCCTCTCAGATGCTCAAAAGAGTACTATGACTTCGAAATCTGATTGCAATAAGCTCTCATTTCAGTGAGTTATGATTATTTGTCTTTCAGTGCATGTGGCTAACTTCACAGCCATATCATTTCTTGAAAAACTAATGATAATGATTCCAGAACACTACCTTGGGGTACACCAATTTCATTGCGGATCAAAATGTTCGATAGGTTTGGAAGTGATTCGCTGATTGAAATATTTTTTTCTGTTATTTTATACCCTACAGAATATTCGTAGAAGATTTCATATGAATTCAATCATACACGGTTTTTTTCAATTATTCATTCATATTTCAAATTTACAAGTCGCCCAAATCTGAGAGCGCAGATTAATCCTGCAGTACTTAAACTTGAAAATAACTGTATGTGGCTCTTCACTGCGACCGATCCCTCAAGCACACTCATCTGCATAAATAATGACTAATTACCCCCCAGGCCCCCCTGAACACGGTGCCATCCCATTTTCATTCAACAGTAAGTGTCAGGTGACGTCATCTGGCGGATCAATACGCAGACACTCGAGGAAGAGGCCCCGACTGCGCGTGCTCACTTCATTTGAATAATCACATGTGAACCGTGCAGTATGGCAATGTGATTTATGTTGATTTTCTATGGTCCGCCCTGCCATGTTCGATGCTACGATGAGGATATTGAGTTTTGTTTGCACGTTTTGGTTTTGTGTTGATGTATTGGTATTGTTTCCAGGCTCCATGGTCTTGTAATGGAAATCGTGGGACTGATGACCTGGCGATTATGTGTCGAGTTTCAAATGGCCCGAAAGCGGTTACGGCGATGGAACTGCAATGCGTTTGAATTTCAAATATACAGGCTGTTATTGGTAGTTCTGGATTGATTTCGAATTATCATCTCGTTATCAGAACTTGTCGTTAGTCTTGGTATTTTTTAATCTATTTCTAGTTTCCGATTAGTCCGGAAGTCAGTTTCTCAATTTGAAGACTGATTTGTAGTTTTTCGGAGGAGAAACTTCTGTAATACTGTACGAAAACTCAATCGTTGAAAACCGCTCCTGAGCTCCAGTACCTCATTTCGCTTAGAGATAGGAACTATCCTATTTCTAATATATCGTGAAGTCAGCTCATTCTCGGAATGCTCAACTACGTTTAACAAGCCATAAGAGTATTTTTCCCCTGGTCGATAGGTATACTGCTCTTCTAACTATATGTTCAGTTTGGAAACAACATTCTTTGACAACCTACAATGAGGAAACTATTGCCAGATGAGGAATGAGAACCTAATGATGTACTGAGTTTCCATTTCATTATATTATTCATTATACCAAAAGTGTGATTCGTTACCTCAATTTTGAGAACATTTCTTCGAAAGCACAAAGCACAGTACTCAACATTGTGACAGTCGTAGCAATAGAACGTACAAGCGTGATCAGAACAGCGTAAAACTATTAAATTTTCAGGGGAATTAGATATTGACTTTGGTAAAATCAATTCTGAAACACTTTAACGCCATTGACGGTGTTTATAGTTTGAATGCTGCGGCAAATTGAAATATGGCGTTGTCTCATTGTTTTTCATGGATGATATCAAAAGAAAATCAGTTATTTGATAAAGAAAGATTGCCACCACAATTTTATTTATATACTCGGGTTGCAAAGCCGTATGTAATATAATATCATTCATATTATATTATACACGACCGGGCTAAAAGTGGCACTTATTTTAGGGGCAAATAGCCCTTTATATCCCGCGAACTACTAATCGACCAGTGTTTGTTATCAGGGTGAGAATAAATCAGGAAGTTGTGAGTATTCAAATGGACACAGCAAAAGGTGGAAAATTAAGACAAAGTGACAAGTGAAATGGAACTGAGTAGAAAAATTTCGTGAATCGTTCGGGCAGATCGATTTCGTTGTCGAGGAGGACAATTGAAAACAGACTTGTCGAAATGTTTTGAAACAAATTATCAATTCATTTCACTGAAACCTTACATAAAGTTCTTTTTTCTTCAATAATTTGTTCATTTCAAACTTTTGAGTTTAATTAGTGAACGATTTGCTCTGTAAAAAAAAAGCTTTTAAGCATTGACCTGCAGTCAGGAGCTTATGAACGCTCGTTCATCGACCTTAGGTAGATCCACCTTATAGGTAGATTTGCAATCAAGAATCCAAGGACTCGTTCGCATCTGTAGTTTTCAAATAACAAGGAAAACTGACAGCTGCCAAAAATTGTTGTTGACACTGATAAGATTTTGTTTAAGAGTGTTTGTCCTGTTTTTCACTTTCGAAAGTAGTCGCGATATTCTCCCATAACCACAATTTTATGACATGCAAAAGTAAATGAATGTTTCGTCGGAATCTTCCACATGTACTTTCTAAACACAATAAAGACATCTGTCATCTCTCCAAAAACATAACCTATTTCACACAAGAATATAGCGCCACGGCCTTGATATATTGCGGATCATGTCGGAACTAGAACGAATACGACAATCAAGAATGCCGAGTTATGGCATATAGTTCTCAAGATATTCCACTATTTTTGTTAAAATTCGGAAAACATGGTCTGAGAAAATATGCTTTCCACTTCAATAGAGACCATTTCTAACAACCATGAACATACAGTGTGACAAGAAAAACCTCGGACAAACTCTTTTTCATTTAACTTCATTAAACAGAAGAAATTGAACAAAACAACAACAAATAATAATAACTTGAACATTTGTAAATAATATATTTAAGCCGTTTCGGAGTGGCTTCCTTTGGCGGCGATTCACAGCTTCAGTCGCTTCTTGAAATTTTCGGCAATGGGCCGCAACTCCTCGGGCGTTAATCGGTTCCATTCCCGGCGCAGAGATTGCTTCAGCGACTCCAAATTTTTGTGTTTTTTATCACAAGCCCTGTGCTCCAAAATCGACCACAGCTGTAGTCCATTGGGTTGAGATCCGGTGAGTAGTGCGGCCATTCTGCAGATAAGATGAAACAAGGAAAATGGGTCTTACACCATTCTTGCGTCATTTTCGCTCTGTGAGCCGGAGCGGAGTCCTGTTGAAAGGTCCAATGCGTATCGCCGAAGTGTTGCTTGGCCCACGGAAGTACTACGGCCTCGAGGATGTCGCAGCGGTAGACTTCTTGATTGATTTTGACCCCTTGATCCACGAAAACTAAGGGAGTTTTAACTGCCGCAAATTCCGCCCCAGACCATGACGGATTGCGGATTTTGACGGTGTTCGACGATGGCCGATGTACCGGGAGCCTCTACGGACCAGACTCTGTCGTTTTGGTGGTTGTGGGATTGTTCTACGGTGAAAAGCTTTTCTCGTATGTGAAGAGAATTCGCTCCCATCATTGCTGACCGGCGGTGAGACGAAGGAGTTGGCGACACCTTCGGAGTCGTACGCGCTTGTTTTCCTCCTTGAGGAGTTGAACTTTTTGGAGCTTGTATGGATTGAGGTTGAGCTCCTTTTTGGCAATTTGACGGACTGATTCGCGGTTGATACCGGTCTCACAAGCTATTTTCCTCATGGAAACCCTCGGATTTCGATTGACTCGCTTCTTGACGATGTTGCGATTGACAGTGCGTTTTCTACCACTTCCTGGACGACGACCATCATGCCCAAGCTCCTTGAAACGACGAATTGCATCGGACACAGTTTGTCGAGGCACATTGAGCAAATGAACAATTTCGCATTGACGCCTACCTTGACGAAACAGCTCCAAAATCGCACTACGTTTGTTTGACATTCTGAAACTCTGTGAAATGAAATTATATCAAAATGAAAATTCACATATTAGTACAGGAAAGTGTAGAGAAACCAAGAGAATTATTTGGATGCGCTGAAATACTTTTGTTCCAGACCACAGCAAAATTAGTCTGAAGTTTTTCTTGTCACCCTGTATAACATGTAACATTCTTCATTGGTGCACCTACTTGCAAAAAAAATTTTTTGTAAACCTACATTAGGGTGACATGACATTCCTCAACTTGAAAACTCTACATAAGTTGAAGGTACTTAGTATACTCCATTCCCTTTCATAAAGTATCCCAGTTGGCCATGACATTCTTACACATTTCAACGTGTAGGTATATTTTGAAAATGTTAGGTTATAGCGAGGGTTATAGTCATTTTCCTGTCAGATAACTAGGCAACGTTACACATTTAGGTATTATACACGATTTGGGAAAAAACATTTACATTTACTTACAAGTTTAGGTTTTTTTAGGTGTCAGTTTTATATTAAAAAGGGGGGAAATCGTACAAATTTGTACGATTTCTGCATTTTCGGCATGAGTTAATTCATTTTCATTTACAAACTCAGAAAATGACCGTTCTAATAATCGGATAATTTCGAAAACCCGAATTCCTCATATCAACGGAAGACCACTTATGAAACGATTGATGAGAACCAATTAGAGATTCCTGTTTCTTGGAATCATGCTGCACCGGGTGACGTCCGTCGTCCAATTTAAAAATAGAGGGTCAACGCACCCGCGTGTCCGGAAGTCGAGCCGTGTCCTGTGCGGAAAATTATGTGGGAATTTCGTCTTTCAATTAAATAGGTGAAACAGATAGTGGTGATAACGATATTTTGTGCTGCGTAGCGCTACGTGGTCGTGTTAAGAACCGTGACAAGCACATAACCGGCTTCCACCTTTCGTGTCTCAAGTGTTCGTATCTTTTAACACGTGTGTGTCTTATCGTTCGATGGAGCATCATCGAACTTTTGTGCCTTAAGGGCCCCATACACCACCATGATTCTGATCGCGGCGACGAGGATCGACGTGATTTTGTCAACACTTTCGTCGATATCGGTTTCAGTAAATTTTTTTTCTGTTCATAAATAAAGGGTTTTCCAATGGGAGGTGAAGTATTTTTTTTTACTGCTTCTTTCTCGTTTTTCTTCTTTTTTCTTGTTACAGATATCATTTCAGGATATTTGCACCCAGTTCGATGAAAAAGCTTGTTTTCAAGCACAAGAAGCTCTGTAACATGGATAACAGCATATTTTTTGAACAAATTCATTATCACCACACATACACGGGGAGACAGAGTTTTTTCAGAGGTTTTTATCTGTTCTCGTGTATCATACGCAGAATTGTATGGTACCCCGTTTACATTCCCTCTGCTAACACTCAGATTTGGAGCGGGAAACAGATTTTATTATTTTATATAAATATCCTTGTCGCCATTTCTTCACACGTGTCATATACCATAATATTGTTTGATTTGAGAAAACAGTATGTATTTCTCTCTTTCAAAAGAATATATTCTGAATAGCCCGCAGTTTCGGTATATGTCGCATTCGACAAGTAGAAACTACGCCATTAATGGTGAAAATTTGGCAGAGACAGTTTGCAAACTCAAGCATTTTCGGGTCGTCGTGAAGAACCTTGCGAACCTCAATACAGAAATTGGTGGAAAAATTTGAGCTGTTAGGACAAGTAGGCGATGTGAAGAATAAAACCTTCAGGATTAAAAAGTTCAGTTCACACAAGAACTCAAGCCGCCCGATCATCAACAACGTCGTGTCGATGCTGATTGGGTCCTTGAAATGCATGAAAACGATCCGGAATTCCATCGAAAAATTATCTTGAGTGATGAGACCCATTTCCACCTCAGTGGCTTCGTCAACAAGCAAAATTGTCGTATCTGGGGCTCGGAAAACCAAGAGTTATTGTTTGATAATTCCCAAAATCGAAGAAGAGTAGGCACCGGACTTCGAAGGGGCACAATTGAAGTTCAAGATCGACGTCTAAGACTTATGGCCATTAGAGACCGATATGCGACAACTCAATCATTGGCTGATGAGTTGTTAGGAGAACAAGGCCATCCTGTACCTGTTCACCACCGGTTGAGGTCTTTTGGACTGCAGTATCGACCACATCTTGTGTTACCTCTGACGGTTGAGTATCGCCGGCAACGATTACAGTGGTGCAGAGAACGTCAACATTGGAATGCGAAATGGCATCAGGTCGTCCTTTCTGATGAATCTAGATTCTGCTTGGGTGCACATGATGGTCGAAGATGTCCATAAAGTTAGCAGTGCCACTTTCGAGAAATTCAATGAAACCTATTGCACTAATTGTCGAATAATTGTCGAGAATTTGTCGTGAAAGAAAAAAATTTGTCGCGTTCTTAGTTTTTTTTCTACGGGGTGGCTTTGCTAACTTAACGTTAAGTTAGCAGAACCACTTTTTCAATATCGCCCGAATCTCATGAAAATAGTTACAAATAATTGTCGAGTAATTGTCGTAGTCGATATGAAGTAAAAAAAACCCAAAAAATCCATTCCTTTTTGTTTATTTTACGTCTTTTTCCCGCGAGTTCGAGATATTCCTAGAATTATCGCATTTTTGGCAACAGCGCATTCGTAATTGACTCTTTTTCTATTGCATTAATTGTCGAATACCTGCCTCGAATTTGTCGTGAAAGAAAAAAATTTGTCGCGTCCTTAGTTTTTTTCTACGAGGTGGCTTTGCTCGCTTTATATTAATTTAGCAAAAAGTGGTCGAATATCGTCACGATGAACATGAAAGATTGTCGAGTAATTGTCGATGTTGAAATAAAGTAAAAGACACACAAAAAATTTAATCTTTCTAGCAATTTCCACTCCATTTTCTCGCGATTTCCCCATCTTTCTTGAAATACCGCATTTTTGGCAACAGCGCATTCGTAATTGACTCTTTTTCTATTGCATTGAATGTCGAATACCCGTCCCGAATTTGTCGTGAAAGAAAAAAATTTGTCGCGTCCTTAGTTTTTTTTTCTATGGGGTGGCTTTGCTAACTTAACGTTAAGTTAGCAGAACCACTTTCTCAATATCGACCAAATCTCATGAAAATGGTTACAAATAATTGTCGAGTAATTGTCGTAGTCGATACGAAGTAAAAAAAACCCAAAAAATCCATTCCTTTTTGTTTATTTTACGTCTTTTTCCCGCGAGTTCGAGATATTTCTAGAATTATCGCATTTTTGGCAACATCGCATTCGTAATTGACTCTTTTTCTATTGCATTAATTGTCGAATACCTGCCTCGAATTTGTCGTGAAAGAAAAAAATTTGTCGCGTCCTTAGTTTTTTTTTCTACTGGGTGGCTTTGCTCACTTTATATTAATTTATCGAAAAGTGGTCGAATATCGTCACGATGATCATGAAAGATTGTCGAGTAATTGTCGATGTTGAAATAAAGTAAAAGACACACAAAAAATTTAATCTTTCTAGCAATTTCCACTCCATTTTCTCGCGATTTCCCCATATTTCTTGAAATATCGCATTTTTGGCAACAGCGCTTTCGTAATTGACTCTTTTCTATTGCATTAATTGTCGAATACCTGCCTCGAAGTTGTCGTGAAAGAAAAACATTTGTCGCGTCCTTAGTTTTTTTTCTAAGGGGTGGCTTTGCTAACTTAACGTTAAGTTAGTAGAACCACTTTCTCAAAATCGACCAAATCTCATGAAACTGGTTACAAATAATTGTCGAGTAATTGTCGTAGTCGATATGAAGTAAAAAAAACCCAAAAAATCCATTCCTTTTTGTTTATTTTACGTCTTTTTCCCGCGAGTTCGAGATATCTCTAGAATTATCGCATTTTTGGCAACAGCGCATTCGTAATTGACTCTTTTTCTATTGCATTAATTGTCGAATACCTTCCTCGAATTTGTCGTGAAAGAAAAAAATTTGTCGCGTCCTTAGTTTTTTTTTTCTACGGGGTGGCTTTGCTAACTTAACGTTAAGTTAGCAGAACCACTTACTCAATATCGACCAAATATCATGAAAATGTCTATAAATAATTGTCGAGTATTTGTCGAAGCTCATATGAAGTAAAAAAAACACAAAAAATCCATTCCTTCTTGTTTATTTTACGTCGTTTTCTCGCGAGTTCGAGATATTTCTGGAATTATCGCATTTTTGGCAACAGCGCATTCGTAATTGACTCTTTTTCCATTGCATTAATTGTCGAATACCTGCCCCGAATTTGTCGTGAAAGAAAAAAAATTGTCGCGTCCTTAATTTTTTTTCTACGGGGTGGCTTTGCCAACTTAACGTTAAGTTAGCAGAACCACTTTCTCAATATCGACCAAATATCATGAAAATGTCTATAAATAATTGTCGAGTATTTGTCGAAGCTCATATGAAGTAAAAAAAACACAAAAAATCCATTCCTTCTTGTTTATTTTACGTCTTTTTCCCGCGAGTTCGTGATATTTCTGGAATTATCGCATTTTTGGCAACAGCGCATTCGTAATTGACTCTTTTACCATTGCATTAATTGTCGAATACCTGCCCCGAATTTGTCGTGAAAGAAAAAAAATTGTCGCGTCCTTAATTTTTTTTCTACGGGGTGGCTTTGCCAACTTAACGTTAAGTTAGCAGAACCACTTTCTCAATATCGACCAAATATCATGAAAATGTCTATAAATAATTGTCGAGTATTTGTCGAAGCTCATATGAAGTAAAAAAAACACAAAAAATCCATTCCTTCTTGTTTATTTTACGTCTTTTTCCCGCGAGTTCGTGATATTTCTGGAATTATCGCATTTTTGGCAACAGCGCATCCGTAATTGACTCTCTTATTGATCATGAAAATGGTTATAAATAATTGTTGAGTAATTATCGAAGCCCATATAAATTAAAAAAAACACAAAAAATTCATTCCTCCGCGATTTCATAATATTTCTGTAAATATCGCATTTTTTGCAACAGCGCATGTGTTTGAAGACGTTTTCGGTTAATTTCCTGTTATAATCGATAAATATGATGATGTTCTTGAATCAAAAATTTTTCAGAATAAAAGAAAGGTTTTAATATTAACGAACACATATATTCGTGAAACCGAGTTATCAAAAATATTTTTCAAATGTAATTTGTCATGACCATCGTGAAGAGAAAAATATTTCACATCTTGAGTATATTTGTGTCGGCATCAAATCCTGATGTCCGAAACTAATTGTTTCATGGAATTCGTACTGAAAATCTATCCCACCACCATGAAAAACCATGAACTTTCAGGACACCTGTATTGAATTTTTTGCTTTGATGGTAATGTAATTTCTGATGTTAAATTTCTTCAATTCATTAATACTCAGAAATTATGTTGCCGATAAAAAAAATTAAGATAATTTTTTTGAATTTATATTTCACAAAATATAATTATTTCTGGATACACTTTCCTATTGGGTGGGCATCTTTCACCTTTTTCCTTTAGATCATCATACTGGACCCAAGATGTTCCCCTTCTATTCGTACAGTATTCTAGAAATATCTCAAACTCGCGGGAAAAAGACGTAAAATAAACAAAAAAGAATGGATTTTTTGGGTTTTTTTACTTCATATCGACTAAGACAATTACTCGACAATTATTTCTAACCATTTTCATGAGATTTGGTCGATATTGAGAAAGTGGTTCTGCTAACTTAACGTTAAGTTAGCAAAGCCACCCCATAGAAAAAAAAAACTAAGGACGCGACAAATTTTTTTCTTTCCACGACAAATTCGGGACAGGTATTCGACAATTAATGCAATAGAAGAAGAGTCAATTACGAATGCGCTGTTGCCAAAAATGCGATAATTCTAGGAATATCTCGAACTCGCGGGAAAAAGACGTAAAATAAACAAAAAGGAATGGATTTTTTGGGTTTTTTTTACTTCATATCGACTACGACAATTACTCGACAATTATTTGTAACCATTTTCATGAGATTTGGTCGATATTGAAAAAGTGGTTCTGCTAACTTAACGTTAAGTTAGCAAAGCCACCCCTTAGAAAAAAAACTAAGGACGCGACAAATTTTTTTCTTTCACGACAACTTCGAGGCAGGTATTCGACAATTAATGCAATAGAGAAGAGTCAATTACGAATGCGCTGTTGCCAAAAATGCGATAATTCCAGGAATATCTCGAACTCGCGGGAAAAATACGTAAAATAAACAAAAAAGAATGGATTTTTTTTACTTCATATCGACTACGACAATTACTCGACAATTATTTGTAACCATTTTCATGAGATTCGGTCGATATTGAGAAAGTGGTTCTGCTAACTTAACGTTAAGTTAGCAAAGCCACCCCATAGAAAAAAAAAACTAAGGACGCGACAAATTTTTTTCTTTCACGACAAATTCGGGACAGGTATTCGACAATTAATGGAATAGAAAAAGAGTCAATTACGAATGCGCTGTTGCCAAAAATGCGATATTTCAAGAAATATGGGGAAATCGCGAGAAAATGGAGTGGAAATTGCTAGAAAGATTAAATTTTTTGTGTGTCTTTTATTTTATTTCAACATCGACAATTACTCGACAATCTTTCATGATCATCGTGACGATATTCGACCACTTTTCGATAAATTAATATAAAGTGAGCAAAGCCACCCCGTAGAAAAAGAAACTAAGGACGCGACAAATTTTTTTCTTTCACGACAAATTCGAGGCAGGTATTCGACAATTAATGCAATAGAAAAAGAGTCAATTACGAATGCGCTGTTGCCAAAAATGCGATAATTCTAGGAACATCTCGAACTCGCGGGAAAAGGACATAAAATAAACAAAATAAATGGATGTTTTGGGTTTTTTTGCTTCATATCGACTTCGACAATTACTCGACAATTATTTGTAACCATTTTCATCAGATTCGGTCGATATTGAGAAATTGGTTCTGCTAACTTAACGTTAAGTTAGCAAAGCCACCCCATAGAAAAAAAAAACTAAGGACGCGACAAATTTTTTTCTTTCACGACAAATTCGAGGCAGGTATTCGACAATTAATGCAATAGAAAAAGAGCCAATTACGAATGCGCTGTTGCCAAAAATGCGATAATTCTAGGAATATCTCGAACTCGCGGGAAAAAGACGTAAAATAAACAAAAACGAATGGATTTTTTGGGTTTTTTTACTTCATATCGACTACGACAATTACTCGACAATTATTTGTAACCATTTTCATGAGATTTGGTCGATATTGAGAAAGTGGTTCTGCTAACTTAATGTTAAGTTAGCAAAGCCACCCCATAGAAAAAAAAAACTAAGGACGCGACAAATTTTTTTCTTTCCGACAAATTCGGGACAGGTATTCGACAATTAATGCAATAGAAAAAGAGTCAATTACGAATTCGCTGTTGCCAAAAATGCGATATTTCAAGAAAGATGGGGAAATCGCGAGAAAATGGAGTGGAAATTGCTAGAAAGATTAAATTTTTTGTGTGTCTTTTATTTTATTTCAACATCGACAATTACTCGACAATCTTTCATGATCATCGTGACGATATTCGACCACTTTTTGCTAAATTGATATAAAGTGAGCAAAGCCACCCCGTAGAAAAAAGACTAAGGACGCGACAAATTTTTTTCTTCCACGACAAATTCGAGGCAGGTATTCGACAATAAATGCAATAGAAAAAGAGTCAATTACGAATGCGCTGTTGCCAAAAATGCGATAATTCTAGGAATATCTCGAACTCGCGGGAAAAAGACGTAAAATAAACAAAAAGGAATGGATGTTTTGGGTTTTTTTTACTTCATATCGACTACGACAATTACTCGACAATTATTTGTAACCATTTTCAAGAGATTCGGGCGATATTGAAAAAGTGGTTCTGCTAACTTAACGTTAAGTTAGCAAAGCCACCCCGTAGAAAAAAAACTAAGGACGCGACAAATTTTTTTCTCTCACGACAAATTCTCGACAATCATTCGACAATTAATGCAATAGGTTTCATTGAATTTCTCGAAAGTGGCACTGCTAACTTTATGGACATTGGTCGAAGAAGGGTTAGACAACGTCGGGGAGAAAGACGTGAACCTGTTTGATGTTGATCGTCATGTACTACTCCGGCCAGTAAGCGTTATGGTACTGTGTGCTATAGCACATGCAAGTAGGTCACCTTTAGTCGTTATTCGAGGTAACATGACAACGCTGCGTCACCTTCAAGAAAAAGTACAGCCATATATTCTCCCTTACCTTAACCGGCTCGAGAATCCAATATTTCAGCAAGATAATGTTCAACCTCATATAGCCAGAGTTAGATCAAACATTTTTGAAGGGGCCCATGTGAATTTCGGCCATAGAGCATGCTTGGAACATCATGGGTAGAAGGCTTGGAAATTTTTTGCGTCTCTGAGACATGAAGTACAGGTAGCTTTCGGATAGTATCCCTCAAGAAGAAATAAACCACCTTATGGCATCGATGCCAAGACGTGTTGTGGGGTGTATAGATAAACGCGGTGGACAAACACATTATTAACAAATTTGTAAACTCTTCGTTCTTTTCTCCAAATTTTAATCCTTTACTTCTTGCTATTCTATTTGTGTTTTTCTAAAAAAAATAAAACTTAAACAGCTCCTTCTGGGTGTTGCAGTTTCTTTGTCAGTTAGTATAATAATCATAAAATACAGAGAAGTTCCTATCAGAAAAAATTCATTTCTCATATTGAACGGAATTGAATGCTCCTTCGTTTTTCCTGAATCCGGCACATACGCCGGGATCGATGGCTGCCGACACAGGAAGCTTCAGCGATGCACCCCTTCGAAAAATTCCAGCTTTTCCATTCTCCAAACTTTTCGATAAAACACGAAACTTGGCGGAAAGTTATTTTATCGTCAAAAGAACGGAATAATAGACGTTTTGTTATTGGATGCCCTATTCGAATGAAGATCTGATGAATTTTCTCTCGACGACAAGACGTGTTTTCTTTGATTTTCCAAGGCGGAAATCTGGTAACGTTCGACGTGCGAGAAATTTTTTACTTCCGATTATTTTGACAGCTGTCGGTGCGGCCATAGTATAGTTGGGGAATTCCCATGTATTTCAAACAATTTGTGGAGGTAGTCCGAAGGGTCGATTGACTTCTTTTTGATGAGAATGTTTCGATTCCAATACTCGAATCTCCGCATTTTCTAACTGCGTTACTTGTCTTCCCTTTACTGTTGGGGAACAATACTGTTCCCAATGTTTTTTACTAACGTTATGCTAACTAATATTAGTAATATTAAGTCAATTCTCTTAAGGGAACGATGTATTTAGTAAATCGCATATGAGTCTACTGGCTACTCAATTTTAAATGATAAAATCAACTAAATATTAAGTCCACGAGTATATCGAATAAAGTATTTATAATACCTATATCTGTTTCAACAAACATTATAACATATAACATATTCGAATCTGATCGTGGAATATCATCATTTCGTCAAGATATGATTTTATTTCATTTTTTTCCTAAAGAACCCCCCAAATCTCTCCTCCTGAGTGCTAACAAATGGAGTATTTCATTTTACCCGGTGGAACAATCTTTCACAATTCCTCTACGCAAAAAGGACTGTGAATAAAATAACCAAATTTTCGGCAACCGGCTGCCCCTCTGAGCGGAGAGTGGGCGTGGGAATAAACGAAAGATAAGATACCTAATTAAAAAGTTGAGCGCCACGATAGTTTGAAAAATAATAATGTACTTATTTTATGTTCAAATGTTCAAATTGCCGAGCAAACCACGAAATCCAGGCAATGCAGAAAAGTTGTAGAAAGATCAGAAAAATGTTAGGGATATTCAATGAGAAAAATAAGAATTGAAGTTGGAAATTTACTATCAAGCAAGAAAGTTATTACATGCATACAGTTCCGTCATTAAGTATACTTGAATGTCAATGTTTTTCACAAGATAAATCCCGAAAGGGATCGTGCACCTATAACGTTATATTTGCCTCACAGATCGTTATAAAAAGAAATGGAATAATGCAAATTATATAGTTGTTAATATTTTTGAGAGAATTGATTAAAAATTCGGTTTATTTTCGATATAACGCACAATAAGGGAAACTGTGCAGATCTGACCTTGATGTTGTGTTGTTATAAAGACTCTTAAAATTTCCAGAATGACGTCTATGGAGTCCAACAGGAAAAACCGGACGTATCCTTTGGGAATTCTCGTCTTCCGGGAATCTTACGGGAATACTGCTTATTTCTGATCTCAATGAGAGAGAAGGAAAGAAAGAAAGAAAGGCCTCCTACAAAAATTATCGTCGACATTAGGTTTCTGTCAAATTACTCAAACAGTAAATGCCTTACGGTTGTTGTGCGGCCTTTTTGTCAATTTTCCAATGTTTTATCTGACTTCAGTCGAAAACAAGAGGCAATAGAAGGTACGATATCGAAGAATTGCCCTCTAGTCAAAATCACTTTTTGAAAAACCTTAATCCGCCAATTTGCGAAACCAAGAAAGACAGTTTATCATAAAGGGAAAATCTATACTAACTGTCGAGTAATTGTCGAGATAACCCGTTTGCCGATGACGTTACAGAGAGGAGGGTGACAAAAAAAATTGACCGACATATGATTGACCGACCGTGCGTCTATACAATTATTCCGATCGGACACATTATTTTAATCAGCGCCAAGAAAACTCAACATCATCTCGTGAAAACAGTGGCGTCACATATAAAGGTATAAAAGGATTTTTGAACCGTGACAAATCCCATTTCGTTGAGTAATTTTTTTTAGATACAAGCCCCAACAACCCCCACAACTCGACGCTATTGATGATCGGCAGGCTTGTGTTAACTGAACTATATAAGCCTTAATACCCAAATCTTTATGCAAAATACGGTGTAATGACGTATGTGGAACGCCTAATTCCAAAGAACGACGAGGAATGGACAAACCTGGTTTGTCTTCAACACTTACAGCTACAGCGGTACTATCTCGGCTGTTTTTGAGCAACTTGCACATGTTTTATTCTTCACATTACTAACTCGTCAAACATATTTGTCCACCAATTTCTGTATTGCGTGTCGACAAGGTGCTTCACGAAGACCCAAAAATATTCCAGATTTACGAACCGTCTCTGCCAAATTTTTACCATTTTATATTGAATTGTACAAGGTGATAAGAAAAACTTCGGAAAAATTTTGCTGTGGTCTGGAACCGAAGTATTTCAGCGCAGCCAAATAATTCCTATTCTCTTGGTTTCTCTACACTTTCCTGTACTAATATGTGAATTTTCAGTTTGATATAATTTCATTTCACAGAGTTTTAGAATTTCAAACAAAAGTAGTGCGATTTTGGAGCTGTTTCGTCAATGACAAATTGTTCGTTTGCTCAATGTGCCTCGACAAACCGTGTCCGATGCAATTCGTCGTTTCAAGGAGCTTGGCCATGATGGTCGTCCTCCAGGCATTGGTAGAAAACGCACTGTCAATACACCTAGCAATCCCAACATCGTCAAGAAGCGAGTCAATCGAAATCCGTGGGTTTCCATGAGGAAAATAGCCTGTGAGACCGGTATCAACCGCGAATCAGTCCGTCAAATTGCCAAAAAGGAGCTCAACCTCAAGCTATACAAGCTCCAAAAGGTTCAATTTCTCACGGAGGAAAACAAGCGCGTACGACTCCAAAGGTGCCGCCAACTCCTTCGTCTCGCCGCCGGTCAGCAATGATGGGAGCGAATTCTCTTCACAGACGAGAAAAGCTTTTCACCGTAGAACAATCCCACAAACACCAAAACGACAGAGTCTGGTTCGTGGAGGCTCCGGGTACATCGGCCATCGTCGAACACCGTCAAAATCCGCAATCCGTCATGGTCTGGGGCGGAATTTGCGGCAGTGGTAAAACTCCCTCAGTTTGCGTGGATCAAGGGATCAAAATCAATCAAGAAGTCTACCGCTGCGACATCCTCGATGCCGTAGTACTCCCGTGGGCCAAGCAGCACTTCGGCGATACGCATTGGACCTTTCAACAGGACTCCGCTCCGGCTCACAGAGCGAAAATGACGCAAGAATGGTGTAAGACCCATTTTCCTTGTTTCATCTCATCTGCAGAATGGCCGCCCTACTCACCGGATCTCATCCCAATGGACTACAGCGTGTGGTCGATTTTGGAGAACATGGCTTGTGCTAAAAAACACAAAAATTTGAAGTCGCTGAAGCAATCTCTGCGCCGGGAATGGAACCGATTAACGCCCGAGGAGCTGCGGCCCATTGCCGAAAATTTCAAGAAGCGTCTGAAGCTGTGTATCGCCGCCAAAGGAAGCCACTTCGAAACGGCTTAAATATATTATGTACTAACAATAATGTTCAAGCTATTATTATTTGTTGTTGTTTTGAAAAAGAGTTTGTCCGAGGTTTTTCTTCCACACTGTAATATGTAATTTCAAAGCATTGTTGAAGCGTGTATCATTCCTTTTGTATTATTGACGTAGTTTCTACTTGTCAAATGCCAAAAAATGACAGCTTCAAAAGTGACATCTACCGAAATAGCGGGATATGCAAAATACCGCCTCTTATTGGAAAACCCTTTAGATGCATAGAATACCTAGTGTTAGCACTGATTAGATTTTGTTCGACACTTTCTTGTCGTTTGAAAATCTGAGATGGAGTCCTACTTTTCATTTCTCTCGAGGGGTCGTTCTATTTTCCATTGGCGGAAAAGCGCCACGATCGCGAAATATTGCGTATTATTCCAGCACTAGGACCGAATCTACATTCTACAATCTAGAGTGCCGTTTTGATCTACAATTATTAATTGGTCGCGATTTCTGGTCAGGAGTCGTTACACCAAGGTTTCTATGCATCTTTGTTTGAAGTATGGATGTCTTTTCCAAAACATATCGTTACTAATCCTTTAAAGGCATCATATTCCCTTCTGAGAATCCCTGTATTTTCCTCAAATGAATTCGGCCATAAGCCCATAACATCGCTTGTTCCGAAACTTATTCCCACCATTTCGCCTTTCTGACAGCGGAATCCTAGGTCGCATTCACCGTTTTACTTTTCCTAATATTTTCCTGTCGTATTTCTGCGCCCGAGTCATAAATAAATTCCGAGGAAAAATCGCAGGCTGTAAACGAATGAAAAGTTTGAAAAAGCTACATTCGAGGGCCACTGGAGATTTGCCGAAGCGAACAATGAAGACTGCCCTGAAGAATGATCGACTACGTATTCGGCAGAAATGGGAATCCTGCGAACAACCGTCATTTTCTGGGCACCGTTGCTTTTATAGGAAACGGAACGGCCTCGAATAATCGTGTCATAAATTAAGAAGGCTTGGAACGACCAGAATTTCGAATATTGTGGATATTTCGGATTTTTCACCTCCGGAGAAGAAATGTCTTTCGTTCTGTCGAAGTGTACCTTCATTCTTGAAATGCTACCGAAGCCGAAAGCTTATAGCCATGTATCTAATATAACCTTACAATTTCATGGGATATTTTCCAATCGCTTTTATCCGTTTTCTTCAAGTTCTGTATATGTTGACTCCTATTCGTATTTTTGAATTTGACTGAAAATACTTAAGTGACATATTTTTATCCCCGATATATAGATGCATAGAAATACCTGGTGTTGGCACTGATTAGATTTTGTTTAAGACTTTCTTGTCGATCGAAAACGTGATATTTTGTGCAGCTTTTCATTTCTCCCGAAAGGGGTCGCGTTTTTTGTCGTTGCCGCAGTAGCGCCACGACCGATAAATATTGCGGATTTATTCCGGAACTAGTCCAAAATCTGAAATCTAGGATGCCGTTTTGATCTACAAATTTTGGTCACGATTTTTAGTAGGGAGTCGTTACACCAGGTGTTCTATGCATCTATCCCGATATCTATTTTCTTGTTGACACTCTGAATATACATAACCTCTATGTCCCCCGCGATTTTTGAATTTCCAGTTGACGTATGCGTACAATTCAATTCTAACCAACGATTTGGTTTCACTTTGTGACCGCGAATAGCAGGAGTTCATGAACTATACAGGATGAGTCTTTGACTTGTACAAATATTTTAACTGTAGATTCCTCTCATCAAACGAAACACTTTTTCCTAAACCATTTTTCAAAATTCGGTTTCGTTTGACAGGTACAGGGTGTCGAATATCCAACAACTTGAAAAAGATAAACGGTCATATTTTCAAAAGAATCAATCATTTTAAAATATACTAGCTGGCCCGGCGAACTTTGTTACGCCTAAATGATACTTACGGTGAATTTCACAAATCGTAATCACCGGTGATCCGAGATAAACGGCTTGGTTCTCTGATTTTTGAACTGTCAAATCGAGTTGATTCTAGATCAAGCTCCGATCACCGGTGATTTCGCTTTGTGAAACCTAACGTCGAAGAAATTCGAAAATTATGAGTAAACATAAGAATGGACAATTTACTTGAAATTTCGATAAAAATTCACTGTGATATTCACCCGCTTCTTGGTCTGGTAATAGTCTTTCATGGTACTATAAGTTCTATGCAAATTATACAGTAATTGTATGTACATCGCCATCTGATGGTGATAATATCCAATATAGTACCTTCACGATTAGGTTATTTTGAATAAATAAAACTGTTAAAATAACTAATGATAATCAGTCATAATGTGTGAATAGCCCCACCTGAAGTGATAAAAACGAAACTTTTCTCATATCTAAACGAAATCTAATCATTCTAGAGATCTGTAGTTACTCCTACGCTAAGACATTTTGGTTTTGGTGAAAAGCGCAGAGTTGAAGACAACCCAAACTACACACTATATGTTTACATCACCGTCTAACGGATAGAATATCAAATAAAGTACCTACGAATGAGCTGTAACGTAACTGAAGCGACACCTAGTGGCCTTACTCAAAAGAAGGGAAAGTATTTCCTGTATAAGTAAAATTTTCATCGATTTTTTTCAGAGTTTTATTGTATTTTATAATTACCAGACCGTAGACGAATCCATACTCGAAGTTTCATAACAAACAGTCCATCCGATGTCGAGTTATAAATGGTGTAACCAACATCTTTCTTTTATATACGTATATTGATTTGTATTCTTATGTTTTTTTTAATAAGTTATTCGTAATTATATCCGGTAAAACTAAACGAAAAAATAATAAATATTTGTTTACAGTTCGCAGCGCCCCCAACAGTACGCATGCTTCGCAGAGAAGTGTCGGTCCCTGATATTAAGAAATGGTAGAATTCATAGATAATTATATTATGTTATCCGAAAAATCAACAAGCTGGCAGCATCTTCCTAGAAACTCTGTGAAATATAAATGGGTTGATGTAACTTGATTTATCACAAATTGAACGAAAAACCTTTCTTTACAAGAGATTTTTGGGATGTCGAGGAAAATATGAACAAGTTTTTTAGTGTTTATAAACTAATCCTCAGGATAACCGGGGAAGGAACATATTTTAATGGATTTTCAATTGAAGGAATGTCGTGTTTGTACCATTTTTATTCTAATGAGGTCAGTACTTGAGTATTCCCTGAATGTATTAACTCATTTTCAATCGAGAAATGTGACAAACATACAATAGAATTGTATCAGGCACGTATTTGGCCCATTGTTTCTTCAAATGGCCATCTTCTCAACAGAGCCGAATTCGAAAAAAATGGAGTATGAAAAAGGGCCAAAAGAAACTTTGGCCTCAAGAATCTACAGTTAAAATACAAGTCGAATAATCACCCTGTATATGAGTACTTACTTTTACTCTTTGATAATACTGGGAAGTCTATGGGTGGCACTCTTTAAAAAAAAGGCACTGTTAATCTGATTCGGCCAAGAAATAAACGGTGAGCGTTCACCAACATTTGTGGTCTAGTGGGCTCTGAAGAAATATGAGAAAATTCTCTGTGATTAAAAAACAAAAGTATACCTTAGCTTGTACCATATCTTCCCAAACATAAGGCACATAAACTTGGCATATTTGATAAACATATGGTACAAGGTACAAGCTAAGCGGTACTTTTAATCACAAAAAATCAGCTCTATCTGGCTACTGACCCGCCTGTGACAGGGGCAATCTAGGGCGTTTGAGTAGCCGGCTTGGTTTTCTCCACTGCACTGTAAAATAGAAATTTTTTGAACCAGTTTTATTTTTGTACGGTATAACAAAACAAGGAATTATTTCAGTTTACTCTTGAGGCGAACTTAAAACATCGAATTCCTCGTCTCGGAAGGAATCAGAAATGAAATTCCGTCCGTTCACCAGGAAAACCTCTCGATATTGAGCAGGGAACCGACGTGCGGTAAAAACCATTCGAGACGGCGTCCCCGCAATCGTTGCTCGCTCGAGCCGAGATCAGACGGTGTTCCCCTGCCCTGGTGTAATTCGCGTCGCGACTATTAGCCCAGGCCCCCCGCCGTCCCCTCTTCTCGGCAAACTTGTCTGGGTCTAGGTCACCCCGACCCCCCGCCCATTCTAGCTTCGATCGATTTCAAGGTTGAATTTGTTTATACCTGTTCTGCTTTATTTGTGCATTGTCCGGTGTTGCACTGACTGATCTTCAACGGCGTGCCGTTGGTACATTCGGCTTGGAATGCGATCGGCGATCACAGAGTGCCACTTCCTACACAGGATAATGTTCTATGTTCGGGAACTTGCTGTCAGAAGTGTCAAAGTAAGATCTGTGTCTTCACTGTAACCACAGAAAAGAGTCTTCTATTGCCTAACAATAGGCAAATAAAGTTTGAATAAAACTCATTGTAGCGATCATTTAATCCCAAAATTTGTTGGTTTGAGGTTACCACATCAAGGTTCTAATGGAATCTCATTCGCAACGATATATGTACGTTCAAAAACTCGGTTTAACCATAGAACTTACAGTATGAGTTCTATGGGTTCAGCCCAGCGATTGAATTCACTGTCACAATCCAAACCACGTGATTATTCCACCAGTGTTAACCTCGAAACATTTTTGACATTTTGGTTAACGGTAATTATGAGGAATTTTATTATAGTAAGCACTTAATTGGTAAACTTAAGCTTTGTATGATCATGAAATAGCCCGAAAGAACGCTCACGAAGAATATTTTGCTCAGTGATATGATCACAACTGTTTTTATTGGGAGCTCGCACAGTTTTTAGAGGTTGTATTGGAGAAGGAATATTTATCAGGGCACTGCAATCTGTAACATCTCTACCCTTTCATACAGGGTGTCCCGGAAAATGTGGGAAATCTCTCGGATTCAGTTAAAACATAAAAAAAAAGATGACAAGTTTCCATAATTTTTTCCTAGCGGCCCTCCCTACGGAGATACGGCCTCCTAAATGGCATCACTGGAAATCCATTTTACTGGAATAAATCTCAAACTATTATTAATAATTCAAAAAAAAATTGATATGATGAACAGCCTCTTAAAATACTGCCCTTAAATTAAAATTAGCTCTTTAAGTTTACCAGGGGCGGACTAGATTGTACATTTTAATTCTTACATTTTCAACACCCTGTATGATAAGGAGTAGAAAAAACAAATTTGGATAGCTTGAACATTAGGCTCAAAAAAAGGTACCCTTGTTTATTGTCGATAAAATGAACCGTTTTCGAAAAACAGAATTACAAAGATCCTTAACCATGCAGTTTTGGCATAGAAAGGCACGTTAACAAAAATTATTTTTCAGAAATGTACTCTCAATAAAGCTTGCAACGATTGAATATAAATACGCTAGTTATAAATAATCTATTGAAAACTTCATAGGAGTAAATTTCTGAAAAATATTTTTTTTTACCGTGTCTTTCTGTGCCATGACTGCAAAGTTAAGAATCTTTGTAATTTTGTTTTTCGAAAACGGTTCATTTTATCGACAATAAACAAGAGTACCTTTTTTTATCTTAATCTTCAATCTATCTAAATTTGTTTTTTTACTCCTTATCATACAGGGTGTTGAAAATGTAAGCATTAGAATGTACAACCTAGTCTGCCCCTAGTAACCTAAAAGAGCTAATTTAAATTTAAGGGCAGTATTTCAAGAGGTCCTCACTACTGTTCATCATATCTTTTTTTTTTTTATTATATTGAGTAGTTTGAGATTTATTCCAGTAAAATGGATTTCCAGTGACGTCATTCAGGAGGCCGTATCTCCGTAGGGAGGGCCGCTAAGAAAAAAAATATGGGAACTTGTCACCTTATTTTTTATGTTTTATCTGAATTCGAGAGATTTCCCACATTTTCCGGGACACCCTGTATAAATGGAATCGTGTTTGTTATGCCGGGTTTCCACCAAGCGGACAGAACAAAAACAAAACACGAACTCGGTCCGTTTGTGACAGTCCGCGAACTGTTCTAGAACTTGTGGATTGTTTTCCGGACTCGAAAGTCCGCGAATTGCGTTTTTACGGACACAGAGTCCCATCCAATGTCGGTAAACTTCAAAGGATTTACGAGTTCTAGGACTGTTTGTCAGCTTGGTGTAAACGCCCAGTTTGTTTTTATTTACGTTGTTGCGATCTAGTGGTAGTTTGATTCGGTGCGTGAAGGGAAGAAGTCGTAATGTTTATTAAAACTTGATCGAAGTTCACCTCCTATACTCATATCATCTCCTCTGAAATCTTGTAACAGTTTAGCCGTCACATTTCCTCCTTTTTCCTTAAGGATGGCCTAATCCAAAACCGGCCATTAGTTTTGTTCTCTTTAATAATGTAAAATGTAACTGCCAGCAAAAATAAATCCCCGTCGTCTTGTTTTCTCAAGTTTGCAGCGCGCCACATTCTCACAACTACACGTCCGGTGTAAACTGAATGAAACTTAAACAAAACACGAACAGTTTTCATTCATTTCTGTCCGCTACTGGTGTAAACAGAAAGTCCGTTAGGAACCCCAACAGTCTTCGAACATTTTCCGAACAAAACTGTTCAAAATTTCTGTTCGAACGGACAGTTCGTGTTTTGTTTTGACCTGTCCTCTTGGTGGAAACCCGGCATTACATTCTTATTCAAATAAGGTTAGTTCTTGAGTATGTTCTAATTGTATCACCCAGAACCTCAATTTCAATCAAAAAATATGAACTTTGAGGTGTTTGCAGATAATTGTTTCAGGCACGTATTTAGCCCAATTTTTTCTTCGAATGGCTGTATGTATCTCTTTAACAGAGCCGAATTCGGAAAAATGGAAAAAAGGCTCGAAAAAAGGTTTCCTTTGGCCTCAAGAATCTACAAGTCAAAGACTCACCCTGTATGCGTAATTACGATCTCTATGTAAAGAGGACAACGTTGCGTTATTATCCGACAGGTAAATGACTTCAACCTATCATTTTCAAAATATACACTGTGAAATGTGTCAGAATGTCATGGCCAACTGGGATTCTTTATGAAACTATGAAAGTGAATGGGATTTATATTTCTAGACATCATAATGTATTAACATAGAGGAAAATCAGATTGAATTACAAAATGGATCAGCTTCATCCTATTTTTGGTTCCTCACTCACACTCGTTTTTCCCTCATTCAACTCCACAGGACTTTAATCTATGGGAAGTCTGTCTCCATTCATCGATTGTATTGTACATATCTCCGATTATTTCAACTCCTTAATGACCTCTTCAAGACGGACCATCTGCATCTACGGGAGAGTGGAGACCTCAATCAGGCCCCAGCTGTCATCAAAACCGCCGAAGTGAGAATGCAGAATTTCTTGTATGGAGACGGGGGCCATTGGGCCGTTCATAACCGAGTGGCTCTGGCTTTTGTCGAGATGCATTTGCCTTCGCGATGGATTGCGCCGCTGGCGAGGTAACAAAGGAGAATTCTTACGATTCTTCACAATTAGTCAGAAGCAGCGGCGGAACTGATCGGGGCGACCACCCGATTGAGGGGAACCATGAGAAATTACTTGATGGAAACCAAGACTAAGTGCTTGGGAAATGACCGCTCTCATTGTTCTCCGTCAAGGTAGGAAACACTGAAGGAAAAAAACAACAGAATAAAAATGGCCTCGTCCTACGCTGCCAAAAATGGGAAATTCTCATTATGGTTGAGAAAGTGATGAATTTGAGATTTATGTAGTTGTAGAATGGCACCTACTATATAATTAGACCAAACTACCAAACATGCTGTCTCATGCTGAAAAGTGAAGAGCATTCTGAAATAAAAATCAACTAGAATATCAGCGTTGATATCAGTTCTTACCTCTCATCATATCAATTAGGCATAGATGCATAAAATACCTGGTGTAACGACTCCTTACTAAAAATCGTGACCAAAATTTGAAGATCGAAACGGCACTCTAGACCCTACAGTCAATTTTTCGCGTGGATCACGGTTCAAAACTATTTCGAAGTAAACGTCACCAGTTCATGCATGCATCGCTAAAATGCCAAAATTTCAAAACGGTGACGTCATCATAGAAATGTCAATTCAATTTATAAATTTCAAAGTTAGAAACACGAAACACGCACATAATAATAAGAATATTTATAATTTTGGGTGTGTTTATTTGTATATTATTATTAAATCTTGTATTTTCAAATTTGACTCCAATCAGTTTATGAGTTTCGAATCTTCTCGTCCTGATTAACGACTTATTGAAAAAAATATATGCAATATTCATATTGGTTGAATCCAGAGGAAGAAGCCGTAAAATCAATTTCAGAAATTTGAACGTACATTTTCAAAACTAATATAAACAATATTTCAGAATTCTCAAATAAAGGTGTGCTCTATTCGAAGTGATTTATTACTTCACAGGTTACAATGCATTCTAAAAACAAAGCTGTCATATTTAAATAATATTCAAAATAAAAACGGTGAAAACAAAATAAATCCAACAAACAGAACCTATATTCTTCAATCAGCTGATTTCAAACTTCAGTTCGAACTATTCCACTACCTGCTTTCAAACAGCACCAATTTATTTGGAACGATTTGGTGCGTGACGTCACCAGTTCGACGCGAAAACACGAATATTTCAAAACGGACTGAAATAGTTTTAAAATATTGTCACGCGAAAATTCGGCTCTGATTACAGTACTGGTGCTACTTCTGGAATAATCCGCAATATTTTATATTTTGCGGTCCTGGCGCTA
Source organism: Adalia decempunctata (assembly GCA_951802165.1). Taxonomy (NCBI): domain Eukaryota; kingdom Metazoa; phylum Arthropoda; class Insecta; order Coleoptera; family Coccinellidae; genus Adalia; species Adalia decempunctata. The sequence goes on from OX637697.1 coordinate 44,606,281, forward strand.
TTGCAGCAGGGGAGAAATAAAAAGCAGGACAAATACTCAGATTTTCGATCGACAAGAAAGTATCAAACAAAATCTAATGAGTGCCAACACCAGGTATTCTATGCATTGATAATAAGGCAATCTTACGACCTGTCAAATATTTTTTGAGGTTAGTGGTGGAGGTCAAACAATGAAAATCTTGCTTTGCTGCTTAATGGTTCATATTTTTCGCATCAAATTTAACAGCGGACGATTTTTAGCGTTTATACTACTATTTTCCAAACCCAACGATGATGAAACAATAAATGAAAACATTTGTATAATCGGTAGGTTGTCTCTGAATCGGTCATCATATTATCATATTACATTTGGTTTATGCAGGATGGATCACCACCGCACTTCGGTGACAATGTGAGAAATTTTCCAATGATACGTTCCCAGCTAGTTGGATTGGTAGAAGAGGATCATCGAGTAGTCTGCCCGATCTCCGGATTCAACACTATTTTTTAAAGCTTTTATTTAATGTCCATGGGCGCCCGCAGAGGGGGCCAGGGGGGGCCGTGGCCCCCCCTGAGACTTTGATGGCCCTAACGTTTTTCAGCACGACACCTCAATATTACCTTCTAATCTCTATTTTGGCCCCCCCTGAGAAAAATTTCTACGGGTTTCTGCGGGCGCCCATGTTAATGTCGCCGTTCAGAGCGAGTAGTAAAACTTATCCAATAAAGGCGCCACCGTGCATTTTATGGAATATCTCCATAGAACGTACATTATCACTAAAAGTTCTATATTATCTCTAACCCTATGAATGAAATGTACAATGGCGCTCTCTATCCGAAAATTGCTGAACTATGAAGTTAGTGAATATGTGGGTAAAGCAGGAACCTTTTCCCACCATATATTCGAATTTGGCCATTCTCTGCCAATTCCGTATTTCAAGTTGTTTTTCTGAACGAAATTATCTGTAGATTCACTTTTAATCGGAAGTTAAACTATTTTCATGGGTCTTTCGTTTTAAATAAAACAGAAGCACGAGTTGGCTCATTTTCTTCTATTTTTGAAAGAAAAAAAATTAACTCTCGGAATGAAATCGAATTGAATTTATTTCATTAGGAACTCCAATCCTTTGTGAGTTTACCCACAAAATTTCAGTTCTCAAGTGAAACCATTTTCAGATGCATTTTGAAATAAAAACAAACTACATTGAACGCTCGCAAATCGCAATGTATGTTTGTTCGGGTGGAATCTTCCTACTCAATTTTGAAGCAGATGTCTTCATCTGACTAAGCTGAAATTTTGTAAGCACATTTAATTTTTATTATAATACATATACTCCATTCACAATTATAAAATCACAACTATGGCCTTGGAAATTTGACACATTCCACTCTGTATCGAAGTTATGACGTTTTTCAAAATATTTTTATGTTCCAAGTCAACACTATGTTGCCCTTTCTACATTCTTAGCGTATTTCTCAGAATGTGAATTTATTCGGAAAATGAATGAATTGGAAAAGATGTGATGGACGAAAATAATTAACGTTTATATGAATTGATAGAAAGGATTCCTTTTCTAGTTATTTGCATGAAAAGTACAAGAGATCACTGTTGAAATATATTATTTTTCGCCATGGAAGAAAATAGCATTGCTTTCACATAATTTTCATATGCATGCTTGTGAAGATTTAATGTTTATTAATATTATCCTCTTGAACTGAAAGTTCAAGACTTGACGACATCAATTGTTGATTCTAATCAAGAATTCATTAAAAGCCAAAGATGAATTGATGGGTAATTACAAGAATCAAGAATGTCAATTTTATTTTGTTGATAACTTTCTTAAAATCAATGTTGGGATATAAAACTCGGCTGCGTTTGTTCAAACAACATCTATAGAATACATTTTTCACCATCTCGACCTTTGAAAGGCGTTTCTTATAGGAGAATTAGGTCTAAGTTCCACCTCATTAGTGAGGTACCTAACTTTTGCAAATCTGCTCAGATATCGCCAAATTTCTTGGGAAACCTGAAAAATATCATCCTAATCGACCTCTCGAGGCTCCATCCGATCCATCTACTGCGATATCTGTCCAAATAACAGCTTTTTCAACGAAATTCCCGTGTATCCCTTCAACCTGGAAATGTAAACATTCGTCCTGGTCTTGAAAATCGTCCTCGCGCTCCAAACTGGTGCTAAAAACAATAAACATGCGTTAATCTTGGATATTCGACGAAAAACTCACCTGCAAATATCGATTAAATACCAAAAATCTGCGAACAATTTGTAAGCCTAACAAAATGTGGAATATCTTTGATACTTTTACTTTGATGTAAACAAAGAAACTGGCAACGCCGTTTTGTCATTAACGATATTTTCTATGCGCGCACTGACTTTTCATCATATGTTCTGTGCTTTTCATCAGGGGCACCAACTCCTGAAAACGAAGCCATGACTTCCTATGTGATTAAATAAAAGTGAATGGAGTATACACGATAAGCTGTGTGGCGTCATTCTATATCCAATATGTCGGAATAGTTATTTGTAATGAATTTCTATAATATGGGCATCAAATGAAAGAGCTTGTTAAGAGTAACTAGAAAAATAATGTTGAAGTCAATCTAAATCCAATATGAAAAACATCTAAGATGGCGGAATAGTTATTTTTATGCACTTCTACGATATGGGTATCGAATGAAAGGGCTTGTTGACAGTAACTCGAAAAATAATGTTGACGTCATTCTGAATCCAATATGGCGGAGCATCTATGATGGCGGAATATTTATATTTGATGCACTTCTTCAAAATGGGTATAAAATGCGGAGAATAACTCAGAATCCTGACCAGCGATAACTAAAAAGTGAAAAATAAATTGGAAGTTAAAAATACCTCTTTTTAAAAAACTTTCATGCTGTAAAAAGAAGAAAATAAAATTTTCCTTCAAAATTTGAACTATCAACCTATAACCTCATTATACACAATTCATATGATCATGAAAATTTGTAGCGAGGTTTGCGTAAGTACCTATACGTATATTAACCTGAAATTTAAAAATTAATCTAGCAGATTACGTACTAGTAGTAGTAGAAGTAAATCGCGCGGCAAGCTTTTATGATCATATAAATTGTGTATAATGAGGTTATAAGTGAAATTTTAAAGGAAAATTTTATTTTCATCTGTTAAGAGCATTTTAATAAAAGCTTTTTTCGAAGAAGGTTTTTTTTGCATTCAATTTATTTTATAAGTATGTATACAAGAAAAATAAAGTTAATGCATCAAGATCCGTACGTTACAAAAATTGAAGGTTTGAAGAAATGAGAAGCATCTTCTCAAAACTTTGCAAAGAACCACTTAGAATGTTCAATGTCAAGTCGCTAATGGTGATTCGAACATTCAGTTAACATGTTAAGGAACGCTATCAATTATATCTTCGTTTATTTTTGTAACTGTGTTCCGTTTTTCCTCCGGGTCTTCGTTTCCGAGATGCAGGGTGTCAAAAATTTATATTTTTTTTAGTTTTTTTCTGATATCTTAGGAACCGTTTGAATTACAAAATTGGGTTTCTGTACACACATTGTCACTGTCTTGCACTTAACTCGGTTCTATTAGACCAGTGGCGGAGATATTGAATTTGCACATATATTTTACCCCCCAACTGTTGTACCTCTGGACCAATTTGAATTTGCACATAATTTCTTGTAATTGGAAAAATAAGTAGTGATAACTATCAAATTGATTAATTTCAACCAAATTTTAGTACTAGGTTTTCAAGTTTAAATTGCAAAGTTATTTTTCATTATTTTTAGCGACCATAGTTAACAAGATAACAAGAATTTTTCCAATTACAAGAAATTCACAATGCGTTAGCGAATTGTTTTTGATCATAAAATTCCAGTTTTCTGTAATGAACAAGGAGTACTTTTTTTATGTAAAACACATTGGCGCATCAGAATTCACTGTGGAAATGCAAATTTGTCCAGTGGTGTAAAAGTTGACGGGTAAAACCTTTGTGCAAATACAATATCTCCGCCACTGGCACGTCTAATGAAACCGAGTAAAGTACAAGAAAGTAGCTATTATTAGTGACAATGTGTGTACACTGTACAGAAACTCAATTCTTTAATTCAAAGAATGGAAGAGAAAAAGAAATGTAATTTCTTTATGAGAAATCTACAGTTGACCGTTGTTACACTTATTCAAGAACACCATGTATAATTTCCTCATCAAGCGACATTACCATAATCAAGAGTCGTATAGTAGACCATTCAAACCTACAGGTCGGTTGTGAAATGAACGATTCGAAGAAAATAAAAATTGTTGAAATATTAATACGGACCATCGTTATTCCATAACAAGAATACAGTTCCTTTTGATAGTAGAAAGTAGCTTTACTGCCTGGCCGAAACTTGACCTCGTGGGAATTCCGATAATTCGAAAAAGAATCCAGCAAATACAATTTGATTCGGATGGACATAGGAAGCAAAATGCATGGGTTATTCTTCATAGCTGCTCAATTTATTGTTTTTGAAAATAAAGTAACAGAACTCGATGCTTGAAACCAAATGTCTGTTTTATAAGAAAGAAAATTATTTTTCTTTAAGTTTCGAAAATATAATCTCGTCCCCAAATTTACTATCACCACTACATCCTTCCACAGTTTCCATATTTGACACCCAATGTTTTGAAGGTATCTAAATCGGAATGGAAAAAGTGCTTCGAAAATTTATTCAAACACATGCAAAGTAATATTCTTATCTGAATGCAAATTTTTTTACAAAACACCTTCGCTTTCTGAAAGTTCCTCTATTTCTATTTCTGGCCTTCCATTTATTTTCTACTGAAAAGAAATACAATATCAGGTAATTTTGCCGCACTAAGAACTTATTTTGATGCGTTGATCATGAAAAGTCAACCGAGGGATATTGTCATATACAGGGTGTTCTAAATTGTAGGTACAAACGATGAGGGAAATAATATTTTGTGTGTTCAAACGCTAGTAGAAATAATGTCGTTCCTATCTCATGCGAAAAGTGCATCGTTGGGTCAACTACAATTTTATGTCGACAAGTACCAAATGATTGCAAAACAACGAAATGGTTTGGTGATTCAATGAGATTTCAGTGTTCAATAAAACTTGGTTTCCGGTAGCAAAGTATTGAAATATTAATTGATTTAGAAAATAAAGATTAGAGAATTATGCATGAAACAAAATAACTTGTAAATGGCTTTGCTGGCATACGCGTACTCTTTTGACGAAATTTTGGTCACCAAATCGGGAAATGACACGACCAAGAGCAAACTCGTGCGAGATCGTCAATATTTCACGGGCGGTGTGACATGTATCACCGTCCTGCTGAAACCACAATTCGTCAATGTCATGCAATAGCTTCCAAATGGGGCCCAAGAAACTGTGTTATCATAGCACGATAGCGTCCGCAATTCACTTTGGATAATAATTTTTGACAATCAGGACACGTTGTTTTACCATGTAATGCCTCATGTTTGCTAACTCCCATCTGTCAACTTCCGATCTGTCATAACCATCTGACATTATGGCTGTCAAACATGGCGCGCAATTCGAATCTTGCCCCCTTATTGAAACACCCTTTATCTCAACATCGATTAAGAGACCTTTACCCTATCGGCGTATATTTCACATATTTCACTTTTTCCTTCGGATATAGAACTCCGATTGATTTCGTGTTTGCGCGAGCAACAAAAGAAGAATATATGTATGTATATTTTGAACCAGAATCTGCATCAACTTACCATTCGTACATTAGAAAAATAAAATACATAGCACCATTTTTTGCGTTTTCTTGAGAGTAATTTGTTTCTGACTTGCCTGTCTGTAATTATATATTTTGAATTTTCACATATAAAAGCAACCAATGAATTGGCTATTTAGCATTTAGAAAACTAGCCATATAGGTTGGGCCCATTGACACTTTTGGTCACTGCGTCGGGTACAACAACATACCAAACTTTCAGAAAATTTGACCGGTCGCCACTTTACATAAGACAAGTGCGGCGTCCTTTCAATTACAATTTTTTCGCCTTTCATGCAGTTAGGATCTAACAATTTTATGGAACGAGTGAAACGGTTCATGAGACATTCTGTCACATAGAATTTCTACAGGGAGCGTTAACAACATAATAAGGTACGACAGGAAATAGCTTTTAGAGCACTAATCACTAATTACATACGTTATGTAGATAAAAATAACGAACTTAATCGTTTGGATCGAAATGATAACAAGAAGGTCGTTCACTCGAACATCACCTGCTCGCTGAACCATTGCCACAATTTAAAAAATAAGTACCCGTATGCTTTAAAAAACGCATCTAATCACTTATAAATGCTAAAAGGTGATCAGGATCGGACTGAATCATTTCTGGATGTCAAGTTGAATTGAACAAATAGAAGAAAATGTCAAAAGGCTTCAAGAGGTTAGTAAAATTCTGATTCATGACTACTGAATTGAACTTTGTCGAATTAAACTGGCAACCGAGACCTTCGAGATCCGAATCTATCCTGAAAATTTAGAGTCTCTAGGTTCATTCGTTCGAAAGTTATCGACGGACGGACAGAACTTAATTTGTTAACAGAATTGTCCGACCTAGTCGAATAAGACCATTCTCGAATTCGAAACCAACCGACTTTGTGACGAAATCATATAGCCATCGTTTATGTGGAACGAGTGGTCGAAAAGTAAAGGGTCCTCCAATAACTCTTCTTATTCTTCTTTTTCAACCTGTATTCATGCACTCCTGGACATCGGTCTCTCTCCACCGCTTCCATGTCTCCCTATCCTGCGCCACGTTTATCCACCTCTTACCAGCCAGCTCCTTGACTCCTTGGACCTTGACATCATCTACCCACCGTTTTTGGGGACGCCCAACAGTTCTTCTAGTTTCTCTGGGTCTCCATACCGTTATCCTATGACTCCTATGAGTCCATCGAGTCTCGGACATTCTCCAATGCGCCATTAATAAAAAAGGAACGATGCACACTTCAACGGTTCGTAAAATTAGAACATTTTTGGGTAGTCCTGAAGCACCTTGTCAAACCGCAATATAGAAATTGGTGAAAAAAATTGAGCTGTTGGGACAAGTTGGTGATGTGAATAATAAAACCCGTGCACGTCGCTCAAGAAAAGCCGAGAATATTGCTGCTGTAGCCGAGAGTATTGAAGAAAACTCAGGTTTCTCCATTTCTCGTCGTTCTTTGGAATCAGGCATTTCACAAACTTTATTACACCGTATTTTGCATAAAGATTGAGGTCTCAAGGCTCATAAAGTTCAGTTAGCATAAGAACTCAAGTCGGCCGATCATCAACAACGTCGTGTCTTTGTTGATTGGAGCCTTCAAATGCATGAAAATGATCCGGAATTCCATCAAAAAATCATCTTGATGGATGAGGCCCCTATTCATCTCGGTGGCTTCGCAAACAAGCAAAATTATCGCATCTGATGGGGATCGGAAAACCCAAGAGTTATTGTTGAAAAGCCTCTATCCTCAGCAAGTGACTGTTTGGAGCATTTTATGGTCCGACTGGGTCATTGGACCCTACTTTTTCGAGAATGAGGCTGGAGCATCAGTTACGGTGAATGAATTGCGCTATCCAGAGATGATTAATGATTTTTTATGGCCGGAATTGGATGGTATTGATCTGAAAAATGTTTACTTTCAACAAGATGGCACTACGTGCCACACAAGCAACGAAACCATTGATCTTTTACGAAAAAGTTTCCGGACTGGTTATCTCTCAAAGAGGTGATCACAGTTAGCCACTAGAATCTTGTGATTTAACACCTTGCGACTTCTTCCTTTGGAGCCACATGAAAGAGACGGTCTACGCCAATAGCCCAGAGTCGATTCAAGACCTCAAAGATGGTATTCGTGAGGCAATCGAGGACATGAAAAAGATATGGTCCTGTAGTCGTGATCGTGAAAAAAATGCCATATTTCTTTGAATATCAAAATAATACACTCTTCATCTATACTAATATTATAAAGAGGAAAGATTTGTATTTTTGTTTGTTTGATACGAATAGGCTCAAAAACTACTGGACCGATTTCAAAAATTCTTTCACCCTTAGAAAGCTACATTATCCCTGAGTGACATAGGCTATACTTTTCACCCGAAAAAATTAAGGATACCCACTATAAATTCAATAATTACAAAAAAATCAGCCAAAATCAGCCAAAATCAGCCAAAATCAGCTATTTTCACGTGCGCTGAAAAAACCGTAAGACTTACGTGGATACAATGTATGACGGAAATGTACCTCATGAATAGTTCTACAAAAAAGTCCGCGATAGCATGTATCTATCTCTCAAGATTGACTATTACCTGTTTATGGTAATCAGATGTTTTCCATAATTATGCACTATTTGGGAGTGTGTTTTTATGAATTGGGTATTGATCCTAATCCAACCTAATACGTTAATTATCCCCAGTATTTAATTTAGAACAAAATTGCCCTTCACATCATACAATTACAACGAGTACATCAAAAGATATGGCAGGTTGAAGTTTTGAAGATGAAACCGCCGCGTGAAACAAATTTCTACTCGGGCGAAGCTGGGACGGCCTGCTTGTTTTTAATAAAACACAAAAGTCATGAAAGACTTCTTCCGACCTCTTCTGAGAGAATAGAATAGTGGGTTGAAATCTAAAATTCCTGTTCGAAAAAAAAGTCTTGAACCAAATCTAACCAGGATTCTACCTAGAAAGGTATCGGATTTCGTAAATTTCATGAACTGACTGTGAAAACAAATAACTCTAGCAGCTGAAAATTGAATTAGCACGAATTCTCAGTTCATTTGAAATAACGGTTCTGAAAATATGAACAGAAAAGGTTTTTTTTTCATGAATTTTCGACACCCTGTTTCTTTCAGACCGAATTTTGAGAAATGGTATAGGAAAGAGTGTTTCGTTTAATGAGAAGAATTTACATAATGCGTATATAATAAATAATATAACATATGTTCAAGTCAAAGACTCACTCTCTGTACAAAGCTCATTGAGAATTTCAAAAAGTTGTGGCTTCAGCACTATCGCAAAGATTGAAATATAATGTTTTTTTCTGAGTGATAGAACTTTAAATTGAAATAAAACACATTTAGATTAAGATCGAAGCCAATTTCTTTTATTTGAAAGATAATTTTATGACATTCATGTTTTAAAAACAACTAGCTGGCCCGGCGAACTTCGTTTCGCCTAAATGATACTTACGGTGGAGTTCACAAATCGTAATCACCGGTGATCGGAGATCAACGGCTTAGTTCTCTGACTTTTGAACTGTCAAATCGAGTTGATGGTAGATCAAGCTCCTATCACCGGTGATCATTTAACATTTTGTTTTAAATGCTTTTCAGTTTCCTCATTGCAGTACCTACCTATCTTATGATGAACGACATCACGAATGCAAATATAAATCACGATCGAATTATATGGATGAGAAATAGTTCCAATGATTAATTACCTCTGATCTGATAAAAATTAGAACTTTTTTGTGAATAGCGCTTTCTGAAGTGAAAAAACCAAACTTTTCTAATATTCTCAATGTTGGCTAATCAAAATCTAATTAGTGCTCACACCATAAACATCTTAGCCTTTTGGTGCTCAGCTTAAAATAATTGGTGAAAATCTCAGTTGGTGGAGCACCGAGATTTCCATGGTTCTATGGATATGAGCTGTCACCCAGAACAGAAACACAAAAATAATATGTCAATTACTAATTATGGCAATTTTGGATTAAGTTATTTCCGCAAATATATTTATTACCCAAACAGAAATTCAAAACATTTCAAAAATGGGAATGAACAACTCACGATCGAAACTGATCGTCAAAATCCGATTTTCGTGACATTTCGATAGAAACTCTCTGTGATATTCCACCCGATTCTTGATCTGGTAATAGCCTTCCATGGTACTATATGTTCTTTGCAAAATATACAGTAATTGTATATACATCGCCATATAATGATGATAATATCAAATATAGTACCTTCACGATTGCATTATTCTGAATGAATAAAACTGTTAAAATAACTAATAATGATCAGTCATAATTTGTGAATAGCGCCGCCTGAAGTGGTGAGAATGAAACTGCTCTCATATCTCAACGAAATCTAATCATTTTGGAGATCTGTACTCCTACGCTAAGACATTTTGGTTTTGTTAAACAGCGCAGGGTTGGAGGCAACTCAAATTACACACTATTTGTTCACGCCATCTAACGGAGGGAATATCAAATAAAGTACCTAAGAATGAGTTGTAGTATAACTGTAACTGTGGCGACACCTAGTAGCCTTACTCGAAAGAAGGAAAAACATTTCCTGTATAAGTAAAATTTTCATCGATTTTTTTTCAAAGTTTTATTGTATTTTATAATAACCAGACCGTAGACGAACCCATACATGAAGTTTCATAACAAACAGTCCATCCGATCTCGAGTTATAAATGGTGTAACCAACATCTTTCTTTTATATATATATATATATATATATATATATTTGTCTGGCAGACGTATCCAGTCCCGGTACGTTCTTAAGGCGACCTAAGACCCACATGATCCGTATGTTTTTTACGAGTATATATGCAAAAAATGGGCTCTTTTAAAATATAACTCCCTAGGCACATTGAGAGGGGAAAATTTTTGTTTCATTCAAAAAAGTTGTATATCTGATAGTCCTGTTCAGACCCGATACATTGCGCCAACTTTTCAATCCCACATATACTGCACCGGCAAATACGATCAACGTTTTCGATCCCAGCACTGTTGCCAGATTGTCGGGATCAGTCGCTACGATTTCAATGTATAAAAGGGATTGAAAGAGTAGGTGTTATGGCAAGAATTTGTATATGTGTTAGTGAGTCGACGGGAAGACTAAATATCTTCACGAAGTGAACAATTTTGCTGTCTGTGAAGATGAAATTCCTCATTCTCATTTGTTGAACCAATTTTTTATAGTCACTGACTTGGATTTTCCGAAATATTAGTTTTAGGATTACGTCACATTATTTTTCGAGTTACTCTCAACAAGCCCTTCCATTTGATGCCCATATTGTAGAAGTGAATAACTATAACTATTTCGAAATCTTGGATGGTCCGCCATATTGGATTAAGAATAACATCGCATTATGTTCCAAGTTACATTCATCAAGCCGTTTGACTTAATATTATTTATTATAGGGCACAGGCATTTTGAATGAGCAATAATCCATTTTGCCTCATTAGATTATTATGCTGTTTGAAATGATTACGAATAGATCGTATAATTCGTACGAATGAAATTTTGATGCTTATCATTATCTACAAACTACTTTTTTTGATACTGTGGGAATAATTATCTCATTTTTCGACATTTCCACTCATTGAAACTTTAAGAATCTGATCTAACAAAAACTATTGTTTTCAAATTCTCCTAGAAAAACCGCATCTTAAAGAAAATTAAACCGAAAACAAAAAATCTGACACATTTCATTGTTGTTTTCATGAATGAAATATTTGATTTTTCCTTTTTCCTTTTAATATTTCTTCGCGGTTCGGCTGGAAGTTTGAATTATTTGAACGCATACGTATATTATCACGTGATGTGAAAAAGGCTGAATGCTGGTGTAGCTTGACACTGTAAAAAAAATTAGAATCAATTCTGGATGCCGTCATATATAACGAATTACATAAAGGGTGTCAGGATTAAACATTCTTCATATATTTCAGGAGGTTATTCTAAATATCGAAACAAGAAGATATTTCCATATCTACTCAGGTTCTTAATGCATTCCACGGGTGACTTCTAAAGTACTGTTAGTTGGTTAGTTCTGCACCAAAATTTATCGAATTTAAATGAAATTGATAGCATGGAGTTTTCTGGACGAACTTGATCGTTTGATTGTAAAAGAACTGATTGATTCTCATTAGCAGCAGAGATAATAGGGGGTGTCTCAAAAAATCAATTTCAATTTTTGAGTTGATGATCTAATTGAAATTTCAGTCGAAGAAATGGGCTCCTAAAATATTTTCAAATTGAAAGCGTTACGTAACCCCTATCTCGAAATAAAAGTATTTTAGTGTGATGAAATGAATTCCAAGTCATTTTTTTTCTATAGTATGGGGCTCCGTAGCGCCGTACCTCTTTTGCTCCGAAATGGTTGAGGAGACCATGTCTTCGACTAACATAATCGGTTATCAGACATGGGTGAATACAGCTCTTCTTCATGGGGGGTAATATGATTGAAAACCATTAAATCAGGTAGTTTAGGTACACATCCTCAAATAAACTTTGAAACGTGATTTCTTCTTAGGTCTTCGATACGCATCACCCCCACCCCCCGTAAATCCGCCCTATTATCAGACGATTCAGTTTATCCAGAAACATCCATTTCATTTAATTCCGACAAATGATGACATAGTTATCGCAAATTAGTTGGACTTTGGAGGTCATGCTGAAGAGCCTCTAGCACTGGTGTTTTAGGGCCTAAGTTGATATAATCTAACTTTGAACTCCACTCTCCTGAATCACCCCCTGAAATATATGAACGTTGAACCCGGCCACCCTGTATTCCTTTACAACGCCTTTATTATGGTTATGGAGTAAAAGGGCTTGAGTAATGCATAGTTCACATAGAAGAATTCCACAACCACGATGGCCATCAGTACGGAATGGTAGATTTAATTGATGTTTTAATCTTATGAATGAAATATAAAAGAAGGAATGCTTTCAAAAATGAGGCAATAAATATTCAAAACACAATAAACAATATTAAGTAACGAAAAGAACTGAGAACTTGTACTTTTTTCAGAATGTCAATAACATCAATCTCAGTGATGTGTTAGGAGCTTAATATATTAGGTAGGACCTAGACAAAATTCATAACACTACTCTCCTTCATTCATCACATTGAAAAACACAATTGTATAACTTCTGAAATTCTTATGAAAATTAAATTTCACTTTTGATTCTCATCGGTGAAATCAAGAATCAGATTAAGAAGAATCACTGGTTTACTAAAAACAAGAGCCTTTTTATATATTGTATAATCATTATCCGATTCTGGTACATCATTTACATCATTCCTATCTTTCATTTCTATGAAATTCCAAAACTCAGCATATTGTGATAATCTCTTCAACTGAATCACACTCCATTTATATATTTATGAATTATACAGGGTGGTACTTTAAGTACCACTCTTCCAAATATGAGAAAAAAATACTATTTTTCTCTTGGGAGCGCTGAAAATTAAATCCTTAGACGTCTGTCAGCTACATTGTAAAAATATTCATTTGAGAGTATTTTGATAACGCACCACTGGTTTCCCGTTGAAACCGCAGTATATCACGTGATTAGCCAGGTATAATTGACGTATTCGATTTTGTGGACATGTCTTACAAATGAATATTTTTTCAATTTTTTTGTGATCTTTTGATGCTTTTCACGTTAGCCCGTATTCTAACTCAAAATAGTACATTCATCCCCGAAACCCGAAGAGGGCTCGAGAGATACGTAAACATTTTAAATATTCATTGATCTACCATGGGTTTGAAACATTCCTTTTTTGGTGGATTATGGCGAAAAGGTTGATCTATCATAAAGTAGTTTGCTCAGCTCTACTAGTTCCTTAATAATCAAGTGAAATATACAGGGTGGCCATTTGAAAACGAAACAGACGAGATTACAGACGAAATAAATTTTTTCGATAGAAATGCTCGGCCAGGTCGATTTCTGTTTCGAGGGGGACAACTTAAGATGTAGGTTACGGATGCATAGCGCTTCAACCCTTGCTACTACAACCCTCACCCCCAATTTTTGAATAGGGAAGATGGGGTGAGTGATACCTCATTTGAGAGGTATTTTTATACTGATTTCAGCACAGTAATTGTTTTTTCATTTTATGCATTAGTTCTCGAAATATTCTTAACTAAGTATTTGAAAATGAAGTGGTGTTTTCATGGCACTTGTAGTGTTTTTTTGTGAAAAATCGACATTTTGAGCTTCAAAACAACCATGACTGTGGCTTCCTTCCTCCAATCCACTGACATAGAAATCTTTAATCAAAATGTCGATTTTTCACAAAAAATCACTACAAGTGCCATGAAAACACCACTTCATTTTCAAATACTTAGTTAAGAATATTTCGAGAACTAATGCATAAAATGGAAAAACAATTACTGTGCTGAAATCAGTATAAAAATACCTTTCAAATCTTCCCTATTCAAAAATTTGGGGTGAGGGTTGTAGTAGCAAGGGTTGAAGCGCTATGCGTCCGTAACCTACATCTTAAGTTGTCCCCCTCGAAACAGAAATCGACCTATCCGAGCATTTCTATCGAAAAAATTTATTTCGTCTGTAATCACGTCTGTTTCGTTTTCAAATGGCCACCCTGTATTGTGTACCTACATGGGTGCCCACAGGCAGGTGGACACGCCTCCGTCTTGAGATTTTGATCCCTTTGTCATTTTTCAGCACAACAAACATACCGTCATAATATGATATTGACATTCTGAAAATGAATTTTGAAATGGAAAATGTAAAAAATTTCTCTTTTGTCCCCCTTTGTGATTGTGCATGAACGAATCTTGTAAATCGGAAACAAGAAAATTTAGTATGTGACTGTAACTTCTTCTCTGTTCACAAAATGCCATTTTTTCAGCACTTAAAAAAGTCTCTCTTCTCACTTTCGAAAGGAGACCCCTACTCGAAGACACACGTACCTATACTTGGTAACATTTTGTTCACAGTAATATTCATCGGGTTTGTATAAGCTTCCATACCGGAGAATCTGCAGTTCATATTGATATCAAGAGAATCCAATATAAAATCTACGAGTCTATTCGAAATATTCACTAAGACCCATGACGACGTTCGTCCATACCGGGATCGTATAAGTACTCGAATAGTGTATTTGAGGTGTATGAACGGAAAACAGCGTTGCCATATTTAGGGACCCAATGCGTTGGTCAACTATACGAATTATATACAGCAAGTTGATGTCGACTGAAGCGCCCTCGCACTGGCCAAACACTGAAACTTTTCCATATATAATCACATGTAAAACCGACTTTTCAGACCCGGCTGAAAATGCACCCCTAGCATCCCCTCAGACCCCTCATAACTTTTCTATAGTCGAACGTTACCAGTCCCGAAGCCGGGTCTGAAAACGTCACTTTTGGACTGAAAAGTCGGTCGAGTATACCGATTTGGGTCTGTATGTGCGGTCGAACAAATCTATATATATATATATATATATATATATATATATATAGATAAGATTTACGGCATATGCCCACCATGACTATCTCTGAGGAACTGACCAGACCAATTTTGGACCACTTTTTCGAGTAATTCAAACATTATTTCAGCAATAACACGAGTTATGTTGCCTTCCAAAGCGTCTATTGCTTTATCAGCATAATCCAATAACGTGACATAACCCTAAAGAAAATAATCCATTGGAGTTATGTCGCATGATCTTGGAGGCCAATTAATTGGACCATTTCTCGAAAAAATGTTATCGCCAAATCTCTCTTCCAATAAATCAATCGTTATGGTAGCAGCATGAGGTGTAGCACCATCTTGTTAGAACCAAAACACTTCTGGGTCGATACAATTCAAATTTTGAAACAAATAATCATTATCATCGATCTGCAATGAGCACCATTCACTGTAACATTTGCTCCAGAGCTAGTCGTGGTGGACATACGCCGGAAATTATTTTCTAAACATAAATGTCAAACTGTTATCCTTAATGTGTTTTATTTCAATTCAAAGTTCTATCACTCTAAAAAAAGCACATGATATTTCCCAGTTTTGCGACCGTCTGTTTCCAAGTCAATTTTGTAGGGCATTTATATTTCACGGTTGGTTTAAAATTCGAACTAGACTGACACCATAGCAAACTTAGGATGAAAAGACTATGTGGTATTGATTTATTTTTTTTGCAGGTTTCCACCTCAGTGGAGTTGTTTCGGCATGCAGAGGATCGCCGCCGCCGAGCCTGCCTTGCGGGGGCCTCGAACCTCCTCAAAAATTTAAAGTTGCCGTCAGTTTCGATAGGTAAGTGCGCGAATGGACAGAATGGCGGATCGATATTGCGCCATGCATTTTCATGAGTTACAAATTATTCAGTTGATTGAATAATGGAGGCATGCTGGGGGGAACGAGGGCAGGCTCCCTTTAATGGACCTACATTCTGATATATTTGCCGTTATTTGTCTTTTTTATAGATTCATTATTCAACAGAGGAACATAGGGTAGTTTTTATTTCATACGGCCCATCCTCCTAACACAAAAAAAGAGGAAACACGCTCCTTACTGACTGTCTATGTCCTAAATTGGCCCCGAAATAGTATATTCTAAAACTAGTTGCAGAACGCTTGAGTATTGGAATTGCATTCTGCAACGAGTATTAGACGATGTTTTCTCTATTTCAGTCAAATTTTCATGAAAAATTCAAACTATAGGTCCTAGTGACTTTCATATTGTATCTTGGCAGTTGGTGTGAATGTTAGGAAATACGAAAATTGACATTTCCAAATTGACGTCTGCTGGAATTTGATAGGATCGGAAGTCATTGTCGTCAACCACAAAACGAAAAATGTAACTGAAAACGATGAATTCATTACAGCACTGTTTTTAGAACTGTAATGAACTCATTACGATACTGAAATAGAGAAAATAAGACTTTTGTGATGAAAATTCATATCAATATGATTTCAAGTTGCAAATTAATTTTAGCCTGTAGGTCTGCAGCGTATACAGGGTGGTTGAGAAAAATCGAGTAAAATAACGAAATTTGATTGCCAGAGAATTCAAGCATTTTAAGACTATCAATACAATGTATGGCATCCACGGGCATCAATAACAGCTTGACATCTTCTTTGCATACTACACACGAGGTTGTTGAACATTTCTTGAGGAATTTGGTTCCATAAACGGGGCAGAAGCTTTCTCAGATCATTTAAGGATTCTGGGGTAGGTTGATGATCTAATCTTCTTTGGAGCATATCATATCCCATGCATGTTCTATGCAATTCAAATCTGGTGAGTGCGGAGGTTTTGGTGAATGTGGAATACCAAACTCCTCGCGCGCATTTTGAACTATGGCTGAACGGTGCGGTCTAGCGTTATCGTCTAGAAGTTGAAAAGTTTCACCAATAGCAGCGTGAAAATTTGGCACAACATTGTCGATGACATGCTCCCTATAGTGTAAGGCGGTCATATTCCCAGGACAAATGTGTAGATCTGTACGCCCGTTGAAACATATCCCGGCCCATACCATAACACTACCCTCTCGGAATGGATGGACTTCTTGGACATAGCGACGATTACGGGTATGCGTGGGATTGTTCATAATGCCCTTATTCTTCGAGAATCTGAAAATCGTCCATATCTGTATTCATCAGTGAAAAGGACACCACGCCATTGATCGTTCCAATTGATATGTTGCCTTGCCCATTCCAGTCTTTAACGCTTATGGTCACGTGTTAATGGAACTCCTCTTAATGGACGTCTAGAACCTAGATTCACTTCTCTCAAACGTCGTCTGATGGTTTCGATGGAAACTTGGACCCCATCTGCATTTTGAAGAGTATTCCGTAGCATTGTACACGAAGATGTAGGGTTTCTTCTCGCCGAAACGGTGATGAAACGATCCTGAGAAGGTGTTGTTTTTCGTCGCCCACCAAGCCTTGGTCTTTCCAACACGGAACCTGTCTCCCTGAACCTTTTCCAAAGTCGAGATATCACACTTTGGCTGACTTGGAGCCTTTCCGCTACAACAACCTGGTTTAGGCCACCCTGTAGCATTCCGATAGCCCTATTAGCCTCAGCGTTTGTTAATTTACGTCTTGGCATTTTCAGAAAACTCGTTTCAAATCGAAGCCGTTGATAAACTGACTTCATTTCAAAATAGGAACATTCATGAAGCATATGCAAAGAACCAAACTTCACAAAAAAGGCGACCAGATCGACGAAATGTCTCCTTCTGATTTTTATTGGATCGATTCAAGTTGTTATTGAGTTTTAAATGATTTTACAGCGATTTTCCCGAAGATTACATACTTTTAAAAACGATTGAATACGATATCCTTAACTCTTGTGGAGCAGTATATTTCCAGTATTAATAGATGAAAAAGTTTCTGAGATTCGCCAGGTCTGTGGAATTACTGAATTAACATACTATTTTCTCAGAAGAAAAATATTTGGCAACAAAATCCTGTCAATTTTTGTTTCACTTTTACCAAATTTTTATGCATTTTTGAAGGATTTTTGTTGCACGCCCATCCCCATCAACCCTCTAAATTTTTTGAATAGGGAAACTGGGTCATATGTTATTTTTTTGGCAAGGTCTTTGTATCTTCTTTACAGGCGTGCAGAAATTTTCAAGAAAAATTTTTTTTTTAAATTAGTTAGTTCAAAGAGGTTTCAATATGTGCACTTTGTCATGCCTCTTTCTTTGAATTGAAACATTTATTCGAAAAGTTTCAACTTCAGTAGAAACGTACTAATAGCATACCTATACTCCATTCACTTTTATAAAGTAGCCCGGTTGGCCCGGGAATCCTGACACATTCCACCGCGTATATTTTGAAAATGTTAGGTTATGGTCATTCTTCTGTCAGATATGAACGCAACGTTGCCGTTTCTACATATAAATCGTAGAAATTACGTATTTATCAAAATGTTTATTTACTTTAGGAAAACAATGAATTTGAGGAAATATTATATGAATTCCAAAGACCTAACGAATATTGAAGAAACTTTTTTCTCTGTTAATACTGGAAATATTTCACGTGTACGAGCATGAACATGATTAGAAGATTCAGTTATGAGTTATGCTATTTTCTTGTACGGAAAGAACCGAGTGTACGTGTACGAGCATGAACATGATTAGAAGATTCAGTTATGAGTTATGCTATTTTCTTGTACGGAAAGAACCGAGTGTTGAAATTTTACTGAAAAATAATGGACAGAATAGTCCGTTACTTTGTTCATTAACCCGACAGAAAAACTTTTAGACGAACAGAGCAGACGGACGTATTGAAATCCCAACTTTTCCAAATTCTCAAGAAATAAGCCTACATATACGACAATTAAATACCTCTTTGGGCAACTTGAAATACTCCAGTATGAAAATGTAGTGGTACTACGAATCTTGTGTCACAGTTTAACCTTAAAAGAACTAACTCCATTTACAAAGTTAAAAAACAGTAAATCGAAAGTATACTTGGCAATGTCGCTTGATTTTCACTAGTGCCAACCTGCGTCCGTTTTAAGTTAAAGAACTTGATAAACCTAAACCATACCCAACCAAGATACTTTTTAAAAGTGAATGGAGTATAGTTAAGATCATAACTGAAGCGCAATGTTTCACACATTCTAATTTTTCCCGTGAGGGGGGTGAAAGTTGTGCATGAACAGAACTGTAATGGTCGACTTTCATTCGGTGACAAATTTCATCAGGTATCATCGTCTCAAAGTAAATGAGCCATGACAAAGTGCACATACTGAGAACCTCTTTGAACTAACTAATTTTTCAAAAACAAAATTTTTTCTTGAAATTTCTGCACGCCTGTGAAGAAGATACAAAGACCTTGCCAAAAAAGTACCACATGACCCACTTTCCCTATTCAAAAAATTTAGAGGGTTGATGGGAATGGCACAGGGTTCAACAAAAATCCTTCAAAAACACATACAAATTTGGCAAAAGTCAAACAAAAATTGACCTATTTCTGGATTTTGTTGCCAAATATTTTTCTTCTGAGAAAATGAATTTGTTCCATAATTTTGAAGCTCACGGTATACGTGAAATATTTCCAGTATTAACAGGGAAAAGATTCTCAACATTCGCCAGGTCTACTTTGGAATTCACATATAATATTTTCTCAAATTCATTTTCCCAAAGCGAACAAACATTTCGATAAATACAGAATTCCTACTACCTCTATGTAGAGAGCGCAGCTATCTGGCAGGAAAAAAACAATAACCTAACATTTTCGGAATATACACAGTGAAATGTATCAGAATGTCATGGCCAACCGAGATACTTTATAAAAATGAATGGAGTTATATGTATTTCCTGTTCTTACAATAAAAGTAAATGGTTTTGATACTCACCTTTTTTTTCAGATGTAAAATAACGTCAGTTACGTGTAGCTGTGAAACAAGAGATATATTTTGGTGTCAGCATGTGGTAGCCCTATCACTATATCGAATAAGAAATGCGGACAGTGTCCGACTTCGTGTTCCTATATCAGGTGAGTTTACTACCTTGTTTGGAAAAAAGCACTCTAGCAAGAGTATTTGCAACGAATCGTTGGGATATGATGTTATCAAGCGAAACTGTTCACATCAGCTATTCTCTTTATTCATGTTTGTTCTGATAAAGATTAATATACAGAGTTCTTCTTGTAAACTATTCTTTCGATATTTTTGGAATTGTTATTTACAGTTCTAAGAAAATTAAATATTTCGGCCATGTATGTTCAAAATTATGGTCATTTCGCGCCTCATTGTCCGTCCTATCTGTAAAAAAAATCATGTCGATAGCTTGCATCGAAAAAGTTATAAAAAGTTTCTAAAACGTGAAAGTCAATGTGTCTACCGTGTAGCCACAGCCTTACATTTCTCATAGAGAATGCGCGCAATGCGCATATTCCGCGTTCATAACGGTAGTCGGGCGCTCGTACGGTAGTTCAGTTCAACCATTCAGGCGCCATGCGTTAATCGCCATATTTATTTTCGTTTGTAAGAATAAGGTTACTGATGCTGGCATTTTACAAATTTCAGACAAATCTTATTAAGTGTCAATTTTGTTCGTTTTATATTGTGTCCATATTAGTTCGTTACTAAATCATCTCAGGAAAATCGAATTATGGCATCCCAAGACCCTTTCTTTGATACTTTCAATTGCTTGTCATCTTCGAGTGTCGGAAAGAAATTCACTTTCAAGAAACAGGCAGAAAATAGTAACATCAGTTTAGTGCACAATTCCAATAAGGCTGAAGTGAATAAAATCACAGGGAAAAAGACTACTAACACTGACCATTCGTTAAATAGGGTACAGACTGGAAATAGTTCATCTTCGTCCAACTCTCCTCATAAAAAAGTGGAACTGAAATCAAAAAGAGAATCTCATCAAAATACTTCGAATATATCTGTCATTAAAGGTGATTCCACTAAAATCAACAAGGATATTACTCCAACAAAAGAAAAAATTATTTCAGGCAAAAACTGTGTTAAAAAAAGGCCTAATTTGAGTGCATTGAAATCTGCCTCAACATTATCTCAGAAAAATACACTTGACAAATTTTTTCATCGTCAAGTTTCAACGAATTCAGATGATGCTTTTGACTTGGTGAGTTCCCAAGTGAATAAAATCAATGATAAGCATTCACTCAACAGTTCAAAATGTAGCGAGTTCTCTCTTTTAAAAAAAACATTCAATGAGAGTCTTACAGAATGGCCAAGCTTAGATACCACTAAAGTACAAAAAGATAAGTCTATAAATTTATGTGATTCATCAAATATATCACAGAGAGCTGAAGGTAAAACAGCCAAAAAAAAGTTTGAGTTCAAGAAGAAAAACATTGATGACAAATTACCAAGTGGGATATTAGGAGTGTCTTCTAAACATGAAAATAGTTCAAGTGGAATAGCTTCAACAAATTGTCCTGTGAATATTCTTGAAAGTGAAAAAAATAATGAACTTCCCAAAAAGTTTCAGTTTAAGAAAAACACTATTTCATCACAAGAAACCAAATGTGATATTTCTCGAAAGGATTCAGGAAAACTAGCTGACTCACCAGGAATCATACCATGTAAAGAAGGAAATATCATGGACAAATTAGTTAACTGTGAAACAGATTACATGGATGATGAAGAATTTGATAGATTATTTGGTGATTCAAATGTTGCACCTGTCCAAACTAATACTGCAACCAAACCAAACATTTCAGGGGACTATTTAGATGATGATATTGATTTAGAGGACATTGACTGGGACAATGATGTTCCTGTTATCAAGAATTCTGATAAAGAGGAATATTCAGAATTACTAGACGGAGTGAATTTGGATGATTTTGAAGACAAAGACACTTCATCACCTCAATTTAGTAGTCGAATAGATAATTCTAAAGAATTTGTTGGAACCTATACCCATTCTCAAGTGATGATGGAAGTATTACATTCCCGGTTTGGTCTTAGGAACTTTCGTCCCCATCAGCGTGAAATTTGTAATGCAAGTTTAACAGGGCACGATATATTTGTCCTTATGCCTACAGGAGGAGGTAAAAGTTTATGTTATCAATTACCTGCTACTTTAACTCCTGGTGTAACAATTGTGATTTCACCTTTGAGATCATTAATAAGTGATCAAGTTGATAAATTGAATGCATTAGATATTCCAGCAGCTCATTTATGTGCTGACCAAACTAAAGATGAAACTGAATTGATTCAAGCAAAGTTATACACAAAAGAACCCGAGATAAAATTGTTATTCTTGACTCCAGAAAAAATATGTGCATCTAGACAATGTTCCAATACTCTGGATTATCTTTATGCTCGTGATAAGCTAGCAAGATTTGTCATTGATGAGGCCCATTGTTTATCTCAGTGGGGCCATGATTTCAGGCCAGATTATAAACAGTTATCTGTCCTTAGAAGCAAATATCCTAAGGTTGCAATTATCTGTCTGACTGCCACAGCAACGAAGCAAGTAGAAGGAGATGTAATAAATATTTTGAGTTTAAGAAATGTAAAAACTTTCATTAGAAGTTTCAATCGACCAAATATTAAATATAAAGTAATTCAGAAAGAGAAGGCTAATGTTATCGATCAGATAAGCACATTAATCAAGAATAAATTCTTCAAGAAGTCAGGTATTGTCTACTGCCTCTCAAGGGATGATTGTGAAAAAGTAGCTGAACATTTGAAGAAAAATGGTGTTCAGGCAATGCCATACCATGCAGGCATGAATAGTAAAGTTCGGGACACTATACAGAGGCAGTGGATGCAGGATCGGTTCAATGTTATTGTTGGCACTATAGCCTTTGGTATGGGAATTGATAAACCAGATGTGAGATTTGTCATTCATAACTCCATCCCCAAATCAGTTGAGGCTTTCTATCAGGAATCTGGCAGAGCCGGTAGGGATGGAGAAATCTCATATTCCTTCCTTTATTATGGTTATAATGATGTCAAAAGATTGCAAAGAATTATGATGCTGGAAAAAAGTAACAAAAGGGCACTGGAGGGCCATTTAGAAGCATTGAAAACCATGGTTTCTTATTGTGAAAATCATGTTGATTGCAGGAGATACTTACAATTAATTCATTTAGGAGAAACGTTTGATAGACAGATCTGTATAAAGAACAAAGAAACAACCTGTGATAACTGTGAACAGATGAACACTTATAGTCAAGTTGATGTGACCATTCATGCAAAAAATTTGTGTGAATTAATAAAAGACTTCACTGAAAGAAGAGATAAAATAACACTTCCTCAGATTAGTGAGGTGTATAAGGGTTCTAAAGCCAAAAGAATACTCGAAAGGAGGCAGGACAAACATCCTCATTATGCTAAAGGTTCATCAATGGATAGAACTGATATTCAGAGGATATTGAAACAATTGCTTGTTAAAGATGTGTTGAGTGAGCACTGCGAGTATAACCTAGGATTTCCTGTAGTTTATATGCAGCCAGGAAAAAAATTTTTTCAATGTAAGGCAAGTGATTTCAAAATTGGTATTAGTGTTAACAATAAAACAGCTCCAATTGCCTCAGTTTCAAAGAATGCAAAAGAAAGATTACCATCAACTCCTGAACAGAATGCAATTATTTCAACAAATTCAACTCCAACATCTTCTAGACCAGAAGTATCCACTACTGTGACTTTGTCTAAACAAGAGATTAACTCAATCAGGGTGAAGTGCCATGAAGATTTATTAGAAGAGTGCAGAAATTTGGCACTTACAAAGAACATGACATTATCTTCAATCATGAACCTTTCAGCCATTAAGAAAATGTCTGATGTTCTACCTACAACTAAAGAAGAAATGTTGAAGATACAACATGTAACAGTAGCAAACTATGAAAAATACGGAGAATTCTTTCTAAAAATTACAAAAAAATATGGAGAAGAGTTGGAAAAAAGAAAAGCAGAGTTAAACAAATTTAAACCTCCATTGAAATCCACAAGTTTTGAGGATGAAGGTGATTGGTTGTTAGATTCTTCATTACCTAGCACTTCATCTGGTAAAGGAGTGAAAAGGAAGTCTTTTGGAGGATACAAGAAGGCCTCAAAAAAATTCAAGAAAGGAAATTGGAAATCTAAAGGGGGAAGGGGCAAGTCTAAATCATCTCCTAAGAAGAAAATGCCAACTAAGAGTTTGAGCTTGATGCCAGTTCTCCATATTAGTTAGTTAATTGCTGTGCAACTGTTGGGGAGTGGAGGGTGGGACATGAATATTAAATGTGAGTTTGTTGATTAATCTTGATCTGAATTTGTTAATCACTAGATATTACTCGAATTACTCATAAAAAACTTTTGAACATTGTAAATTGCAATATTTTTGCCATCATGATATTGTTCCCTGAATGTCTCCCCATAATGATAAATTGAGAAAATTCCTGGGAGCAAGACACATATGTGGAAACTGGATTGAAAATTCTGAGATTCAATGACAGTTCTTTCATTGAATTATTTTTTTCAGAAACGCTTTTACAAATGGACAGGCAACAGTTGCAAAAATTCGTACAGTACCTGATCTCAGAGCATCATACTGAAGTGCTTCCAACAGCTCAAAAACTAGCTGATGAAATTCTTCAGCAACGATCAGAAATAAATCAAATTCCTGGAGCTCCTGATCCTACAGCGGGAGCTTCAGCAGATGACGATCATACCTGGCATCTAGATGAAGAGCAAGTCTGTGAACAGGTGAAATCGTATCTGTCACAGGGAGCATACTACAATGCGAATAAACAACTCAATTCGTTATTCTCTAAGGTACGCATCTACCTTTGCCAATTCCACTATTTAACTTGATCTTCATGAACAATCCTATATAGAAGGTGATGGGAGGATGCCAAAGCTAGACCAGAACATACCTTATCCTCTAAATCAAAGATTTCAATTTGGGATTCACAGTTATAACGCATTTTCCTAAAATGATCGCTTTCACCACTTTACTTTTTTATAGGTGAGAGAAATGTTGAGAGCTCAAGATTCCAATGGTGCCAGAATGTTAACTCTCATAACAGAACAGTTCCTATCTGATCCCAGACTACAGATGTGGAAAAATCAAGGGACGCCCATGACTGACAAATGTAGGCAGCTCTGGGATCAACTCGGTAAGTGCTTCTTCTCCATGTACTTATTCTCTTTATTTATTGCATCTTCTTATGAAGCATTTGGTTTTCAGGTTCTTTATGGGTTTGTATAGTACTGAATCCCAATTGTACAAATAATGAAAAACAGCAGTGGAAAACATTGCTGGAAAAGTGGACTCAAATTGATGTTTGTCCTCCTGAGGATCCAGATTTTCGATTACAGCAAGCTAATCATAATTCACACAGAGATGTAAGTTTGTTTATATCAATATGGTTTAATGAAAAGTTTTAGGATTATCGCATTTGACTCGATTTTCATGTTGAAAATTCAATTATTCAAACCATTGTTGTTTCAAATAATACAATTTGAAAGCCTTATGGGAACAAGACACAAGATTGTCACATTTTGAGAATTGTTTCTATTACTGGTCTAATCGATTTGATTGTTTTATTCTCTTGTTATTAACACGGCACTAATTATATAATACCATTTTGCAGTATAGAGATCGGGATCGAGACAGAGGTTACTTTCATGATAGAGACAGAGATAGATATGCTGATAGAGAAAGAGATAGACGTGATAGGAGGGACAGGGATAGGGAGAGAGAAAGAGATAGAAATAGAGCTTTATATGACTCTTCAGAAAGCTCTGATGACGATGAAGACTATGGTCCGGTGAATAAAAGATTGAGAACAGGGAGTAATTCAAAGTCATCCTCCCTCCCAAGGACAATTTTTCACAGAGCATTGGATGCGGTGGGCATGTCATGGGATAACATGCACCTGAAAAATATCTTGTACAGTGATACTTACTGCTCTCATGTTCCAGACACTACGAATTCAGGAAGTTTCAATTCTCAGGGGCAACCTCTTTGGGATGGTGAGTTTCGTTCAAGTTTTAAATGTACCTTTATCTTCAAATATGGCACACACAGAAACTGTTTTTTATGATTGAATCTCATCTTTTTTAAACACTGAGTTATCAGTACCCTCTACAATTACAAATCAAATTAACTCAATAACATTCCATAGTTGAATGTAACATATTCATTTTTGACTTTATAACATTCTTGATAATTATATATTTTCTTTTTTCTGAGTCTGAAGTTTGTGAGGAATCAATAAAAAACACCCTTAAAATTTTATGTTATAAGTGAATTACAACTTTTTATTTAGGATTTCAATATAGCATTTTATTAAAGTTCTTGTCTACTTCTTCTAACTAATGAAAACCAAATACTATTTTCAATACAGACCAACTATCAGTTGAATCTTGTTCAAACTTAAAATAAATAATGATTTTTTTTTTCTACAGAATCTATTCCCCTATGTGCAGCCAGAGTGGATTCTTTGAAATCTCATGGGCACAATGAAGCAGCCCTCCGATTGGCTGTTTCAGTAGTAAGAACAATGAAACAACAACAGCTTGTTGCTCAAAGAAAATGGCATGAAAGCCAACAGAACACAAGCTCCAGTAGTAGTAAGCCGGACTCTAGTTGTAAAACGACAGCTTGTACATCTAGATGCAATGGATTTTGCTATGCCAGCACGTGTAGCACGACTTCGACTAGTGCACCTGTAAACACGGAGATGTGGGTGGGGCACCCGTTGGATCCAATTGGATGTTTGTTCGATACCCTGGCAGATGCCTCAGTTCTTCCTGATGATCATACCAGATCTCCATCTTTTTTAGGTAATTCGCAATTGATCATAATCAATACAACCTTTAGATATAATTGAAAAGTGAAAACCAGAGAAACTAGTTGAGGGTTTAAATTATCCCTTTCCTTGAAGGAAATAGAGGATACATTAATTTTACTTCATTAAATTCCTCTTTGAATACTGGTTGGCAACATAATTATTTTATTTGGTGCCACAATGATTTCATTTTGATCTGGTGTTCTCAATTATTTTTACTCGTATGAACTCCCTCGTAACATTGTTTCAAAATTTTAGAAATTTTAGGAATGGATGACGATACCATCAGACCTAGATATCACCATGTTCCAGTGGTAGGCTCCAGAGATAGATCTGAAACTTACTTGACGCTCGCTTTTGAAGTTGCCCTTATTGGTCTAGGTCAGCAAAGGATAATGCCGGTTGGCTTATA
This sequence comes from Adalia decempunctata, assembly GCA_951802165.1. NCBI lineage: Eukaryota > Metazoa > Arthropoda > Insecta > Coleoptera > Coccinellidae > Adalia > Adalia decempunctata. The sequence continues at coordinate 44,633,709 of OX637697.1, forward strand.
TGCACAGGTAATGTACGAATATCGAAGTATATTTTCAGATCTATATATAAAAATTTTCAGGAGAAGGCTTGTAAGCAGCAAGAACAACTAATTCTAAAATTGCAAGATATTGAACAAGATAACTCCTTAGTCGCTGTGCTTAGAAGACAAGCAATAATCCTCCTAGAGGGTGGTCCAACAAGCGGACTCGGCATTGGCATTCATCCAGAAAGCATCCCAATGCACACGTTTGCGCGTTTTATGTTCCTGTCTTTGTTGAACTACTATCCAGATTTGGCGTATGAGGTGGGGTTGAGAGCTATGAGGTTGCCAATCCTGGAAGAACACGAGGACTCAGACGATCCTTTAGGGGGAAACCCAGGAAATTCTTTGATGATGGGGAGGTCGCCTAGGTGGTTTACTCTGGGACACATAGAGACCCAGCAGTGTGCCCTTAGTTCTACCATGTTGAGTGCTGCAAAAGGTATGTTTTTGGAAAACTAAATCTTTGTTCAAATACATTCAATAGAAGCAAAAATCACATTTGGTTTAAACTTTAAACCTGATCAATTCTTCAGTCGTCATGAAGATCTCAAAAATAACTAAACATTGTCAATAATGAAGGAACTCGTTTGGTGTTTTTTCTTTCGACGCTCAAATTCTAGAGATTCAGGTAGAGTAACTATCCGAATATCTTCGAAAACAATAAAATAACAACTAATGAAATGAATGAAACAGAAATAAAATGATTAATATTTTTTTCAGGTGAGGTTCTCCGCTTGCGGACGGTCCTGGAATCGTCCCAGAGACACATCCACAGTTCGTCGCACCTGTTCAGACTTGCGCAGGATGCCTTTCGCTTCGCTACACCCGAAAACGGCCCTAGACATCCGACCCTGCTCAGCGTCGCCTTCGAATTGGGCCTCCAGGTCATGAGGATGACGTTGGCGTCGCTCAACTGGCGCCGAAGGGAGATGGTCAGGTGGCTGGTAACGTGCGCCACCGAAGTCGGAATGGACGCCCTCATGTCCATAATGCAGAATTGGTATCAGTTCTTCACGGCTACGGAGGCAACTGGTCCGGTCGCTACGACCATCATGTCTCACAGTACCATCATGAGACTCAATCTGAGCTTTACTCAGCAGGAGGAGCTTTCCAGCTGCGCGAGGAATCTCGCCTTGCAGTGTGCCACCAAAGTGAGTTTTTTCCTAATTTAATTTGTTAATTTTTCTCGATCATTTGCTATGGTCAGTGAAGCTGAGTGTAAATTATTGGGTTTTCGCCCCAAAATAGATTTTTTATTTGAGTCAAAAATCCTATTGAAGCTAATATTATTTTCTAAGGAAAATACCTAGAAACCTAGGTAGGTGTGGGGTCAGACTGTGACGAGTTTGGTGTTTGGCAAACATTTTCAAAATTTAATTTTTTCCAATATGTCAACTATCATGGGATTAAAATTTGACATTAAGTTGTATGATAACGATTTCTCAGTTCATGAAAAATTTCGTGAAAATCGTGTGATTGCAAGAATATGGAAGCCAAGCAACCTTTATCGCATTATCTATTAATTTGAACCTCAGATTTTTGCTTTTATAAATTATTTTCATTACTGTACAGAGTGAGATCCCTGGAGTCAGGAATAAAAATATTTGGACTAATTTTCAATGTATCAGGTGTTTTTTTAGTGCGATAGAATTTTCGATAGAGATAACTGTGATTTTTCAGAAGGTAGAAGCCATGTTGTTTTGACATTTATGTCCAGTAAGTATTGACAAATTATCATGGAAATACACACGCCACAACAACGTTTAAGAATTGTTGAAATTCATTTTCAAAATCAGTATTCTATTCGCCAAACTTATAGAACACTTTGTGAAATTTATGGTTTACATAATCGTCCATCAGAGCAGCTTATTCGTCGAACTATCGATATATTTCGGACATTTTCTCTAGTCGATGCAACAACAGCAACAAGACAAAGAACTGTTCATACAGAAGAAAATATCAGTGCTGTAAGTGAGAGTGTTAATGAAGATCCAGATTTGTCTATTCGTCGACGTTCACAATAAGTTGGACTCCGTGCATCCACCACATGTAAAATTTTGCGTAAAGATCTTGGTCAACACCCATTCAAGATCCAACTGGTTCAAGAACTAAAGCCACTTGACCATAACAAGCTTCGTTTGTTTGCTGATTGGGCCGTAGAACAGCTTGAAGTTGATCCACTTTTTTATCGAAAAACTGTGTTTAGTGATGAAGCTCATTTCTGTTTGATCGGCTACGTAAACAAGCAAAATTGCCGTACATGGAGTGAAAAAATCCTCAAGAAGTTATGCAGGTTCCATTGAATCGTGAACAATGCACTGTATTTTGTGCTTTACACGGTGGAGGCATCATCGGTCCATATATCTTTGAAAACGCTTCTAGAGCTAATGTTACAGTGTTCGTTACAGACCGATGATCAATGATTATTTGTTTCAAAATTTGAATGGAATCGACTCAGGTGTGTTTTGGTTTCAACAAGAAGGTGCTACACCTGATGCAGCTACCGTAACGATTCATTTATTGGAAGAAAGATTTGGTGATAATATTATTTCAACTATTTCGAGAAATGGTCCAATTAATTGGCCTCCTAGATCATGTGACATAACTCCAATCCAATGGATTATTTTCTTAGGGGTTGTCAAGTCAATGGTTTATGCTGATAAGCCAGAAACAATAGACGCATTGGAAGCCAACATAACTCGGGTTATTGCTGAAATAGGACCTGAATTACCTGAAAAAGTGGTCCAAAATTGGTCTGGTCGAATGCGGTTCCTTAGAGCCAGTGGTGGTGGACATATGACGGAAATTAATTTCAAAACATAAATACCATCAAATTATCATTGAAATAAAATTAAATATTCCGCTCCAATCTTGATTTAAATATGTTTTATTTCAATTCAAAGATCTATCACTCTATAAAACACCCTATACTTTCGAGAAACAAAATTCAAAAAACCAACCGAAGTATATGCAAATCCACATCTTCTGTCACTTCAAGATGTTTTTGAGGCACTCAAGTTTTGTTAATGAATTGAAATTGTTTACCCAATTGTTTCAACAAACTGTTGGTTCTCATAACGTGGTTTGTGAATAGAGTTGTTATTATTTTTCAACAGAATTAATCTATAGAGTGGAACTTGAAATTACGTAGATAAAAGATGAATTAATTAATTTAATGATAAGAAAAAACTTGCATTATTCGAAGTGAAAATTGCAGTAATGAATGATAAATATTTCAATGTTACAACTGGGTTCCTCAATGCCAAACATTTTTCTGTTCAAGCATTCATATTTCGAATCTAGAATCATAATGTGAAATAAAGAACGGAATTTGCCGAAAATTTCCTTTGAGATTTTTTAAAAACTTATTCTGGATAAAAACTAAATCGTTTGATTGTATTATAAAGTTCCATTGAGAAACAGATATGTCTTTAGGAAATGAAGAAAAGTCATAAAAACAGAGGAAAATCAAGCGAAAATGAAAACCATTCGATTCAACTTATCTATAAAGTCATTGTTTATCTGTGTATCTCAAATAGCTTTACAGATGTTCCTTCTAACTTACAGGATCCACCAAATTGTGCCTTGAACGCCTTAACCCTTTGTGAGAATGAGGCACTGTCGTTTGAAACGGCCTATCAGATAGTTGTGGATGCAGCATCCCATATCATGACGTCCTCTCAGTTATTTACAATAGCAAGGTACATGGAACACAGAGGGTATCCTACAAGAGCTTATAAGCTGGCTATGTTAGCAATGAAAAATGTACATTTAGCCTATAATCAAGTAAGTTATTCATTATCTCAAATTGAATAAACATGTAAATTAACAATTTACAATTTTTTTTAGGAAAGCCATCCTGCTATAAATGATATCCATTGGGCTTGTGCCCTGAGTCATTCACTTGGCAAAAATGAGCTATCGAATGTGATTCCATTACTTGTGAAAAATGTGCAATGTGCGAATGTTCTGTCTGATATATTAAGACGATGCAGTATGACCGCCCCTGGGATATCTTGCCCCCATCCTACTCCACTTGATACTGGAAAACACTCGAGCCACTCTCATAGGAATAGAAGTTGTGCACCTGCCGCCATAAAACCTTTATCTTATGATAGGTATGTTGAAATATATGACATTATATTATATTTGTATCCACTTCCGTAATTATGAAGGAAAATATTGAATTTCTTGAGAACTGTGCAAAAATCTTTTCTAATAAGTTGATTCACTATTCACTATTTTGTGATTTCATCAAAATACTGGGTAGGGTTCCTCTTTTTCATTACGATCTGATATTTTGTGGACTTTTTTGATAATTCTACCACAAAACCTTTCATGAGAGTTTTGACTTTAAGTTGTTAATTTGGGTAAACTGTATGATTAATGTAGTGGTGACTATGTTCTTCAAGCAGTGCAAAAGTAACAGTTTCTCATTATTAGGTTAGGTTTTTCACAATAAAGTTGCATTTTCATCAAATTTATTTGCGTACCTAATTCACGTTATATGAACAAGAAATCATGCTCTTTTGTAGCACTGTTAAGCCTAGTGTTCATAAGCTCAACAGATGTGCAATCAGCCATCAAATCCCCACCCCAAAGTAAACATTTAAAATTTCATCTGGTATAGTAATAACCAAGCAAAAACACAATTTTAAACAATGTCATTCCACTCAATTCAGTTCATTGGAGAATGTTCTGATTCAATTTCATGTTTTCAGGCCCCCTCTTCGTCAATTGCTGGAAGCTGCTGTGGCTGCCTACATCAACACAACACACTCAAGACTTACCCATATATCACCAAGACATTATGGTGATTTCATAGATTTTTTAACTAAGGCTCGAGATACGTTTTTACTAGCCCACGACGGACATGCCCAGTTCACTCAGTTGATAGAGAACATGAAAGTAGCCTACAAGGGTAAGAAGAAGCTTATGTTCCTTGTCAAGGAACGGTTTGGCTGATGCCACGCCAAGAGAGGCCAGTGTTGCCTACGAAATTGACATTTGTGGTGATATTTTACTGTGTATATCTGAAAGCTAGTTGATGCGTCCGAAAAAAGACATGGTTGATGACCTGTTCAGAGTTTTCAAATTAGTTGGTACTTTCTTGATGTTGAACAGAAAATAAGAAGTTTTATTGATTGTGGCAGATCCATAAGTTTGTTTTTTTCCATCACGCTCCGATGTGAAACTGTTTTCTGCTAGCAGATTTAATTTGTACCTCAACAACTAACTAGTTAAAAATACAAGAAATACCATCTGAGATTCTACAGTGAATCATTTATATTCTTGCCTGAAAAATGCAAAACTCATTGAAATAGTGCCTAAATGAGGGAATGACTCCTTTTTTTTTAATTTGCAAATTAATGAAAAAACTGCTAAATGTTACAAAGACAATTATGATTCCCATTAATTCTTTGCACTCTCAGATCACTTATCGGACAATATTCAATATGATGAGATTCACTTAACTACGTAATATTTATTTTGATCCTATTTATTTTTATTCAATTAATTATTTGATTGAAGAGACTGATGTAAAGGAAAACGTTAGGAATAATTTCGGAAGTTCAATTTGGAACAATCGATCCGAGATCTCATGCTCTCTTAGGGAGTTCAATGTTTATTAGTATTATTTTATTCAACTCATATTACTCTTTTGTTAAGGTTATGTATTTGATTCTGTATTTTTGTTATGAAGATTCCTGCACCTTGGTTTTTATTTGGACGGATTTCAAATGCTAAGGTGTTTCAATTCAACCCGGGATATTAAGATTTCTGTTATGTACTTCATAATTTGTGAATATTAGGTGTTACATATGACTCCGTCATTACTTTGGGAGGCGATACTTTGAATCAAATTCAACCAAAAATTACAATAATCCATGGTGTGAAAAGTACAGATTTATCACTATGGAGTGTTTGAATTGAAAAACGGAGGAATCATATTTTGAAAATTATTTCTTTTTGTACTTCTTGATTTAGTTATTATAAAATTGTTTCAATTTTCATTTAACCAAAGATTGTTGTTTATACAAATTAGTAATTATGTATATATATAAATATATAAGATACATGGAAATTAATAAACATGATAAAAAATGCTTCTGTGTATGAAATTACTGAGCGAAAGTAATGGAATAATATACAGATGATCCATTTGTTTTCGAATTCCATTTCATTTCTTTTCTCTTTTTCATTTTCTGTTGTATATCCAAATGGATTTTCAGTATATTATCTTCCTTTTCGTTAAATTACAAAGGTGAATGCTTCCTGTTGTATGTAAAAACAGTATAGTAATATTAAATAAGTACAAATAATTGACAAACAGTTGACCAAGGCATAAAGCATTGTCTGCTGTCATTCCATAAGCTACCTCCCTAGCTGATATGCTGCAAAAAAATCATAAATCGGGGAAAGGTCCTTTTTCAACCAAAGGCATAAAAAACTGGTTGCTTTGTTTAAAACCCCATTCTTTGGGAACTGCAGCATTTTGTAGAGAACATACGCAAATTTCCTTTTGCTATGTTCGAAGTAATCAATCAAAATGGATGAAGTAATCAATTTTGTATTAAAAATGAAGGCAATACTAGTATAAATTTGTAATCCACCCTCTAATTGTTAAATGCTGCCTCTGAAACACATCCAGATTTTGATTTAAATGGTCTGTGATTATATCATATTTATTTTTGTCCAGTGCCACCATAATTTGGCCCTCTACTGTTTCATTTGTTTTAGTTAGTGTGTATATATTAAATTCGCCAAATTGGTACATGTTCCATTCCAATAATATAATTTTTATATTAACTGTTGTCCTGTGTTTGTGTATACTTAGGAAAATGTACATATTGCCAAAAATACAAATATTTGTAATTAAAGATGTGTTTTATTATTATCATACACTACCCAGATTGAAATATACAGGGTGTCCCAAGTTCAAGTGCCTATTAGGTAGAAGTTTCTGGAGAACTGGACATTTGAAATCTGAAAATTGGGATTATGATATTGTTCGAAATTCTCTACAGACCTAAAATATTTTTAGAGCCAGAGCACTTCCGGTTATACAGGCAGTGAAAATAAATTTGTTGAAAAAAATTGTTTTCCAATTTTTTCGTCTCTGCTTTATGATTGAGTATTCAATGCTGAATACATTTCTGTTAAAACCATTGTATTCATTCAAATACATAGTTTTTAAAATATGAAAAAAAAACTGAAAAAAAGTCAAATATTCTCAGTCAGTATTCTTTTTTCTTATTCTGAACATCCCGAACCCGAGCGCAGTTTTTCTTCCTTAAGGAGACTTAAAACCTGGCTCAGAAGCACTATGGCAGAAAACCGCTTGAACGGATTAGCTCTATTTGTTTTTTAAAGATTTATATTTACAAGAAATAAATGATATGATATATTGTTTATCCTGATTACTCCTAGGTCTCCTGAGGAGACCCCTCTGAAACTACAAGCTTCGAAGCTTGTAACTGTTTCATTTTATTCAGTAACTGAAAACTAGTCAACTCTTGCATGCTTTAATATTTTCTTATTTTTTTTTATAATTTCTTATAGATAAAAAACATAAACGTTTTGTTACATCTTTTACTGGATAAAAGCTGAGCCCCCCCCCCCAACACACCTTTCTGGATACGCGCCTGACAGGGTGTCTCAAATTTTGTGTCGAAAATTGGTCATAACTTCTGTTTTTCAAATTAGAACCTTATTTTTTTATGATCGCGTTGGATTCTACGAAGAAAAATAGTGATAGCCTTTAAGATTGTCTTGCTCCTAAATTCAGTAATTCTGAGTTATTTGAGATTTTCTGGATTGATGCTGTACGTTACGTTGAGTCAACAGAGATAAAAGGAGACAACATGTTGTCTTGTCTCAGAAAATCAAATAAAAAAAGTAAAAAACTGACCAGAGTCCGGAAATGGCAAAATCGAAGAAGATGAAATATTTTCAACGTTCTGTGACCGGGACTTAACCAATAAGTTGACAATTCAGTGCTAAGCAAAGACTTATAAACTAAGAAAAGAAGAAAGTAAATATAAATATGTGAATATATGCTATGAAATATTTCATCTTGAGATGGCAAATGAAAAACTGGCCAAATTTACAAATAATATAGAAGACATAATACAAGAACTAACTGATGATGAAGTTATATCGCTATCATCAACTATAACTGGTGGACTGCTCAAAAATAAAATCAGTTGTAGACAAGGTAAAGTAATAATATATCATTCCTGTCGAAAGGAATTGATAAAGTGTTTTTATAGATGCATTGAAAGTAATTTTAAACTATTCCGATGATATACCTAGCCTCCTACGAAGAAAAGTATTCACTAGAGAAAAATTGTTATCATATTTGTATGACAAGAATGTTCCCATAAGATTACCAATAACAAAGCCAGAAATTATAGAAAAGATTTTGCATTTATGGACAAATGAGACCGACGATATTGGTAGGAGATATTCATCAACAGAACCTAAGGTGGATGCTTCAATATACTGTAGTCATACTGAGCTGAATGAAGACCACCAATTTATTCAAATAAATTCTAATGAGGAAAACACTCTGACAATTGAAGAATCTAATCAGAATGAAGACAAGAATATTCAAACAACAGTAATGCTTCTAGCAGAACAATTTAGTGATTGGTTCTACAAACTATTGAATGGAAATGAACTTACACCAGAACATTTTTTTCCAGATGGAATATTGAATTTGTTCTTAGTTTTGAATGGGGATGCAAATACTAAAAACATTTGTAATGATCCCCAAGCTATAACAGATACCTTAATAAGTATAAAGAATCAGTATAATTTAATTTTTAATCCAAATTTGATGAGGGATGGTTTAAAATCTCAGATGGATTGCCATGGGCTGGTCATGGTTTTAGTTGGAGGAACTCTACATATAAACAGTGTTTGTGTTGGTGTTTTTGAACAAATGTTCGCTTTAGCTAGAGACCCTCTTGCGGATAACAACTGGAAAATTAAAAGAACTGACTTGCGGTTAACAAATGGTAGTATTAGTTCGGAGCTTTCTAGCCTAAGTTTCACTGAAAATGAAAGTTCAGATTTGCAGTGTACATAGATTAAATGATGACCTCATATGTTGAGTTTTGTGAACACTTTCATTTTTCCATTTTCAAAATTAAAGTAACTTAATGATCACAAAAATCATCTATTGTTTTTGCCAACAATAAGATGAAATTAAACATTTATTTTTCATTAAATATTCAGCACTTTGTTTTCTTAGTGAAACATTAGTAGAAAAGAGTTTATGTTGAATTTGTTACATGTGATTTGAGAAGACTATGATGATTTTCATAATATTGAGTTTACATTATTTAATATATCCATTATATTGTTGATGTTTGTTTTATTTTTTCGCATCGCAAGGTCCCAAAAAAAAAGATAAAGTCATCAAAGGACTTTCTAGTTATATTGGCGATTCCAACCACCGATGAGGGCGCTGCTGACTGTAAACAAACATGGCGGAATTCCAGTAATCTCTTTTGAAGCTACGTTGTTTTGATATGTAAAACAGATTATTTTGAGTGATTTTCTTAGTTCTCGTGATGATTTTGTGCATAATTTCAGTGAATTAATGTATTATTGACAGCACAGTGTCCAGTTTATAAAATTTTGTTATACAATTTGGCTTTTTTCCCTTCTAATTGGATCGACAATTCACGAGGTATACGATGGAAATTATGTAAATAAATTATTGTTTTGAATGTTCTTTATTTTCATGGAAATATACTACAAAATAGCAACACAAAAAGATTCACATCTGCCTAAACTATGATCAGAATGTGAATATGTTCTGATGCAACATGACAAACATGAAGATCTGTATGGTATATCCTCATAATTAAGTATCACTTGAATATTCCCAAAATGTTAAGCAGTAAATTCATCAATTCAACCTCAGAACTTGGCCACTGAATACAACCTTCCAAAATATTTGCTAAATACTTAATATATTCACTAAAAATATTGTTCGCAGTTGTTCGAGAAACAACGAAAATCTTTTCAGCAAGTTTTCTCCATCTATAGTTTATCCATGCTTTTCTTCAGTCCAATTTTTCCAATTTAGCGAAGGCATTAGTGATAAATAGTATTAAGGCATCTTTCTCAGGAAATTTATGAAAACGTATAGACTGGTGTTTATTTTTCCTTGAAGAACAATTGAAACCACAACAGTTGAATACAGTTTTTCTTAAGCACTAGAACTAAGCTTACTCATTGTTCTATAATCAATGCACTGGCCTGAAATTAAACATAACATTAGCATTAAAACATGAACCCCTTCGCTCAGATACTTCACCTTATTTTTTAATTCTTACAGAATAATAAAGGCACAGCTCAGTACCGTGAATTACGATGATCAATTTCGTAACACTCTTATTGATAATTGTGGTATCAACCTTTCACATCAGTTAAAACTGCACCAGAAAATCAAACTCAAACAAGACGTCTGGTAACCTAAAACATGATAACTTTGTGAATAATATTTTAAATGAATAACACTGATATAAATACCTTCTCAACAATTTTTATTTAAGTACTAATTAATCTGTTCAGAACACTATAAAAACTTTGAAATATCACTCAAGAATACCTGGATATGAAACAAAATATTATTGCTCAAAAGCACGCGAAACATAGAAGATCTCAACGGATTACTTGTTCCATAGTTTGGCGTTTTTGCCGAAAGAGGGCGCTTTGATCTTTGGATTCGCCAATAGTTTGGATCAGAGGTTGGATTAATCTTTGATGTTGATGGATTATCTAGATTCTAGGCATCTGTGGTTGTGACCACAGGTTTGAATGTTTGTGACAAACACAACATTAGAGCAAATTAGAGGTTATCTTTTCGTTTGGACTGTTTTGAGTTTGCATAATTTATCTGGTCCCTCTTGAATAGACTTATATACTTTGTAATGATTATATTGACAAGGGGATGAAAATAGCAACATAGATATTTATAAATTCACTACGGCAATGGCAGAATCTAGTTTGATAAAAGAGGGATTTTTGTGTCCCATATGTCATAAAGACCTACGTTCCCCACAAAAATTGATTTCCCACTTCCAAGATTTGCATTCTGAAGAACAAGATATACTCAAATCTATAAGAGGTAAACTAACAAATTTTTCTCCAACCTATTATCATAAACCAGTTGGTCTAATCTAATTCATCAGCTAATTATTACCACCCATTTTTTTTAGAATTTTATGGAAAAGCCAAGAAAAAAATTCTTAAGTTAGATGAACAAGATTTGGAAACGTTTAAAAATGAACTTACTTTCGAAAAACTCTACTTGGAGTTCAGTGAACCACAAGAACCAGGATGCTATGTCTCCCATATCGAATTATTCAAAGAAATTCGTCGGGAAAGGTTAGATCATCAAACTGCAGAAACTAATAAATTAATTATACGATTAGATAAATTACTAAGATTAGATGGGACTGACAGAAAACAGCAAGAACAAGTCTTGGTAACTTGGTTAGACGGGACTACAGTGACAAGATGTCCCTCTTGTGCAGCTAATTTCAACATTGCTAGGAGACAGCATCACTGTAGATTATGTGGAAGCATAATGTGTAATGATTGTTCTGCATTTCTTCCATTCGAGAGGGCACGTAGGTATTACATTCATGCTTCCACAATAACCTTTCCTTTATTAATTCTCTTTATATGGATTGATCAAATAATTGAGCATGACTCCACTGATAAGCATCATTCGAAATGAAAAACTATATAGTTGGGTCGTTTAAACAGATGAAACCTACTAAATTTTAAATAAATTTGAAAATGAGATGGTTTATAGTGCGTTCCACTTGGCGCTCACAATGCTCACGCTCACGACCGCTGTTTATCCCATTCCACAAGCTCGCGATCGTTGCAATCAAACATTCAAGTGGAACGGGCTAGATTGGCATTGGCCTACTACATCAGTCTTTAGCAGGCCGTGACCAAATTATCATCCCCACTCCTCGAACGACCGCAAAGACCCAAGTCTTGGGATGGGTCGTTGTGAGCTTGGCGTGGGCGAAAACAATGACGTCATGAGTGACGTATTCGCCGCGTCCACAACGACCGTAGTCGCCATGTGGAACGGCCAAAGGAGCGTTTTGATCGTTGCGATCGCCAAGTGGAACGCACTATTAATATCTTGAATCCAAATTCTACTCACAATGTCAAGCTCAGACTTTCTTGGACCCAATCTTTAGAGTGCAGGTCTTACTTCTTTCATATCACAATTTGTTTTATTGATGATTTTTTTAACATCATCTTGAAGGTCTTTTATGGGTAATATCTGTTGAAATTAATATTTTTGATGAGTGTCAGCTTCGGTTATAGAAAAATTCTCATCCTCAAGAACATCTTGTATCAATATAGAAAATCTATACAAATAGTCATCAGCTTATTCTTTTAATTCTTCATGAATTAATCAAGTTCTCTTTTCAATTGTGGCATTTATTAATTTTTTAGAGAGTATAGTAGCTCCTGTACAGAACTTGGGCATTGGTAATAAAGAAGGCATCAAAGTAAGAGATAATGAACAATTCAGGATATGCTTTCATTGTTCATGCATGCTTGAAAGGAGAAGAATTGTACAAGCTGAACAAATGATGCAGCCTATAATATCCCAGTTATATGCCCACCTGCAAAAAACGAAATCTCAAGTTCAGACAATGGTTGATTTATATGACAAGGTTTGTTGGGTCAATTTTGATATAAGACATTTGTATATTGAATCAAGGTGTTTTCAAGAATATAAATAACTTTTTACTTATTTCAGATGTATGTATCTCTAACAGGTGGAGAGGCCACATTTCAACTTCAAGATGCTCAATCTTTGAAAGCATCTATTGGTTCCAAAGCAGAAATAATTGATACTATTAGTAAAAAGATAGCTAGTTTACCTGTAGAAGAATCAAATCCCAAAGTACACGCTCTCCAAAACAGTATTCGCAGAGCAACATCTAATTATATCAAAGATTATCTGTTGACATTACCACCTCTTCCTTCTATACAAGAGATAGCTGCTATAAAGGAAAATCATATGTCAAAAGCTTCTAAAGAAGATTCCGAAGGAGAGAAACAAGTAAAAATAAAGAAAGTTACAGTAACCACAGGATGGTCTCCATCTAGTGTTGACAATTCAGTGAATAGTGAAGAGGACCCAATAATAGAACAAATTAATATTGTAAGAAATTATATAGCCCAAGCTAGAAAGGCACAGAGATTTGAGGAAGTAGCTTCACTAGAAGAAAATTTGAAGATGCTGAAAGAAGCTTATAAAAGGGATCAGACTTCAAAACAAGATCAATAATATGTGATAGTGGATATCAAAGATATATTTAGTTATAATATCATGACATATTATATATATTAAGTTTATAATTTTCATAAATATAATTTTGGTTCCAAGATATTGTTTATTTTCGATTCGATTCCAAAATGTTTATCCTCATTGTTGTCAAATTTTTTCAACAGCTATCACAATTTTTTTTCGTTGGTATCTTGACAGCGAAGCTAGCTACAAGGTAATGTACTTAAAATGCTGATGAACGAGCTCTAAAAAGCTTCACGTCATCAGTGCTTTGAGTGAACCATTTCATTTGTTGCATAAATGAAATTATTGATTGAATCAAATATCTATTGCAATCATTTTTGAATTCCTAGTTCCATTTGTAACCAAAATTTATCATCCCTTTTCATATGGGCGCCGTTTCTATGCAAAAAAACATCACCTTACGCCTCTTTTTCATCGATAAGCCACCCAGTATTTTACTTAACCCATAATGATTGGGGGATAGCTTTTGACGTACCTTTGAGGTTTGAACAAGCGACCCCCTAAGAGGGGGTGCTTCAACACCTCAAAATTGATTGAGGGAGAGGGATTGAGTTGTAATTCATTTGGAAGGTCTTGAAAGCATCTTTACAACTGTATATGAAAAACGTAATTTTGATGAAACTTTTTCGCCAAAAATTAAATTTTTAGCTCATATGAATCACCCCTTGAATATTTTGGTTTTTTTTACAATGTACAAGTCGTTTGAGCCACTCCCGGCTCAAAATTCGAAAAATATAGAATTTGTTTGTTAAAATTGAAATCACCTTTGATCAAGTCAGTCACGTCCTGTTTTTATTGCATTAATCTTTGAGATCTCCTCGGGCCACGATGCCGTGGGTAGCACATGATCATTGTTTCTCCTTAAACAAATTCATGCACCCGCTTTTCAAACCTTCATTGAGGATAGGGACCGTTTTAACAATTGTGGGTAATCCTTCAGAATCACTCTGTAGTTATATTTAATGATGTAGAAGAAAATATCCGTTTTGATGTAATTCAATGGACATAATCTGAGACCATAGTATAAGGACTTGACGATGCTGTCAAAAATAACCAAAGGAAGAATTGGAAAATCATAATTCATTTATTTCAGTCCATATAATGGAAATCAAACCCCTTTCCAAAGAAGTTATATCCAGAATACAAAGTACCAGCAGTATCCATAATCTAACCCAGTGTGTCACTGAACTGGTAAGTTGTTCCTTTCTAAAATATATTTTTTTTTGTATACAGGTCGCATTTTTTATATGTCATATTGTCATACCAGTATTGATATCTCGAAAACGGTATTGATAATTGATACGAAGTTAAAGATTTAACTTAAGACAAATATTGCCCGTTTTTTGCGAATGATGAATCGATGATTACAAATCGCAAATATTACGAGCTCTTTCAAAAAACCGAAATGGCACGTTATCTTTTAATTGCGCTGGCACCAGTGCCGGCTTGTGGGTGAAAGGTGAAACAAATGGGTGGTCTACCCGTAGCCTACGTAATCTAACGTAGATTACGTAGGCTACGGTCTACCACGGCCGTGGTTCTACAATCTACATGGATATCTATTGTCATGATTTTTCGATGTGAACCAGGATGAATCAGTGGTGAATCCAGACAGATTTTCAGTGGGGAGGGGCATGCTTTTTCTAGGGGGGCATGAATTGATCAATTTGATGAAAATGGAATCCAGTATCTGATGGGACACTCCTACAAGTTTCTTGTATGAAGCACTTTATCCTTTGGCTTCTAATGGCATAGCATTCCGTAACCAGGTGAATAGGAGTTTCTTCCTCCTCCCCAAAGAATCTACACTCTTCAGTGTCCCATAAACTCATTCTCAACAGATGTTTCTTTAGGCGGCTATGTCCTGTGAGAAAAAACAGTGTGTATACTCCATTCACTTTTATAAAGTAGCCCGGTTGGCGCTGGAATTCTGACACATTTCACCGCGTATATTTTGAAAATGTTAGGTTATACTCATTCTTCTGTCAGATATGGACGCAACGTTGCCGTTTCTACATATAAATCGTAGAAATTACGTATTTATCAAAATGTTTATTTACTTTGGGAAAACAATGAATTTGAGGAAATATTATGTGAATTCAATAATTCCAAAGATCTGACGAATATTGAAGAAACTTTTTTTCTCTGTTAATACTGGAAATATTTCAAGTGTACGAGTATAAACTTGATTGGAAGATTCAGTTATGCTATTTTGATGTACGGAAATCAAGAACCGAGTGTTGAAATTTTACTGAAAAATAATGGACAGAAGAGTCCGTTACTTTGTGATAGTTCATTAACCCGACACAAAAAGTTTTAGACGAACAGAACAGACGGACGCATGGAAATCCCCACTTTTCAAAATTCTCAAGAAATAAGCCTACAGACGAGAAGTAAATAGTTCTTCGCGCAACTTAAAATACCCCAGTATGAAAATGTAGTGGTACTACGAATCTTGTGTCACAGTTAAACTTTAGAACAAAGATTATAGAGAATTACTCTATAATCTTTGCTTTAGAAGAACTAACTTCATTTGCAAAGATAAAAAAGAGTACAAAGAAAGTAGACTTGGCAATGTAGCTTGATTTTCACGATTGCCAACCTGCGTCCGTTTTAAGTAAAAGAACTTGATAAACCTAAACCACGGCCAACCAAGATACTTTATAAAAGTGAATGGAGTCTAGGTGTAGTTGGTTCTTACGGAGAACCAGATTTTTGGATCTAGATGTTTCAAAGCTCCGAAGGAACTTTTTAGGGTGATCCATCCCTGGGAGATTCCGCCAGAGTTTTCCCTTTCGGTTTTTTCGTTTTTCCTTCACCATAATTTCCTAATGGATGAGCCTAAAACCCTTCCTAGTAGTGCTCAGAGTAAGAAACAGATATACAAGATTTTCCCAGAAAAAGTAACTTTTTTCTGAATGCCGATTTCTGTCACTTTTCCGAATATACATACATAGGTATCATTCCTTTGATATCTTATTGTTACAATCCAAAAACTATTCACATAGGACATAAAGCAAAAGTTTGATCTTTCGTAATATGACAGGAAAAATTATGAAAACCTAGGTGGCCAACTATATTTAAAAAATGGGCCCACTAAATCACTGACGTGAGGTCAGTTGTTTTCGTGCGCTCGTTCATTCGTCTTGTAATTGAAGGGGTTTCCAATAAGAGGTGTTGGTGTTATTTTGACATTCAAAGAAAAATGTCATTTTGTAGATAAATGATCGGAATTTTATTTCATTTCAAAGAGGAAGGTAGGTATTCCGTTAAGGAAAATAAGATCAGCCAAATGACCACCACCTTTTCATGAAATTTTCCATGACCAAATCGCAAAGTGGCTTTGACGTCTTGAATCGACGCTGGTCTCTTGACGTAAACCTTCTCTTTCACATTTACTGGCGGATTCAGACAGCTTTTCAGGGGGGGGGCATGAATTGATTTATAGAAAATATTATAGGGATCGATTGAACTTCTATCAAAGGATTATTGTCAATTTCGAGGTCCAAGAGGGAGGCTATGGCCCCCATGACCCCCCCCCCCCCTTGTATCCGCCAGTGTTGACATGTTCCCAAAGGAAGAAGTCGCAAGGTTTTAAGTCACAAAAGATCTCGGTGGCCTCTTTGAGTGATCAATGGTTTCGTTGCTTATGTGGACGTAGCGCCGTCTTGTTGAAAGTATGAGCGTTGTCCAGATCAATACCATCCTATTCCGGCCATAAGAATCATAAATCATATCTTGATAGCGCAATCCATTCACCGTAACTGTTGTTCCAGCCTCAATCATGAAAAAATAAGGTCTAATGACCCCGTTGAACCATAAACCGTACCAAACAGTCACACGTTCAGGATAGAGAGGCTTTTCAACAATAACTCTTCTTTTTATCTATACTCTATAGTCTATACTAATATTATAAAGAGGAAAGATTTGTATTTTTGTTTGTTTGATACGAATAGGCTCAAAAACTACTGGACCGATTTCAGAAATTCTTTCACTCTTAGAAAGCTACATTATCCCTGAGTGACATAGGCTATACTTTTCACCCGAAAAAATTAAGGATAAAGCCCGCAACGGACGGCGAGCGATATATTATATCTCATATATTTCACCAATATCGCTCCTTATGAAAATGCACCAAGCCCCGCGGACGACGCTATAATATATATTCCGATATTACGATATTTTTCCATACTAAAATGACATATGTCAATGCAAAGCTATAATATATATTATGTTCGACTGCTTCATAAACACTTGATTCATGAATTCGTTTAGCGTCCAGAATTGACTACTTTATTGGACACCACTTTATTGGACTCAACTGTCACAGTATTCTCTCGATTTTGCAATTTTCTTCGTTTCACACCACTTGTTATAGGCCGCATACAAATTTTCATAAGCACTTTTAGTGGGTAGGAGAGATTCTTTGGCACTTGCAGCTAAATTATTCACGCTTTTCTCTTCCGAACTATCCATTTTTGGGATTATTATGACGTTTGTCACATAATTAACGAAGTAAACAACTTTGTTCAGTGAGGTTGCTAAGGTCGCTGATGGTTACTAAGGTAAGATAAGCAAAAGCACACTCAAAGTATTTCTTGAAATAAATTGACGAATATATTAATTGCCATTTCAGAAAATAAAATGTCTGCATTGCAGTCAAACATAAAGCTTTGTATGCAAACTCGTACATAATTAGGCTTATGGACTTGCCCAAATTATAGGCCTCGCTCGCTTTGCTCGCTCTGCCATAAATTTTGGACTCGTCCATAAAGACCTAATTTATGTACTTGTTACATAAATAGCTATTATATTATCGCTCGCCGTCCGTTGCGGGCTTAACTATTATAACTTCAATAATCCCAAAAAAATCAGCCATAATCAGCTATTTTCACGTGCGCTGCAAAAACCGTAAGACTTACGTGGATACAATGTATGACGGAAATGTACCTCTTAAATAGTTCTACAAAAAAGTGCGCGATAGCATATATCTATCTCTCAAGATTGACTTGCTATAAGCTGTTTATGGTAATCAGATGTTTTCCAAAATTATGCACTATTTGGGAGTGTGTTTTTATGAATTGGGTATTGCCCCTCATCCAACCTAATACGTTACTTATCCCCAGTATTTAATTTAGAACGAAATTGCCCTTCACATCATACAATTACAACGAGTACATTAAAAGATATGGCAGGTTGAAGTGTTGAAGATGAAACCGCCGCGTGAAACAAATTTCTACCCGGGCGAAGCTGGCCTGCTTGTAGAATATACAATGGGTTTTCTTCGACACTTTCGGCTACAACAGCAATATTCTCGGCTGTTCTTGAGCGACGTGCACGTGATTTATTCTTCACATCGCAATTTTAATAATTTCAATGCGTTGTTGAAAGATTCCATTTTTATTTATGGCGTAGTTTCTACTTGTCAAATGTGAAAAAAATTACAGCTACATAAGTGAAATCTACCGAAATAGCGGTCTAGTTAAAAATAACACCTCTTATCGGAAAATCCTTCAGATACATCTTATTTCTATAGGTATAGCATTCATGAATCCAACGAAGAAAAATTTTGACAGCTGTAAAAAAGGAATCGCTCATGATTTTGGATATGTTATCACAGAAATATTGGGAATTTTTTCGCCAATAATTCGATACCATTTTACGATTCTAGCTCAGCTTTCTGAACAAAATTTAGCATCTAGCTTGAATACGTCATTCCTCATCCAAATGCAAAATTTCATCTAGATCGAATCTGTAGTTTCAAAATAATCAGGAAAGCGAAATTTGGAACGGCCACATGTACGGAACCCTGCATCAAAGCAAATTTAGAGTAGAGGAGCTAAATTCTTGAACACATTTCCATATTCCTTAAAAAAGGGTGCGAAAAAACGGAAAAATGGGCCATTTCTGGTTTCCCCAAATACAGGGTGAAAAAATTCAGGAGGTGATTGCTCGTATATACAGGGTGATTTTTTTAAGCGTTTCATTAGACGAATTCGAGGAAGGAATTGCGATACAAATTCAAAATTTCGTATTTTCGTTTTAGAGCACATGAACTCAATTTGTAAAACATTTTCAAGCGGAATCTACTTCCGGTTCTACCGGAAACGAATGTGAACTTCGTTATTTCAAATGCAACACCCTGTATATTTATACATATTTGAATTGTTTGGCACACTCTATCTAGTTTTCGACAAGCAATCGATCGGAATTACAAAATTATATGGTTCCCATTTGAAAAGAATGAGATTTCATAGTTTTGAAACCCTGTTTTAGACATTCTGTATACCTAATATTTCCTCATAATTTCATTTGTTCCACTGTTGCGAAAAAAATAATGTCTTACAATAAGATATTTTGGAGATATAAACACTAATATTTGATTTGAATTTTGATCTTTCTGTCAAAAAATTTAAGAATCAGGCTGAAACTCAACAATCGCTTGATGTGGTTGCGCATATCATACATCAAATCATTGCAGAATTAATCGAATAATTCAAATATGTATAAATATACAGTGTGTTGCATTTGAAATAACGAAGTTCACATTCGTTTCCGGACTTTCCGGTAGAACCGGAAGTAGATTCCGCTTGAAAATGTTTTACAAATTCAGTTCATGTACTCTAAAACAAAAATACAAAATTTTAGAATTTGTATCGTAATTCCTTCCCCGAATACGTCTGATGAAATACTCACCCTCTATATATTTTTTTTCTCTTCATCTAATGATTTCGGGAAAAAAATCAAGCATTATTTTTTTTTTCAATAATACAAGGATTTCAGTTATAATTTTAATTCATGAAACTCCATCTCGAAAAAAAGATTTTGTAATGAAATATAGTAAGGGTTGCTAATTTCCACCCCGTATAATGTAGCAGGAATATTGAAAAAATACCAGTGCGAGTGCACGCAAAGAACAGAATTTTGAGATTCTAGCTTTGCTGAAATTTTTGAAAAAAAAAAATAAATTTAGTCCCCATTTTTTAAGTGGTGATATCACGGAAAGAGGTGGGCTGAGGAAATTTTGTTTTAGGAAAGACCCATCTTGATTTCATACGAGCAATCACCTCTTGAATTTTTTCGCGTGAATTTAGAAATACCATGTAATTTGAAAACGGTTCGTGATATTTCCGATTTGGAAACATCGTTTCACTTTTCATCGAAAAAGGATATTTTTGTGTGAGTTGACCAAATTTATATCAATATTGAAATAGTGGTGCGACATAAAAAATTCGGCCAGTATATTTTTCGGTCTTCACATATCTAAAGACCGTTTCATTTTCTGTGACGATAATAAGGACTCACAAATGCATTCATTCTTCTAGGTATTGAATAGTTTGGACGCTAAATCTTCCGCAGTAGCGGTAAGATTGAATACTTTAAATTTTAGAATTCAAGTTGTTGATAACGGCACTGGAATAACGAAAGAAAACTTGGAGAAAATCGCTCTCAAATATTCGACCAGCAAATGCCAATCTTTACTCGATCTCGAAAAGAAACCGAAAACTTATGGATATAAAGGTGAAAGTCTGTGGACTATCGCAAATATTGCGAAAACGTTGGTTATCACTTCTAAATATGCCACATCTGAAAATACTTTTTCAAAAAGCATATGCTCGCGGAAACACGAAAAAGTCACTATTGCAAAAAGAAGACAAAGTAACGGCACAACGGTTACAATAGATGGTTTATTTAATAATCTACCAGTGAGGCAAAAACGAATGAAAAAAGAATTCGAGTTTGAAGAAATAATCCGTTTCCTCAAAAGTATGTCTATAATACACCCGCTAATTTCAATTACATTGAGGGATGATTTAACTGGAAAATTACTCTTTAAACGTCCCAAAAATGAGAATGTCATCAAATCATTCACTGACTTGTATCCTGATATCAAATATGATGAAACTGTCGTGATAAAAGTGCAAAAAGACAAAGTCAGTTTAGAAGCATTACTTTTAAAGGATATATTCTCAAACAAACCGATTCAACATATCTTTGTCAATAAAAGACCTGTGCAACATACGAAATTGCAAGCGTTCTTCTGCAAAGAGATAACAAAGCAAAGTAAGAAGAAAATGCAATCGGTTAATGGTCTTCATCCTACTTTTGTTTTGAATATCAAATGTTCCTTGTCAAAGTATACCATTACATACGAGAATTCTGAGGCAAAGGTTGAATTTTTGAATATTGACTTAATATATCGTTGTGTTGAGAAATTGATTCTGAATTTTCTCGGGAAATCGGAGCCGATTGTAGAGGAAAATAAAATTCGAGGAAAAAGGAAGAGCGTTTGTGGCGTTTCTGATCTCGGAGGAGTAGTGAAATGTTTTGGATTCAAAGATTGGTTGAAGAGAAAAGAACTTGATAATGAAGGAACTGAATTTATCGAAGAAGTAACTGAACAGAGTAAATTTGGAAAAGAGACAGTAGATTCCAAGAAGAAGTATAAAAATTCTAATACAAAAAAAGATAAATTGAAATCCTTACCTATCAAAATTTATGAACAGAATCAAAACAAACCAATACATTCCCGAGAAAATGGGGATAACCAGAACAAAAATACATATGATAAATATAAAGAAAGAGATTCTCATGATAAATATATGACTTCCATCCAAAATCACAATGATAAATCAACAGGAAAAATCATGATGGAAAACTTTCATAGGTTGGAAATAAACTGCCAGGATATTTTATCCAAACATAAACATGAAGAAACACTCTTCTCAAACTTTACTAACACAGAGAAAAAGGGAAAAGACTTCCTAATGTATATGTTTTTGAAATCAACAGAAATGTTTAATGGGGAAACATCACAACAAACTCCTCAAATTTCCGTTGAAAATTCCAATGCAAATATAAATAACTCCATAGAAACAATCATGGAATCGAATATATTCTATCAAAATATAACTAAAACCAAGAACCATCATCTGAGCGAGAACATATCCGTATCAGTCAGATTGAAACGAAGAAAAAATGTGAAAACTCACGACGAACATTCTCTTATCTCCGAAAAATATACATTTTCGAAACCAGAATCTAAAAAGAGAAAAATTGGATATTCGAATGAAAAACGCAAACTTTCGGATAAAGCAAAACTTTTGAAGAGCCCATATTTCGGAGTTAAGAAAGGGGATCATAAAACCATTGCAAAAAAACATTCTATTCAAAAACAGAATGGAATGAATTTTGTGACAGAAGGTGATATAAAAACTGATATATTTTTCACAGAACGAATCGACGATAATAAGAATTTCACAATATTGAATTCCTGCTTTTCAACAACCAACCATTTCGAAAATATCCGAAATTTCAATGTGAAAAAATGCTCCGACGAATTCTCTATGAGCAATGTCTGTTTTCTGAATTTCTCGAAAAAGATATTTTGTGATCAGAATAAAACATATTTATTCAACTTCGAAAATGTAAGCACTAATAATGGCCATAATAATATTTCAATGAGACAGAATTTTTTAAGGGATGCATCGAAAAATACATTGGCTTTGAATACCAGAATGTATGAAAAAAGTTTTGATTTCAAAAATTTGCCTGTTAGTCCTATACCGAAAGTCCTCACACTGTCTAAGGAAACTCCATCCAATGCAGCAGGAGTAAATCAAAAACTGAAACCGGCATTATTTAATTTCCCAGAATCGTCGAAGAAAACTGAGCGAACTTGGAAAAAATACGTTTCTGAAGGTGATTTCCAAAAGAACTCGAGTCCATATTTCGCAAAGCGTGAAAATTTTAAGAAATTTGACGGCGACTTCTCATTTCCCCAGGAACATTTCGGCTGTCCCCAAAATAATATTAGAAAAGGCCCAGAAAAAATATTTAGAAGATATCATACAGAACCTCTTGATAATTCAAGGCTACAATACATACATAAAACTAAGGAAAATATCGACAAACTCTTCATAGATTTGAAATATAAAAAACTTGATGCGGGAGAAAATCATCTGTTTTTACTCAATAAGGATAACTATGAAGTATTCACCAGGGATAGCTTAGAAAAAGATACACAAATAAAAACTCCATTATGGAAAAAGTTCATCATGAACAAAAGAGCACGTTCTGAAATTAAGAGGAAATTCAAAGGACATTCTCATTTCGAAATGGAAAAAAATAGTAAAACAGTCACCCAGAAGAAAAGCAATTATTTCAAAAGTAAAATGACCCCAAACGAAGACAATATTGGTGAATCCCCTGATTTGTTTTCAGAAGCAAAGATCAACGAGTCCTGTAGAAAAGCTATAAACGATTTAACTTTTTTTCCTAACTCAGCAATCAGCATCGATATAGATGCGGTCTTCGGTGATAAACCTGATGATGACTGTAAAGATATGAGAACCTTGACGGCTGTAGGTACAGCAGCTGTCTCTGGTACAGCAAATAGTTCAAATTTGATAATATCTCTGAATCGAGAGAAT
The DNA here is from genome assembly GCA_951802165.1 of Adalia decempunctata. NCBI lineage: Eukaryota > Metazoa > Arthropoda > Insecta > Coleoptera > Coccinellidae > Adalia > Adalia decempunctata. Next base: position 44,657,538 of record OX637697.1, read on the forward strand.
GAAAAAGATGTTACGAATACTGCAGCAATTTTCAACCAAAACTTTGATGAAAATGGATGGATAAAAAGATTAGATCAAGAAGGAAATGAATTTTATTTCAATAAGATAACAGGTAATTTAAATATTTAACCCTGCATGTGCTGTGTATCTGGAATTAGTAATAGTAGGCAAATCCGCTAACTCTAAATTCTTTTATACAAAATAACGCCACTTTCATATCATAATATATACTAATAACTGACAAAGAAACTGCAACACCCAGAAGGATCTGTTAGATTTTAATTTTTTTTTGGTTAAACATAGATATTATAACAAAGAGTAAATGATTATCTATACACTCCCCAACACCTCTTGCCATTGATGCAATAAGATGGTCTTCTTCTTGAGGGATACTATTCCAAGCTACCTGTACTTCATGTCTGAGAGCCGCCAATGTCCGTGGGGGCTGGGGTAAATTTTCAAGCCTTCTACCCATGATGTCCTAAACATGGTCTATGGGCGAAAGATCGGGGTATCTGGGTGGCCATGGCAAAAGATTCACATGGGTCGCTTCAAAAAAGTTTAAACTTACTCTGGAGACATGAGGTCGAGCATTATGTTGCTGAAATATTGGATTCTCGAGTCGGTTAAGGTAAGGAGAACCTATGGCTCAACTATTTCTTGAAGGTAACGCCTTGGTGTCATGTTACCTCGAATAAAGACTAAAGGTGACTTACTTGCATGTACAATAGTACCCCATACCATAACGCCTACTGTCCGCTCAACATCAAAATGAGGTTTACGTCTTTCTCCCCGATGTCGTCTAACCGTTCTTCGGCCATCATGTGCACACAAGGGGAATCGAGATTCATCAGAAAATACGACCTGATGCCATTCCACATTCTAATGTTGACGTTCTCTGCACCACAAGATGGGGTCGATAATGCCGCAGTCCAAAAGATCTTATCCGGCGTTAAACCGTTCTTACAGTAACAGGATGGCCTTGTTCTCCTAACCACTCATCAGCCAAAGATCGAGTTGTCGCATATCGGTCTCTAATGGCCATAAGACCTGTCGATCTTACTATACATTTGTGCCCCTTCGACGTTGGCATTATCAAACCACGTTTGACAACATCTCATAACAGTAGTTGGATTTATGTTCATACGGTTAGCGATATCTCGAAATGACAACCCCGCCTCCGGAAGACCTATAATTCGACCTCTTTCAAATTCACTTAACTGGCGATAAATTCTGCGTACACATGCTCTAGGCATTTGAACAACTAAACATCGACTTTGGATCTCTCCGAACAGCTGGTTCGTTGCAAAAAACGACTAGACTATTTAAGTACTTAACAAAAATGTTTACATAAACAAACCTTCACGATTTTTTTCTCCATACTTAATAATATACTCCTCGCTATACTATGTTTTACCAAAAAAAATTTGAAACTTAAACATCCTCCTTTTCTGGGTGTTGCAGATTCTTTGTCATTTAGTATACTTCTAATATACATACTAATGAATGAAATTGAAGTGTAAGTATGTCTATTATTTTCGATAAACTGATTTGGAGTTATTTGCATGCAAATAACTTGCAAGTTATCTAAGTATAAATAATTTAGTCTTAATTAGATTAGAGCTCTCTTGTTGAAGAGAGGGATGGACTGATGTCCCAATTCTTATGACGAGAATTAAAGAAAAAATGTATGTATGGGACTGAAAAATGCCACAAAGTAAACACTGAAGGAATGGTACTCACGGTTGGTCTGGCTTGAAGAGATGTATCTGCTCAGCTGGTCTGGTCTTCTGGACTCGGTAAGGTGTATTGAATATAGTCTTTTTTCGCACGAAACTATTTCACTTTATTAGATGCGAAACTAACGGGTCTCGGCGTGGGGAAGAAAATGAGGTGAACTGTGATAGGGTGGCGAACTGAAGGTCGTGTTAAACGAACAGAGATAGCGAACTGATGGCGCTGTATGACTGTTGCTAGACAAGTAGCAAAAGTGTTTTGGTGTTCTAGGGCCCCCTCTTTGAACACAGATCACAGAGAAAGTGGGTAAATCATAGAGCTCTGGGTCTTCTTTGTTTCCGATGAAGGCATTCGCAGTATGAACTTGTGGTATTAAAAATAAAAGTATTAATTTTGAACAATAAGCAATAATAGTATTGCGAGAAGTGCGCATTCGGCGCTTCCGTGATCTCGAATTTTCTGCACCTGCGGAATGTACTCCTCTCGACCCTTTCGCCCACAGAGCTCCGCATGCGATTATCGAGAATGTTATCTCGACGCAATAGAAGGTTACTTTCCTCCTCCACCCACCGATCGCGCTCGTACTATAGTCCTTACGTTATGGAGTTTTCCATTTCTAGACGCATCCAGGCTTTACGAGAAAGGAATCGGCGCGATATACAAGGGACTTGTACATATATTTTAACTGTTGATTCTTGAGGCTAAAGGAAACCTTTTTTTCATTATCCATTTTTCCGAATTCGGCTCTGTTGAAAAAAAAATAGAGCTGAATACGTGCCTGATATTATTCTTCACAAACACATCAAAGTTCATATTTTTCGATTGAAATTGATGTGATTATTAGATATTCTGGGTGATACATTTAAAAAATACTCAAGCACTAACCTTATTTGAATAAGAATGTTACAAACACGATATTTCCTAACAAAACACTTAGTTCTGCCCGATCATTTCGGCAATTGAAAAGCTATATTTCTCACACCAAAATAAGTTCCTTCTTCGATTGTCCGGAAGATTTGTTCATATTTTCCTCAATATTCTAAAACGATCTCATAAAAATTGGTTTCTCACTAACCTGTCCTAACTCGCCATTAACCAAAGTCATATGATTCGGGGTCAATGACCTAACCTTACCCTTCCTCTGTGATATTCACCCACAGAACTCTAGAGAAGACGATGCCAGATTGCCGATTTTCTCTTCAAACAATGGTATAGGCGAACTCAAGAAAGCAGTACGTCCCCTATCGTTAGCGGATGAACTATCACAATCGCTAAAGGCGTATAGGCGTTGCTCTTTGAAAATGCCAAACGAGTAATTCTGATTCTCGCCAATATAGCGCTACGTTCCTAATTTCAGTCGCCACGACCCACTCTTCCCTTCAGAAGGCCGTGTATGTAGCCGCCACGCAAGACAAACCGTTGTTCTGTGTCTCCAACCAGTCCAACCTAAAACGTTAGTCAGTGATCCCATACACGGCATAAACGAAGTTCACGCTTTATTTATTTACAGAGAATAAAGCAAACAGGTGATGATTATGTAAATGACTTTCAGTGAATTGATGTAATAGTAGTGTCGTTCTGATGTCGAGTTATATTGTTTCGATAGATATTTTGCTGAAGAACCGGTAACAATGAATTTTAAATAGAAACTGTCTATAAAATGTATAATTTCATGCTCCTTAGAATTGCATTTTATGTCCCACGAATGTGGAATTTTATTATTACATATCTCCACATCAAACGTTTTTTCATCATAGAGTCTTGACAAAGTTGATAAACATTCTGACAACGTTGGTAACTTGTTGAGAGACCAGAGAAGAAATAATATTCGATGAGATTTAACTCAGGACAGCATTCAGATTATTATTGAAATTCATAATTCAATCTTATACAATTAGGAATAACTTGAGAACGACGCGTTTTATTGAAAAAATATAAGAATACTTCTGTTTTCTAAAATAATTAATTCTTTCGAAAACGTGAACCGTTTATCTTTTTCAAGTGGTTTTATAATATTTTTGCGTGAATTTATAAGTCGACTATACTGCAACTTTTTTACCAGGAGAAATATCAAATAAGATTCAATTGAGGAATATGCACCATGAATAGAGTAAACAATCAACCAAAATTCAGTTCATTCGAAATATCGATTCCGAATATATGGAAAGAATAGTGTTAATTTCATGGATATTTGACACCCTGTATCTTCCAAACGCAACCGAATTTCGAAAAATTGTATAGGTAAAAAGTGTTTCTTTTGATGGGAGGAATCTACAGTTAAAATATATGTACAAGTCAAAGACTCACCCTGTATATGCAGAGCACTTTGGCGGAGGGGGGTTATTCAGAGTGGAGCAACTAGTGGTAATAAATATTAGTGCGAATAATTCAGAAGAAATAAATTGTACAGACTTTTGCTAGAATTAGTTATAATTGTTATAATTAGTGTTAATAAATGATTTATCCCGGACGTTCTAATAATTAAGAAAATGCACTATATTATTCAACGAGCATATTATGGTGGCTATTCACGCGGATGAGGTTTACTAGAGGAGACGAGTTTGGTAAACCATCCAAGTGAATAATAGCCAAAATATGCTAGTAGGATACTTATTCATATTAGACCATGACTGTTGAATATTTCTTTCTAAAATAATTGAGAAATTTCAATCGGAAACTTGTTCGTCGAAATAAAAATTCTTTCAAGAAGAATTATTTGATAGTCGTGAAAAAAGATGATTATGACTTTTGTTCAGTTTGATGCGCGTGAATAATGGTGACCATAATATGCTCGTTCATGAAATATCTATATTATTTATTGAGGATGTGATTACTAACAATGAATATTATTTTACTCTAAGTTTGGGATAATGTATTTTCCGCAATTTCCATTTTATTCAAAGAGTATGTCATGAAAGAGGCATTATTTTCGATCTTAGAATTTAGAGTCGCTGTACTGGATGCCAAATTCCAAACTCCTTTTATGAAACATGTTAAAATAACCCTTAGAATAAATTTGATAACGCACCTACCTAATATGTTTATTCAGGAATTACATCATTTCTCCATCCGAAGACAGAAGAAGACATTTACTTGTTGAAACGCAGATCAGAGTTCATACCGAAGGGCTTGTCGCCCATTATAGTTCCCTCCCAACAATTAGAGAAAAGTTTGAGTCCGATATCGAAAGAAAAACTTCACGATGAAATCCTGAAATCTTATAAGGAAGATCTAGGTCTTGTTAAGTGGGAAAAATGCATCGAAGGATATGGTGAGATATTCGAAATGTTTTATTAAACAAAAAGTCCGTCTAATTGGAATTTCACCCATCTCGGAGGTTGAAACCTCTCAATTGATTGAGGTGTTTGAGGAAGAAATTCATATTTACACACTGTGGATGATGCCTTTGATTTGGAGTCCTGGTGAGGACCTTCTGAATGTCTTCCTTCAACACCCCATCAATAGGCTTCCAAACATTGAGTTCACCAATACATGCATTGTTCATATTGTATGGTTGCCTGCCATCTGCAAGAACTCAACCTGTTCAACGCGGACAGGCTATGCCGGTGGTTGGGCTACAGTGAAAACAGTGCCCGATCCAGTATCATCGTCTATTTGGAGCATCAATTGTTGGGTTGCAACATCCGATCGAGATTCCTCTGAAGATGCCGACATTGTAGGCGAAATAACAGAACTCGCCTTTTCTTTTCAGATCCGAAATATTTTTTCGAAAATCTGTACAAGGAAAAGTTGAATGCGTATGAAAGAGAAATTCCTAATATCATCATAGGAAAAATACCAAAATTCTCTTTTCAACTGCCAGATGATAACAAATTCAACAAAATTGTGTTCAAGAACCTGAGCGTAATTGGACAAATTGATCGAAAGTTCATTGCAGCCATTGATAAGAATAAAAATATAAATTTGATAATTTTCGATCAGCATGCTGTTCATGAACGAATAAGGCTAGAAGACTTACTTAGAGGTGAGAGAATGCATGTTATCAACTTCATTAGTAATTCTTCGAACATTCCTTATTCTATTCCAGAGTCTTTTCAAATACCTCCAAGTTCTTATTGGGTGCGTTCATCCGACTAAGCAGCTATACCGCTACATGCTCCTTCAAACGTCAAAACCATATGATTTGTTCGATTCGTTGTGTCAAATTACTAACTAATTTGACACAACGAATCGAACAAATCATATGGTTTTGACGTTTGAAGGAGCGGTACCGGTAGCTGTGTGTCACGATAAATATCGCGAAAGCTTCCCTTCTTCATCTGAAGAGCTCAAGATCTGCATTGCGCGCCAGTGGCGCACCCAAGGGGGGGCTTTGGGACTGCAGCCCCCCCCAAAGATACCAACATTTTCAATTTTTCTCAGTTCATTTTCCAACGTCAGTCAAACATTATCAAACAGTCTTCTTTATGGATGATTTTAAACTCTGTCATTTTTGAAGTATTCCATATTTACTTCCCCAATACAAAACACACAAAAGATGGTTGTCTCAGTCTGGCCATTACTCTGAAATGGCGGTGGAGCAGGTGGAGCTCCATCTTGCTGAAAATGCATTCTTGCAATGTCCGTACCTTCGAGTAATACAGGAAGATGATTTTGGAGGAAAGTCGTCTTGGCATGACGTGTGGTCCAATCAATCGATTTTTATGAACGCCACACCATAAGTACGGACATTGCAGGAATGCATTCTCAGCATGATGGAGCTCCACCCCATTTCGAAGTAATGATCAGGCAATTTTTAGATCAGAACTTTAGAAATACATATGTAGATTGGGAGAGGTGGACCGCATGCCTGGCCCGTTGAATCACCAGATTTAAATCCTGTTGATTATTTCATTTGGGGTTATTTAAAATGTTCAGTATATTCATCTGAAATAGGAAGTGAGGAGATCCTCAATCAATTTATTGAAGTCCCTTTCAATAAAATACGTAATAATCCAGACATGATAAAAAAAGTATCAGACATATTTTGAACAGGGCAAGAACGTGTATTGAGCAAAATGTTGGTACTTTCGAGCACCTTCTGTAATTCACGTTAAGTTTTTATGTTTCTTTATATATTTATTCATCTTTGTTGATTTCCAATAAATTTTTCTCAATCAATAATGTTTTTCCGGAAATAACTTGAAATGATTCCTCGGAATACTATGAAATTTGAATGTGCAATTAGTGGGACAAAAATACATTCAATTTGAGAATTAGTGGAATTCAATATTCAATTGGATCTTTCCCTGAAGTTTTCTTTGAGCAAAATGACTTGTGGGACAATGAAATCTACTGAACCTCATTGAAAATTTTCTGCTCTGTTCAAATATTTCAATCAAATCCCAAAATTTTAATATCTGAATCTCAGCTTGGAAGATGAATTTTTGGGAAATTCAAAAGTAAATATAACCGACTATACTTGTTGGTTCGAAAGTTATGAGAATTTAAAATTTTTGGTGAATACATAAACCATCCTCTATCTCGGTTATGGATTTGATTAGGCCTATCATATATCGGTTTTTTGGAATCGTCTAGGGTAGCTCTAGCTCAGGTTACCGTATGTTCATTTACCAATGAAACTCCCTGTATATAACAAGAACAATTCTCCAGTTCAGTTCAGCCCCCCCCATAACTAAATCCTGGGTGCGCCACTGTTGTGCGCCATGTTTGACAGTCGTAATTCGTAATTTCACATGATTATAACGTGACAGATCGAAAGTTGACAGATGGGAGTTAGTAAACATGGATTGTCAAAAAATGCACTATAATTTTTATGTACAGTGTGTCTCACTTTAAATGTGTTTAAATGACTATTCCTTATTTTGTAACGGGTGGATCAACTAAAAAAAATTGGTAGCCCTATATAACAAATTTTGGCCTACGTTTGGGTTCAATTAAAAAACGGACCGATATTTTTAAATTTTGTTTTAATATTCCCATTAAGAATGAAAAATAGTGTAGCCACGATATATTATTTCAACCCCGTCCGGTGAAATTTTTTTTCGATGTGGACACGAAAAAAATGTTCTTAGATTTTTCCAAGGAAATTCTGAAGGAATTGAATTAAATCCAATTTGGCAACCGAGGATAATAATCTCGCATTTCACAGGTTTTCCGCCATTTTAGAATCTATACCATATTTGAATTGAACAGGAAAAATACTTAGTTGCGACTAGATACCGTTAATTAAGAGCTGACGCGTTACACAACACACTAAACAAAAATAATAGTCGAAAATTACCCACCCTAAATTCTCCCACTTGACCTTTTCCCACTGGATTTTTTTTAATTTTTAATGTTATTGATCATACTGCACTCGAACTAATATCGATAACTGGTTATATGGCTAATGACCCCAGCAGAGGATTTTGTGAAATAATGAAAAAATATTCGAAGGCCCATAAATAAATAAAAAATAAATAAATGTATTTAAGGCAATTGACCTAAGTCCTTCAGCCCAATGAATTCAAATAAATTATAATTATTGGTTATTACAAAAAAAAAATATATCTTAATATATTTGCAAATGTCTATACTTGATAGCTTCTGAGTTTTTCTAGAAGGGTGCTGGTAGGAAATTTTCTGTGCGGGTGACAGAAGGCCCATATTTACAGCTCACGAACATATCGTCATATCCCGCGACAATCGGGATAAGAATCATCCTGAAAATTTGAAAAAAGAGTGATATAGTCTGAAGAATTATCTTGTTTACGCAATGCCAGACCGATATACAGGGTTATCATAATAATCCGTGCATTAGACGTTTCTCAACTTCTATGAGGAAAAGATTTCTGAAATTTGGCATACGGCCGTTTTTCAAAGGGAAAATCATGCTTAATTATTTTCATCGAAATCGCACTTCCGGTTATACCGGAATTGACCGCCTTGGCATTTCAAATGGAACTACATACCTATTTTTCTAACCAGAAAGGGATTTCTTTTTGCAATTTACACATTTTTCACCTGAAACATTTTTGCGTAGTTGTCATGGTTACGAAGATATAAGGACTTCTATGAGAAAATGGCCTGTTGCAGAGGCCGCGAAACGTATCATAGCATGCATGCTATCCATAATAAAGAAACAAATGAAGGATCTTACGAAAATTCAACAATTTTGCTTCGTATTGCATGGCTATCGAATCATGTTGTTCCATTGGAACTGTCACAATAAATTCATATTTCTGAGAAATTTCAAACTGCATTAACTTCATTTTTTCAAATGGCATGCCCATATTTTTTGTACAGAAAACGATTGAAGATGGAGATAAGGAACCCTTGGAAAAATGTTTGAAATCGAATTTTCTGTCGATTTCTGTAAAAAAAATGGGCATGCCATTTGAAAAAATGAAGTTATTGCAGTTTGGAATTTCTCAGAAATATGAATTTATTGAGACAGTTCCAATAGAACAACATGATTCAATAGCCATGCAATACGAGTCAAAATTATTGAATTTTCGAAAAATCCTTCATTCGTTTCTTTATTATGAATAGCATGCATGCTATGATACATTTCGCGGACCTCTGAAACTGGCCATTTTCTCATAGAAGTCCTTATATCTTCGTCACCATGACAACTACGTAAAAATGTTTCAGGTAAAAAATATGTAAAATTCAAAAAGGAATCCATTTCTGGTTATAAAAATAGGTAGTTCCATTTGAAATACCAAAGCTGATGATCACTTCCGGTTTAACCGGAAGTGCGATTCCGATGAAAATATTTTAGCATGATTTCCCCTTTTGGAAAACGGCCGTGTGCAAAATTTCAGAAATCTTTTCCTCATAGAAGCCGAGAAACGTATTAGACGGATTATTATTATAAGCCTGTATATTGTACTAACTGACAAAGAAACTGCAACACCCATCAGAAGGAGCTGTTCAAGTTACCTCGCACTTTCCTTATGGCAAATGGCGGTGCGTCAAATGTTCTGATATTTTGGTAAAAGTGTCCATGGCCCCAACTCAATCCTATGACTAGTTTTTGAGATACAGGGCGTTGAAGTTGGGAATTACCCACTTTTCACCCAGGAAGCAACCTAGCAAAGTGTGAAATATGTCAGTTCCAGAACGAGAACGCAAAATGAACTACATATTTCACTAGATATGTTTTTGTTACATCGAAAAAACCTGAAATACCCAGGTGATCCATTTTTATAGAAACTATTCACAATGAGGGTTAAGTGGGCACCCTGTATTTTTGAGTTGATTTAAGGTGTTTGTTTGATTTTTTCAGAACATATCATCATGGACTTCAAAGAATACAGGGTGATTAAGTCATGAAATAAACTGTGAACCTCACGAAAATACCCAAAAACCATCTTTTCTTTCATCACTCTCTATTTCAAGATTAACTCCGTCGCGGTGGGAGTTTTCTTTCACCACTGTACTTGATATAAAAACATCGATATGGCTGACAGTTTTCATCCACTTCCTATGACCGGATTTGTTTATGCTGGAATAAGAATAGAATGAGATAAATAAATAATTTTCATATACCATAAAAAAAATCTGGCCATAGGAAGTGGATGAAAACTCTCAGACGTATTGATGTTTTTATATCAAGTACAGTGGTGAGAGAAAACTCCCACCTCAACGGAGTCAATCTTGATATTTCAAGATGAGTGATGAAAGAAAATGTGGTTTTTGGGTATTTTCGTGAGGTTCACATTTTATATCATTACGGAATCACCCTGTATTCTTTGAAGTCCATGATGATACGTTCTGAAAAAATCAAACAAACACCTCAAATCAACCCAAAAATACAGGGTGTCCACTTAGCCTTCATTGTGAATAGTTTCTATAATAATAGATAACCCAGTATGAATTCTGGGTATTTCAGGTTTTTTCGATGTGACAACAACATAATATCTAGTGAAATAGTTCATTTTGCGAACGTTCTCGCTCTGAAACTATATTTTATATTATCCCAAATCGGGCATGCATTCAGTTATGGATAACCTTGTATTCGTAAGCATTTTCGGTTTCCTCTATATGGTTGCTCCCTGGGATGAAATGAAATGTTTCTTGGGAAAAATTGAAGTTCATTCTATTCTGTTTCGAGATACGCGCGTAGTAAAAGTATGTAATTTTCAACTTCAAAAACTAAGTCATAGGATTGAGATGGGGCCATGCACACTTTTTACCAAAATCTTAGAACATTTGACGGAACGCCAAAGTGTGGGATCCTTTAACTTTTTTTTGCTGAAACATAGATAGTATAGTAGGGAGTGAATGATTAAAATTTTGAGAAAAAAACGAAGGATTTACAATTTTTTTTTTCAATTTGTTAATAATGTGTATGTCCACCGCGATTATTTATGCACTCCAAAACACGTCTTGGCATTGATGCAATAGGAAGGTCTATTTCTTCTTGAGAGATACTATTCCAATTTCCCTGTACTTCATGCATCAGAGCCGCCAGAGTCCGGGGGGCTGGGGTAAATTTCCAAGACTTCGACCCATGGGCGAAAGATCTGGGTATCTGGGCGGCCATGGCAATACAGGGTGAGTCTTTGACTTGTACATATATTTCAACTGTAGATTCTTGAAGCCAAAGGAAACCTTTTTTTCATTTTCCATTTATCCGAATTCGGCTCTGTTGAAGAGATATGGCCATTCGAAAAAATTAATCGGGCTAAATACGTGCCTGATATTATTTTCTGCGAACACTTCAAAGTTCATATTTTCGATTGAAATTGAGGTGATTAGATGTTCTGGGTGATACAATTAGAAAATACTCAAGCACTAACCTTATTTGAATAAGAATATGTAACAAAAACGATATTTCCTAAGAAAAACACTGTCCGATTATTTCTGCAATTGAAAAGCCATATTTCTCCTTCTTCGATTTTCCTGAAGATTGGTTTATAAACACTAATAATTGGTTAATATTTTCCTCGATATTCTGAAACGATCTCATAAAATTGGTTTCTCACTAACTTATCCTAACTCCATCAACCAAAGTCATATGATTAGAGGTCAATGACCTAAACTTACCCAACCTCTGTGTTATATTCCACAGAACTCTAGAGAAGACGATGCCAGATTGCCGATTTTCTCTTCAAGCAATGGTATAGGCGAACCATAGAGGCGAACTCAATAAAGCAGTACGTCCCCTATCGTTAGCGGATGAACTATCACAAGGACACCAGTTTTGTTCACTTTTCGCTAAAGGCGTCTAGGCGTGGCTCTTTGGAAATGCGAAACGAGTTCTGATTATCGACGATATAGCGCTACGGTCTTAATTTCAATCGCGGTCCGCTCCACTGCGATGTAGCCGGCACGCAAGACAGACAGGCTGTTGTTCTGTTTCTGTGTCTCCAACCGCAGGCCAGTCTATGATACAATGAATGACGCTTAGACGGGATAACCTTATTTATCTATCTACTTGCAGATAATGAAGCAAACAGGTGATGATTGTGATGTGCAGACCGTGTAGTGTAGATTAAAAACTCCAAGAGGATATTGTTGAGATAGAATTTTTTCCCGAAAGACCGGTAACAATAAATTCTCGATAGAAACTGTGCTTATAAACTGTGTAATTTCATTTCATGCTTCTCAGAATTCAATTATTACATCGAACGTTTTTCCATCATGGAGATTTTAGTCTTGACAACATTGTTAATTTGTTAAGAGATCAGAAAAGAAATAATATTCGATGATATTTAATTCAGGGAAAGGGAGGCAGAAGCATTCAGATTTTTTATGAAATTCATGATTTTTTCCTCGAATTTGTTCGTAAACAATTAGGAATAACTCGAAAACGACGCGTTTTATTGAAAGAATATAGGAATACTTTTATTTTCTAAAATGGTTGATTCTTTCGAAAATATGAACCGTTTATCTTTTTAAAGTGATTTTATAGTATTTTTGCATGAATTCATGAGACGAGTAGGCTATAACTCTTATACCAGGAGGAACATGGAATAAGTTTCAATTGAGGAATATGCACCATGAATAGAGTAAACAATCAACCAAAATTCAGTTCATTTCATGGATTCTTGACACCCTGTATCTTTCAAACGAAACCGAGGGGTAAACCGCTGGGGATGTCCGGTGTACTAGCTCGGGGATGTCCAGGGGATTTCCGTGGATGTCCAAGGGATGTCCAGGGGATTTTCCGGGGATGTCCCGGTGGCATTTTTCCGTTCCCTATACAGTCAGCGCGACAGGTCGCTCTCACCGTATAGGAAACGGAATGCACGATGGAACACTCCCGTTTCCTAGCAGATATGCGCGATGTGCTCACTGCCCTAGTCTTCTGGGTCCCGATGGGACAAATTGCAAATTATTAATAAAGTTTTCTTACTTTCTGTATAGCTTTATTAGGTAGAGTCTACCACATTTTTTCTCTGTGAACATTTTTGTAGTCGCAGTTTTTTTTCAGCAAACCTCTCGTTAGTCGACCATATTTTCATTTTTCTTGAATCAAGCATACTCTTTTTTGTAAAATGCAATCATAAAAACAATCTGTGATAAATGAACATGATTGTCTAACAACATAAACATGACTGAAAATCGCATTATTTTCAAAGTATTAATACCCTCCCGAATTTTTCAGAATCGGTTGATACAACCATATGAAGTATACGAAAAAGCAATTGTCCGACAAAAAAATGTGGCGATTTCCTTCTCAGACAAATGGAAAACGAAGATTTTTTGGGATGAGAAAATTATGAATAATGTCGTTTTTCTCTTATTTTCTCTCCACCTTGAAAATACAATGTAGGGCACCAGTTGTCTGACAAAAAAAAATGTGGCGTTCATTCAAGAATTAAAGAATTCACTGCTATAATTTGGTTATGAATAGACTATGTATATCCATTTATCGGATATAACTTTCCTCATGTTACAAATAAACATTTGTTTTTTTGAGGACCATTTAAGAAGGATGTGCTGAATACTATCATCCAGCTATCCGACTAATAAAGTTCGGCAATTTCAGTTGTTGGTTGTTGCCATATTCTTGGCATCAAGAGAACATCATAATCACAAATACAAAGATGTCATTTTACCTGACGATTGGTGTGATACTTTTACTGGATACCATTCGTCTCTTGTTACAACGAATTTAATGTGAGGAAGGAGTATTTTCATTGGTTTTTATTAGATTTGAATAAAAATGCCAGTACCTAAACAATTTGAATTATAAACTTTCAATCAAAATCAATAGTTTCATTTCAATAATAAACGAAAAAAGATTCTGAAACAAAACCATTAGGTATATTCAACTAGACTAACGATTTGCCGCATTTTATGTGGTGGACAGTTGTTTTCTCTATGAAACGAATCTCTCTAAAATATCAATTCATTCTTGTCCTACAAATATTAATGAATTTAAAAACTCAAAAAAATCGTCGATTTTCATCTGTCGGACAAGAAAAACGCCACATGTTTTCTCATTTTTTCCAGATTGTTTTTATGATTGCATTTTCCAAAACAGAGTACGTATGATTAAAAAAAAATGAAAATATGGTCGACTTACTAGAGGTTTGCTGAAAAAAACCGCGACTACAAAAATGTTCACAGAGGAAACATGTGGTAGACTCTACCTAATACCCTATACAGAAAGTAAGAAAACTTTATTAATAATTTGCAATTTGTCCCATCGGCACCCAGAAGACTAGGGCAGTGAGCACATCGCGCATATCTGCTAGGAAACGGAGTGTTCCGCATTTTTCCGTTCCCTATACAGTCAGCGCGACAGGTCGCTCTCACCGTATAGGAAACGGAATGCAGGGTCCTGGCACTTCACTTCCTTTCCCCCACCATTCAACGAGTTTTATTTATGTGGGCATAGATATAGATGCATAGAAATATGCATCTATGCATCTATATGTGGGCATACACCAGGAGCGCTGCATACGCTTTTAATAAGTTCAGCCGCCTGTAGACGGCGCTGTATATGTCGTTTCTTTCGTTGTTTTGATTTCACTGATTTCAGCGTTTGAGGTTCTTTTTGGTTTTTGCAACATTGCTCTTGTAAAACGTGGAATTTTTAATAATTTTAAGTTAGTCAACTACAATAATATAGTGAAAAATGCCGTCGAGAATAAGGAAATGCTGTGTACCTGGGTGCAACGACGAAACATCGTTTACCGAAGAGCAATCCAATTTTGTTCAAAAGATGGATAGAAATTATTAAACCTCTGAATTGGCAAAATTTAACAATGATCAGATTTACAGCAGGTATTATGTCTGCCATGCACATTTTTCTGAGGCTCATAGTTTGCCAGAATTCAGAAGGGGTCTTACAGTTGATGCATTCCCTACTATAAATGTTCCTGGTAAGTTTTACAAAAACAATATTCAGTTCTTTGAAATTCATCAATTGCATTGTTTATTTTAAAAGATGATTATGTTTCGTTAGATCAACCAACATATTGTGGAGCTAATTAATGTTGAGGAGAACATAAGTGATACTTCTGTTTATTTTGATGAGCCAACATGTTCTGATGCGATGCAGGTTACAGAGGAGGAAGAACTAAAAGGTTTGTAATATTATTCCAACAATAGGTTGTTTCTGGTAGTTATGAAGTCATATGAAAAAAATGATCCAACTAAGTTTTTTTTTTCTGAAAAAAGAAAGTGATAGTAATACATATATTTTTCATTTCAGATATAAAGAGCGACTTCAAGCTATCCCCAGAAGCTGCAGACACGGCAGACTTAATACTATTTCTGGATAAATTGTTTGATTCCTTGAATGTTAACGTAGCATATGGGCCAACAGCAAAACCTTTTGAAGAGGGAAGTAAACAGTAATTCAAATCATGATAGTTTCTGGCAGCATGCTATAGAAGTCTTGAATAGCATGACTTTTTACTGTCCCTCGAAGAAAAGTTTTGTTGTTGTACCCAGTGTAAAGAACATGGTGCAAAGTTTGAGAGCATTTCTCTATTTACGACCAAAACATCTGAACAGAAAGGGTTTTAGCTACATCTTGACAAGGGCTTTTAATCAAGATTGTCTGAAAAATTTTTTTGGCTACATCCGATCTCATGGGGTAAGGAACACCAATTCAGATGTTGCACACTTTACTATGTCATTCAAAACTTTACTAATCAATAATTTCTTATCTGTACACTCTGCTGGCTCAAATTGTCGGGAGGATTTGTCCACAGAGTGTTTGGATAATCTCAAATCTTTTCTTACACGGAACATTCCATCAGCAGTTAGTGCCCCATTAACTGTTGATGAAATATGTGCGGTTATTCCTCCAAGCGTAGCACTTTATAAAAGAAGTAAACTTGGAAGATGCACTCTCGTTTATATGAGTGGTGCAATTTGAAAGATTCTTCTAAAAAATAAATTCATTAAGGACTGTGAATCTTGTAGGAATAACCTGCTCAGTAATAATGAGTTGGGACAAGATCTAGATTTTATTGATTGTAGAGAGTATGAGTTTGGGCATTTAATCAAACCAGGCAAATGCACTTCTTTCCTATTCACTCATTCATTCAATTATTTGTTTTATTTAATCCCTAGAATTTGCGAAAAAAATATATCAAAATTACTTTAAAAAATCCTTTTAACAAATTTCAATTTTAAAATTATTGAATGCCCAACACACAACCTTGACGAAGTGATGTGTGAAACAATTGTTAGGTGTTCTTTGTTTTGGTGGTGTAATCAAATAAATAAAATTGCTAATTAAGGCCATTCAAAATTTTTCAAATTTCTCTCAAGTAATCCAGACAAACACTTGATAGATAGGTTCAAGCCAAAAATTCTTTTGATTCAAAAAGGAAACGTAGATAGAGAGATGCTCTCGAAATATTTTGTAAGAAATTAGGCTCATCAATTTATTTATTTATTTATCAACAATGACACCTAGATGCTTAACATCTGTATGTATCACATGCAATTATAAGTTTTTTTACTTTTACAGAAAGAAATATGATTGATATGTAAGTTACAATCATTGAACAATTCAAATTTTCATGAACGAGGAGCAGATTTTTAATATGAATTTATTTTGTACACTAGGTGCCTTTGATCAGTATAGAAGTCTTGTAGGATATCATCTGTCAACATCATATATTATTTTTTAAGGGTATTCATGTTCGTCTTCTAATTTATATAGTGCCTTGTTGTAAAGTCCTCATTACAAAAGTATTATAATCTGAGTATTGATTCCTCTAGGGCTTCTAAGACGATACTGTTTGTTCTCAGAATGTTCCTACTAAAGTAAATTATATGTGTCAGATATTCATTTCAAATATTTATATATATACATAATTAGTTGACTTCATTTGGCTTAGCAGTCTGTTATAAAAGAAACACTCTTTTCCTTGTTTCTCAAGCTTTCGGCTTTATTTAAGCTTTCTTCAGGAGACGCTACAATATGTTAATAATCAGAAACGTAGAATTAAATTGATATGTATACAACACACATATATAGGTGAAAATCATAATTTTGCATTCAATTGTATCATTATGTATGAATAAATAATTATATTATTAACAGCAATTTTCTTTACTATTCAAAATTCCACCTATACTATTAGAAATTCATTCTCAATGTAATTTAGACAACTTCAACA
Organism: Adalia decempunctata; assembly: GCA_951802165.1. Classification (NCBI taxonomy): domain Eukaryota; kingdom Metazoa; phylum Arthropoda; class Insecta; order Coleoptera; family Coccinellidae; genus Adalia; species Adalia decempunctata. The sequence goes on from OX637697.1 coordinate 44,674,820, forward strand.
AAATTGGAGTTTGTTGATTACATTGAAAATGAATTTCTTCCAACTTCAAGATATTTTTTTACCACCAAGAACCTAAAGGCCAATTCAAATTTTCGCGCCATTCATCGATAAAGTAGATTTCTATATCTCTATTTATATACTGCTAAAGTTCTGTTCGCATCCGCCGCGAAATAGCGCTCAACCATTTTCCGCCTATTAGTGGGGGGGTGTCGAATCTATATAATTCTTTAATCTATGACGGAATGCACAATGAAACTCCGTTTCCTAGCAGATATGCGCGATGTGCTCACTGCCCTGTTATAGTCTTCTGGGCGCCGATGGGACAAATTGCAAATTATTAATAAAGTTTTCTTAATTTCTGTATAGCTTTATTAGGTTTTTCAGCAAACCTCTCGTAAGTCGACCATATTTTCATTTTTCTTGAATCAAACATACTCTTTTTTGTAAAATGCAATCATAAAAACAATCTGGGAGAAATGAGAAAATATGATGGTATACCAACATAAACATGACTGAAAATCGCGATTTTTTCAAAGTATTAATATCCTCCCGAATTTATCAGAATCGGTTGATACAACCATATGAAGTATGAAAATGCAATTGTCCAACAAAAAAATATGGCGATTTCCTTGTCCGACAAATGGAAAACGAAGATTTTCTGGGATAAAAAATTATGAATAATGTCTTTTTTTTTCTTATTCCCTCTCCACCTTGAAAATACAATGTAGTGCACTAGTTGTCCGACAAAAAAAAATGTGGCGTTCATTCAAAAATTGAAGAATTCACTGCTATAATTTGGTTATGAATAGACTATATGCATATACCGAATGTAACTTTGCTCATGTTACGAATAAAGATTCGATTTTTTGAGGGCCATTTAAGAAGGATGTGCTGAATACTATCATCTATCATCTAGCTGTCCGACGAATAAATTTCGGCAATTTCAGTTGTTGCCGATATAATATTGCTAGTAGTGCTGAAGTGTTTTTTGCAAACATTTAAAAATATCGGTGGCTTTAAAACAAAAAAGGAGGAAGTGACATCCTGTGCGAAATATTCTTGCCATCAAGAGGACATCATAATCACAAATATAAAGATGTCATTCTACCTGTCGATTGGTGTGATACCATTGTCTTGTTGCAATGAATTCAATGCGAGGAAGGAGTATTTTCATTGTTTTTTTAGATTTGAATAAAAATGTCAGTAACCAATTTGAATTATACATTTTCAATCGAAATCAATAGTTTCATTTCAATAAAAATCGAAAAAAGATTCTGAAACAAAACCATTATATTCAACTAGACTAAGGATTTGCCGCATTTTATATGGTGAACAGTTAATTTTTCTATGAAACGAATCTGTCTAAAATTTAAATTCATTCTTGTCCGACAAATATTAATGAATTTAAAGACTCAAAAAAATCGTCGATTTTCATCTGTCGGACAAGAAAACATCAACATTTTTTTGTCGGAGAATTGCATTTTCATATTTCACATGGTTATATAAACCGATTCTGAAAAAATCAGAAGTGTATTAATAATTTTAAAATGCGATTTTCAGTTGTTTATATTGGTAGACAATCATGTTTTCTCATTTTTCCCAGATTGTTTTTATGATTGCATTTTACGAAAAAAGAGTAGGTAGGTACGTATGATTTAAAAAAATTAAAATATGGTCGACTTACGAGAGGTTTGCTGAAAAAAAACCGCGACTACAAAAATGTTCACAGAGGAAAAATGTGGTAGACTCTACCTCATAAAGCTATACAGGAAGTAAGAAAACTTTATTAATAATTTGCAATTTGTCCCATCGGCACCCAAAAGACAGGGCAGTGAGCACATCGCGCATATCTGCTAGGAAACGGAGTTCCATTGTGCATTCCGTTTCCTATACGGTGAGAGCGACCTGTCGCGCTGACTGTATAGGGAACGGAAAAATGCGTCCCGGTGATGTCCCAGGGATGTCCGGGGATGTCCAGGGATGTCCGTAGAGACCGTAGATTTCCCGGGGATGTCCGGTGTACAGATTTTGTTCAGCGGTTTACCCCTCGAACGAAACCGAATTCTGAAAAATGGTATAGGAAAAAAGTGTTTCGTTTGATGAGAGGAATCTACAGTTAAAATGTATGTACAATTCAAAGACTCACCCTGTATATTCACATGGGTCGCTTCAAAAAATCTAACCTAAGTTTGGCAACATGAGGTCGAGCTGAAATATTGGATTCCCGATACGAATAAGGTAAGGGAGAACATACGCCTCCACTATTTCTTGAAGATAACGCAGCACTGTCATATGTTACCTCGAATAAACACTAAAGGTGACCTACTTGCATGTGCAATAGCACCCCATACCATAACGCCTACTGTCCGGTGTACATGACTCTCAACATCAAACTGAGGTTCATGTCTTTCTCCCTGACGTCGTCTAACCCTTCTTCGGCCATCATGTGCCCCCAAGGAGATTCGAGATTCATCAGGAAAGACGATCTGATACTGATGTCATTCCACATTCCAATGTTGACGTTCTCTGCACCACAAGATGAGGTCGATAATGCTGCAGTCCAAAAGAGCTTATCCGGCGGTAAACCGTTCGGACAGTTACAAGATGGCCTTGTTCTCCTAATCACTCATCAGCCAGAGATCGAGTTGTCGCAAATCGGTCTCCAATAGTCATAAGTCTTAGACGTCGATCTTGAACTTTATTTGTGTCCCTTCGACGTCCGGTGCCTACTCTTCTTCAATTCTGGGCATTAGCAAACCACGCTGGACAACATCTCATAACAGTAGTTGGATTTCTGTTCGTACGGTTAGCGATTTCCCGAAATGACACCCACCTACCGTAGGCCAATAATTCGACCTCTTCAAATTGACTCAGCTGGCGATAATTTCCGTGTAAAGGTGCTCTAGGCATTTTAATAACAACTAATAATCGACTTTGGATCTCCTCAAACAGCTGATTTGTTGTAAAATTTCAAACATTTGCAAAAAACGACCAAAATATTTAAGTAACAAAAAATGTATTCATGGAGAAACCTTCACGATTTTTTCTCTAAATTTAATCATTTACTCCTTGCTACATTGAGCACATATCGTACTCATGGACGAATCAATCCTTTCATGTCTAGTGCATGCCTCATTGAAATGAGGTTGACTGAAGAAGAAGAGAACTCTGGATCACCACACAAGCACTGTAAGAAAGGAAATGTAGAAAACAAATCTGCTGCAGCGCATTAAATTGTTTATAAAATATACATATATGTTTTACCAAAATAAAATTGAAAATTTAAACAGTTTCTTCTGGGTGTTGCAGTTTCTTTGACAGTTCGACCTCAGCGAGTCGAAACTTAGCCTTTGAGACCATTCTCTGCTATATCATTACGAAGTTTATTGATCCTCGATCAAGTAGAACAAGCGCTTGAAAAGCTTTTGTCAATAATAACTAAACATATAATTTGACTACTATTTTAATGAAACAACAAGGTGATTTCTCTGTTTGTTTTCTAGAGTACGAAGGAAAGAGTTCAACCTGTGAAAAAGTTACCCTTTTCATGAAACAAACTGATTTGGATCTTATAGAAAATCATCAAAAATATTTAAATGGTATCGGAATCCATTACATTATTTTCGGAAATGGAATAACCATCGATAAAGTTCCATCATGCCTTCTGAATAAGTGCTCTAAAGAGGTAAACCATAAAAAATGTATTACAACATTACATTGGCTTGAATTGCCCACAAAGGACCAACATGTGTGTCAACTAGGGAACTAGGTTGGCAATATGAACCAAAATTTCCAACAATGACAATGGTATTGTTCGTATGTGAGCCGTTTTATTCCATATTGCCTCGTACCGACGCGACGTGTGGAAACAGTACCAACACCAGGTTATTTAAGGAGTTTTCCAATAAGAGGTGTTATTTTGATAAGCCTGCTATTTCGGTAGATGTCATCTTTGACAAGTAGAAATCACGTCACGATACACGCTTCAACGACGCATTGAAATCATTAAAATTCAGTATAAAAATGGTCTAAATTTGGTAGAGACGGTTCGTGAAACTCGAACATTTTTGGGTCATCGTGAAGCACCTTGTGGAACCGCAATACAGAAATTGGTGGAAAACTTCGAGCTGTTGGGACAAGTTGGTGATGTGAAGAAAAAAACCGGTGAGCGTCGCTCAAGAACAGCCGAGAATATTGCTGCTGTAGCCGAAAGTGTTGAAGCAAACCCAAGTTTGTCCATTCCTCGTCGTTCTTCGGAATAAGGCATTCCACAAACGTCATTACACCGTTTTTTGACGTCGGTGATGTAAGCTCCCGGCCGGCCGGTTCCAAGCGCTGCTATTCGACCACGGTCAATAGTATCATGCTACTGCGGGCGTAATTTTCCGACGTTGAAAACGGGCGGCCAACACTTGTAACAAGCTGCTTGAATATATTGATGTAAGGACTACTCCGATGATCAATTTCGATTGCTCTAAAGAACCCGCTCCGTCCTATAGGTACCCCGATTTCATTTCGACAGAAGTTTTTAATTTTTTTTCGAGAGTTTAAGACGGTGGCTAAGAATTTTGATTAGATGATTGAATAAATTGATAGATGAGCTATTCGAATGATTTTTTTGGTTAAATTTCGATGGCCCTAAAGGACCAGCTCCAAGGATCAAACTATTTTTGTAGGTAAAGGTACTCTGATGTCGTTTCGACAGAAGTTTTTATCTAAATTGGACGAAAAAAATCATCTGAATAGTCCTTCAGTATCCATCTATTCAATCAGCTATTCACAAGTCTTAGCCGTCGTCTTAAACTCTTGAAAAACTTCTGCCGAAATAACGAGTAAAATTCGTAGTACCGAGTGCTTTGGAAATATTAGATTTCATTTTCTGTGATTCAAAGTTGGGCTTGGATTGTTCCATATGGACCATATGGTTCCTAGTTTTGAAGCAGAGCCGGGACTAGGATTCTAGCGCCTGTGGCAAACTTTCAAAATGCGCCCTTGAAGAAATTAATTTTTCAATAATTGACATTTATTGATTATAGTCCACCAGCGGTGGAGTCGGGTTGACGCACACACACATGTTTCTGCGAACTCAGTTTTGATTCCGCTTCGATAGTGAAAACATTTTATGTGTGCGCGAACATGGATTGGAATAACGAGAAAGCAATCCAATTTATTAAAGAAATATATATATATATATATATTCTGTATTGTGGGATTGTAATAATGAAGAATATAAAAACAGAAATGAGAAACATGATGCAGCTGAAGCGTTGGCTAAAAAATTTGACTGCGGTTCCACTGAGATTCTGTGGAGAATAATTTTATCGCAGTACATCTCGAGAACCATAAGGGTTAGAGAAAAATGTTCAAGGATTTCCGATCTCTTTTTCAAAATAATCAATTGCCAGCAAACAGATCCGAGATATCTGAATTGGTTCTCGAGTTACAGGGTGTTTCTGAAAAATTGCTGTTTCAAATATTTCGCTATATCTCGTTTCCTGTTGGAGATATCACGAATATTCCAAAAAGTTGTCCTTTGTAATTTCTATTGCCTATACGCTGCTTCCATCTTATCCGAAAAAGTATTCGCCGTTCAAGTGCTAGAGAGAAAAGTTTGTGTTTTTTAAATGGGACACCCTATATTTTTCATCATTGCTTTTTAGCAGCAGATTCACGAGTATCATCCTGTGACCGGTTTTTCGAAAATCTGATCCGTTGCAAAGATATTGAGTTTTTCGTCTTCACTTGAATTGGGACAGCTTGTATATAATAGTATATTCTAAAACTAGTTGCAGAATGGGCTCCTATTCCAATACGAATGCGAAATTCGAAAACGAGCGACGTAGGAGCGAGTTTTTGAACGCATGAGTATTGGAATTGCATTCTGCAACGGGTATTAGACGATATTTTCTCTATTTCACTCAAATTTTGTGAAATTCAACGAAAAAATTCAAATAATAGGTCCTAGTGACTTTCATATTGTATCTTGGCAGTTGGTGTGAATGTTAGGAAATACGAAAATTGACGTTTCCAAATTGACGTCTGCTGAAATTTAAAAGGATCGGAAGTCATTGCTGACAACCACAAAACGAAAAATGTTACTGAAAACGATGCTGTAATGAATTCATTACAGCACTGTTTTTAGTACTGTAATGAACTCATTACGATACTGAAATAGAGAAAGATTTTTCTTATATTTGGAGATATTTTATTTAGGCAATAGAAATTACAAAAGAAAACTTTTTGGAATTTTCGTGATGTCTCCAACAGAAAACGAGATATAGCGAAATATTTGAAACAGCAATTTTTCAGAAAAGCCCTGTAACTCGAGAACCAATTCCGATATCTCGGATCTGCTTGTTGGCAATTGAATATTTTGAAGAAAGTGATCGGGAGTCATGAAAATTTTTTCTCTAACCCTTATGGTTCTCGAGATGCTCTCAGTGATCATCGAATTTGGGACACAGCTGCACTACAAAACACAATATATTCTTCATCCTCCATATTTTCAACTATTGACGGAAAGCAAAACACTGAGAACTTGTTCGTGCATACAGTGTGCTGCACTGTGCGCGCACAAAAGTTACACACAGCTGTACCGGTAGCGTATTGGCATTGTTTACTACGGTGCAACGCATACATGGTGTTGGAACGCGCTAAAGAATGGCTGAACCAAAGCTCTCTCTACCCAGACATATCTTACTACGGCTCAGGGCAGGGAGGTGTTCAGGCGGAGTAACTATTGTATTATGGATACGCGCCTAATCTCGGGTCATTGTTTACCGCGTTCCAACTCAACTATGTTCAAATTTGTTTTCTTTCGCAATTTTGCAATCCGCGTTCATAACGATAACAATAATATGCCAAAAATAGTTTATTGAACCACATTAAAATAAAAAAAATATAGAAAATAATACATAAAAATAAAGTAATACATAAAAATACTAATAGTACCTATAAATACCATGAGTATCGGTGAAAACAATTATATTAAATGCAAAACTAACTGTAGTAGTAAGAAATAATCCTAGTGTGCATTTCCATGTGATTTTGCATTTGGTCTATCAAGATCAATATTTTTCTTTAAAGATCTTTGCCTTTAAGGATTTTTTGGCATTTCTTTGTTGGATGGCCGACCAGGTTGAATGCATTCTGTGCCGCATGATAAGCCACGTCTAATTCTTCTTCGGCTCACTGATGTTGGCTGAACAGAAATGTTCTTTTTTCGTGAGGGTGTGACAATTTTGTTTAAAGTCTGATTAAATTTTTTCATGGCATCAACCATATCAACCGTTTTATTTTTGCAGGTTATTTTTGTAATGCGTTGTCTGTTAGTTCTGTTGCAGCTGCGGGATGCTTTTCACCTAAATTTATTTCATTGGCATTATCGACAGTGTTTATTGGTACCACAGAAAAATTATCCTGTTGGGTAAAACCATTGTTTTGTAGTAATTAGGAATTCATTTGGTATACCCACTTCAGTTGTCATGTCGTCATAAAATTCTGAGGATATGTTTTCTCCTAGGCCCTAGGGCTAATTTTGCTAATTCTTTTCCGTCGTTAGTGTTTATTTGCATACAGGTCCTAAAAGTGATTAAATACTTATTTTTTATGGCGCAAAGATGCTTACAATACCTTCCACCCTGTCCAAAAGGCAAAAACTCAGTCGCAAAATGCAATATCTACATAATGCAGTATAAAACATGTGGTCATCTATCTCTGAAGAAACTAAAAAGGTATTTTCGTAAACAATAGAGAGTTATCGAAACGCAAATACAGGCCAAACTTAATTAAAGGATCCTGTATTAAAAGATCCCTTAACGTTGGTCGAACATTTGAATTATCGAATGGACTTATTTCTAGTCTACTTTATTTTGACATTTCCATTATTTTGAAAGTTGTGAGAAGTTGTTGTTTGGATTTTAGGATATGTTCTTTAGTTGTGTGTGAAAACTAGGTAGTACATGTGGTAGTACATATAATAATTAGTGTTCTGTGCATATTATTTCCTATCATCAATGGAAGAACAGTTAGAAATTGCTCTAATGATGGGATATACCGATCAAGATATAGAGCTGCTTCTTCTGCACAATATAATTGGAGTAAACAATGATAACTCAAGAGATGAGGGAATGCCTTTTAATTTGGAGAATTATTCGGAGGAAGAAATAAAAAAATATTTCCGCTTTTATAAAAAGGATTTGAATAGATTGAAGAATGCGCTTGGTATTCCAGAAGACATAATTACAGAAAATGGAAACAGGACGGATGGTTGGTTTTATATGTTCGATATAAACATTTTATACATTAATACTCTGATAACAGGTTTTACAGCATTATGTATGTTACTGAGACGTTTAGCTTATCCCAATCGTTTGGGGGATTTGAAGGTAATGTTCAATTGCTCCGAACAATCCCTGTCTCAGTTCATAAATAAAATGGCAGAATTCATAGTGGACAACCATGGGGGCCTTCTAGAAGAATTGGTTTCTCACCAGTGGCTAGATGTGAACAAATTCACAGAGTATGCACAGGTAGGTACATATTGATAAATTTTGATATTTTTATGTATTTCTACAAAGGCATTCTTCGTTTTCAGTCAATTGTAAACATGGGAGGGGCTATCCCAAATTGTTGGGCCTTTATTGATGGCACAGCAAGGCAAATTTGTCGTCCTAGCATAAACCAAGAGGAATATTATTCAGGACACAAAAGAGTGCATTGCTTAAAGTATCAATCTTTATTGACGCCTGATGGGTTAATTATAAATTTAATGGGGGCCTGGCCTGGAAGACGCCATGATGCAGGCATACTGAGGGAATCCAATTTGTACGAACAATTACAGCAACGTTGTGTTCAAGGAGATGAAAGTTTTGTTGTTTTTGGTGATCAAGCATATGGCATATCACCTCTCCTGTTTTCACCATTTCCAGGGGATCCTTCAAATTTACAGCCACACGAAACTGCTTTCAATGCCAGCATGAAAAAACTTCGTGTGGCGGTAGAATGGGGGTTCCAAAAAGTGGTGAGCCAATTTGCATTTGTCGACTTCAAGAAAAACCAAAAGCTTTTGCTAAATGATGTTGATAAATTCTATAAATGTGCAGTTATATTGACAAACTGTCATTCATGCTTGTACAAAAATCAAACCAGTGAATACTTCAAAGTAGAACCACCAAATTTAGAAGATTATTTGAACAGGGTTAATTAAAGATCAATATTATGATGTAATAACGAAGTGATGAATAAATATTTTATTATACAAATTTAATTCTTTAAATTATCTACTGCACTTAATAATTTCATTATAACTTGTTGTTGTGCATCAAAAATTTTTGTGTAATGTTCACAATCAAACTGCAATTTTTTCTCCGCAAGCGCAGTATTTCTTTCGCTCACTGCAACTCTCCTCTCTTCCAATTCCAATTTTCTTTCCTCCAAAGCTAGTCGTCTCTCCTCCAACTCCAATTCTTTGTCAGTTTTTTTCTTCAAATATTCCAGCCCAGTCTTCCTCATATATGTTGTTTTTCTTGAACGACTACGGATGGGGCCTAATAAATGTTAATCAATTATCATCACATTCTTCTAAAATATTTCATTATATATGTTGACAACTAATTACGAATAAGAATAAACTTCACCTAAAACAGTTTTTGCTTTTATCTTTGAATTATCTGGTGTCACTTCAATAACTGGGGTGTCCCCTTCGTTCCTGATGTTCAGAATTTCAACATCTTGGTGCGTATCTGTGGAAGGAAGATATATTACAGAAAGAAAATTATTTCACTACCATTGATTATTATTTCAAATGTTTTCAACATATTACTTTCAAAATACTGAAATAGAACTCACCAGGTATTTCTTCTAATATATTTCCCAAATCATGGTCAGCAAGATGGCTTTCATAGAAATTGAGTGCCACCTGCTCCCTCATAATTTTTCCTTCTTGAGAATCTTTTATTTGTTTTTTTTTTAATTGACTTTTCTTCTTTTTCGCTTCTCTCTCTTCAGTCTTCATTTGTTATTTCCTTGACCTCCAGAATCAGTGAATCCTTTTCAGAGAATGGTTCTTCGATTCCCGAACTGTAAGTGTAAAATATCAAGATACACAACAATTAGTCCTGCATACTTATATAATTTTTTAGAGTTTAATAGACTAAAAGTTCTTACCTCTTCTGATTAATTCGGTCCTTTTCAACATGCTGCTCTAGTAGTAAATTCAAATGTTGCCGAATAGTCTTTATAGAAAAGAATTTTTTTGTTAAAAGAAACAAAGAATTTTGTACTGCCTCCCACATATCACCATTCATGAAGGGATTTTTTCCCAACACTTCCCTCAATAATATTACATCGTCCTCGTATGTGAATCTGAGACGTTTTTTTTCACCGTCACCATTCATTTTTCTCAAAAAATACCCGAAAAACACACAACTGACATGAAATATAACGGAATAGAGAGAACTGTCAAAATAAGGGATCTTTTATTTAAATGCATGGTTGTCCTTTACTTAAGTTAAGTAAGGGAGGCCTGTATTTTATTAAATGCTGACGTTCAGTTCAAAACGCGATTCGGGATTTCTCACGATAGAGACCACCGATTTATATGGGGTTTTCACTATCTTGCAATACTGCACATTTCAGGATGCAGTTTGGGGCTTTCGGTTAATACCAGAGGCAAATATTTATTGTTTTATTGTAAGCCGTGTGGTATCACAGAAAGGTAAAAGTGTGAAAACATGTGCTTTATTATTTCTGTTGGACCGGCAAGCCGAAAGCAAATTGGTTCGGTAGTCAGTATAAATTTTCATTTTTCCCATTCTCAACATCCTGAGCGTAAACAGTCCTCATAACATCAGAGTAGAAGAATGTGGAAAGGCCATGCACCTTGTGAATTTCATAAAAATCATCACAGGGTGTTTCAAATTTTCGAAAACTATGATCGAAAATTGGCCATAACTTAAATTTTTGAAATCAGAACCCTATTTTTTATGATTGCGTTGGATTTTGCAAAGGAAAATAATGATTTTACTCCAATAAAAAAAATGAAAAAAACTTAGAGAACCATCATCATTTTTTTTGCCCGATTACACGCAATCATAAAAAATAGGATACTTATTTGAAAAACTATTTTCGATATTTTGTTCTCCGACGAAAAGTTTCATATACCTACCTATATTGATTGTAACCATTGAGTTTAAATATATTCAAACTCAATGTTGTAACCAATATTGTAAATAATTATATAAGTATAATTCCTCTGATACAGCATCTCATACAATAAACAAATTTATATTCATAAAGAAAATTTAGTTTAGGTTTTCAGTCTCAATCACATTTTTTTTTAATGTAGGTTCATATGTGCATTATTTTACCCGAACCTAAATTACAACCAGAACAGAAATTCGCAATAAATTCGTACAACCAAGAAGGAATAATATATTCTTATCTTGTTCCTTCACATCTACCAATACAGGTAACATTTCTGTCTGTTATCCTTCAGCTAAAATCAATATTATAGACCGCAACCTTAAAAATGGGAATTCCCTCAGTTTGAAGGAATTCCCTATTATTTATTTCCATGTGGTAAAACGTGAGGATCTCTGTCGTATGAATTTACGGTGTTGTGGGCAGTTTCGTGAATAATTCCACTTCATTCGTGAATATACGAGGGCATTCGGAAACTTTCGCCCTTTTGGTAAAGGGTGTACGTAACAGAATTCTCGCATGTGGAAGAAAAGGGCAGTAAATACGAGGAATGTCTGAGATATCTTCGGACGTCCTGAAAATCGACGATTTCTTAAGGGTGGTGGAGGAGTAAGAAGTAGGTAGACTTTGACGTACGCTTAGAAAGCTCCGCACTATAAACCCCTCTTAAACTCTTTCATGAATGCGCTTTTAGTTGCGCCTGTATTTATTAGATGTTCTGTGCGTAAAACAGACATAAATCAACACAGAAGAATGTGGGAACTGTCAAAATAAGAGATCTTTTATTTAAATATGACTGTCCTTTAAAATCTTTTTTGAATGTGTATGAGTAAATGTCAAAATAAGGGAAACTTTATTTAAGTTAGGCCTCTATGTGCGTTTCGATAACTCTCTAATAACCCGAGAATAGGCGCGTATTCATAATACAATAGTTAGGTACTACGTCTGAACACCATCCTGCGCTGAGACGTGGTAAGATATGTCTGGGTAGAGAAAGCATTGGTTCAGCCATTCTTTACCGCGTTCCAACACCATGTATGCGTTGCACCGTAGTAAACAATGCCAATACGCGTACCGGTAGAAACGGACGCTAAATGTGTTCACAACTTGTACGCGAACTACTGGAGAGTGGAGTGCAGCACAAAATGTTCGTAAACATTTGTGCGGCACACGGTTTTAGTGGAATCGTACCTTTACTTTAACTACGTGTTTCTCAACTTTGTAAACTGGTAAATACGCCTCTCTGAAATATAGAGCTTGTAGTCAATCTTTATTTGAAATGGAATATATCATATTTTACATTTTGCGTCCCTAGGTCGTTTGCGCCCGTGGCAAATGCCTCCTTCGCCACGCCCACGGTCCGGCTCTCTTTTGAAGTTCGTAATCTTCAATTACTCGAAATCTGGAAACCACATGATACAAATTAGGCGTTAATTTGAAAGCCGTACCAGATTGACAAACTTCGCTTCATCGGATTTGAGATTTTTGAAGTTGGGTGGTTGCTACACACGTACGTTTTTATTTTCGTTGTTTTGATTCAGTGGTACTAGGTACTACATACTACACTGTGAAACTTCCATCATTGCGTTTCGTACTTCTGGCACAATTCTTGATATAGATGGTACATTTGTCTAAGGACCGTACCAAAACTTCGAATAAATACATTGAACTATGGGTACGAATCTCCTGTTAGGTAGCTCAGTGTTATGGCAAAACGTTCCTGTGCTGGGATTGAGTCTTTCAGTCTTTGTAGTTGGTGTTGTTTTTGCTCATGATAGGGCTAATTAAACATAACGCATTTTCAAAATTTGTACTTGACATTCATAAAACTTGATCGAAGTTCACTTCCTAGTTCCTATACTTATATCATCTCCTCTAAGATTTTGCTTTTGCAATAGTTTAAAAGTCACATTTGCTTCTTTTTGCCTTAAAGATGACCCAATCCAAAACTGACGTTTAGGTACCCACTTATGTTCTTTTTTATCATGAAATGAAACTTAAACAAAACATAAACAGTTATTATTGATTTATGTCCCTGACTGTTATAAAAATTAAGTCCGTCAGGAACCCAACAGTCTTGGAACAAAACTGTTCGAAATTTGTGTTTGAATGGACAGTTCGTGTTTTGTTTTAGTCCTGTCCGCTTGGTGTAAACCTGGCATTACGGATGAACCAACTTCAGTCCAGATCGTCAGGTACGAACCTGTCTTATCTGATTTATTCCATGAGGTATCTGCATACAGAGTAACACCCAAATGGAATAAATTCGATAACTAATAAATGAGGGAGTGTTAGGAAAATCGCTCGGACACGTCGATTTGTAATTTTAAATGCGCATATTTTTCAAGAAAATAAAATTATATAGGGTGTTCCATGCGAACGGTGCAGCTATACCAACTTTCTTATTTCAAATTCAACCCCCTGTATATTATTTATTTTTTGGATTCTTCAGAAAATTCTAGACATAATTCATGTACAATGTCCTATACCTATCTTCAACTTTTTCGGAAATATTAAGTGTTTTCAGATTTTTTACAAAAATTAACATTTCATATGAAAATTATTTTATTTCACAAATTCGATACATTACACTCAATACTTATTTCCCATTTACCTCTTGATATGAAGAAAGTAAGCAAAAACTATTACTGAGAAGAAATAAAAAAAAACAAAAACAGATTTGTTTATTCTCATAGCCTTAGTAACACGTTGTCTGTTTGCATGACAATAAGTGATCAGTGTAAGTGCTATTGTCTTTTGAATTTCGATAACTGTACGTAATAATATTAGAAAAATGGTTAATTTAACAGAAATGCACAAAATAACCATTCTTCAAATGATTGGTTTTGGTTATGGAGATGGAAGTTTCTCGCTTATTTCACGAAAACTTTCCAAATTTGCCGCCTAGGTATATCCCAAGGAACCATTAGCAAAATAGAAAAGCAGTTTCGAGAGCTTGGTCATGTAAGACAAATCAAAAAATTGCTGCCAATGCAGTAAGTGATGATACGAAATTAGATATACAGGGTCTTTCACGAAGAACCTCACCCATATTTATACGGGAAACTACTGAACGTATTTTCATGAAATTCAGCACTTATAAGTATTTCACGATGCTGATGAAATCTAAAATATTTTCAAGGCATGAGCACCTCCGGTTTTTCCGGAAATGACGTCAACTTCCGTTTTTCAAATTAGAACACCATTTTTTTATTGCAGAAATAGATTCCTTAGAAAATTTCAAGTTATTTTGATGTAACATTTTTCAGTTTTGGTTGGAAAATTCTCTCTGAGCGGGAAAATTCGAAAAAAAAATCGAAAATAGAGCTCCGCTGAAACAAGAATAACTTCGAGGTTTTTGGATGGAAAATTTTCATTTTTGGGATTTTTCAAGATGTAAGATTGATGTATCCACTTTGAATATCTAAATCTCGATTCATGATACAGGGGGTGAAAAAATCGCTTTCAAAGTTAGGGATGACAAAATCGTGAAAAATCAATTTTTTCAAATTAGAACCCCATTTTTTTATGGCAGATATTGAATCTACGTTAAAAAATAATGTGACTGTATGCATCACACCCTTGCCCTAAAGTGGATATTTTCTGAGTTATTCACAAAAAACTGTTTTTCGTCTTGAATTTTCAGCTATTTCTTTTCCCTTCACGCCAAAAAGATGAAATTTTCAGGAACTGTTACTTAAACCATGTTTTAGATTTTACTACCCTAATATGCAAGAGAAAAAAGTTACAGGTTGTTCCTAAATAGATGGCGAATTTGGATTCGAATTTGTATCGGAAACCTCTTTATTTCAACCAATCGGCCATCGGTTTTCTCTCCAGTGATAAATAAATAATTCCTTATGAACCATATGCAAAAACTTACCATGTTTTACATTCTTTTTTTTTAATGATAGATATCATTAATTACATCTGCCAAATTCCTCTTTATTCAGTAGCATGTAATTAATGATAGCTATCTATCATTGAAAAAAAAGAATGTAAAACATGGTAAGTTTTTGCATATGGTTCATAAGGAATTATTTATTTATCACTGGAGAGAAAACCGATGGCCGATTGGTTGAAATAAAGAGGTTTCCGATACAAATTCGAATCCAAATTCGCCATCTATTTAGGAACAACCTGTAACTTTTTTCTCTTGCATATTAGGGTAGTAAAATCTAAAACATGGTTTAAGTAACAGTTCCTGAAAATTTCATCTTTTTGGCGTGAAGGGAAAAGAAATAGCTGAAAATTCAAGACGAAAAACAGTTTTTTGTGAATAACTCAGAAAATATCCACTTTAGGGCAAGGGTATGATGCATACACTCACCTTATTTTTTAACGTAGATTCAATATCTGCCATAAAAAAATGGGGTTCTAATTTGAAAAAATTGATTTTTCACGATTTTGTCATCCCTAACTTTGAAAGCGATTTTTTCACCCCCTGTATCATGAATCGCGATTTCGATTTTTAGAGTGGATACATCAATCTTACATCTTGAAAAATCCCAAAAATGAAAATTTTCCATCCAAAAACCTCGAAGTTATTCTTGTTTCAGCGGAGCTCTATTTTCGATTTTTTTTTCGAATTTTCCCGCTCAGAGAGAATTTTCCAACCAAAACTGAAAAATGTTACATCAAAATAACTTGAAATTTTCTAAGGAATCTATTTCTGCAATAAAAAAATGGTGTTCTAATTTGAAAAACGGAAGTTGACGTCATTTCCGGAAAAACCGGAGGTGCTCATGCCTTGAAAATATTTTAGATTTCATCAGCATCGTGAAATACTCATAAGTGCTGAATTTCATGAAAATACGTTCAGTAGTTTCCCGTATAAATATGGGTGAGGTTCCTCGTGAAAGAACCTGTATGTAATGCTTGAGTTTCAAGAAAACCCACATAATTCTGTTCGAAAAGTAGCCCCGCTGTTCACCGTCAGCCACACGTCAATATTTCGAATATTAAAGGAAAGTAAGATGCATCCCTATAGAGTGATGGCAACTCATAGCTCATAGAAGACGGTTTCGATAGGAGAACGCATTTTTGTGAGCAAATGATGGCAATGTTAGATAACAATGTGATCCAATCAGAAATTGATTTGTTTTCTGATGAGAGTACATTTACACTACACGGTCATGTTAATCGTCAAAATTGCCGCTATTGGTCTGATGAGAATCCTCACTGGATGAGAGAAGAACATACGCAATATCCTGAAAATGTTAATGTTTGGGCAGGAATTGTTGGAAATCATATCGTAGGTCCCTTTTTCATTGACGGCAACTTGAATGGAGAAAAATATTTAGAACTACTCCAAAATAATGTCGTACCAACTTTGATAATAAACTTATATCCTGATCCAGCAAATCCACAAGTTCCTGCCAATATAATATGGTTTTAACAAGATGGAGCACCGCCCCATTACCAAATCAATGTCCGGCAGTACTTGAACCAAATTTTGAACATTTCCTACATTGACATTAATGTTTTTTTGTTTTTTTTTAATAATTAAGAAATAATCAGTATTACTTATTAGATTTTAAGTGTAATGTACCGAATTTGTAAAATAAAATAATTTTTATGAAACGTTGATTTTTGCAATAAATCTGAAAACACTTAATACTTCCGAAATAGTTAAAGATAGGTATAGGACATTGTGCATGAATTGTGTCTAGAGTTGTCTGAAGAATCCAAAAAATAAATAATATACAGGGGGTTGCATTTGAAATAAGAAAGTTGGTATTGGCCACGGTCACATGGAGCACCCTATATAATATTATTTTCTTGAAAAATATGCGCATTTAAAATTAGAAATCGACGTGTCCGAGCGTTTTTCCCAACACGCCCTCATTTATTCGTTATCGAATTTATTCCATTTGGCTGTTACACTCTGTACATATAACTTACTTGTTTCTATGGGTATCTGTCTACAGACGAAAAGTTAACCTGTGTGGGACAGCTATCAATTGTAGAAAATCAACTCTAATTTCTCCATAGTACTTTATTCCGCGAATTTTTTTGATTTCTCATTACATCCATGGCCGTGTAGTTTTGATTTAGAGGAAATTGTCAACACGAGCACAAGTCTTCTCGTAGGACCACATCAATTTTCTACAAAACTGGGATTTTTTGCAGCTACCTCTTTCAAAGTTAATCCAACTTCTTGTTAGAGAAGTTCTAGATCTAGTGAAAGAAACTAGAGGAGTTCTTACTGGTTCACCGAAAATGATTAATCAAATTATAAATATGGAAGCTTGTAGAGGTGAGTTTTTAATTTCATCATGTTGAACACTGAATAACAATCATGTTTTTATATTATATAGATGAAGAACACAGGGTGTCACATTGAAAAGAATTTTTGTGAGACTTGATCATTCGTTTACGTGATATTGACTTTGAAAATGAAATATCACCCAATTCACTTGGTGCATAAGATGATTACCAATTTCAAAGTGACAATGCAGGATGGTGAAATAAATTTGTTCAGGAAGTTGAGTTACCTAAAAGTGTCCTGAATAGTTTAATTTATCCAATGCTGAAATTGAGCCACGCCAACTTCCATACGATGGTTTGAATTTTGCTCGAATTCCGCCTCGTATTCTGGAGAATTTCGGGGGTAATTCGGTTACAGTAATCGATAATTAGCATAAATTTTTAATTTTAAGTGACCTCTCAATAAGAAGTCTAGAGGAAGTTTATATCTAAAAATTGTCTGACAGCAGCGGCGAGATTCCATCTTGCTGGAAAAACACAAACAGACGTTGCTCTGAATAGCTATTGACGTTCACAATGATGTCAATAAGTAGTTTTTCATCATTATTACGTTTCTTACAATTGTTCAATATTGAAACAGAAATTGCAACTGCTGGAGAGGATTGTTGAAAAACGTTATCAAAATACATCCCAAAATAGGTCTATCAAGTTGGCCCCGAAGTTTCAGCATTTCTTAGAGAAAAAAATTATACGGTAAATGCTAGCTAAATGCTGATAAATGCTGTAGAAAAAAATTAATTATCTTCGCTAGTGGTGGAAAAATCGATGATTGAATTTTCCGGACCAACTTATGTGCAGCCCGGATACATCGGCATTTTTCATCGAAATGCTGACAAAGATTAATGCTAGCGAAATGCTGATGAATGCTGAAAAAAAATCGAAATATCTGTGACCGTAGTGGAAAAATCGAAGGTTAAATTTTCCGGGCCAACTTATGTGCAGCCCGGAGACATCGGCATTTTTCATCGAAATGCTGACAAAGATTAATGCTAGCGAAATGCTGATGAATGCTGAAAAAAAATAGAAATATCTGTGACCGTAGTGGAAAAATTGAAGGTTGAATTTTCCGGGCCAACTTTTGTGCAGCCCGGAGACATCGGCATTTTTCATCGAAATGCTGAAAAAAATTAATGGTAGCGAAATGCTGATGGATGCTGAAACAAAAATCGAAATATCTTCGACCGTAGTGGAAATATCGGTCATTGAATTTTCCGGGCCAACTTATGTGCGATAGCATTTTTCTTCGAAATGCTAACGAAACTTAATGCTAGCTGAATGCTGATGAATGCCGAAGTAAAATTATCTTCGACAGTACTTAAAAAGTCGATGATTAGCCTATATGCAGCTGGTGTAAGTTGACATGAGACTCCGTATTCATATGTATAAACATTTCTCTGGATAAGTTGTGTACGTCGCAGATAAATTGGCATATCTATAGAATTTTTGGGGGGCGTGAATATGATATTTTCCAGGAAAAACAAAGAAATCAAAGTAAGTTTTTATATCACAACTAGCTGGCCCGGCGAACTTTGTACCGCCTGAATTATACTTAAAAGTTGTATAAACTTACCATTGTTTTTTTCAAGCAGGAAAAAAATTAGGCAAAATTAAAGTTCAAAATATACAGAATTTTAATAATTTTGTAATTCACATGGAAAGAATTCTCTTCATTTAAGCGGTAACTAATTGTTGAACTTGAACATATAACTTTTTGTTTTTAATTGTTGTACAGTTCTCTTTTTGCAGTACCTCATGTGACTGTGAACAGCAGAAGTATAATCCATATTATAGGTACCTTTCCTCTTATATGAATCAAAATGTCAAGAATATAAACAAAAATTATTCCTTTAATGAACTATCGACTATTAACACAGCCCTTCGACCAGAATTAAAAAATCAGTCATTTGTTAATAGCCCAACCTGAAGTGGCAAAAACAAAACTTTTCTTATATTCTCAAAATCTAATCAGTGGTCACACCATTATTTTAGACATCTTAGCTATGCTGCTAAGCTCAAAATAATGGGTAAACATCTCAGTTGGTGGAGCAGCGCGATTCTCATTATTCCATGGATATGAGCTGTCAATCTCTCTTCAATTTGTTCAATTTAGTTGACGATATCAAGCTCGTTAGAAGACAAATCTAGATGTTAAAATTTCGATAGTACGATCGACACGGCAAAATTATCAACACTGTTAATTATGTTGAACTCATATTCAAATTCATTGATGGTCATTTGACCAGATCAGATTAGGCAACCCATGAAACATTATTGTATATCATAAGTGAAAGCCCGATGAGCAAACGTTTCAAAATTATTGACGCTTTCAACACTGTCTCTGTGCGAACAGAAACACGAATATAATATGTCAATTACTAATTATGGGCAATTTTGTATTCAGTTATTTCCGCAAATATATCTATTACTCAAACAGAAATTCGAAAGCATTTCAAAAATAAAGAAAAAAGATGAAGATGGCCAACTCACGTTTGAAATTGATCGTCAAAATCAGATACTTGATCTTTCGGTAAAAATTCACTGTTCCACCAACTTGAGGTAAGTTTACCCGCTTTTTGATTTGGCAATAGACTTCCATGTTACCATGAGTTCTATGCGAATCACATATCGCCATCTAACAGCGGTAATATCAACCTACGACTACGTACAGTTACTATTCACTGTACGACTACGCATCAACGGTAGCGACACCTAGTGGCCTTATTCAAAAGAAGGAAAAGCATTTCCTGCATAAGTAAAACTTTCATCAATTTTTTCGAAGTTTTATTGTATTTTATAATAACCAGACCGAAGACGATTCCATAAATGAAGTTTCATAACAAACAGTCCATCCGATCTCTAGTTATAAATGGTGTAACCAACATCTTTCTTTTATATATATAGATATATAGATGAATAAGAGGAAACTAAAATAAAAAATAGCAATAACTTCAGAAATAACAAGAGAAAAGGATAATCGTTTTCAAACAGAATAAACTGAAAGGGTTGTTGAAACATAATTATCTACGTCTATGCGACGTTCAGCTTTTTCTTCAGGTCATACCCATTCACCACGTAATCTCTTAGCGAAAGCCACAAAATGACCTACAGAGTATTTTTCTCCTCCAATGATTTCTATTACACCTCTCAGACAGTAGGTTTTCTCCTGTATATGTATATCATTAGGTATATCAGAGAGTTTACATTTTATATCATATCCCTTTTCATCCGTCCATTCAAGGAATATCAGGAAATACAGTTTGTAATTTATTTCCTTTGAATTGCTTTTGCATTCTGAACAGAATAATTTTTTATTTACAACCATATATGTAATGCTGTCATTATTAACGTCATTGAAGGTTGGGAAATGTCACATTACACACCTCTACTTCCCAACCTCACTTCCTGCCCTCACTTCCCGCCCTCATTTCCCACCCCCATTTCATCTATTCTACATGAATACTTAATTTTCATTCTTTGGAGCTTTATTTAAAAAATCCTCTATATTCTTTCTCGAAAATACGTTCGATTTCTTGGGCCTAAAGCCAACATTTTGTCGTTTTAGGAAGGCTATCAGTTTCCCATGTTTCGAGATATCCGTTTTTACTTCAATCTAGCATCGTTCGTATCATACTGTACATTGCCCACAAAGTAGACTACTTCTTCTGTCTGCTATGTTCCCCAAAATATGCCAAGAGTACACTTTCGGAAGCGATATGTTTAACCTTTAACCTTTTTTTCTTCGCACCATTTCCTATATAATTCGAAGGCTTTTAGATACCTATGCAGCCTATGCTTACTTTTCTCTGGCACCGAACCCTGAACTGCTGCGTGAGCAGCCTGCAGAACTTCTGGTGGAGTACAATCCATAAATTCATCGTCGGAAGACATGATTTTCAATTTATTATTCGCGAATTTAGTATTCGACTTTATCTGACATTTATTTATATTGGTGACAATTGTATACCCAGTAGTCACGGTAACAATATAGATCTACTTGATTATTCTGAGATCACCGCGTTCTTGGTGATTTGTCGTTAAACACAAATTTTCTTATTTTAATTGAAACATGATGGTTGCAAATAAAATAGTATAGAAACCTTGGTAGGAAGTTTCATTCCTGTCTCGAGATCATAGCTAACCTCGACGCTTCGCTTCTCGGTTAACTAACTAATCTCACGACAGGAATGAATCTCTTCCCACCTCGGTGTGTAATATACTATGTCCTTCAAGTGAAAGATGAGGATTTGTTTCAAAATAACACACTGGAATTGAAGCCGTTTTAATTAATTCTTTAGATTTACATACAGTGCATAGTACTTCAGTAGTTGCAAAAGTTCCTCTCCATGAGTTTCTTTCACAATTTTACCCCGGAGCTCATATACTTGAGCACTAATTTTTCCTGTAACAAGCTTTTGGAGAATACGCAAAAGAAAATTATCAGTAGTAGTCCGTTCAACTTCACACCAGTTCTCTATTTTGGAATTGAACTCAGAGGAATCACAATATGCTGTTCATAGAATTAGCAGGAGACAATCTATCGCACAAGTGTTGGTTATAATATATTTCGAATTATCAATTTTAATCGGCTCCAAATCACTTGCGGTAGCATTTCTCAAAAACCAATTGGAATTATTTGAGATTTATCTGCAAGATTGATCCAAATATGATTTCCTATGGCGATTTTTCTTTACAATGTCCTCACCGACCACCGCGCCAAATATCCATTGACATTTTTGCTTCTAAAGATAATTTTTCACTGCTTCTTGATAGCTCCGAAGTTTTTGTTATAATATTACATATCGGCTTGTTTTTTCAGCGTTACTTCAAGAGCAGTTATGTTTGATGATATTTTTGAACTGATAGCAATACGCATAATTCCTTCTAAACTATCTATACAATATGTCTCTTGAGTCTTGACCATGTCATCTACTCTAATAGGAAGTTGGAAGTTATGAAATATGCTATTTTTTATATTATGAAAATTACTTTAAACACTTGCACTGGAGCAAACTGTTCCACTATTTTTTAGGATCGGCGTAATGACGGCTGTCCAAAGAGGCAATAATTTACATAATTTACAGCCGTCATGACGCCAATCCTAAAAAATAGAAGAAAAAATGTCAGTGGAAAAATGGCGCGGTGAGGGCTTTGTGAAGTAAAATCGCCCTAGGAAATCATATTTGGAACCGCAAAAGGCATGGGCTTTTATCAATCTTGCAGATAAATCTCAAATGATTCCAATTGGTTTTTTGAGAAATGCTAACGCAAGTGATTTGGAGCCGATTAAAATTGATAATTCGAAATATATTATAACCAACTGCACTTGTGCGATAGATTGTCTCCTGCAAATTCTATGAACAGCATATTGTGATTCCTCTGAGTTCAATTCCAAAATAGAGAACTGGTGTGAAGTTGAACGGACTACTACTGATAATTTTCTTTTGCGTATTCTCCAAAAGCTTGTTACAGGAAAAACTAGTGCTCAAGTATATGAGCTCCGGGGTAAAATTGTGAAAGAAACTTATGGAGAGGAACTTTTGCAACTACTGAAGTACTATGCACTGTGTGTAAATCTAAAGAATTAATTAAAACGGATTCAATTCCAGTGTGTTATTTTGAAACAAATCCTCATCTTTCACTTGAAGGAAAAAAATTATTCTGTTCAGAATTCAATTCAAAGGAAATGAATTACAAACTGTATTTCCTGATATTCCTTGAATGGACGGATGAAAAGGGATATGATATAAAATGTAAACTCTCTGATATACCTAATGATATACATATACAGGAGAAAACCTACTGTCTGAGAGGTGTAATAGAAATCATTGGAGGAGAAAAATACTCTGTGGGTCATTTTGTGGCTTTCGCTAAGAGATTACGTGGTGAATGGAAAAAATACGATGACCTGAAGAAAAAAGCTGAACGTCGCATAGACGAAGATAATTATGTTTCAACAACCCTTTTAGTTTATTCTGTTTGAAAACGATATCCTTTTCTCTTGTTATTTCTGAAGTTATCGCTATTTTTTATTTTAGTTTCCTCTTATTCATTGTGATATAAAAACTTACTTTGATTTCTTTGTTTTTCCTGGAAAATATCATATTCACGTCCCCCAAAAATTCTATAGATATGCCAACTTATCTGCGACGTACACAACTTATCCAGAGAAATGTTTATACATATGAATACGGAGTCTCATGTCAACTTACACCAGCTGCATATAGGCTAATCATCGACTTTTTAAGTACTGTCGAAGATAATTTTACTTCAGCATTCATCAGCATTTAGCTAGCATTAAGTTTCGTTAGCATTTCGAAGAAAAATGCTATCGCACATAAGTTGGCCCGGAAAATTCAATGACCGATATTTCCACTACGGTCGAAGATATTTCGATTTTTTTATCAGCATCCATCAGCATTTCACTAGCATTAATTTTTTTCAGCATTTCGATGAAAAATGCCGATGTCTCCGGGCTGCACATAAGTTGGCCCGGAAAATTCAACCTTCAATTTTTCCACTACGGTCACAGATATTTCGATTTTTTTTTCAGCATTCATCAGCATTTCGCTAGCATTAATCTTTGTCAGCATTTCGATGAAAAATGCCGATGTCTCCGGGCTGCACATAAGTTGGCCCGGAAAATTCAATCATCGATTTTTCCACCACTAGCGAAGAAAATTAATTTTTTTTCTGCAGCATTTATCAGCATTTAGCTAGCATTTACCGTATAATTTTTTTTTCTAAGAAATGCTGAAACTTCAGGGCCAACTTGATAGACCTTCCCAAAATACAATTCAGAATGATATGTATTTTAAAGTTCTACGAACATAAACAACCATAACTCATGAAATTTATAATTTTATTATAGTTGCATAGGGTAAAAGCCGGATAGTTGCCTCGTAATGCCCCGTATTTGAATACTGTATGTTAGAGATGTTGTTGTCATTAGAGCTTCACTATAATCAAAACTGCTCATCACGCAGGCCTCAATGCCATAAGAGTCAGTCTGTCGCACACATTTTGTCCTACAAACCATAGGGACGATATAAGGTTCCTTATATCGTCCCTATAGTTTGTAGGTTTTTTTTTATCTCACTTACTTACAAGGACAAAATGTGTGCGACTGACTGCTCCAACGACTCTTATGGCCTTGAGGCCTGCGTGATGAGCAGCACCATACTTTATCTTCGACTTCTTCAGTAAAATTCAAATTAATCTGCATTTTCAAAATCGACAACAGTTGTCAAAAACGATCTCTGTGGTCGAAAATCGAATCGCGTAGAAAACCTCAAGAATTCCCATTTTGCAAATGCAATTTTTGGATATTCAGACCTAAGAAAATGTAGATATGGATGGCGAGAACGTCACCTTGATGTCTGAAATAGAGTTCCTGATTGATCCGACTTTTTTATTCATTTCGTAAGCTTAATCTTTCCTATTTGTATTAGAGTGAGTTATAGGCGTGAGTTATTATAATAACTCACGTTGTTGGTTTGTAGATACTATTAGAGCTCAAAATCTATATGATATATATGAATATGAATATGAATAATGGTTATATTATTCTATGGGAGTAGATAAAATTCAATATTGTTTTTGGAGGGGGGCCGCAATGATTTACGATGTGGGCCGCATGCGGCCCGCGGGCCGCGAGTTTGACATGCTTGCCTTAAGCCGGCCATAGACATCGTTATTTTTCATCCGTTCATAACGCCGCGATACGAACCGTCGAGTCATATCGCAGAACTGTTTTGCCCACACACTTCGGTAAATTCTACCAGTTATTCTCGATCGCGAATTAGCACGTCATGAAGAGGAAACATCTCTTAGCAGTGGCGGCCGCGATTTCGGTGCTGAATAAAAAAGAAATAAAGAAACGGACAATATGGGATTTGTACTACGCCAATGGAAAATAACCGCCGATTCTCGACGAAATCCCCATACACAGTAGGTATGGCACGACAACCGATGAACCGTCGTGACAAAAATCAAGCCGCGGCAGATATTTCTACCGACGATTCGTACCGACGGTTCTTCGCCACACACATCGGTTTTTGGCGCTTTTGCCGTGACGGTTCCTATCGCGGCGTTATAAACGGATGAAAAATAACGATGTCTATGGCCGGCTTTAGGCTTAGACCATAGAAAGAGGAGACACAGCATCCCATATCAATGAGAATTGGTGGAGCCAGTATTCAATGAGTGGAGCGAAGAAAGCATAAAGAAGAGAAATATCATTAGATACTGCCGTGGCAACATTGCCGAATCTTTGAAAGGTTCAGTGGCGTTGTGCTATCAGTATTGAAGAATAGAAAAAAAATTACAAGTGATTTAACTCTTTTTAACAAATTCA
Organism: Adalia decempunctata; assembly: GCA_951802165.1. Classification (NCBI taxonomy): domain Eukaryota; kingdom Metazoa; phylum Arthropoda; class Insecta; order Coleoptera; family Coccinellidae; genus Adalia; species Adalia decempunctata. The sequence goes on from OX637697.1 coordinate 44,700,645, forward strand.
TACAATGTTCCGAACGTTGAAACAGATTCTGAGTTGGGTAAACAGAATGAACTAAATTCAGAATTGATAACCAAATGTTTCTCACCTCCGTATCAGAAGGGAATCTGAAAAGTGAAATTCTACAAATCGAAGAATCTACGACAGTGTTACTTAGAATGAGAAGAGTAGAACAAACCTGTGTAAACTCAAATTAGGTTTCAAATAGTTAAATTAACCACAAACAAGAAACTTACGAACCATTTTTTCAACTTTTCCAGAAATAAATCCAAATCTCCGTTTTCATACGCGATATCGTGATGATAACACTGTTCAAAACGTCATTAGTTGATTAGTAACACAAAAATAAAATAGAGATACGAAATTAATAATGAACTGGCCACAGATCCAGAAAATGGTGCTGCTCAGACTTCAAGGCAACGTCCTCGCCATCTATTTCTACATTTTCTTGGGTCTGAATATCCAAAAATTGCATTTGGAAAACGTGAATTTTTTACATTTTCTACGGGATTCGATACACGACCACAGATATCGCTTTTGACAACTGTTGTTAATTTTGAAAATGCAGATTAATTCGAATTTCACTGAAGAAGTCGAAGATAAAGTGTAGTGTTCAATTCGCGGTAATGGTCATAACATAACACACGCAGATGAATTTTGCAGCACGAGCCGTCAGGCAAGTGGTGTAATTCATCAAGACTCACAATACCGCACTACTGTCCTACTATACTACTGTTTTCTTTTCACTGTGACATCTTGTATATGTCGCAGTCGGATTCTAAAAACCATCAGTAGTCATTTTGTAAACTGACGAACGTTTCCTAAAACGCTTTCAAGATACAGATCGTTTTTCAGTCGGTTTGTAAACCGCGTATAACGTATCAGACGGATTGTCATATCCTACATCCTTTTAAACTTTCCACCTCAAACTGCTTGATCCGAAAAATATACAGGGTGTCCCAGAAGTCCCGCACTTCCTTGAGGGGATCGAAAGTGAAAAATATTCTGAGCCCAAATATTCATGTTTGAAATTTTTTGATAACGTGGTTTATAAGTTATTAATTAATGAAAGTGACCAATCAGGAGCGCGCTACAGAAGAATGAGTAAGCAGTGGGGACGCGAAAGTGAGACGCCAGTCTCGGTTTATTGCGTGAAAAGCCGGCAGCAGCTCTGGCGTCTCACTCTCGCGTCCCCAACTGCTTACTCATTCTTCTGTAGCGCGCTCCTGATTGGCCACTTTCATTAATTAATTACTGATTAACTACTTCATCAAAAAATTTCAAACATGGATATTTGGGCTTAGAATATTTTTCACTTTCGATCCCCTCAAGGAAGTGCGGGACTTCTGAGACACCCTGTATATGCTACAATTATCGATGGAAAAGATGGCGCTTATCAAATAGGTACTGCAAATGGCGTTTTGAACCGGTGGTTTTCGAGGGAGTAGCTGATACCGAACAGGTCACTCAATTCTGTAGAATTCAATGTTCCAATTGAAAAAACAATAACATTAAGGGAAGCAGTAGCGGATTCCTCAAAGTTCGGCGACCAAGGTTTAAAAAAAAGTGCTTGCCGTCCGAACAAAAATCGGTGTAAGACAAGGAGGGGCTTTTTTTCAAAGCATATCAAAAATGCAACAGCAGGTGCCATTTGAGCGGCCTCTGCTGCAATAAGTAGTAATAGTTTTATTTTTTGTAGTCTTTCTTTTTCTAAGGTGGGCGTTTAATGTGGTGTGTTTTTATTTCAAGTTGCATTTGAAATTTGTTTCACTTTGAGAAATGAAATTTTGTGGGTTAACTCAGAAAGGATTGGAATTCTTAATTAAATAATTTAAAACGATTTCATTTCGAAAGTTCATTTTTTTCCCTTAAAAAATAAACCAACTCATGCTTCTGTTTTATTTCAAACGAAAGATCCATGGAAATAGTTCAACTTCCGATTAAAAGTGAACCTACAGATAATTTCGTTCAGAAAAACAACTCGAAATACGGAATTGGCAGAGAATGGCCAAATTCAAATATATGGCGGGAAAAAGTTCCTGCTTTACCCACATATTCACTTATTTCATAGTTCAGCGATTTTCGAATAAAGAGCGCCATGTACCTACATTTCATTCATAATTAGAAAGATATTCATAGAACTTATAGGGGTAATGTAAGTTCTATATAGATATTCCATAAAATGCACGGTGGCGCCTCTATCGGTTGAGTTTTCCTACTCGCTCTGAACGGCGACCTCAAAAGAATAAAGCCGGGTTTCACAAAAGTTGATCGGGTGATCTAATGCTTAATCGAGCGATTCTGTGATAAAAAATCCGTAAATTTGAAAATCTATTGGTCGATTTGACAAAAACGTCAAGGTATTCTGTGAATCACTCAATCAACGATCGTTGGAAACCCACCATTAGTGTGAATAATTATTAGTTCTGTATCCAGAATAATGAAGTACAGATGATTATACAAAAACAAAAGTTATTCAATTTGCATCAAGACACGTCGGATGCGTTGTTCGCAGTTTACAAAGTGACTAAAAATTTCAGACCGATTGTAAAACGATCTTCATTTCAAGAGCGTTTTAGAAAACGTTCGTCGTTCGTCAGTTTACAAACTGCCTAGTAGTTTCGCAAACTGACGGATTTTAGTATCCGACTGCGACATATATAATATACATGTTTTAATATATGATTACACTATCTGATAAATCTACATGCTCAAATTGACTGTAGAAAATTTTTTATAGGGGTTCTACCATATCGGTAACTGGTAACTGTCAAATCCCCAAATAAAAAGGAAGTGTAGTATGGCCGTAGTATAAGGTATAAGAACTGATCGAAGGTATACTTATCTGGTGTGAAATCAATTTATAAAAAGATAGTAAATTTATTTTTGTCTAACATACCTATTATTGCAATTTGAGAAGAAAAATGTGCAACATTTTTCAACTAGGCGCCGACATGTTAGAAACCACTTTCAACTATACTTAATAATGAAACGGCCACATTTCACATCTAAAAAAATTTGGCTTCACTTTTCCTGCTCACTTCTTTACTTAAAATTGTGAATTCGATATTTCAGGTTCTGTGAAATTTGGAGAATTATTAACGCAAGATGAAATGGAACAACTTATCGAGAAGTTATCCAAATGTAATTTGCCTTTTCAATGTGCCCATGGAAGACCTACTTTGATTCCATTACTCAATTTAGATAGCAAAGTGGAAGAAAATGCAAGTGCTTGGCAATCTTGGCATTTTATTATGAAATATTTTTTTAAATAATAGATTATATATATTTCTGTTTTTAGGAGAGGAAGCTTAAATTGCGAAGTTTGAGGCGAACTTGAATGAGATAATCGTGTATTCAACTAGAGTTGTGGTTGAAGACCTATTCAATGATAAGATGTAGTGAAAGTATTCATTGCAAATTGAGCAATTCTACAATATCATGAATATATTTGAACAATTTTCAGTAATATTAGATATAAGAATGTTGAGGTTAATTATAATTTCATGTGAAGAATTATGGATATATTTCTTCAAAACCAATAGGTTTGATTCACCGCTATATCCTTCGATCCCTTTCGAAAATCTCGAAATCTTCCTTCTGTTTTTTTTATGTTACTTCCAGAAATTAATGTGGGTGTAGTTCATCCCGAAAACAATTAATTAAGGAAAATATCGGCAGGACTTCAGTATCACATAACTTGGAAGGATGCGGATCGATCGATAGATTGAAGCCGAATTCATATTAAGAATATATTTTTATTACTATCTAATAGCCATTCCCATGGACATAATATCCGAGAGACAGAGCATTCCCTCGTAAAATGTTGATTTGTTTTGGCTCCCACATTGAAAGTATTCACAATGAGTGGAACAACCTCCTAATATGGCAACACCGCATAAAATCTTTGCATTGGATGATCATGGGCGTGCGATTTAAAATCACTTTTTCCGCGACATTTATTGTTATGAAGACTAAATCTTCCTTTGAATATTTTTTATTGAGAACTAGCTGGCCCGGCGAACTTGGTTTTGTGTCCTTATGGAAGAAACTTTTTTGAACTTTGTTCCGCCTAAATGATACTTACGGTGGATTTCACAAATCGTGATCACCGGTGATCGGAGATCAACGGCTTGGTTCTCTGATTATTGAACTGTCAAATCGAGTTGATGCTAGATCAAGCTACGATCTCCGGTTTCATTTCATAATTCCAATATGGGCAATGAACCAATGAAAATTGAATCTGGGCCAAAGCCCAATCTGGATTCTTACCAAAGTAAGATCTTACCAAAGTAAGAATCCAGATTTGCGCTTGTGTGGCAATATTGAGAATATTAATTTACTAATTCAGTCTCTCTCTCTCTCTCTCTGACACATCGTTAAATGTCGTGAATCATATGTCATTTGAATACTCTCGATCATAACCTTATAATTTCATGTGAAATGTTTGAATCACTTCATTTCGTTTCAAGCCCTGAATATCATTTCTAAAGGTAGCATTCGGATCTGGGCAGTCGCGACCCGGCAGCATATTCATATCCCACGTACCGTATCGCAGCTCGGAGACAGCCGAAGCTTACTCGATAAACCACGCGCGTGATCGCGTCTTATTTGGCGATATCAGTCGTGGAATATGAATTGGGATTATACGTTATAATGATACCCCGATTCTTTTATTTTTTTTTCATTTCAAATAATAACGATTAGGTTTTTTCCTTAGTCTATGGTTTTTTCCATATTCACGAATAATAATGGCTACCTCTTATTCAAGAGTGAATGCTTTAAGGTTATGAATTTATGGGGTGAAAAAATAAGTAACTCTAGAATAGATTTTATACTGAAGCCAAAAGAATGATTGAAATATTCTCTTTAATGGTATATTTTTTCAAACTTTTTGAGGGGTGTTCTAATATTTGTTGTCATTGACTGAGTTACTTTTGTTGCATTCATAAGTTCGGCCTCCCACTTCTGAAACGAATTGACAAAATTAATCTTAATTTACATAGCTATCAAGCAAATTGAATTTTGTGAGTAGGTACATATTATATTCCGTTTCTGTTGCAGAGATACACAAAGTAAAAAGCCGTTGAAAAGAAGAATCACTGAGCTTAATGTACACAATTGATAGATTGAGATGAGTTGTCCAACATACGAAAGACAAATATAAGAATCATCGTTGCTTGGAAAAATTTGTGAAAGTGAAAGTATTATTGGAAGACTATTCAAAAAGTTAAGGGGACAGAATTTTTTCGAAAATTATATTAAATGAATAAGATCACTCCACATTTTTCTCAAATGGTATAGTTATATCAGAACTAAATTTGGGAATACCTAATTAACAACATCCAATAACCCTGTCCAAATGATGATTCAGATCGTTATAACAAAAAGTAGTTTGTAAGGAGTAAGAGTAACCCTATTTTACCTGAATGAATAGGAAAATGAGGAGATCAGCTATATGTCGATATAACAGGCCCGGATCTATGATTTTTTCTGACCGGGGCAAAAGTTCATGATGGCGCCCCCCCCCCCATTTGTGTAATATATGAATTCATAAAAAATAACAAAAATAAATAATACAAATGAATAATAAAAATTAATACTAATAATAAGGAAAAAACGATAAAAAATTTTAATTTAATTTAATTTTTTATTATTTTCAATTTGCTGCGTTCATATTGCAGACGTGGTGGTGCAGTAAATTCTTAAAGCTAAACTAACGTTAGAGAAAGCTTTTGCAGATCTTGCCTGTGAAGAATTTGCAGCAGGTCTAATGAAGTCGATAATTTCAGGAACTAGCTCTTTGAAAACAGCTAGTTCCTAACAAAAATCAACTGTGTTCAAGTCTCTTCAATATTTTTGAGCTAAAAGGGTTCCATTTTTCTGCAGATCATCTTTTTGCATGTTCAAAAGGGCATGGCCGTTGAGGAATGCGAAATTCTTATGCCGATTCTCTGGGCTTTCCTTGCTTTTTCTGATTTCTGACAATAATATGTCGAAAACAACTTTAATTTCCTTCGAGAATAAACCAACTTGATCTAACGTTCCCGACTCATCCTCGCACATTTCGTCGATCTGCTTTGTCTCCTTGGAAACGTTTATTTCTACGAATTGGCTCCACATCCAATTCTTTCGAAAGAAGTGTAGCTTTTGATATCCAGTTTTCAAGAGGTTTTTATCTCATTACTTGCAAGACCTTCACAAGACATTGCATCAACGAAAATGAACGTGAAATAATTATATCCCCTTTTAGAATATCCATGGTGACCCTATTGATCTCTCGCAGAATATTATACCAAATTGTTAGGTTCAGGATAAATCTAAAATCCATCAAAGCACGAAGCAAATGACCATAGCTTCATACTTGGATTCTGCGACTAGTGAGGATTCTTTGATTTCTTCCACAGCCTTCACAACTCCCGGTAAATTATTGAGCAAGGCATTAACAGCTTGATGTTCAGCCCATCTTGTTTGGCTACTTCCTTTCAAAATTTTTTTTCGAGCACTTTTTCATAATGATTGTCCATCTTATGGTTGAACAAGAAAAAATACAGTTTTTGAATAACACCAAAAAAAATTACTACTTCTGAACATGATGAAGCCAAATGGACAACCACAAGATTCAAAGAGTGTCCTAGGTATGGAACTAATACTGCCAGCTCGTTCATCTGTAGAATTCTGGATTGGACTCCAGCCATATTAGATCCGTTGTCGTAGGATTTTGACATCTGAATCATCAGTTTGCAGTTCATCTAGAATTCGCTATGATATAGATGCATAGAATACCTGGTGTTGGCACTGATTAAATTTTGTTTAAGACTTTCTTGTCGATCGAAAATCTGAGAATTTGTCCTGCTTGTCATTTCTCTCGAAAGGGGTCGCGCTTTTTTCTCCGTAACTTGACCAAAATCTGAAATCTAGAATGCCGTTTTGATCTACAAATTTTGGTCACGTTTTTTAGTAAGGAGTCGTTACACCAGGTATTCTATGCATCTATGCTATGATATTATTCTTCAGTTTTTCCGTCAACTTCTAAGAAGTCAATAAAACTTTTCTTTATCTCATATCCAGACTACGCTCTCTTTAAATATCGTATAACCTGGCTCATTTGCTGTGGGTGAGTTACATCTGGAGTGCAGTCGAACATAATAGTGACATAGTTGGCCTCCCTCATCTCATTAATAATTTTATTCCGAATTTTGGTGGCCATTAAATTTCATGTTGCAAAGTTTTAGACAGATAGGATGTTTGTCCTTTTTTTGAGTGGTCAAGATGGCACTTCAGAGTCGATTCATATTCGATAATAATACTTTTTTCCGAGAAAATCGAAAATAAAAAAAAATTATCCCCTGGTTGTTTTTGGCGCCCCCTTAAGCTGGCGCCCAGGGCAAGCGCCCCGCTTGCCCCCCCCTAGATCCGGGCCTGCGATATAAATTTCATTCTATATATAATCCGCAATCCCTCAGTTGCCCGCCCATATATTATGTTCAGCCATTGGTAAAAGGAATTCACCCGAAGCCGAAGTAACTCAACGTAAGAGATCGCGTCCGTTCCTGCGGTCTTGAACGTATTTTATGGCCTGTGTGGGATCGCTATCGCATTGTTACCGAAAAGAGTTTTTGAAGAAAATAAGCGCAGAGTTTTTGACGAAAATAAGCGCAGATTTTTTTTGCAAATCGATGATTAAATAGTATAACGAAAACAGCCACAGAAGGGGAAATTGAAACTGAGTCAACATAAAGAATCATCATTTATTTGATGAATGGAAATAATTGTGAAAAAGTTAATTGTGAAAAGATTTTAATAATCTTAAAATATCATACCCAAAAAAATTTCATATTTACCAATAGCTAAACATAAGATATGGGCGGGCAACTGAGGGATTGCGGATTATATATACCTATATAGAATGAAATTTATATCGACATATAGCTGAGCTCCTCATTTTCCTATTCATTCAGGTAAAATAGGGTTACTCTTACTCCTTGCAAACTACTTTTTGTTATAACGATCTGAATCATCAATTGGACAGGGTTATTGGATGTTGTTAATTAGGTATTCCCAAATTTAGTTCTGATATAACTATACCATTTGAGAAAAATGTGGAGTGATCTTATTCATTGAATATAATTTTCGAAAAAATTCTGTCCCCTTAACTTTTTGAATAGTCTTCCAATCATACTTTTACTTTCACAAATTTTTCCAAGCAACGATGATCCTTATTTTTGTCTTTCCTATGTTGGACAACTTATCTCAATTAAGTGATATTCTTTTTTGATACTATTCTCCTTTTGACAACTTTTGAACTTCATAACTCCCCTATCAATTGTGTACATTAAGCTCAGTGATTCTTCTTTTCAACAGCTTTTTACTTTGTGTATCTTTGCAACAGCAACGGAATATAATATGTACCTACTCACAAAATTCAATTTGCTTGATAGCTATGTGAATTAAGATTAATTTTGTCAATTCGTTTCAGAAGTGGGAGGCCGAACTTATGAATGCAACAAAAGTAACTCGATCAATGACAACAACTATCAGAACACCCCTCAAAAAGTTAAAAAAAATATACCAAGAGAAGATTTCGATCATTCTTTTGGCTTCTGTATAAAATCTATTATAAATTTACTTATTTTTTCACCCCAATAAATTCATAACCTTAAAGCATTCACTTTGAATAAGAGGTAGCCGTTATTATTCGTGAATATGGAAAAAACCTAATCGTTATTATTTGAACTGAAAAATCATTATAACGTATAATCCCAATTCATATTCCACGACTGATATCGCCAAATAAGACGCGATCACGCGCGTGGTTTATCGAGTAAGCTTCGGCTGTCTCCGAGCTGCGATACAGTACGTGGGATATGAATATGCGACCCGGCAGCCACGACCCATTGCCACTGCTGGGCGGCGCTGCCACAAGCTTACGGATACCAGCATACATTAATCAGAGAGTTCTTGAATAAATTATTCATGATGTTAGACTCTGCGATATTCGAGAGTGCTCTTATATCATGCGATCTTCTTTTGCACAAAATTTTCAATTTTCTCAGTTGTCTCTCCCTACTTTGGACCATGCCAACTAATTTTTTTTTCCTTGGGGAACACTCCTGCGTGTAGAGACTTTCAATATTCCTGAAAATTCTTCTCCTTGAAGGAGTTTCAGTAATACTTTGATGAGGTGGAGTACTCTGGCTCTGCGTAGCAAGTGGACTCTCACTTCTCACTGATTTTTCCAAAGCTTCGGTATTTTCTGAAAGCAAATACTTAATGAGCATCTCTAATCTTGTAAAGCACATATTATATATTTAAGAAACATTATTAATATGTCAAGCATTTAATTAAATTATAAATAAAACGGACTACAGCAACTTGCAGGGACACAGTAGGTGATATTATGTGCATATTTTTCAATATTCTAGTTTTCGTAAAATCTACTGCTCCCCACAAATTACCATACTGTTAATACCTTCAACAGATGACATTCCTAAACCAGCATCACTCATCATCAAATCCTGCAAGGCCCCAGTATTTTCTGAAAGCATAAAATCAATGAGCACTCTAATATGGTGTATAAGTGATAAATAAAACGAACTAATGACACTATAATTGGCATATACACAGTAGGTGACCCTATCATATGCATATTTTCTTATTTTGCAGTTGATGTAGATCCATACCTTTGTGAAGTCCTGAAGACAGCATTCCGGAAGGACCAGCCTCACTTTCTTCTGGCAATTCATTTGAGGTGACCCACCGAAAAGGCACCGCATCTTTATTTAATTCATATGAGATCAAGTTACGAAAGGAAGCTGGCTGGAAATGTTTATTACAAATCTTCCACCTTCTATGAGATTCTCCTTTGAATATCATTCCTAAACTTTCTTGCCACAACTTGGATCTAAAATTTTGAAAATATTAATATGATAATGTTTACGTAATTCAAATATCTTACTTTTCAATATTCCTGGGAAAACAATACATTCTCTTCACCTCCAGATCATCAGATCCACATATAATACAACGCATGTTGGCTAATTTACAAACAAATATTTCTGCTCTGAAGACAGGTCCACACCAATATCTGCTTGTTGTTAGCTCGAAGACGATTTGAAAGCAAAGAACGAGAATGCTGGAGAATTCCAACGAGGTAAACATTTTAAACGGCATATTTTATGATGTTGTAAACAGATTGTAAACAACATCATTTAGGATGTCAACAATCGCCATTTGCATTTGCAAAGAGCAGTTTCCTACCCTTTGGGCTTGAAAATTAGCGCCATCTAAGTAGTGGCCCTCATCAGTTTTAAACAAGGATGAACTTATATGAAGTTCATTGAACAGACAGAGATGGCTAAATTTCCTTAAAATGTACCAAATTTCAGTACCTAGTTGACCATCTCGGTTATCTCTGCATTAATTGTCCAATGTCACAAACCAATCAGAGAGAAGCAGTTTCCCGCGCATTTACGAATGACTGATTTGAAATCCCGCGTCCGTCACATCTTTGACAACCTATTATTTGTTGACAACTCTAGACAGAACTAGAGAGTTAATTATTTTCCTCAATTTCTACACGACAATCATTCTATTTGGTTGCTATGTAGCAAATAAATCGGTATACATCACAGACTACATACTCTACATTACTTTTATTCCATAGTATTTACTTTTAATCTAAGTGCTTACAACTGGGATTTTACTACTAAAGCTGCAATATGGAATAACAGAAGTAAGTCTATTTCTCATATCAATAACTTCCGATTTTAAAAGCATATATTTTTCAGCCATAATAAACCTCGTAACAAACTCATCTGCGAAGTTAGCGACTAGCAACAAAGGTTTTAGGCCATTGTTTACTAAGAATCGACACTTGAAAAATGCTCACAAAATAATCGTAAAGGCAAAAAAGAAGCATTTCAAGTGCCCCCTCTGCTCTGCAGATCCATGGAAAGTTTCTGCACAGATGAAGATTTGATTTAATATTTAAACGAATACATTCATGAGTTTGGGTCTTGGAGAAATCTGAATAACGATGTGTCTATTATGTTTGGAGGAACAAAAGAAAAACTGCTAAAGGAAAATTGAGTACTTATGATTGTAATCGGAGCAATGCCAAAGGTGGAACACTAATTTATTATTCAAAAATGTTACAACAAATTCTTATTTGTTCAGGTTATGTCAGTCAATGGGTTGAACGAAGAATGAAAGAGGAGGTTGTATCAAAATTTCTGGAATTTGCCCTTTAGGAATTCAGGCCACAATTACTAGAAGTGTATTTGAAATTTGAATAAATTCTTTCACTAGTTACCGTCAACAATGTATATCTATTTACATGTCCATGTACACTTTATATTAAGGCCCAAACTTTCTACGAAAATGAGTACAGGTATGGACAAAAAAATCAAGTAAATATACTACGTGAACACATTAATGGAGTTGCTTTGGTCGAAAAGGGAAGTGTCTCTGTTTTAGGTGGAGGTTCCGATGATATTGAATTAGAAATCTCTGAACCTACTAATTTAAGTTTCATTATTAGAATGAACTCAGTGATTTTTTGGAAAGAAATTTTTATTGATGAAGGTAGGACAAAGAAAGGTCGAGATGAAAGCTTATTTACAATGGTGATACTTTAAACTTACATCTTTATAAATAATGCATGAAATTTTCATGTGAAGGTTTAAAAGAACTAGATTTTGTATTATGGTGATGGTATCTTGTATTGTAAATAAAAATCAAACATTGATCTTACATTGAATTGTGAAGAATTCATGCATAAATTTGAATAAATGTTACACAATCAAACGAACACTTTTTCTTCCCCTTTCGTTCACAACCTAATATCAATTTATTTGAAACAAAATCGAAACAAAGAACAGGTGATTTCACAATAAAGAATGATTTGCTGTGGCGTCACAAATTGAATACTGTAATAAATTAATTCATGTATGTATTTCAGTAATTACTAATTATACTAAACGATTGAATTGCCAGAGTTAAATATGTTTGTAAATTTAAAATTATTCAGTTTCTAGATTAAAAATATATATTATTCCATAGTATCAATATTGAGCAGACCAATATAATTCAGAACCACACTTCTGAGTAGAATCCTTGCTTTTTAAATGATGATGCAGGAAGAAAAGACTGATCAATAGCTTTTCGAAACAAGAACTTCCTTATTTCAATAAAGTCACCTACTCTCTCTGATACTTTGTTCATTTTCATAACAAATTATGATTTGAAAGCAATTTGGTCTCGCATCTTTTCATCTGGCAGTTAAATTGAAAGGAATTGATGATGAAAATCTTCGTAAAGCAAGAGAAAACCTTCTGAATAAATGTCAAATCCAAGAATGATTTCCTCGTTATCGAATAATATCATGTAGAATCGAACTGAGTTCAGGGTGAGATCTATTATTCAGTTCAATCTTCTTTCTCCACTTTGCTATAGCTATAAGCTATAATTGATCATTTCCATTTTGACATTCGTACCAAAGACTTATAAACTAAAAAAAAGACTTATAAACTAAATGGACAAGCCCCTCGGAAAACGGCCGTGTCCTCGGATATAACAAGAGATGGACTGCTGGTATCGTCATCCTTGTCAACCATGTTGCCGCTTTTTCTGATGAATCGAACCCAACTTTCCGAGACGGGTTATTTTCTGAATATATTCCCACGGAGGCACGGATACTTAAACACTGTTTGAGTATCCGTGATATATTCCATATTCAGAGTTCTGAGACGACACAACTTTCTTCAAGAGGATTATACATTATACTATTTTCCAATTGATATTGCTGTGCTTTGGCTGGAGCTAATAGCAGAATATATAACAAGTTCTTTTTAAATGTATCAAAATGACGTAAACGTAGATTATTTAGCTAGATAGATGGAAAATTTTAGGGTACCTACATATAGGGGATATTAGACTACAAAATAAGCATTCCTGAAAATAGTAATGTGCACGTTGACTTATTACAATCACCACTTTAAAAAGTCCACAGCTTACTTGACCATTAATTTTTCTAAACTCTATATCCCAAATGTAACACTCCTTTAAGTATTATGAAAATTGGATGAAAGAAACATAGATACAAACATAAATTTTCAATTTGAACATTTATTTAAAAAAATCTTAAGAGTTAGTAATATATAATATATATTATATTATCGCTCGCCGTCCGTTGCGGCCTGTAATGAAAAAAATTATACCGTCAACTAGTAGAAAACAATTCGGCAAATTTAACGATAATCCTGTTGTAACGGCAACACTGATGCCTTCCAATTGCTTCTTGCCCACCAACTTTGGTGGGCAAACTATGTCCGTCTCTGTTTAGTCAGAGCCTCCAGATTACCCATCTCTTTTTATATCCGAGGGCATCAGCCTTGGAAAGAGAAAAGATCGAGTGCCAGGGCACTGATTCGTACAAACACAAACATCAGAGTTAGGTTAAAACCTGGTAAACACTTCATAACGCATGCGCGGAAAATGCTTCTCTCTGATTGGTTTGTGACATTGGACAATTAATGTATGCTACGGATACCAGCGACCCGGCGGCATATTCATATCCCACGTACCGTATCGCAGTCCGAATTCACCCGAAGCCAAAGTACACTCAACGTAAGAGATCGCGTCCGTTCCTGCGGTCTTGAACGTATTTTATGACCTGTATGGGATCGCTATCGCATTGTTATCAAATAGAGTTTTTGAAGAAAATAAGCGCAGATTTTTTTGCAAATCGATGATTAAATAGTAAGAACGAAAACAGCCACAGAAGGGGAAATTCAAACTGTGGTGAGGGGTTTTGCGTAATATTCCCATAGTAGCAATTCGAAAAATTATTGAATCAAAAAACGAGAGGGAATTACATCAAGACCTTCTTTAACTACAATTAAAAAAATCAAATCTTGAAATAAAATAGGAGACTGAATAATGAATTGGTAAGTGCAGTTTCTGAATGGATAAAAGAATCTAAGTCAACATAAAGAATCATCATTTATTTGATGAATGCAAATAATTGTGAAAAAGTTAATTGTGAAAAGATTTTAATAATCTTAAAATATCATACCCAAAAAAATTTCATATTTATAAATTCCTTTTACCAATGGCTAAACATAATATATGGGCGGGCAACTGAGGGATTGCGGATTATATATAGAATGAAATTTATATCGACATATAGCTGAGCTCCTCATTTTTCTATTCATTCAGGTAAAATAGGGTTACTCTTACTCCTTACAAACTACTTTTTGTTATAACGATCTGAATCGTCAATTGGGCAGGGTTATTGGATGTTGTTAATTAGGTATTCCCAAATTTAGTTCTGATATAACTATACCATTTGAGAAAAATGTCGAGTGAACTTATTCATTGAATATAATTTTCGAAAAAATTCTGTCCCTTTAACTTTTTGAATAGTCTTCCAATCATACTTTTACTTTCACAAATTTTTCCAAGCAACGATGATCCTTATTTTGTCTTTCGTATGTTGGACAACTCATTTAAGTGATATTCTTTTTTGATACCATTCTCCTTTTGACAACTTTTGAACTTCCTAACTCCCCTATCAATTGTGTACATTAAGCTCAGTGATTCTTCTTTTCAACAGCTTTTTACTTTGTGTATCTTTGCAACAGCAACGGAATATAATATGTACCTACTCACAAATTTCCATTTGCTTGATAGCTATGTAAATTAAGATTAATTTTGTCAATTCGTTTCAGAAGTGGGAGGCCGAACTTATGAATGCAACAAAAGTAACTCGATCAATGACAACAACTATTAGAACACCCCTCGAAAAGTTTAAAAAAATATATCATTAAAGAGAAGATTTCGATCATTCTTTTGGCTTCAGTATAAAATCTATTCTAAATTTACTTATTTTTTTACCCCAATAAATTCATAACCTTAAAGCATTCACTCTTGAATAAGGGGTAGCCGTTATTATTCGGGAATATGGAAAAAACCTAATCGTTATTATTTGAACTGAAAAGAATTAAAAGAATCGGGGTATCAATATAACGTATAATCCCAATTCATATTCAACGACTGATATCGCCAAATAAGACGCGATCCCGCGCGTGGTTTATCGAGTAAGCTTCGGCTGTCTCCGAGCTGCGATACGGTACGTGGGATATGAATATGCGACCCGGCGGCGACTGCCACACTGTCACGTGCAGTAGTCAGCAAGAAATCAGTGCGAACAGTTGTGCATTTCGGTCCGGTTTTGAAAAGCGAAATTTGCACGAATATTTAATTAATTATTGGATGGATTAAAAGAATGAACTAGACTAATAAATGAACTACGACGCACAGTAACATTGATTTATGTTTTTTTTTATTTAATTTATATTTGTAACCATTCTACTGAATAAATTAACTTTAACTAATTTGCAAAGAATAAAGGTATTAATAGGTACTTACTTGTTCTATTGAGTTTTTTTCCAATATGCTCCCATATATTATCTCGAATAACATTATCTTTATATGTTTTGAGTCGAGAATCGTAAAGCGGTGGATTCTGGGAAATTATTTTTACTAGGAACTCGTCATTTTCTGGCTGCCATTCTATACAGGGTCTTTCACGAGGAACCTCACCCATATTTATACGGGAAACTACTGAACGTATTTTCATGAAATTCAGCACTTATAAGTATTTCACGATGCTGATGAAATCTAAAATATTTTCAAGGCATGAGCACCTCCGGTTTTTCCGGAAATGACGTCAACTTCCGTTTTTCAAGTTAGAACACTATTTTTTATTGCAGAAATAGATTCCTTAGAAAATTTCAAGTTATTTTGATGTAACATTTTTCAGTTTTGGTTGGAAAATTCTCTCTGAGCGGGAAAATTCGAAAAAAAAATCGAAAATAGAGCTCCGCTGAAACAAGAATAACTTCGAGGTTTTTGGATGGAAAATTTTCATATTTGGGATTTTTCGAGATGTAAGATTGATGTATCCACTTTGAGAATCGAAATCGCGATTCATGATACAGGGGGTGAAAAAATCGCTTTCAAAGTAAGGGATGACAAAATCGTGAAAAATCAATTTTTTCAAATTAGAACCCTATTTTTTATGGCAGATATTGAATCTACGTTAAAAAATAATGTGAGTGTATGCATCACACCCTTGCCCTAAAATGGATATTTTCTGAGTTATTCACAAAAAACTGTTTTTCGTCTTGAATTTTCAGGTATTTCTTTTCCCTTCACGCCAAAAAGATGAAATTTTCAGGAACTGTTATTTGAACCATGCTGTAGATTTTTCACCCCTTCTTGAAACCGACTTCAAGTTACTATTAGGAGAACCATGGCAAACTCTCGCAGTTACAACTAGAGAAGATGCTCAAAGTTTTGACCGTTAATTTCTAGACATTTATTTATACGTCTCAGGAATGCTTCGTGCGTTGCTCTTCTTATTTCATCGGGAGGAAGAGATCTCCAAAAGTGTTTAAAAACCAAATTGAGTTTCAAAACTATGAATCTAAAAATCTAAACAAACCTGAACGCATTTCTGACTCGTTCTATGCAGTCCTCTTTATCAGTCAGGGGAGTTGAGTAGACAATATTTTTTATCCTACCCCAAACATAATAGTCTAAAGGAGTTAAATCGGGAGAACGTGGTGGCCAAAGATGTTCGCCAACCATCGATCTTCAAATAGCCTGTAGAGGATATTTGACACATTGAGTGAATTGTGTGGAGGCGCGCAATCTTGTTGATACCATAAGTCATTATGGTTCTGTACTAGCGGCTCAATTATTTGAGTCAATATGTCAGAATATCTATCTCCTAAGGGAAAACATTCTTTAAATAATGCAAACATGTGTAGTGTTCTATCTTACCAGTTAAAGTCCCATCATAAATGTGAACATCGAGAATTGCATTATTTTTGATGGTGCAAAAAACATTGAAACTCCAGGTCTCTTGAAAGTTCCATTGTCTGAAGTGGTGGTTGTTCTCTTCATCCCAATAATGACTGTTATGCCTATTGAAAGAACCATTCTTTGTGAATTTAGATTCATCTGTCCAAATTATACAGTCCAAAAAGTTTTCATTCTCTTGAAATCGAATCATCATAGCTTCGCAAAACTGTGTTCTCCTGACGAAATCAGTTTCCTTCAAATGCTGTACCCTATTGAATTTATATGGGTGCATTTTATGTTTTTTTAATATTCTCCAAACACTCGATTGAGATAATCCCAGATCAATCTCGGCATCTTTGAGAGAATTTTGAGGATTCACACGAAAATATGCAAGAACTGTAATTTCGTTGTTCTCATCTTCTACCACACTTTTTTCTCTGTGTATAGTTTTCTTAACGAAAGATCCGACATTTCTCAAGTTTGTCATGGTTCTGTTAATGGAATCTCTCGTTGGTCTGGGTCGGTCAGGAAACCTCTCAACGAACAGTCGAATCGTTCTATCTACAACTTTATTACATTCTCCATGAAGTAGAATGAGATTTAAATAATCTTCATTGGTAAAATTAGGCATAGTGATCGATTTTATAACTTAATACGAATTATCACCAAATTAATAGTAAACACAAAATGCTACTGAATAAAGAGGAATTTGGCAGATGTAATTAATGATATCTATCATTGAAAAAAAAAGAATGTAAAACATGGTAAGTTTTTGCATATGGTTCATAAGGAATTATTTATTTATCACTGGAGAGAAAACCGATGGCCGATTAGTTGAAATAAAGAGGTTTCCGATACAAATTCGAATCCAAATTCGCCATCTATTTAGGAACAACCTGTAACTTTTTTCTCTTGCATATTAGGGTAGTAAAATCTAAAACATGGTTTAAGTAACAGTTCCTGAAAATTTCATCTTTTTGGCGTGAAGGGAAAAGAAATAGCTGAAAATTCAAGACGAAAAACAGGTTTTTGTGAATAACTCAGAAAATATACACTTTAGGGCAAGGGTGTTATGCATACACTCACATTATTTTTTAACGTAGATTCAATATCTGCCATAAAAAAATGGGGTTCTAATTTGAAAAAATTGATTTTTCACGATTTTGTCATCCCTAACTTTGAAAGCGATTTTTTCACCCCCTGTATCATGAATTGCGATTTCGATTTTTGAAGTGGATACATCAATCTTACATCTTGAAAAATCCCAAAAATGAAAATTTTCCATCCAAAAACCTCGAAGTTATTCTTGTTTCAGCGGAGCTCTATTTTCGATTTTTTTCTCGAATTTTCCCGCTCAGAAAGAATTTTCCAACCAAAACTGAAAAATGTTACATCAAAATAACTTGAAATTTTCTAAGGAATCTATTTCTGCAATAAAAAAATGGTGTTCTGACTTGAAAAACGGAAGTTGACGTCATTTCCGGAAAAACCGGAGGTGCTCATGCCTTGAAAATATTTTAGATTTCATCAGCATCGTGAAATACTTAAATAAGTGCTGAATTTCATGAAAATACGTTCAGTAGTTTCCCGTATAAATATGGGTGAGGTTCCTCGTGAAAGACCCTGTATTTCTATACTACACCAAAACACAAGAACAATCAAGGCAGCGCGACCATACTGCTTCCAGAGCGGCTCGGCGGCGCTGCCGAAGTCGCGCTGTGGCCACGCCTCCCGGCAGCGCTGCACGGTCGCTTGGATCGGAAAGCGTTGCATGCAATTCCGTTGGAGCGGTGCAAGGCGACCACGGTCGCACGGTCGTGACTGCCGGGAAGCGGCTGCCGGGTCGCGACTGCCCAGATCCGAATGCTACCTTTACTCTTTTCATATTTAAGAATTGAACCCAAAATATTTAAGTAACATAGGTATTTTCATCCCCGATATATACATAATATACTCTTCATTTATCGCAATTGATGGAGCAGCGAGATTTCCATGTTTCCATGGATATGAGTTGTCACACAGGACAGATACACAAAACTAATAATATGTCAATTACTAATTATAGATTCAGTTATTTACGCAAATATGTATATTTATTACCCAAGAAGAAATTCAAAAACATTTCAAAAATCATGAGAAAAGATGAGAATAATGGACAACTCTCACAAACAACTGGTAATACCAACTAATATCTAGTACAATCACCACTATCTTAAACTTCGAAGCCTAACTAAGTATTTTAGAATTTTTGCCGCAAGGTGGCTTGGAGATGAAGTTGAATCGCCAGAGCCTTAAAATTACTTAATATAACGATATCTGCCATTCTTTGGAATTCTGTGTGTCCAATTAATTAAACCCATCGGATTTTCGGGATATAATTTTCTTCATTAGAATATACAATAAATCGTGTGAGTATCTAGTGTTTTTTTTTTGGAAAGAATTCAAATTGTTATTCAAATAATTTGTAAACTCTTTAAAATGTTCTTTATTTAATCAACTTAATAGGAAAAAACACTCAAGCAGTAGCAGGTTGGCCATTTCCTGGTAGTCCTGGTACAGGATTTTGTCCAGGTTGGTAAACTTGGTTAGGTATTGGATTATATGGGTTATATGGATTGTAAGGGTTGTACGGATTGTAGGAGTTGTATGTATTGTAGGGATTGTAGGCATTGTATGGGTTGTAGACGTTGTTGGGATTAACTCCTGGTTGGAAATTATTTGAACCCACTGTAGATGGTAAATTCTGGGATGAACTCAATCCGACGAAGAACAGGACGATAGCTACGCAAATAATGGAACCCTGCAAATTACTTCATATAATAAACAATAGAAGGATGATTAGGACATATTTATGATATTTATGATATTTATGATTCTTATTATGATAAGTCATGATAAACAAAAAACTTTGTTAGTCTTCTATCGTGGTACAATAATTTTCACAAAGATTTACTATATTGTTTCAAAAAAAAAATTGACCCAAATCGAAATCTGTAGAAGTGATTTTCGGAAAACTTATTATACTAACTGACAAAAAAACTGCAACACCCAGAAGGAACTGTTCAAATTTTATATTTTTTAGGTAAAACATAGATAGTACAGCAAGTAGTAGATGATTAAAATTTGGTGAAAAAAC